>CM049429.1:94831652-97231652 GCA_026929855.1 Poa annua | reverse complement strand
TTGCCCAGCCGTGTTTGGTGCGTCAGTACTGAAGGTTTTGATTGCTTTATAATCATAGTCATAACAGCAAGTGGATCTTTTTTCCTTCTGTCCTTGTGTTCCTGGAGAGCGTCTTTTAAGCTCATGTTGCTGATTGTATCACCACTGATGAGAACAAAATCATCACTTATCTACATAAAAGAGAAGAATGCATCAAACAATGTAAAGGAAATGGCAAGCATGGTCAGCGTGTGAAGAATAGGACGAAGAAAGTACTGCTCTATATGTGTGTTACAATAACTGAGTCACAAGCTACAGCTAGTTGGGCAAAAAGAATCAAGGCGTGTGATACTATACTAAGTAGGCACGGCAATCACAGAGCTAGGCGCTTGGAAAATATATAGATTGAGATGAACACTCCGTATGACATCATAGTTAAAACCTTAAAGCCAATTTTTTGGGTTATAGCCATTTGGCAGAAAAATCAATGCTAGGTTAAGCTCCGACTAGAAAATAATACCATCATTTTTCAATCACAAACTCTTGCTGACAAGAGATTGTTCCCCAAATCCACACTATCGAGGCAACCAGTACCCAATGAGAGGCCACTGAAACGAACTGCTACGAAATAAAGTGACACGGTTTTTATCTACTTTCCTTAAATGAATGAACTGGAATGGCACTCCCACATTGTCTCCATCTCCAGTTTTCAATTTCACCTATGTTCACTGCCCGTTCTAATCAATTATTTACCCAAAGACAAATTGTCACTAACACCAGTCTATCGTGTTTGACAGTAAAGGGTGGGGATCGGAGACTCACAACGCCACGGCCGTACATGACGCGGAGGGCGTCGCCAGCGCTGATGGCATCGTGCGACTCGATGGCTGTGACGGCCATCTCCCGTGCCGCGGGCTTCCCTGTCCATCCGGCCACCTCCAGGTGCTCCTTGACCTGCTGCGCGTGCGCGCAGCAGAAGACGAAGACCTCCTCCACGCCCGAGGTCTCGAGCCAGGACAGCGTGTAATCGATCATCGGCACGTTGACCAGCGGCAGCAGCACCTGCGAGGGGGCAGCAGCACAATTCAGGTCCCAAGGGCACGCGCGCAAGCGGATTGCGGGTTTGGGGGGGCGGGATGCGGTAGTGGTACCTTGGGGCGCTCGAGGGTGATGGGGCGGAACTTGAGCGTGAAGCTGTCGGCGAGGAGGACGGCCTGGAGGGGCGAGCGCGAGAGCTCGTCAGGGTCGTCGCCGGCGGCGCCCCCGCCGCGCGACTTCTTCTGGGACATGGCTGCGGCGGCGGTGGCGACGGGGGAGGGTTGGGGCAGGTCTAGGTTTGCGCCGTCGCGCCGCCGTGGTTTCGCGAGTGCGGCGGAAAGCAGGCGCAGTGGATCGTTCGTACGTGGGCTTTGGAGTTTGGGCTTTTTCTCTCCTCCCTAGACTCTGTAGAGATCATCCCGGAATAAACCCATCCGCTCAGCCTGCCTGGGCAGATTGCAGTTTTTTTTCTTCAATTAGAAATCCTATCTCTTCTTCTCTCAGTATATCTCTACTACCTATTTTTTTTTCTAAAACACGCCTTTCGGGTCTCGCGTGGTCGAATCCGGGGGCTCACGAAACCCTAGCCGAAGCACCCCCCCCCCCCCCCCAATTTGTGCTCGTCTGGCTGTCATCACCACAACGTCGGTGCTGGTGGTGACGACCCTCGACCGTCAAAGAGGGGGGAGGAAGAGGCGTATCATGCCGGCTTTTCTCTTTGCACAGAGGGTGGCGGTCAGTAGGGGACGCACGGGTGGCGGCATTGCAGCACGTCAGGGGGGTCGATGAAGGTCTGGTGAAAGCTTTGCCCTGATCATCAAGACTTGTGACGGTGAAATCCCTTGGGCGCCGCATCCTTTTTTAAGGCGCCAACGTGGCGGCGGCGTTCTCACTCCTCCATCTGGAAACTTCAAAGGAACCATGCATGCCTTCATTTTTTAAATATGAACAACATTAAGCACATCCGTTGAATTACAACCAGTGTAAACGAACCTTTTTTAAGAAAATAAGGTTGAGAACCCTAGCAATTGCATAAAAAAATAAACACTTTATTATATTATTCAATAAACTCTTACAAAATGAATACATTGATAAACCCACTACAAGATAGGTACTTAAACATGTCTAGATACAAGATAGGTACATGCATGTGCATGCGGCAAAAGCCTAGAATGTCTTATCTTTGTTTATTACAAACGTGCACGTTTTGGCACTGGAGCAGGCAGAGGCAGGTGACCCTTTTGCTCAAGAGATATCACCGTGTCGTACAAACTTCTTCTCATCGGAGTGAACTCGAGGCCCAAGTCCTTGAGCCTCCGGTTTGAGAACTTGTATGTCTTTACCATCGGCTTGCCATTGCCTTCGTCTTCGTACTTTGCGGTGACAGGGTAGTGTGGGAAGAGCTCCCGGAGCAGCTGGGTGAACTGGGCGCGGTGCAGCACGGCGCTGACGCAGAGGTAGCGGTAGCCGCTGCTGCGTGGGTCGTGGAGCTCATAGACGAGGGCGTGCGCGCGCGCGACGTCGCGTACGTCGGTGTAGGCCGTGACGGCGTTCTGGTAGGACGGCTTGGTGCCCGTGAGGAAGCGGGCGACATGGTCGGTGCTGTAGTTGACCGTCCGCTGCAGCACGGGGCCGACCGTCATGGCCGGCACCACCACCGCCAGATCCAAGCCCCTCTTGGCCGCCTCCTCCGTCGCTGCGATCTCCGCCATCATCTTCCCGCAACAGTAAAAATTCTATAAACATGCATCGATTGGTAAGTTAGTTAACAATCAGTTGGGAGAAATATTAATTGGACGCATGGAGAGGGAAATGGACGAGCTTGATAGTTGCTACGTACGCCAGTTCGTTTGCAGAACTCGTAGTCGCTCCAGCACGTCTCATCAACGACCTCGTCGGCGCTCCGGCTGGGGTTCATGTGCACGGCGCCGTAGGAGGAGGTGAACACCACTCGCCGCACGCCCGCGTCCGCCGCCGCGTTGATCGCGTTCCTCGTCCCCTGCACAGCCGTCCACATATCTTCCTGGAAGCCATGCATGCATACGGCGGAGTCATCAACTGGGTACGTACTGCTTAGCTTAGTTAAAATCATATCAAGAAGAAGCAGAGAAGCAGTGAACTGACGGGGTCTTGCGACACTGGGGAGGCGACATGGAAGACGCCCCGGCATCCCTGGAACGCGGCGCAGAGGCCGTCGTAGTCGAGGAGGTGGGCACAGGGTGAGCCTCTCCTCCGCTCCATCCAGGGCAAGCAAGTGAGCGTTCTTCCGGTCCGCTTCACAAATATTTACGGATCATGTATTTCACCCATCGCGATTAATCAGTTAACCAGAAAATAATGACACACAGCAAGAGAAAGGGAAAGCTAAGGATTAGTTCTTACCGGGATCCCTGGCAGTTCCCCTGACATGGTAGCCACACGGTCCAGGAGCTCCTTCACCACCCATGACCCGATGTAGCCTCCGGCTCCCGTCACACAGACCAAATGCTTCTCGCCGCCATTATCGCTGGCCTTGGAGCTGGACGGCATCGTGAGTTTGAGATCGGAGTCTGTTTGTCGCCGATGATGCATTCCTGTAGAACGTGATCGCAATATGACGTGAACCGGCAGTCGTTCTGCCTTTGCATTGAAGGGGAAGAAAAAAGGAGCTACAGTTTTGTGCCAGAATACAACACAACACACATCCCAGCTGAACAACAAGCTGGGGACACGGCGTGAAGGCCTAAGAGACCTACTCACCCACTCACCCTAATCGCTGTGCAACAAACAACAGCTCTAGGTCCGAACGAATGAGGCTAGCAACACCCACAGCAGACAACGCCTCGTCCTGAAAAATTCTCCTACCACGCTCCTTCCAAATGTGCCAGAAGATGTACACAGCCACTGAGATGTTTGCTTTGCGCTGCGCCGAGGAACCTGAGCCTCGCGCGGTAGTCCACCACCCGAAAACAGAGGTCGCATCGTCCAGCTGCTGCACCAAGGACGGATGGGAAGAGGTGAACAAACTCCTCACCTCAAGAGCGAAAGGACAGCTTAGAGCAAGGTGCTCCGCAGTTTCTAGTTGTGCTTGGCAAAAACAGCACAAATCATCATGCGGCCAGCCTCTCCTCCTTAGTCTGTCCGCCGTCCAGTTCCTGTTTTGCAACAATAGCCAAAAGAAGAACTGCACCTTCCCTTCCGCGAAAATCTTTAGGCCGGCTTCAAACTCCGGCTTTTGCTGCCTTCCCCAGAACTGCGCAGCATAGGCTGAGGAGGCCGAGTAGCAGCCGTCAACCGTCAGGCGCCACCTGATGGAGTCCTTGTTGTGGGAGAGTTGCACATGCTGCAACGTTGTCCAAAGCTCGATGAACAAGTCGAGCTGCTCGAAAGTTGAGATTTTCCGCAGTCCCTTCATCCATCTACCATCAGCCAAGGCGTCCTTAACGGTAAGGTTTTCCTAGCAGCCAGCTTGTACAGACAGGGTGCCATGCACCTTGGCGACTGCCCATTCAACCATCGATCATCCCAGAATTTTGCCTGGTCACCATTCCCAAGTGTGATCTCGGTGCAAGCTCTGAATAGCTCCTTGTCAGTTGACGAGGTTGTAACTCGACAAGTCCCAGGGTTGTGCACCCCGGGTTGATTGATGGGGAGAGAGGAGAGTGCAAGGTGATCACGACGGCTGACAAGCGAGGTTTACCCAGGTTCAGGCTCCCGGAGGATAACACCCTACTCCTGCTTGTCTGGTTATTGATGCGAGTAGCGATTACAATGGCGAGATTGCGATCTCGCTAGGGTTTGTGGTTCTGAGCGTGTCCTCTAGGACGGGCAACCCTCCTGGCTTTATAGGCAGCCAGGTCTCGGGTGGTTGGTACAGATACGGTTACAAGTCCTAACCGAGTTGGACTAGGATATGAGATACCCCGAGTGGGCCTTCTGCGGGCCTTTCCATCCTTGGCGCGGCCCAGGTAGGCTCATCGTGGGCTACCCGCAAGGTAGCCCCACGTCAGTAGCCCCCGAGTGCTTGATCGAATCTTCAGAGTCGGACAAAGGACTCTGGTTAGTTAGTTTGCCATTACTTCACTAGGAGAGCTTTTCTAGTAAGTGATGAACAAAGCGAGTTGTCGGGGAATCGCACGCACCTACATATAAGATAGATAGAGTAGATTTTTTTTAATTTTCGATTGCACCTCCAAATATCAAAAGACTTTGGTTAATTTGCTAACCTCATTTGTCTTGTGAATAAATTTGTCAGCCTATTTGCCTTTTAAAAGAAACTCTAGCCAACAATACGAACAAGAGTTGGGTTGGCTAAGAAATCGCCTCAAACTAAATCCAGTTGTAGTAAGATACGTAACCCAACCGATACGGAATGGAAAGGCAATCGTAAGGCCATCAAGTTTTTCTTCTTGCCACCGACGACTCTGCTCGTCCGTCCAGTCTTCTCATATGGCTTTTTAGGCCTCAGAGGGGTAGTGGATCTCAGCCTCTTGCCGGTGACATGGTTCTTGTTTGCTGTTTTATCTAGTCTTTGTATCTTCGTCCGAGTGGTGAGGTGGTGGCGCATCCCGATGCCAGAATAAGGTACTTCATGCCCTAGCACTAGCGGAGGGCGTTTTAGGTTGTGTGTCTTGCTGAGCTTCTGGGATCTGCTCGGTTTTCGTGTTCGTCAGTATGGTTGCAGGCCAGGTTCTTCCGGTCTAAGGTTCTCATCTTTGGTGATGGTTGCTGCTTTGATGCGTTGGCCCTTTGGACCTTAGCATGACGACTACCCCTCTGTCTACTATAACAAGCTATAAGCTTTACCCGAGAACAACGGCGTGCCTTCAGGTTGCTCCCTCCCATGTTTGTAGCCATGGCTAGGTAGTCTAATGACATATTTGTATCTTTAAAATTAATTTTTGAGTTTTTAATACCGCTGTGGATGATTATTAATTGATCGACATACTGTTTCGCAACAAAATGTGTTGGGTTGGCTATATCCAGGAGCAGTGTAGACTTTAACTCTTGCATGCCACTGCATAGATCTGGATCCCAAATACGCACACCACACGACGAAACAAGGGGCCGTTTTGCGTGGGTGCATGGCGCTTAGTAGATGCGAACTGAGCCAATTAATCGATCTGTTGCGATTAAAACGAACGGTTGTCGAGTTGTATGTGTCTAGTTTGAGACGGAATATATCTGAGTATCACGTGTGCGTCCATTCATTTTACAATCGGACAAACTATACTGTGCTGCGAGCGCCACCTCCATCTTAATTATCTTCTCCACGGTCGATCGAGTGGTAGCCGCTTCAGCTGGCCTGCATGGAGCAGTGATCTGTGACCAGTGTTCAGTGTAATGCTGCAATGCACACATAATAGCAAAGGAACCAGACGAAATTCTGCCGCACCCGTGCTCCTCTATCATTCCCTCCACGTCCGGAATCACGCAAGGCTTAGCAGGCAGCATTTTCCTTTTTCTGATGGTAACTCTTCTTCTATATAAACCTGCTACATTGGAGAGTATATCGTCCGACAGTCACACACTCCTACCTTGATCTCTGCCACACACAAATGTCTTCCTCCTCCTTTATGCAAATGCAAGCTCTTCCCACGCAAACAAATGCAGATCATGTGAGAACCAACCAAGAGCTTTACCAGCGGTTCACCAACTTGGTGTCTTCCTGGCCGTTTTCCCCAGCCCTCTCCACCAGCCGGCTCTACCGCCATCCCGACGGCTGGTACACCAGCCTTGCTCCAATGGTCAATACGATGGTCGCCGACGCATGCTTCGCCGCGCGCCCCTCCGACGTGGTCGTGGTCACTCTGCCCAAGTCCGGCACGACGTGGATCAAGGCCCTCCTCTACTCCACGGTTCACCGGCGAGACCACCCGGTGTGCTCCTCCGGCCACCCGTTCAACTCCGTCAGCCCGCACGAGTGCGTCAAGTTCCTCGAGTACCAGCTCTACACGCACAACAGGACCCCGGACCTCGACGAGCTGCCGGACCCGAGGCTCTTCGCCACGCACGTCCCGTTCGCGTCGCTGCCGAGCTCCGTCCTGCCGTCGGGCTGCAAGCTCGTGTACGTGTGGCGCGACCCCAAGGACACCCTCGTCTCGCTGTGGAGCTTCGCGAACAAGTTCAGGGTGAGCAGGGACGGGGTGGAGCCGCTCCCGGTCGAGGCCGCCGCCGACTTCTTCTGCGACGGCGTGTCGGCGTTCGGGCCGTACTGGGACCACGTGCTCGGGTACTGGCGCGCGCACCTGGCGCGCCCCGACCGGGTGCTCTTCCTCAGGTACGAGGAGATGAGCGCGGACCCTGCCGCGCACGTGCGGAAGCTGGCGGAGTTCGTCGGACGCCCGTTCAGCGCGGAGGAGGAGGGAGAGGGCGTCGCGGAGGCCATCGTCAAGCTGTGCTCCTTCGAGCACATGACCCGGCTCGACGCCACCAGGTACGGCAAGACGGAGACCGTGATCGGCGCCGTGGAGAACAGCTCCTTCTTCCGGCGCGGGGTCGTCGCTGACTGGGTGAACCATCTCTCGCCGGAAACGGCACGGAAGATCGACGCCATCACCGAGGCCAAGTTCCTTGGCTCCGGCCTGTCTATCTAGCATTATTGAGCATTCTAGCTAGTCGAGTGATATTGTGTGTTTGGGTTGCATGCAAGAGCTGAAGAAAATGTGCTGCACATGAGCTAGTCGAGAGATTCATCTGTCACCTAGTCGATCAGTTTGTTTAGCAGTCTGTTAGCTACTTGTGCATGTTGGCATGTAGTTTGTGTGCTGGACTGCTAAGGGGTATATGAGTTATTGGCGTAGTGCGAGTGTGACGTCCAGGTTGTGTCTGTTTAAGTCCATTCAATCACTTTGTTTATTTGAGAGATTAAGAGGAAGAAAAGATTGGGCTGTGACAATCCTTGGCTCCGGCCTGTCTATCTAGCATTCTAGCTAGTCGAGAGATATTATGTGTTGCGTGCAAGAGAAAAAAATGTACGCCAGCGATGTGTATTCCATGATGTATTTGAAGCGATCAACTACAGCTAACGTACAGTTTTTAGGCGCGTCAGCTGTAATGGAATAGCGCTAACGTACAAAACGTGTACATCAGTGGTAATCCCATCCCTAAAACGAGACACACGCTCGACCCCTTATCTCTCTTCCTCTCCACCTCCTCCCTGTCCAGGTCGTGACCCGATGTCGTTCGGGTCAGCCGCCGCAATAAACCCTCCCCGCTCGCTCCCCATCACCGCCACCGCGTCATGCCCGCTAGTTGTTTGGAGCTGGCTGCAGGAGACGGTCAACTTTAGTGTCGACTATGTTGCCCGCTACCTCACTGGCGACAAGGACCGTAGGCTTTACAGTACCTAGGCATTGCGTTAATGTGGGGCATTTCAGCCAAATGGCTGTGGCCGCCCATATTCTTTTGGAGAAACGGTACTCGAAAAGGATGTGCCTTCCGGTCTCCGGTTCACGTCTGCACAGTTGACACAGTTTGGACAGCGAGCCACGCGGAAAACAAAGCGCACGTTTCCCTCAGAGCAAATTCAATAGTATAGCCAAGAGTTGGCTATAAGAAATTATCATGTCATCTATAGACAACTATATAGCCAACATGTACAATAGCTAGATGTAAAAATATACTACTTTATTAAAATATGATCCACCACCCACACTCACAAAGTGCCTAGGAGCACGTGATAGAGCTGACTATTGCATAAGAGTCAACTCCCCTTCTCTCTCCTCTTCTCTCTCCTCCATGTTATCTAATAAATATTATTCTAATCCTTATAGCCCGGTTACATAAACTTATTGTACTTGCTCTCATACAACAATCAGAGCGTACGGACCCGGTGGTGGTTACCAATACGATTGACAAGATGAGAAGATCATCTCGTTCGGTCTCTTCTGCCGCCAAAGGAATCAAATCAACATGGCAATCAAGTGGAGTGTCGCGATCCGTGACTAGCTAGGATGGTGTCTTAAGCGGCTGCTCCGAAGCTCTTCAAGCAGCTGCTAGCCGGGGAATGGAGCTTGTGCACGTTGAATCAGACGCGCAAAACTTAATCCGCGCTTTGCAGAATACCTGCTTGCTAGGCTTAATTTCAATTCCATCAGTTTCTCCTATTGTCCTCCGAGCCGAAGCAAAAATAAATTGGTGTATGAGAGAGGTATTGCCGTATTGGAACTTTCTTTTTCATCCAAACACTTTCAGGATTAACCTCGGTTCTATAGACAATTTAAAATTTAGAGCCTTTAACAAGTCTAACTGCGCCATACTTGTGTTCTCCAGACTTGAGGACTTGATCAGTTATGCTCGGAGAGGTCCACGATGGTGCGGCACGAGAGCAGTGACCTGTTGGCAGGCAACAATTCAAGTCTCCAACAAAGCGCTCAGGAGAATCATTGCTAGACTCATATCTTGTTCTGCTAGACACATATGGACTGGATTATATATATAGACACATAGGGTAAGGAGGCAATTAGATGTATTTTTGGGGAGACTATTAGCGGCAAGAAAGTTTAGGAAAAATAATTGAGGTCCAAACCTAAACTGAGCTCCTTGGTGGGTTTGTGTACGTACGTGAATATCTAACGAATATGAGCCTTAAGTATAAATGTGTTGATTATCAACGTTGATTAGGGAATAACTAATACTAATACGTAGGCCCTATCGTTAGGGGGCGATGGCTTGGGCTTCACAACATTGATCCTAGGACATGGAACATGTGGTACTCCGTCCAAGATTGGTGGGAAGGCATCCTTGGCACAACCTGCATCCATCGTAGGGCTATACGTTCCGTCATCATGCTTTTCTCTTGGGGCATTTGGTCCGAGCACAACGCTAGTGTGTTCCGCAATGAGTTTGTGAGCCCCTCTTTCACCTTGACCAAGATTAAATTTGATGCTACTAATTGGGTGCTGGGGGAGGGGGGCATTTGCTTATAACACTCCTTATTTAATAAGCTGAGACACATCTTTTAACCTGCTTCAAAAAATTATAGGACCTAAATATTAAGAATGGGCTCACACAATGCGGATGGACCGAGAAGGCAAACATACCTTGGACAGAACTCCGTGTCCCAAGCAACCAGGGAACGCCGTCTTGAGACGTGGAGTTCATGAGTCATTCAAATAAAAGTCATAGAGGACTGGCAAATAAGTCGGCCGATTCAACTTTGCATTTTTCTGTACTGCAACTGAAACAAGTTGCGCTTCATGGTGCGTGAACAAACCAATGGTTATCAGTTGACTACTGCATACAATGAATGAATCTGTTTTTCGGTTTTAAAAAAGGGAAATTAGTACAAATTGAACACCAATACATTTGACTGTGGATAATTAACTGGTGCTATGGTGCTAGGTACTTATGGATTAAAATTAAGAAATAAGACACGGTCGCGCTCCTTCATTGCTCGAGACTACTAATCTTGCCGGAAAAAAGAATTGACTTGAGTATGAATCTATTAACAAACTCAATTCTTACCCAAAAAAACTCAGGTCAATCCTTCAGAATCTATGGCTTCATTGATTGAGTCTGGGTACATATAGCAGAAGTTGTTTGCTTTCTACATATAGAGACCGGCTAAGTGACTTTTCTCTTCAGAAGTATAGCAACGGTTGTTTTCTTTTCTCTCTATATAAAGGTGCGGGAAAAGTTTTTTTTGTCTAACAAAATATAGCGACAGCTGAGCCGCCCAATGATTAAAAGTTATGTGTCCCTGACTCGGTGCACACACGATACGGTAGTATATTCCTATATGAATTTGAATGAGAATTCCTTTTCCAGGACGCGCTTAACACCAAAAAAATCAGTTCAAACCTTTTGGATATAATTCCAAATGAGATGTGCTTGGGTATACACCATTACAATTTTTTGCATCTTTCAATTCAAATCAGTGGTGAGAATAAAACTTAGCCCTTCTATGAAAGGGTGGAATAGTCTACCTACTCCATGTCATGAAAAAGGTAGTAAGCATATTTTGTCGTCCCTATGGCGCAGTCAAATGAACATTGGTACAAAGACAAGAACTCGCTATGTTCTAAATTAGATGACTTTGATTTGTATAAAAGTGAATGTATGGTACATCTATTTTAAAACAAACGAAGTTCATCTAATATGTAACGGAGTGAGTATCTAGGATTCAAATGGACATGGTCTTATTTCTATTTTTTTTGGGAATCATCGGGCATACAGCTATCAAGTGGGACCCGCTGATCGGATACGCATTATTATTAGCAGAAACCCCACCAAGCTGTTCTATATATACATCCACGTTGCATCTAATAATTATTAAGATCATCTCGTGCTGAGTTTGCCTGTGTATTCAGAAAGTTCAAGAAATCTTGTAACTAAACCATTCGCGATCAGGTCGGTCGTCGTCTCCATGTCGAAGAAGCAGCTAGTTTGTGTGACGGGAGCAGGAGGCTTCATCGGGTCATGGGTGGTGAAGGAGCTCCTCCTGCGTGGCTACCATGTGAGGGGAACTGCAAGGGATCCCGGTAAGTACAGTACAGACACTACATGCGCACATACATACATTAGTCGATCTCGATGATCTCATCTTCTTGCTCTATCGGCTTCTGGTTGATTCATCAAATGGCCGCCGCGCGCGTGATTCGTTTGCGAAGCTGACGGCAAGAACGCCCACTTGCTTGCACTGGATGGAGCCAAGGAGAGGCTGTCCCTGTGCCGCGCCGACGTCCTCGACGGCGGCAGCCTCCGCGCCGCCTTTACGGGCTGCCACGGCGTCTTCCATGTCGCCTCCCCGGTGTCCAACGACCCCGTCAGTTCACTCTCGCCACGCTCTCATGCATCCGGTGGACATGCATATGTGGATCACTTACTACAAACTACCTATGATGACTGATGCCCAGGAACTCGTCCCGGCGGCCGTGGAGGGGACGAGGAACGTGATGAACGCGGCGGCGGACATGGGCGTGCGGCGCGTGGTGTTCACTTCGACCTACGGCGCCGTACACATGAACCCCAGCCGGAGCCCGGACACGTTGCTCGACGAGACGTGCTGGAGCGACTACGACTTCTGCAAGCAAACAGGCGTAATCCCTAATTACAAAGCTAATCTCCCTCCATCCTCTGTCGTCCGGCCTTAACAACCTCTACGCGCGCGTATCGTATGTATCTGCTGCAGAACGTGTACTGTTGCGCGAAGATCATGGCAGAGAAGACGGCGATGGAGGAGGCGGCCAGGAGGGGCCTGGAGCTGGTGGTGCTGCTGCCGCCGGTGACGATCGGCCCCGAGCTGCAGCAGACGCTGAATGTCAGCATGACCCACGTCATCAAGTACCTCACGGGCGTCAGGGCTACTTACCCCAACGCCGTGGCCGCCTACACGGACGTCCGCGACGTCGCACGCGCGCACGTCCTCGCCTACGAGCGCGCCGACACCCGCGGCCGTTACCTCTGCGTCGGGGACGTGCTGCACCGTGCCCAGTTCCTGCAGCTCCTCGGGGAGCTCTTCCCGCAGTACCCCGTCACCTCCAAGTAAGAGTAAGATCATTTTTTTAAACACAGTATAAACATAGACGCTCACATATACATGCATACACTCACTTCTATAAACGCACACACATACACCCTACCCCTATGAGCTTCTCTGAAATACTGAGCCGACATATCGAGTTTTGAGATAACGAAGTCATCACGGACGCCTCGATGTCGACGGGAACGTCGCCTCCCACTGAAATAAAATTTCGACTATTAATCGACGGTGTGCATCATTTTGATGCGGAGGCTGGAGATCCGCACCATATTTTCTAAAAACATATAAGTAAAATTGATGGTGAAACCCGCACTCGCCACGCTCACACTGAATATTTTTATGTAGGTGTGAGGACGACAACAAGCCGATGGTGAAGCCGTACAAGTTCTCAAACCAGAGGCTCATGGACCTGGGATTGGAGTTCACTCCGTTGAGGGAAACTTTGTACGAGACGGTGATATCCCTGCAGCAGAAGGGTTACCTGCGTCTGCCGGTTCCGGTGCCAACGCGTGCACGTCTATAAATATTAAATCTGTATACACACTGCATCGATGCCTGATTAGCCCTACATCACTTACTTGCGAGCACCTTGTTAAGCAATTGCCTCTCTTACGTTGTCTTTGGAACACATTACGGTATTGAATCACTATACCAATAAAATTCGATTTCTTATGTTGTTATAATAACATTAATTGGGATTTGGCGGTTGTTTAATATTCATGTATTATTTGGTACACAAACTTAAAGCTTGCAAACTAGTACTACCTATATTGTACATGAATGTCCTCAAGATCTTGGACATTTGAAGAGAGCATGAGTATCATGAACTCAATGTCATATGCTAATTAACTTTGTCGTAGTTCTGACTGTAGTAAGTAGGTTGATTTGGAGTAAGTCTAGAGTACATTTTTATATGACTCTTCTGTGGCTGAAGCCCAATGTTGTATGCCTAGTGGCTGTAGTGAGAAATATGTGTGGTGCATTTGGCATGCAAACAAGTCTAAGTGTTGAACTTTCTTCGTGCTTGTAAAAGCTAAGCCAAGTACACCAGTGCTTTGTGTTTCTTTGCTGTGAACTTATCAATTTTCAGAACAAGAATACTGTTTTGAACTTTCAGATTTATAGTAATTCTATGTCTGATGCGTGTTCTATGGATAATGGAAGCTGAGAATTTCTATATTTTTAAACGTCAAGGACAAATAGAGAAGACCTAATACTGTTCCTACCAAGAGTTGGGCCCAAAATTGACAAGCTGGTAAGCTTACAAGGCCTAGAAGTCAAGAAGTCTCGGATGGGCCAAGTTGGACAAATAAATGAGCAGGCCCGTTAGTGGTATATGAACCTAGTATTAGCTAGCGGTAGAATGAAACCCAACAAATCAACTAACATGGTTGTTTAAAACATCACAAGTGCAAAAAAGAATATGACCGTTAGCGGAAAAAAAACTAGTTGTCAATCAGACACCCCTTTATCCCCACCCCCCCACCCCCATGTTTTCTCCATTCTCCTTTGATCCGCTAGAATGTGACTAGTAGAGTAGAATGGTGGATGAGATCATAGATTCGCGGTAAGATTTTTTAGAACATGTTGCAATGTGTCCCATGTGGATAGATTCAGATTTATATTTTGTTTGTTTAACTGATTTGTTTTACATTTGATACGTCCTAAAGGTATTCGATCCTTTTGATGTTCAACTTGCACGGTCCACACGCATATAGGAGGGCATCATCTTTACTTATGGTTTCATGGATATCATGTTTTATGAAACTATTACAGTTATAGGAGTACAAAACAAATAGTGGTAAATAAAGTATAACATATGTGAGGAACAACTTTAACCAACCTGAATTTGTGTACTAATGACGGTTACGCCAACAATCAATACACAAAATGTTTATACTAATATTATATTAATAATATAACTATAAGTGATGTTAGATCAATATGAGAGATTAATTAACAGTGATAAATTTCCTATGGAACCTAATCCAACAATGCACCGAGTTTCCATCGGCTTGCAAGCAGTAGCATGTCTCAGGAACAAAAAATATAAGAGCATCTCGACAAAATGTCGTACCATAGCATACGTGCCTCTAAAACCGGTAAGTTAAAAAGACAAGTTCACCTCGTTTCAAAGAAAGAAGACAAAGTTCTGATGGCTCCTCTGTCAAACTATTTTTGTGCTTTCGCAAAAAAAAATGTTGCTACAACCTCAAAACTCAGTTTTGACGCCCAAATAGTCGGTATTTGGGGATGCTAATTATCGAACGAGTTTGCACGATTCCGGCCGCTAAACGACAAAAGCCGTCAAAGAGGAAGACGACCGACGCCAGAGCCACCCCCGCAGCCCCCCGTCGACTGAACCGTTATCGGCCCCGCCCACGGTCGACTCGTGATGCTTGGTCGTCCCGCCATGCCCCGATCTCCTCCTCCACCGCCATTCCGAGCATCTCTCTAAGCCCATCCTCTTTTCCGGCGTCAGCGACCGCCACACCCGGCGCCCGCAGGTTAAGTTTCTCCTCGTCGTCGCCCCTCTGCCACGGCTACGGCACCTCCGGCTCAGCTGGCCAACCATAGGGAAGGGATAGGTAGTGGGGAGGGAGCAGGTGGATGGGTCCCACCACGCGTCGCTCGTTAGGTGTGATGTACACTCCACACTCTCAGTGGTTAAAACCAAAAACACACTACTTAGTCGGGAGAGAATCGGTAGCTATAGCTCTTGATTCAGTCTAGAGACGCAAGTTTCTCTAACTGGCCGGGAATACGTGCAGATAAAACAAGCAGTCTCCATTCTCACTAAAGGAACGTTCCTTGGTCCACTCACGGCGTACCACGACTTTTCCAAGTAGTTCCGTGCGTGGAAACAATACTCAGGTCAATATACGTTATACGGGGTACGTACGTTCCCAATCTAGTAGCGTGTACGGGGCAGTGGCAATCGACCATGTACTGAGACGCTGGGTTGTGACCAATACACGGCACGATTGCAGAAAACTGTGCGTACTTGTGACACTTGTTGCACAAGACACAAAATCATGATGGAAAAAGAACTAAATGTAATGTAATCCGCTGTTTTGACTGCATGGCGGCCGTCGTAGTCAAATGGCGCGTGCGAGGCTAGAACTCGGCGTGGTGGACACTTAATACCACTGAAAAGGAGGTGGCGCCCCGGTGCAACAATTACCACAAAGCATAGTGCTAGCTGCAAATAAGAACCGAAAACAAGGTTAATCGGTTTATGTTATTATTTCCTCGAAACAGGCTTTCGTCCCGCTTTATAAATAAAACCACACCGTTTGAGACCGCTGTTGGGCCAGACAGCACAACGCCCAAAAGACAAGAGAAGAGAAAATGAAAGAGAAAAACGAAGAAGAAAAATGCCGACAACGATGGCAAGACAACAGTAAGCAAACTCTACAACCGATACGCCCACCGGAGGCCTGCCACCAAGCTCCTAGTACTACAGAACGTCGGTACCAATCAACACCTCCAGTAAGGGATGCGACGATGACGACGATGTTGCCTAGAGTTTCCCCCGGTACGCAACGCGGAGAGGAGGAGGGGCACCGAACGCCCTCCAGGAAGGACTGGCGGCACCCGCAAGCGCCACCGCGCCGGAGTCGAAAACGCCGACTAGGATTTCTCCCGACCCCCTCCATCACCCCAGACGCTCTAGAGCACTCCACCATACCGCCCACAACCCAGCGCCCGATCGCGAAGCCGTTCACACTGTCTCACCCTGGCACATAGAGGAAAGGCCTATACTCCGAAGAGGAAGAGCCGGGAGTAGGAGCCGCAACACCGCCGACGTGCGGGAGGGACCAACCTCCACTGTCAAAGACAGTAACCGACCGGACACAACAGCAGGAACACACCAGGCCCGCAAACCCGGCCGGGCCCCTCGAGGCCCGTGAAGTTCCCGCCATCGCGTTGCAGAAGGCACGACGTTAGCGCTGCCGCCCCAGATCCGAGCTGCTCTCCGACATCAGAGCATAGAGGACCGTGCTATCGAGAACTCAGTCTGACTCGCCTAAAACCTAGATGGGATCCGAAGATCCAGATCTAAGCCGGGGGCGGCGCGTCAATCCAGCACTACAACGGACACGGCCCTGCCGCCAAGAGGAGGCGCCCCTACACTATGTCCGGCCTTACCCATCCCGGACAACCTCCGGACCAAGGCACCGTCGCAAGCCGAGCAGCACCGCGGCAACAACACGCGGGTATGGACGGTCCAGACGCGGGAGGTGGGCACAGCAGCGCAGCCGCCGGCAGATCTGGATCTGGAACCACCTCGCCCCAGATCCAGCCCGCAGCAGCCAGCCACACGTGCACAACAACTATCAACCCTAGGGCCCAGATCTAGACCCGCCTGGCCCAGATCGGGCCCGTGGGCGTGTTGACGCCGCCGCCGTCGCTGCAGGTCGCCGGAGCACTGCGGGAGCACCAAGCACCGCCGCCACCAAGCAGCCGCCGCACGACGGCGCGTGCACGAGCCCGCGCCCGCTGCCGCAGCGACCCCGCCGCGCCCGCCTCCACCAAGCTTCTCACTCCAGCCGTCCCGCGCAGAATCCCAGTGTGGCGCTGGGCGGTGCTGCAAAACACGGCAACAGGAGAGCCACCTCCATCTGCGCCCGCACCTCCGCCCTCCAGCCCACCCACCTGCACGCCGCACGACACCACCCTGCAGAACCGCCCAGAGCTGCCCGCGTCGCGGCCCGCCCGGCCCGCCAGTGGCCCAGATCGAGCCCGGTCACCCCCGCAACGGCCGGAACCGCATCTGCCGCAGCGCCACCGCGCCCTCCCGCCGCAGGCCCACAACGTCGCCGTGCCTGCGCGCCGCCCCGCCTTCACAGAGCCCGCGCCGTCTCCACCATCGCGCTCGGCCACGAGATTGCCGCGAACCTGGAGAAAATCGCCCCGCCGCAACCTTCCTCGGGCGCCCGCGGCCTTGCCGACGCCCCCTCCGGCGGCGGCGGCGCGGGGGAAGGGCGGGAGGGGTCCGGCGGCGGCGGTTTTAGGTTTCCGCCCGAGCCGCCTCGGAGGAGACGACGCGGGGGTCTTCTTTTCGGTGGGGGATCTGTAGGGTCTATCTTATGTTATTATTTAGGCTGCGTGCAACTAATTAGATAAAATATTTGGTCCAAAAGAGGTTTAGTTTAAGTGTGGTGTTAATTTTAATTAGCGGCAACTTTTTGTTTATTTTGACCAATGATCTAACGTTTTGTTGCTGGTTATTCCGGGGAGTACAAGTCTTTTCACCAATTAAATTTTGTATATGACTGTCCAGTGAAGATTCAGTCAGATCATGTGTAGGTGTTAAAACTAGCCGAGTTCCTGTATAGAACGTACTAGTTAAACATGTTTCCGGTGATTAGACTGCATCAATAAATACAGAGTATTTAATTTATACCGGATTCTCCCATGATGAGAAAAGAAGCATGAAGAAGATCGAAGCGAAAAGCAACACTGCTACAATATTCTTTATTCATGGTTTCCTATCTCATTGAAAACCATTAGAAATTGCTTCGTGTGACACCTGAATATATGGTCTGTTTTCACACTCGATCTAATGGTCAAAACCCAAATAAACAGTACTAGTTACTCGAAAGAGAATCGATAGCTATACATATAGCTCTTGGTCAAGTCATCTGATTGAGTCTACATACGCAAGTTTCTCCCAATGGCCGGAAATAGTGCAGATAAAACAAGCCGTCTCCATTCTCGCGAAAGGAACTCATGGAGCTTTCCACGCAGTTTCCGTGCATGGAAACATTGCTGAGGGCAATGCGTTATACGTATGTATCCCGTCCAGTAGCATACGTGTACCGAGCACCTGCTGGCGACATGTACTGAGAGGCGCTCGGTTGTAACCAATAAATACATGGCACATACTGTATCATCGCGCTACAGCCGAAAAAACTGCAGCAAACATCAAATTTGGTGGAATCTGTTGCACAAAACACAGAAATAAAATATTTTCTATGGACCAGCCATTTATGTCTAATTAGTTGCACCAAGGGTTTGAATACCGGTTTATTATTTTCTCGGAGGGGGTTGGGATTTTCGGTGACCGTGGTTACCGAAAAATACCGGTCGTTTTACCGGACGATTTTCTCAAACAAGAATTTCAAATTTAAACATTAAAGAATATAAAAATCTGAGAAAGAATTTGGATTAAAATTCAAAGTTATCAAGATTTTTGCCGGTAAACACATTTTAGGGGGGGGGTCGAGAATTCCGGATACCACGGTATTCCGACTTGTACCTGGCTCAAATATGTTGGTTTATCATCTCATTTTTTTCGTTAATCGCTTACAGTTAAAGAAACCATAACCATCAGTACCGAACAAATCATTCAAAGGAAAATAACACAGAGAGTACTGAATCGACCGAGCACCAGAACCCTCACAAAGTGGAGACAGCGACACAACCCGGCAGCTCTCACCCCAAGAAAAGACTGATTGATTTATTTGGTCTAGGTGCAACTAATGAGATGGAAATATGCGGTCCACTATAACACAGTTTCCAGTTTGGTGTTTGGTGCAGCAAGCGTCTCAAAGCGTTACTGCGTTAGGGTTCAGCGCTGCAGTATTTTCTCCGTGCGGCCCACGTAGGGTAGCGTATGCGTCTGAGGAAAGCGAACGGCAGCGGCTAGCAGCCGGAATGGACCAGCAACCATGCATGCATGTACCCCTACAGGCGAAAATTCCTTGACCCGATCCAATTATTATGAATGTATGTTTGGTGCGCGCGGTAAAAGAAATGTGGTTGGGTGCAGACTGCCTCAACTCTTGACTGGCTCGAATCATATCGCGGTGCGCCCATCCCCCAGGAACATTCGTGATCCCGCGGCTAGCTCCAGTGCTACGTCCCGATCACGATCGTATATAATGGACGGGCGAAGCAGGAGAGCGACACAAGTTCATAACAAAGAACAAAAGAAAGTGAACTCATAGGTCGTCCAAGGGAGCAGCAGCAGAAGCTCGCAAGGGACGAACGGAGCAGCAGCAGAGGTAGAGCTAGCCATGTCGCTGAGAGGGAGCAGCAGCGGGTCCCTGACCCTGGACCCGGTGCAGCGGGCGGTGAGCCGCCTCGCGTCCTCCTCCTCCTCGCCGGCCATGACGCCCAGGTCCCCGCCGCCGTCCTACGGGAGCATCGTCACCGTGCTCAGCATCGACGGGGGCGGCGTCCGCGGCATCATCCCCGGCACCATCCTCGCCTTCCTCGAGGAGAAGCTGCAGGAGCTGGACGGGCCCGACGCGAGGCTGGCGGACTACTTCGACGTGATCGCCGGGACCAGCACCGGGGGCCTGGTGACGGCCATGCTCACCGCGCCCAACCCCCAGGGCCGCCCGCTCTTCGCCGCCAAGGACATCAACACCTTCTACCTGGAGCACTGCCCCAGGATCTTCCCCGCCGGCAGCACGGGGCCTCTGGGCCTGCTCAGGAGCATGAGGGGACCCAAGTACGACGGGCAGTACCTCCACTCCGTCGTCAAGGGACTGCTCGGAGACACCAGGGTCGGCGACGCGCTGCAGAACATCGTCATCCCCACCTTCGACATCAAGCTGCTCCAGCCAACCATCTTCTCCAGATACGACGTGCGTACTACTCTACTTCCTATTTCGCGATCGAGCCCTACTTGCTTAGTTAATACGTCTTATAATTATAAATGAACAGGCCCTGAACGACGCCTCCAAGAACGCCCTCCTCTCCGACGTCTGCATCAGCACGTCGGCGGCGCCGACTTACCTGCCCGGCCACCACTTCGAGACCAAGTGCAAGGATGGCAAGCCACGGGCCTTCAACCTCATCGACGGAGGCGTCGCCGCAAACAACCCGGTGAGTCATAGTGTCAGCAGTCTTCGTCATCCCTTTTAAAGAACACACTAGTAATTAAAGAGAACAACATGGATACTACGCGCGCGTACGTGCAGACGATGCTGGCGATGACGGACGTGAGCAAGCAGATCCTGCTGGGCAACCAGGACTTCTTCCCGATCAGGCCGGCGGACTACGGCAAGTTCATGGTGCTCTCCCTCGGCACCGGCTCCGCCAAGGTGGAGGAGAAGTACGACGCCGCCGCCTGCGGCAGGTGGGGCATCCTCGGCTGGCTCTACAACAACGGCGCCTCGCCGCTCATCGACAGCTTCAGCCAGGCCAGCGCCGACCTCGTCGACATCCAGGCCTCCGTGCTCTTCCAGGCGCTGCACTGCGAGAAGCGATACCTCCGCATCCAGGACGACCAGCTCAAGGGCGACACCTCCTCCGTCGACGTCTCCACCGCCGACAACCTCAACAGGCTCGTCGACGTCGGCAAGGCGCTGCTCAAGAGGAGCGTGTGCAGGGTGGACGTCGAGACGGGCAAGAGCGTGCCCGACGACAAAAGGGGCACCAACGAGGAGGAGCTCACACATTTCGCACTCATGCTCTCACAGGAGCGCAAGGCCAGGTTCCAGAAGAAAAGTGTCACACCACACAGTTAATAAACACCCATGACTCCATGCATGAGATCTGCTCATCCGCATGTCAAATACTACGACCTAGTCAACTTTGGGTAGTAGTACTAAGTGCAAGGCAAAACAATACTAGTATTGTATAGTTAATTTATTCATTTATTTGCAAGTAATTTTGAGCTCCATTACTGTACTAAACAGATCCAATACTACTAGTCATTACAAATCCTTTTTGAATAGTGGCCTATGTTTACTATACTTCGGATGCACACCACTTGAGTTCGAGTACACAATTTGTTACCTATGTTATAATTGAGTTTGCTAGTTATGATTGAGTTTCAACCGAGTTTATTTCAAGTGCAAGCGGGCTACTGTTGAGTTCATTCACCCGAGAAAAATGTTCCTTGTTGCTGAATTTTCTCTATTTGTTACATATGAAACCAAGATTTTCTAATATCAATTGGGATGTAACTGAGAATATATTATTAAATGTTTTATTTCTGTTGTGATTGGTGCTACATCATGAGAGTTGGAACGGGTTGCTACCGAGTTTTTAAATCTCCTTTTTACATCTCACGAGCAATTAGGAATTATTATTTTCTTGTAATTGTATTTATGTGTAACTATTTTCATCTGTTTTTTAGTTGCGTGCTATATGTGTAACTGAGATATCTAGATACACATCATATCTTAATTTCTGCAAGGTTTTTTTCCTAGCTCGCTTTATTTGGTGTATTTTGTGGTAAACTTGTGTGCTAGTTGTATTTTGGTCATATGCATTTCAGTATATTGACATATCACATTAAATAGTTTTCAATCAGTCATATATATGCATTTTGGCCGCCATCTCATCGTGAGAACAATTAGGGAACCACTAGGTCTCGGACGTTCCTTCAGACAGGAGATGGCCGTTGCATGCGTTGTAGGATCGTTTTGGGTTTGGGTGATTCCAGTGCAACTTATATTTACAGAAATTTAATCGCTAAAACTCTTTTTTCTCCATCAATGTGAAAATACCTTATCATCCATAAAAATAGTTCCTTGATTATTTACATGCTTACACTTGTACTCTGGTGCATACCTGTTACCTTCATTTTCTATTAATGGAAGGAGATGCCTAGCCTGGTCGGGCAATCTCTCGGGCCTCTCGATCTGTGCTCGCGGCCAGAGAACTGCGCTGGCGAGGGCATGGAGAGTTTCTTGTCCGCGGGCGCGGATTCCGCGCTAGCGGAAATTTCGTTCGGTCCTTTTTCCCCCAGGGCCTCCCCTTCCGCGTTGGGCCTGGCTGGGGAGTCTGGGCCTCCGCTTACCTCCCTGGTTGACGCTGCTACTGGGCCGATATCTACTGTTGGGCTTGACGCGGTGGACCTTTTCCTCATCAGATGCACAGGGGCCGCCCAGAAGTCCATTCTGCCTCAACCGCACGCCTCCGTTGACCAAGAAAGATCTAGAAAGGGGAAGATGCCGGTCGTCGCCGGCGACCGCCTGGAGGAAGAAACTAGCAAGCGGAGCAGCAGGTTGGCCGCCAAACCAACGGCCGGCCTCTCCACGATGGACAAGGCCAAGCGGGTACTGCTCAAGAAGAGCGGAATCATCGAGGATGGGGCACAACCCAAGGCCGCCGACCTCGCCAAGTACCAGGCGATGTACACCGGCCCCATCCCGGAGCACTTCATGGATGCGGTCACTGAGCTGATGGCGGAGGGCACGCCGGCCAAGCCTCGCGCTGCGGCCTTGGAGGCCGGCATCGCCGCGGTCTAGCTGCTGCTGCGGGCCGTCTGTCAGAGCAGCTTCTGTTTCTATGTTAGATTACTTCTGCTGTTGTTGTCGTCAGGGTGTGGGTTGGGTCCTCTGGGCCAGTGTGTTCTGTGTGGTTCGCTTTTCTGCTGCTGTGAGCTTCGGTCTGAGGATTCTAGTTTCGTTTTCCCTTGTTGCTGTCATTTGGCCTCTGTGTGCTGCTGTCCCCGAGTCTGCTTTGGTTTCCATATGGAGCTGCACCTCTTGAGTTGGAATGTGCGGGGTATCAACAGCCCTGCGAAGAGGCACGCAGTGCTGTTATTCATCACTTCTCTGCATGTCAATTTTGTTTGTCTGCAAGAAACAAAATTGGAGTTTGTGACTAGAGCCATTGTTGTCGAGACCTTGGGGCCGAGGTTCGGCGATTCTTTCATCTTCTTGCCGGCTGACGGGACCCGGGGGGGAATTCTGCTAGCCTGCACCTCCGATTTCACGATCACGGAGGAGCCTCACACTGCTGGCAATTTCTCGATCTCGGGACAGGTCGTCAACAACTCTGACCTCTGTTCCTGGGCTATCACTGGGGTCTACGGCCCGCAAGAGGAGCAAGACAAGCTGGCTTTTCTGGGTGAGCTGCGAGACCTACACACTATCATGCCCCCTCGGTGGATGGTGCTAGGTGACTTCAACTTGATTAAAAGGGCTCAAGAGAAGAGCAATAGGAACATCAATCTGAGGATGATTGGCAAGTTCAAGGCTCTCATTGATGAGCTCGAGGTTATTGACTTCCCGCTGCTTGGAAGAAGGTACACTTGGTGTAACGAGAGAGAGCACGCTACTCACACCAGAATCGACAGAGTGCTGGTCACGAAGGAGTGGGACCTCGCATTCCCTCAGTTCCAGCTTGCTCCAGAATCAACCAATGTCTCCGATCACTGCCCAATTTTGTTGAGAAAAATGCAGACCAACACCTTCTCTGGGTTCCGCTTTGAAAACCACTGGTTGCGCAACGAGGGTTTCTCTGCTATCGTCGTGGGTGCGTGGACGAAGGAGGTGTGGGCTTCGGACAAGATCAGGGTGTTGCACACCAAATTGGCCAGAACCGCTGCCGCTTTGAAAAAGTGGAACAGAGGGCTCATGAGAGAGATGGTGCTGCTCACGTCGATCGCAAATGACATCATCTTCAATTTGGACCTTGCTCAGGAGGACCGCAACCTGACGGCGAACGAGCACAGTTTCAGGGCGATGTTGAAGAGCAAGCTTTTGGGTTTTGCAGCTATTGATAGGAGCAGATGGCGTCAGCGTTCTCGTTTAACCTGGATCAAAGAAGGCAATGCAAATACGAAGCTTTTCCATCTTCGAGCTAACGGGCGCAGAAGAAAGAATCATATCCCCTCCTTGCTGGGAAGTGCTGGTCCGGTTCAGGATCATCAAAGGAAGAGCGAGATCCTCCTCGAGCATTTTAAAGCTGGGCTAGGCACACGTGAACCCGACTCGGCACAACTTAACTGGGATTTCATTGGTCTCCCCACCGCTGATCTACACAGTCTTGACAGTCCATTCTCTGAGCTGGAACTACACGACGCGATCTTCGGGATGCCTGGGGAGAAATCGCCAGGGCCTGACGGCTTCACAGGAGTTTTCTTCAAGGTGGCCTGGGCAGTGGTCAAGGATGACGTGCTTGCTGCGCTGAACCAGGTGCATGCACTACGCGGTGACCTGTGGGGCTTGCTCAATTCAGCAAACATGGTGCTACTCCCTAAGAAAGATGGTGCTGCCCGAGCGAGTGATTACAGACCAATAAGCCTGATGCATAGCATATCCAAGATGTTGTGCAAAATTCTTGCTAACAGGTTGGCTCCCAAGCTTGAGGCGCTGGTTTCTCACAGCCAAAGTGCGTTCATTCGCGGGAGATCTATCCAAGACAATTTCCTTTATGTCAAGAATGTGATTCGCGCTGCTCATACAAAAAAGAAGCCCCTGATTTTTCTTAAGCTCGACCTAGCGAAGGCTTTCGACAGTGTTAGCTGGCCATTTCTGCTGGAGGTACTGAAGCATATGGGGTTCGGTCAGAGATGGAGAGACCTTGTGGCGCTCGTGTTAGCATCGTCCTCGTCGAGGGTAATGCTAAACGGCAAGTTGGGTCCCAAATTCATTCACAGGAGAGGGCTTAGGCAGGGGGATCCCCTGTCCCCCATGTTGTTCATCTTGGTCATGGAGCCTTTGCAACGGTTGCTGCAGCTAGCCACAGACAATGCCGTGTTGTCTCCTCTGGGTCTGCAGTCTGCTCACCTCCGAGCCAGCTTCTACGCCGACGACGCCGCCATTTTCATCAACCCTTGCGCGCTGGAGCTGCGGGCTGTGCAACGCATCCTTCATGCCTTTGGTGACGCTTCTGGACTGCGCACAAACATCCACAAATGTGTTGCCTTCCCGATCAGCTGCCAGAATTTCGATACTCAGGAGATCCTTGCGGACTTTGGTGGCATCACGAGTACCTTCCCGTGCAAATATCTCGGCCTACCTTTGGGTCTGAAGAAGCCAAGCAGAGCTGAGCTCCAACCGATACTCGACAAGATCTCTGGCATGCTCAAGGTGTGGAAAGGAAGGCTGATGGACAGATCAGCGAGACTGCGGTTGGTTAATTCAGTCATCACGGCTACCGCAACTTACCACCTGACTGCGTTCCCCGCCGATAAGTGGTTTATTAAGAAGATCGATAAGCTCCGGAGAGGTTTTCTTTGGAATGCAGAAGAGGAGGCCAGAGGTGCTAGCTGCCTGGTAAATTGGAAACGCATCTGTGCCCCGCGGTGCCTAGGCGGCTTAGGCATCAAAGATATCTCAGCCTTTAGTAGATCACTTCGGCTGCGTTGGCTCTGGTTGAGCTGGCAACGCACAGAGAAACCGTGGCTTGGGATGCCAACACCCTGTGACAAGCTCGACAAGGATTTGTTTGCAGCCTGCACTACCATCTACGTTGGCGACGGCCGCACTGCTAGGTTTTGGGCCGATGCCTGGTTGTTAGGTCAAGCCCCAGCTACCATCGCTCCTGGACTGTACAAGCTGGCTACTCGCAAGTTCCTCACTGTCAGCGAGGCCCTCTCCCAGGGAAAATGGCTGCGTGGACTCAAAAAGCTCAGCAATGCACAAGACCTGCAGGCTTTTCTGGATCTTTGGCTCAAAATCCAGCAGGTTAGGCTCTCGGACGCGCCGGACATGATCGCGTGGAAACTAAAACCTTCTTCAGAGTACTCCGCAAGCTCAGCCTATGCCGCCCAATTCTTGGGTCGCTTGCCTATGCCATGCCTTGCGGACGTATGGAGAATCAGAGCCGAAGACAAGGTCCGCTTCTTCATCTGGCTAATCCTGCAGAACCGGCTCTGGACGGCTGACAGATTGCAGGCCCGAGGCTGGAACCACGACGCCAGATGCAGCCTGTGCGACCAGGTGATGGAAAACGCGGTCCATCTTGCCCTGCTCTGTCCCTTCTCCAGGGAGGTCTGGGCGCTTTTCTCAACCATGGATCCTCATTTGGCGTTGATCACTTCCACTGCCACCGCCCTTGACACTTGGTGGGCAAAGCTCAACTCTTGCTCCGGCCCAATGCTGAAGGATTTGCTGTCCACGGCTGCCTACATCCTGTGGAACATCTGGAACGAGCGCAACAGGCGCATTTTCCAGGGCGTTGCGACCACCACGGCAGCCATCGCTGGCCTCGCCCGAGCTGATCTTGCCAGATTCAAACTGGCTCATAGTTATGTGTAATCTTTTGCTTGCTTCTTTAATTCTTGAGTTCTCGCCCGTTCGCGTGGCTGTGTAACAACTCTGGTTGTTCTTTTTCTTCCTATCTATAAAGCATTGGCAGTGCTCCTGCCGTACAGTTTCAAAAAAAAAAAAAAAAAAAAAAAAAAAAAAAAAAAAGAAAATACCCTTGCAGAAATACACAATTCCTTGTTGAGAATCTCCACTTTCTTCTTTTGTCACTCCAACTTTCATTGTTTATCATCCAACAGGCTTATAACCATGTGTCTTTTTAGAGTATATATTAATTATAGGTATGCACGCGTTTGCGCCATCGTAGCAGGCAGAGGCAAGTGACCCTTTTTTTGCAAGCAGATCACTGTCTCGTACAAGCTTTTGGTGAGTGGAGTGAACTCCAATCCCAGGTCCCTCAGCCTCTGGTTCGAGAACTTGTACGGCTTCGCCATCGGCTTGCCGTCATCTTCGCACCTGCAGCATACAAAGATTCAGAGTGAGCACGACAAATTGAGGAATCAAGCAAGAATAGAACCGATCATGGATTTCGCTGTCATGCATGGCGCTCGTACTTGGCGGTGACGGGGGTACTGCGGGAAGAGCTCCTTGAGGAGCTTCAGGAAGTGGGCGCGGTGCAGCACGGCGCCGATGCAGAGGTACCGGCCGCGGGCGTCGGGGCGCTCGTAGGCGAGGACGTGCGCGCGGGCGACGTCGCGGACGTCGGTGTAGGCGGCGACGGCGTTCGGGTAGGTGGGCTTGGCGCCGGTGAGGTAGCGCGCGACGTGGCTGCTGCTGAAGTTGAGCTCCTGCTGCAGCATGGGGCCCATGGTCATGGACGGCACCACCACCGCCAGCTCCAGGCCCCTCTTGGCCGCCTCCTCCGTCGCCGTGATCTCCGCTATCATCTTCGCACAGCAATACAGGTTCTGCGCACTCGGATCGGATCGGTCAGCATTTGTAAGCAAAAATCGATCGGTGAGCGAGGAGGGACGAAGGTTCTTACGCCTGACTGCTTGCAGTACTCGTAGTCGCTCCAGCACGTCTCGTCGAGCACGGCGTCGGCGCTCCGGTTGGGGTCCATGTGCACGGCGCCGTAGGACGAAGTGAAGACGACGCGCCGCACGCCCGCGTCCGCCGCCGCGCTGATCACGTTCCTGGTCCCTTCCACGGCGACCGGCACGAGCTCCTGCAGACAATCAAACAGGCAATCGAGTAAGCGAACCATGCGCCATTAAAATTTCAAGAAGTGAGCAGAGGCAGTGGACTGACGGGATCATTGGACACCGGTGAGGCGACGTGGAAGACGCCGTGGCATCCCTGGAACGCGTCGCGGAGGCTGTCGTAGTTGAGGACGTCGGCGCGGCAGAGGGTGAGCCTCTCCTCGGCTCCCTCCAAGGACAGCAGGTGCGCGTTCTTGCCATCAGCTACAAGAACCAACCAAGCCATTTGATCAGTCAAGCGCAAACTGATGAAATTACGAGACGGCGGAGTAAGGCACGGTGTCATGAGTGTCAGCAGAACTTACCGGGATTCCTGGCGGTTCCCCTGACGCGGTAGCCACGGAGGAGGAGCTCCTTCACCACCCAGGACCCGATGAAACCTCCTGCTCCGGTCACGCACACCAGCTGCTGCTCCGGCGGCTTAACCTCGCCGTTGTCGTCGGCATTGGCAATCGACGGCATGGTGGTGGATCGATGTGTGTGTGTGTGGGGGGGGGGGGGGGGGGGGGGGGGGGATGGTAGATGAGGTTGCTAGTTAGCTATAATCGGGCGCGCGCTTGATGCTGCTGCTTGTGAAGTTCAGTCGACCGAGCTGATGTGTGCTCTGTCCGGCCAATCTACGCCCGTTATTTATACCGCTGGAGCGTGCAAATTAGAAGAAGCTAGTAGGTACGAAGGTTTGCAGCTTGGCGGGAAGCAAAACATACGGCTGGCTTTGCATACTGAATTGCTGATACAACGACTCAACATTCAGCTGCGTGACCTGATCGTGATGGGTGGGGTGGGTTATGGCCGACAGAGCGACGTCAGCGCACGCAAGAGATTCCGTTCCAGATTCTGGTTTCCAGGACCTAGCGCGTCATCGTTTACACGAAATTTTGAAGAGAGTTTTCAAAAATATCTTCAAAATGAAGTTTATATTATTTAGAAAAATATATGTAATTGTGGGGATTTGAACATGAGACCTAACAGACCACTGCCGACACCCTTTAGAAATTCACTGATAGCAGCTCGGTGTTGGTAAAAACATTTACCTCCACTAGTTGCGTTACATATGGTATTTTTTTATAAATGCTACCAAAACTTTTGGGTGAAACAAATTTTCTCGCCCAGAGCGAGAACCGTCAATTTCGCGAAATTTGCTCGAAATTTCAACAAAATATTTTCAGTGCTAAAGATCAACATTTCCAAGTACAGTTTTAGCCAACCGAGATTAGCAAAAGCAATCGATAACTAGCAAAAGTAGTTTTAATTTCGTTTTGCTTGGTGTTACTAGTGGCAATCTCACAAAGATTGTCGGCTCAGGTAGTGATCCTCTAAATGCTGCTTTGACCTTCTTTCGCACTAATTTGAATATTTTAAATCCTCTCCTCCGCCGTTCAAAACAGTCAGGCTAGTACGTTGGTACCATAAGTCGACTTGACTCCTGTTGCTGGATATGCTTCATATGCAGCTGACGTTCAACAACAGCCGGCCGGCATATGCCTGGGAACCAAACGGAGACCGCCTGGTATATATCTTTGCCCCAGGTTTGAGATTTGCCGTCGCCAAGTGAGCTCTCGAAAGCGACTTGCGCCAGCCATTCTACTCCCAAAGGAGTCCAGGAGCAACTCGTGCTCTTCCTCCTCTCTCGAGGGGCGAGATCATATTATACTGGATCGGTGCACCGTTTCTGTTGATTTCAGTTCAGTTGCAGAGTTTTAAGTTGATTTGAGTTATCTTATCCCAAAGACTTTCACGGAGCCACCGTTTGGCCCCACTGTAAAAGTTGCGTTCTAAATGCATTTAAAATTTCAAAAAATATGAATTAATTTGGGACTACCTGTAGACATTCTATATATGTGGGAACAGAGTTTCGCGAGAAAAAAACGTTTTCTGTGGCCAATGTGTAGCGACAAGGTGCTACACCATTATGCATATGCAAGCACATTAATTTTCTTCATAACCAATTTGAGGGAGTCTATATTTATTCGTAGAGAAGAAAAAATAGTGTATACAAAATCTTACAACTGTTTGGTTTATTGGAAAATTATTACATATGTTATAACCGGATATTTTGTTTCAAGAGATATACTCTTCGTTGGGTAGTGGTATTTTTCATAGGAGTGACTACGGTTTTTATAAACATTCGGAAACCTCTTATCATATAACCGTAATTTAAAAAAATATAAAAACTACCCACTTTAGATGCTACCATGCTCCAATTCTTGTAAAAGAACTCAATTTTCAATGTTTCCAAAAAAAAGCGTGAATATACACAAGAAATTTGTGTACAATGAGGAAAAACATCAGGTCGAAAGTCAAAGGCACATTGAAATTTCAAAAGGAAAATTCCATTTTAAAGTGTCAATCATGTTTTTATCTTTTGTGATAGTATTCATAGTAGAATTACCCTTTTTCTGTCAGTGTGCCTTTAGGATTAGGACCTGAATTTTTTTAGGCTATAGAAACCTGGATATTAACTTTTTCTCTAGAATATTTAGTACATTGAAGTAATTTTTTTTAACTGGGAGCGTATTAGTATGTGAGATTTGGTCGGCGGTGGGAGCATACTTCCCCTCTTGGTCGGGGCTGGTGTATGGCCCCATGGCTTTAGGCGAAGTCGATTAAACTTTGGTGCTAATATATAAGCACTTGGTAAGGTCAATAAAATTTATATGAGATCCATTATATCCGGTGTTGTATTGTGTTACTAAACACATTTGTATGTTTAACTAGTACGACACCCCCGCGCGTTGCAGCCGGTATCTCGTAATAAGAAGATTAATACACGCAAGAAACCTGATGTTGACTAAAAAAATATGCAAAATATAAGCAATCGTGACAGAGGATAAAAAGCATAGACATCTAGTTGAATATATGTGTATCTGATTGATACTATATCAGTGGGTTGAAAAAACAAATGTTGTGGATGGCTTTCGTGAAGATGTCACACATAATATTCCTAGAAACCTTTTAAGTTAATATGTGTCGAAAACCTCTTATCCTAGAAACCTTTTAAGTTAATATGTGTCGAAAACCTCATAATTTTGAATAACAACTATATGGGCAAAACTCATTCAGGTGTTCTACTTGCACATGATTTACTTGTGTAACTACGTAGCGACATGTTGTCATCATATCATTCGAACATCAAAAACTCATGTGAATAATTTGACTGGTTAAAATTGATGTGGATTCTTACATGTATAGATGAAAGCTAATTAATAAATATTAGTAAGATGAAATCTGACAATTGATTGATTAAAATAGCAAGCTTAAAAAAATAAAGATTTGGCTGCTCGTCTGAGCTTTTGCTGTGTGACGGATGACGGTAGGTCGATCGTGGAAGAAGCACACGTCAAATAAGACTCGTGGACGTTTTCCGTTGCTGGCAGGATATGGATATTCCTCCACTGAACAGAACGGAATCTTCGGCCTAAACCCACCCATCCGTCCATCCGTCGGGTCGGCGCTGCCGCTGTATCAGCAGCTCAGTACCAGGCAGGCAGCCTTCATGAATCAGAACAAAACGAGCTAATCCAACGCGTCCGGCCCTATGTTTTTGCTTCCCGCCAACGCCATGCCGCAGCCGGAGCCGGAGCTTCCCCTGGCCTTTCTTCTCACGCGCTCCGCAGTATAAGTAGCGCTGAAGATTGACCGGAGAGAACACACTTCCAATTAAGCTACACTGCATCAGTTGGTCTGCAGCAGCATCAAGCATCCACATATCGATCAAAGCAGCAGCATCAAGCAGAGACAGTTTATATTCAGTTAACTATCCACATATCGATCGGCCACCGTGGTCATCAGTCACCTGTTCGCCATGCCGTCGATCGCCAATGCCGACGACAACGGCGAGATCAAGCCGCCGGAGCAGCAGCTGGTGTGCGTGACCGGAGCGGGAGGTTTCATCGGGTCCTGGGTGGTGAAGGAGCTCCTCCTCCGTGGCTACCGCGTCAGGGGAACTGCCAGGAATCCCGGTAAGTACCACATGCCTTGCTCCATTTTCTCACAGTTTCAGGTTCTGGTTGGCTGATCAAATGGGGGCTTGGTTGCTTCGTGTGTAGCTGATGGCAAGAACGCGCACCTGCTGTCCTTGGAGGGAGCCGAGGAGAGGCTCACCCTCTGCCGCGCCGACGTCCTCAACTACGACAGCCTCCGCGCCGCGTTCCAGGGATGCCACGGCGTCTTCCACGTCGCCTCACCGGTCTCCAACGACCCCGTCAGTCCACCGCCTCCGCTCTGCTTTGCTCTGCTCACTTCTTGAAATCTGCACTTGTATGGTTTCGCTTACCCAGTTACGTGTCTATGCTCACCTGCAGGAGCTCGTGCCGGTCGCCGTGGAAGGCACCAGGAACGTGATCAGCGCGGCGGCGGACGCGGGCGTCCGGCGCGTCGTGTTCACCTCGTCCTACGGCGCCGTGCACATGGACCCCAACCGGAGGGCCGACGCCGTGCTCGACGAGACGTGCTGGAGCGACTACGAGTACTGCGAGAAATCAGGCGTAAGAACCTTGCTCCCTTCTCGCTCACCGATCGATTTTTGCTTACAAATGCTGACCGATCCGATCCTCGTGCGCAGAACCTGTACTGCTGTGCGAAGATGATGGCGGAGATCACGGCGACGGAGGAGGCGGCCAAGAGGGGGCTGGAGCTGGCGGTGGTGGTGCCGTCCATGACCATGGGCCCCATGCTGCAACAGGAGCTCAACTTCAGCAGCAGCCACGTCGCGCGCTACCTCACCGGCGCCAAGCCCACCTACCCGAACGCCGTCGCCGCCTACACCGACGTCCGCGACGTCGCCCGCGCGCACGTCCTCGCCTACGAGCGCCCCGACGCCCGCGGCCGGTACCTCTGCATCGGCGCCGTGCTGCACCGCGCCCACTTCCTGAAGCTCCTCAAGGAGCTCTTCCCGCAGTACCCCGTCACCGCCAAGTACGAGCACCATGCATGACAGCGAAATCCATGATCGGTTCTATTCTTGCTTGATTCCTCAATTTGTCGTGCTCACTCTGAATCTTTGTATGCTGCAGGTGCGAAGATGACGGCAAGCCGATGGCGAAGCCGTACAAGTTCTCCAACCAGAGGCTGAGGGACCTGGGATTGGAGTTCACTCCACTCACCAAAAGCTTGTACGAGACAGTGATCTGCTTGCAAAAAAAGGGTCACTTGCCTCTGCCTGCTACGATGGCGCAAACGCGTGCATACCTATAATTAATATATACTACAACACAACATGGTCGATAAGCCTGTTGGATGGGAAACAACGAAAGCTGGAGTGACAAAAGAAGAAGGGAGGAGATTCTCAACAAGGAATTTGTGTATTTCTGCAAGTGCATGTTTCATTAAGAGAAAATAGAGGTAACAGGTATACACCTGAGTACAAGTGTAAGCATGTAAATAATCAAGGAACTATTTTTTATGAATGTTAAGGTATTTCGCATTGATGGAGAAAAAAAGAGTCTTACAAATTTAATATGTGTAAATGTAACTTGTAATGGAATAACGTAAGCGTGAAACGATTCACTTTTGTTAAAACGAGGGAAAATATTTGTCATTTCATTGATATAGAAGAAGAGAAATTACCTGTTTACTCTAACGAGAGAGAGAGTTTGTATGAGACAATGATCTGCCTGAAAGGGTCACCTGCCTCTGCCTCCTCCCCCGGCCGACCCTAAGCAAAATTGTAAGAAAAGACATATGGCAAGCATGTTGGATGAAGATAAACTGAGAAAAAAGGCAAGAAATGTAAAAATTTACACACGGTATTTAAAATGCATGTTAGACCCATATTGAAATGTAAAAATTACAAAGAAATGTTCGCCCACATATTTTACTATCCCTATGTGTTCACGAAGTCGTTTCACGGATAACATGTTTTTTATGGTCTATGTAAAACAATCGTGCTAACATAATGGGTGAGCCACACCGCATGTTGATGACATGTATACCTCCAAATACTCTTCTGTTGAAACCCGTAAACAAATTTCTAAGAACAGGCATCCACTTCGACAGTTTTCTGCTGTTGCATTTTTTTAAGGTAAAATTACTAGTGGAGCCGCATTTTGTTGACGCTTTCTAGTGGTTTTTGTATGGGCGAGAATATTTTCTACTAATGTCGACATGTATGAATGCTCAGTCTGGTGGTTTGTGTATAATAACGACATGTATGAATGCTCAGTCTGGGGAAATTCTTAGAAAAATGATTCCCTTCGCAAAGGTCTACGCGCGCGCTCCGGTGCTGACAAGTGTCGCAATTTCATTTGTTTCTGCTCCCACATTTTCTTCAAGCGGTGCCAAGTGGCAGCTACCTGGTGGTGGGTAGAGGGTTGTACATTTATTTATTTTGGGATTCGTTTTTTTAAAACGAAATATCTTGAGAACCGTTTATCCAATTTACGAACCGTTTTCACTTTTAAACTCCTCGCGTCGAGATCTTTAAAACTAGATCCCATATTGATAGGTTTCGACAAACTTTTTTTTTATACTTCGGATTGTGTATGTTTTGTACAACCTAAGTGTAGTCGTACGTACAAACTGAAATTTGTAGTTGTACGTACAACTTGCTACGTGTAGTTGTTTGTACAACCCGAATGTATTTCTATGTACAACATGTCTTGTGTTGCTGTACAACCCGGTGTATGTTGCTGTACAACTCGTTTTTTGTTGCTGTACAACGCGGTGTCCGTTGCTGTACAACACGGTCTCCGTTGCTGTACAACCCGGCCGGGGTTGCTGTACGTACAACTGATTTGCTGTACAACCCTGTCTGTGTTGTTGTACAACCCAGTCTACGTTGCTGTAGATCTCGGTCCGTGTTGTTGTACTATCTAAATTTGTGTTTCATATAAAGCTAATAATAAATTCAGATCTAGTTTAGTTGCTGTACAGACGGGAAGCTTTTTTATATACCAAAAATATGCGTACATAATGCTAATGTCTAGGTGTTAGCTGATCAATCACTTAATGCGTGTTAGCTTTGTACGCGCGCTGTGATCACGATTGATCCCTTGGTACGCACGCTAGCTTTGCAAGGCATTGACGCGGAGGATGCATACGATCGCTAGCTTCATACAGAAACAAGGTGTGGCCGCAGACGACTTCATACAGGACCATGTGGCAGCTTCGCGCGTGCATCGATGGAAGAGCGACCTTCAGTAAGGCCCACCTTTTTCTAGGTACACCCTCAGTCTGGCGTATATGCTGGTCTTACAATTTTGGGCTTTTCTTCGGCCAGTTCTTATAGGGGCCCATGAAGCCCATCTGTTGCGGCTATACTCGGCCCTCTTTCACGATAGGCAGCAATTCCATGCAGTGGGAACATTGGGCTTGGGCCGAGGAAACAGTTCTCACTCACTACACGCATCCATCCTGTTTTCTTACGCAAAATCCTGTATTCTCGTGTCATGGCAGCAGGAGAAAATTGCAAAATACCACCACATTTGGGGCAAGGGTTTTAAAAAACCACCATGTTGTCATTTTTTTCCAAAAAACCACCACTTCAAAGTAACAGCCGTGCAAAAAACACTGATCCGTCGCTTGACACATTTTTAAACAAGTTTCTGACCGACGGGTCCCAGTGACATGCCTACGTGGCAGGGAGAAGTGGTCAACAGGTACACTGGATTTTTATTAAATTTATAGGGTCTTTTTTGTAAAATTCCTGCTATATGTCTATCTGAAGGAAATCCCCACTGCCGCCGGCTCACCAACCCCCACCACCGGCGGCTGACCGGCGCTGCTCCGGCCGGCGTCCTCGCAAGCGCGCGTGCACGCCTGATCGTCGCCCCTGTCTCGTCCATGTCGCGGCGCTTGCATCGTCCGTGACCTTTGCTGGCCATGGATGCACACCGGCGTGCAGAAGCAGCTCGCCCCGTCCCGCGCTAGCTCCTGGCGTGCCAGTCGTCCCGTCCCCACGCCTGCTGGCCCCGCCATGGCGCGCTCGCGCCCCCTGCCTCGTCCGTGTCGCGGCGCCCACCTTGCTGGCCGCGCGTGCACGCCTGCTCGCGCCGTGTCGGCTGCGCCCGCGTCTGCTCGCCCCGGCACGCCACCGCGCCAACCGTCCCCACACCTGTTGGCCCCGCCATGGCGCCCTCGTTCCCCTGCCTCGTCCTGCCGGTTCGCGTCGCCGTCCGTGTGCCGGGCTAGCTGCGCGGGGCACGTCCCTGCCTCGTCCCTGACGAAGCACCTCGGCCCCGGCACGCCACCGCGCGCTTGCCGGTCGCGTCCCTGCCTCGTCCACGTCGTGGCGCCGCTCGCTGGCCGCGCGTGCACGACCTCCTTGCCGCGCTCGGTGGAAACCGCAAGCTCGTCGGTCGCGTCACGGAGCCGCAAGTGCTCGCTGGCCGCCGCACGCTCGCCGGCCGCGCGTGCTCGCCGCGCGCTTGCCGGTCGCGTCCCTGCCTCGTCCACGTCGTGGCGCTGCTCACTGGCCGCGCTTGACGACCTCCTCGCCGCGCTGCTCGGTGGCAACTGCAAGCTCGCCGGCCGCGTCCCTGCCTCGTCCACGTCGCCGGCGACCTCCGGCCATGGGCGTCGGCTGCGGGGAAGATGTTGGAGTGGTTGATTGCGGCCGGAGTCGTCTGTGAAGGATAAGTCAACGTGAGCTGTGACCAAAAAAGAAAAAATTATGAAGGACCTTTTTTGCAAAATAAGCATGCCATGTCAGCCTGACAAATTGGGTCCACCGGTCAGAAAGAGGCTTAATGGGCTTAAAATGGGCAATCAGTGTTTTTTGCCACCGTATTACGCAGGACCGGTGGTTTTTTGAAAAAAATTGACAACATGGTGGTTTTTTGAAATTCTTGCCCCAAATGTGGTGGTATTTTGCAATTATCTCTGGCAGCAGCGATGGAAGAGCTCATCCTAAATACAGAAGAGCAACATGGAGTCGCTGGAGTGATGAAGTGCCTCTTTTGCCATAGAATTCGTATGGTCTGCTCAGCTTTGGCCTTTCAAGTTTGCAGTGTCCTACTGAACCTTCTTCTTTCTCTACTCTGAAACAAGAATGGCTAGCAGTAGCAGGTATGTTCTCAGTTCTTACTTGACAAGCGACCTACCTGGAGAAGCAAGCGCCATCACTGCTACCGGCCGCCGGAATTCAGGCTCCTGCCAGGCACGCAGGCAAGCACCTGCAATGAGCCAAGAAAACATGATTCATACAGCTTCTTTCGTCCATACATACAGTACAGGCTACAGCTTCCTTCCATGCCTTCACGGCAAGAGCAAACTGCAGTGCCAACTGCACAGTTCCAGTTCCATCCACGCATACATACATACATACATATATACAGACAGAGTTTCCAAATACGGCGAGTTTATATATACTCCTCAGTCGTTGGACAGATGCCACGAAATGGCATTGCTATAACTGATTAGGCGACAGTTTTGTTAATGCGCAATTTGAAGTGTCTCTCCAGATCTAATGAGGATAGCTAGCTAGCTTCCAAGATCGTCTGACTAATAGTATTTTCTTCACGGGGTCAATCGGATGAGGAGTAATCTAGTGGTACTGTATTTCTTGAGCCTGACCAGTTCAGTGAGCTTGACCGCCCGCATATGGCCAAGTGCCTGCTAAACTAAACAAACAAGCTGGTCCTTGCACGCACGCATGTGGAAGGAAGCAAGCACCGGGCACCAGCAGTTGTTTAAACCGTGCCAGTAGTTGTTTTCTAATTAGTCCTAATCTTTAGAGAAATCTTATTAGTGGATCTAGGCCGCGAGAGCGACTGACTGAGAAAGGAGATGTCTGGTGTTAATCACTTAATTGGTTGCAGTAATTGGGAGACGTGGACGGACGCAGACGGCCACGAGCGCACCACGGTGGCACGGCCGGGAGGAGGAGCGCGATGGCGCTACGTACACCGGCGTTCATGAGGTGTTGCTAGATGGCTGTTGTTGGTTTGTTCGCTAGCTGCGGCTTGTTGGATCTGCTTGCTTCCATCTGCATCTCCCGTCTCTCTATCATGAATTAATGGTTTCACGGCCAACTGCTGAGATAGCAGACGCTACCGATCAAATGCTGTTGGTTTTCATCCATCGGTTTCCAGACCAGAGCTCCATTTTTCTCTCGGGGAATTAAGGTCGGATATCATGGGCAATATGATATGATACGAGGAACATGACTTGTCGACGTCCAATCCATGTGGCCGGAGGCCGGCGTGGGTCTGGATTTTGCCCTGAAATTTCCAAATGATTCTAGCATTAATATCTGTCTCCTGATTGAAGAGTCAAAGTGTACGCCGCATTCGGACGTGAAATTTCACAAAAATAACCTTTTGAATAAAATTCAGCAAAAAATAACCTCTTTTCAAAACTATTTTGAAATCTAACCCTTTTTGGTAGCGCCCAACGATGCGTGTGGTAGCGCCACAGTCTCCGTCGCTACCCTGTAGATCCCTCATTCCATTCCATCGCGAGCACGTCGAAAACGGCTAAGTCAGGGAGGGTAGCGCCATGGGGCTTGGAGCTACCCTCTTAAGGGTAGCGCCGAGGGGCATGGCGCTACCCTCCGAAGGGTTAGATTTGAAAATAGTTTTGAAAATGGGTTATTTTTTGTTAAACTTTGTCCAAAGGGTTATTTTTGTAAAATTTCACCATTCAGACACCTACGGGCGTGCGGTCTGAATCCCTTTTCCTTGGCGGGAGAACATGTTATGTCCTCTTCGCATCCACAATTCCTTTCACAAATGCGTATGCACACATGGGTACACGACACGCCGTCGAATCCTCATCCGTCATGCTCCTCAAACAGGGACGGCGACACCGGGAGATTGACGGGCACCGTGAGTGTTTGCCGCTCAAAATAACACTACCCTTTGTTCCGGTCTCAAAATATAAGACGTTTTGGCAGTGTATTATAGCCTACCAAGACATACTACCTTTGTTTCACAATACAAGATGTTTTAGATGTAGTACATGTTGTTGAGATACGGATTAAGAGAAGTACACGCGTACACTAAAATAAAATATGTCTAGATAGATATGTGTACATATAAATATGAAAAATGGCTAGAACATCTTATACTAATATTGAACGAAAGTGAGTACATAGCGGCACAACACAATCCAGGCATTTGTTACACTATTTTTCTTTACAACACTCTCCAAAGACGGTTAAGGATGCTTCAGTTTCTACGTATCCTTTGGCCTTAATTTGGGATTGTCAGCAGAACTAGAACGAACATGTCGACATGGCAGCAGTCGAGGACTCGAGGCACGCTTGCAGCGTCGATCAGTCGAGGCGATTACCTTGCATGATTGGCGACAACTCGCTGAAGAACACACAATCATGCCATTAGGAGCACACACATACATACCAGCTCAAAAGCAATCACTCTTTTCTTTCTGCTCCCAGGTAAGGTAGGGCAAGGTAGGCCGCCCGCAATCACAATCAGTGCCCGGAGCTTCTGCATCCAACAACTGGAGTACTATACAGCATGCAGCTCACATGGACGACGATCTGAAATCCGAAACAGCGACACTGTCAGCGAAGTCCATGCCCTGGAGCCCGGGAGCACGATGGTCGGTTTCGGGTGAAGCGAGCGAGAGCAGCCGCTCATCTCCCCTGTAACCGCCCTCCAAAACCAGCAGACACGCCGTGAACACACTCCTCCATCGGCTGCCATGTCACGCCGTGCACATGAGCGGCCATCTGTGAGGCGAGCATTGAAAGCTGCCGCTGGCCAACCATGTCCGGCTCCCGAGCCGGCGCGGCATGGGCGGCCATATGCCATTGCCAGCATCCATGTAGAGGTATTCTCCTCTGGTACTGGCATCTTCAGGCCCAAGCTAGTACCCCATAGCAACAATGCAGCACTGAACAAGTGTGCCCTAGGATGCTGACTGACTGACAGCCAGGAGCCAGGTAATCCAGGGATTTTTTTACAAATATGACCCTCTGCCGAATGTAATTGTCAAAAATGACCTCCTCCGAATTTTATTGTCAAAAATGACCTGGCGGGAGGAGGAGAAAGCGACACGTGGCACTTCCCGCCATAGGGGATGGAGGGATGTACTTCCCGCCATAGGGGGTGGCGGGAAGTGCCTTTTCACCAGCCGCGCGACCCACCTCCTGTCAAATGGTGTTGCGCCACCTCACCTCTTTCCGCCATAGGGGATGGAGGGAGGTACTTCCCGCCATCCCATGTGGCGGGATGACACGTGTCGCCTTTTCCGCTTCCCGCCAGGTCATTTTTGACAATAAAACTTGGAGGGGGTTATTTTTGACAATTATATTCGACAGAGGGTCATATTCGTAAAAAAATCTAATCCAGGGAGGAGAGCACACTAGGCTTTGGTCAAAAAGCCATCTCCCGCTCGCGGCAGCAGCAAAACATCTTTGGGCAAAAGCGGCGTGAGCATGAGGAGGATCAGCGTGACGATGTTGATGATGATCCTGGAGCTGGACTGATGGTGCTACCTCGAGGGAGCATCGAAAGAAAGAACGGAAGATCCTCTTTGCTATGTCCCCGCGTTTTCTCTCAACTCCTCCGTTTCTTTGCACCAAAGCGGTGGAGATGAATCAGGGTGGATAGGATATGCACCAACAGTGATGCAGAGGCACGCTTTGCCCAGAACGGGGAGCAGCAGCTAGTGCCTAGTGCTGAGCAACTGTGAACCAGAAATGCAAGTTCTTGGTTAATTTTACTGGCAGACCAACTGAGAACATGTTTAAGCAAATTCAGGTGCTCACAACTGAGCACAAATTGACACAGTTGAAACCAGGTTTCATATTCTGAGAGACTTCAAACCACGGCAACATATACCCTGCAGGCAAGCTACATATCCACGATAACATGAGCCAGTACCACGGTGATCAACATCTACTGACTGTAGCTCTTACAAACATGAATGCAGCAGACAGGCTTCCCGTGAACAAACACAGGAAAAGGCTCTTATGCTTCACAAGATTGCTAACAACCTGATAAATTACTCAATTAACATATACCAACTTGACTTCAACAACAAACATAATCAGGGCTAGACCAATAAACTAATTTTACTAGTATGGAGAGCAGCGAGCCAGCCAAGCATTTCCAGTTCTTCCCCACATTTAGGCAGATTAACACAGCTGAAAAACACATTTCATAGTCTGAGATATATCTGAAACCACAGCACATAATAATCTCAGGGAAATGAACAGTGGAGTAAACATGGCCACATTAACAGGCATCAACCACAATGACCAGCATTTACTGCCGGCAGCTCATACATACATAGATACATACATAAATGCATCAGACTGTCTCCCCGTGAACAACACAGGTGAAGGCTCTTGTTCTTCACAAGGGAGCTGCTCACCTGATGAAATTAGTGGATTAACATATACCAACTTGACTAGCAACAAGATGGACTCTATCCATTTGCATCCATCCACACATTCAGCTTTGGAAGAACACAAAGATCACATTGCATCCATCCACACATTCAGCTTTGGAAGAACACAAAGATCACATGGCCGAAACTGAGCCACATTGAGATCAGCAAACGAATGAAAAGAATTAACAACAAAGAGGAGTAGAAACATCTCAGGCATTTGTTAAAGAACTCTCCAACAGGCTAATATAATATCCATTATGTCCAACGGAAGAAGACCAACCGTATGTACACCTAAGCACACCAAGAACTAGAGTAGTTGCATATCATGATCCCATTAGGCCAAACCCCAAAAAACTCTAATAGACAAAAGATAAAAATTATAGGTGAATACTACTAGACACAATAACGAATCCAACTGACATATTAACCTGCCCGCGTAGATTCACGGACAAACGAACGAACGAACGAAAATTGGCAAACTCTTTTAGTTTTAATTTAATTTAACCCATCATACTGCAGGATCGGCGATGGATCACGAGACGGTGGGCTTCACCGGCACCGAGGGCTCGCTGCCGAGGACTGCTGCAGCCGACGACATGCCGTTCACGGCGGACGGGTACTGAGGGAGGAGGCCGGTGTAGTAGACTGCGCGGCCGTTGCTGTCGTAGCCGACCTGCGGGTAGGCCGGCGTGTTGGACATGGAAGGTGCAGGGGCGGTGCCGTTCCCGTTGCCGTTGCCATTGCCATTGTGCGGTGGGACGGCGTAGTAGGAGGTGCCGCCGTTGGGGTTGGTGCTGGCGTAGTAACCATGGGGCGGCGCCGGGATGAAGAAGAAAGGACCATGGTCAGCGCCAGAGCCAGGGGCAACGGATGCATACCTGCCTGGCACCGGCAGGAAGGGAGCGGCGGCTTGGGGCTTCTCCTGGAACTTTGGAACGTAGTACTCTGGTGGGGATGTGGTGGCGGCGGGAGGGTAGGCGCGTGTGAGGGAGTCGTCGCTGCCGTTCCTGGGCAAGACTTGGGCAGCCGGGACGACTGGAGCAGCAGCTGGTGGTGACTGCTGGGCGGCAACCAGAGCAGGAGATGGTGGTGTCTGCTGGGCGGCAACTGGAGCAGGAGCCTGTGGTGTCTGCTGGGCGACCACCGGTGCGGGAGCCTGTGGTGCCTGCTGCTGGGCCACCGCCGGTGCGGGACCTTGTGGTTGTGGCTGCTGCGCGGCGACCGGAGCAGGAGCATGAGCTTGTGGTTGCTGCTGCTGCTGGGTGGCGTTGTTGTCGGCGAGCTGAAGCTTGTCATGGATCTGGCGATGGAACTCGGTGGGCGAGACGGCGGGGGCGAGCATGGCGTTGTCGACGGCCATGGCAGCAGGGTTGGGGTTGTGGACGCGGTCTTCATTGACCTTGGCGGGGATCTCGACGGGGACGTTGTCCCTGATCGCGGCGGGGGGCTCGCCGGCAGGGTCCCTGACCTTGACCGCTGGTGGCGGGACGAAGGAGGCGCAGTCGAGGCCGAAGAGGAAGTCGAGCGGCTTGGGCACCATCATGGACTGGGGCACCGCCGCCATGGGCACCGCGTGAAGAGGAGGGGGCGACTGGACCTGAGGATGAGGTTGTTGCTGCTGCTGCTGCCCTGGCGTGGGGCTGGCGGACCTGAGGTCGAGGTACCAGTCGCGCTGCTGCTGCTGCTCCTGCTTGGGCTCGGGCGGCGGGGTGAGGGGGAAGAGGAAGACCCTGAGCCTCGGCGTGGTTCCCGAGCGCGAGGACCCTCCGCCAGATCCGGAGGGCGCGGCGGCGCGGAAGAGGTGGAGGCGGTCGTACTCGACGAGGAGGTGCTCGAGGTCCTCGTCGTTGGTGACGGAGACGAGCGCGTCGAGGTCCTCGCCGGGGAGCTGGTACTTGACGCAGAGGAGGTCGGCGCGGTTGGCGAGCGCGGCGAGGCGGGCGGCGAAGTCGGTGAAGCGGAGCGCGGGGGCGGTGCGGTCGAGGGAGAGGGAGAGGATCTTGGTCTCGCCGTTGACGTAGGAGAGCTGGTTGTCGTGCGGGCGCGGCTGGATGCGGCCCCCGTAGCTGACCATCAGCCGCACCCGCGACGGCGGCGGTGGAGGAGGCAGCGAGGGCTGCGGGGCCGCGGCGGCGGCGGAGGTGTCGGAGCCGTTGGGGGTGGTGGTGGTGTCGTCGGTGGCCGCGGCGGAGAGCGGGGAGGAGTCGCCGGAGTCGGCCATGGCGGCGCGCGTGCGGGCGGGGTAGGGTTGGTGGTGGTTGGGGGGAATGGAGGCGCGCTATAAGGTAGGTGCGGCGTGATTAGCGATTGTTTTTTTTTGTGATTAGCGGAGGCATGGTTCTGGAAACGAAACGGAATGGGGCCGGGTTTGGAGGGACTCTGGTGTTGACTGCGATGTGGGTGTGTGGTGTGCACTTTTGGCGGGCTGCGTTGAGGGACAGGTGGGATGCGTGTGCTGCTGCGGTGGGGTCCCTCGCCATTGCCGCTTTTGCGCTGCTTTCTTACGTTTCTTTTCTCCATCATCTTTTTCCTTCCTCCGGGCTTGAAATTGTTGGGTTCACCCGGAGGAGGAGATGCGCGGTGCCTCGATCTAAAGCAATTTTCTTCCTCAAGGGATGATGAATGAAGCACTATGGTTTTGTTTGCGATACCGGATTCTACATACCTTCCATCGTTCTATCGAAGCTCGATTTATCGAGATCCTTGTGGAAGTGGAGTGGTTTTATTTCTGCGATGCCCGATTCTACATATCTTCCGTCGTACGTTCCATTGATAGCTAAGGTTTTGTTTGGATCTTTACGGAAGAGGAGTTTTGACGGTTTCGGTATTTGAAAAAACCCCACCAGATGACAACAACAACAACAACACGATATTGAATGTTACATTTGGGAACTCTGACATTCACCATAGTCGACGCACTTCTCAAACATAGGAGCACAAAAATTGACACACCTCTCAAATGTAGATGTTTAGGAGCCGAGTTTATGGAAATATCTATTATATCATACATTGGCATTGACAAGATGGTGCATGTATCAAACCGTGGCCAACATGCAATCAGCAGCATCAAGTGATAAAAGCTAGTATATATTAAAGGAATGCTGCTACTACCCAACTTGCTATGGATTGTATTTGTATGATCAATTCCATAGAAATTTGGACATCCACCCCAGCCCTTTGTATGACCTAAAGCCATGTATAATGCAAGGTGATTATTATAAAAATAAACAACCAAGCATTGTTGTAAGCACGGATGGTTATTATTACAGGAGATGTGTGTAGTTAAGCATTTCTCTTAACCCAAAAATATAGTAAGCACCCGCTGTAAGCACTTGCAGTGTACACGTATTAAGTGTATAGACCGATGCATTTATTCTATGTCCCATCTAACTAGTAACTGTTTATTAGTTTGTTCTACATGTAGTAAATGTTGTCTGTTTTACACTGGTTAAACTGTGTAATTATTACTACAGTAGTATGTTTTTGAACCCTAGAGTAGAGAGAGACCCAGTTGTATTCCGGTGGTGGACGTAGCGATTTACTCCAGAGGTGCAGAGATGGGTTGTTTAGCTGGTAGTAGTGTGGTATGGTATGGTGTTGGTTTTTGTTTTCGGTTCGGCGGTGCGACGGTGGCTGCTTGTCCTTTAGCGGTGACAGCCCAAAGCGGAAGGACACACACACACACAGCTGGCTGGCCAGTAGAGCCGTGTGTGAGTCGCCGCAGTAGAAATGAGAGCGTCCGTCCATGTGCCCACTAGCACCAAAAGGAGGAGTTAATTCGGCCTACGTGTCCGGACACAGGCAGTGAGGCCGCACCGGAAATACGGTCGTTCCTTCTCCTGGTCAAGATCGGGCCGCGATCGTGCAGGCGCACAGTCCCACCTTGTTTGTTTGTTTGCTTGCTTGGCCCGCCTCACTCGGATCTCTGGCTGGCTGGCGACAGATTTCACCGCTGCTCAACTCATCATGTGTCTACACACTCTGCTGCACGCACGCATACGCCCAAACCAGCCGTCAAACCATCACACCACAAAAGCCGCCCAGCCCAGCCCGGATCGTAACTACACCACACCTCCACTCAGCAGTCTGAAATGATGCAACTCCCAGACTAGAGGTTAGATTTGTAGTCCCACAGTATATTGGAACCAGATCCTCTGACTTACTACTGCAGAGGGACATACATGATAAGCATCCAACGTGCACGGCAGCGCTGCTCAGTAGTTCGCTCGCTGGGAACGCAAGTCTTGCGCCTGCCTCGCCTCACTTCACCTATTCCTTGATTAAAATTAAAATCTCCCTACTATGTCATGATTTTAAAAAATAATATATAAAATATATATGTGTAGGTTCCATTCCTGTGATTGGTTTCGACTTTCGTCGACTCCAAGTCCTAATTTTTAAATTGAAATTCACACATTTTCGAGGAATTTTGTTAGATTCATCGCACTTATTTGATCATTCTTTTTTAAACTTTTTGTTTCGAGTGACATATTAGAGCATCTCCAACGGCACACATCAAATATGTATCCGACACCCTTTAGGGGGCGTCGGACATGTGTCCGTGAATTTGGTGGGCGTGCTCCACAGCGGCGCCTATTTTTACGTTATAAACACAACCATGTTGTGCACCAGAACTAAAATTTGCAATTTCATTCAAATCTAGAAATATTTTAAAGAAAATTGCAAATATGAAGTCGTCGACCTAACTCTAGCCTACTCATCGTCGTTGCTGTCGTCGATGACGTTGACTTTGCCGGAGGAGGAGGCGCCGGCGCGAGCGGATCAGACGCCTCTGCGCGATGGCTTACCTCTGTTTAATTATACTCTTAGATAAATCTTTTTGTCGGGTGTAGCATGTCGCTCGCTGAGTTACCTAGTATGTATATATTTGTTGATACAAAAACTTTACAATCTGAAAGTTGTGGCGAAGGGTGAGATATGTCTACCTGTGAAATAAAATATCGAACCATCGAGTGTAACGAATTTCATTAAAAAAAGGTGTAATTTTTAATCCAAAATTAAGAAGTTAGAATCGATGAAACTCGAAACCAATCACAGGAATGAAACAGAACCTAGTGGTCAACACTCACATATATATTTTTTAAATCATAACACAGTCGAGAGATTTTAATTTAATCTGAAGTGAGGCGAGGCAAGGCGCGAGACTTCCGTTCCCAACGAGGGAACAAACTAAGCAGGCTGCGGTGCATATCATTATCGATCGTTGGATTCTTATCGAAGGGATCACATACATGTATGTCCCTCTGCAGTAGTTATCTCTAAGTCAGAGGATCTCGTTCCAGTATATTCGGGTAGGGTGTTCATTATATATTGTACAGTATACAAATATGTTTATATGGTTCTAAGGAAATTGTAGTATTGCATGCTTCAAGAAAGAGAGATGCATCATGCATGCATGATGATATGTGTGTGGCTAGTCAAATGTGATTAGTACTTAACTCGCCAGTACCCCTAATTTACAATATATGCATGTGGCCAGTTGGCGGCCAGTTAGCAGGCATGAAGCCAGATTCTGGTAACGAGTACGTACATTATTGTGGATGAGACTAGAGAATAATAGTACTTTACACTACTACGTCCCAGGCGGACGTGATTTGTTTTGTTTAAGCATGCGTTAGCAGGAGAAGTAAACAATCATTACTAGAAGCCTTCTAAATCTGATCAAAATTAAGCGCTAGGTGGGCAGGAAAAACACCTGTGTATGCATGCATCTTCCTCTGCTGCTACGTAGTACGCGATGTCATAGCTGCAAAGGAGGAGTAACACAGATGAGACGATTATATATATATCTTGTGCAGAATATCATTTTATTAGTGTAGAAAAGGGTTGTGCCGTGACGGCAGCGTCATGATTAATTAGCTGGAAGACTGTAATGCTCTGTGATTACAAGATTGCTTGTACTATTTGCTAATCAAAACTCCTCAAGAGAGGACGTACGACATCACGCTTTGTGCTTTCAGATATCAATTGCCAACTAGAAATGGGGCTCGTTGCATTATCAATCTCATGGATGAAACTTTTTATTGTAAAAGCCTTGATACTTCTAAGTTCAACTAGTAAAGTGGCCCGCACACATAAGCGGCCAACATCCTCATCTTCTATTCCTATATATAACTGGAACTAAAACTAAACAATCATTAAAAGTAAATATTTGGCACTCGCTGGAACAAACAAAACATGATCGCGACAAAATAACATGCCCCCGCGCCCAATTGGGGCACTGCGTGGCCACATATCAGTGCGGTGGTGCCGGGTCTATACGTGGAGGGGAGGAAATAGTGGCGGACGCCGAGTGCGGTGTGGATGATTTGGCTAGTGGCGACAGATGAACGACATGGGTTGTGACCTGTATCGAGCCCTTCACACGGTAGAAATAGAGGTCGGGGACTCGATTCACATGCCACAGTAAAAAAATGTTCACGGTCTGGACGTATATGTGCTTTGTTATGGCCCCCAAAAACGGCGCCAAACCGTATTGTCGCCCGGACCTTTCAGTTTTACAGGATCGTAGGGGGTAGAATCACAATCACAGTTATCTTGAAATTGTAGAACGTTGAGGTGATCCCAAGTGTTAGTAATTGCTGAAACGAGGAACTATCTTGATCATCGATCGGAGAGGTTGCAAGAAATGAAGAGTAAACCTTATCTCACCGATCAGTGGAACGAACAACAAAATAGAATCAAAACCGCCCACTTGTGCAACAAAAATACTTTTGTCCGTGAGAAAACCGATCAATCGAGCTCGTCTTAGTCAAGGAAAAGAAAATAAGATGATTCGTTCTCCAGAGAGACTCGTGCATGCATCGTATGGTATTTGCGCTGTGCCGTTATGTTATGTGGTAGGATTTTGAGCGGCAAACACTCACGGCGCCGGTCAGTTTCCGGGCGTCGCCGTCGCCGTCGAGGAGCGAGCCGGATAAGGATTCGACGGCGTGTCGTGTACCCATGTGTGCCTACGCTACGAATGTGTGAAAGGAATTGCAGAGGAGAAGAGGACGCTACGAAAAGGAAGCTTGCGATGATAGGTGTTGTGTTCATCCATGCATGAAAGTCCGATCGACAAAAAGACTAGTTGAGACCGTGCGACGTAGGTGTCCGAATGCGGTGTACACACTTTGACATGTCAATCAGGAGACGGATATTATTGCTAGGATGTGTTTGAAATTTCGGGTGCAAATCCAAACCCATTCAGCCACTCAGGCCACATGGATTCCATGCCGACAACTCATGTTCCTCGTATCGAATCCCCCATGACATCTGAGTTTTCTCGAGAGAATTTTAGCAGCTGGCCGGGAAGCCATGATGGAGATGGAGATGCAGATGGAAGCAAGCAGCTCCAACAAGCCGCAGCTACGGAACAAACCAACAACCATCTTTTTTGATAAATGACGCTTTATTAATTAAGGTTTTAAGCGATTAAATCCAGCTCTGCATAATAAAAATGCACACAACTGTCCCATTGTACTCAATCCGAATATAAAAAAAGGCGTATTACATATTATAAAATGAGCAAATGCAACTACGCTAGAGGAGGTGGTGGCTCTATCCGTAAATTATGCTGCCACCCATGATGGGAAAAAATATCCCTTACCGTGGACTCCAACCGTGCACAGACCTCCGTAAATAGGTCTCGATGCTCCACCCGCTGAATAGACAACCATGAACGGAGTGTACCGGTATACCCGCCTTCCGGCCCCGGTCGTGCCACCGTGGTGCGCTCGTGGCCGTCTGCGTCCGTCCACGTCTCCCAATTACTGCAACCAATTAGCACCAGACATCTCCTTTCTCAATCAGTCGCTCTCGCGGCCTAGATATCCACTATACGATTTCTCTGAAGATTAGGACTGAGAAAATAACTAAGAGCAACAACTAATGGAGTAATGGTACGGTTTAAACAACTACTGGTGCTTGCTTCATTCCACATGCGTGCAACGACCAGCCTGTTTGTTTGGTTGTTTAGGCGCGAGAGAGCGCCTTGAACGCCGGACCCGGCACACAAAAGTTTAGTTTAGCAGACACATGGCCATACATGGGTAGTCAAGCTCACTGAAATAGTCAGGCTCAAGAAATACAGTACTACTCCTAATCTAATTGACCTGTGAAGCCAGACGATCTTGGAAGCTAGCTATCCTCATTAGATCTGGACATGTACAATTCAAATTGCATCGACAAAACTGTCGCCTAATCAGTTAGAAACATCAGGTTTCTAATCAGTTAGAAACTGTCGCCTAATCAGTTAGAAAATATCCTGTGAAGGATATTTTCGAAATTTCAGGTTCAAATCCGAACCCATTCCGGGCACATGGATTCGACGTCGACACTCGACAGATCACGTTCCTCGGATGGTATCCTAGCTATCCCCATGATATCCGAGGTTTCCGACAGAGAAAAATGGACGCTGTTCTCAAGTCTAACGGATAAAAAGTTAGAAACATCCGTAAGCTAGTGTCTGCTAGCCGTGGAACCTAGAAAACCATGACAGAGATGGGAGATGCAAGTAGCAACCAGCTCCAACAAGCGGCAGCAGCAAGTGAACAAACCAACAGTCAAGCTCACTGAACTGGTCACGCAGCCAGGCTCAAGAATGCAATACCACTAGATTACTCGTAATCCGTTTGACTACGTGAAGAAGATACTACTTAGCTAGTTGCCCGATCTTGGAAGCTAGCTATAAGCTAATCTTCATTAGATCTTGTGGACTTCAGAGTTCAGACTGCATTACCGTAGCAGACTTGTGAACTAATCAAAGTACTCCCTGGCATCTGAACCATGGCTGAGGTATATTAAACCGTGCCAGGACGAACTCTGCTTGTCTGCATGGATGGACCTGGAGTTATACATGAAGGCATGGCCGTTTGGAGGACGGCTGTTGGCATGAAGGCATGGCCGCATGGGTATGGATGGAAGGGCAGCACAATCCAGTTTTCTTAGCTACTTGCCCGTGACTGCTTGCCACTTTGCTCAGGCAGAAGAATAGTAAATTCTCGGTTGATTCAATGTATAGAGCTCTTATTCTTCCCGAAATACCAGTCGATATTAAAGATAACAATAAAATTTGGAAGATGAAGATCCCGCTTAAAACTAAAGTGTTTGCGTGGTATCTTTGTCGGGGTGTAATTCTTACAAAAGACAACCTTGCCAAGCGTAATTGGCACGGAAGTAAAAAGTGTGTTTTCTGTCACCGTGACGAGACCATTGCACACTTATTCTTTCAGTGCGATTTCGCCAGGTCTATATGGTCAGCCATCCAGATAGGTTTCTCCTTACATCCACCGCGTAATGTTGCTAACATCTTTGGCAACTGGTTAAACGGCGTGGATCATAGGTTCAAACTATTCAGTAGGATGGGCGCGATTGCAGTTATTTGGTCGCTATGGCTATGTAGAAATGACAAGGTTTTTAATGATAAAAATGCTTCTATTATGGAGGTGATCTATCGGTGCACAGCCATGCTACGGGCTTGGGCGACCTTACAGCGTGTGGAGCATCGGGACTTATTTTCGGAGGTGGCGTTGAGACTGGAGGCTGCGGCCAGGGAGCTTTTATCCCGACATGGTTGGCAGCATAGGCTCCGGATAGACCTACCAGCATCCTAGACGGATCTTCATTTTCTCATTATGATATGTCATTCGTCTTTTTTCGGTTCGGATTTGGTTTCTATTGTCTTGTGGCTGTGTGCATCTTAGTTATGCAGAGGCCGGGTGTAATGCTTAAAACTCTTAAGTAATAAAAGTCCCTTTATCTAAAAAAAAGAAGTGTATGTTTTCGGCGGTAACAGCAATGGTGCTTGCTTCTCCAGGTACTCGTCATCACCAACGCGTATGACTATTTCTTCTTGAAGATTTAGCCCACTAGATATCTACTTTTCATTTCTTTTAGTTTTTTTTTGGGGGGCATCCCCATTTCTAAAAAAAGTATAGTTACCGTCGCAAGCCATACAGTTTTGGATGATTTTAATTTTCTTTGTTGACTTTACTCGGCTTCGTCATCTTAGTTTGTCTAGATTTCAGTGATATATGTGCATGTGTCCATCAATCGATGTACACTCTGGACTTATCCTCCTTTTCGAAAAACAATCAATGTTTGCAAGAACACCATGCTAATCAGAATGCAAACATGCTCACATTACCCTTATTTGCGGATAACTATAGGAATTATGTCTTTCATTGAATTCTGACTTACCTTGACTTCTGAACTGATGTTGCATTATAGGCCTATATCACCCACGTTGTTCTCGCCGTGATCAAAGATGTATGGAATACTTGCATTACCCTCTCCACTTTATTTTGCACGCCCACTTGAAATCCAGAAAGGTTGGCCGGTAATAAGTATAAAGGCCACGTACAAACACATACATTCATTATTCACACCATATTGTCAATGGGACAACAAATTTCCAGCTAGTAAACTAAAAAATATTCCATACGTTGTGCTAATATCTAGCCACAATGTAATTGCTGGTGTATCACTTATAATTCCTTTTATGCACATTAGCCATTATATTTTTATCAGGTTGTCATATTGTCAGTTTGTGGGTGTACTAGCTTGGGCGAGGTTGTTGGCGGTCAGGTGGTTCTTTGCTTGATTATTGTTCGCTTGTGGTTGTTGTTTTGTTGTATCGACTTTCACCATCTTTCCTATTATAGTTAACCGGTGCAACTCTCTTCTTTTTAACTACTCCTAATAGATTGAGCCAAACCTATTGATCCTCTTTAACTTTTTTTGTATCAGCCCATTCCCCTTCCATTTCACACTGCTCTTTCCCACAAACGCTGAAGAAACCTTACACCTAGTCGAGTTTCTTTTGCACTTTCATTTGCTTACTTTCTACTATATCGCATGTCAATTATTAAAGATTAAATATAAAATAAAATTGTTTCAATATACCGAAAAGGTGTCCTTCCGTTATGACACTCATCAACATGTTTCTCTCTAGGCAATGACATGCCAAAGATGGAACAATCGAAATTATTTTTAATACTGTTGCTCTTGGAAATTATATTACGGTGGATACTATTGAAACATAGAAATAAGAGGATTTAAAAGAATATCAAATACTAAAAGGTGGTTGCAAGACATGAAATAGCAGAACAAACTACGACAAGACTGGACCCTTGCAACAAAGTAAACTGACCAAAACATATAAGAGACGGATATATAAGTAATCTAGGAGACTCACATGACTGGGTATGCATGTGATGTACCTAGTCTCTTTGTCCTTACATAGGCGGGAATGCACTCGAAGAGGGGCCTGGATCGGTGCCTCCCAAGGGAAAACCAAACCAAGTCCTCATATCAAAGGGTTGCATCATCTGATTGTCGGGGAGACTTGTGCTGGAGAAAACAGTTGTACCACCATTGAAGCCACTATAACCAAGCGTGCCAAGGTCCCCTCCTCCAGATCTCATCAATTCGAGCCATTCCTCCTCTTGTTGCGGGGACGCTTGAGCTTGATATACCATCGAAGCTCCAATGGTCTCCATGCCACGAGTGATGTAGGGATTTGGTGCTTGAGATTGATATACCGGAGGATCTCCAATGGTGTCCATGCCACCGGTTTCATAAGACGTCAGTGCCTGAGCCTGATACATCATTGGGGCTCCGATGGCATCCATGTTGCCGGTGACGTAGGGAGTTGGCGCCTGAGCCAGAGACATCATGTCAGCTCCAATGGTCTCCATTCCTCCTGTGACGTTCGGTGTCGGTGCTTGTGCGAGGGAAGGCATGTACGCTGATGAATTCCTGTGAATCTTCGTGATTTGTTCCCGAATGCTATTTTGGAGCAAGTACGCATTGCGTCCTACATGGGTAATGTCCTCCATGGAAAGCCCCACATGGCCTACCATCATAGCCCTGTGTAGGAGTAACATGAACTTACTCTCCTCATAGTCCCGTTTGGAGTTAAGCGTCTCCTCCAGGTTCTTGCCCTTTCGCTTCATGAGGTGACCCTCCTGGTCCGTCTTATTATGGAATGAATCATCATCACCCATGCTCCTGAATCGGTTCAAGATAGCCACCGCCTCGTCATGGGACGGGAACACTTGCGGCACCGACTCTCCTTCGGGGTAGACGATGACACATGCGTTGGCCTCACACATAATGGACACATCGCTCGCCTTCTTCATTAAGCCCTGACTACGTGTCTTGAAGGTGGCACGACGATTTTTGTAGCTAGGAATGTACTCAAGGGTCACCTTCTTGCGAGGCATGGCTGGTCTCGGGCAAAGGATGGTTGATGGTTCTGATGAGTTGAAATTCAAGGAAAGAGGGGTCGATTTATAGTGGAGGATCTTCTACGGTCAAAGGTTACCGTTATGGATATGGACAAGTCCTTAATGGTGCACATATGATTCTTTAGCATCCATTTATAACATTAATATTTGCCTCTTTATAAGATAAGGAGGTCTTACTAGAATCATAAATGCATATTCGCACCACGGATATTCAGTAATTAATACACATATTAAAAAAATTAATAGTGTACCATCTATACGGATCAAGGACCATGATTGCTCTACGGACCTCCCCCCCCCCCTACGGTGGATTCATACTATATATTTAGCAACACATATATAAATGTTTAGAAATGTTTAGTCTTAATATAAACTCCAAAATTATAATTGCATTCCATCAAAAGAGATCAACCAAACTTTTTACAAATTATAATTGGGCTATGGCTTATCTCACCTAGTTATCATGTTTTTTGAAGAAGCATATCACTAGCCTATCCGTTTTGAAAGTTTCGAAGACCATTAATAAAAAAAAAGTAGCAAAAATATAATATTTGAAGTTATTACAAATCATGGATCAGCCATTGTGGCTCCATGAATCAGCAATGAAAAAAGGCAACTGGAAGGAGACTACACATCTTGAAATCTTCTAGTATGCTGTCTCCCATGATGGTAGCAGATAGCCCCAGACGACCGCAATTAGTCGGGAGCATCCATCGTTCATAAGGCCAGCGCTGCTCCAAAAGAAGAAGATATGACCATAGGTGTATCCAGTAGATAACGCGATGAACAACCGTCAAAAAAATGAGGATCTCCAATTTTAGAACCACATCATTCCAACAGTTCCAAACATACCATAAAAAGGCACACACACCAAGTGTGTATATGTGCTTTAGTCTTATTACCTATGTACAATGTAATTAGGCTTCATGATTGTTATTATTTTTGAATAACTCAAAATGGAGGACTCTAGTCTCCGCATGCTAGGATCTATGAATTACTTTGATGTATAGCACACATATTTGACTAGCAATTGAAAGAGGATCTATGTTTCATAAGCCTCTCAAGTTAAAATATTTAACAAACACTTAAGGTAAGGAAAAACACGGTAAGATAAATACAAAATAGGAAACAAAAGGTGACAATATGATGTGTCACTTTCCTTTTTCATTATTGTTTTTTATATGAAAGGGGGATATGTAGGAAATTAAGGGCCACCTAAACACGCCACCTTGTTCCTCCACGTCAACCTGACTCAAGAAAACACCATACCAGTTGTGAAACTGATCATATCTACCTTGTCACCATATCACCGGCCCCACAACTTTATTGCTTATGAATTTGGTATGTTTGTTTCACTTCCTTTAACAATTAATCTACATATAACGGTCTATCCACGTCGAGCTCTTTTCAACTGTAGTTCTAGTGAGACAAATGTCATAAAACCAACAATATACACCTTATCGGCAATAACGACTTAGCATTGATTTAGTAGTTAACTGACTTTCGTAGTTATTGAACTATATATAGTCCCTATACCTCATTTAGCATTTTTTACATTTGGATGATATCCTGAACAAACGTGTCAAACATGGCATTGGTCCCCTCACTGCATTCTTTTTGTGCGCCATTTCGACAATTAACTAAAGGTGGTAAAAAGGTCGGCTGTTCTACATGCATGCTTATGAGATGTCATCCTCATTTTCGATGCATTGACCCATAGAAAGCATATTTTCTTGGATTTGCCCGTTCCGATATCTACTGCTCAATATTAATCAAGTGATGTCATTGACACCTTTTCCATGCGTCATTCTATCCTAACAACACAAATGAAATAACCACAACACCAGTTGTATGCGCCTTATACACTTACAAGTTACAACTAATAACTATCCAGGCTTCATATTTTTTTTGTTAGATGGACTTTACTAGTTTGCACCATATGACGAACTTAACTGATAGAATCTATAATTTATCAAAGCCTCAACAAACATGTAAAACGTGACAAGCCCATGCTCCTTCGATCACAACCATCTAGTGGTACATTTAATGGTCTAATCTACCCTTTCGGTTCTCATCATACGCCTCCGAAGATGTGTGGACCGGCCCTGGTGGCACGTACTGGATAGTCACTAGTGTCAAGCTAACTGAGCTGGTCAGGGAGCCATGCTTAAGAAATAGTGCCGCTAGATTACTCCTAATCCGATTGACCCCGTGAAGAAAATACTTCTAGTTCCCGAACTTGGAAGCTTGCTATCGTCATTGAATCCGGAGAAACTTCAAATTGCATTAACAAAGCTGCCACCTAATCAGTTATGCTAGTGCCTGGCATGGCATCTAACCAATGACTGAGGTGTATATATAAAGTCGGTGTATTTGCCGGGAGGAAACTCTGTCTGTCTGCATGGATGGAACTGGAACTGTGCAGTTGGCACTGCAGCTTGGAGGATGGCTGTTGGCGTGGAAGGTTGGAACTTGGAAGGAAGGGCAGCGCAATCCAGTTTCCTTGGCTCCTTGCAGGTGCTTGCCTGACTGACAGGAGCCTATTCTCGGCGGTAGCAGCAATGGCGCTGGCTCTCCACTCTCCAGGTAGGTCACTTCACTTGTCCAGTGAGAACTGATAACAGACCTAGCCATTTTTGTTCAGAGAAGGAAAAAAAAGAAGGTTCAGTTGAACAAAGGAAACTTGACGGCGGAGCTAACCGGACCAATCGTTCCCTCTAGACTGCTCTTGAGCCCACATAATTTCTGGCCTAGTATTACAGAGACATTTCGTCCTACTGTAGCGTCTCTCACCAAATCCATTTGTCCGTCTCCAACGAGGGCCTATTCTACCGCAGTAGATGGGCTGAGTGGCCCTTGTAGGAATAGGTTGGTGTGTTCTTCTTAGAGTACCCAAAATCTGAGCCTCAAAACGTAAAACCAGCATAGCATGCCATCTTTGTCTAAAAAAATGAATAACATGCCATCACACACAGGTTAAATATTGGTAAAAGCTGTCACAAGCTGAAATATGATATAAATCCTACAAATGTTATTAAAAAGGGCAGCATGAGCAAAGTATGGTGATGCATATGTACATAGAGATGTAAACGGAGGTAATTTCCGCACTGAATCAGCCGCCGTATCGTTTTTCCGAATCCATATCCGGTTTCAAAGAATCCGACACATAATGATATCCGAATCCAAAATGAGCACCCAAATACGGTACATAATATGGTATGTAAAATAGAATCCGAAACTGGATTATCTGATGGTTATTATCCGAATGATCAGTTTTTCTACGCAAATATCTAAACTAATAGAGCTTTTTTGTAATTAGTGAGTTTTGGAGTTCATGTGTTAAACAACAACTCACCTACATAGTCACTGTATAGATAATTAATGAATTATAAATTTGCTATGCTATTAGGTTGGTGAGCGATTTATTTCTGCTATGTGGGTTGACGATGCGCGTACCGATCCGATTAATTTTATTTCCGCCCTGAGTCCGCTCCATTTATGATCCTAATCCATGATCATGTATATCCGTAACCGAATTCCTAACCGTTCATTATTCGATCCGATCCAAGAAAAAAATGTGATAAAGGATATGGTAAAGATAAAATCCGATCCGAATCGTTTACATCCCTAAATATACTCCCTCAACTGAAAAACTCCTTTTCCACATGTGAGAGGATCACATGGCATCCTCCTCCCTTTCCTCCGATCATTTATCTTCTAGTCGTCTCCCTCCACCCTTCCCACCCTTGGAGACGATTGAACTTATCGGTGTGGGGGCGCGAGTGTCGGCACCGTAACCAGAGAACTAGGGCTGCATCAGGGGGGTATGTTGAGGTCAGGGGGGCCGCTGCCCCCCAGCCCAAAACGAATTTGATTTTAATCAGCTAGTAGTTATCTATGAACTGGTCAAATGTGAGCACCTGGGCCCCTCACGCTCAAACACGCGAGCGGCGAACAACGGCCTGCATCCCCGTTGCCCCAAATCATATACATGTTGTGTTCTTCACCATGGATTTGAAGGTTAACTGTTCGTCAGTTCGTCTGTATTGGGGACAGATGAAGGGTCAAGGGTGAGAGGTAGGGGATGGATCTGTCCGGCGGACCCGACTATCGAAGGGGTAAGTTGGTGCAGCTCAACCTACTAGTGCGAGGTGCGTGTGCCTGACTTGTCAACAAAAAAGGCTCAATTTGCGACTCTCCCATTCTGGTGCTCATCAAAAAGAACCGCTCAACTAACTGTACCTGATGCACCTCAACTCAGTCCCAAATTCTTATTTGTTCATTTTTTTTGTTTGAGTCGCTCAACCTGAAGATTTTATTTATTGTTTGAGTTGCTTATTTGTTCAATTTTTCTGTTGACTAGCTGATCGAATTCCTGTAAGAGGATTATCAGTGGTTTAGTTTTTTTTGTCTTTTGCACCCCCCTCCAAAACTTTTTTTAAACTCTCGTGACATGTTCTCATCCCATTCCTTCGTCTTTTCTTTTCTTCGCTCCACCCCACCCCCACCCGCTAGACGGTGTCGACGATGCGGGTGCGGTCAATAGGGAACCGTGGTGGAGAAGACACCGTCGAGATGGAGGAGGTGGCCGAGAAATGGACTTATCGATGGAGGGTGAGGGTGTAGCTCCGTAACCGGGAAGAGTTTGGCTGAGGGTTAGAGGCATACTAGTCATGTGGTGTACGTGGACAATGTGGTGGAGCCAGACTAGGTGTACTAGCGTGAAATTTCACAAAAATAACCCTTTGGACAAAGTTTAGCAAAAAATAACCCATTTTTAAAACTATTTTGAAATCTAACCCTTTTTGGTAGCGCCCGGCGCTACCCTCTGTGTGGTAGCGCCACAGCCTCCGTTGCTACCCTCGTGCCAGCGTGGCAACGCGGGCCCCGTGTGGTAACGGCTAAGTCTGGGAGGGTAGCGCCATGCCCCTCGGCGCTAGTGGCGCTACCCTTAAGAGGGTAGCTCCAAGCCCCATGACGCTACCCTCCCAGACTTAGCCGTTTTCGACATGCTCGGAGGGTAGCGCCATGGGGCTTGGAGCTACCCTCTTAAGGGTAGCGCCGAGGGGCATGGCGCTACCCTCCGAAGGGTAGCGCCGAAGGGCTTGTTGCCACGCTGGCACGAGGGTAGCGACGGAGGCTGTGGCGTTACCACACAGAGGGTAGCGCCGCATCGTTGGACGTTACCAAAAAGAGTTAGATTTCAAAATAGTTTTGAAAAGAGGTTATTTTTTGTTGAACTTTGTCCAAAGGGTTATTTTTGTGAAATTTCACTGTACTAGCACCGCACTTGAGAGTTGGTTGCGGTGGACAGCAAGGCACGACCATCCGCTGCGTGTGTCAGTGGCGACTCATAACCTGGTTGTCCCGTAGCTGCAGGCTGCATGCACCAGACTTCATATCCGACGATGCACGGGCCAAACAGAACCGGACACGACGCGTACAAACATGCATGCATCATTCCATCACACCAAGCACGGCACGCATCGCGGCATGGCCTGGTCGATCCAAGCCAAGAATCATTAGAACACGACCTGTCAGGATAATCTCCCACGCAATCTCGGCCCAAAACAGTTTGCTTCCCCTTTTCCTTGGCATTTTCTTTTTCTATAAAGTGATAAACTGACGAACTCGGCGTTGGGGATTCAACCAGCCAGCCATGGTTGGAGAAATGCTCAACTAAACTGACATCAATGGCTCATGAGCAGCAGAGAAGAAATGTGAAGTAAAACCGCATCTATTTGCACATACATACATACATTCAGTCTCTTATGAAGAAGATATCATGAAACTGGTAGGAAGTACAGGAGAACCATTACCGGAGTTGACAAGACTGCAAGCTCCAGATGAAGCAGAGCAACATGAACCGGGATATGAAGAACACGATCTACGAGCTATCTGTTGGAGTCCGGGTTTGGGCCGCTCGGGACCTCATGCTTGCTGTCCACGAGCCCTGCCGCCGGCGCCGAGTTCCATCTCCGGGGACGGAACCCCCTCGACCTCGCCACAGCGCGACGGCCGCCTGCCGGCACCGGCAACGGCAACGACGATGCAGCAGGCAGCCTCGTTGTGCCTCCTCCCGGAGGAGGTGCAGCTGGCAGCGGCACGACGACCAGCACAATGCCGCAGAGGAAAGCGCACAGGAAGATGAGCAGCAGCAGCAGCAGAGGAGCGCTCCATGTTCCGGCGCTTCGAGCTCTTGCCATGCAAGAATCGATCAGGGCAGCTACGTACCCTTGCTTCTCTTCTCCCGGATCTTACGAGCCACCCTCAGCACCGACGCCCATGAACTCCGCGCAGGCAATGCGGCGGGCTGGAGCTATCACTCTAGAAATGAGGAGGGAGTGATCCGTGTGAGGAGGAGGCCGGGAAGCAGGAAGCTAGGAATGCGGCAGCAGCATGTGAGCCAAAGCTGGTTTGGTATTTCACAGCTTCACACACACACACACGGAAGGCTCTGTCTGAAGTTCTGAACCTTGGTCGCCGGTGAAACGAGGGGAGCATGTGCTTGCAAAGGCATGGATGGGATGTGGAGCGGGTGCTTGCTTCTTATTTACCGCGCCCCATGGAGGCATGCAGAGGCAGACGGTCCTTGAAAGCTGCATCGAGCAGTAATCCAGGCGTATCTGACAACATCATCACCATACACTGATAGCTTGTAGACGCCTCAACAACATTCTGTCGACTCCCTAGAGTGTTATCGCCACTACTCCGTGTTTCAGTCAGGGTTGGACTGTTCATGCATGGTGTAGCTACACATGTTCAGAACCAGTAATTTACAGTTCAGTAATACTTGTATAACCTGATATGTATCTTTGCATGCATCCCGTGCGTGTGGGGTATATGTACTGTGAAATACACTGTACAATGCGGATTGTTTTCAATTTCTTACTTTCTGTCGATCCATGAATGAGTGCGTGAAGCATCTGACGGAAAGTTGACCGCGGGAGGGAGGACCGTGGCGCGAAAGCCAGAAAGGAAGAAAAGACGCAACGATGCCATATCTAACGGGAAGCTTTGGTTTTTCATAAGGCTGTAAAGGGCTTATCGAGCTCTTTGACGGCCATTGACGGGCCATTTCCATGTAACCCTAGCTCTGGTGTGTAGTCGCCATTCAAATTAATCCTTTGAGTTTCATGTAACCTAGCTTTGGTTTAGCTCTTTCTCTGTCTTTCTGCACAAGGTTTAGCTCTCTTGTTAATGTCTAGCGAAAGGGTGAGACTGCTGGTTAGTTAAACAAGTACTACAAGTACTTGGTGGAGAGGCAAACATTAACATGCGGTGTCTGTTCTTGCTTATGATTTCTCTTAATTCCTCTGTCGAAGACAGGATGATGGGTGGACTATTCTAGCTACCTACAGTAGCTTATTCCCATTCAACACACACATTCCCAAGCAGGATAAAGTGCATGGATTACAGGTAATGCATGCCAGGCCCGGCCAAACAATCTAGTCGATGATCGCTTTTGCTCACCTCTCATGGGGCATGGGGTTTGGGGTGAGACAAACACAAGCTACATCCATGTCCGGCCCTTGCCCCCCCAGACCTCGCTTGCATCTGTCACTTCACCCCCTCCGTAGTAGTAGGCCCTCCATTTCCATGTGTGTCGAACTCTCACATGAACTCAATCGGACACTGTTCACAACTATGCAGATCAATCGATGAGGTTACTGCTAGAATTCAATTATCATTGCACCTTCTTCCACAGGTAGTCGGGCAGGCATGCTCTCGTTCTCGTCTAATCGAAACGAAACATGTTCTCGTCGCCGGCCATGCGTGCATCGTGATCCGTGATTGTATGTGCCCATACAATGCAAGCTAAACTATACTCTGCTAGTCTGCTAAACTATTAGGACTAATTGCAGTGCAGAGGAGAGGCACATTCTGAGTCCCAAAGTCTTGACTGTCATGAGCCTGCGCGTGTGTGAGTGTGCATGGCGACCGGGCTTTAGGGGAGCATCATCAACAGCCAATGCTAGGCTTTGATCTTTTACTTCTTGGAAGTTGGGTAGCACTGATAGTATTTTTCTCACTCTACTCTCCTTCAGGCTTTCTTTTGCATCGTCTATGTATTCTTCAGGCTTTTCACAGGTACAGTACTACGTACTAGGTTTGATTTAAGAAATCATACGTGTTCTATATCGCCTCCAGGCACGTCCCTCAGTCTTTTGGGGTAGTAGTACGTAGTCGTAGCCGCGTTAGTATATAATGCTATCATTGCCGGATGGAACAATTCATGGAGCTATCTCATGATTTAAATAGCCACGTAAGGGAACCCTAAGCGCTGCCACCTCCAACCCCTTCCACCGCCCCCACCCTCCTCCGCCGCCTAAGGGCCCGGTTGGGGAAATCCTGGCCAGCACCGGCGGCGGCGGCGGGAACCTTCCTTGCCTGTTCGTCTCCCTATATATTCGATCTGGCAGCCGGAACGTCGGTGGTTGACCTGGCAAGGAGGGCCTGGATATGTCGCTACATCGTGGCGTCCTCGACGGTGGTGCGACATACGGTATCGAACCTTCTACTGACGGATTGACGACGAGTGTGGCGCATGCTGACCGGTGAGAACCGGGCTCTGATGGTGGCGTCCTCGGGCTGCATCACCTTGTTGAATGCATCGTTGCTAGGGATTCGCCCTCAGCCTTTGTTCAGACGGAAACCCCATATTTGGACGTCCGGATCGGACGATGGCGGCACCTATGGTGTCGTGTTCCCTCCTTCGGGCATCGTTTTGGAGCACGAGATGTCGGTAGGGGGTCATCCGGGGGAGCTGTGTTCCATCTACTGTGTTGATGTAGCGGGTCTCGACGACATGGTGAAGCAAAGTCTCGATGATGGACGCGGCTTGACGGACTCGCGCGAGTTGGTGACGCTATCGGGCGGCAATGTCGACGAGAAGTCTGACGAAGTGTATGCAGATTTTTGACTTGAAGATTGTTTGGTGGATCGACGGGCGGGGACGACCCTTTCAGCGTGCATCACAAAGATAGTCGTTGAGAGTCTGATTTACCGGATCTGCGCTCCCGTTTCACCTAGAGGGTGCTCTTGGGTATGCGATAGTTCCCGGTCGCTAGCTGATGTATTTTTTTGTGTTTTCTTGACACAAGGCCCAACTGACATGATCTTCTCTCATTGTCAGGATTGTAAGTGTTGAGTGGTGGCTTTATGTATGATCTTTGTAAGAATTTTATGAGTAATTTATTACAAAAAGACCGTACCCATCTTTTTGATGAAAAGGCTGGGTCATCTTTCATTTCTTAAAAAAAAATCAACCATGCACGCCGACCATTCGAGATATATGAAAGTTCTACAAAATAGAAAAAATGCATAGCAACTCCAGGAAGCATCTAATCCAGACTCAATTATATGCTTTTCTAAATGTGATAAAGAGACCATCATTTTGAAGTTCAGTATGGACTATAGAAAATTACAGGGAGTCCTTGAAAAAACTACTCTAGTACAGAGAGGTCGATTATTTTAGGCCCAGTTCTTTTGGCGGTTTCTTTGAGAAGCTACCCTCCCCAGCTTCCTGGAGAAGCCGTCCCAAAAATTTGAGAGGGCTTCTAAACTCAATGTAAGAGCATCTCCAACGGCTCATCTAAATTTGGTCATCTATATCTTCATATAGAGGATCATCTAAAAAGATTCCATTTTAGATGTTCTTAGTTTTCCGGTGGAATGTCTACATTTAGCACATCTATATGGTCTCCCATATATTTTACTATTATTATTCAACAGATTCCCCTCCACCTCTTCAAATCCGGCCAATGAGAGTGAACAATCGGGTATGGATGATCCTTCAAAGGTCATCCATATGCAGATGATGCCTAGCAGATTTTATGTACATCTAAATTTCCATGTCCATATAGATGATCCGTTGGGAGCCTTTTTTGCCCCCTCGGTCCTCTGTATTGGTTTGGATGTCCATTTGGATGGTTCACTGGAGATGCTCTAAGGTTCCTATTTTAAAAGTCTAGCTAAAATTTAATTTCGGCTTCTCCAGAAAGCTAGGGGAGGCGTGGCTTCTCGGCCATCAAAAGAACTGAGCCTTAATAAGGTTTCGATGGGCCTAACGCAGGAGTATCCAAGGAGTACTGAATAACTAACTGGGCTGCGGCCCAGGGTGGCACCCGTTGCCCCGGCTTTTTGGGCCGCCGCTCGCTCCGTGGCCTTCTTCCTCAGGACGGCATGGATCCTCCGGCACGAGGAGATGGCGGTCGCCGGTTCCGGCAGCGCCCGCGTAGCTGGTGGGATGTCTCATCCCTCCTCTGCACAGCTAGGTTCACAAGCCGATTTAGGTTTTTTTTGTGTGCATCTTGTTCGTATTCAAATCTTACACACATATTCGAAATTCCAAGAAAATGTTTGCTTGTCCGGATCTTCTAGCCTGTAATGTTGAACTGCTAGCTCTATATGTTTATATGTTGTCAGCATTTCCTGCAGAACCCAACGCCTGGTGGACTGCATCATCGCCAGCTTCGTCCGCAAGCCCACCGACACCATCTTGGTTGCCCTCAAGATATAGCGACGACGGCACATTTCCTCCCTGGACATTGTGGAAAGGCTCACTTGGGCTTGAGCTGTTCAACCGACGGGAATCGTTCAGAGAATGGGGACAAGTGCCAAGACTGACACGCAATATCCACCTTACCTGAATTTTGATTTTTCTTGTCAGTACTTTATATGCAGACATCTGACCCAAACTGTTGAAAGATTGTAGGATCAGACGAACACAACTACCCGTTGACAAGGCCAAGGGCAAGTCTAGCTCTCAAATCCTCCATTTGGGTTTGGTGCAGCACATCACATGTTTCTATTGTTTCTGCAGTCAGGACATTTGGTCGGAAAAAAATTGTGAGGAAAGTCTGAAACATATTTTGTTCTGTCCTAATGGTGAAATGCAGGAAGTTATCGACAGAACTAAGCTCTACCCCAACTGGAAGTTCTACTTCACGAACGTGACACGACAAGACGGCAACATAAGCATGGCGGCGTATGAAGCCAGCCTCGGATGCGAGCATGAACTACCCGCTTGTCAACTTCACCATGGCCACCAAAGCGGATTTCTTCGTCGGAGCCCTGGGATCAACCTGGTGCTACCTCATCGACGGGATGAGGAACACCGGAGGAAATGTCATGTCGGGCTATCTGTCGGTGAACAAGGACAGGTTCTGGTAAGCGACGTGAAACCAGCTCGCGGTGCCTTGTGGATCGACTCGGAGCTCCGGCAAATATAGATGTCATGGCATGTAGTTTTCTGCTTATGTGTACAGCATTATAGATATCTTATAGCATGTGAAACTTCTTAACCAAGTAGGAGATCAGTAGTACTTGTGATATCAAATCAGGTCCATGTCTTTTGATCTGGTATCCACTGAAAGCTTAGATATATTATCTTGGAGGTCCAACATATTGAAAAAAAAAGAGGATGCACTTACTCGTTTTTCAGTGGCGCGCACAATACGGTCGAGTGGTACACGAGAGATCCAATTACACAACTTCTTTTATTAGTAGCATGACAGTAACGGCTACTCCATGCAAAAGAGATTGACAGGCACACGGTTCCTGCATCCTGGAGAAACCTGAACTTTGCACTTGTTGTCAACCATTTGATTTTCTGAAGATCTTACCAGAAAATCACTCTCCATATCCACAAATGCCACTTCAGATAGTGAAACTATGACTGTTGAATCATCTCTAGGTTGAGAAAACAAATGGTATGTATGGTCACTAATATTTTACTTTTAACATTTAAACAAAGATCAATGGAGATCAAACCTGTGTCGCAGCAAAGAACGTCAAATATGCTATTTCTAGATAGAGAAAGGAGTGCTGTGTCATGTATGTATGCACTCAGATTTCTGTGCCGTAGAAGCAACTTTATCCAGCCATTTGCATGCCATCCATTTGGCCACTGTTTCAGGAGATAGATGGACCCTGAAATGGACGCCGTAACAGTGCCCTGAAGGAAAAGACGAACTGTTTTGTGTGACACAACGTAGTACTGGGTGAGTGCAGCATATCACAGGATCATCTGGTGGTAGTGGACATGAGCTCACTGCATTTCAGCTTGCTCCCCACTGCCACTTATGCTGAGATTCCAAGTCGGCAATGGAGGAGGGACGACTGTGCACGAGGCGTAAGTGCGTCATGGCGGTGTGCCTCGGTGGATCCAGGGACCTGGTGATCCAGCTTATGCAAGTGTGCAGCACTGCAACCAGGATTCAGATATTGTTTGGGTTTTGTGGGGGTAGCTGTGTGGAGTGGAGACGGATGCAATGCAACGTAAGAAGTGCACTGCTGCATGGCTGATCATTGACGTGCCATGGTCTCGATGGCATTGTTAGGTATCAGATAGCGGTATATTCCGGTGAGTGCCATCCTTATCTTATAGGTAACGATTATACGTACCTTTCTTGTGATGGTAACATTAATTCTGAATTGTGATACAAATTGTGAAGGAAAAACATGATTCTGGTAGTCCTGGGAAGTGGGAACCCAGGGATTCTGAAGAAAACACACATCTGATAGTTAATTAAGAGAGAGCGTCTTCTCATTTGGAGAGAAGGCCATAAGGCCCCTTTTTTATGGAAGCAACATGTTATCACATACTGGGACAGCATCTTCTCATCTTTATACCACATTATTAGAAACGATTTAATCATATGGATTCACAGGTACATACTGGCGAGTGTACATTAAGCTTAACTTTCTCTTGATTCATCTGGTTCAAGAAAAAAAAAAAGGGCAAACCACTTCAGTGCATGAACCCCCTTTTTCCAAGAAAGAGCTACTTTTTTCCCTCCGGAATAGTGAATATATGAGATATGATTGAAAAATAAAATGCGGGAGAGATATGATAATGTTAAGAGGTGCTGCATGACAAAGCAGGCAAATAACCAACAGTTTCAGTCACCAGGGACAAGACCCATGGTCAGCAGACTGCAAATGACCGAAACATTTCCGGCAAAATTTCGGCCTCCCATCTCAGTGAGGCTGGGCGTTCGGGTTTACCCGAAAATCCGGGTCGGGTTTTTCGGGTAAATGAAATTCGGGTTTCCAAACATGATACCCGAGAAATGCCCCACAGATTTCATACCCGATAAATTCGGGTACTCGTAATTTCGGGTCCGGGTTCGGGTAATCCCGAAGTACCCGAGAACCTGCCGTGCTTGACGTCGTCGATCTGTCGCCGTTGCACCAACACCAAGGGAACGGGAAGCAGGCGAGGGCGGACGTTGGAGCTGCTTGTCGTCAATCATGGCCGCGTGCCCGCGTCGTCGTCGGCGGATGGAGGTGCCGCCGTGCCCGCGTCGTTGCCGGTGGGGAGATGGGGACCGGAGAGATGGGGAGAGTCTGTGCCGCCGTGCGCCGGCGACTGTACTGGGAGAGGGGCAGCGCCGACGGACAGGGGACGTGGGGTACGGCGGTGGCGGCTGGCGGCTGGGGGGCTGGGTCACGCGTGAGGGTTGGTGACGGATAGGATAGGGTTCCTTCTGGGCTGTGCGGTGTGCGCTGTATTGACTTTTTTGTTTACTTCCTGCCTCGCGTCCTCGGTGCCTCCTGGGAAGTTCGGGTAATTCGGGATATTCGGGTTCCGGGCAGTGATACCCGAGAAAGCTGAACTAAATTCGGGTTTCCAGCACTGATACCCGTGCAAGTGCTCGGTTTGGTCGGGTTCGGGGTAAACGGGTCCGGATCCGGGTTTTTCGGGTTCGGTGCTCGGGTTTCGGGTTTTATGCCCGGCGTGACATCTCAGGGCTGATAACTGACCCGGTGAGAACACATCTGTCGCAAATCCGACCGTCGGGCTGCACAGCATGACACAATTAAATGTCCGCAAGAATTTTTAAAAAAATGGAAAAGGAAGAACAAGAAAAGAAAGCATAAGCTTTTCTTGTTTCTCTTTACAGCTGAAAACCAATCTCAGGGGGGAGGGCGCCTTTTCCGTGTATCATCAGATCAGCCAAAAATTGTGAGGAGCAGAGGCGAGCAGCAACCTCCATCAGGAGACGTCAGCCTCCACCCAACGCCTGCGCCCGGCTAATCTTGCCCACTGAGTTAAGGATCTCAGTCCAATCCTTGTCTGAAACTAACCACTGGCAGGTCATTATGGGATCAAAGCGGACTTCTTTTAAGAAAGATCAAAATAGATTTGGAAATTCAGGGATCTAATGTGATAGAGACCTGTCTATGTGCACTGACAATTCTCTATTTATTTTCCTCATTTCGGTGTCCACAAATAGCAGCAACAATTGATTGGTATCTCTAAGCACACCTACCTGTGCACTGCCAACTTAAGGGGGCTTGGTGTGTGTATACATATTTGGATCATCATCTACTCTTAGAAGCAACAATTCTCTCAACTTATATCCTATATATGTGCAATGGCAAATCACTCTAGCTTTGTTTTTTTTCCTCACTGTTTTTTTTGGGGCGTCCCGGGACATATGCTTATGTTTGTAATACACTCTTTTTTAAAGCTGTTGGTAATACTCTTTCCATCTAAGTAGTTTGAGCTTTTGCCATCCTTTTTCCATAAAATAACTTTTGGAAGAATGATTTCTCAAAAGCAAACATACATATTGGGCTGAAAGGTAGGAATATGCGTCAATGATAATGGCCTTGGATTATGGAAACGCCACTCACATGATCTTCTTTTCTTGAACAAAAAGCCAAATTTCAGTGATCATTTCTGGCCGCATTATACGCTTTTGGAAAATGAGTATCCGAACTTAGTACCATTGCTAAAGAAAGGTTGAATCATTCATTTGGGCCCTCCCAGCTCAAATTTCTTTCTCGTACGACACAACGCCCATGACTTCCAGCTTTTTTTAGTTAACATGCATCACTTACCCGCAAAAAAAACATGCATCACTTACACATAATACGTTCACGTTAATATATTATTCACGTTAATATATTAGGAAAATTGATGAACGAAAAATGTACGTCATTAGCAAATCTAAAAAACTCCAAAGCATTTCTCTTAGTACATTTTTAAACAAAGCCGTCTCAATTTGGACATCGTCAATTAATGGTGTGAAGATGAATTCATCTTCTGATCGATTTACATTGCATGTAGCTAGTTCCAGAAACGTATGAAACTCTCCCAGATCCATGCACGTTTACATCTGAATAAAATGCTCAAAAGCCGCCCTCATTACTTTTCCTATCCACGAGTCTTTCGGTGGTATCTTCTGATGCAATTTTTGGAGATCTCTGATCCTGTCTCATTGTGAGTTCAGGTAGCCTCTTTTTTTTAATGAACGAGAGAGAAATTTATTGATCAAACAATAACGTTCTTACGATCACATATTCACATGTGAATAAATACAAGAGTTAAATGAATGGTATCGTGATTCGTGAGTCGTGACACTATACTACACACACTAAAGACATGGATTAATTAGGAGGAAACTCACGATGGATTTCAGTGGTATTTCCATTCTAGAAACTAAAATCGTATAATCAAATATTGTTAGAGAATGCCAGTGTAACTAGAAACTTAGGCTAGCATTGAAAACATCATTGACTAAACCCCTGGAATAAAACCCAGATAAATGCTGCCACACATGCCAAGTCTATTAATTAAACCTTGATGGGTTCCACCACAATGAATATACCCAACTAAGTTGGCTCAGTTCTCACATTGGTAGTTCAAAGTACAAATCATGCTCGTGAAATTTTTTGTGGGCTAACCAAAAGGACTGGTTATAGTTTGCTAAAAGCAATTGTGTCTTAGGTCACTTTAGACTCTTAATAGGGTGCGTGTGTGACCAAATGCACCTTCATTTTCCCAAAGTTATCATCCTCTAGGTCAGATTAATCCTCTCCGTGGTACCAAATTAATAGATGTGCAATCAAGGTGAAGATATATCCACATCTGGCCATAGATTTGTTGGTGCTAAGCGGACTTCCCCATTACCACATGAACGCAAAACAAGACGTGCATGAGTTAAGTACAACCCACACACACAGTTCGTGATGGTACAGAATTAAGCATAGTGGAATGTGGCGCTTTCAAGTTGTCCTTTCTTCTATTTGTGTAAGCATGGACCAATAACAAGATGTCTTAGTTAGGAGATGAATGAATGCAACCTCGCAACGATCTTTCCTTTCTGGAAAAAGCTCTGTCCGCCCATTCTGGGACGCAGTTGTTTTTTTTTGTTGAAAAAAGACTTGTCATTTTTATTGGTTAAGTAAAAGAGAGCTGGCCGGTTAATTTACGGAAACCAGCCAAACCGATACTATTGTTCTGATTTCCGTGTTTAAGGAGAAGTAGTCCCTGCATAAAGTAGGGCTCGGCCAGTGTCTTGCGTGTTTGGTGCTATATGTCCATGTTTAACTAAGCTATCCCTACAAGCCTCATCTATAGGCTTTATGGTTTGTGCTTAATGACCTGGTTTCCTCCTGAAACGTATCAGGAAGAGAATATCCTACCAAAATACCACAATCATGGTGTGCCATGCACACTTGGCTTAATTGTCTAACAGAATTTGATCTTGGCAGGACTCAAAAAGAGAAGGAAAAAGATTGCAGAATGCAAGCTAGACGTGACGAAAGAGAAGAAGTTTATCTGGCATGACTCTAGCTTGTTCTTGCGTTTCCGACCATCTTGCTCAATCAACCAGTAATACGGAAATATTTACACGTCTCTTAGGTTTTATGTCCAACTCTTGAGTTTGCATTATATGAATTAGGCCAGCAATGAAAAAAAACAGAAACTATGTTATTTTGACAATAATACGTTATCAACATCTGAGATAGTCCAGAAATATGGAACCAAGTTAGACCGTTTTGGCTCGATCTGTTGGCACGGTAGGGACCAATAATCAGCTGACCCGAGTCCAATACCGGGCAGACTGAATTTCGGGAGTGGAAATAGGAAATATGGATAGGAGGTATATACCTCTAGGTAAATCCACTTGATCAGTTAATTAGTACTTCTATCTCTTTTTCTAAATATAAGATATTTTATTTTTTCTCAGTTTTCTCAGATTCGTATGCATCTAAACGTGTTTCAGTGTGTATATTCACTTATTTTGCTCTATATGTAGTCCACATTACAATGTCTATGACACAGTATAATTAGAAACGGAGGTAGTGTATATCACTATGTGTTCCATTAGATTAATAGTTGAAAATAAAGTTAGGAGCTTCATCTCCTCCAGCACTACGGTTAGGCATGAGGAGAGGTCTCGAGCATGAAAACTGAAGCATCATGGATTGTCAAGGTGTGGGCCCCTAGTGAGATTCAGGGGGCCCGGGAGGGTTGGGACTAATGACTCATGGGCATGTACATTTGTAAGTTTTCTTTTGTAGGGCTCTCTTGAAATATCTGATTACCGCACTACACGAACCAGGCGGGTGCTTCCGGGGACTTCAGGTGCTTTGAGGAGAGCTCTCCTTCTGAACCCGATCTATGGTTGGAGTTCGTAAGAAAGTACACCCTCCAATTCGATAAAAGTGTCGGGTGCTATACCAGGGTCATTTTTTCGGATAGGAGGTAGTAGTATTTTTCAATAGATTGAATTAGGCTTTTGGTAACAGCCTTCTTTGTTACAGTTGGCATTATCTATATTAAGCAATCTTGGGTCCTTCCTTCGACGATGAGATCTTCTTTTCTGACGTCAATGACGGTAGTGTTGCAATATTAAATTTGTCTATGTGTGATCTTTCAGATCTTGCTTCGTGGGAATATGGGATCAATTTAGGAATTATTTTTCTCATGGTTGTCTTGAGTATTGTCCTCGTAATATTTGTCACGGCTGCTACGTTCTCAACAATGGTGATTCATACTCTCCGCTCTCAGCGGGTTCGACCAGACGGTTTGGTTGTTATTTTCTAAAATACTTGTGTTGATACTCTTGCCGATATTTGTTCGTTACACCTTAATGGCCGTGTGTGTGCATGTTAGGCTTTACATTGCAGATTAAAATTAAAATTATGAATAAACCCTCGTTGGTATCCACAAGTTTTTGATCTAATATCTTTGTCGTTCTACGGCTAACTGCATAAAAGTAAAATATTATGTCATCAAAGAGAAAACTGTTTCAGATCACAAATATTTGCTCGTTTCTTTTATTGTAATCGATGTAGTTAACTCATGTTTCAGATCCCGAGGTTAACTACGGCTGTATGTATACGTAGGCTGGATACGCTGCTACCATTTTTGGCCCCGACCGAGAGCCGATGCCGCCGGCGTGGAAGAGACCAACGAAGCGCACGCAACGACCGGCCGCCTTTTTGTCGAGGAATAATACGTACGTCGCCGGTATCTGAATACGAGATGGGTATATCACTTGTGATCCAGGAACATGTAGTATGACCTCTCATGAGTCACATGACATGCACATATAGACACATACACACGACACGAGTTTGTTGCGGTGACTGTTGCGGACAGATCATCACTACTAGATGGAGTAGTAGCAGCCACCTGAAAATGAAATAAAATAGAGTGGAACTACTGATCCGTTTGCGGTGACTGTTGCGGACGTACTCTTTCAATGCTGTACACGATTTACTAGAAAGCGCACTTCTGTATGTTTCAGAAATACTTGAAAATAAATTCTAGAACACTTTGTACCTATTGATTATTCCTTGGACATACCAATTCTCTCAGTCGAATGTAAGAACCATTCCCGCGACGTAGGAGACCTGTATCGACATGTAAGAAACACAATGGTCATATATATGTACGGACCTGGCCTAAATTAACCAGCAAGAAGGCGTGTCATGCACGACGTTACTTGTCCCATTTACGCAGGAGTGTGACATTCATAACCGAGACCAGATTCAGTTAGAATTAGTCTCCCACCAGTAGGCATGAGCTTTCCCTGTCAACAACCAAGTTTACCCTCCATTTCATCTTCATATTTACTTCATTGTTCATAAGGCTTTTCTTATGCCCAAATATTTCAATGGTCAAAAAAGAGTTTTGTTTTACTCACGACATTGATCCCAGACTATCAACATGTTTTTTTTTGAGAATTCCCAGACTATCAGCATGTGGTTCTGCTGGTTAATTAAGAATCTGGGTGCCATGCTAGCCAACATTGTGAATATACTCAGGGTGAATTAGCCACGCCATAATCGATGATGCATGGGCAAGCATGGCAGTAACACGGCTGTTGATCAGTTCCTGTTTTCACCCGGGGTGAATATGTAACTGAGTCACGAGTGGGTCCGATAAATGAAGTACTCCCTCCCTCCATTACATATTAGATAAAAAAAATCTAAACTTATAACAAGACTATATACATCCACTTTTATATAAATGGAAGCCATCTAATTTGAATGGAGCGGTGGTACCCCTCCGTTTTAAAATAATTGATTTTTCTTAAACGAGGTAAAAGCTTTACCTTTATATTGATAAAGAAGAGGAAGAACAAGTTGGACAATTTATAAGGGAAACCGTCCAAAAACCATACAACACAACACACCCCGCCGACCCCAAGGCCACGCTCCAAAAACTAGTCAACGGCCACGTTGTCCTAACAAAACCATGACCGACACAACACGGCGGAGACAACCTCGCGCAAGGAGAAAATTCGGAGCCGTCGCTCCGACATCCACACCGTCCCCAAAGCCACGCCCCTAAAACGAGTCGACGACCATGTTGCCGAAGCAACCATAACCGACACCAACACGGCGGAGACGATCTCAACGCAACCATACATATGAATTGATTTATCCACTAAGAATACTAAGCTTCCTAGGATTAGAGCCTTTTCCTTCTCCCACATGTCCACATCATGGTGGACCTCACTCATATTTCACCTTATACATTTCACTTTATATTTAGTTGTAGTTCACAATTTTAAATTCAGTTCAAAAAATATTCTATTAAATATACACATATGTTTGTACTTATCTATTATAAAATTGGATTCCCGTCTTAAAAAAAGCTCAATTTTCTCTAAAATTACTCTTTGTAGATAAAATAAAAAAACTTCTAAAGTGTGTGTGCACCCAGTGGTATATTCTATTTCAAAATTTTGAACCTAAACATGTTGTTTCATTTTCTTGAAAATGAGATGCGGTGAGTTCGGAGCTACCGATGATATCCGATAACCTCTCTCTTATCTAAGTCTTAGCGTCCACATAGCGTCGTTCCACCTGTGCCACACGACGATGTTTCCTTCCCTCCGCGTCCTCGAGTCGTATTGTACCGAAAACAATCGTCCCTACGCAAAATTTGCCCTTCTCTCCACACACATCTCTATCTTTGTCAAGCACTTGTGACTACATGACTAACATGACACCTCATCTCTGATGACACATGACACCATTTCTCTGCCTCTGCCACACTCGAGTCGTATTGTACCAAAAAAACGTCCCTACACAAAGTTTGCCCTTCTCTATACCACATCCGGTTTCGTCAAGCACCTATGACTACACACCTCCATTCCTAATGTGGAGTCTCAAGTTCATTGTTAATTTGCACACACCAGATACGCTTCCCTCTGGTGGCCACCCAACACCAAGTGCATTGTTAACTTGCGTGCCACCTACGCTCCTCTCTGGTGCGCACCCAACGTTATTGATCTAGCTTCCTACAATCTCACAGTAGTTACATGTGAACACCCATATCGGCTCTCGCATTGGTCACCGATGTCACTGTTGCTATTAGTACTGATCGACTCTCCATCCCTAATGTCGATTGTCAAGTCCATTATTAACTTGCATGCTACGTGCGCTCCCTTCTGGTGGCTAGTCAACGACATTGAGTTGACTTCCTACAACCTTCACAGTAGTACATATAAATTGTATGTCAAAAGAAGTGTATTCCTATAATTTAATATATTGTAGTTGGTGGTATTCATACCATTTCTTGTATACAATCTAGATTCAATACACAAATTAATATTACATGTTTATGATCTGAGTTTGCTTTATATTTTTATGAATTATTTAGTATTTATTGGTGAAATGTTCCTCTATTTTAATATAGTATCGACCATATTCAATGCAATTTACTTAAATATGTTAGGACATAATTATGCCAACTATTATTGATTTTTCGATAATTTATGTTTGAAAATATACTTGATTTCATTATATTAACATCAATGACCTTCACCGTATGATCTTGATGGCTAATCTAGCTCTCTGAGGTTGCAGTGTCTTCATATCATATAATTTATGCAGATTGTCAGGAATTTAACAAATTATTATAGAACCATGTACACAATTTAACTCTCATGACATTTCATAATTATCACATCTTGATTATCTAACTGAGTCTGATTGTCTAAGTGAGTGTAAACTCTTTTAAGTGGGTCATGCCTTTTTTGTTAAGTGGTGTATTCCTAACCTTAATACAACTAAATAAGTGTGTCTCTTCTCTACTTCTATATAGTGATCGAGTTGTACTATTTTTCATTGCTAATACTGTTTTATATGTATGTTTCGCTTAAAAAAACGTATTAGAACGGACGCGGCAACGCGCGTCTTTTCCTTCTAGTATTTGTCTATAATATATATGAATGTATCTAACCACTAAACATGTCTGAATACATTCATATGTATTCATATCTGTTGTGGAGGAGTACATACCAACGATGTTGGAGTTCCGTGTGCAAATAAGGTTCATAAGTGCAAGACAACTCACTATATATATCTAGCAAAATTAAGAAACAAGTAAATATCTGTGCACCGTAGCCGTACAACCACCCATCAAGAGTCAAATGATGTAGTTCGTAAGTGTGCAAATCAGGTTCACAAGTGCAAGACAACTCACTATAGATCTAGCAAAATTAAGAAACAATTACCCTGAGTATGCACCGTAGCCGTACACCCACCCATCAAGAGTCAAAACACAACTTGACCTTACTTATTCGTGTAGGTAGGCATGAACCAGTAAGAGAATGACAGTTCAAATTGACTTCTATTATCTTTGTAGAAATGAACCGTAATAAAGAGAATCAGTTGTCGTTTTATGTAGTTGGTATGATCAAACAAAGCAAACGGCATGGCAGGTTGACTTTACTTTACATTAGTTTATGAGAAAAACAATGCAAACCTGCAATAATATTTCCATTCTCAACCATTAGCAATCGTAGAAACAAAGATAATGCCACAGTCAGAATTAACTAAATCCAACGTTACCTGTATCTAGCATGATCATCAGGAGGATTCGTGTAGACGCAAAGCAAGAGTTTATCCAATAGGTGTTGGCTACTCCGGATACACCGTGTGTTCTAGTCTATTAAATTAAAAAAATTAAAGCTCTAAAAATCGTGAAGTAATGTCACTAGATTAATACTACATGTATATATTATGTCACAAAATTTAGTTTCAGACTCAGTATATAGCTCGAGAACCAAAAAAAAAAGAGGTGAATGAAACATTCACAGTGTCAATAGACCAAAATCATGGTCCAATTTGAGCTAGTTACTTTTTCAAAAATAAATAGAAATGAGCTAGCTACTACCGAAACTGCAAATGGCTCCCGAGCTATAAGGAGATTGTTTTTTGAAAGAAAAAATGACACTTTTGAGTTTCAAATAATCGAGAACACATCGCCATATGTAGATGATGTCGAGATCTACAAACGTGAAAAACTGAACTCGAAATTCGTTGGGCTGCAACAGAAACACAAATAGGGGCAATTTCATTTTTTTTGAAAATGTGTACTTTTCACCACCAAGACCTAAAATTTGTCATATTGCCCGCCCACAATACAAAGTATTTTTATTTAAAAATTTATACACTTTTAAATCATATAATTATCTACATGTGTGTTTTTTTCTCGTTTGTTTGCAACTTTAAAATGTCATTTTTTGATATATTTTTAAACGAGCTTCTTGCAGCTCGGGAGTTATTTATCCTCTCTCCTAGCTATCCGTGCCTTGGTTTTGTTGTTGTTTCCGTACATATGTTTTGGATTTCGATCTGAATTTTCATGACATATTTCAGACATATCGTATCTGTGTCAGCAGATTTTTCTTGGAACTTTATGTGTCGCTTATGTTGATACAAAGAGGTCTTGAATATTTCAGTTTAAAGTAGGGCGTGGCTAGTTCTCATTCTCATTTGATTGAGAATTAGCTCAATTCTCATCCAAGTGATGGCATACCAACGACTTTGTCTTATTGAACAATTTTCTTATTATGTGATTGTTTTTGTAATGGGTGATATACATTTTTGTAAGTTGTGCCCCAACTGCATTGAGAAAATCTCACTTCCGACCCCACTGCCAATTCATGCATGTTCAGACATAAATTTGGGTTCTTATGATTAAAAAAACACTGAATGGGCTTACCCTACCATAAAAAACACGGTGTCCATAACTTTGTCGACTAAGAATTAGCAAAACAGTTAAAAGTAAGATAAATCTTGGAAAAGCATCAGCGCCTTATAACAATAAAGCATATGCACCACCTTTCAGATGCCGGCCATAGGTTTCTCAGTGCTCTGTGAACCTCCCCACTACACATGAACACAAAGCAAGGGGGTGCACAAGTTAAAACGGGGCGGACCAAGATCAACTATTGCATCAACATATTAACCAACCATTTAGCCTAAACATGCATGCACGCAACGTGGCAGCATATCAAGCATATGCATATATACAATTAAGCTAAATATGATGGTGGGTGGAGCTTTTAAATTTGTCTTTTCTCATTTCTGTAAAGCATGGTCCAGTAAGAAGATCGATGCCTTAACTAGGACAAGAAAGCATATGCACCACCTTTGCAAATGATCTTTCTTTCCTGGAAAACTCTCTGTCTCTCTCGTACAATTAATATTGGTCACATTTGTTAAAGGCGGTGCTGGCCAGTGTCTTGCGTGCTTGGTGAGATTTGTTCAGAGTTAATTAAGCTATCCTACAAGCCTAATCTACATGCCTTATGGCTTTGTGCTCAATGACCTGGTTCCCTCATGAAACTTACGTGAACAAGAAGAATTTTCTCGAGCTGTAAACACATACACTTTTGGCTTAATTGCATTTTCTTATCGGGCGAGTCCGTTGTAGACTTGTAGCGACCGTTGAGGACCATCACCGGCAGCTCACAGTCGTCTCGTTGTGTAGTTCCGGGTAAAAAATTTAACAAACAAATGTTACTCGATCGTTTCATGAGCATATTCGATTCCTGACGGGGAACAAGATCTCCAGACAGGAAACTGGACAACGAATTAGCGGACGCGTGTCACGACTTTTCTTTCCTGTGACAATGCCGTCATCGGTCCGTGCCACGGTGGAATGGACGCGTGTCACGACTTTGCCCTTAGCGTGCTCCGTTTTGGTTTGTCACCGTACCTGAGAAGGGATCAACTTTTGTTACTGGAACGATATTGAAACGAGGGATCAACTTAGCTCCTTGTCCTCCTCCTTATTCTTCATTCCATTCATCAACGTCATCGTTACATACAGAGTAAAGAGAATATATGGAAGACGTAAGTATTTATCCCAAACTAAATGTATAAGACGAAGGAAAATAAAGAAATTGTTATTGACTCCTGAGCACCAATAAATCTGGTGTTAAAAAAACTATTTACGAGTTCACAATTTTTGAAGAGCCAAAGGTTTATTTTACAAACGTGCACAAAAATGCAAAACAGAAACTGAAAAATATCGATATTTGAAAATAAGAACTCGGATTCACACTTTTGCTATTTTTGTGTAGTTCCTAATACAAAGTATCTGAAAAATTTGCACGTCCACGGAATACACAATTGGCTACATCTGAAATCATTTCATATGTTTTTGAAAGTCGTTAATTACAATAGGGACATCAGAATCACTGGATATCGGGAACACCAAATCTCCGCTCGGAAAAAGAAACTTGATACCAGTTGTAAGTTTGGGTGCACCACCGTACCGAACCCATCGGCTACATATATAGTACAAGTATAAGTTCCCAAAACGTCTTATATTGAGAAACAAATAGAATAGTTAACCAACTCGACCGGGCTTCGGTTGGTCTGCGAATATGTCGCCAAGCAAGCTGTAATTAATTTGACTGATGGTGCTATATACGGCACTGAGCCGACGCGTAGTGTCAACCATGGGGATATATATACAGTACACCACAATCGATCAGCATGCATCGATGCTATGCTCGATCAGGGGTGAGTAACAACAATCTCGTACGTGGATTTTGACGTGTGAGCAAGCTGGAACCGATCGCATTTGCAGGGGTGAGTGAGCCGGTTGCTCAAGTAACCGTGTTGCTTAGCCCCGCAATTGCTCCTGCCTCCCGTCTTTTCGCCCAAAACACGGGCATACATGCACAGCCGATCGAACAAACAAAAAACTAGAATAACAACACCAACGGACTAAAGCAGGCGTCGACGTACGTTCGTCGTGCACCCTCATCCTCTGCCATTCTTTCCGAGTGACGCATGCGAGTTGCAGCCAGTTAGATACATCCATGGAGGACATGCATAAACACAGTTTAATTAGCGTGTACTGAATTCCATATATATTGTGGTGCAAGCATTGCAAGCTCTCCACTAATAATTTTCCCTCTAAACATCGATCAGCTTTCTCGCTTTAGTTCCCTCCTTTTAATTTCGTTCTTCTATACCTAATTCTTTTATCTCCTTTCCGGCACCACTATCTCTCATGCATGATCTCGAGCACTAGTGCACTTCTGAATTGGTGTACGTCCGCCCGTCCGTTCATGAGTGGGAAGAGCTAGCTAGCTGGAGAAGAAGAGAAGAGAAGAGAAGAGTAGGGTGGCTTCTCTCTCTGGTGTGTTAGTGTGTCTCCCATCTATATAAGCACGATCGCTTGTGCCATCACCCCTGCCTGTCCCTGTCCCCCTCCCATGTAAACACTCATCCCGGACAAGAAGCAACTCGCACATCTTCCCTGCCCGGCCGCCCGGCCGTTCGCATCACATATACACGCGCGGAGGCCGGCATGGTGAAGTTCTCACGGGAGTACGAGGCCAGCATCATCCCCGAGTGGAAGGGGGCCTTCGTCGACTACAAGTGCCTCAAGAAGCTCATCAAGAAGATCAAGGTCGCCCGCCGCGACGAGGATGACTCCACGACGGCCTCCTCCGACGCCGATGCGCTCGTCGCTGCTGCCGCCGAGGGCTTCTCCGTCCTCGACCCCGTCCGCGCCCTCGCCGCGCGGTTCGCGCCCCGAGTGCAAGCTTCTCTGGTGCGTGCGTGTGTCCTGCTTGCCGGCCGGAGGCTCTGTCAAGTTGTTGATCGTGCATGGCCGGTGTGCTGATCGACGTACGTGTGTTTCTGATGTGCATTTGGTGGGCAGGAGGACGAGGAGAGCTCGGATTCATCGGGGGAGCTCGTGCGGCCCGCGGCCAAGCATGTAATGCGTGCATTGATCGTAGCGTCTGCAGAGTTTTCATTCTTGATTCCGTGCAAGTAAGTAATTGATGCGTGTTTTCGTGTGCGTGTGCGTGTCTGCAGGAGCGGGAGTTTCTGGAGCGGGCGGACGAGGAGCTGGAGAAGGTGAACGGCTTCTACGCCGCGCAGGAGGCGGAGCTGCTGGGCCGCGGCGCGGCGCTCATCGACCAGCTCCGCATCCTCGCCGACGTCAAGCGCATCCTCGCCGACCACGCGGCCACCCGACGCGCCCGCGGCCAGCAGCTCGGCCGCAGCCGCTCCGTGCCGGCCACGGCGCCGCTATCGCCGGCGCTCAGCGGCTCCGGCCGCTACCTCCTCTCCGGCCTCGCCTCGCCGCAGTCCATGTCAGGTAGGTGCACACGCACGCGTCCGTCCGTTCGTTGGTGTCAACGGCTCGATCACCTCCTCCAACCAACCCACGTCACGTCGCGGCACACATGAACCCCACTGGCTAGCAGTAGCAGCTCACCCTTTATGCATGCATGGACGATCGCGACACGTGACGTCTGTTGACATGTTTGCAGACGGGAGCGTGGAGCTGCAGCAGGCGCAGATCACGGAGGGCGCGGCGGTGGCCGACGAGGTGATGGCGGCGCTGGAGCGCAACGGCGTCAGCTTCGTGGGCCTGGCCGGGAAGAAGGACGCCAAGAAGGACGGCTCCAACAGGGGCAGGGGCGGCGCCGGCGCGCTGCAGCTGCCGTCCACGGTGCGGATCGACATCCCGGCGACCAACCCGGGCAGGACGGCGCTCAAGGTGTGGGAGGAGCTGGTGAACGTGCTGCGCAAGGACGGCGCCGACCCCGCCGCCGCCTTCGTCCACCGCAAGAAGATCCAGCACGCCGAGAAGAACATCCGCGACGCCTTCATGGCGCTCTACCGCGGCCTCGAGCTCCTCAAGAAGTTCAGGTACGTACGCGACGTCGCCGGCCGGCCTCCGTCACCGAGACGTTGATACCTGTCGTCATGCAACCGCCTAGCTAGGCGCCATGCACGACTTGTTGGGTTTCGTTTTCTTTCGTGCGGTGGGGCTGACTGGTTTCTTCTACTTTTTCTGTTGATGGATGGATGCAGTTCTCTGAATGTAAAGGCATTCACCAAGATTCTGAAGAAATTCGTCAAGGTACGTCACAACACATACTGCCCATTAGCAACCATACGTGTACTTTAGGAAATGGATGGACAGAAACAGAGTAGAGTCTTAAACAAATACTAGTAGACAGAATTAAGTACTATATAGAGAATTGGTGTACTTGAATTAACACTTCTTTTAGAAGAGTATCTACTTGTCATCATTTAGTATCAATTATAATCAAATAGAACAGCTAGTGATCTGTGTGGTCGTCTTAGAAAATGGGCGTCAGCAGACACAGACTTCGCAACATCAGAAACCAGCACAACTCTGAGAGAAAAAGAATCAGTGACAGTATGTTATGCTACTAGCAACTGACACACTAACTGCTGTTCAGGTGTCAGAGCAACAACGAGCAACGGAGTTGTTCTCACAGAAGGTGAAGAGATCGTCGTTCAGCACGTCAGACAAGGTACAGATCATCGCCTTATAAGATTCTTCTAAGAGCTTCAGACTTATAAATAAGAAGTAAGAACACAGACTGAATGAACTTATGTATTTATTGTAATATTGCGCAGGTACTTCAGCTCGCCGACGAGGTGGAGTCCCTCTTCGTGAAGCACTTCGCGAGCAATGACAGGATGGTGGCGATGAAGTACCTCAAGCCACAGCAGCCAAAGAGCACACACATGGTCACCTTCCTCGTAGGTTCGTGCATTCAGATACCAGATTTCATCTATCTATCATCTATATACGATGGAGAAATTCAATCTCTGACTGTGTTTTTCGTTTGTTTCATGTTTTCAGGGTTGTTCACGGGCACATTTGTGAGCCTATTCATCATATATGCTATTTTGGCCCATGTTTCTGGCATTTTTGCCTCTGCTGGAAACACAGCCTACATGGAAGTAGTCTACCATGTCTTCAGGTAATATTCTGACACTAGTTCGATACTTTGAACCTTTCTAAATCTGGAGAACGACAGTAAATAAGCATGTCTTGTTCTACAGCATGTTCGCACTCATCAGCCTGCACTGCTTCTTGTACGGATGCAACCTATTCATGTGGAAGAGCACCAGGATTAACCAGAACTTCATCTTCGACTTCGCCCCGAACACCGCCCTGACACACAGAGACGCCTTCCTCATGTCGGCGTCGATTATGTGCACAGTGGTTGCGGCGCTGGTCATCAACTTGTGTCTCAGAAACGCTGGCGCATCCTATGCCAATGCCGTGCCCGGCGCACTGATAGTGGTAAGTAATCCAAACTATATATGGACAACAATACGTAAGTATTGTGTTGCAACCATTGTCAGTTCTCAACATTTTGCATCCACTATTTCAGTTGTCGACTGGGCTTTTGGTCTGTCCATTTAACGTGTTCTACCGCTCGACGCGTTACTGCTTCATGCGTGTCTTGCGAAACATCGTATTCTCACCATTCTACAAGGTAAGGAAACATCTAAAGTTTTAGGTTCACAAGGCGTTATGAACATCTATTTGATGATGTGCCTACCTTTTTATGCAGGTTCTGATGGCCGATTTCTTCATGGCTGATCAGCTAACTAGCCAGGTAATAATTATACTTGCACAGTTATATTTCAACCGAGAAGCCTTAAAATGCAAGCTCTTATAAGTTAAACTGCTATACTTTCCAGATTCCATTATTAAGGCACATGGAGTTTGCAGTGTGCTACTTCATGGCTGGAAGCTTTAGGGCTAACCCATATGAGACCTGTACAAAAAGCCAGAATTACAAGCACCTAGCCTATGTCATTTCCTTTCTCCCTTACTACTGGAGAGCTATGCAGGTATGAATTGACATATTAACAATAGTAAAATTTCTAATTGTTAGAATCAGTTTCAGTCTAAACCTTGCAAACATGTTAGTGTTTAAGAAGGTACCTGGAGGAAAGTGACACGAATCAGCTTGCCAATGCTGGCAAGTACGTGTCGGCGATGGTTGCAGCTGCCGTCAGGTTCAAGTACAGTGCAACACCAACGCCATTCTGGCAGTTGATGGTCATAATCTCATCCTTGGGTGCCACCGCTTACCAGCTCTATTGGGACTTTGTAAAGGACTGGGGCTTTTTCACCCCAAAGTCTAAGAATCTATGGCTCCGAGATGACCTCATCCTCAAGAACAAATCTACTTACTATGTTTCAATGGTATTGTACTTTGTTCGACTAATTTATACTAGTACAATATTAACACATAAAGTATAAACTAGGAGCAACTAATGCCTTCACAATGCAGGTGCTAAATCTAGCACTTCGTCTAGGCTGGACGGAGAGTGTGATTAAGATTCGGTTTAAAAGTATGAACGAGACTCGCCTATTGGATTTCTCCCTTGCTTCACTAGAAATCATTCGGCGAGGACATTGGAACTTCTACAGGTATTTGGAACTAGCATGAAGTTGTAATCAATGTTTTCAGTTCAGTTTTTTCAGTTGGTTTAAAAAGGTTTAGTTTATAACTTGGGTACATCATTGACACAGGCTGGAAAATGAACACTTGAACAATGTTGGCAAGTTCAGAGCGGTGAAAACTGTCCCGTTACCATTTCGTGAGCTCGAAACTGACTGACAGGACAGAGGCAAGAGTGTACAACAACAATGATCCTGGTATCAAGGGAATTTGGGATTAGAGTCCAGGAATGGTGTGCTGACCCTAGTAGTGCTTACTGCTAGATTTGGTGTCGGGGTGAAAATAAAGTCTTCAGAGAGCATATTCACAAGATCATGATGTTGCTGATCTTAGGATGGAATAAGCTCAGATGGTGCAGCGTACAAAATTCGCCAGGGCACAGCTAACTGAGGCATTCTGGTCGAGAAAGGGGGGGGGAATCCTCATTGTCCATTAAAGATTGATGTGCATTAATGAGCTAAGATTTTAGCTTATTAATAAGTGTGTATCTAGGGGTAGTTGCCAGGATAACATTTCACGGGTTTATATGAACATGGCAACATCTGAGTTTGAACAGTATTATCTTGGTAAACACACGTAACAATCCAATGTTGGGGAAGAACACAAAGAAACAACTGAGCCAAGATAAAATAAGGATACAATAGATAAATTTAACAGGGTAAAAGCCCAGTATTGTCTGCTAATACAGTGAAAGCAAGATGCTTATCACGACAGAAGACTACAGAATCAAAGCATAAATAAAGAGCATATATTACAGGTCATAAGACACACACGATAAATAGACAACTATGACAAGTACCTCCAATGGGCTGGACGATCTTTTGAGACCAGAAGAACCCTCGATGACGAGTAATCAAATGTAGGACAGTACAAATCATCAGAACCAATAACCTCTCTTGCTTCAATGGTGTTTCCACGGTCAAAGCTGTAAGTTTGTTGGACGCCTTCTTCGCTGAAGGTGTCAAATGCGAACAATCCCATACCACACGTAGCCAAGACAACGTTGGAATTGCCCCACACTTGTGTTATCGAAGAGTGTTGGAAGTGGGCATTGAACTCTGGCAATTCGTAGGTCGCAACCAGCTTCCCCTTTTTTAGTGAATATTGCTGAACTCGTGATTTCAGCCCCCCTTTTATTTGCAGCCTACCGTCTGTGCTACCAATAAATACTGAATCTCCTCGTGAAAAGATTGAGTTTGCCGTGCCACCTTGTCTTCCCATTTTAAGACCAATGCCAGAAGGTACACGGAAATCAAATACATTGACACTTTCTTGTGTGGTGAAAACACCATCATTTCCCTCCACCTCAGATGAGCTAACTCTGCAAAATAGATACATAAAGATGTTAATTAAGGGGCCAAGCCAGATCACACAGAGCAGAATAATCCAGACCAGCTTCGGTAACTTATATTTTGATGATGTTTTAGCTGTACAAAAGACTGGTACAAAATATCAAATGCGTGTCATAGGCCCACAGCCAATAGGTAATCAAAGAAACAGAAACATAGAAAACTACCTTCACTAGGACAAGTCAATGTATCAAGTTAGGATCTCAATGGCATTAGAAAAGAGACAATGAAAAGTAGTTAAGGCGCAATTTTCTATATTACCTCTGACGAACTCCTCCGCCCACCTCAGCATCAGTGTTGTTCACATGAAGGCAGTGAACTCTTTTACCAGCAGAAGCAACAGATAATAAGGGCTGTGGGTTAAGCGAATTCACATCCCACAACCCAATTGACTCGGTCCCAGCAATAACGACCTTCCCCCTGCTGCGCCATTGTAATGGGCTGGAATACTCCATTCCTAATACTGGACTGCTTACTTCCCATTTCATCACTACATCACCATCACGGATGTCATAAGCTGTGACCATCTTTTGCTTGGTAGCGGTAGAAAGGAGGAGAGGTCCGCATGGTCTGTACCACCACTGTGGCCGTTCTATGGTTGAAATGGCAGAACTAGATCTTGATGAGCCTGCATTAGGAAGAGGCCCAAGAACATTCCTGGATACTGGTACAGAAGTAGGCTGAGATGTATCCTCCTCGACATGAAATGCTGTCACTTCTCTGCTGTAGTAATCCCAGCTGCAAAACCCAGGTTCCAATGCATTACCAGCGGATGCCGCAACTACATATCTACCGGAGCATCCATCTACGCCTGGGGCACGAATCAACCAGCAATCCCCCCAAGTATTATGTGACACCACACTGGGAGGCTTATATTCAGACTTGAACTGCATCAGTAGAGTTCAATGCAATCAACAAGTGAAAAAAATATTATTTGTGCACAAAACTATGAAAATAAAAGAACAGGTGAACTAGATAAGCAAGTACCTCATGGTTTGCAATATCATAGTAAGAGCAGCTACCATCTCCATGAGCAAGAAGAACAGCTTCCCCCTCTGAAACAAACCATCCACCTGTGGCAGACTTGTTTCCTATCCCTGATAACTGATCATTGGAAGGCTCATCGGTTTCCTCCTGTATCACCACTGTTGGCTTGTTCTCCTGCTCATCAAACTCTTCTAGGTTCTCAGCAGCACACAATTCCATTTCCACTTCATGACTTGAACCTTCTGGAATCTTCGAGCTACCTTGGCTAGACGTCTTGCCACTAGCATCAACTGCTTCACAAATCATGTTCTTTTCCAAGTTCTTAGCTCTGCGATTCTTGAAGAAGTCGCTCTCTTCACCATCTAAAGAAGCCAGAAATTCCATGGCTATACTGTTCTCATCATCCCGGGGCTCGATGGTACATGGCTCCTGTTGAGTAGCACTAGACGTCTTACGATCCCTCAATAGTTTATTGTGTGGGAAAAACCTTGCCTCCAGTTCATCAGTATTCATTACTTTTCCAGCATGCTTCAGATCACGTGGCTTCACAACAGCACCTTTCTCACTTGCAGCCGTCTTAGCCTGAGAACTCTCACAGTCACTGCTATCTTCAGTACCTAACTGAATCTTATTATCGACTTTGACATGAGAAATCGCCTGCTCAATAGCATTAATTTCTTTCTGGATATTAGACAATATCTGTTTCGGCTCATCTGGGTTGTTCTCGTCCAGCATATCTTTGGTCTTCTTGATATCGGTGGCAATCTTCTGAACCCTCCCTTCCAGCGCAGCAAGTTTCTCATGCAGCTTGCTTGGATACTTGTTCACACTGCACAACGTTTTCACCGGTCTTCCCTCCACCCCACTTGTTGCTGCTCTCTCAAAAACTCTAATCTTGTCAGCCAACTTCCCCTTCTCTTCCTTCTTATCACACTCCTGGGTCTTCTGCTGATGTCCTCTCGCTCCGGAACAAACATCATCTGAGTCTACCACATGCACAGTAAACACCGGAATAACAGAACTGTTACCTCCATGACCATCGTTCTGGGTAGAAGAAGAAAAGGGCGCAGCTTTGGAAGAAGCCTCCCCTGAACCAGTAATGCCAGCAACAACAACATTCTTCGGACCGGTCTCCCTCATCAGTCTCATCAGGTCATGCCCCTCCTCTTTCTTCCTACTGATTTCAGCACCTAGCTTCGCCTTGGCATCAAGGCCATCTCTTCTCCCAACAGCCCCGTCACTCTGTTTCTTCACACCGGCGTCAAAGACTCCTCTTTTCCCTCTGATCTCATCACAGTGTTTCACCGCGCTCACATCCAAGCTCACCCTCTTCCCGCTGACCTGCTTCGCCCTCGCATCAAGGCTCTCCATGTTCCTACCAATCGCATCGATCTGCTTCGCTTTAGCGTCAAAGCTCTCTCTTTTCCGGCTGATCTCGTCGGCCGGCCTCGCCCTCCGCCCTCTCGAATCAAACCCGTCCCTCCTCGAGCCGATCTCCTGAGCAGCGGAGGCGGCAGCCCCGCCCCTCGCGCCCCCGGCGGCATCTGAGGCCCGAGCAGCGGAACCGCTCACCGACGACCTCCTGACCCTCTCGGTGGAAGCGGCCCTGATCCCGCTGACGCTCCGGCGCAGCCCCGAGTCCGCCGCCTCCGAGGCCCGGCCCGGCAGCGCGGTGGAGGCCCGGAGCGTGGCGACGAGCTTGGAGGAGGAGTCGACCGAGCTCGGGATCCGGCTGGCCCGCGGGATGGAGGAGGTGGACCAGCGCACGGCGGAGGTGGGCTGCTTGGCGGGCTTGGACGCCGAGTTCTCCTTGCCGCCGGAGGGGGTGCTGCGGCGCGGGGCGGAGGAGGTGGTGGAGAGGGGGAATGGCTTGGGCGTGAGCGCGCGCGAGGCCGAGGCGGTGGCGGTGGCGGGCTTGACGCCGCTGCTGCTCCCGCCGCCTCCACGGTCCTTGAGGCGGGAGGCCATGGCTGGGATAGTGGGCAGCGGTGTGAGGTGTAGCTAGGGTTCGTGGATGTGGATCTTCGGAGAAGATGGGAGGGGATTGTGGCTGGTTTGGTTGGGGATTTGGGATTTGGGAGTTGCTGATTTGTGATTTAGGACAGAGATGGGCGCGTTTCAAATTTCGAAATGTTTCGGGCGGCACATGGGGTACACAATCGAGCTGCGTACCTGGCCCACTGCTCTCTGTCTGTCTCCGTGGCATCTCCAACTTTGGGCTCAGTCGGCTTTTGCGCGGTAATTAAGTCCACTCGATCATGTAGGCACGTCCGTTTATTAGTCACTTCTAAAGTTAAAAAATCCCAACAATAGGGCATCATTAGCAATTAATTAGACATTTTGATTTAGGGAATTAAGGGCAGACCCACTGGAATTTAATTCTCTAGCCTTTCCTCCGTTGGAAACCTAAAGCTGGCTGTTTTGCATGCGGTGTGAACGTGAGGTTTGGGTGCAGAATAACCGGTTATTTCTTATCTCTCCAGTTTTAAATTCTGTGTCATTAATGTACGCATCAATTTAGCACAAAATTAGGCACCTAAAACGTTTTTATTTGCCATAGCTCGCCCAATACGGTGCTGCCTTGGTTGTAGAGAATTTGAAGAAGTGACTAATAAATCGGGACTGAGGGACTAAATAAATTTATATTTTTTGATAATATATTTATATTTTTTAAGATGGAGAACCGCTTAGTAGAAAATAATATTAAACCAATGATAATAATTTGTCAATAAATCAATTCGAGCAATACCAAGATGAAAATAATAAATAAAAATAGATATGAAAAGAGGTATTAGCACCATTCATACAACAACTTGTCAGGTGGGAGCAAAAACATACAAGAACTTGAAAATGGGGTTTGGGTGGTACATAAACTTGTTTAGTTGGAGCAAATTCATACAATCCACTCAGAACACGACACGTGTCTGACATGCGCATGCGACATCGGTATAATTTTGCGGAGCCCCCTCCCCACCCCCCCCCCCCACCCCAAGTATGTGAATCAACACGTACGCGTCTAGAATAGAAAATCTCCCAGATAATTGAAAATCGCTCTGATTTCTTGCCCAATAGCAAAGGGAACATCATCATGTTTAATGACCAACCCAAATCCAAGTGCTTTCCTGAGCACGACCACTTTCGATCATGGCGCCCAACAACACACTACTTCGACCCACGGACAGCAATTCTGAGGAGGTCGAGACACCTATCGTACTCAGGAGGCTCCATGTCGTACCTACGGTACACGGGATCGTCCGCCATTAGCGCTGCCGACGAGGCACATCAAGATTCCAGAAGGAGCGGCGCAGCCTTCGTGACCTTCTAAAGCGAGAAGAACACGACGAATCAATCAGACTCCTTTCCTTCTATATGCAGACTTCAGGGATTTATGTGCAAACTAAAAAGAAAATGAGGACCTTAATCATTAATCAGCTATTTTGTGAATTGAAAAATTAGTTCTTAAAAATCTGGGGGCTTTTCTACGTGTCCATCATTGCAGCCAACTGGCAACCAAGTGGCAGAAATGTGTCATGTGCTGAGTAGATTTGTATGAATGTGCTCCAACCTGACAAGTTTGTGTACCATTCCAACTTCATTTTCAAGTTCTTATATGATTTTGCTCCCACTTGATAAGTTGTTGTATGACTGGTGCTAATACCTCATATGAAAACACACTCCTATTTCAGAGGGTTGAAAAGAAATACGAAAACTATTATTTTCTAAAGAGCATTTACTCACAATATATGAACATACCCTAGATGCTGTGAAGTTAGTATGAAGTAATAGATTCTATATACGATATGGCCGTTCCATTCAACGACCCAACTAATCAGGATGCGGGAATTTGATGCGGGGAGTAGCGTCCCCTAGGGATTTCAATAAACGGACGTGATTAGCAAAGTATATGAATCCAATGGTTAAGAAAGGTAATGGCCTGAGAAGGCTCCAATTTGTGCCAGTTATAATATCCCTAATATCACAACGAAATTCGAGGCTTGTTATAGATGGGCCAATATGTAGTCGAATTTAAAAGAAAATCATGAAAAAATGGAGGTCTACTCCAAAGAATATTGAAGAAAAAATCATGTGCAATCCAAGTATACTATGCAAAGTTCTTTATTGCTTCTACCTGAAAAATATAAGAACATACCCTAGGTGTTGTGAAGTTAGTATGTAGTAACAGATTCTATATACGATATGGCCGTTCCGTTCAACAACCCAACTAACCAGGATGCGGGAATTTGATGCGGTGAGTAGCGTCCCCTAGGGACTTTAATAAACGGACGTGATTAGCAAAGTATACCAATCCAACGGTTAAGAAAGGTAATGGCCTGAGAAGGCTCTAATTTATGCCAGTTATAATATCCCTAATTAGAGCATCTCCATCGACACCTATCAAATATGCATCCCGCACCCCAATTGAATCCATTTAGGGGTGTTGGACACGTGTTGATTATTTGATGGCCCCGTCAGCGACGTCTCCAAAGAAAACCTTACAAATAAACCACCTAGAAAGTTGTAAACACAAACACCTTGTGGGCAATAGAAACTTTCATTTCAAACATTCATAGGATTACATTTACATTTGAACTATGGCGGCAAATTTGAAAGTAGTCTAAAACTATACTAGACGTCTTCCTCGTCGCGTCGACCGCCATGTTAGATGTGCGGCCTCCGGCTCGGAGCTAGGCGATGTGTTTGCCACCTGAGCGAGACAGCACAGCTCCGCCCTGCCTTGTAGCCGCATCCGGTGCAACTGCGCCGCCTCCGAGCCACGGCGCACACCGACATTCTAGTATCTTAGAGATGCAAATAAATGACGACAGTGTTTTAGAATGGGAGGGAGTAGTTTTGTACGTAGCATTTTAGAATCAGTGTCTCATCGGTAGATATGCACCGTGTAGAAAAATTTGCAGCACCGGCTCGGCTCTCTGTTAATCTCCTGTGATGATCTCCTCGCCAAATCATATTCCGTCCCCTGCTCCGCATTTCGCCGACCGCCACCTCACCTCAGGGCTCTGACACCCCGACCCCGCCTGGCAGCTCGCATGGACGCCGCCGGCCAGTCGCCGGGAGGACGGGCGGAGGCGTACTCCGTGTGGGCCCTCCCGCCGGAGCACGTCCGCGCCGCGCACGGGCGCGGTCCGCCCTTCAAGCCCCACGCCACCCTCGTCGGCGCCGTCCGCCGCAATCGACGCGGCGGCGTCGGCCCCTACACCGCCTGCTTCGCCGGCGTCGCCCGTGGCGACTTCTTCTACCAGTGCGCCTACCCCACCCTCGAACCCGCCCCAGAGAAATGTCTGTACAGTATGTGAGTGAGTGTGAGTATGCCTTCAGTTTTTCCCAATCATTTGCTCTGCTCATATCGCACTATCTGAATTCTCCACACAAGCGACCAGTTCTGCACCCACCTCGGGTATCAGAGATCAACCCGTAAGTGTAGTACCTGTATTTCGTTTCTGATTCTGAAATATAGTAAGTTAACGAGTGATAGCAACGAAACTGATTCCTGGATTTACGCAACCGCAGACCACATGTTTGTGACTGCTCCTGCGGTCTTGTAACATTAAGTTTAAGTTTTAAGTGCTTTGTCTTCGTCTCCACTAGCCCCTTTGCTTTGAATAAGGAGTGATAATGTAAAACATTGGATCTATCTTGGGCTTACCTTACCACTTGTGGTCCTTTGTACAAAGTTGGCCGATAATTATCTTCAACTAAAAAATCTTGTCTTTTCTGTCAAATAATTTTGACGATTTCAATATTGTTGATTTTACTAAAGAAAACCTGTAAAGCAAAGCAGATGCTTGGAACTAGATTTGAGTTGAGGTTAACTTGTATTGTGATAGCCAGAGTTTATTTCTTGGGTGTTCCCTTGAGAATACTTTACATGATCAGATGATTAACTAGTAACAGGGATATATCCTGTCAAGCACATGGTAGCTGAAGAGGCATATGATGCTGCATATATAGATGATACAGGGCATTATATATAGTGCACATTATTCGTGATGCAAACAGTACAGTACGCTATACAATGGTCTGTACTCTGTAGTATCTAGTTTACTCCCCTTGAGAACTTTCTGGCCTAAACCTTCTTCCGCCTGATCCACCTTCCCTTTGACAGTTGAAATATGAGGCGGACACAATGTTGAGGTGGTGCTCACGCGCAAAGCTCCTGCAGCTGAAGTTCTGACGCTTGTCTGGCGCAAAAACGGTCCCCCTACCTAGCTGCTGGAACAGCACAAATACCATCCGGTGGATACCTGATCTAGGATCTGGTTTTTCATAAACCACAAGTTCTTGGCCTGCAAGAGCACCCTGGTATTAATTAATTAAAAATTTAAAGAGTATTCATTTGGGTGGAAACATCTAGTCAGTTATCTGCAATGTAGTTTACTCTCTTTAGTTCTATGCAAAACAGAAGTCTTGTTATAAAATCTTCATTTACAGTGCAATCTTGATTCTGATCTAAATGTTAGTTGCAAACAGAACCATATATGGCAAAAGTATGTAAACCAATATAAGACCGAACAATTAAGTGATTGCATGAATTTTATGTTTCTTTTTGTACATGTGAAATTATATTAGGTGTAAATAATGAATAGGATGAGGCTACCCTTAATATATCATTATTTAAGTGTCCTTGTTTCTCTACGCTGTATTGTATTGAAGTTCCCCTTCCATTCTCAAACCATATGCGTGTCATTTTACGCTGTTCATAGTTACCTTTTGTTTAGCTTTAAGATATCCCACGGTTAACGCTGGGCTGACTTGGAACTAACTTGTACTCAGTTTGTTAATTATATGGGAGTCAACAGGTTTGAGGGAAAGAACCTAACATGGCCTAATTTCCGCGTCCTCAATATTCAGGTAAATAGAAAATCACATGGAACAAATTATTGTGCATGATATCATACCAAAGCTGACACCAGTTGTTCCAGGAATGTCTGCCACCATCCTACACAGTAGTGGAGACATATTATAATGAGAGCAAATCATGTAGGTACTAGGAAATGTGTATAAAAAGTGTCGGAGTAGAACACAATTGGGTGGAGGGTTTGGAATCATGTTGGCGAGAATAAGAACATGTTGTTTGATTTACCAGTGCAAATACTCCCTTAGTGACGGGTGACTTGGGCTTGGGGCGTCTGGATCCACCAGTATCTTTAAAAGGCAAAGATGAACTCAAACAAGTTAACATGTGATTTGCTTCAGTTTGTTATAATAAATTAATTGTCTATGAGACATTCTGTTTTTATGGAACCATGTAAAACAATTCAATAACCGAAGAATTGGTGTGTACTTTCCAGTAATACAGTTAGAAGCTTACCAGGGTGTAGAGAACTCTCATGTCATTGCCACTGATGTCAACTCGTGGCTTGCTTACAACTGCAGATGGCCTTAGCTCAACACCTGCCAGAACTAGCCTATTGTTGTAGGCAATTCTGAGTGGAACAGTTGATGTAAATGGATCAAACACATCTGGTATAACACGAGCCACAACCAAGGGATCCGCTGCCGACATATAGAGAACAACCAGCTAACAGCCTTGTCTCTTATTCTGTTAACCTAGCTCTCTACGGACCTGAAGAAATTGTGTCGATGCATGTACTACTTGTATTGCGCGATGAGGTTTGTCTTATTCACCTTTCAAAAGTTTTGATACTAGCGTCATGTCGCGAGTCACCTCTATACACGCGACATTCTTGATATTTGTCGATTAGATCCTCAACTTGATGGAGTAGTCAGCCAGTAGATATTTCGATGTTCGTGCTTAAGCCATCCGATTATTAACGTTGTTGGGGTGTACCGGAACAAGCCTGTGACCTGTGGGCAATTGTTAGCTCAATCAGCTCTCCTTTGGACACAACCTCTTCGGAAATAGTGTGTACCATATTTCTGAACCTAACGACATAGTGGTGCTGAATATGTAGGCGCACTTGATGTACTTGGGTTCGTCCATCCAACTGCATGTTTAGTGGTATTAAGTATTTTACCTTGTGCATTTTGAGATATCTGCTGATATTGTTTTATTTTTGGCATGTAATGCCCTTGCACAGCATTATCAAATATTTTCCCCTTCTCATATTTCTAATAGCTTAGGGTAATCATTTGATTCAAATTCAGGGATTACAGAAATGGACTAATGGGAATAGGAAACATATGCTTGCGACCCACAATTGCACTCAAGGTCACAGACTCACAGGAGCCTGGCCATATGCATTGTTTGCAAGGTGAATTGTTTCTGCTGGACCCTGCCAAGTTGCAGTGATACTCTACTTTCGAACACGTCCATCAGTCTTTTGTTGTCACTGAAAAAGTGAGTTGGGTGCATCTTCTTGCCGTTGCTATGTTCTGTGCAAATTATAACAAAGATCTAAGGTAGTTCATCCAGACTATCTTGTTCGTCTGATACTTTGCTACTACTACCTCCATTCCCAAATATAAGAGATGATAGTTGCTCTTATCTTGGCTTGATTTCTAACCTTGCCTTAAAACAGTTATTCAACACAGCAGACCATCACGTGTTTTTAAGGATTTGTTGCCAGGTTTTTGTAACACCGTTCAATTTGGCACAACCCAAAAACCCATCCAATTATTTGCTATGTGCACAAAGTAAACTATCATTTTGGCCTCCTATAGTGGCAGTATCATATATATATGTGGTATCGTGCATGCCAAGTTGATAAAAATCTGATGTGGCGCAACAAATAATGAACAAAGAGATGATAGTACATCATGCTATGTTACGTAAAATAAGACATTTTAATGGTAAGTAGATTTTGTACACATGTTTGTATAAGGATTCTACAAATAAATAAGATGTGATTATGACACTACTATATGATACTATGCATTATACGAGTAGTATTATATACTGTATCATATGCATGATACTCCCCACTATGACCAGCCTTAGTGGAAGTAACCATTGATTAGATTTAGATAAAACTGGCCTTGCGTTGGTCGACACATGCAACCCTATCCATACAGGACTTCAACTAAGTGTCTAAGCTACTTACGTATATTATTAATATGGCATATGGAAAGCTGTATAGAAAGTTTACAAAGTTGAGTGCTACTTTTTTAAACTCCATGATAAAGATTCTATTTACTGCTCTGCGATAGCAAAGTAGAATCCAATTGTACCTTCGTCACATGGGGGCAAAAAAAAAGTAGAACACCTAAGAGGCGTGACACAAGAAATATCAGGTACACTAGGTGATCTTATTGAAGTGACATCTCAAGTACTTAGTCTTTCACCGCAATCAGCCCTTCACTAAACGAAGGATGTTAGAAGTACATCTAGAAGGCAAGCCAAGTGACATAAGACCATTGTACTTGGTACACACCCTTGTGGCTTGTAGTGTGGTTGTGTACTGGAAAGATATCTGATTTGATTACCAGATGCTCAGATGTGGTCCTTACATATACTAGGTGACTCAAACATGAAAGGAAGGCATATCTTTTGTCAAGATAATAATGTTCCCCCAGAAAGGCATACGACTAAATAGGAGAACAATTTGAATATCCCTTCCATCTTTTTTGTATCTTTATTGAGAGGGCAGTATTCACCTTTTAGTTCTGAAGCTAGCTGTATTATTGTACATTTTGCTAGTCCAACTTTGACCCTTTGGCCTATATTTGTTCAGGGAAGGGAAAACGCACTATGATTGTAAGACCATCTCAAACTTACATAATTTATGTCGTTTCGATTACTTATTCATGGATCTAAATTTGTGTTAGGGGTGACTATAAGATTTGAAGGCAGGCTTCAATATGTGGGAGATCACATAGGTTTCATATCTATGATTGCGATATATGTGTGTAATTTTCTTCATGGAAATCGGGCATTCAACGTGGGAGTCATTGCATGGCATGGATAAATTCTCCACTCTGTGGAGAATACTATTGTACAGATACTATTGTTAGATCCCGTAAAAAAAAGATACTATTGTTAGATGATGCCTGTTGGATTATTAGGCACAATTTCCATGATTAATTCCAGTATATTTAACATTATAACAGCAGCTACTAGCATGTTAATCTCGCAAATACTAGATGTATTAATTAACATGAACAGCAGCAAAACGTCTACATGCATGGACATACTAAATCGGCACATCGGCACGTGATGAACGTACCGAACAACTGTAGATGAAGTAGTCGTAGTAGTCGTAGTAGTCGTCGTAGTTGTTGCAGCAGCAGCAGCGACGGCGGCAGCTTCGGCAGCAGCTTGGGCAGCAGCTTCCTGAAGGCGATGGCGACGTTGTTGACGAGCAGCCCGCGAGTCCGACGAGCGTACACGTCCAGGAAGGCGAGCCGTGATGAAGAGGTTCAGAGCAGTCGCGCGGAGCGCTTCCCAAAAACCTTATTCGCCCTCTCCCGTACAGGATCACAAGGACGAGGGTTCCGGAGACCTGCTGTCCCGTTCGCCGGTGCACGCCGGCGCTCGGGATGGAGTAGACTACGGTGGCGGCGCAAGGCACGAGGTGGCAAAACCTAGATTGGTTCGGGTATTTTGCAGCGCACGCAGTGCCCGACTTTATATAGCACGTCTAGGGAAAACCCTAACGGGTACAACATGGGCCAAGCCCACGTCGCGCCCGTTTAGGTCGCTCGGCTCGGCGAGATTCCCGCAACCCGCAACCCGCAACCCGCGGCGCGGCGCGGCGGAGGAGGAGGAGCGCGTGAGAGAGCCTCATGTTCTCACAAGCTTACCAAGTATCACTCCACTCCACTATATAAGGTGGTGCCACTCCTCTTAAACTAGCAATGTGGGACTAAACTTTAGCTCCCACTCCACTCTCATGTGAGCTGCCATTTTTTCATGGGCTTTGAGATTTCAGAAATTGCTATTGGGCTTTCCACACATGGGCCCAAATTCTAACAATGCCTGCTCCCTCCATTCCAAATTAAGTGTCGTGGTTTTAGTTCAACACTCTAACTGAGGGATTATAAGACATGTTCATCTCCAATTTTGAGAGGGATACATAGTTGGTGTGTAACTTTGATGCTTGTATCAGAATGATTACTTTCTAGTCCCGATCGATGCAGAAGTTCCAAGTTTCCAAACTGAATGGTATCCTTCGCGTGCACTTTGCTTTTAGAGTTTTAGTCCTACTATATAGCAGGTTTATTTGATTATGTCCTTAATGTCTTGGGCTGGAGTGATCCGATCCATCCTGCGATCTTATGGTACGTACAACTTGTTGTATGCTTTGCCTGATCCGCGAATATTTTTCAAGCAACTTGTCCTGTTTGTTCTGCGTGATTCATGGTGATTTTGCTTGTGCTTTCCAGGATGCTGCAGATTTTTGTTGTTCTCTTCTCCCCTATCCTTGGAATAAAGACGCCACAGATTCGTCTTTGTTTGGATATGAGGACGATGTAGAGCGGCCGCTTCCACTCGCCGAATGGTCGGCCGGCGGAGGGGTCGTGCTGACGGCGACTCGCCGGACTTGGACGGGATTCTGGGCTCTGCCTCCACTCGTTAGTCGTTACCCACGGCTGTCTGTGCCTTGCTGTGTCCCCTGCTTGCCGAACAGCGTTGGCGGGAGGTGCGTTCTGGGCCTGGCGACGTGAAAAGCCCAGGAGGTGAAATGACGGGCCGCGTAGCTCTCTGGTTGCTGAAGTGCTTTGCTAGGCATGCAAACGAATTCCTCTTTAAAAAAAGGCATGCAGACGAATGAAACAGGATTATGTAAATCCTTGCAAAAAAATGTAATCTTTTAGTACTTTACAAAGTTTTTTTAGATGTACTTTACAAAGTTCTATACACATTGAGTTCTATACACATCATGTAATCTTTTAAAAATTTACGCTCGTATAGAACTCAATGTGTATAGAACTTTGTAAAGTATTTCTAAGATCACCACCTTGCAAAATAAAAAAAGGACTCTTATTTTCATTGATGACTACTGACTGCGGTTTGGCTATTTCGGAAAGCCGACAAATAACCAAGTATAGAAGCGTCCGAGTTCATCTCAAACCGTAAGCTCAGCCTTCATAATCCGTTCTGAACATGCGGCTGAATATTGTTCTTTCACCGTGAGTTGAATATTGGTATGTGAGGACTTCTATTTTCAGAAAATACATATACAAAGACATCTTATATCTAATATATTTATTATGAAAAAACAGAGCTGGGTACAAAGGAGGTATAACCAATGAAAAAAATAGCGCGCTACAAAATATAGCGTGGCCCTTTTCAAAATGCTACAAACGCTATAGCGTGTTATAGCGTGCTATTTTTGAAATAGCGTTTGCCAAAAAATTGTAATATATAGCCTAAACTCATCCACTTAACCAGATTCATGGCACAAACATAAAATAGGAGATATAAATCCATAAACAAAATAACAAGATCTAAAACTGAACCACCAGATTGTAGTGTATAACATTAATCAGAATTATTGGGTTCATCTTTTTCTTCACTAGACGAACAACCAGATTGCACACCATCATCATTACTGCCGAAGACAGGAAGGATCTTCTTCATAGGAACTCTCTTTACTTGTGATGTTGATCATTCAACTTGTATATCATCATGTTCATAGGAGGTTGGGAGATTGGGAGCTCTTACTAGGAACTCTCTTTCTTTTGTATGTTCTTCCTAATAGTTTGGGAGCTGGACTTTTGAAGATGGGAGGTGGGCTTTTGTTTGGGCCAATGGGATCCAGACCCAGTTATCCTGTTTTTTGTAGTTCCTTTTTTCCAATCTTTTAAAAAATGTGCTATATGCTATATTATTTAGCGTGGTATAGTACGGTATAGCGCGTATATAGCGCGCATAGCGCCGTAGCGAGCATTTTATGCTAAATATAGCGTAGCCTACTCAAAAATGCTATAACACGCTATAAACGTCGATATAGCGCGCTATTTTTTTCATTGGGTATAACTCAACCCAAGGCGACCAGTATGAATAGCCAGCTCATACACAAGCTAAGCCGTTATAAAACCATCCAAGAGACCGGCCTGCTCTTTAGACGTATCCCTATGTTTTTGTTTATATGATAGCTTTTGCCTTGTCGCTGCGGCTTTCGGGCAACTTGTGCTTGAACGTAAGGGTGACAGTGCGTTTCGTTGTTTACTGCGTGCACATGCACGCATGAGTGCATGACCAGCTAGTTTAGGCTAGCATTGAGCTTTGGTCTCCCATTGTTTGCTGTCCTAATCCAAGCCTCACTACCCAGGCTAATTAAAGTACTCCCTCCGTTCTGTCTCAAGTTTGTCAAAAATAATATGTATCTAGACATGATTTTGCCTAGATACATCTTCTTTTTGACAAACTTGAGACACTTATTTTGGGACGGAGGGAGTAGCAGAGTTTGCTGTCATTGCGTTGCTTCTTCAGTTCTTCTTCTTCTTCTTCTTCTTTTGTTTGGCAAATCCTTGCATTGCAAAGTGACGGATGAGGCAGGTTTCTACGGCGAACTTGAGCTTCAGGGTAAGGAGGGACCATGACAGATCGGGTCCATCAGTGCACACACACCTATCTGTCTGTCACCGATCTCTTATTTATGGACAGGACTATCCGATCTCGCTGCTGCTGCTTTGCCCCTGCCCATCTGCTTCAGTGAAATGCCAAGATTTGATCGTTTGAGAAACCATCGATCTGCTTCTGGTTGTATCGATCCATCCTTCCTGCCTCCGCTCCCGTCAGAGAACACCAAGACAGAGACACCAGTATCACTGCAGTTCTTCTTTAGCTCTAGTGTTGATCGGGGTTCACAGCAGTAGATTCAGGAGACGAGCTCAGACTCGATCCAGCGTAAATGTGCATGCAGCCAGCGGCAGCTTGGCACATAGGCAGGCGGCTGGAGCCATCGATCCAATCCACCAACCAAATACAGTAAGTAGGATTTTGTTAGCTCACCTGCCGAGCCGCACGTAATGAAGCTCGTCGTCCGGTGCCTGTCGGATTGGTCTCTGCAGGTTGAGAATTCTGTAGCAATGTCTGCGTCGACACGGCACAGGGCTGCCCAACAGCCAGCGACTTCTTAACCCCAGTTTACGGACGTATTCGCGTGACTTGCGCCCTAGTAACAGCGACATCCATGTTGCATTGTTGCTGCTCTCTTGCTCCGACCCGTTAGTTTTTCAAGACACTTAATTGGTCTGTTCCTTTTTCCCGTTGCGTGCAGAGTGCAGATCGTCAAACTATGGTTGCTGATGTCGGTCATGTCCGAGCAGCATAGACCCGAGACTGCCAAACCTGAATATTGGTCAAAGGGTACATCGCCATACCGGGCACGGCGAACGTGTTAAGCATGCCCTCCAGAGACGGCATTTCAGAAACACGCCACTGTTTGATTTAGCCTGTCAGTAAGCTCCTCATCACTGTCGATCGGGGTTCAGCCGTTCAGCTCGGAGCAGCAGCTCCTCGAGCAAACTGCTGCTAATTACGCCGACCGAGCTAGAGGCACACTACTAACACGTCAGTACCCGCTAACTGTTATTTATAGGGACAGAAGAAAAACCATGCGATCCAGTACGTGTAGATGTGCAGCTTCCTCCCTCAGACACACGGCATCGGACAGCCAACGACTTTGAGCACAACTCAGGTCTGGGACTAGCTGGCTGTTCTATATATTTTTCCGTTATTCGGGTGACTTGTGCAGTCTGGTCGACGCTAATAGCGACAGCCATGTTGCTCTTCTATTCTCTTGCCCAGTTTCTTTCTTCTTCATCTACACTACATTGCTCCGTTCCTTTTCTTGCTTTCCGCATACTGTCCAACTAGTGTCGCTGGTGTTGCTCTTATCTCAAGTTCTAACCGTAGACCTAAAGACTGCCAAACCTGAATGGTGGTCAAAGGATCAAAGGAGGAATACAAGGCAATGCCGCAGTCAGATTTTCGGCACGGCAAATGAGGCTTAATCTTTCAGGAACTGTAAAACACATCTTCTCGACCTTTGACTCACAAGATGTAAATTCATGTCACCGGAGCACAATAGGCGGAGAGTGCCCCGTCATAACGATATGTCGCAGCCTCACGGGTGCATAAAATCAGAAAAAACTATAATTTTCCAGCCCTCTGCTGTTGTTATAGTTTCATTTTAACCCCTTAAGTTATAAACCAGGGAAATCTGATTCCTTGGCTTTATATAATTCCTTGGAGACGATGATGCGGTGGACGACATCACCATGAGTTTTAGTAGTATTGTTTTTCTTGTCGGCGGAGGAGGGTGTTAGAAGCTGAGAGGCACCATGTTCCATGGCCATGGACGCGATGACCATCGTTTCATGCTTTTTTCTATCCTGGATTCCTGGGTCGATGCCCGAGCGGTTGATGGGGACGCACTGTAAATCCGTTGACGATATGTCTACGCTGGGTCAAGTCTAGCTCGGCCCAAAAATATAGGATTCATGAATATGAATTTTTTTTCTTCATCAAATATTTTTTTAATTGATAGGAATAAAAGATAAATAAAAAATGGATAAATTTGATTTCTTGTCTAGAACCTGTCTTGCGTGTTCACAAGCGGTGAGTGTATCAGGACATACTAGGCATGTCACTCTCACTATAACCACCTATATAATATAGTACTCCACCCCTCTCAAAATAAGCGTCTCAAGTTCGTCAAAAAGTAGATATATTTTGTCTAGATACATATAATTTTTGACAAACTTGAGACACTTATTTTAGGACGGAACGTAATTCGTGAGAATATCATCCACGTAAACCATGATCGATGGCAGCTTACTTGGCTCTCGGTCGTTCTCGCATCAAAGACAGTGCTGAAAACCAGACACCAAACCAGATCGCCTACGCCCCCACACTCTCACGGTGAAGAACCATTCCACGCTCGCGCTCTCCGACTCGATCGAGACAGCAAACGGAAAAAAACTTGACGCGGAGCGGACCCGTCTCCTTCCTTCCCTCGCCATCCCCAAATTGGAGGACCACTTCGCCCCTCCCCCTCCCGCCCCCGATTCCCCACCCCCCCTGCGCGCGCGCCCACCTCGCCGGCGCCGCCGTCGCCGACGCGGAGAGCGCGCCGATCCACCCCGCCCCGGCCCGGCCGCGCGCGCCAGATCTGAGCACCCCCATGCCGCCTCTCGCACGCCAGATCCGCATCGCCTAGCCCCAGGTCGCCGCTCTGCCCGCCCGCCACCGACCCCCGCCACCGCCGCATCCGCCGGCCATGGACGACGCGTCCAGGTACGCGCACAGCCCGGCCCACTACGCCGTAGCGCGCCGCGACCACGCATCCCTCCGCGCCCTCCTCGCCTCCCTGCCACGCCTCCCACTCGCCGGCGAGGTCACCACCGAATCCCAGTCCATCGCGGGCGAGCGCACCGCGGACCTAGTCTCCGCCTGCATCGACCGCCGCGACGTGCCGCGGCGCGAGACCCCGCTCCACCTGGCGGTGCGGCTCCGGGACGCGGCGGCCGCCGACCTGCTCATGTCGGCCGGCGCCGACTGGTCGCTCCAGAACGCGGACGGGTGGTCCGCGCTGCAGGAGGCCGTGTGCACCCGCGAGGACGCCATCGCTACCGTCATCGCGCGCCACTACCAGCCGCTCGCCTGGGCCAAGTGGTGCCGCAGGCTGCCCCGGGTGCTCGCCTCCGTGTCCCGCATCAGGGACTTCTACATGGAGATCTCGTTCCACTTCGAGTCCTCCGTGATACCCTTCATCGGCCGCATCGCGCCCTCCGACACCTACCGCATCTGGAAGCGGGGCGCGGCTTTGCGGGCCGACATGACGCTGGCCGGGTTCGACGGGTTCCGTATCCAGCGGTCCGACCAGACGTTCCTGTTCCTCGGTGACGGGGCGAGGGCTGAGGATGCTGGGGGTAGGGAGCTGCTGCCGGGCTCTCTCATTGTGCTGTCTCATAAGGATAAGGAGATCACGGACGCGTTGGAGGGCGCCGGCGTGCAGCCCACGGAGGCCGAGGTGGCTCATGAGGTGGCGTTGATGTCCAAGACCAACATGTACCGTCCTGGGATCGATGTCACGCAGGCGGACCTCGTGCCGCACGTCAACTGGCGCCGGCAGGAGAGGACCGAGGCCGTGGGGCAGTGGAAAGCCAAGGTGTACGATATGCTCAATGTTCTGGTCACCGTGAAGTCTAGACGGGTGCCCGGGGCGATGACTGACGAGGAGCTGTTTGCCATGGACGGGGAGGAGAAGAACGGGAGGAGCGCAGAGCTTGAAACTGAGCTGGATGATGTGTTGACAGCCGAGGAGAGGAAGCAGCTTGATTCTGCGTTGAGGGGGAACCACGACGAGGAATCTGAGGATAGGGCCGAGGAAGCTGAAAAGGGGGCTGATCATTCGGATGCCAATGGTGCTGCGAAAGACAAGAAGGCGGGATGGTTTTGGGGCGCCAAGAAAGGCGCCAAAAATGACGAGAGGCCACCCAAGGTAGCGAGTAAGGATGAATCGGTTGATCCTGGGAAAGGGAAGGAGAAGGGCAGCGGGAAGAAGAAGAAGGGTGTCTCGTCTGGAGATTCTAATAAACTTGAAAGCGAGTACAAGAAAGGGTTAAGACCAGTATTGTGGCTGACACCGGATTTCCCTTTGAAGACGGATGAGCTGATCCCTCTGCTCGATGTACTAGCCAACAAAGTGAAGGCTGTTAGGAGGCTTAGGGAACTCTTGACAACCAAGCTGCCTACAGGCACATTTCCGGTCAAGGTAACCATCTACCAACCTGATCATAGCAGCCCACTCTATTTTATCAAGCAAGCTCCAACTAATTGCAGTTTGTTGTTTATTTCGATCAATGTTTACATGCTTTTTAGTTAAAAAAAAGTTTACATGTTTTTTCTTTCTCAACACCTAAAGCCATGGAAAACTACGGGCATGTTTGGTTCATAGGCACATTCTCCCAAACTTTGCCACAATTGTGGCAGCTTCTTGTGGCTTTTATTTGTTTCACTGCAACAACTGTTGCATGCCACACTTTGTTAGCAGCATGTCCCACTTGTGGTGACCAATTTCTTCACCACACTTTTTCTGGCTTGTCACAACTTAGTTCAAAAAGTGTGGCAAATCTGGCTACGAACCGAACATAGCCTATGATTTTGGAAGCTCAAGATATACAATTATGTCACCACTCGCCAGTAAATTCCATACTAAAATCAACAAATGGCCCCTTACTGACTTACTGTAAAGCAGCAGGAGCGATGTCATTGTTTGATGCAGCTTTACAACTGCTCTATGCGTTATTTATTTTCCTTTGATGGGATTTCTGCTACCAGTCACAACATAGGGAAAACGTTATTTGAAGCTTAATTGTGAATGTATCTATCTTTGTTTCTGTCTCTGATGTTGCAATGCATGTTTATTTTTTGGCGACTCAAAATATCATTATAAGAGTCCCACTGTCATGTTACCGAAACACCAGATATTATGGATGTCGTCCTGGATTGTTGCTCTAACAAAGACATAGAATAACAGGGAACATATAGTACACTATTTGTAGGATTTAGATACACAGTTTCATTTCTTTTCATTATCACATGCAAATACGGAAATACCTATGGATATGGAATGTTATTGGCCCATAATAGAACCTAGTACGAGTTAATATGCATTATTGATCCGTTTGCCACATCTTTTCTGTTTTGTTAAATCAACTTTAAATCCTTTGACAGTGACTAGTGTGTTGATGCTCTAAAAAAATCCATTCAATCATCTCACTGATTTCAGAAACTGCTAAAATTATATGTTGCACTAGAACTCATCGACTTCGTGTCTTCTTCCATTCAACCTATTCCATTGACATTTGTCAACATCTCCTGACCCTCTCATTCTCAGTGTCAACTAATTTAAATGTCTTTCTCAATTGGTATAATTGAATGTACTTTTCTATTCTTCCTAACACTTCTAGACATGGACCCCATCATTGATTTTTGTTGATCTTGGTTCTTGTTAGAGGGTTAGAGCTGGAATTGGTATTGTCTCAACACTACAGCTTTGCATTGAGACCTGACCACTTTCAGTATAGTTTGAAACCTGATCCTAGCTTACTAAAAGAACAGTAGTACTGCTAGCTACTGAAGGCAACAGATAACTAGTACCTCAACAACGTAGGAAGGTGATGCCAAAAGGATAGTGCTATTGGTCATTGGATTATTTCCACGCGCACTATTTTAGTCTGGCCTTTTGTGTCTGGCTGCATCTCATTTCCCTTGAGTATGTGATCACATTTTTATTTGTCTGATGCTGGTTTTGGTAGTCTGATCAGCCTTTCCACAATTGTGCACCTGAACCTATTTTCAAGTAGACCATTCAACACAATTATGCACCTTAAAAGAATGCAGTAGCAGGTCTAGAAAGCTAGTAATTTAGCTGATGCATATGAAAGAATATGAGGGCTTGATTTATGATTGATTAAACTACAGAACTGCTAATTTACCGTCATAATTTTCATGAATGGCTGGTTGCTCTGTAGGGATGCTCCTTTCCCGTCTTATTTTTTTTTCAAGAATATTAGTTGTCTAAAACTCCAGATCACACACATAAAAAATTGTTGCCATATTTTCTACTCGACAGGCATTCTGAGTGTTTTATGCTGATGCTCAAAAGAGGGAAATATGTATGGATGATAGACTCTGCATCCATTTAGGTATACTTTGGCCTACTGATATCTGACAAAGTCTCTTGTGAATTTTCAGATTGCTATCCCTATTGTCCCAACAATACGGGTCATTGTGACATTCACAAAGTTTGAAGAGCTACAGCCTTTAGATGAGTTTGCTACCCCGCCTTCGAGCCCTACTCAGTTCCAGGACGCAAAGTCCAAAGACTCGGAAGGATCAGCCTCATGGTATTCGTGGGTTAGAGGGGGTCGTGGCGCACAGTCCAGTGAGAGCGGCGACAGCAGGAGTGGGAAAGATGAGGTTGATCCGTTCCACATACCTTCTGAATACACCTGGGTTGATGCCAACGAGAAGAAGCGGAGGATGAAGGCAAAGAAAGCCAAGAGCAGGCGCGGTGCAGCTAGGAAACAGTCCTCGAAAAGCACATCATCGGAAGGGGGCCAACGCCCTATGATGGACGGCTTCGAGTAGAAAGAACACTCTCACAGCATAGTAAGCCGCCTCTCCCTCCACACTGTGTTCAGGGTGTCGATAGTGGCTGCCCACCTGGCTCAGGTTGGCAACGTGCCAGGAGAACAACACATGTGGCTCGGTGATGGGTTCCAAGCCATCTTAGAGGAGGAAGTACAGGATGGATTATACCCTGCTAGTCTGTAATTCAATTTTATTTTTTTGTCCCAGCACCCTTTTCTTCATGGTGGATGTATGTTTGATGATGATACGCCCCCCTGCTGTTGTTTAAGAGATGTGTTTGACAGGTTGAGGGCTCTGTAGTGTCACCCCCTCCTGCTGTATGGATACTTGGAATATGCAGTCATTTTTCGAAGCTCGATACTCATGCTTGTTTCTTCAAAATGTATTGTTGTTTTTGCACATATTGTGTCTGTTGAGTCGGACGGTGTACATCCAGACTATATTTACTGACAGATGATCATGCTATACATTGCCTGTGATACTTGTTCATATCGTACAATTTCTTTGAGACTGTTTTTAGCTTGTACATTTGGTTTTTATCTGTGACATGGATCATTGTCAATTCCAGCAACCACAACCAAACCAAGTGTTCAAATGAGTATGGCTATTGAGTAATGGTGAGCAAACTAGTTTTTGGGAGGATGCGAAAGATCAAGGAGGGCTGGGTATTGCGGTTTTAGACATTAAAAATAAATGCCTATTGAGTAAATGGCTTTATAAACTTTTGAATGAAGAGGGTGTTTGGCAAGAGCTATTAACAAATAAATATTTGGGTGGTAAAACACTATCTCAAGTGCAAGCTAAACCAATGGATTCACCTTTCTAGAAACGGGTTATGAAAGTCAAGAATGAGTTTTTTGTGCATAGTAGATTCATTCTTGGTAATGGTGAGCAAACTCGTTTTTGGGAGGATGCATGGCTAGGACAGGTTTCCTTACAACATGAGTTTCCATCATTATATAACATTGCTTCAAATTAAAACAATACAGTTGCGAGTGTTTTTTAGGCTGTCCCTATTAACCTACCTTTTCGTAGGAGGTTATTAGGGCATAACAGAACGGAGTGGTTCAAATTGGTAGAAAGGCTAATGCGGGTTAACTTGGTAGAGTAACCGGACAACTTTAAATGGAATTTAACTTCAAATGGTTGCTTTAAGGTTAAGTCTTTCTATGAGGATTTGCTAAATGGTCATACTATTTGCGTAAATATCTCTGGAAGTTAGAGATCACATTAAAAAAATCTTTGGTTTCTCAATAGAAAGGAATTATTGACAAAAGATAATCTAGCCAAAAGAAGGTGGACAGGGAGTACCAAGTGTGTATTCTGTGATGCGGATGAGTCCACCGACCACCTCTTTACAAAATGTACATTTGCTCGAGATATTTAGAGATTAGTGCATTTTACTTTTAATATCTATCCTTTGACTAGTGTTGCGAACATGTTTGATAATTGGTTGACTGGAATAGACAAGATGACAAAAGCTCACATACGCTATAGGTGTTGTGGCCATATTGTGGGTTATTTGGAATTGTCGAAATGATATTATCTTTAACAAAACATCTTATATCCATTATTTGAAGGTTATAGACAAGGCGTTGTAGTAGATCAATTCGTGATCCTCCCTACTGCCCGTGGATCAGCGTGGCCTTATGGATGCCGGATGTACCTGTATGACGGTTGTACGGGCTATCTTCAATCGGACTGGGTGACTTAACCAGAGAAGGCTAGATGATTAGTGAAATTTTGTTTCAATGGTTGATTTTTTTACTACTTTGAGTGACCCATGAATTGTAAACATGTGATACATTTGGAGTTTAATAATCACGGATGGCGGCTGTGCGCATCTCTTTGATACAGAGGCCGGGGATCCACACCCCCTTATCTAAAAAAAAGAAAACACATTATAGTATACATCCTACCAAGATCAAGAACGGAATTATAATAGAGAAGGAAGCTAGGGCGTAATTAGGAGGAGGTCGCCCTCAGGCGGAGCTAAAGTACAACCGTTGGGTTCATTCGTAATTAGGAGGAGGGCGCCCTGAGGCGGAGCTACAGTACAAACGATACAAAGTCACAAACACCGCTTAGAATCCCAGAATCCCCGTAGTACGAAACACCAGTCCGAACAAGTTCAACAAAGAGTACATCAGCAGCAAGCAAGCAAGCACAATTACAACACCAGCATAGAAACTACCAAGTCCCTGGTTGTTGCATAATAATAGGAGTTCATACAGCAGTACAGCACAACATAAATACAGCTGCGTTTGCATAATAATAGGAGTATACGACACAACATCAATACAACAGGGGGCTACAATGCTTCCAGCAAAGCAAGGGACTCATATACCAGATATATGCAAGCTCCTACTAGCTCAAACATTCAGAGATAGAGAGAGCGCAGTCAGTAATCATCACAGAAAAGGGACCAGGCAACAGTTGCTTCCATACGACAGGAGCCAATCTGAAGCTCAACGCCAGAGGAAAAACCAGCTTCAGCAGGCACGAAAGACGCTACACAACACTCTTCGTCACCAGCAGGAGAATACGCGGAGACAAAAAGTTTCAGCATCCCACGCAGCTCAACAGAGACGACGCGGCGTGAAAGCCTGATCATGCCATCAGCAGCATCAACTGGCAATCCGTCATCTCTGATATCAAGTAGCTTGACTTTCACGAACTGATTTCTAGCGTTGGCGGCACTAAAGACACCCTTGAAACCATTTGGCCATGACCCTCCGGTGACTTTCACATGGACCGTGGCTTCGACAGAATCAGGCACTAGGCCCAATCTCAACTCCAGCGTGCTAAGTTCAGAGGGGTAAAGACCGCTAATCTCGCATGAGAGACGGTATATCGCAGCTATTCGGCTTAACTCTTTATCCTCTGATTCGGTGTCGCCCTTCACCTTCAGCACGACCTCAATGTGAGAAGGATCACCGTCCACCACAACCGCACGGCTAGGACCAGTCAATGTTACGTATGGATCCTGCGTGCATGTACCAATTAATTAGTTAAAATAGTGGTACCTCAATAATTTAATAAGTAATATATTTTATTCGGCAGAAAGACAGAAACATAACTCAACTATCCCACAACGGCAAATGTAGGGAAGTTTCCGTGATGCAAAGAGTTTTGCCAAGAGGCAGGTGCATATAGATTTGAGTTAGGTCAGCAAGAATGAAGCATCTCTAAAAATATAAAACAGTCGATATCAAGTAGCCCACAAAACATAATATAAGAAGAAAATTATAATACAAGAGATAGCGAGACGACGTGTTGAATGCAAAGTGCTTGAGATAAATGATGTGAGGTGCATAACACAAATGATGGAGGGAAACCTTATGCTTTACGGATAGACAAATATACAATGTCAAGGTGCACATATACTTGAACGCATTAAATCACGTCATTAAGATTGCCTTAAAGAACTCTGAATTTCCACATCCCCAAAAATCCACGGAAACTAGAAAAGTTATCAATATAGTTTTGATTCTTATTAGACATGTTCTCTGTGACCATTGGGCAAAAGCTACCACCTACTCCCTCCGTATCAAAATGCAAGATGTTTTAGCCTTTTTTAGTCCACATGTATGATGTATCTAGACATGTTTAAATGCAAGATTCATGTGAACTTTACACTAAAACATGGGTAGATACATTTGGACGAAACAAAGCTAGACGAAACAAAGCTAAAGCATCCTACATTTTGATGGAGAGGGAATCTAAGCTAAATTTAATATTTATTACAATACCTTCACAAGCACCTCTTATATTTATCAACTTGCACGAGAACTTATTATAACTATATTTGGACAAATTAGACACGAATAATTGATGGAGCCCAAGAAAAATGAACAATATACGAACCTGATCAGTGATAGTTTGACAGTTATCTCTTTCACGGTGAAAGATAATGTTACGCTTGCGATCCACCACATCGCGTGCAGAGACCGTACCAAACACTTGCAATGGCCAGCTTAAACCCTCTTTAATTGATGCAACTTTGATTGAAATCACCTGCAGAGTGTCCATTGTGCTGACGTCGCAATCACTGCGATGGGTGTAACACATGGCGGGGATAGTTGCTGCAGAGATCAATCACATGAACGTAATTAGCTACAAGAGGACTCCTTTTAGCTAGCTTCCTTGAATGAAGTCAGCAATAATTAATGACATCACATACCCGGCTCATGATTTAACTGCCATGTATTTAGCTATTGAGCTTCAAAGTTTATGTTTTTATGTGCACGGTATATATTCTAGCAAGTGGAAGAACGAAATTGACATGGAAGGACGTAATAAGAAGGAGGTAGCGCGAACTCACTGGTTTCATCATAGGCACAGTGGCGGCGAAAATGTGTGTTCCAGAAACTCTCAAATTCAGCGCCAAAGTCTTCTGCATCTTCAAACACCGGCATGACATCACTCGTCTTGGCAGCAGCATCTTCAGCAGTTTTGCTAGCTTCCTTCACATATTTTTCAGCTCCAGTCACATAAGCTTCAACTTCAGCCAAATAAGCTTTAACTTCAGTCAAATAAGCTTGAGCTTCCCTAGCTTCAGCTTCTTCATCCTTCGCCTTCTTATTTGCCAACTTCTCTTGGGTGATGAGGAACGCTCTCTGTTCCAGCTCAGCTTCTTCAGGTTTCCCAATTTCCGTCACAGTTTGTGTCACAGAAGCTTCAGCTTTCCCAGCTTCTTTATCCTTCTCCTTGGCCTTTGGCTTTGGCTTCTTCTTCTTCTTCTTCTCCTCCTGTATCGACTTTTCTAGGCTCTCAAGCAAAGCCTTCGTCCTCTGGTTCTTCTTCTCCTCCTTCTCTATCGACTTTTCTAGGCTCCCAAGCAAAGGCTTTGTCCTCTCTTCCCTCCTCTTTTGAATCGCTCTTCTCGCTGATCCTTCAGCATTCCGGGCTTCTGTTTCACAAGCTTGAGCTTTCTTGGCTTCTGTTTCACAAGCTTGAGCTTTCTTGGCTTCTGTTTCACAAGCTTGAGCTTTCCCTGCTTCTTCATTCTTCGCAGTCTTCTTCTTTGCCAACTTCCCTTGGATGTCGAGCAATGCTCTCTGTTTCAGCTCAGCTTCTTCAGCTGCCTTGTTATTCTTCATCCTCAACTTAGCCAACTTGGCTTGCAGTAGCACGGCATGCTCCCTCGTATCCGCTTCATTCATCACTGGCACCTCATATGCGGGGGTCAGCTCTTCACTCCTCTTTCTCATCTCTCTATCCTCCTCCTCCTGCTTCTCCTTGGCAACCATCCTTGTGTCATGCTCCAACATAATCAGCAGCGCTCCCGTCGGCTCATCCGCATGCCGCTGCATCTCAGAACTCGTCCCCGCCATTTCAGATCTCTCTCGCGGTTCCTCCTCCGCCGCCGCCGCCGCCGCCGCCGCTCTGTTTCTCTTCTTGTGGTTGTGGGGGATGGAAGGAAAACCTAGGTCGACTAGGGTTGGCTTGCCCCGCTGGTTATTTTTGTACTGGGCTCTATAGCTGGCCAAACGGGCCGCCCGGCACGGCCCGTCGCGTGCCGGCCTCGGTACGGCCCATGAGCGGCACGGCCCACGAAGGGCACGACAGCATTCGTGCCGTGCCGGGCCGGCCCACGTGCTGCGCTCGGCTTCCGGGCACGAGCACGCCGGCACGTGGGCCGCACGTTGGCCCGGCACGGCACGGTCGGCCCACGTCGGCACACCAGAAAAAATTAAAAAAAATTAAAAAAATTAAAAAAACAAATAAAAAAAATCCTGGCGTGCCGTGTCGGGCCGGCCCACGTGCCGCGGAGCCAAGCTCAGCACGAGCACGCACGGGCCACGTGCCAGCACGACACGGTTGGTCGTGGGTCGGGCCGTGCCTAGGCCGTGCTGAAACAAGCGTGCCTCGGGCTGGCCCGTTTGGCACGGCCCAGTTGGCCAGCTATACTGGGCTCCAGGGAGAATGGGTCGACTTTGTTTTTTTTGGTTAATTGGACTATGCCATTGCCCAATTCACAAGTTGGATTTATGCCATTACAAAAAGTGAAGTTGAAAACATGTCACTCAAAATTCTCAGTACTTCTATCTATGCCATTTTATTCATTATCAAAACTTATACAACAGTTATACACTCAGTTAAAATTGAAAAGTTCTAGACATAACTTAAAATCTCAGGTTAATGGTCCATATGCGCCCAGAATTGACTCGTTTTTGAATAGTAGGATCAGATTAGTGTTTTGGATTTTCTGAAAAAAATTTAGAAAAATCAACTTTTCACCAAAATTTAATTTTTTTTGTATTTTTGGGCGTCTGGATGACGCTAAAATTGCTGCCAAAAAGTGTAGTATGATAAATACGATACTATGTAGTTAAATACTTGTCTTTTTTATCCAGTTATTTTATTTAATGGAGACAATGACATAGATAGAGGTATTACAAAGTTTAATGCCTCGTTTGGATGTTCGTATTGAGCCTAGATATTAGACATTGGGAAGGTTTCAGTCCCGAATATCTGAAATCAACTTGTTTGGATGTGGTGGATATTGGACCTGGGTATTCGTACGCAATATCGGGTAAGCGCTGAGAAGGGCAAAAAATTTACCAGCGAATGTCGAGCCCCGCACCTCTACATCGTGCTATATTCGCCTCGCTCCGCCCCGGTACCGCTTCCGCTTCGAGCCCTCGCTCTACCTATTCTTTTCTCCCTCCACGACCTGCTACTGCCTCTTGCGTGTGCGCACGACCAAGGCGGCGGCGCGGCAGGTACTCCACCTCCCGCCCCACCTCCTTCCCGTCACGGCCCGGATCCGTCCGTCCCTCCTCTAATCCTCATTCGCGGCACGGCCACCGTCTCTCCCCTACTCCTCATTCCCGACGCGACCCCGTCCCTCCTCTACTCCTCCTCCTGAGCTCATCTCTCTTCATCGCTTGCAGGGACGGTCCATTCAACGAGCTCCGGCCGCCGGCGCCTGTGATTCAGGAGCTGCAGCTTAGTGTGATGTGTGATTCCGGAGCTGCAGCCCGTATACATAACATATTACCGTCGGAGTGTGCTGTGTGATAACTGATATACATACCAGATTTGCTTAGTGTATACAGAGTTACAGACCAGATTTTCTTAGTGTGATGTGCTTAATCTTTGCAGTGCTGTTTTGGTTGCAATGCTTGTAAAAAAATCGCCTTGGTTCGCTGCCTCCGGCGGAGAAGTTCTTCTCGGACAAGCTGCTGAAGGCGTACCTAGCGCTCTTCAAGGGAGCACTCTCCGACACGGCGATTGCTGCAATTGAAGAGTTGTTGCCTCGGTGAAGAAGATGAAGGCAGGCCCACGTGACTACAGGCCTGGAGGCTGGAGTCGCTGTGGTCTGATGTTGTTGATGACCAAGAAACGCTGCTGCTCTCAGCCTATGCTGCTGGAGCATTCGTGGTTTGTGCTGCTGCCCCTGTGCTGTAGCATTTTCCCACTGTTGTTGTCAGCTCTGCTCCAGATTGTTAGTTGTTACGATAGTTGCTAGGTTGCTCTGGATGCTCAATGTCTTGAAAAACTACAATTTATCAATCTTATATCATCCAAACAGAATTTGAACCTTAATATCTTGTCTGAGTCCGAATATCTTACACATCCAAACAGAAAATATTGGCATTCAATCTCAATGATCAATATCCCGGATATTAGACATTTAACCCAATATAATATCTATCCTCTCAATGTAAACATCCAAACGAAGCTTAAGTGATATATATCAAACTTCAGTTTTTATAATGACATATGTCCAACTTGTGAATTGGGCAATGGCATATATCCAGTTAACGCTTGTTTTTTTAGAATGGGCCGGCCACCCTTTTTTCTTCTTCTTCTTCCTCGCGACAGAGTTGGCCGTGGATCTCTCGTGCCGCTCCGTCCGCCATCGAATCCAAGGTTCTCTCCCTTCATATGGCAAGCAGCCTCTAACGTGGGGATTTCAAGCTCCTCGCCGCTTGGACTCATTCTTTTGGGCGGGGATTTCAATGTTAGATTCCGTCCTGCTCCAATCTTCTTCTTTTTTTCTGTCCCCGGAATGATTAGTTGATGGGGTGTCTTTGTTATCATGCAACACACGAATATCATTCAAAATCATATTTCTGTAGATACGAAAATTAGTGCAATCAGGTCTATGGCTGAGCCGTGGTTTCTCCCCGCCGGCTTTGCTTGCTCCTACAGTCGGTTGCCTGTACCGATGCTAGAGTGCGTGCGGGGTGTTGTCAGTCCCCCTCTCTGGACGCACGCCAGAGCGAGCTAGTGCGCCGTGCGCACCACCTGTATGGTCATTGCATAAGTCGATGAGCTGTGGGGAGGGAAGCGGTTCTTAGGTTTTTTCCCCCCTCTTGCAGACCATTCGGAAAATCAACTAGTTCAACAACAGAACCACAAGTTCTAGATCTGTCAGTGTGCGTGAACACCGGTTCGTCTGTATGAATGTGGGAGTGAGCATGCATCCGTTTTATGCAGTGCAAGGGGTGTGTTCTCTGTGTGACAAGAATGCAGCCAAGTTGGTGTAGTGTTTTGTTCATTTACCTTGGCTGGCGTGGCCACACTACATGAATATAGTAGCAACTGTTTTGTCAGGTTTATATAGTAGCAGCTTTTTGACCAACTGTCTTTGACTCTTTCTTGCTTAAAACCAAAGAGTGTTAGTCAAATATGCTTTAATGATTGTATTGCTGAATGGATCTTTTATATGGTGAAATTTTAAAGATTATGAATTGTCACTTTTGTAAAAATTTATCATTATCTCTGCCTCCATGTTTCATATATTTGACTGAAAAGAGTGATTAGATCTCTTATTTTTAGTTGGTAGCAGAACTCTAGGATTGCCTGTTTGACGAATTGCTGATTACTAATTATTCCCCTTCTAGTTTGCGACACTTGCTCGCCTGCTTCAAGTGGATCCACCCCCAAAGCTGTCAAGGTCACTATGAGCCAGCGAATTCCTTTAGTTGGTGATGAGCTGAAACCTTATTAAGAGTAACAGGAACGGATAAAAAAGGAAGAAGCGCTGAAGACCAGCCTCAGCACAGAGGAGGAGGAGCTAAAGGCTTCTCATGGATCAAATGCAAAGACTTCTGATACCATGGTCCTTGTCTCGTAAATCATCCAATGATATAATTATATATACATCTAGCTGTTTTATGCGACCCTATCACATTTACAATTACATACTACAGTTCTAAACTCTAAATATTATGTGTCTTCTGAAGTCCTGATAACCAGTTTTACTTATTCTAAAGACTGTCTTTGACTCTGTTTTTCCTATTCTGCTTCGGTTCCTTCTCTGATTTTCTTGTGTGTTCACTTGAATTAGTTCATTCTTGTTTATTATACTGAAAAAGCAACTGATGGTAAAATAACTGTTGCTCCATCTATTTTACCGGAACTGATGTTGTGTTTAAAGTCTTATATTATCTGATTCTGTTGTAGTATGTTGTATATAGTTAAGTGCCTTTTTTTACTATCTGGTTCATCAGCTGGCTCACATGTTAGCGGGTATTTTTTACTATTTGGTTCATCAGCTGGCTCACATGTTAGCGGGAATGTGGATACGGTAATTGATGGATTTGGTGAGAAACGCTAGGAAAAACATGTCTTTTATTTGAAAATACTCTGATGTTTCTTTGCTCCAGTGTTTCTTTTATTTGAAAATACTGCTGACTGGGATGACTTTGGTGAGGTTATCAAACCTGATATTATATGATGAAACAAGATGAAATGGATAACAATTTGATTCTCGTTAATTTCCTTATGCACTCCTTTTGACTACTCAGTATGTGTTTTGTCCATTGTTACTTAGTTGCTTGCCTGTCACATACGATTATTGTGTCACAGTCATCGTCTCTTCTCACCCTGTGTTTTCCTTATTGGAAACTTCAAGAAATTTAAATTGATAAGCGGAAAACAGATGGAACTTCCTTGACATCTTCAAGGGTGCTCATTTGTTTGTAGTTAAGGAGAAATGGTCTTACATTGTTAGATGTACTCTAGGTTATTAAGCCCATATATTATATCAGGGCGGTGGAGATTGTAAGTTTGATGAGGGCTCAGTACGCCTGTTTCTTGATTCGGCTCCGTCAAAAGTTGTTTCAAACGAGATGACTGCAAGTTATTTTCCGGTCTCTTTTATTTAGTCTGTGTTTCTGTATCAAAATTTGGCATTTTTCAGGTTTAAGTGAAGTGCTCATGTGGCCCCACTGAAACTTGTATGTACCATTAGTTGGAATACTGTATCTAGGTGTTGCTTTAATTTTAAAGTTTCTTATTTGCTCCCTTTTGGGTGTCTCTGTTCGTCCATATTTTTAATCCTTCTCATAGTTAATGGTAATTGAAAATTCTCTCCAAGCCTATGTTCTGATTGAATCCAAAACTAGTTAGACCATGCAAATCTAACTCTGCATATGTATCCACTTGAAGGTGGACATGCCACCGAATATATACTTTGTGTCAATTACTCTGGTGATTATTGTTTTGCTTTACTGTGTGTGATCTGAGTGACCTGCACTTGTAGTGGTTGTGGTCAGTACTTGCTGTATATGGAAATATGTAGCACATCCTGAACCTCTTCTCATATTTTCCAGGTTTTGGTGCATAGCTCAGCAGAAGCTACTAGACATTTAAAGACGCATTGTACAAAGAACTCTGACTTCTATGTTTATGCTCTTCAGATAGAAGAAATGATTAATGTAACATCAAAGTTGTGTGCTTACAAGGTTAGTTGGTTAACTCACAAACTCTTTCTTAGTAGAGCTCTACTTAGGAGATCAGGCAAGTAAGGTAACCCCTCAGATACTGGTCTATTAATTCTTATATACGAAGTAACTGCACCCACTGTCGCGATACTCCAAATTAGTGAATAATTGGCATTACAACCTACGGAAGTTTCCTCCTATCAATACTAAGCAGTGACAATACATTGTATATGCCATTGTTTGCTTAAGCAAGGAGGCTCATGTAACTTCACAACCAATCATCATATATGTATATACACACATACTTTCTAATTTTTGCAATTTCTGTGCTATTATAAATTTTAGGTGCAACTTTCAGAGAAGTTGATGAGCAATGCCATTTTTAACAAGGTATGAGCAATATTTGACTCCCTTGGTGTTAACTTGTTTTATATTTTAGCTGATACTGAAGTTATCTTGATGTGGAGATTATGCCATGATAAAAATTTGACAGAAGTAAAGGCATCAATCTAATGGTTCGAGTTCTCTCTTTGGATAGTTTACTCGGAGCTCCACAATTAGCAAACAAAAAGGAAATGCCAGAACTCCTTTTGCTGTTAAAAATGAAAGAAATGTGCTGTCACTTTCCAACCAGGCAGCTCATTTCATTTCCCAGCTATTGACCAGACATAAGCACTTAACTAATGTCTAACCAGTTGAATTTGATCTTCAACCTCGAGCCATCCATGCCAAATACCTGGCAAGTGGCCACCAGAAACCACCTGGTCTAAGCCAGTAACCATAGTGTTTAATTTGGTTATTTGTTCCTCACTTTGTTGTTCATGTACAATCCACTAGAGTTTTTACGTAAGAAAGCATTGGATCTGACACAAGCACCTGTCTTGGGTGAGCATGAAATCACATAGGTTGATGCAGAAGTCGGGAAAGTGGACGAGAAGCTGTACTTTGCTACCGCCCTCGTCAACTCTGTCAGCCCAAGTCAGTTCTCATGGATGACCTGAAATTAGCCGATTTCAAGCAGTTCCTAGCAAATAAAAGTTTACAGGTAGGTCTCTGTTTTTAATTATGAGTATATGGTACTGCACTTAGTCATTCTATCCTTCACACCAGAATTTCTATAATAGTCACCAAACTAATATCTGGTCATATACTCCGAAACCATCAAAATGTAGCGCTAAGAAATTTCTTGCAGGTTGATTTTGCTGGGGGCGCTCCACGGTGCGGGGAGTATATCACGGTGCACAAGATCGGCGACTCTGACCAAAAGGTAACGAACCCACTCGAGCCGCCATACATTTAGCAGCAACAACGACCTTTCACAATGTTTTTTGGCAAAAAGTTTGAATCTCTGTGGTCCTTAATAATTGCTACGATGAAAGAAACTCTAGGTCATGCGTAGTCTTTTGTCTGCTATGTGCCTGACACTGCATGATCAGGCATTGTGTTGCAGGGCAGCATGGGTGCCCAGCAGATCGTGAGAGGGCCAGCTGTGCGAGGATTACTACAAGATCCCCGATCTCCTCTGCTCACAGTTCTTCCTGTTGTAACCACATAAGGCCAACCCTCCCGGAGCTGCTGCACCATTGCTGCCTCAGAACAAGTACAGGATCCTCGAACGGCAGTTCTTCCTGCTGTAACCTCCTGGAGCTGCGCCTGTTGCAATGTTCCTGGATAGTCACGAGGAAACTACTAGTGTTATTTTAACGCTGGGATTTTCCAGTTGTACTTCTCCTCAACCACCTTGTCTGAATGTACCTCCTACTGTAACTGATTATTTCTCTTCATGAATAAAGATCTTTCTTTGACTTATATCTGTTCAGTTTGGGTTTGACGCATGCATTGCTCCAAGAAGAGCTTTGAAAATGAAAAGGAATGCTGGGATGTGCAGAAATCAAAGCTAATAAGTACTAATTAGATCTAGAAGGTTTTTTTATTTATTGAAGGAGCTCCTCGTTCATTTCATGAAAATGAAACCAACGACCAAGTTCTGATCTGGAGTCTCAGGCATACCACACCAAACTCCCCTTGAAGAAACTACCACAAAAAGTTGTGCCACTACCACAGCTAATTATCTATCGTACAAGCAGTTCTGGAACCACAGAAAATTGCATTACACAAAGTGTCAGAACAAACAGGACAGGGTATCCACCTTAAAAAAAACCTCAAAAGTGTCCAACAAAACAACACCATTAGCCTACAGTCTTCATTCAGGGTCATACTCAACCCTGTTTCCGTTTGCCACTACCACAACTAATCATCTATCGTACAAGCAGTTCTGGAACCACAGAAAATTGCATTACACAAAGTGTCAGAACAAACAGGACAGGGTATCCACCTTACAAACCCCCTCAAAGGTGTCCAACAAAACAACACCATTAGCCTACAGCCTTCATTCAGGGTCATACTCAACCCTGTTTCCGTTTCGATCCTTGAAACCCGGCTCACGTGTCTCTCGAGCTTCTTGAATGGCTTCCACCACCTCTTGGATTGTCATGCCCAAGATCTTCTTCTTCCACATGATTCGGTGCATGAGGCCAAATTCGTCTCCGATGATCTCTTCGAAACACTCTAGGGCACATGACTCCTTGTACTCAGTCATGTTCTTTGTAAACGCTCCATTGCCTTGCATGGGATGCCCTGTCTTGAGAACCAGGTAGCTCAGATTGCTGTGATTATGATAACGTTCCCATACTTGATCTGGACTGAGATACAGTATCTCCGATCCCAATGGACGCGGGACTGTGATACGGTAACATAGTTGTGTTGGAGAAGCTCCATTTTTGATACGTCGTCCCAGTTCAAGCATCAACCATCTGTCACGCGCTGCTTCTGGAAAGAAATGAACACAAAGAAGAAAGGGACGCTTGATAGATTGTTTAACCTTCTTTTTCTTTTTGTTTGGGTCATTGGGTTCCTTTCCTGTGGTCTCTGGATAGCACCCGAGCCCATCGAACATTTCTTTCAAGCTAACATGGCCGCCGATATCAATGCTGCATTCAACAACAGTCATTAGAGAAGCTTATCATAAGTAAGATTTGATATATAGTCCAAGAACTACTTACATCTTATCGTGAGCGCCACTGATTCCTAACTCTTCACAATTGTGTTCAAGGAATGGAGGAAGGCGCTGGTCCGATGTGTGGAAGAAACCTGTCCACTCTTCACCCTTAAGCTTCCTCCGGAATCCTGTTTGATATCCACTGTAGTCTTGGAACAACCCCTCCACCATCATGCTATCATCCTCCGAGTTATAGAACTGGAGTCTGTAATGTGAGTGTCCACATGCCTTAAAAGATTCTGGTTCAATGGTTTGTGGCTTCGACGAAACAATTGGTATATGGGGGTTGATGGGGTTGGGGTGGGGTGTGATTGGCACACCGTAGAATGTTCCAGGTCCAATATTTTCGGCCCTTTCAAAAATCATCTCGTGAGCTTCGAAGAACCGAAGATAAAGCCCGTCGTTTTCACATATGTCGAACCGTACCACTGGTATGTCCTGCATGATCAAATGAAGAATAAATTGATGCATTTTTCAAGAGCCGGTATGTAAATAGAGCTTAACATAACTGCGTTGCATAAGGAAAATCATTATCATTATTACACGCCCCTAATTTAATAAACATGGAACAGGCAGACTCCTCCCCCCCCCCCCCCCCCCCCCCACAAATCTGTGTATTTCAACGTGGCAGTCCCACCCGCTTACTGCTTATATCATTCTGGCGTTTGAAGATAGTGGCCGCATTGGACACCTGATCACAACACGTTTAGACTCTGCTCTCTGAAAATAGTAGCAATAATTAAAACGGTTTTAATGCATTTGTTTTGGCATAACAGAACATTTAGTGTGTATACCCGAGCTCAACACCAGTTATCATGGTTACTCATATTGATTAAGTAGTAATTAAGTAGCACCAGGCTAAGCAAAAGCACAATACTTCAGTCTTTATATTCTAAACAAAATTAGCAATAATTATTTGCAATACATCTAAACTGATCTCATTATTTCAATATGAATATTAAGTGATCCACAACATGCATGTTTGTACGCAGCCTATCTCTAGGAAATTATTTGTATTATCAGTGGCATAAATTTGGTTGCAAGATTTACACTATAACATTGTAGGCCATACAAAGGAATCCAGATGTAAACTGAAGCTTCCCTGCACTTTTCAGGTTTGGCCGCTCCAAGCCGTATAATTACAAACTACCTAGATAGAAGTTTCCAAAAACCAACTGTAAGTTTTCTTGTTGGCAACAGTGGTATCAAATCTACATAGCTCAATCTTGCATTGCAATAGCTTGTGTCTGATAGGTAGAATTATTTTTTTGACCTTCGTTAAGCTATAGTTCATCAGAGAATTTCAGCATTATATACAATTTCAGGTAGCACGGCTGATGTGCTTAATTAAAATAGTCTGGTTACAGCAAATCTTCCCTTGGACAATCTTGATGATTTCTTGTGTTGTGTAACGCTAATATAATCAGGATCACATTTGTTAAAGTGGGTTATTGGGTGAAATGCGGAAGGTGAGGGTGTTCTTAATCAAAATGTGGATATGTGAAATGCGATGAACACAACATTACCAACCTGCTGCATTATTTTAGCAAAAGGTCATACTATTCAAACTGTGGGAATGATTTCTACCATACTAGTAGTACGTTTTCCAAATATTTAAGCAGCAATATTTGATGCTGGAGAAGTTCAGAGTGTCTGAATAATCTGAAGTTAAGATGATCATGATATCAACTCTCAAAACCACCTCACACCACATAGTTTCATCCACTAAAAAGCATAGGTCTGTGAAGTCGAGGAACATGTATCTATTTTCTCTTTGCAATACATAAATCTGTCAAAGTAGCTCCACACTAATCTTATCCTAGAAGAAAAATCTTCTGCCCCGTGTACAGAGACACCACGCCGGTGAAAATACTACGCACATAGACTAAAGATTTCATAGAGAGATGAATTAATTATTTGGAATTAGATTGCCGAGGGAAAAAGGGGCATATACTACTTAAGAACTAACTAGTGCCTTGCTAAGGTTCAGTCGACTAAAAATGTACCACCAGACAGAGCAGCACCAATCGCATCCTCGCACCACCAGGAACAGAATTACTGGAGGAGTAGAATTGTTCTTTAGAAGGGAAAACTGGATCACATCCGGCATCACGTTGCCGCGCCCTGTGCTTGGCATCCAAGAGCAGAGTTTCCCCAGCCGGCCAGCGACCGGGGACAACCTCCCGTTGACGGTCCACAAGCTTCCGACTTGGCAAACCGTCAGCCACCGTCGAGCGCCGGGGCTGGCCACGATGATTTGGTCTGTGCGGCGACCACGCCGTGGCCGCACAGACTGACTCGTCGTGGCCAGCGCCGGGGTTGCCAAGTTGCTAGCTTGTGGCGTTCCCCCCGCGGGACGGCATGTTGAGATACCTGCAAGAACACGGATGATGTGTCGGGGCGGCAGCGTCGCAGGATGTAGCGGGTTCTTCTGGCCGGCGCGCCGTGGATGTCCACGGTCGGCTGGGGAAACTATTTCCCTTGGGTACTAACGCGATCACCGTTAGCGTCGCTACGTCGGCCAGGGCGGTCGGCATCGTGGCTAGCCGCGGCTCGACGGCGTTGTCGACCGTTCCTGCTCGGCGGCCGGAAAAGGCGGCCCTTTTGGACTAGAGCGGCGGCCGCCGAGCAGAAGAGAGAGGAGAAGGTTAAGTAGACGAGATAGGAGGCGTGCTTACCTCCAACGAGAGTTGCACGGGCGCAAACTTCTTGCCGCCGAGGTTGAGCAGTTCGTAGGTCGGGGGCACGTACAAGTCGACGTCCAGCTCCTCTACCGGCGGTGCCGGCAGCTCCTCTTCTGTCGGTGGCAGCAGATCCTGGTCGGGAGGCTGCTCGGCCGGCGGAGGCAGCAGATCCTGCTCGGCCGGTGACGCCATCGGCTGCTCGGCCGGCGGCGGGGGACTTCTGCGCTGGACTGGAGGGGCGACGAAGTGTGTCTGTCTGTGTCTGTGTGTGTGTGGTTTTTTTTTCTGTAGCTCGCTCCCATCGAAACCCCTGGCTTCACTATTCCATATGTTATTTGTTTGGGAAATTTTGATAAGGACGTCGTTATGTTCCGGATTTGCCAAAACACACTGCACAATTGAGTTTTTGTCAGGCACATTAAGATTTGGGATACATATGCTAGCTAGAACACATTAAACGGCCAAAAACTGAAAAATTAAGGATTACACGCGCTAAGATCATCTAATGAGAAGTGCTCCGATGATTTCCCAAAAAATAAGTTGCACGAATTTTAAAACGCATCGACGGCTATGATTAGGTTCACAAAGTGATCAAAGAGAGTACTAATCATGTGGGATTAACACCTTTAACCACACCCCTAATCACAACCATCGATTTGCTTTAAAATTCGTGCAACATGTTTTTTAGGAAAGCACCGGAGCATTTCTCTTATCTAATTACCCTAAAAATTAACCAACTGTATGTTCAAGTCGTTCTTCTACCGTGACTGAAACTCCATTGATCGCATCACTAGAAGAACTCTAGCGCCACCACATGGTATAGGTGGTGAGCAACCAAAAAAAAAACTCTAGCGCCGACCTCCATCATCCCGGTGAGGCCCACTCCGTCGCCCACTTCGGTGACCCGGTACATCATTGTATGTTGTAGTTTACAAATCGTTTACACAATACATATAGATGTTCTTATCTTGACGCATAATTTGACGGACATGCAAGAATGAACTTGCCTAGAGACAAGAAGTGGAGTCTAAAAGCCCGAGTGACTCGTGAACCTCGTGTTCTGAAAACAGCTTCATCATCTTTATAAGACAATGTTTAAATATCCAAATGATGGTATTATGCATAGAGGATATTCTTATGGATTATTTCCCTTCCCTAGTTTGTAAAACTTATACCATTAAAGGTATTTGATTTTTTTTTGTTTATTATTGAGTGTTTGAAAAAATTTACATGAGGATTGTAATTCAAAAGTGTTTGAATTTAATACGAGTTCAATAATCATTGAACTCAAATGATTCAGAACACGAGGTTATCCTCGTAGCTAAACAACGTCTATTCTTTAGTATTCCACATACGTGCTTCGCTGGTGGGAAATTTAAGCATGTTTTGTTTTAGTATATAGATGAATCTCAAGTCATCATTGAGTTTAATTAAATCTTGCATGCAATTTGCCCATTATAATCGGCAAAACATATGAGGTTCAGCCGGTGGGATTTTTTGGAACAACCAAACTGAGACAAATTATTTGGTAAGGCCAACATTTCGTGTCGCCTCATCCCATCGGCACTACAGGAAAACGACGATATGCTGACAGTCATCTCCTCAATCGACGACTTTTTGTCGGGACCGTCGGCGTAAGAGTTGATCTAGCCTGGCCAGATTAATCGTCGGCGTGTTGCGCTCCGTCGACGGTAAAACTGTCAGCTTAGGTAGCCCTAGCTATTATTTATTTATTTTTTATTTTCCAATTGAATATGAAATAATTCATATCTTTAAATTTGTAAATCAAAATTTAACAAATATTTTTTTAATCGATTAGAAAAATGAGAGAAATCGAAATATGAAAACTATATCATCTTTTAAATCATATTTTTTATACTTGGTTCACAAAAAAATTCCAAAAAATAACTAAAATTTGTCGCCCTCGTTGGGGGCAGTCACCACCAAAGGGAAAAAAATGAGTCATTCGCATGTCCTATTGACGATGTAAACCGATCAACACATGGACAAATGGGATGTTTGTTTGCGTTAGCCCGTTTAGGACAAACTATTATTTTTAGATTGGAGAGATAGCAGCTTGTTCACGGGGACTCCTATAGAGTATCTCCACAGTAGCCCTTAAAAGGTCGTTCAACAAAGGCGCCAGCAACACGGTTGGGGGCCGATCGACACGCTAAACATCTACAGTTCAGAGGTCGTTCCCGCACCAGCACACCCAGCGATCCGGCCACCAACGATCATGTCGTGGATCGATGGGTCAAAAAATATATAGACCAAATAAATTTAAATTTATTAAGACAAATCGAAAATTTGAATAAAAATGGAAACCAAGCCGGGGTGGGTTTTGAGATGCATTTGTTCTTCTCAGAGCCCACATATGCTGCACAACATCGCGGATGGATTCATGCATAAGCAGGAAAGTAGTAGAATCATTTGGCACTTGATGATCGAACCTCAGCGAAAGGGCCATGCATGCCTCCATAGCCCAACTGATGAACCACCGGTGCTGCATCACAGATGATCATGGGGTGCTAACGAGGACGTCTATCGGCCGCTGCAGTCGCATGCCGCGACAGGATGAGAGATGGATGGGCGGCGTGATATATATGGGGAAGACACAAGACCGAAACCACATGAACTGGGCTGGGAGCAGCGGCACGTCAGAGAAGGCAGCATTTGAGCTTGGTTGAACGTTGATCGTTTGTCACCTCTACCACCACTACGGACGGACGTCAGACGCATATCAGTAGCATGGCATGGAGATCATATATCCTCACAGCACGTCTTGCACGAACAACGAAGCAGGTAAAGCAAAACAGATGTAGGCTCCTACTACTAGGTCGTCTGCACGGCAGGAAAGTACTACTCTAGTGTAGTATCTCTCCCTTCTTCGATCCCCTCATTTCTAGTTTCATCTTCTTCGCCCTATCGGAACACAAAATCAAGAAAGCTTTCAGTTCTATATATATTTGACAACTATTGCTACTAGTGCGGCCAAACGTCAAACGGTGGGCGGCCGCATGTGATACTGTCTCCGTGTGCAGGGTGAAAGCCTGTGGAAGGATCAAGGAACACAACAAGACAAGCCAGGAAAGTAGAAATGCAGCTCGCTCCCTCTTGGTGCTTTCGCGTGTACGTACCTATTATGTGTGCAGCAAATCAGGGGTGCTTTCTATCTCAATTGCAGTGAGAGATACGTCTTGCCCCCGGAGCATGTCCACCGGCACTTCAAAGGCAGTCCGACAGAGGCGTCGGTAACGGCATTGAGGACATACTGACGCCTAAATCACCGATAGTTTGGGGCCGCTGTCCGCACCACAATGAGTGCGCCCGCGTGACACGTTTGATTTGATAGGCGGGAGCCGACTGGAAGCGAGTAAAACGTCTCCCCGTCCAGACCCTCCTCCATAGGCAACTGGCAGCTCACGACATCCGACAGACCGTCGACGCCATCGAAGACGCCGTCTTAAGCGACTCCATGGTGATGGTGGCGGAGGAGGCTCACAACCACGAGTTTATGGCATCAACGGTTCTTGGGGGCCGGTTCGGCGACGGCGTGAGAGGAAGCAAGGATGAAAAAACATCGCCGCTCGGCCTTGGCGGAGTACCGTTACCGGACGGGCGGCTTTGCTAGCGAAGTCTGGAAGGACGCTGGCGAGGGCTCTAGCACCACCCTCGACCGCGACGGCTCTGCCCGTAGAAGTAGTGGCTACGGGAAGCGACCGAGGTAACGGCCTCAACATCGGTGATGACACGGTGGAGAGACTGTTTTCAAAAAATTCGTTCCTAGAGGCCGTCGGAGTAACCAGTCGTAGTTTCTTATATAATTTATATAAATTAATAGTTCTTGAGTTTTGTATGGCTGCCAAACGGGGACGGCTCGATCTTGCCAGTGTGGTGCGCGTTGTCGGCACCCCAGCCCAGCCCTTGGTTGCAGCGGTTATCGGACAGGTTGGAGCTCGACGCAATCTGGCTGCAGCGGTTGGGGCGCGCTGGCCCCGAGTCCTCAAACTGGTTGGGGCCGCTTTGGAGCCTGTCGGTGGAGATGATCTCTTTTGGACATCTCTCGATGGTGTGTCCGCTTTGAACACTCGATTTATCTATGCGTACCGCCATGTTCTCCCAAATTTGTCTCAGTAATATGATTGATGGGGATGGAGGTGTTAGCCGCCTTTGTCTTGGTGGATTACTCAGACACGCTAGGCACCTTCATATCCACCCCAAAATGTGTTGCAACTAGGGTTGCCGGACAACCTAGACATTGTGGGAGTACTTACAACAAAACAGAGTTTAAGTAACACAATCAAGTAACACATGGAAAAATGTGTTACAACTAAAACCTGAGTAACACATCATTTGTGTTGCAAGGGTAGGTAGTAACATAGTCTAGGTAATATCTAGTAATGTGTTACAAAGTTATTACTCTGGTAACACATAATTTTGTGTTGATCTAGATGTGTTACAAGCTATGACTCCAGTAACACCTTGTTATATGTTAGTATTTAGTGTTACAAGTTTCTATTAGTGAAAGGAGAAGAATTTTACCCGAATGGATTTTAAATTACCATCATTAAATTGTTTAAACTTTTATTTTGATATAGTTGCACTAAGAATCACTAGGAAAACTAAAATACAAATCGACTTAACACACTGACTAGCCCACAAAATACAACCCATCTAGCCAATGTATCATGCCTACATGTAAACATAATTCAAACCGTGGAAAGAAAATTTAAAAGCAACCCAGCAAACAAGTTAACTGGACCTACATTTACACGTCATTCAACTTGTTTTTTTTTTATCAGTGTTTTTTTATTTCTCTTCTTTTGTTTAAAATATGTTCATGATATTTTGAAAAACTTCATGGTATTATAAAAATTTGCATGGTTTAAAAAACACTTTCAAGGACTTTCGCCCGGCGACGTGGATGGCTCCATTCCTTCATCACGCCGACCCCGCTCGTCTTCCTCCTTCAGTACGAACGAGATGGGCTTCTCTGAACCACCCCCACCCTAACCTAGAAACTAAAAGGCTATGCTCGAGGTCAGAGAGAGAACCGCGTCCCCGCATCTCCGCCGCCGAAGTTCCGCGCACGACAATGCCTCCGCCGCGAGCCGCGGTGACGTGGGGCTACCTTTCGAGTAACCCACAATGAGGCTACCTGGGCCGCGCCAAGGACATGGATGCCCACAGAAGGCCCACGCGGGGTACCATGTAACCTAGTCCAAGTCGGTTAGGTCTCATAACCTGCCATATCTGTAATTGCCATCGGCATCGACCACCCGAGACCTGGCTACCTATAAAGCCAGGAGGGTGGCTCGTCCCCAGAAAAAACAACGAACACGCTCATAGCCACCACCACAAATCCTAGCGAGATTGCAATCTCACCATTGTAATCGCTACTCGTATCAACAATCAGACAAGCAGGAAGTAGGGTGTTATCCTCCGGGAGCCTGAACCTGGGTAAATCCTTACTTGTCAGCCGTCGTGATCACCAGCACCTATCTCTTTCCTCATCAATCAACCCGGGGTGCACAACTCTGTGACTTGTCGAGTTAACACTTCGTCACGCGGGCAGCCGGAGCGGAAGGTCGCCATCCCCGGCGCGGCGGGCGGGATCGGCTAGCCGCTCGCATGCCCACCTTGCTCTGGCTAGCGCGTCCCTAGCTATCCAGGTTGGTTGGATCTCAGGCCTGAGTTGGATCTGGGTGATCTGATAGTGATACTCTAATGGTCTAAAAAATTCAGATATAGGTGAAGAGCCTCACGGGAACGACCATGTCTTGGAGGCTCTGGAGGGCGTTGACATGGTGTATATCCTGGCCGGGGTGCTGAGGAAGACCTGCATGCCCAGAGACGACCTCTTCAAGATCAGCCGGCATTGTCAAGGCACTCTGCAACGCCATGGTCAACAACCTACCCATCGTAAGCACACTGCACACATCCTAATGTTGCTACTGTAGATCTGCAGTTCTGCGCACTGGAGGCGCATATGTGCTAATCCTGCCTTTGACACCATGGATTTGCTTGTACTTGACTTGTAATCTTTTGTTCATTTATATTCTGGTGTAGGACACAATGGAAGAGCGTTGACATAGGTGGGTACTAGAATTACAGATTTGTTTTGCCCCAAATGAACTATCCACTGCTAAATCTATTGTTACTTCACTGCAAGTATTATCACGTGTGGAACCTTAGTATAATGACTTTTTTTGTTCCATTTCCTTTAGTAACGAAATTGATCTACAAAATGAACAAAGCTGTAAGTACTTAGTGATGATATAACTTTAGGGCATGGTTATATAGAATATTCTGAATTCTAATCCCAAAACATGCATGTTGATTAGCAAATATAATGTATTTCGTGCACTGCAGCCATGTAGCTAGAGAGATGAGACGATTCTGGTTGTGCACATGAGATGGAGATGTCAGAATTCCCTTAGTGTTAATCGTGCTTCAGGATCTTACATGGACGGTATGTATGCCTACTTGGTTGCTAAACTGTTGCTTGCATATGATTTATAATTTTATTGTAGGTGTATATTTGTTCCTAGTGGACTTGAGGATACATAAAGATGGAGCTTGCATGGACTGCTCAGCAATACAAGATTACAAGGCAATTTTTCAACAGTGGAGAGACCTGGTTTGTACAATTGAATAATTAACATTGAGTACAGCGGAGAGACCTGGCATTTGTGTAAGGTAGCATATCATAGACCTTTTGTGACATCATTGGTGTATCAGTGTAACTCATTATTACATTTTGTCAATTTATTTTCAACTGTAGATAGCCAGTGGCGGACCTACAGGGTATGCCAGGTGGTCCATGGCATAACCTGCAGTCCGGCCCATGCACATAGTAATACTAGGAAAAAATGTAGATAACAAAGCCGGCCTGCTAAGTTCTACGATCGATCGTTTTCGGCCGGCCTCTCGTACGAGTAGTTACCGCTCCCGCTCCGTTCAGACGTCCAAGTCGCCCAGATAGATACGAGACCTGTTCAGTTAGTTGATTTTGAAAATTACAGTGACTATCATTTACATCCTTGTACTTGATTAAAATATTTTTTATTTGGTTAGTTTGTCTGTAGATGTTGATGTTGATTGACAGTCTCTTGTTAGTTGAACCTTATTTAAACTCCTAAAATGCCCGAGACCTGCACAATTTTAATGCTTGCATTTGTTCATAACTACTAACATCCAATATATTATGTTTTGTAGATTTGAAAGAAAGATGACTGATATGTAGTCAACTCTCTAGAAAAGCTGAATCAAGCAGAAAATAAAGCTTGAAGAGTTCACTTGGAAATTTAGTTTGAGTTGATGTGTTGGAAATGCAATATTATTCACCAAAGTATTTTCTTGTTGAGTTGACGTGGTGTAATATTCTTGACAAAAGTTATTTGTTGTCATCAAATTTATATGAATGTTCAGTGTCCACTGATATTGGAATTTACTTGATGTAATGCATATTTTCCTCTGTATTGTTCATAATTATTTAGTTTGAAGTTTGTGAATGTGTTGGGAATCAGTATCATTGTTTTAAAATTATACCAGATGTCAATTAAATTTACAAACAAATTATTTATTTAAATACGTACACTCATTAAACTATTAAATACAAAGTATTTAATAATTTAAAATACATTAATATGTGATGACGTGTTACTGGAGTTAAACAAATGTGTTACTAGGGTAGTTTACGAATATCAATTATAGTGTTACACTATAGAATATTATGTTAATACTTGTGTTACTTATCCTAAAAATAATGTTAGCAATTGTGTTACACTAGTTACAAAAACTTGTTACAACTTGGGTTGCTACAGTTATAAATTGTGTTACTGACATGTTTAGTAACACGTAAGATACATGTTACATAATAACACAATTTTCAGCCTACGGTAACAACAATTATGTGTGACAACAAACATCACTCAGTAACACGACATAATGGAACACATTTCAAAATGTGTTACTATGTGGGCAGTAACATGTTTTCGATTTGTAGTAACACAAGAGTGTGTTACCAAAGCTCTGTCCTGTTGTAGAGATTCGATTTGGTAGGATTCTCCCTTTTCTCTTCTCCAAGCATTTGTTCGGTGTGTCCGCACAGACAAATAGAGACAGAGTGAGGGGTCTCGTTGGTGATACTATTAGGTAATTCCTAACTCGAAACAGAAAAGGACACCAAAATCGTAACGTCGCGGCATACGGTGCTTTATACTGTTTTTTCTTAATTTCGACTCATTTCTCTTTTGGACATACAAATTATTGCTAAGTAAATTTTATATGAAAAACAAAATAATGCACTGATTATAATATTCAAATGGCATATCAATAAATCATTAAATTTTGATAATCCTTTAATTTGAGGTTTGATGGGGAAATGGGGAGCTTTGGGATCGGCTGTGGCTAAGGTTCCCTAGGTGCCCCGCATGTGAGCAAGGTTAATATAGTACATTATATAGCTCTTGTTTTTTTTTTCATATGAATTACTGTTTTATTTGTCGACAATATGAGCCCCTTACTGTTCATCTCGACCATATGCTCTCGGGAGGGAAAACGCCGCCCCGCTGTTTGTGTCCCCTTCTTCCAAACGAACCGTGCTTTGGAGTAAGGAGGGAGAATAACCATGTACTGACGTTGTATGCGATATCTGGACAATACAGTACCAGCTCTCGTTTGCAGCAGCACGGAGGGCACACAAGTGCCATTTCGTTACATGGCCTCCTTGGCCGTCGAGCTGCCATCCGCATCCACGGGAGGTCATCCTCTGATAGTTCTGCCTGCAAGACTCTGTTTGCTGTATGGATCTTACGTCGTCCGTGTTGGCCATGGGCCATAGCACGCATCTACTATGAGTTTTCTTGTTGATCTTCAGATTGGATACTGAACCAAGGCATGGATATGGTCCGTACGTCTATGTTTGTTGTTTCTGTACTTTTAGTTGCAAAGAACGATCGATGCTTTCGATGGGGCATCAGCGATTTGTTTCTGCACATGTTTTTGACGGGAAGTTGTAACCTGGAATTAATGTGCGGTAGCAGTTTTGGACTAATGGACTGGGTTGGCAATCTGCAAATTTGAACTTTTATGAGTGAGATATACATGCACACATTTGTTGACAGCATAGTAATAGTACACTAGTACATCGATATGATGCAGTGCGAATGCCTCTGCAAGATTTTGTTTCTATTTGTTGATGCTCATCAACCTCGCTTGGGTTGACGTACTGCTGCTGCTCCCGCGCGCCAGGTTTTTTTCAAGTTCGAACGCTCGTGGGCCTTCTCTCCAGAATACCGGGACGTGATTACGATACTCGCGTAGAAAGTCTGCTGGGCCACGGCCCAAGACATACTCGGTGCTACCTGCCTTCCGCTGGAAATCCTTAAAAAAGGGTTCTTCCACGCCTGTGCGCTCCGATGCTGACAAGTGTCGTAATTTCGTTCGTTTCTGCTCCCACATTTTCTTCACACGGTGACAAGTGGTAGCTCCCTGGTGGTGGGCAGAGGGTTGTACATGCATTTATTTTGAGATTCGTTTTTTAAAAACGAAATATCTTGAGAACCGTTTATCCGATTTACGAACCGTTTTCACTTTTGAACTCCTCGCGTCGAGATCTTCAAAACTAGATCCCATATTCATAAGTTTTGACAAACTTTTTTTTTGTACTTCGGATTGTGTATGTTTTATACACCCTAAGTGTAGTCGTACGTACAAACTGAATTTTGTAGTTATACGTACAACTTGCTACGTGTAGTTGTTTGTACAACCCGAATGTATTTCTACGTACAACATGTCCTGTGTTGCTGTACAACCCGGTCTATGTTGCTGTACAACCCGGTCTGTGTGTTGTTGTACAACCCGATTTTTGTTACTGTACAACGCGGTCTCCGTTGCTGTACAACGCGGTCTCCGTTGCTGTACAACCCGGTCGGGGTTGCTGTACGTACAAATTAATTATGTCTAGTTGTACGTTTGAGTCTGTATAGTTGTACGTGTAAGTTTATATAGCTGTACGTTTAAATTTATGTTAATGTACAACTTGAATCTGTGTAGCTATAAGTTTGAATCTACGTACCAGGGGCTTCGTGCGCCGGCTGAGCCAGCGAATCTATGCGCGTACTCGGGACAGCGCTTCGGGGCTTCGTACGCAACCGCGCGCGCGACACGTGCCTCCTCCGCAGCGGCTTTGGCTCACACGAGTTTGCCCTTCGCGAAGGGTTGCCTTCTCCTAGCGATACCCCCTTCCGTTTGTTGCCTATTTCACAATCAGGTCAGCGGCTATTACCCCTCCGGGCGCGACGTGGGCCGGCCCAAACCAGCGATCTGGATTATTTTTCTATTTCTATGTTAATTCAGTTTCATTTCTTTTTTTTCCTGTTTCTATTTATTTTTTTCGTTTTATTTTTTATGACTATTTTTTCGTTCTACTTCTATTTTTTAATATTTCTTTGTTTTGTTTAAAATTTATCTTTTATGATTTATTTTTTACTTATTTTCTCTTCTAGTTTTTTCTGATCATACAGTTTTTTGTTCATAGACTTTTTTCCGTTTATACACTTTTTCTATGCTTCTTTTGAATAAAATTTAAAAAGACAACTTTCATACAAATACCTATTTTTATTCACTTTATTAATAAAAAACAATTTTCGTTCAAGACTTTTCCTTTTCACTTTGATAATTGCTCAAAAATAATTCCTGTTTATAGATTTTTTTATTCAGTGTTAAAATCGTTAAAAAAACTGTTCACCTACCTTTTCTGTTCACTTTTATATTAATTCAAAAATATTTTCTATTCAACATCATTTTTTTCACTTTTAAAATGGTTAAAAAATAGTTTCCGCTCACACCTATCTTCTCTCCATGTTATAAAACCGATTAAAATAAGGTAAATGTTCGAATCGAAAATTGTTCTTTTCAAATAAGGTAAATGTTCGAATTAATTTTTATATTTTTATTTTTTCATCATGTTATTTTTCTGTAAAAACTAAAAAACTGAAAAGAAAAAGATAGGAGGAAGGAGCGAGTCCGCACATGTCGTCAACTAGCAGCTCCCCTTGTTCTGGTACATAAATTTAAAAATGTTCAAAAGTGTCTAGAATTTAACTTTCAAATTCGATAACATTTTATTTTTAAAATTTGTAGAATCTGAAGAATTTCCAAATCATAACCATTTTGAAATCTGAAAAAAGTATGTTTTGATCCATTCCAATCAATATCTAGACTAGAAACGGAGGGACAACATAAGAAATTTACGTCTTTTTCATATTCACATGTATACACAGTATATCTCGGGAATACAACATTACCTAGACATGTTTTGGTATATATATCCATTCATCTTAATCGAAAAGAGCAAGCAGTACTTCATAATACTACATTTGGAACTTACACAATTTTCATCTTTCTACTACACTATATCGTTTCAACCGTCGGAGCCTCTGCACTTTGACTTGTCTCAGGCAGAGGAGGGAGCGTATAGTTTAAGAGGCACAAGGTGTTTTCTTCTGGGTTTTTTTCTTGAACAAAAAAGTTCAAGACATTTAAAACAACTATCCGTATTGTGGGCATGTGACACTAATATGTTTTTAAACTATCTTAGTTCTAGGTGTAATCATTTCTATTTAGTACTCCCTCCGTATTTATTTAGTTTGCGTTTTGGGTATAGTGTAAGTCAAACTTGCTCAAGTTTACCAAGAATATAAGAAGAAATATCAATATCCAAAGTATCAAAAGGACATACTATAAAATATACTTTATAACGATTGTAATACTATAGATTTTCTATTGTGAATCTTGATATTTGATTCAAAATATTTGGTCGAATTTGACAAAGTTGGACTTTGAGTAAAGCTAGAACCGCAAACTAAATAAAAACGGAGGGAGTAGTTGTGCTGCTATTTTTGTTCCTGCCATGTGTCTCGCACAAGTTACCCCTCTAGACTTTTTTACAATATCTTGGGTATAATTCTTTAATTGTATTTTCTTGCACCAACTTTTGTCTCGTTATTTTGTGCAGCTAGTTGTGCCGCTCCAAAATGATTTTTGGTAAAATTTTGTCTTTGATAAGTGTACTATTTCTTCCTGATTTAGGAGTAGTGTACTAATCATTATATCTTGCATTCTCTAGAAAAAAATACCATACTAAAGGATAACAATTATAGGTAAAATGATGCCAACTTGGATTGACTGAAAGAAAATGGTAACGGTTACTTGTAAATGTTGCAATCAAATAGAAATTTTCATGTCTTCGGAAAAAGAGTATTTTAAGTGAATCTGACATGGTAAAATAAAAACTGGAGAAGAAAAATGATTGATGTCGAGGTATTAAAAAGATTGAGAAGTGCTCCGCTGCTTTCCGGAAAAACATGTTGCACAAATTTTAAAGCGCATCAACCACTATGATTAGTTTCACAAAGTGAACTAAGAGGAGTACTAACCATTTGGGATTAGCACCCTTACTCCCCACCCCTAATTATAGCCATCAATTTGCTTCAAAATTCTTGCAACATGTTTTTCTATAAAGCACCAGAGCATTTCTCAAAAAGATTAACGATGTAAGGTGAGGAAGAGGTCACATAGCCTTGTCCCGGAAGAGCTTCTTCTCGTGACGGTTCCAAGCCCGCGCGGCGAAAATGTGCTCACCTCTAATTCTTGAATCGCCACCTGTACACATGCCTAGCTCACCTAATTCTTAGGCCACATCGCGAGTGCTAGAGCTCATGCCAGAATCGCCGCCGATCCGTGTAAGAACTGACAAGACCACGCATCCATCCTTAACCAGAAAGCTGCTCACCAAAGTTCAAAACCCAGACCACAAGTGCATTTGGAGGACAACGCGTGCGTGCGTGCAATATACTGTATACCGGCATCGCAAGCGACGCCAAGAAGGAGTGCGACCATGTCGGGGAGGTTCGCCGGTGAGGGCAAATCGTCGACGGGGAAGAACCATCACCAGGCCAAGGGAGCGATGGTGCCCCGAGGAGTGCATGGCACTCTGCTCTGTTCTGCATCTCTGAACCAATACCGCGATGCAGGTTAATTAAATTCCATCTCGATCAACTCGGCTCGTTGCAGGTTACTTACATTTCTCCGGACTCAGAAAACAGCAGGGGTCGTGATGCAGTGTTGTGTATACGCAGCCATACTCAGAAGTACTGTACTTCCTAAAAGTTCAGAGGCTCGCTCGGCCTACGGCCTTGCCACAGTACATGAGCCGCAGGCTCGGCCTACGGAGGCGGCTTGGTTGGTTTGGACGACGGTGCTTCATGGGCACCCGCAGCAGTGTCCAAGTCCAGCCTGTGTCGACAAGAGTGTCGTCGGCTGGAACTGCCTGGGAGTTCCACCACCATCCAGTGGCAAGCGACTGTGTTTTTGACTGTCCACTTGCTTACATTCTGAATAATGTTCAACTTGGTTTTCGTATTAACTTCTGTTTGGTTACTGATCCAACGTTCAACTGTGTTATTCTGATTGTTTTTCAGACATTCAGATGTCAGACTGGGCAGACACTTCTTCAGCTGGGTGAACCATGGATGTGCAAGGAGCCAGACTGAACCAGTTGCTGCAACTCATCCAGGTAAGAGGTAACTGTTCATGTCAAACGATCCCCCCTCTGTGCAACCAAAGCCCCACATGATACTAATTTCGCTTTCAATTTGCTTAGGTGAAATCACATTCATGTGGACGCCGAGCTTCAGCGACACGAGCAAGGACTGGACTGGAGTGGCGGAGCCAAAGGGTATGCCCGGTATGCCCTGGCATACCCTCCAGCTAAGCATACAAGCGTATACTACTACTGGTACGTGGAAAAATAACAGATCGATTAGTGCAACGCTAATCAGCTCAATACATCCTGCTCTCGTAAAGGAAAAAAAAACGTTGAATGAGTATGCACTGAACAAAACCCCATCTACTAAAATGCTACAATTACTCGGCCTCCGCTTATTCTCATACTCCCCAATTTCACAATATAAGATGTTTTTAGCAATTTTTTGAATTCACTATACACATATCTAGACATGTTTTAGTATACATGTACACTCATTTTAATGTGAATCCATACAATATGTATTACGCCTAAAACAACTTATATGTTACATCTAAAACATCGTATGTTGTGACACGGAGGAAATACATCTTACACTTCAACAAAATATAGATTCAATCGTTAACTGCTTGCTCGCGACTACGCCACTGGCCGCCATGGCGAGGAGTTATTTTCCCCGAGTACCCAATTGGAATTGCACAATTTTAACACCGGCTAGGTAAAAAAAATTGAATTCATTGGACACTAGCAGTCTATCACCCATAATTTTTTATTTAGTAGAAACCCACTTGAAAATACACCTACGATTATAAATTATACTTTATTACAATATAAATTTATAGTTATTTATTAAATTAGTATATAAGTTTTATTAAATATCCAATAAATTATGTGGCATACCCGACCAAAAAATCCTAGATACGCCACCGGCACAAGCGAAGCATTGGCGATCACCAACGCGCAGGACGAGACGATCCTACTTCCCATCTCTCCATCTCTCCATGTAACAAATCTTATTTCACAGTGAGTAGTTTCAACCTTGTTCTGAAAGTTCATTCAGGACAAATACTGAAATAATAACTCTAAACTGAATATTTTTTCCTGGTGCTATACTTGCACATGACACACACTTGGCGCAGGTGTATCGGTTACGTCTAATTTACGTGATTCCATCTATGATCATCCATGTCCTAGGCAACAGTGAGGTTCCTACTGGTGCAGGCTTGGAAAAGAGTAGGAGCAAGATCCCTCGAAGCCACCCTGCACACACAGATCCTGACGCCACCCTTCCTACTGGTGCCTACGGGCAATGCCACCCACAGATCCTGACGCCACCGAGGCGACCAACCACTTGAAGCCTTGAAGGTCCGCCGAGGCACCAAGGCTAGGGTTCAAGGATCGCCATACCAGTTCTTCATCAGCTGGGATATCAGCAGGCGGCAGCTTGGGTTCAACCCAAAGGAATAAACATACTGAATACATGCTTGTATCCGAGCTGATGGCGAGAAAAGGAGACAGCAGGTAGGGGAAAAGCACAACTGAACAAAACTTTCACACATTCAAACTAGGACCGTTGTCTCGAGCATGACCGTCCGACAGAAGATCAACGGTGTAGAGCATATTCTAGTGGCGCGAAGCGGTACGAGGCGATGTGGGGTGTTAGATCTTCAATGAACGGTCCAAGGCGAGTGAAGCGGCTAACTGAATCAAACCAAAGTGCACTTGTTCAGGTTCAGAGGCTGCACTTTGTCAGGTTGATGTGCAGTCTAGCTACTCTATTCAAGCAATCTGTGTGTCACGACGGTGAGTTTAATTCCTCTTGATTCCTCCCATGTTATGCATTCTAGGTCATCATATTTGAACATCGGTGTTCCTTGTGCAGAATTTATGTCCATTGGCCTACCGGAGCACAGGTTAAACGCCTTGTTCCGCCTTGGCGACACTTCCCCGTAGTTTGGATTCTGTCCCGACATCAACGAGAGGAAGCGGCGTCGTTAATGGCCTACACAAATTTCCTTTGTCCTTCTTCTTTATCTTAAAAATTTCCAGTATCATCATTAAGTAGTTGTATACAAAACACCACTTGGAACAAGTTTAACAAAGACTTAATCTTCAGTAAGCACCATTGCAACGCCAGTATAGAAACTACGAAATTCACTGCTTGCATAATAATAGGAGCACTCACAACAACATAAATATAACGGGGGATACACTTCTTCGAGCAAAGCAAATCGCCGAAACTGAGTTCCGATGTGCTCATGCAATTGTTGCTTTCCCAAGTCAGTAATAGGAACGGAAAAGGGACCAGGCGACATTCACCTCCATACGGCAGGAGCCAATCTTAATCTCACCACCTGAGCTAACACCGGCTTTCTCAGGCACGAAAGATGCTTCACAACACTCTTCATCACCGGCAGCAGAAGACGCAAAGACGAAAACTTTCAGCATCGCGAGCAGCTGAACCGAGACGACTCGACGTGAGAGCCTGATCATGCCATCGGCAGCATTAACAGGCAACCCATCGTCTCCGACAGCAAGTAGCTTGACTTCCGCGGGATCACTTCTAGCTTTGGCAGCGCTGAACACACCCTTGAAACCATCTGGCCAGGACCCTGCAATGACTCTTACATGGACCGTGGCTTCGACAGAATCGCACCGTAGGCTAGATCTCAACTCCAGCGTGCTAAGCTCAGCAGGGTATAGACCGTCAATCAAGCAGTACTGACGGTAAATCAGAGCTAGACGGCTCAACTCTTTATCCTCTGATGATGACTCAGTTTCACCCTTGACCTTGAGCACGACCTCGATGTAAGAAGGATCCTCACACACCACGATCGGGCGGCTAGGGCCGGTCAGCGTCAGGTACGGATCATGCTGCGTGATGGTCTGGCAGTCGTCTCTCTCGCGGTGAAAGATGAGGTTGCGCTTGCGATCCAGCACGTCGCGCGCGGAGACCATGCCGTACACTTGCAGCGGCCAGCGTAGACCCTCCTCGATCGATGCAATTTTGAGTGAGAGAACCTGCAGGGTGTCCTTCGTTGTGAGGTTGGCACCGCTGTCGACGTGCGTGTAACACATGGCGGGGATAGTTGCTGCATGTATAGATCAATCACATGTGATTAATTAGCTATATGAGAGGATTCACGGCGTAATGACATCGCCGCAAAGCAATGCATAGCGTACATCTCAGAGCAAGTTGATGAATGTACGTACGGAATTAACAACATAGAAGGACGTAAGATTAGGAGGTAGGATGACTCACTGGTTTCATCGTAGGCGCAGAGGTCGCTCCAGCATGTGTTCCAGAAACTCTCAAATCTGGCGCCAAATTCTTCCGCATCTTCAAACACCACAAGCTCCGATTCCTCTAATTTCGCTTTCGATTCTGACTCTTTCATCATAGCCTCTTGTGCCGCGGAGTCGTCGTCGTCGTCGTCTGTCGACTCGGCCGCCCTCAGCTTCTCCGTCTTGGTCGCAATCTTCATTTTTCTGCTGCAGGCTGGAGGTTAGAATTTAGATCGATGTTTTGCTTGGATCCTTGGCCGGCGTATAAATAACAGCACGTATGGGCCGGAAACTGGAGTTCGAATCGGAACTAGACTCAAACCGGAAACTGGCCCCACGTACGTATGGAATTTCTCTAACGCAAAACCGGTCGGACTACGGACTGATCGCCTTTTTTTTCTTCTGTAGATTAGATTACAGTAATTTCGTGTTTTATTTATCAACCTCAAAATTATTTTTCTCTCACGTGGAAATGGATTTCCATCACCTAAAGACTATAGCGCTTGCATAAGTGGATTTTCCTGTCCCTCTGTTTCATGTATGCATATATACAACAATATTATTATTCTTAATTCTATTTTTATGTTTCTTAAGTGTTTATGCTTTACTATAAAGTACATAAAAATCACGTGTTGTGGGATTGTTATTGGACACAATACAACTGATTAGACATAGTCAAGCTAAATACACTAGACATTTCTATAAATTTGCTTATAAGTTGGTACAGTACAAGCCGGTATTAAGATATTTGTTAGAGTATAATCAATATATATATATATATGTCTCATAAATATTAAGAATAATTAATTCTTAATTGTATATAAAAAAATTGAGAAGGCGTAGAATTATATTCAGTTTATAACTTACGCAAATTTATATGTGATGTACAATACAGAAAGATACATAAGATTTATATTGAGTTAAGTTAATTGTGACAACATATTGCGAAGTATAATATGTGCAAAAAAACATAACATATATATATAAGATTGTACTAAATATAAAAAATGTTGTATTTAACTAAAAGAGTTTCATATAATTATATTTATTAACAAATTTGTCTCAGATCCGAAAATATTTTGGACCGGCCCTGCTCCTAGTCTACAACTGAAGCTTGCTTCGCAGGTACTCGTCGGACACGACAAGCTGGGGATTGGAAGGCAAGGCCGAGGTGGGCATCTTCAATGGGTGGCTGCGCAACTTGGCACCTGTGAACAAAGCTAGCAACGACACGATTGACGTATCTCCGGAGTGAAGACTGTGCTTGGTTACCATGATAATGGTTAGGCCCATTCTTGCAGTGATAACAAAGAGCTTCCGAAATGACCGTGACATCCTAGGTTACTACCATGCTAGAGGAAACGACCATTTCCGAGAACTCGCCTGCAGCGTTGGAGAAAGCCACGCCCTCCCCCTCCCCCTTCACGGTACTCGCTAGATTTTGCACCGGTTGTCCCCGAGCTCATGACATTGGTCGTGAGGGGATTGAGATCCAAAACTGCGCCCGTGGAGACACAATATAAGATCTTTTGTTGGACAAGACACACCGAGGGAATGGTGCTCGATCATGCCATCAACCACAATGACGAAAAATTCGCATCCTCATAGAAACAAGCCCAACTTCGGAGAACCTCTCCAAGAAAAGCCACATGCCAAGACTAAGCTAGATGTCAAGCGAGCTTAAGGGCTTCTATGCACTCCTTGCACCCGACACTTCATAATTTTCAGCTATTCTTGTGCACTTTACCTCTGATTGTTATCTGGAAGACCCGGACAACTATCTTCCTTGATTTTATGCTTTTGGCGAAAATCGTATGCCTCATCAGCGATGTAATCAAACTAATAACCTAGTTGTTTATTAATTTGAAGCGGTGCATTAACTGTGACAGTAACAAAATGGGCGAGAAAGAAGGAAAAACGGATAGAGGGGAGCACGCCGTTTACGTGATAATCGTAACTATCAGGTTGACTGTCAGTATTAGTTGTCGATTCCTATTTTTCGGCTCGAAGAGAACCAATGGTGGTGAAGTAGATATGAAATTACCTGGAACTTTGTATTATTTTCAAATTCCTCTATTTTTTTTAAAAAAAATGTAGACATCGGTGCAAGCACATCTACACCGTTTCACACGAGCACGCCACCATTTTTTTTTTTTTTTTGAGATCAGCACGCCACAAAAAATTGATTACATGGATGATGCTACATAATAATCAAACAAGTTACCAAGATCAATCTAACTATTACTTGGCTCGTTCACTGTGCCGATCAAGATTGATAATAATTCCAAAAACATCGGCTCACTTACCAGACGAGACGGATAAGGGTAATTTTCTTTTACCAAATTCCGAAAATCCAAATTCGTCCCCTGATTTCTCCTCGTATTCCCATCCACCGAAAATCTCGTGATCTTCTTCATAAAAAAAACAAAGAAAAAACAAAGAAATCTCGTGATCTCCGGCGCCTCTCCAGCTTCAAAACAAAGCACGCTGCCGTTGCAGCACCAACGGCTACTCTCCCATTTCAAATCCTCCTCCCCTCATCTTCCTCCTTCCCTCTCGCACGGCATCCAATCCCCACCTCCTGATTCCCTCGTCTCCAGATCCCCACCTCCCGAAACCCTAAACCTGCCCGATCCATGGCGCCGCCGCTGCCCACGCCCTCCCCGCGGCCGGGGGCGCCGCCGATGACGCCGCAGGCGGGGACAGCGACCCCGTTCCGGACGCCCACCTCCAAGCACCGCCTCCACTTCCCGCCCGCCACGCCGCGCAGCAACACCCACGCCCACAACCACGCCGCCACGGAGCACCCCGTCGAGGTCATCGGCCGCGTGCGCAACCTCACGGCCTCCGCCACCGGCGCCTCCGCTCTCGAGGTCCCGTCCGGGGGCGCCTCCACGACCGTGCGCGTGCGCGGGGACGCGGGCGGCCACTGCCGCGACTTCAGCCTCGACGGGGTGTCCGTGTCCGACGACGAGGACCTGGAGGCCTTCTACCGCCGCTTCGTGCGCTCCCGGATCGAGGGCGTCCGAGTCGGCGCCAAGTGCACCGTCATGGTCTACGGGCCCACGGGCTCCGGGAAGAGCCACACCATGTTCGGCTGCGCCAGGCAGCCCGGCATCGTCTACCGCGCGCTCAGGGACATTCTGGACGGCGGGGGCGGCTGCGGCGAGGGCGGCTGCGGCGAGGGCGACGGCGAGGAGGATGCCGGGTTCGGGGTGGGGCTCTTCGTGCAGGTCTCTGTGCTCGAGATTTACAACGAGGAGATCTACGACCTGCTCGTGGGGAGCGGGGCCAGCACCAAGGGGAACACGCCCAAGGTGAAACACTCATACTACGACTTAATTTACGCACGCAATGTCGTCCTTTACTGATTGATGAGAGGTGGGCCGTGGAAGGCGCATGCTTTGTGTTCAATTTCTGTTCATCTGTGTGTGCTTGAGAGAGAGAAGATCTGTTTTGATTGATTGTGATAGATCATTAATTACTGCTTCTAATTATGTAGTAACTGAGTTTTTGTTAACTACCGAGGATGAGAATAGATCCTGATGTGATGATTTTAGATTGTTAATTAATTGCTGAGATCTATATAAAAGTTTCTGGGGGCTTCCTCAGGAATTGTAACTGTGCTTTCTAGTAAATTGTTTGGCACTTGTGTGTGTGTGTGTGTGTGCTAGGGGATGTGCTAGTAGTATATTAGACGGCTGTCTGAGGTTCCAAGTATAAAACTCGTGATTCTAAGTGTAAGCTGTAAGCCTCACTGTCTCTTATGTTGTTCATTGTTATAGCCTGTTTGTAGTGTGTGAGTGTATTAGTTTAGATCACTAATCTGAAGTGCAAAGTTACAAAATTGTCATGCTAAGTGTGGTGAACCAACCGTAAACTGATATTCCTCATTTTTATGACCCAATAGTTGTGTGTGTTCCAAGCAGAAACAACAGCTGCTTGAATGGTGACCAACCTAAAACATGTTGTATCTGGTACTTAAAATGTCCACATCATTCTATATAGTGATAGCTAAATAGTGTTATAGCCGAATAGAATTTTCAGCAGCTGGACTTACCCTGACAAAGTTGTTGAACTACTTTCCTATGTAGCATATTGCAATGTCAATGTGAAATTGACTTGATGTAAGTCATCCATTATGTTTAAATTTTAAATCACTAATTACTTGCTGGGATTTATCTAAAAAATAGTTTGTGCTTTCTTACGAGTTATTACTGTGCTTTCTATTAAATTCGCAGTCATGAATGTCTATTGTAATGTTAGATGGCTAACCTGAAGATCCAAGTTTGGACCTTAGGATGCTTAAGAGAAGAACTGTAGTGATTGTTTTAGATCATTAATTATACTCCCTCCGATCCATAAAAAGTGTCGCCCATTTTGTACTAAGCTAGTACAAACTTTGTACTAGATGAGCGACACTTTTTATGGATCGGAGGGAGTAGCTGAGTTTATCTGCGTGTTGAAGAATGATGGGTACTTTCTCACGAATTTTAACACTGCTTTCTAGTAAATTGGATGGCAGTTGTATGTGTGCTAGTATACTAGACGACTAATCTGAAATTCCAAATTTAAAACATGTGTTTGTAAGTGGGCAATAAGCCTCGATGTATCTTATATCGCTCATTGTTATAGCCTTTGGGTAGTGTGTGAAGTGTGAGTGTATTAGTGTAGATGACTAATTTGTAGTGCTCATTGTTATAACATGTGAGTTTTGTGTGAGTGTATTAGTGTAGATGACTAATCTGTAGTGCTTGTTGTTATAACACGTGAGTTGTGTGTGAGTGTATTAGTTTAGACAATGTCATACTAAGTGTGATAGTATTCCTCAGATTTATCACCCGACAAGCTGAACAATTACTGCATGAACTATGACCAACCTAAAATAAATCGTTATCCATTACTTAAATTGTCATGTTCGTGTTCTGGATAGTGCAAAAGCCCCACAGGGATTTCAAGCAGCATTCAACTGACAAAATATGATAAAACTACTTTGCTATGTGGCAAATGGCGATGTCAATGAGAATTATTGACTTGATGTAATTCATCCATCTTGTTTAAGTTTCTCCATATAATTTGTACAGGTGAGGCTTGAAGTAATGGGGAAGAAAGCCAAGAATGCAACTTACATATCTGGGAATGAAGCTGGGAAGATATCAAGGGAGGTTGCTAAAGTAGAAAAGCGGCGCACTGTCAAGAGTACGCTTTGTAATGAGAGAAGTTCGCGAAGTCACTGCATGGTGGGTTGTAATGAACTGTTAGCACTTAGCACCTGTAACCTTGATGTTCTTGAAATATACAACCGTTTATTAACTTTCTTTGTGCCACTTCTCTAGATAATCTTGGATGTCCCATCGGTGGGAGGAAGACTGATGTTGGTGGATATGGCTGGCTCTGAAAACATAGAAGCTGCAGGCCAGACTGGATTTGAAGCCAAAATGCAGGTGTGTGATGTTACAATCCTTGTAATTTCAGTAGCATCCAATATATCTTAGTTGCCTTCTTGCAAAATGACGCATGTTTAATCACTTCATGACATATTTCTAACAGTCAATTATCTGAATCTTGCACACATGCAGCAACTATATTAGAGTTTCCTCATGATACAGTTCTGTTTTCTTTTGAAATAAGATGGCAAAGTTCTCCATGCTGATATACCCATATGAACTGCAGCTGAAAAACCCATAATTAACCCACAGATTGTACTTTCACCACTAATCTCTTTTTCTGCAAGTCGATGTACAGAAGTGCATGTTAATTAAGATGACACAGTTCTCTGTTCGTTTTGAAATAAGATGACAACGTTCTGTTTCCATGCTGATATAGCCATATGAAATGTAACATTATAATCCCATAATAAACCGCAGATTGTACTTTCACGACGACTCTCTTATTCTGCAAGGCGATTTACAGAACTGTATGTTAATTAATCACTTTGTTTTGCACATCTGGTCTATAACATTGGTTACTGTTCCACAGACGGCAAAGATCAACCAGGGAAACACAGCCTTGAAACGAGTTGTTGAGTCTATAGCCAACGGTGATTCACATGTTCCATTTCGAGATAGCAAGCTGACAATGCTCTTACAGGTACAAAACACTGAAGGACCTCATTTCCTGATACCACTTAACGCTATGTTTTTTCCTGGATAATTTTAAACTTGAGTTTTTTCTTGGGATTTCAGGATTCGTTTGAGGATGACAAATCGAAGATTCTGATGATTCTGTGTGCGAGTCCTGACCCAAAGGAATTGCACAAGACAGTTTCTACCTTGGAATACGGCGCTAAAGCAAAATGCATCATCCGTGCTGCTCATGCGTCAACACCAAGGGACAAAATGAACTCTGATGAGTCATCTTCAATGCTCAATTCAAGGATCGAAGCAATGAACCAGTTCATATACAAGCTCCAGAAGGAGAATAAGCAGCGAGAGAAAGAGCGCAACGAGGCTCAGACTGTTCTTCGTCAAAAGGATGAGGAGCTAGCACAAGTTAGGGCGAAGCTCCGGCTGATGGAAGGGCAGGCTGCAGCTGCAGAGGAGAAAATGATTAACTCAAAGGTCATCGAGAAAACCAAGGCGATGGAGGAGAAAATGCTTAGGCAACAGCAAGAGCTCCTTGCTCTGAAGCAGCGACTGCAGGAGGTTGAGCGTGAAAAGGTGGAAGCTCGTCAGCCTGTACAGCAGGATATAGTCGGAGGTAGACTGTTGGCACGACTGTCAGAGATGGCTGCAGGAGGAGATCCATCCATGTCAATGGCGATGTCGATGTCCATGGATCTGGACGCGGGAGATCAGCCAACGGTGCTAGATGTGAAGGTGATAAAGGAGGATACTCGCCAGCAGGGCCAGATATGGAACAGCAGTACCACAGCAGGCTCTTGCACCAGTGCCCTGGAGCAAGAAGATGTGGTGAGACTGTCTGGATTCCCGGAAAAGGCCGTCCTGAGCACCGTCTTTGAGGAGGGAGATGAAGGTGAGGAGAAGGACAATGGTGCTGAACAGGAGGAAGTGTGCAAGGAAGTCGTGGAAGAGGGGAGCTACAAAGTGGACAGGATGGAACAACCGCTTGCAGAACCAGACAGGACTAACCGTATTCAGAACATCTTTAGGCTCTGTGGGAACTACCGTGAGCTTGTCAAGAAGCAGAACGCGGGGTCACCAGTGAAGCCGCAAGTGCTTGGAGACGACGAGAACAAGCAGCTGGTACAGCAGCTGTTAGGAGATGAGAACAATCTGCCGGCAAAGCAGCTGTTCGGTGATGAGAACAAGGACCCGTCAGCATGGGCAGCCATAGAGACCCCCATGTGCGACGTCAAAGTGGCTGATAGCCCAGTATCGTCGCAGCTCTCGCCGATAGTTTGCCAAGTCGTGGATGAGGCCGGATTGACTGTGCCGGAGGAGCTGAAGTCATGCACCACACCTGAAGCAAATGACCAGAGCAAGCAGAAGGAGCGAGAGGGCCTGCTGGAAGTGTACATCAAGTGGGAGTCCGGCAATCTTATCAAGGGGCTGAAACTCCTGCCGACAGCATGCCTTTCGGACCTGAGGAAGCTCATAGAGGCTCACTTCGAAGAAGCCACCAACAAGAAGCAACAGCACCACCACCAATTCACATTCCTCCTCCTCGGGGTACGTCATTCAGCTAGTTCCTTTTCATGTTTTCACTCATTTTGTTCTTTGTTGCCTATTACTGTCGGTGATGTTGTTTGTCAGTCACCGTAACATGTCTTGGAAAACCTCATCTTGTTAATGATATGATATTCGTTGATCAACATAATTCATTCATTGATGATGGCGGGAAAATGTGGGGGGCTTGTATTGTTGGATGCAGGATCCTTCCGGTGCTCCGGTGTCGAGGGACAATGAGTCGACGGTGCAGATCAGCAAGCTGCCCAACTGGAACAACCAGACCAACAGCTACCTGGCCTGCCTGCGCGCGGTGAAGAAGCCGGCGGCAGATCAGCTCCACCAGATGCCGTTCAGCCCACTGGAGAGCAAGCTCAACTCGGCCCTGAACGACGTGCAGCAGCAGCAGCGTGCCTCCGGCGCCCTCTCGCCCAAGGTCGTCGGCCAGATGAGCCCCAGCTTCATCCGAGAGCTCAGAGCTTGAGCTCAATCAGGCATGAGCGAGCAGATTGCTTGTTCGATTCTTTGGTTGGCTGGTTGTCAACTTGTCATCGGTCACCTGTGTGGTGACGAAGATGTATCTCGTATCTGTTCTGTGATCGATGTAAAACTACTAGCCGGTCTTGCTATTCGTGATGTAACGTTGTTGCATTATGCGAGTGCTGGACATCCAAAACAAGATGGTAATTATGCGTCGTGCAGTTTCTTGTTTGTCCAAGTTACCTCACTGAATTTGACAGAATGAAAAAGATCGTGAAAAGGAAGGTATGAACAGAAACGCAAGGAAAATCCACCCACAAAAGAAAGTGAACAATGTTTGAAGTAACACCACCAGCTACAAGCTGGAATGCCATGGAGAGTTTCCTGGTATTTGTTTGGCCTCGTTTGCCCATTTTACCATGGCCGGGTTGCCCTCCACAGCAACAACATCCCAGTGCGCCGCGGCCGAGCACCTTGCCAACATCCACGATGACAGGAGACCGGGCATGTGGAGATGTTGTGCAGAGGAGAGAGTGTGCTAGTGAAGAGTTGGCGCCGATGTCTTCTCCTAGTTCCTTGTTGATCCTTTGGTCACCAACACTAACCGATCTGATTTGCTAAAGGTGAGCATCATGGTCCCTCTAAACTTGTTTTTATATTCCTTCATCTCGAGAATTCTTCCTTCTTGCTACAAGTCCTACAATATTGTAGTGAAATACAGGAATATATAGAAGAAATTTCAAGAATTTATTCATTTCAACCAAACAAACTCACTAGAAAAAAAAAGCCTACGAATTGGAGCCCTACAATTTTTCGTTGACCCAAAGGACCCTTAACGGGCTACATGACCTTAACTGTAGGGTGTAATGGGCCTGGCCTACCAAGGGTCAGCTACTCCCTCCGATCCACAAAAAGTGTCGCTCATCTAGTACAAATTTTTTACTAGCTTAATACAAAATGGACGACACTTTTTATGGATCGGAGGGAGTAATATCTTACCCATGCCTCTGGTACCGACCTTCGCGTTAGATGTAGCCTTCGTGTTAGCTGTATGTTTCGTTTCCAAAGCCGTTGATATTTATTTAAAAAAATCTATTATTTCCTGTGGTAGCTTTTTCTTTTGGTAACGAAAGTCTAAGCAATCCTAGGGGTCGATGAAAAAATAAAAACAGGACAACATATTATGACTGTCGGTGCAAAAAAATATAACATGTTTGTATTAGACTGTCATTGGCCGGTTAAAGCCCTGAAATCAGGTCAGCAAAGGTTACCAAAGGAATAATTGGGAAACGAGCATTGTGTACAAGTCACTGTGATGAGAGGGAACTGGAAAACAAACCACTTGTTGGCGAGCACAAACATATGGCTCCTGAGCTAAATGGATCTCTTCATTTTCGAAATCAAAAGTCATATTTAGAAGTGTCAAAAAATCCAAACCAACCACTAGTAAAAACCACCATCACAATCTTGTATCTAGAAAACTCTATCATGGTATTTGTTTGGACTCGTTTGCCCACATTACCATGATGCTTAAGTACACTACGACAACACTACACATAAACATGTTGCAGTTCAGTTACTCGCATTGATTATTTCATGGAAAATACGAGCATGTGAGTATTGTCTTTCCTAGCTGTCTATATTGGGTCCGTTGTACACCTCGTATATGGAAGTGGCAAAGAAGTGGAATCAGGTGAAGATGGGAGCGTCAGTCCCTTGCAATGTTGTAGAAGGTTGTTATTCTTGACGAGGCACTGATCAGTGTATCACTTGATCTTTCAAGGCCCTGAATTACACAGTTTGACAGTTAACAAGTGGCTCTATAAGGTATCATACCTCGACATTTCTGGTGAACTGGCCATTAATTGTTGGCGGCATGTCGTAAGCTTCTTTTGTAGCCACGCAGTTCTCCATGTGAAGATGGAAGGCGTACACACCACATCATAACGGATTTCCTATTGTCCCATGTCTCACTTTGCAACGAAGAACAACCAACAACCACCATACGTAACGAAGATAAGCAAAACGCGCTAATGGGTCTTGCTCACAAGGGGAAAAAATGCTCAAAGCCTTGTTTATTTCAAGAGTTTTATTAGGGATGGGAAGAGTGGAGATAGGGATTGGGTGTTCAGCCCATCCCCGCAAATATTCTTTGCTTAAAAAGTTAAAATACACTAGTATGTACCAGAGTTTTTATCTTGAAAAAAATGAGTTAGTTGGTGGGGGATTTTAGGGATTATTCCCTCTAATAATTTTCTAAAATATACTAGAGGTAAACGTAATAGTGGGGATTTTTAGATTCCAAAATAATCCCCACCAATCCGCGGACCCTGCTCTGTAAATGAACATGAGAAAAATACGGACCTGACTAGGCACGTAAATTTACAAGCGGGGCCTAGAAGTAAACTTGAGCAAAATGGTGGACCCCAGCATTAAGGAGTTTTTTTTAGAAACCCAAGCTAACTGTCGGGTGTAATGGGCCCGGCCTTCCAAGGGCCAGCCCAAATCTTCGCCCACGTGTCCGTGCCGACCTTTACACTTCCAAATAGCCTTCGTCTTCCTCCCCCAATCGGACTCCCTGGAACCCCAAAGGCGTCGAGATGACGGGCCGCCATGGCAAGCGCGCGACCAGGGAATCCGGGAGATCCAAGCTCGGCGTGCTGTACAGGACCGATGCGGCGGCGTCGGCACGCCGAACCAAGCGCGCCGAGGTTCGGCCGGTTCGTCCGCCCATGCGCGAGCACTCCGTTCCCGCTGGCACTAGGGTTTCGCGATCACCACGGCTCCCTCGCGGCGAACGGGACGGCTCGGAGGATGTGGCCCCGGCGCCTCGTCCGCCCATGTGCGATTGGGACCCGGTGGATAGGACCCTGCCTCGCGCCGAGGCCCCGGCTCCTCCGCCGCCTCGCACCGCGTACGCTCTCCGCAACCGCAACGTCCCCGATACCAGCAACCGCAAGCCCTACATCGCCGCCGGAAGCGAGAAACGGTATCTCCTATACCTCCAGCCCTGCAACGCAATCAGTTGGTTACTTGTACTATTTGATTGCTAGAATGATTTGTACGTATCTGATTGATGGATACTGAATTGATTTAGTTTGAATCGATCTCGGCCTCAGTAGCATCCGTCTGGGTTGGTTGTGTGAATTTTGGTCAGAGTAACTTACTATGATGCTCACCAAATGATGAAGCTCAGGACCCCTACCCAATTACCCCTCACCAAATGATAATCACAACCGAAGATATCTTCATATGCTGCTGACTAAGCATTTGATGACAAGAAAATGTGTAGTATTCTCCTGTTATTTCAGTATACTGGCCGTAGGTACTTCAAATTGCAACAGATGGAAACTTAGTTCAGGAAACGAAATCTGGTTGATTTATAGGGTATTTATAAGCCACACACATCACACTTTAGTTTGATCCTAATCCCTCTTCTCATGGTCTTAACATGGAGCCCTTGCATCACTATATTTTATTTGCATATCTCCATATTTGATCGTGACTGGGTACGAGACAGTTTAAAGTGCTTCCTATCTAATGTTTTTATGACACAATTTAATGTCTTCTATCCAGTGTTCCTATTAAAAAATATGCGTGTCATTTTTCTCACTAGTAGCAGTAGCCAAGGTTCAAAATTGTTGTCACTTATCAACCTTTTGAGTTTCGATATTTCAAAGGCCCATTGTTTATATTCCCTTCTATCAGCTTCTCTTCAATGTGATAATAACAATCAGTATTGTTTCTTAATTGTTTGTTGGACATTTGAAATCAAGAAATGTGCATGATGTTGACACTTCTGCTCTTAGGGGGGAACTTAAGCATGGTCGACCATGCTCTTCTAGGAAAAACCTTGAGCAGCATGAGCTTTGGGAGGCTCCATCATGTGCACGTGTGGGTTTGGAATACTACAACAGCATGAATCAGGTTTTGATCTACTTAAAATTGTAAATAGTGCATAGTGCCACTTAGTAGATGGGTAGTCATTCACCATCTACGAGTATATCATCAGATCTGAATGGTTTTTCAGATTTACCTTTCTTTACTATGCTCAAAAGTTAATATGCTGATGTCTGCTGCTGGAAATGAGTCATCTTAACAAACTAGATCGTTGTGATTTGTGAACCATACAATCTCACTAAGCCAAGACATTGCTTCTTTCTCGAATATTCTGAAATTTCAGCCTGATGGTACTTTAATTTGTTCGTTTAGTTACGAGAACAGCAGAGGAAGGCTGCACTGAAATGATATCATAAGTTCATAACGATAGCATTGGTATTGGTAGTAGTAATAATCTGTATATAGCCACAACAAACAATATTAGAGCTGTCTTTAGTCTTTACACTGAATACTGTTGTTAGTAGGCCAAGATGCAAGTTCCCAGCCAAGTTGTGCTAGATCTAGGCTTATTTGTTGAAAAATGGCATACCGACAGAGCTCATTTAAATATATAAAAGGTATGATGGACATGTAAGGAGATCTACCCACAATGGAGAATGAAATAATTTCTAAGTATACAGATTACACGGTGGGAATCTCACGGGCTAAATTTGTTAGTTCATAGTGAAACTATAAGTTTCTAGCTCATATCCTGCTTATTAATTCATATATGCATCTTTGGACCGCCCGCTTATGTTTGTTGGTTGTAGGGCGATGAGCATGAGCTGGTTAAAGCAGTGGACGTCCATTCCTTTCTCTGGTGTGGTATGTGGTTGCATGCAAATTTCCTTGCTAGGCCTAAAGGTGCCAGCCACTGTTTCGATTTTGTTCCGAAGTGCTTCTTTGCTGAACTGAAGCTTGATGGACTTGGTCTGCACTGCGCTTCATGCGTCATGATTCATTCAGGTGCGCTAATAATATAACTTTTCACTAGTAGTATTTGTTGATTATTTCTGGGGACCTTATGGTTTAATTATTTTTGTATTGTTTTGGGGACTTTATCGTGTTTGTATTCATATCTTGACACTTGCAGCTGAATCAGAGAAGCTTGGTGCGTGTGCAATGTGCCCAAGTAAAATCCTGCACCCTGCTGATGGTGTTCATCATGGTGGCCAGAATTACCATCAACCTGCTGATGCCGATGATGGTGGCCAGACTTGCTTTGAACCTGCTGACGATGACGATTTACTTAGTTTTTGATGAGTGTTGCCTTGCTGTATTAATGTAACCAGAATGTGAAGAATAACATTGCACCTTGATGTTCATGTGGTGGCCATATGTCGGGCCCCGAGCGGGTGACGTGGACGGCGCGAGGAGCTTGGCGGGCGTGTGGCAAGCTGCCCAACTGGAAAGCGAGCTCTTCCCATGCGTGCATCCTTCTGGTGCTCCGGTGTCGAAGGAGAAGGAGTCGACGGCGCAGATCAGCAAGCTGCCCAACTTGGAAAGCAAGCTCAACTTGGGGCTGAACGATGTGAAGAAGCAGCAGCAGCCGTGCCTCCGGCGCCATCTTGCCCAAGGTCGTCGGCCAGATGAGCCCCAACTTCATCCGAGAGCGCAGAGCTTAAGCTCAACCAGGCTTAGATTATTTGGGCTGGCTGTGGTCGGTCACCGCTGTATCTCGTATCTATAAGGTATTCTGTGATTTATGTAAAATTACTAACCGTCTTGTAGTAACGTTTAATGATCCGTCGCCGGTCTTGATGTTGGTGATGTAACGTTGTTCCATTACACTAGTAGCTGGACATCCCAAACAAAAGCTAATAATCCGTCGAGCACTTTCTTCATTGTCCAAGTTCCCTCGCTAAATGTTACAAATGAGAACATCGTTAAAAGATATGTGTGAATGGAAATGCAAGGACATCCACCCCCAAAAGAAAGTGAACAATGTTGAAGTATTACCGCCACCTACAAAGTTGGAATGCTATGAACAATATAAAGAATATATGTGCTTGCCTTTTGATTCAATAATCTTTTTATTTGTGAGTTTCTTTTCTTAATCCTTGAAATGCCCTCTCATGTTTGTGATGTTTTATGGGGTTGACTTCGTTCGGTATGTCTATCTCCACTTAGCACAAGGATCGTGCACATGCCCAAGCAACATCTTAATATGTTTCCACACGACTGAGTATTCTTAAAAGAAGTAAGAGATGTACATTTTCATTTTTCAAAGCCGTTGATATTTATTAATTTTTGCTATTGTTAGGTGTGGTAGCCTTTTCTCTTGGTACAAAAGTCTAAGCAATCCTAGAGGCTTCATGAGAACATAAAAATAGGACACCATATTATGACTCTCGGGCGCAAAAAAATACAACATGTTTGTATTAGACTGTCATTGTCTGGTTAAAGCCTTGAAATCAGGTTAACAGAGCTTACCAAGAAAGAATAGGGAAACACGCATTGCCGATGAAATACCGTGATGATAGGGAACCGGAAAACAAACCACTTGTTGGCGAGCACAAACGTATGGCTCCCGAGCTAAATGGATGTCTTTATTTTCAAATCAAAAGTAATATTTAGAAGTGTCAAAAAATCCAAACCAACCACTTGTAAAAACCACCATCACAACCTTGTACTCTAGAAAACTCTATCATGGTATTCCTTTGGACTCGTTTGCCCACTTTACCATGATAGTTAAGTACACTACGATAACACTATGCATAAACATCTTCCAGTTTAATTAATGGCATTGATGATTTCATGGAAAATACGATCTATTACTTTGCCTTTATCGCTACTTAATTTTGTGCATATTTTTGTCGCAAAATACATTTGGAATGGGCGAAAGTATATGATAGTTTACCATAGCAAATAAATTTTTGTATTTATGAATAAGAGAGTAGCATAAAAAACGTAGGGATCTCAATATAATAGAAACCGCATATATGATTAATTTTGCTATATATAATGGAAACAATAATAATAGGTTGTATAACTAATCACATGCATATAAAAAATGAGACGGTAAGTATAAAATAGATTATCTATAAGTAGCGAAGTTTAGTACAAAAAACAAGAATGCATTATAATTGTCACGATAATTTAATCAAGAGTTAAACCCTAGTTCTTCTCCACTGTGGAAACGATCACTCCGATAAGCACTTGGGTATCCAGGAGCCCCTTTGCTCCGACGTGTGGTAACGTGGTCCGGTGGCCGAAAACACCATCTTCCCTCTATCCCTAGATGTCATAGAGTAGAGAAGTAGAGCATGCGGGTATTGTCTTTCCTAGCCGTTTATATTGGGTCCGTTGTACACCTCGTATGTGGAAGTGGCAAAGAAGTGGAATCACGCGAAGATGGGACCGTTCTTTGTAATCTCGTTTATTGGGTACACCATCCCCGTCAGTCCCTTGCAATGATGTAGAAGGTTGTTGTTCTTGATGAGACACTTATCAGCGTATCCCTTGATCTTTCAAGGCCCTGAGATACACAGTCTGAGAGTTAACTCTTTACAACTCACATGTCCATGATCATAATTCATATAGACAGCTGGCTCTATAAGGTATCATACCTCAACGTTTCTTGGTGAACTGGCCGTTGATTGTTGACGCCCTGTCATAAGCTTCTTTTGTAGCCAAACCGTTCTCCATGAGAAGATGGAAGGCGTACGCACCACATCATCCTTGGCGGCTTTCCTGTTGGCCAATGTCCCACTAGGCAATGAAGAACAACCAACGACCACCGTAAGCAAAGAAGATAAGCGAAAACGCGTTAATGGACCGAGCTCACAAGGAAAAAAAATCCTTAAGGCCTTATTTAGTTCAAATGTTTTATTAGGGATGGGAAGAGTGGAGATGGGGGTGGATTGGGTGTTCACCCCATCCTCACGAATACTCTTCCCTTCTAATTTTATTTTGAACAAAAATAGTTGGTTGGTGGAAGATATTTTCTAATTATCCCCTCTAATTTTCTAAAATATACTAGAAGTAAACATAATAGTGAGGATTTTTCAAAATCAAAATAATCCCCACCAATTGCATAAAATGCAGTACTGTAAAGTAAATCTAAGCAAAATGGTGGTACAAATGAGCATAGTGGAGTTTGTTAGGAACCCAAGCCAGCGATGTGGACCTTAACTATCAGGTGTGATGGGCCCGACCTACCAAGGGGCCGGCCCATATCTTCCCCACGTCTTCCTCCGCCCAAGTATCTCCCTGGAAACGAAAGAAGTCTACATAACCCCCCCCCCCCCAGGTTTCGGGTTTGGGTTGCTAAGCCCCCCTAATTAATAAGTGGAGCAACTAACCCCCACAACTATCAAAAACCAGACAGATTACCCCCCTGGCTGTTTTGAGGGCGGTTTAAGCCACGTCGTACATGACACCTGGGTTCAAATTACCCCCCTCCCACCTATGGGTTCATATCCTGGGCACAACGTCGAGGTCGCCCTCGTCCTCTCCAGACCAGTTGGTCGGCGACGAGTCTGTGCCACCTATTGGAGCAACCTTCATGTTGATGAGGACGACAGACGGCCTCCCGGAGCTTCTCGAGCAGCTCCGCCTCCCCGAGCGCCCCCACGTCTGCCTCCCACCACCGCGTGCTCCCCGCCTCCGGCACGGCATGCATCACCTTGGCCCCGATGGACTCCATCCGCTCCTTCTCCGCCGCATCCAGCGCCTCAGTGTCCCTCACCTCCTGCCGCCTCGTCGCCAGGACGGCGAGATCAACAACTTCATCATCGGGGAGCAACTGCTCGCTGTGGACGAGGCGGCGGAGGTATTGCCGGCCGCGGAGAAGACGCTGGCGGCCGTGTCAACGCCGTTGCACGCGGAGTGGTAGCTCGCCGCGGTGAAGAGCACTTGGCGGCGCTTGGAGAAGGTCACCCTCCGCTGGGCGCGGCTCTCAATCAGCTTCGTCATTTAGACTTGCTGTCCAAAACCAGGATCCGACATGGCACAAAACCACCCACAAAATAGCTAACCACGGCGCAGGGGGTAATCTGTCCGGTTTTCGATAGTTGTGGGGGTTAGTTGCTCCACTTATTAGTTAGGGGGCCTTAGCCACCCAAACCTGAAACCTGGGGGGTTATGTGGACTTCTTTCCCCTGGAAACCGAAAGGCTTCCTCGAGATGACGGGCCGCCATGGCAAGCGCGAGCAGTCTGACCCGGCTTCTAGGGTTACGCGATCACCTCGTCTCCCTCGCGGCGAACAGGACTCGGAGGATGCGCCTTCTCCGCCCAAGCCCTCGCGCGACTGGGACCCGACGGATGTGACCCTGGCTCCTCCCCCGTCTCCTCCACCTCGCACCGCGTACGCTCTCCGCAATCGCCACGTCCCCGATACCAGCAACCGCAAGCCCTACATCCCCGCCGGAAACGAGAAACGGTATATCTCTCTTATTATCTCCAGCTCTGGAACGCAGTCAGTTTGTTACTTGTTTTTTATTGCTAGAACGTGTGCTAGTACAGTTCTTTGTATTTAGGGTTTATGGATGCTGAACTGGTTTAATTTTTTAAGGAGATAATGAGTCGATTTCGGCTTCACTAGCATCCGTCTGTCTGGGTTGTGTGAATTTTGTTCAGAGTGATTTACTATGATGCTGAACAAATGATGAAGCTTAGGACACCTCCCGATTGCCACTATAGCTTTTTCAATAGACCATTCATAGCAGTTAGTAACAATTACTAGAGTAGTATAATTGGGAGCTGGGATATAATTTATGTCTTGTGACAGAAACCAGTAAGTCTTCTCCTTTTACGTACAGTTTAATTTGATCCTAATCCCTCTTCTCATGGTCTTAACATGGACCACTTGCATCACTATATTTTTACTTACATATCTCCATATTTGGTCGTGGCTGGGTATGACGCAGTTTATTGTGCTTCCTTTCTTGTATTTTTGTGACACGATTTAATGTCTCAGGGGCTCTATTCAGTGCTCCTAAATAGGAGGCATAGTCTCTTACTAGCTAATGTCCAAAATTGTTGATTCCGTTCGCCGATTCTGTGTGAATTTTGGCCAGACTGATTTTATTTTATTTTTTTAAAAGGAGGCAAAAGGTTTGCCTTTTATATTGATATAGGAGAAGCAAAACATGACACGATCGAGGCCAGACTGATTTTATTATCTTGCTTACCAAATGATGAAGCTTCGGACCCCTACCTAATTGCCACTAGCTTTTTGAATAGACCGTTCTTAGCAGTGAGTAATAATTACTGAAGTATTATAATTGGGAGCTCGCATATGTTATCAACTATGCTAATCATGACGGAAGATATCTACTAAGCATGGGAACGACAAGAAAAGGTGTAATTTATGTCTTGTCTTGATAGAAAGCAGTCAAGGCTTATCCTGTTTTGTCAGTATGCTGGTAGTAGATACTTAAAATTGCAAAAAAAAAATAGAAACTTAATTCAGGAAACGAAATCTGGTTGATTTCTAGGGTATTTATAAGCCACACACATTCCCTTCTATCAGCTTCTCTTCAATGTGATGATAACATTCAGTGTTATTTCTTAATTGTTTGATGGACATGTGAAATCAAGAAATGTGCATGATGTTGACAGTTCTGCTCTTCCAGGGAGGAACTTAAGCATGATAGACCATGCTCTTCCAGGAAAAAACTTAAGCAACCTGAGCCTTGGGAGCCCATATCATGTGCACGTGCAGGTTTGGAGCACTACAACAGCATGAATCAGGTTTTGATCTGCTTAAACTTGTAAATAGTTCATAGTGCCACTTAGTGAATGGGTTATGGGTAGTCATTCACCATCTATATCATCAGAAATGGACGATTTATCAGATTTACATTTCTTTACTTTCCTTTAGCTGATGTCTGCTGCTGGAAATGAGTCACATCTGAATAAACTAGATCGTTGTGAATCTGACAATCTTATTAAGCTCAACAAATTACCTCTTTCTCACATAAGAGGTATTTCATCGCATGTCTGGACATGTTCTGAAATTTCAGCCTGATGGTACTTGAAATTGTTATTTTAGTCACGAGAACAGCAGATGAAGGCTGCAATGAAATGATATCGTAACGATAGCATTGGTAGAAGTAGTAATTTGTATATAGTCACAACAAACTATATTAGAACTGTCTTTAGTCTTTACTTTGGATACTGTTGTTGTTAGTAGGCCCAAGTGCAAGTTCCCAGCCAAGGTCGTGTTAGATTTAGGCTTATTTGTCGAAAAAATGACACGACGACAAAGCTCATTGGATTAAAAAATGGTAAACAAAGGAGAATCAATTTTTTTTCTAAGTATACAGATTACACAGTGGGAATACCACGAGCTAAATTTGATAGTATACAGATTACTCATATCCTGCTTAGTAACTCATATATGCATCTTTGGACTGCCTGCTTATATGATTGCTATTTTGTAGGGGGGTGAGCATGAGCTGGTTGAAGCAGTGGAGGCTGATTCCTTTATATGGGGTGGTGGGTGGTTGCATACAAATTTCCTTGCGAAGCGTAAAGGTGCTAGCAACTGTATTGATCTTGTTCCCAAGTATTTCTTTGCTGAGCTGAAACTAGATGCTTCTGGTCTGCACTGTGCTTCATGCGTAAAGATGGATTCAGGTGTGTTCAGTAACTGAAGCTGTCACTAACAGTATTTGTTGATAATTTTGGGGGCTTGATTGTATTTATATTCATGCCGTTACACTTGCAGTTGAATCAAAGAACCTTGGTGGCTGTGAACACTGCCGAGGGAAAATCAAGCACCCTGCTGATGGTGGTTATGTTGGTGCGAAGACTGGCTGTCAACCTGCTGCTGCCACCTGTGACGTAGGTCCAAGTTTGTTTGACCTGCAGCTGCACAACAAGCGGCTGGAGCTGCTAAACTCAAAGGAGGAGCTGAACCGGCCTCTGGACGGCTGGTGAAATGTAAATATGTTGTTTGGCAACCTGCTTTTAAAACGGCTGGTGGACATCCAGTTGGTGGGAGTTAATTACAAAAAACCACCACAATTCGTGCTAGGGTTTCAAAAAATCACTGGATTCAAAAAAACTATAAAAAACCACCGGCTCAGCGCTAATGAATTTCACATAGCCACCAGTCGAGGTTTAATCGTGCGCGACGCTGACTTAATGCGGATTATGACAGGCGGGGCCCAGCTGCAGGTGCCACGTGACAAAACAGACACTCCGCCGTTAACGGTCGTTACACGCCGCATTCGTGCCCTAACTTAGGCCGTTGGCTCGATATTTCTCTCTCTCTCCCGCTCGAGTCCGCTCGTATCTGTTTCCCTCTGCCATTGCTGCTTGGCCGAGCTTCGCCGGCGCCGCCCTCCGCCCCTGCCTGCGCCGACGCGGATCTTCGCCTCCGCCACCGAGCGATGCCTAGCTGGAACGATAACGAGTCGGATGACTCGGTTTGTTGGCCGGCGAGTATTTTTCGATATGATTTGGGGATTTCTAGGGTTTGCGCTTTGTGATTTGAGCTTCCGGTGTGGTTGAATTTTGATTAGGAACTGATTAGTTTGATTTGCAGTACAATGGGGTTGAGTACTCACCGGAGCATGTGTATGACCTGATTTTTGCGGCATTGACGATGATAGTACCGTTGTTTGTCGACTCCACGAAGCCAAGCCGGAGAGGCGTGTTTGTTTCGAGGGAACTGGCACTGTGAGAAGATTCTATGCTTGTTCAGTGTACCATGTGAGTGAAATTAGCAGTATTTGTATTTTCTTTGCTTAACAGTATGTGTATGCACAGAGATTCAGTTAAGGAAAGATTCAGTTAAACAACCATTCAGTTAATTAGTTAAGCAATTAGTTAACATGTGTTTGTACAAAATTACAGGCTATCACCAACTGCGGATTTGTTGAATGGATTGATCCAGAGTGGCCTGTGCAGCTTAGAAAAGCTCTTGGTAAATTGTGGGGCATGTATGATGGGATGGTTAGTCTCAGAATTGAGGATAATCATAAATCTGCAAAGGAGATTTATGATTTACAGCAGGATAAAGTTAAGATGCAGGAGAAGTATGATGCCATGGTTCAGGATATTAACAGGTTCATTGGTCAAAATGTGAAAAAGACCATGAGAGAGAACTACAAGCGTATAATGGAGGGAGCTAGTACAAGTGTTGCAGGACTTATAGATGAGGGGTCACTTGAGGAGGAGGCACTGCTAGAGGTTGTTAAGCTGAGAAAAGCCAATGAGGATTTGGCAAAAGAGAATGAGGAGTTCAAGAAATCTCTGCAAGTGATGAAGGAGGAAAAGAAGAAGTTGGAGTACAATCTGTTTGATCTTTTGAAAGCAAGTGACCAGAACAAGCAGAAGCTGAAGGACATCAAGGCAATATGTGAAAGGGTTGACATGAATGAATGATTAGTTTGTAGTTGAGTAGACTGATGGTATTATCTATGTATCTGAACCAAGTGTGTGGCACTATTTATCTGTAACTTAGTAGTTGCAATTATCTGTAACTGAATCAAGTGTGTTGAACTATTTATCTGCATCTTAGTGTTAGCATTTATCTGAACCAAGTGTCATAGTACTTCTGCTTACTGAATGTTTGCATTCTTCTGAATATGAGTAACTGCTATCTTCAGGTTTTTTCACAGACAACACCTGTTTTCAGGTATTTGATTTCAGTAAACCACCAGGACCATATGACATGTTGTCAGGTACCAGCAGGTGTTGTGACAATTTATAACTGATACCTTAGCACTAGCAATTAAACAAGTATAGTAGAACAAACAGAGCACTTTCAACATAGGTCCACATATTAATTAAGATCCAACACAATACAAAGCATAGTTTCACAAATTCTTCAACACACCAGTTGGAACAGACCAACTGGGTTGTACATCACAAAGAACATTACAGTTTCTAGAACCAGACAAATATAGTGTTCAACTAGTTCATCTGATACTGCAAATTGGTCTTGACTAGTCCTCATTCCCCATCTGTTTCTTGAGGTCCTTAAGACTTATCTTGTCAATTCCTGATGCTGTGAAGTAACCAACCAGCCTGGAGCTACCCTTCCTCTTCCTTGTAGGCCTGCCATCATTGCCAGCTGCCCTTGGAGCTCTGAAAGCTCGTGCAGCTGGGGCTAGGGCTGATGCAGCTGAAGTAGATGCACTAGGTGTCATCCTGGATGAAGTAGATGCACTGGTAGCAGGCCTTCTTGATACAGCTGGAGCAGGAGCAGGTGCTGGAGCAGTTCTTCTTGATGAAGCTGGAGCAGGAGCAGGTGCTGGAGCAGTTCTTCTTGATGCAGCTGGAGCAGGAGCAGGTGCTAGAGCAGTTCTTCTTGATGCAGCTGGAGCAGTTCTTCTTGATGTGTGTAAGTAACATAAAATTGGTGGTGCAAACTGATTTGAATTAGTACTCAGAAAAAGAACCTGGTGACTGTTTTTCCTGCTTTGTAGAGATGGCTTGAGCTGTTTATCACAGTTAGTGTACCTATGCCCAAGCATCCCACAGTTGCTACAAGTAATTGTACCCATCCTTGATGTCTGTGGAGGTGCTGGGACTTCAAATTGACTTCAAATCTCTGCACCATCATCATCATCTGAATCCAGCTCCCACTTCAGGCCTTCATCATCAGAAGGCAAATAATCATCTGGAGTTGTGGTCTGCTGGCTGCAGTGAGATCTGCTGGTGGGTCCTTCATTCTTGCTCTTCTTGCTTGCTGGTTCATCTATTGTCTGCAGGTCACTGTCATCTGAATCATTGTCATCTGAATCACAGAACAATTCATCTGGCTCTGAAAATTCTTGTTTTGTTGGCTTCTTCTTCTTCCTCTTCTTCATGTCACATAATTTCAGTCCCAACTCTTCATCGCAATCACTGTCAACATCAAAATCATTTTGCTCAGTGTCAGTAGCTCCATCAACATCAGACTCATCCACTAGTAGAGCATCAGAATCACTATCAACATCCTGTACTTGTGCTACTGCTTTCCCTTTGCTGCAGCTTTTATGAGTGAACAAATATTCTAGCTCATCATTAACAGGAACTATGCTCTGCTCTAAGTGGTTGTTGCAACTCTGTTGTGTCTCCAGATAAAGCATTTCTGAATCTTCTGACAGATTAACACATTCCTGGCTAGGAATGATCACACCATCTTCATCCACTGCATAAACAACAGGCTGACCAATCTCTGCAATTGGCACCTGGTCTTCTACAGATGGAGTGTTCAAATCTGAAGGTAGCCTACTACTGCCAGCAATGACAGTGACACTGACACACTTAGCTTCCTCGTACTGCTCCACCATCTTATCCACCTTTGCCATGCCATCTAACAGTTCCATCCCACTAACCCCTTTGTCCTTCTCTCTCACATAGTACATGCTATCAGTAATTCCATAGCCCTCTGTCTCGATTAGAGCTAGCAGATTCAGATAAGTAATGTCTGACCTACCGATTCTACGCTCAAGATTGTCTCTACCTTCGAAACTGAATCTAACTTCCCAGATTTCGTCATCAAGGCTACAGATAAGAGGAAAATCGAACTGTTGAAACCAAAACCATAGATCGAGATCTCGAATCAAGCAAGAACAGAGCAGGAAAAACTGAACACTTACTAGCAGCCGCCGAATCCGCTGGTGAACTGGTGGCTACTCTCCGGGTTGGCCTTCCACACGCGGGCAACAGCAGCCGCCGCCATCCTCGCCAGCGTCACCTCCATCACGGCGGCCGGCTTGGCGACCGAGATTGGTTGACCGTCGCACTCGCCAGCGCCGCCCTCGCGAGCGGCTCCTCCCGCTACGGCTGGGACACTGTGGGGGAGCTCTCCATCGCCGTCTGCGCTCTCTCCGCCGCCGTCTCCGGCGCTAGCGCCACCGGACGAACTCGCCGCCGCCATTTTCATTCGTCGCGCGGGAGAGAGGAATGAGCAGGTCAACTAACCGGTTTTGTCCTAAGTTAGGGCACGGATGCGACGTGTAACGGCCGTTAACGGAGGAGTGTCTGTTTTGTCACGTGGCACCTGCAGCTGGACCCCGCCTGTCATAATCCGCATTAAGTCAGCGTCGCGCACGGTTAGACCTCGACTGGTGGCTATGTGAAATTCATTAGCGCTGAGCCGGTGGTTTTTTGCATTTTTTTGAATCCAGGTGGTTTTTTCAAACCCTAGCCACAATTGTGATGGTTTTTTGCAATTAACTCAGTTGGTGGTGAATATCTGAAGTACCCTTAATGTTGAAGATGATGTGTAAGTATTGACGTGACATTATCTTGACTATGCTTTCTACTAGCTCAAATAATATGCTTAGCTCATTTTCTGGATTGCCTTCAGCTGCCTATCTTAGGGCAAAGGGCTCCATGTTCTGAAATTGATCCGGATGAGAACACTCTACTTTTCTTTATCTGCCATGTATTTAAAATTAGAGTAAATTGAACTGGATTGGCTTCAGCTACCTAGAAAAAACACTTCACATAGGCCAGTAGCTTCCCCGACACTGGATTCCAACCTCCCTGATCAGAGAGCGCCCTGCCCAGCCTGCAGACCTGTCGCCTGGCCTGTATCCTAGTATCTTCGTTCCACTGCGAGTCCCCCAAGAAACCTGGTTAGGGCCAAACACCTAAATCACGACACAATTTTTCAGACCTTGTACATTGAATCAAAGCACGCTGGATTCACTCATCTGCATGTACTCATTAACAAGATCACCACCTAACGTTAAATACATGGAATTTTGTTACTTAGTTTTCTTTTTGAGTAAACGGTCCAAATTTATTGAACACACCAATACTTACTATATATTTGCTTGCCTTTTGATTTAATAATCTTTTTATTTGTGAGTTTCTTTTCTTAATCCTTGAAATGCCCTCTCATGTTTGTGTTTTTTATGGGGTTGACTTGGTCCGGTATGTCTATCTCCAACTAGCACAACGATCGTGCACATGCCCAAGCAACATCTTAATATGTTTATTAATTTTTTAAAGAAGTAAAAGATGTACATTTCCAAAGCCGTTGATATTTATTAATTTTTGCTATTGTTAGATGTGGTAGACTTTTCTCTTGGGTACGAAAATCTAAGCAATCCTAGGAGCTCGATGAGAAAATAAAAGTAGGACACCATATTATGATTGCCGAGTGCAAAAAATACAACATGTTTGTATTAGACTGTCATTGGCCGGTTAAAGCCTTGAAATCAGATTAACAAAGCTTACCAAGAAAGAATAGAGAAACGAGCATTGCCGACGAGACACTTTGATGAGAGGGAACTGGAAAACAAACCACTTGTTGGTGAGCACAAACATGTGGTCCCGAGCTAAATGGATCTCTTTATTTTCAAAATCAAAATTCATATATAGAAGTGTCAAAAATCCAAACCACCCATCACAAGCTTGTACTCTAGAAAACTCTATCATGGTATTTGTTTGGACTCGTTTTCCCACTTTACCATAATAGTTAAGTACACTACGATAACACTATGTATAAACATGTTGCAGTTTAATTACCAGCATTGATTATTTCATGGAAAATACAATCTATTACTTTGGATTCATCTATAGTTATTTTTTGTCGCAAAATACTATTGGAAAATTCGTTGGGCTAAAGTATATGATAGTTTACCATAGCAAAGAAATTTTGTATTTATGAACAAGAGAGTAGCATAAAAAAGATAAGGATCTCAATATTTTAGAAACCACATACATGATTAATTTTGCTACATATAATAGAAACAATAACAATAGTTAGTAAATTTCAAAAATAATAATAGCAATAGGTAGTATAATTAATCACATGCATATAAAAATTAGACAGTAAGTAATAAATAGATTATCTGTAAATAGCAAAGTTTAGTACGAAAAACAAGAATGGTTGCCCTTCTTTTCCAGCATGAGACATAATGTAAGTAGCAAAGTTTAGTACAAAAAAACAAGAATGGTTGCCCTTCTTTTCCAGCATGAGACATAATGTCGAGTAATCTGTATATGAGGTGCTACATCGTAGTCGTTGAAGAAGATGAAAAACACAAAGACATTGCTCTGCACATGCCTCCTGTTCTACAGGGTGGTCGCGTTCGCCTCCTGGTGTGCATGTCTATCAGATGGAGGATGGAGAAAGTAGGAAATGATTGTTCAGGCATTGAGAATTCTACATCTTTCCTCAAAAGACTCAATATACGTGTGCACCAGTAATCTGCGGAAGAAATATCATTTACATTATTTTATCCGCGCTGCAGGGGATCGAAACATATATGGAACTGAATCTAAAAAAAAACGCTCAACTAACCCCAAAACATCATAATTCGAGGCCCACATTGGCCGGCGCAAATTGAGGCAAAAATCGATCGCAAAACACGTTATACGGAAGCTTTGGCGCTAAGAGATGCAGTGGTTTTTGCTTAAGTATGCAACTTCGGTTGTATTCTTATCGAAAGGGATTGCTTGGAGCTGCTCCGCCTATGGGAGAATAGGAAGGGGAATCGTCCAGTGATTACCCCTCTGCTTGAAGAAGTTAGTGCAGTAAGTGTAGGTTTTCAGACCTTCGAGGTGTCCTTTGCTCGCTGTTCAGCCAATAACTCCGCACACGGGTGTGCACGCTATGTGTGTCTGAATAATGTGTCGGTGGATTGAGTGGATACGAGCCTTGTTTTTCTTTTACACAGCCTCTGAGCTGATTGTAATGACAATGTTGTGTAGCAGCAAGTTTCAGACACGTTATTTTACTTAACAGGATACATATAATGAAAGTTTTTAATGAGTCGGCTTGCTAGCTTAATATATTTTTATGTCTTAAAAAACACCGGTTGACTTCGCCCATTTAGGCCCACGAACCCACGCGCTGCCAAATTATGAAACTAAAAGGTATACTAGATTGCGAATTGACTCTCTCAAAAATCTGTAGCACCACGTTGTTTAAAGATCGGAGGCAGGAAGCTCGTCCGGGCGCAGTGTCCCCATCGGAGGCAGGAGGCATGGATCGGTTCCGTCATTCTCCCTCCTTGGCCCCATTCTCCAGCAAACCCTTAATCTTGCTGCTCAAACACCAGCGTGTGTGTGTGGGGCGTTGCTGATATGTTTTGTTTCAATACACAAATGTAGATGATTTAATAAGCTGATTCCACCTACACAGTCTTATTGAGTTACGTGTGATTTAGCTGAAGATATCATGGTTGGAATGAAGCCCAGTAAGCTGCAACTGGATTTTTTAGATAAACAGGGAGCCCCTCCCCGGTTCCATTAAGCTCAGCAAAACGAAACCAGCATCCAACACCTTGCCCAGCAAGCTGCAACTGGATTACAACGTGTTTAATTCCTCACAAGAAACAACACCCCCGGGCCATTTCAAAATTTAGCTCGGATCAATTCCATCAACCATTTCTGGCAGCACAAGTATTTGAAATCAAATGGCCTCGTTTTCACAAGGAGTGCTAATTTACAACTGACCGAACTATCTAAGGCTCTATCTACCTCTCATACTGCCCAAAGAACCTGCCCGAGATGGACATGAGTATGTTCAGCATCACGACTTCGTCGTCCATCTCCGACTTGGCGGCGAGGATGGTTGAGCACTTGCGCAGCAGAGACCTGAGTGAGGCGCATGTCTCTGCGTCCAAGGGTGGCTGAACAGCGACACATAACGCAAAGAGCCACAGGCAGTCATTCCTTGATAGTGTATCAAAGCTTTGGATCATGTCCGTGTACTTCCGCAATGTTGTAGCTCTTGAAACTGCGTCCATGTTGCGAATCGTCGTCAGTGTCGGGTCAACCTGCATCTCGGGGCTGCTACCAGGTTTATAGGAGTTTTTCGGCGCCCCAGATACAGATGGTACGTCGGAGCTGTCAAGCTCTGAGAAAGCCTGCAGAGAAGCGTATTCATACATCGTTACAGCAGGTGTGATTGCCTACAAGTAACTAATGACAAAAGAGATGATAACGGAAATTTAGTCTAATTGTACCGACTTCAAGCTCAAGTCAAAGATGGTCAACGCACTGTTGTGAGTGCAAAAGGTAATGCAGTAAGGTGGTTGGACATGGTATTCTCAGTTTTCAACTTGCAAGGCACGGAAGAATTATGAATTTAGGAATTTTAACAGGTGATGCTTCTACCCCCAACATCGAGATGACCATCTCAACTTCAGGTTCATCAACTAGTTATGCCACAGTTGTTACACTACATGCTAAAACATCATTGTGAAGGATTTTTTTGCCTACCATCTAAAACCCTTAAATATTCTACTACTGTGAGTCATAGGCTTATAGCTTCCAAATTGTAAATGCATCAAGGTAGAGCAGTAAGGTAGTGCATGATGTTCTCCATTTTTAACTTGTAAGGCATGGAAGAATTCTGAATTCAGGAGTTTTAAGTTTTTAACATGTGACAGTGCTTCCACCCTCAACACCAAGCTGACCATCTCAACTTCAGGTTTATCAACTAATTATGCAAATACAATAGTTACACTACGTGCTAAAACATTGTTGTAGGATTTTTCTACCTACTTTCTACACCCATAACTACAGGTAGTTATAAGCTTACAGCATAGCAGAAAGGTGCATGTTAATATCCGTACTGATTGGGACACATGCCAGTAAGATTTCAGGGCTTGAAAAAATAAATATTCCAAATTGTAGTGCATCAAATTAACTAAGTAAACAAAAAAAATACTTCAGATAGCAATCAAGAGATACATAGAGTGTTATCTACATGACGATAATGTGAGAATGAACAAAGTTATTATGTGGTTTAGGCATGGTTGTACGTGTAAATGACATCATAGCTTACCAGTCTTGTCTCTAAAAAATATGTAATAAATGTCTCCTCCCATTCCTTTGATGCACACAAATCAGGTGAACACTTCGGAATGTCAGGAATTTCTGGCATATAAGGTGTTTGCTCCTTTCTAGCTGCACCCAATTCTATCTTGGCCACCTTCACTCTAGGAATTTGGTTAGCTTCCCACCTGTCAAACATATGTAATAAAATAATCATTAAAGCAATAATAGTTTTGGATCAATAATAAACGGACGAGTGTTTAACTACAGAAGTCAACAACGAATTCAAAATAACGGCAAGAGAAAATTGCTGATACGCCTCGCATCTTATATCCTCTATTTGACAGAGGATGCAATTTTCTATTATGTGTAGGCCGTAGAGATGCTTTGAGTTATGCACGTACTGATAATGCAATAGAACTGGGTCAGCAGAACAGACGTGTTGCAAGAACAAAAGCAAATATGATGAGATGAGATCCAAACAAGATCACAACATATAGTTGAGATATTATATACTAAGATATTTGAGAGGATCCCAAATTTCATGGACTGGGGAAAGAAGTGAAAAGGTAACCTGCAGAATTTGTTTTCTTATTTGCTATTATATTGCTCAAGGGCCGAAAGTAAGGTCTTACATATCTATCCAGTGACTAATAATATTACTATAAAGCTTGCACTTGAAAAACTCAGCTTTGTGTAGTAATATAACAACCCACAGAATAGGGATCCCCATAAAATATATGCAAAACCATTGCATGCATAAACACTAACTTACAGGCAGTAGTTTGGCCGCATAGGCACAGTTGCCACTTTTGGCAAGACGCCCTTTGGTATCAATATTATTTATATGGTTCATACATCTATGCAGCCAGTGAAGAGAAAATAATCCAGAGATATAATGCTTAATCCATCCTACTATTTTCCTACAGCCTTAGTTGTTTGTGCTCAAGCTTCAGTACGAAATAAAATCCTTGGTGGCAAAATAAACGAACAGAGTCGGGAAAATTGTATTTAACAATTCTAACGTTTGCTAGTTTCAGGCAATAGTTAAATTTGGTTTAAGACTTGCAGAAACCCAAGCAGGGCTGTAAATAGTTCTCATAACTTAGATTATAAATATTTTCACGGTAGTTCCAGGGCAAGACTAGGGTTCAAGAGAGCTATAGCCTGCAGGGTGCAAGCAAATTTTATCAAACAGAATTCGAATGATTTTGATCCTGGTAGCAGAACTTTGAAAAAACATAAGAAATCTATTCAGTGACCACCAAAATTCTGCGACGAAACCATACAAATACACCTACATTTAGCAGTAATCTATTCTAGGTTGATATCAGCCAATTATATGCTTCTACTCCCTCTGTTCCAAATTAGATAACAATTAACCATGTCTAGATACATCTACTTTTGTATAAATGGAGTCATCTAATATGAAACGGAAGGAATAACAGTTTTTCAGCACACTCGGTGTAGGATTCACCACATAACGAAACCATGAAATGTGCAAACACGCTATGACTATGAGGGCCTCGTATAGACCCAAGCAATCAAACCAGAAATGATGAGCAAAGCACACCTGACACGCCGAAGATACTCGAAACCATCGAGCGGCTCGCCGGACTCGAAATCAGGCTCCCCATCGACCGCAAATGCAGGCTTCAGAATGCCATCATAATCATCATCACTGTCATCTTCGTCATACTCCACAGCTTCATACTGATCAAAAGGCGCCCCAGCCGCTTGATGAACCCCCGAATCCCCATTCCTCCAGCCACCCGCCCCTGTCGCCTCTACAATCATCAGAAGCAGAAGGAACAATCATTTTAAACTGAACAAACGAAACCTAAGAATCTCGGCAACGTTCACGACGAGGGCCAAGCAGGAAGAGGAGGAGGAGGAGAGGCGTACCGGAGAGCTGCGGCGCCGCGGCCTTCCTCCCGCCACCGGAGACCTTCCTGCCCCTACTATTCACCGGCCCGTCGGTGGCGCGGAGCCCGTCGTAGTCCCCGGAGAAGCCCGCGGCAGCGAGGGCGGCGAGCGCCTCCGCCCACCTGAGCGCCTGCGCCTCCGACGACGGCGCGCCGCTGAGCGCCTCCAGCTCGTCCCTCGTGTACCTCATCGTCCACCCGGCGGCCGGCCAGCACCTCCTCCGACGGCGGCGGCAACACAGCACCGAAGCGAAGAAGGGTTTGAGCTCGTGCTTACCGCCTCTCTTCGTGGGCTCGTACTGGGCCTTGCCGACGAAGCCCAGGGACGCGGCCTGTGGGCTGTATAAAACACGCGAGCGGTGACGCGGCGGGCACAGAGCCGCAGAGACAGAGCCAGTGACCAAACGTTCACCAACTCCGGCGAGAGGGGGGAGAGATCATTCGCCGGCGGTGAGACCAGGGGAGATGGCCGGAGGAGAGGGAGAGGAAGGGTGGAGGAGGAGCGGCATCGAGGTGAGCACGCTGCAGTTCGGCTACGACGGGCAGGCGCCACTCTTCGCGCGGTTCAACCTCCGCGTCGCCCCCGGCTCCCGATGCCTCCTCGTCGGCGCCAATGGATCCGGTGAGCCCTGAGCCTAGCGCCTAGACAGATTTGTTTAAGTGTTTGATTTGGGTCTGATGATATTATATGCGCTGTGTCTATATGAGTTTGTTTTGAATTGGGTGATAAACATAGAGATTTTGCAGTTGGGTGGTAATTGGCCTGTTATTTGGTTGAGGTGCTCTTCCATTTACATGGTCTCTGTTCTCAGAGAATTTTGCTGCAGTTCAAATGTTGGGATTGTCTGAAGACGGGGCTTCCGTACACTTGTTCTCGGGTTGGAGCTGATCAGCTGATGCATGAACAAAATGGTGTGCACAATGTAGCTAATTATACTAGGTGTGATTAAAAATAACCAAAATGCAGTGCGCTGGAATGATCCCTAGCGTGTAGACAGGCCACGATGCATTTGTAGTTGTTGCGCACGTGCGATGATTGTATGATTCGGGTGTGTTCTTGACTTCTTGTGGTGGATAGACGTGACCACGAGCCTGTTCCTGGTGCAGATGCTTAGGGGTTTGATACTTTGATCCAGAGTCTGCTAGTTCAGTAGGATTTGGTTTCAATTGGTCTGTCTAGGATTGGGTTAAGAAATATAGGTTTTCCATTGCATTGATCCATATGTTTTTCTGGGAGCAATTGGTCGGTTATTTGGTTGTGTTACCCCTCGATGTTTGGGTGGTGGGGTCGGTAGTGTTCTTGTCCTCTTGTCCATTTAAATGGACTCCTTTTTGAGATAAATGGTGCTGTACTCAAAATGTTCGAATTTTGAAGTTGTGGCTGCAGTTGTGCGGTACACTTGTCCTTCAGTTGGGGCTGACGCATAATATGAATACAACAGTGTGCAAAATTTAGCTACTCTATACTAATACACTGGAATGAATGATTGGTGACAGAGCCAAAAAAAACATGGCGTAACAGTCCTGGTACTTTTTGTATGTATGGCGTACTGAATTTATGAATACACTGGAATGAATGATTGGTTGGATGATACTTTTTGTATGTATGGCGTACTAAGTTTGAGATTGTTTTCTTGTGACGGTAAGCGTGTACATTCCATCAAGGTTTGGGCATGTCATGGGCACGGATCGAGCCTAAGCGACAATCGTCGTAGTTAGGAGGTCAGGGACCAGGACTGTTACGGTGCCTTCTCCAATATGTAGATCCCTGTATATTGAAAGAGGTATAGTTGTGAGATTCAGTGACATGTTTTTTTGTATGCAAAGGTTGTGGGCTTTGCCCAAGGAACCGCCCTTTTGTCAGCATCAGTTTGAGACAGCTTGTACTGTGTATGGCATCTGTGCCACAATTTCATTGGGGATTCCCATCTCTATAATTTGTCACAAATAACTGTCTGGCACCAGTAGATCGCCATGCCACTTTCCAAAAGGGGTGCTGCCATAACAGAATGTTATTCTTTGTCCATTTCAAAATTAATCTGCAAACTTGTGTACAGTACATTGTTGCTGGTACATGTTATGTTCTCATCTTGGATGAATAATGTATTTTACACCAATTTATTTACCAGTGTATGTCAAACTGCAGGCAAGACCACTCTCTTGAAGATTCTTGCAGGAAAACATATGGTTGGAGGAAGGGACGTTGTCCGTGTTCTTAATGGTTCTGCTTTTCATGACACACAGTTTGTGTGCAGTGGCGACCTTTCCTACTTGGGTGGTTCTTGGAGTAGGACTATTGGTTCAGCTGTAAGTTTCCTTTCTGATTACTTGCTATAAAAACTAGAAATTTTCTCTTGGTTGGTTTCCTCAGTACCAGTGTTCATAAGGGGCGGGACACACGTTGATTCATGGTTATTCAACTGAATACCCAATTTTTTGCCAAACTATTCAAATCACATAGTACAGAAATATATTATGTCTTCCTTTGTGTAAAAAGAAATCCTTGTTATAGCACGATGACTTTGGTGGTGGTGTTGGATAGAGCAAAAGAATGCTCAGCAGCTGGTCATGGGATCAAATCATGTTTCTTACAAGTTTTCCTACTACTTCTTTTAACATGTTTTTAGTCTGAATACCCATGACAAAATTCTGAGCCCGCCCATGGTGGTCGTGCAACCAAACATTTTCTTCTTTGGAAATGGACTTGCTCCACGAAATATCATGGGCTAGCTGAAATAATATAGTGGCATTTGTCAATGTTGTTGCAGTATCTGTATGTTTTCTCGGTGCTTGATTCAGTATTGTAGCTGAAGTGATCTTTTTGCCACAAAACAAAACTGGTAGAAAATTGATTTATGACCAGTTTGTTAACAGTTCTTTTTATGCCGTTCTTGATTAGTCAGAGAAACTTCCTTGCATCTTACATCCAAGTAACTTTCTCAGGGTGATGTTCCACTACAAGGCGATTTCTCTGCCGAGCACATGATTTTTGGAGGTATTCTACACACATACTGCTCATTGTATCCAATTATTGGTTTCCTATTGGATGAAAGCAATAATGTGTCCACGTGCTCTTTTGTCCTTGTATTTTTGTGAAACCCCTTGATGATTCAAGCAATTCTTGTAGTTAAATCGGTGTTGCTTAAATCAAACTTGTGTTCAAGTTAATGGTGATTCCACAGTTGTTGTTTAATTTTATCAAGTTTTCTGTAATCAATTCAGCTTAAATGCACTGAAGTCACTGTTACAGTTAGTATTATTAATGCACTGAAGTCACTGTTACAATTAGTATTATTGATAGTACATGTAAACTCACATTTCTTTCTCTACCCTGAAACATGAGCAGTTGATGGGGTTGATCCTGATAGGCGAGAGAAGCTGATTGATCTACTAGATATTGATCTGCAATGGCGCATGCATAAAGTTTCAGACGGACAGCGCCGCAGGGTACAAATTTGCATGGGTCTTCTTCATCCATACAAGGTGATGTTGTGTTCCTAGTTTTGTGCAGATTATTATGGTTTATGTTATTGACTACTCCCCATACTATGTTGTTCTGGATACCAAGTTGGGCACAACTTTGAAACAGATACTTTTGATTGACTATTCTGAGCATTTTCCCAGTGTAACCATTTTGATAGGACGGAAAAGTAGGTTGGTGTACCATTGCGAAATAAATCATAGTCCATAGGCACATGATTTAAGTGGCCAAAGGGGTTTTTCGGCATAATCTAGTGCAAAGTAAACCATAGTCCATAGGCACATGATGCAAGTGGAATGAATCTGATTGATCAATGACACTTTGACCCAACTAAACTACCTGCTGTATTTTTCATCTTCCCCTCAAAAGTAATCCTGAAGCTGCCGCTATCGATGTCTTCTCTATCAGTAACTGTTGATTGAGTTAGACCCGAGTCTGATGTTAGTGATTTCAGTCAATTCCAGTAGTGCAAGAGGAGAAAATTTGGGTCTCTATTGATGACTCAACATGGACGTCTGAGTATTGACGTATTGTCCAGGGGAGTTCATCAGCTTTGTGGTCCATGCTGGTTTAGTGATGAAAGAGGAAATGTATGCTTTTAGCTAGTTCAGATTTATGGCGCCAATTTGTTCAGAGGATCAGCAAAATCTGGTCTCTTACTTTGAGATGAGATGTTTATAGTTTACTTTTACACTGGGTCGCACCTAAACACAATATTCTGATGAGTAAGTTCGGGTAATGTAGCTGTAATACTGGAGTTTGTTTTACTAAAAACATCTGATACCAATGCAGGTACTCTTACTTGATGAAATCACCGTTGATCTTGATGTTGTGACCAGGATGGATCTCCTTGACTTCTTCAAGGAAGAGTGTGAACAGGTAACAGTTTCAGCTCACTCTATCTTTCTTTCTCAGCCATGCTCTCCTGATCTCATAACACACGGAGAAATTTGTCCACCGCAGAGAGAGGCTACAATCGTCTATGCCACCCACATATTCGACGGACTGGAGACATGGGCCACCGACGTCGCGTACATCCAAGAAGGCGAGCTAAAGAAATCCGCGAAATACTCAGACATCGAGGAGCTCAAGACGGCCAAGAACCTGCTGTCGGTCGTGGAGTCGTGGCTGAAAGCCGAGACCAAGCTCCCGAAGAAGGAGCCTCCGCGCGTCGAGAGCCAGCCCCGGCGCTCCTCCCCGTTCGACGCCTCCCCTTTCCGGGCGTCGCGCCACATGGCCTACTACCGATGATGACTGTTGACGCCTCTATGCCTATCCTTGTGTCAAGCGGCTCTGAAATTTGTGTGTTTTTCATTATGTTCCTCATACCTGTGTACGGCAATATATCTAAGTATATAAACAAGGCGAGTTTATTTTTTTATTGCACAAACAAGGCCAGCTTATAATCACCTAATTTTGGGAGCAATGTATGCCCATCACGTCCCTTGCTGTACTAGTACATTCTGACAAGAACAGCTAATATTGTACAAAGAGATTCAGTCCCTGTCTTTCTGTGAGAAAGTCTTCATGTATATGCTGGCAAGAACTTCCTCATTTATCAGGAGAAAGCAGGGTGTACCTGGGCTGTCTCCTCACCTGCATCACTCGCCATCCATGTTGCCGTTTCACTATGTGTTCCGCTGTGTTCATACAATCATGAATCAAGGTTAATTTTTTCAGGAGAAAGTTCTGCTCAACTAACCAAGGTTAATTTTTGCCATTGCTACAAGCTTCGATAGTCATTGGCTTGCCTGCTGGATGATGACAGCAGCAGCTAAGCGCGTGGGGCTGTAGGCGCCAGTTACGGAGGAAGATGGGACGCGTCATCTCATCTCTGGTTGTGGCTGCCATTTCCTTTCCACTTTGCCGGATCTGCGTATCCTTTACCTAATCGGTTTAGTCCCCTGTCCGAAAGCAGTCTTATCCTTAATCTAATCCCTCTAGCCTTAATCTAACTAACTGACTGTGACCGGCACTCCGCATGGGAAACGAGTCAATGTGCATATGCAGGACACCGTCTTTGTCGCCATGATTGTACCACAATCCCGACTGACATTGACTTCACTAATCACGGGAGTTAATGATCGGATTTACTAATCGGTGACCAGATTCTTTTGTGTGTTTTTCTTTAATATAACCAACGGCTAGCAGATGATTCCAACTTGCACACCGGAAACCGCTAGATAAAATGTTTCTGACAGTATAATAATTCTGCCGGCGCCCCTACATTTGTTTATGGCTGTCACAATGCACACCGTGTAGCTCTCGAGGTTTTAGCTTTGTACGGGCCTTTTCTATCTAACAAAGGTTCTGCTCCGGTGCTACCCCTGCCAAATATTTTAACTCGAACAAGTACGTATAGACCCTGTAGAAGCCCGTACGGTCCGCGCGTATACACCATATGATGCGACGGTTCCAGACACGACCCATATATCGATCTCATGAAGCAGACCGCTCCATTGATAAGACGACCCGAACCAAAATTTTCCTTTTAATTTTCCGTAAAGGGGTAGCACTGAAGCAATCCCCATCTAACAAATCATGATGCCACTTTGCGGTGGTTTTTAACCTTTTGTGAGTATTGTTGCCGACAGTAGTTGATGATCAATGCGTTTCGTCTCATTTTCCATGACACCGCTTTCGTCTCATCAATATAATCATGGCATTTGCCCTCCCTTCTCTACCATCGATTTTTAAGGCAAAATACCATGATTACACTGATGGTGAAGACAGCCCAAAAAGGGTTATAAATCTTCCGCTCAAACTCCTATTTCATGGCTACAACATGTACTAAAATTTCTCTACAACATGGTTGTCCGACGTGGTGTCACGTGCGGATTCGTTCAGCGTGTCGAAGCGACCCGCCAAAAAGGTCAGGACATATATAATACAAAATGTATATAATATAAAAATATTTTTATGTTAATTCTAATAATGTCTGTATAGTAGATACTAATATTTTCCGTAGATGGTTAGTCAAACCCTTTTTTACTAAAACCATAACAACAAGTAATTCTGGACATATGGACTTTTCCATTCGTGCATCAAACTGAATTGTTACTACCAAAATACTTGTCTCGCTGCACACATTAAGTCACTAGCAACTTGTAACAAGCAAAATATGGTGGATGAAGCAGTCACATCACTTGCACATCAAAGTTGCCCGATAAGGTCGGTTATCCAGTTAATTTCCTTTCTACAACACTTGCCCTTACAAGATAGTGAGTTTTTTGAGAGTTGAGTTTGAACGATCTATATAGATAGTAAGTGCAAAGTAAGTATGCAATGTCAACTAATTGTTTGACCCGAGAATATATAAGACATACTTGTAATATGCAATGTAATAATTATAGAAAAAATACCTCATAGATATTTTTCTACTATAGGAGTTTCTATTTACACACTGATTGTTAGCTCTTTTTTAGTTACACCTGTAATAGACAGTCATGCATTCGAGAAACATGTGAAAGATAAAAAAAATCTAAATACACATGGAGAGTGGAGACTTACATATATTTACAGTTCACCTAATTGGCATGATCAAAGTTGTGAACACATGAATTGTTTTATATTTATATGCTTCAAATTTAGTGTAAGTGCAATAATAAATATCGAAGTTAAAATTACATAAGAAAACGAGAGTATTATCATACAAAGGTGTGGTATCACGTGCTAATTTGTTATCAATAAAAAATGTTACGATTAAATCATATATGTAGATAATCGGTTGCAACCGAGAAAGCTAAAAATGTTTAGTATAAATTAATGATAGTTATCTTTTTAAATATTATTAGGTGCACTAGTTTAAAAGAACCGTGGAGAAGAAAAAAGGTTCTAACAGAAGGTGGAGCACTCGAGAGAAGATTAAGATGGTAGATTGAATATACCAAATCTTAGGGGTCATCTCAATTTTGTTTTCGTAACAAACAAATTAGATCTAACCTACTATAGCCGGCCCTTTGTGTACAACGGTAAATCGACTGTCGATAAGGAACAAATCTCATGCTAATAAACCATATATAATGCTACCGTCGAATTATATCGTTTTTCCTTTTCTCTCTTCTCTACTGCTATGTTGCGGAACAGGCGACTAGATACCATTGCACATGGCCTAATAGAAAGAATTAAAATGATGTGGTATGTTTTAAGGTTGAGAAAAATACATATAGTGAGTTGCCCATATTTAGATACATTATAGATGACTCCAATAGACAAATCAGTTTCACCGAACTTGCATCCCTCGATCCCAAAATGAAAAGCAACATGCCCATAATCTGATGATTCATTCATGATATCCGACTGAGCGCAAAGATATTGATCCGACTTTAGTGAAAAAGTTGTTCAATACGCCTAATTTGTTAGTGTCGGACGAGTTATTGGGCTATTAGGAGTGTGACTAGCGCTGCGCTCTAACTTCCAAAACAGCTCTTTGCTGACTACTTAGAAATATTAACAAGAAAAGGGAATCATTTACTATAATTTGTATAAAAAAAAACATTGTTTACTACTACGTATTTCTTAGCTGCCTTTCTTAACATGTGCACCAATGTCCTTTTGCATCGATCAGCCTCAGTCTACACCATAGTTTTGTCAAAACTCTCACGAGGAAAACATGGTTAACTAGGCTTCCTCATAATCTCCGCCTAAACAAACTCTCACGACGTGAAGGACGAGGCTAGCTAGCCTAGCGTGGACCGACGGAAAAAGTTACCGCTGCACTTCGTCGCCGTACGACGCCGTCGCGTCAACGGCCAGCTCCGCTGCACTTCACGCCCGCGCTGCACCGTCCGTTCACCGGACGGCCAGGATTAGCCCAGCTACGCGGTGCAGAACGTGTCAGGCAGTACGTACCTAATCTGGCGGGCCCACCACGAGACAGCGTTTTATCCGGTTTAAAGGTTGTTGAGAATAAAGATACTCCTCCTTGGCCCTACACGTACCCCCAATTAGTTTTCTTATATTGATTTGAAAATTCACCTTTTATTATCGGGCACGCCATTGCAGCCTTGCAAGCAAACACGTGGATAGCCTTTTCTTTGGCCAAAGAAAATGAGAATAGAGAGGGACAGCTCAGTTTTCCAACAGGGTTTTGAGCTTGTGTGCAAACAACTTGTGCGGCAGTTTTAATGCCGCCACTACCACAAGATAACTACGCGCGTGATGCACTTACTATATATGATCAAGTTGGGCATAATGCTACTGCCTCCGTTTTGTAATATAATAATTTTTAGGTATATCTCAAGGTTAACTATATATGAAGCGAAATGAGTAAAACTCTGCACTAAAATGTGTTCGGATACGTCTACGCAGGTACACAATGAATAACCTAAAGGCTCATATTTAACTATATTTATGTAGTAATTAACAACCATTCAGCCGCATGGTGAAGGGAAACCCAAACAGAAAGGTGAAAAAGGAATTCCAGACCACCAAGGTATTATGTGGTGCAAGTGCCTATGTTTTGCCGAAAAGCTCGAAGCGGAGAGCGGGTGGAAGGGCCGTGCCGAACGTGATTGAGAATATGTAATGCTACCACCAATTTGGGTGCACCCCTTGCAAACATTATCCAAATAATTTAAATGTTTCAAACAAGTCTATGGATAAATATCAGTGTTATGTGTGTATAACATCTGACATTTTTCAGTTTCAAATTTGAAAAGAGCATTGAGAAACAAAAGAACGAATCTAGCATAAATAGGGGGAAAAGATATACTACTTTATGATCATTCAAATGATATTACTTTGACATTGTAGATACTGATATGTTTCTCCGTATTATAAACAAGAAAGTGAGGGCCGGGGTACTATACACACCTTGATCGAGTTAAATGAAACTCAAAAGCTAGCATTGCCCGATTCTACCGCATTGCATGCGTGCGTACTTCTTGCCGCCCTCCATTAATTACTGGCTGGCTTGATTATTTAGTAACGTGTACTCCAATGCAGTTTCAAACATGGATCGCATCAGTCGCACTTGTACAGCTTGGGTTTCACCAAAACCCTCACGTGGAAATCATGGCAAAAGTAAATTAAGTAGGGGAAGTAGCTTGGGTTAGTTTCGTCGCCGTAGCAAATTAGCAACGTGAAGAAGACGGACGAGGCTGTAGCTTGGACGAAACTACCGCCGTACAGTAGCACTCGTGCAGTCGTGCTCCCGGCGCGCGCTGCTCCTGCGCCGTCCGTTGCGGATTCTCCGTACGGCATCCACCAGGGCAGGGCGGTGCGGGCAGAACGTGTCGGGCGGTAGGTACCCGACCTGGCCCGCCTCCAGACAGCGTTTTATCCGGTTGTTATAAAATCAAGATACCCCTCATGCAGGAGCAGCACCGGCCCCACCTACCCTTCACTTTTAACTAATCCATTTTATTGAGTGTTAGTGCGATGAAATCAAACAATCCTTTAACATTGTTTAACCCGGGTAAAAGCTTTTTGCTTTCTCTTAAGAAAGTACTGTAGAAGGAAACAAACCAGGACGTGGGATGGATTTAAGCCAAGCTAAATGTACGTGACGCTAACAACCATTTCTGGGGTGGGTAAAAAGGGTGGGGTGGTGGGGGACTCGTGGTGCACAAAATGGATACCCGCCAGATGTGACGCAATACTTTGGATTAATCAGAGTCAGAACAAAGCTGTTACAATACCATAGGGTTGTGCTCGAGTATTCAGACAACAAAAACGTCAGGGAGCGAAGGAGGAAGAAGACAGTCTCCTCCCCTGCATCCATAACCAGCCGGACCGACTGTTACCCCACCGACGGCCGACGATGTTCCCGTGGCCAACTCTCCCCGTACCCTTTCGAATCGCCCCTCGGTCCGCCATCCTCGACCGTCCCTTGAAGCCGTCCCCAAACGCCCAGATCTCGTTGCTAGAGAACCCCACTCTACCCCACCGTTAAGTCTCGTCTCGCCGACGCCTTCATTGCAACGGCTTTGTCGACACAATCTCTTTGGGAGGAATATGAATTGGGGGCCGGGGCCAGAAAGAGGAGAGTATGGATGAGGCCCATGCCCCATGCGTGTCACACAGACCGTTTGACTTCTCGCGTAAGCGTGGAGAAGCCATTTCGGTTAGAGCACCGCTACCAGTTTAGCGGCTATAGACTAACTCGGCTTAACATAGTGGTTTTACTGCATCCACATGGCATAGCAGGCGACCGGTGAGCAACCAAATACTCCCATCGTCCCAAAACAAATGTCTTCAAATGAATGTATCCATATAAGCCAATCAAAAAACAAAAGAGTATACACGAATGTGGCTTTACCCTTTTTTTTGGCCCTTTTCATGTGTGTGCGTGTTTGATAACGGCCAGAACAAATACTCCTACTACATGAACTTGTAGTACATGCAATATTATATCTCGAAAGAAATAGAAGCAAAAACGGCTGCAGCTGTCAATTTACCGCCCGTAATCAAAGCCGGTCTCCTTCCCCGGCCGTTAATCAGTTTTTATTATCCATCCTTGTAATAACCGGGCGGGCGGTCGTCTAATCACACCCTCGCCCTCGCTCCTTTTCCCCTTGCTGGTCACCGTCTCCCTCCCCCGTCTTCGTCTTGCTCTCTCCTCCCCACCCTCCCGCCCGCCGCTCGCCCCCGCCCGGCGACGAATCCACCTCCGCGTCCGGAGAAGCCCCCGTTTTTTGCACCAGTTTCTCCGGATCCGCGCGCGCGCCCTGTAAATCCTACCATCCGCCGGCACGTCCGTCCGCTTCGATTTCTTACCAATTTTTTCGTTTGTCCTCGGTGGCTGTACCATATTCGTTCGTTTGGAGCTAGCCGGCGCCCGGATTCCTAGGCGGCGTGTGTGGATCTGGTGTCCTAGAGCACCCCGCGCCCCGAATCGCGGCTCGACGCTCGGCGGCGGCGGGTTCGGATCTCGCCGGATTAGCTAGCGGACGAAGGCTGTTGATTGATTCGTCCGGTGGGGCGGCGGTGCGCGTCGGAGATGGATCACATCGTCGGGGGCAAGTTCAAGCTCGGCAAGAAGATCGGGAGCGGATCCTTCGGGGAGCTCTTCCTCGGTGAGTCCTCTCCGCCCCCCATCAAAGATGCTCTTTTTTTCACGTTACTTTTGGGGAGGGGAGAAAGATGCTGACTTTGCTGCTCTGCTTGGCTGCAGCCGTGAATGTGCAGACCGGAGAGGAGGTCGCCGTCAAATTGGTATTGGATTCCGTCCCTCCTGTGTGTTCTCGTGCGCGCGCGTCCTTAGGAGTTTCTGTTTAGCTGATTTAGGGGCAACAGCTTGATAAAGTTTGCTGCTTTGACTGCTTGTGCTATATTAGACGTTCGCTGTGGTGACATGTTTGCGGAATTATCACCGGTTTTGCTTTAGTTGTTCGGGTTAGCGGAGGGTGTTTAGCCGTACGGGTTGCTGAGATGTGCTGCTTTGGATCGACAGGAAAATGTGAAGACCAAGCACCCGCAGCTCCATTACGAGTCCAAGCTCTACATGCTTCTCCAAGGAGGAAGTAAGTCAGCTGTCATTGAGCAAGTCAATGTGCCCGGAATACTATTTTTGTGACTACCTGCCTACAGCGAGACGGTGAATTGAGTCGAGTTTGTTTCTTTTTTCTTGCTTATTAAAGCTGGCATTCCACACTTGAAGTGGTTCGGTGTGGAGGGGGAGTATAATGTGATGGTGATTGATCTTCTCGGACCTAGCCTCGAGGACCTGTTCAACTACTGCAGTAGAAAGTTCTCGCTGAAGACCGTGCTCATGCTCGCTGATCAGATGGTGAGAAGTCCTGTAAATTCTTGCTGAAGCAATTACTATATTTCATTCTTAATTTATATGTACTTCTAGTGTGACCACATCCCTCTTTGCGAATGTTTCAGATTAACCGAGTTGAGTACATGCATCAAAAGGGATTTCTTCACCGTGATATTAAACCTGACAATTTCCTTATGGGACTTGGTAGGAAAGCCAATCAGGTTTGCACATTTATATCTGACTCCCCTAAAATAAATTCTTGTACTCCCCACTCCATCTTGTTTAGTTGGACAAATATTGTTTGTATGCCATGCTACTTAACCCCATTGAGTATGGTCTAGTGTCGTGATCTTATAATCGTGGTATGCTGGTGTGTAAGACTTCTGCTTTACCTTCTTGAAAGAAGGTCCAAAAATAATGCTGCAGTAGAGAAACATGGCTTGACTGCTAAATTACTGCTCTAGTCCAATATCCAATGAAGTATGTAAAAATGATGTCATTGGTAACGTTAACATGTTTGCAATGGCATTGCTTCAACCCGGCAACAATGCTCGTAGTTGATGACTAAGTTTGCACGACATAGAAGGCCTAGTTAGTTATATAGAAGATCCGTTGGTATATGCTCGTAGTTACATTGAAGGTCCATTGATATATGCTGTTATTTACATATGAAGGTCCATTGGTATATGCCGTTAGTTACATCGAAGGTCCATTGGTATATGCTGTTAGTTGCATAGAAGGTCCATTGGTATATGCTGTTAGCTACATCGAAGGCCTAACAATGTTTTCTGGTAAAAACAGATATCTCCAGTTTTAACTAACCTTCCATATTGTTTTACCTTCATGTCAGGTATATATAATAGATTATGGACTTGCAAAGAAATTTAGGGACCTTCAGACGCACAAGCACATCCCCTACAGGTTGGACTACAACTACCGCTGCAAAAGATAAATGATATGTTACGGGGTCACCGATTAGATGTACTTTTCTCGTCACAGTTTGATCATCATGCCTTTCACCTGAATATGCAGGGAGAACAAGAATCTCACTGGAACTGCACGTTATGCAAGTGTCAATACCCACCTTGGTGTTGGTGAGTTTATTGTGCTCTCTGAGTGAATAATCAAGTAGCTAATTTAATATTTTATCTAACTTAAGAGTGCTTTGGTGCAGAGCAAAGCAGGAGAGATGATTTAGAATCTCTTGGCTATGTTCTTATGTACTTCCTCAGAGGCAGGTTAGTTTGTCGTATTCATCACATGCTGTTCTCTTTTAATGTTTTGCACTCAATGTATTCACGTTCAGTAAATAATGCTAACTGTGTTGATATCTCTACATTCAACAGCCTTCCATGGCAGGGGCTGAAAGCGGGCACTAAGAAGCAGAAGTATGACAAAATTAGTGAGAAAAAGATGCTAACTCCAGTGGAGGTAATTCATTAGTGGACAGTTACTTAAACATGTCCTTTTCTTTTATTACCTCAGTAAACTGAGACTTGATAAATTGTGTGTCAGGTACTCTGCAAGTCTTACCCATCAGAGTTTATTTCTTACTTCCACTACTGTCGATCATTGCGGTTTGAAGACAAGCCAGATTATTCTTACCTAAAGAGACTATTCCGTGATCTCTTCATCCGTGAAGGTAAGTTTCTGACAAAATTTCCCCTTCTCATGAATTCTAGCTGTCTTGATACTCATTGCTTGCATTATTTCTGCAGGATACCAATTTGACTACGTATTTGACTGGACCATTTTGAAATATCCCCAGATAGGCTCCAATCCACGGATGAGGGTATGTATTCTTTGGTTGTAACAATTGGACAACACTGTCCTGTTATGAAGTTTGTTAACTTTGTTGGCTATTCTTTGTTTAGCCAAGCGAGAGAACTAGTGGAGCTGCTGGACCTTCTATCGAGAAGATTGAGAAGGCCCCAGGTTTGTTCTTTTACTCATGCAAGTGGTAACGCAACTTAAACTATGATACAAATCATGCAATCCTTACAACCTAGAATCACCTTGTGTTGAACAGCTGAAGTATCTGCTCGAAGGAATCCTAGTGCTTCTCTGAATCAGAGTGGCGACAACTATGCAACACGACCACGGGAAACTGTATCGATGTCACTAAAGGAAATTGTAAGTTTAAATTCCCCATTCCTGAATGTATGAACTATAAACTTTGCTTCTCCCAGTGCATACCATGAACTTGACAATCATGTATTGTTCATTTTCTCAGATGCACAGCACAGACCGGTCCGGCGAAAGGACTACTACTGCTGAGAGGCCTCGCTCATCCTCTCGTACAGGCAGTGCATCGAGGAGAGCAGTTGCGTCAAGCAGCAGGCCAAGTTCATCCATGGAGCCAAGTGACCAGCAATATAACCGGACAAGCCGGCTGTTCTCTAGTAGCAATAACGGCGGCAGTCGCCCATCCAGCACCCAGAGGGTCAATCCATCTGTAGGCGAGTCGAGGGCCACGTCCCTCTCCCGGGCAGCGGTCGCGAGAGGGTCGCGCGACGAGCCCCTCCACCGCAGCCTCGAGCTTCTGTCCCTCGGCGGTGTTAAGAGGAAGTGAGAATGGGACGATCCCCTGAGAAGGATGAACAAGGAACGAAGCTGTCTGCGACTCTGTAAATGACAGGATACTACCCCTCCTATTTGTCAACAGTTCCCCCAAGAGCATCACATAATTTCCATGGTGCTCGACCCGGCCTGTTGTATCATCACCATTGCTTGATAGATAGCAATAATTTGTTGTTGCTGCTGTTGTTGTTGGCGTGTGTGTCGTTAGGGCCAAGTCCTAGCTTTCCGTGGTGGTTAAATTAGTGGCGGTCAAGATTCAACATATTTATGTTTCTTTACCTTCCCAGCTGGGACTTGGTGACTTTTGTTCCGAGACTTGTGTAATTTTCTTTCTTGTTTCGTTGCAACTCTGGATTTGCTTTTTCAACAGAAGTTGATGAAAGGAACTTCCAGTATAAAATTCCCATAAGAATTCCAGTCTCCTTGTTTAGATGTTGATTGATGCAGCATCGTGGCTTATGAGTGAATATGTTGAAAGATTAGTAATTTGTCCAGATAAAGTCAGCTCACCTAATTTTGGAGATTCTCCGATGCTTCAGATATTTTGAGTGTGGAAGAAAACTATTGTACAGCCTAGTGTTTCAGGTTCAATGTATTTTTCTGACAGTCCAGGTTCAACAATTTAATGAGCAACGGAACGGAAATTCTCCTGTGATAATAAATTTCTGGCTGTGCGTTTTGCTGTGCCACTGCAGATGGGGCCCACATGTCGCCACCATAATTTTCCTCCCGAAAAAAAGAAGTAAAATTAGGGAAATTACGCCTCCAGGGCTGGAGGTGGTTTGACGACGGGACAACGACTCTCTGACTCTGACAAACCCTAGAGCTAGGAGGGCGGGGCGAGAGGCGGCCGGAGCCGGAGATGGAGGTGGTGGCGCTGGTGAGCGGCGGCAAGGACAGCTGCTTCTCCATGATGCGGTGCCTCGACTACGGACACAAGGCAAGCCCCCCAGCCCAACCCATCCGTCCCCAACTTCAATCCGTGCTGGTTCTAAAGACTAATTCTTGCTGAACCTTGCTGCTGCCTCCCTGCCTGCAGGTCGTCGCCCTCGCCAATCTCATCCCCCTCGACGACGCCGTCGACGAGCTCGACAGCTACATGTACCAGACTGTGCGGAACACCCCTCTCAACTCTAGCTGCCATTTCCTTGCGCCGTGCAGTGCGGTCCTTGTTTCCTAGAATTTCGCTAATTCCTGGTGGTGCTGGTACCTTTGGATGCTTATTAGGTTGGGCACCAAATCGTGGTCTGCTACGCCAAGTGCATGGGGCTGCCCCTGTTCCGGCGCCGCATCAGCGGGTCCACGAGGCGAGCTCTCTGTCTGTCCAGAGATGTTTGCTCCCCAATTTGCGCCTGCTCTTCTCTTATCCAGATGTTTGACATAAGTGCATTGTTAATTATGCAGGGATCACGCTCTGAAATACAGTGTCACCGCGGGAGACGAGGTGGAGGACATGTTCGCCCTGCTGAGCGAGGTCAAACGGCGGATCCCGTCCATTGGTGCCGTGTCCTCGGGCGCCATCGCCTCTGACTACCAGAGGCTACGTGTCGAGAGCGTCTGCTCGAGGCTGGGCCTGGTCTCTCTGGCCTACATGTGGAGGCAGGATCAGACTCTGCTTCTCGAAGAAATGGTAATATAAAGTTCAATCAGATTGGCTGATTGTCCGGCCTAGCAGAAACTGCTCGCTCATGGTCTGTTTTGTTCTGGTTTTAATCCCTACAGATAAGAAGGGGCATTGTGGCTATAACTGTTAAGGTATACAATGCAATCATGTTTATGCTGTGTTGTTTTTGTTTAACTTTCTTGCATCAATGCAATTATGTTTCTGGAACAAGTAGTTGATCCCTTGGGTTTTATAGGTGGCTGCGATGGGGCTGAAACCTTCTGCCCACTTGGGGAAAGAGCTGTCTGAACTTAAGAGCCATCTGCTCCAGCTGAATGAGTATGTTTCTAATTCCCTACGACATATGCCTTTTTGCCTTTAGGACATTTCATGCTAGATATAGTGGCTTCTTGTCCCTTGTGAGTCTATGAGCTTGATTGAGTAAAGACAATAATTTTGTGATCAATGGGTAAGTATAGTTTCTAAATAATACACCGTAATTGAGTGCGTGGAGAGGAATGCTTGTTTCTTTTATTTTGTTGTTCTAGAAAACTAGTTTGCTAGGAAAACTCAAATTGTGTAGCTTTTGGTTGTATGACTGACTGGCTGGCATTAGGTCTTCTGTTTGGTGTGTATTTACTGATTCCTGGTGAGCTCGCTAGTAATGCTCCGTTGGTTCCTGCAATAAACTGCTTTTGTTTGTCATGAGTAGAAATGGGAATCTCCCGTAATGAAAAAAAAACTGTGACAGATTGCTCCTCTCTGCATGTCTTATTCTCATGGTTTTCTAAGTAATTTTTTTAGATGAAATTTTACTTAGAAAACCTGATGGAGAGTATGAGACAATAATTTCGTTTCTCATGGCTTTCTAAGTAAATACTAGCTTTTCTTTCATATATATTCAGCCTGTAATTTATCTTCTTTGTTTATCCTACTAGGAGTTATGGAATCAATGTCTGTGGAGAAGGTGGAGAGTATGAAACACTAACTCTTGACTGCCCTCTATTTCGTGTAAGTTTGAGGAGCTGACTTCGAAAACCTGACGCCACTTGTTTTAGAATGCTAAGTAGACTAACCATCGTCCCATTCCACACCTTGCTGGTACTGTCCATATTCCATACTAACATGTCCGTCATATGCCTGTTGAGCTTTCTTATGCATACTAATGTTCTATTACTACCAAAAACCAACTGTTGAGTTTTCTGTACTATAATGTGCCTACGTTTGCAGAATGCAAGGATTGTCCTTGATGATTTTGAAGTGATACTCCACTCCGCTGATTCCATTGCTTCAGTCGGAATTCTTCATCCCTTGGCATTTCATCTCGAGCCTAAGCCAGGTTCACCTAACTGCAGTGGCAATGGCGTTATTGCTGAAGAGAATTCTAGTTCCTTGTATGAAGTAAATGGAGGTATTGTGCACACTGACGTGGAAGACAAACAAATCTGGAATCCAACATCTACTTCTGATGCTTACCCAAATATAGATGTATGCATCTCAAAGACAGGGAAGACTTTGTTTTCCATTGGTTGTTGGATAGGGGAACCCTCTAGTGCTTCGGGAGGTGCATACTCTCAACCTCTTGTTCTACATATTTCCGTCCTATGCGCTGTTAATAGTTCTAGCTGGCAGGAATATCTTATGTCCATTTCATCTTCCTTTCTCAAACGTCCACTTACTATATTCTATTACGTCAACAGGCCTAAAGGCAGATCTGGTCGCAGTTTTGAGCAGAATTCAGAATCAACTCAAGGAAGATGGGTTAAGTTGGGCAAATGTGCTATATGTTCACCTCTACATTTCAAGCATGAAGGAATTTGCATTGGCCAATGAAGTTTATGTCAGCTTCATCACTGAAAAGAAATGTCACCTTGGCGTTCCTTCACGCAGTACAATCGAATTACCACTAGTTCAGGTTGGCTTAGGCAACGCATATGTGGAAGTTCTAGTTGCAAAGGATCTGGTCAAAAGAGTTCTGCATGTACAAAGCATCTCATGCTGGGCTCCTAGTTGCATCGGACCTTATAGCCAGGTAAATGAACACTCCACTATAATGCCATGACTTCATTTTGAAAGCTGTCTGCAGAGTCAGCAGACTAGTTTGGTTGGTCAATTCAGCTAGCAAAAAGTGTTCACATATGTTCACTCTGATACATAAAATTTCGTTCTGATTTCTTTTAGGCAACACTATATGGAGAGATTCTCTACATGGCTGGTCAGCTAGGGCTTGACCCCCCTACGATGAAGCTCTGTCCTGGAGGCGCAACAGCTCAACTGGAACTAGCACTGCGAAATAGTGAAGCTGTGGCTAATGCCTTCAAGAGCTCTATCTTTTCTTCATCCATACACTTTTTGGTGTACTGCTCCGCCCACTTGACATCCATCGAGAAGGAAGAAGTTGACCAAAAACTGCGGAATTCATACATTGCTCATTTAGACTGCTCAAGAACCGGATCATGTCCTACTATTCTATATGTATTGGCACCTGATCTTCCGAAAGGGTGAACACCTTTCCCTTCTATTTTATCAGCAAGAAATACTATTATTTAGATAAACTTATATGGTTTCTGCCATGTCAAGTGCTGTTATGAACATTATAAATATAAGGATAATTTTTTTCCCATTTACAGAGCATGTGTGGAGATAAAACCAACATTATACGTCCCCGCTGATAGCAATGACTACGATGACGACGATGATGCAGATATTACCAGCGAGCTGGAGACTGGAGTTTCAAAGCCAGCATCAAGCAAAGTTCTGAGGGAGTGGAACGCACGATACTCCGACTTGCATGAATCATGTTGCCAGATCCACACTGTTGCGGGGAAGATTTGTTCTGCCGTGGTGTCGATCACGAACGACACCGCATCAAGGATCTTTTCTAGCACCGAACAATTACACCACTCGGAGGAGCATCTGAAAGCCATAGCCAGATTTTGCACTTTCCAGCTCGCGAAGATACTGATAGACAAGGGATTCACCTGGGATGATGTAAAGGTAATTGTCTATCATGTCATAACTTTGCAACCGTATCAATCCAGCCTCCTAACCAGCGTTTCCTCCAAATCTAAATCTGCAGATGTTGAGGTTCTACTACTCAGTCGACGGCTCGGTTGCGGCGAGCACGATGTCCCAGGCGTTCTCTAGGGCCTTCGTCGAGCTCGGAGACGAAGCCGACGGTTCCGTCATAACCAATGGGGTGCCTGTATTCAACGTCATACCGGTCTCCAGATCGGGTCGCTCTGCGTCGATGGACGACATTGTTACGTGTGAGCTGTTGGCTTCCAAGGCTTAAGCCAAGAACCTGGCCTGGTGCACAGGCAACATGGTTCTTCAGGTGATGTGTACTCGCTCGCTGGGACGCACATCTTGCCGTTAGGACATTGGAGGCAAGTAGGAGGACTTCCTGCCAAAGTAGCCGGCCGGCGCTCCATTAGCTGGACAGCAGATTGTCGATCAGTTTCCTTCTTGTTGGCGGTAGGTCGGTGAGTTTTGTTCTATTATGTGATGATGCTACACTACACACTGGGTCTGGTTGGCCCGTTCTGTAGCTTGTAATGGCATTGGCTGGCTCAGTTAGTGGCACGAGTGTTCGTTGTGCTCATCAATGGGCAACGGCATTGTCCATACGATAGTATGCTATATTATTATTATATACAGAATGAAAAAAATTATATGTGACGAGATCCATAAGTTTATTGTGCATGCCATTGTTCCAAGGAAAATCTTCACGGCATAAACTAATAGTGCAGAGAATGAGCCACCAGGAACCCTTTGAAAATGTTCAGGGCATAAACTAATACTGCAGAGAATAGTTACCCACCGACCAAGAAGCAGATAGAAAAATGCGACGAACAAACAAGCGGCCCGTTTCTCCAAACCAGGGATTATGAATAGAAAAGGCTAGAACTGTTCATAAGAAAATCAAGAACAAGTTATCGAAAAGAATATCCCCTGATTTTTTTTGTTGAATCGGATAATCAAGAGCAGCTCTCTCCCATGACCCAACTCTCTAGGCTAGACTTGATCAATTCCATGAGGAACGCAGATCGGATACGACCAGCTACAAACAACTTGTCTGCACGCTCTCCTTGTTGGCAAAAATAAAATAAAGGAAATAAAAACGCAGCTTACACCTCTGCTTCTCCTGCTTCCTCTCTCTCCCCACTCCCGACCCGACCAAATTTAGCCGTTGAGCCACCTCTCTTTCTCTCTCTACAGAGAAAACACGCACATCAGATCAAGAGTTTTCCGCCTGATCCGTCTCCGGCCGACGATCCTACGCGGGCGAATTACTATTTTTTCCATCCGGCCCGGCACGGTGTCCCGGCTGAGATCGTCGGCGTCTTGATCCGTTCCGATTTGGTTGTTGTTCAATCGAGGCGAAAACAAGATGATGTTCCTGGCGTGCTGCTACAGCGATCCGGACATGCTGATCGATCCCAACACCATCTACCCCACCCGCCCCGACTGCCTGCAGGACGCGCCCAAGTCGCGATTCAAGCCCAAGGTAATCCAAATTTTCTCCTTTTTTTCATCCTATTTCTTTTCTGCATCATCATGGTTATGCCCACATCTTCTTGGAATTTCCGGTCTGATTACCTTTGTTTTCTCAAATTGCGTCGAGCAATGCGGATTAGAACAGACCAGCGGCTCTGAATGTCATGCGTTGATCATCAGGTGCACCTGCTGACTAGTTATGCTGATTGTTTCTTTTTTCGATTCCGTGTCGTTTTGGCAGCCTCGCCGCACGCTGAGTCCGAGGAGGTGGAAGCTGCTGTTCAACGAGGAAGGATGCCTGGACGCAGCTGGAATGATCAAGAGAGTACAGCGTGGGGTGAGCTAATACTACCTTTATACTGCTTCTGATATTATACGTGTTGTGGCTCGTCACTTTAACTGAACCAGGATGTTTTCTGTATTTTGGCTATTATGCGAACAGGGTATCCACCCAAACATCAAAGGAGAAGTGTGGGAGTACTTGCTGGGTTGTTACGACCCTAAAAGCACTACTGAACAAAGGAACCAGTTGCGACAACAGAGAAGGTTCTTTTTTTACTTACATTTGCATCTTGCTTCTGTGTAATTATATAAGCCCATTTTTATGTCCACTAGAATTGCAGTTCAATGCACAATTTCTAGAATGTGTAAGCGAGAGTTGAAATTGCTCAAAAAGAATCATAAATTGTTTAGAAATATGGAGTTTTCTAGAAGGTGGAAGCAATCTACACGAGAGAGATACACTCACACAGATTCAATCCATTGTACCTACAAGTTTAATTTAGTTGAAAAACTTGATTGTGATATATGTTTCTGGCATATGCTGTTAAATGCCATTTTGTCCTTCAGGAAGCTCAGCATGCATTTCAGAAAATTTTATACTGATTTGAATATTTTCATAGGTTAGAATATGAGAAACTGAAAACAAAGTGCCGAGAAATGGACACGACAGTTGGTAGTGGAAGGGTAATCACTATGCCAGTCATAACAGAAGATGGCCAGCCTATCGAGGACCCTGACTCAAATGGAGGGGTAAGGCCTTCTTCAGTGGGTGCAGAACAGCAAACCAATAATGCACCGCTCCCAAAAGAAGTTCTTCAATGGAAACTTCTTCTGCACCAAATTGGTAAGCAGCCGAGAAATGTACTCTGTTTGCAGCATCCATGTCATGTAGACGAAATAACAGTTGGTGTATATTATCTTCACTTTTTTGTTTTTCTGACTTCCACCACTAAATTGTAGGTCTCGATGTTAATCGTACCGACCGTACACTAGTTTATTATGAGAGTCAGGAGAATTTGGCACGGCTGTGGGACATTCTTGCAGTTTACGCATGGGTGGACACTGACATTGGTTATTGTCAGGGTGAGTTGTTTAAGAACAGGGATTTTTCTGTACATCAATTATATGTTTGTTAAATCCTTTCATGCGTAAGCAGGAATGAGTGATCTTTGTTCACCAATATCAATTATTTTGGAACATGAAGCGGATGCCTTTTGGTGCTTTGAACGGCTAATGCGTAGGGTGGTAAGCATCCATATCCATCTATTCACTCATGAAATATTTGGACCCTTCATGTTTTTAATTATTTAGGAACTCAGTGCTTTCTGCTAACTTGCATTGTAATGTTAGCATAAGATTTTAATTTATGTTTCTACATATAACATTATAAAACAACAAAGCTATAGAAGACCATACATACAATTACAGTTCAGCCTTACATGAACATGACTAGCTAAAGATGACGGTTGTAAGATGCATTACTTAGCCTAATAATAAAGCATTTATACATGCTTGCACAATTTGAGACCTACTCAGTCTAAATTCTTGCTGATTAAATTCGCACAAGCATTTGTTGACTTCACAAACCTAAACTAAAAGGGACCACGTGTGTAAACATGAAATGCAATGGTATGTTTTCACTGCCATGTTGCTTTTTCTTTCTAAACATTTTTCTGGTTGATGAATTTAATCAGCAAGAATTTCATGTTTATGTTTCAAAATGCCAGTTCTGTGCTACTGTGCATGTTGGCCTTCCAATGTATGTTTGGTAATGGAGCTGGTCATCTGGGATCTGGCCAATAATTACAACAAAATGTTGCTATTATGATATTGATATGCAAAAAAGTCAAGACAAAACTCTGAAATTTTTCGCTGCATTCTTCTACTTCTCTAAAGTAATAGTATATGGTCTGCTGCATGCCTGCACGTGGTATCTGACTTCATTCATGTTTCTCAATATACAAAAACTAAAGTATTTACCTTCAACATATGTAGCGTGAAAACTTCAAGAGTACTTCTACCTCCATTGGTGTTCGATCTCAACTGACCACCTTGTCAACCATAATGAAAGCTGTTGATCCAAAGCTACACGAGCATTTAGGTAATTTTGTGGAGCTAAATATTCTTTACTAGACTGCTCAAGAAAGGAATGCCTTTTCTTTATCAGTAATTGAAAATTGATTCCTAATAAGAGAATGTTCGCAGAAAATCTTGATGGTGGAGAATACTTATTCGCCTTCCGGATGCTTATGGTTCTTTTTCGTAGGGAGTTCACTTTTATAGACACGATGTACCTTTGGGAGGTAAGGTTTCTTGGTAATGTTAACTAGTATGCTCATTGCCTGAGCACTAGATTAGTTTCTTTGACAATTCAACCCGGATCCCACCAGTGTCAAAATCAAACACAAATATCATTGACCTCTAGAATATTTCTTATCTTGTGCCAATTTGTACTATAATAGGTATTGATTTCTTAATATAGATCCCACAAGGTGACTATTTTCTTGATCTTCAAATGTTCCAGCTCATGTGGTCTATGGAGTACAATCCAGGTCTCTTTTCAATGTTGGAGAGTAACAACGGCACATCAAACGCAAATGCAAAAGATGAAAGTACCCTAAAACAGTGTGGAAAGTTTGAACAGAGTAACTTGCAGGCGGCAAAGAAAGAGCAGCAGATCCCTCTATCGGTCTTTGTTGTAGCCAGTGTCATAGAGGCTAAAAACAAGCGGTTAATGGGGGAGGCAAAAGGTCTAGACGATGTTGTCAAGGTCTCTCTCTCTCTCTCTCTCTACACACACACACACACACATGCACGAACACACATATTGATCATAACTGAAAGTAATCTTGTTTATGTTCCTGTCCCCTGTAACAGATATTGAATGAAATCACTGGAAGCATAGATGCGAAAAAGGCATGTAGAGGGGCCTTGACGATACACGAGAAGTACCTAACCGCAGTAAGTTTATTTTTTCATTTCATGAACGCTAAATATGATCATGAGTCGGAAATTAAAAAATAACTTGTATTTTCCTGAACTGCAGGTAAAGGCATCGTAGCGACGTGTACAGTTTCACAGGAATGCATCCTTAGGAACGAAATTTGATTTTTCCTTTTTAAAATTGGAGAAACAGATGTGCCACAGTTTTTTTTTCATTCTTGATATGTGTATGTGTTCTGTAATTCTTTGGCCCACTATGTAATTTTGTCATTTCAACGAAAGGAAATGAATACCAGTGGGATTATCCAGGAATAAAGTTCTTGTAAAGGTACATCATAATTTTTAATACGGCAAGATTATCCATTAGGAGAGTTTGCTAGTCAACATAAACATTCTGCGAAAACAACTCATTAAGAAAGTTGCAGAAGAGTAAAATTAATTTTACGCCGAGCTGTGTGAAGATTTCCTTTCAGCAAACCACATTTGCTTTTTCTGGAGTTAATTTTTTTCTTGTTGTTTAGCATCCACTGATTGGAGAGGAGGTGGAGTAGGAATCATTACATACCAGCTAAGTCACAAATCAGAAAAATAAAATGGCCTACGACTGTGCGAAGATAAAAATGTGATTGGCGCTCTTTTTCTATAAAGCACCTAAAATCCAAATATCAAAGGAGAAAGACAGGAAAAATAAAAATACTCTGTGATCAATGTATTAACACACAAGATATCAAACAGTCACAGCAAATGCATAGTAGTAAAGCTACATCATCTTGCTCAGCAGACCACATGCCAACCGGACACCTAATCAGGTACATCTATATAAGAGAATTGACTGAGACCATTATACATAAGGAAGGGCTCAAAGTTTTTGCCTTGTGAAAATAAAGTGTGACATTCATTTTCTGATGTAGGCTAAACTTCCAGTACAAAGTTTATCGGTATGGACACAAATAAGGACATGAGATACGATACGATATTATACAAAAAAGGTTAAAACAAGAGGCTGTTAACCGAGAGCCTGCCATACTTCCTAAACGACTCCTCTTTTCTGAGCTGCACATTCCCACCATTTGCGCTCCAGACTAGTTAAACATAACGAGAGCCTCTCAAACTGGTAGCGTGTCGAAATGAACTACCAAGGGGAACCTAGACCCAAAAATAGTGACCTATAAATAGATTAAGGAAACTAACTTCCAGCCATTGCGTTTCCCTCACAACTAGGAACAGAAAATCTAGGCCTGCTTCTCTTGCATCTTGGGAGAGGATTGCAATTCTGCTAATTTGCGACATATCGTGCAGGAATAAGAGGTTGGGACAATTGTCGTAACCACACTGGAGATGTCATCAAGAAGATGAAATTCTGTCAACTGTACTTGGTTGATCCATGAACATTGTTTCCTAAGGTATGTGTTCATTGGATGGATTATTCTCTGCGAATTTATTTGTGCGGCAGGCAGATTGAGCCATAATTATCGGCAAAATGGATGCACAGTTTCAGTATGTTTCTTATGTAAAATCATTTTATGTGTTCTATACATTATCTGGATCAGGCCTACATCCCACAAAGAAAGATCTCACCTCACTGATATCAAATCCATCTGCCCCTAGCATCCTCAGTTGCCACATTATATTCTGAGGAAACCTATCAGATAAATTGTCCGTTTTCAGAATTTTTTTTTTGTTTTTTGATTGAAGGATCACATCACACATTTTTTTTAGATAAAATCACATCACACATTTCATGCTCACATCATTAATCATTTGATTTGTTGATTTTTTCTTTTGATTTGGAATAATCTTTCTTCTGTTAACATCCTAAATTGCATGTGAAGGCTAGATCAAGAAGAAGGAGGGCGTGATTATCTAAGTAGTGGATCCCTCCCAAGGCGGCGCCGCGGGCGGGCAGCCGCCTGTGGAACCGGCTAAGATGAAGGGCCTCCTCAAGGGCCTCCGGTACATCTCACAAATTTTCGGTACGCGCACTAACCCAACCACCATTCTAGAAGCAACCCTTAAATTTCGAATCACTCCAACAGTGTCCACTGCAAACATTCATAGATACGTTTCGAATTGTAGTAGTACTGAAATTTCCAAAAATTTCCTAGCTAGTAGTCCAGGTTATTGCAATGCCGTAGGAATCTATGGAATAATACTGTATGATGGTGTTGTAAGATGTGCACCTTGTCTGTTGTGCAGTTGCAGATGCGAAGGAGCCGGAGATCCAGATTGGGGGGCCGACGGACGTGAAGCACGTTGCGCACATCGGCTGGGACAACGCCTCCGTCACCAACCCCAGCTGGGTAAACAAGCTCGATCGCCATTATCCACTGTGATCGCAGCCGTGGCGATCGATCTCCAACTCCATCCAACCTGACGGCTCCGGCTGATTGGTATGTGCTGCAGATGAACGAGTTTAAGGCTCAGCCGGGAGCGTCGGCGAGCGGCGGGGCGGAGGGCGCGGGGGCGGAGCCGCCGTCGCTGCCTGGATCAGGAGGCGACGGAGCAGGGGCGGGCAAGGCGGAGAAGAGGCGGACGAAAGGGAAGGGGTCGGGCGGCGCCGAGGTGAAGCGGCGAGACGGGCCCGAAGGGTCGCGGCGGCCGGCGAAGGCGGAGGAGGGAGGCGAGGGGGAGGCGGCGGCGCCGAAGCAGCGGCGGAGGAAGCCCAAGACCACCTCGGGGCGGTCCAAGTCGTCCTCCGGGGGAACCGCGTCGGAGCCTTCGGCCGCCGCGGCGGAGGACTAAGGCGGCAAGCGGCGCCGCCTCGGATCGGCGGGGATTCGGCGCTGGAATTCGAGTTGGTGGAACTGGACTGGTGCTGTCGAGCACGAACGTGGAGACAAGTTTTTGAATTTGAAACTGGTTTTCGTTTGGACTCCGCGAGCTGTCGAGAAAGACATGGGCCTTTTTCTTGTTTTCGTTTTAGTTTAAATCTGCGTTGTTTGTTTTGGGCCGGAGTGTGGAACGAACTGTTTGTACTGTTGATGGTGGTGTCATGTGTAGATGTGGGCCTGTAATTTGTAATCTTAGCATTGTGTTATTCTTTTCTCGGATGTACAACTTAACTATACAGTCAAATCTGTGTGACAAAAAAAACTTCATCATAATATCGGAGAAAATTCTAAAAACCACCATAACTATGCGGGGAAGTCCAAAAATCCGTCGGCTTTCCAAATTTTTGTAAAAACCTACCAGCAGGTCGGTTACAATGTGCACCGATTTAAAATTTTAAGCGTGTTAACACGATTTCTCACGGCGTGCCCTACTGTCAGGTGGTGACATGGCAGAGGCATCAAGTTGATGTCAGTCTCTGCACGAACATGGTACCCGGCGGGATGAGCATCACGTAATGGTACAGCTTCCATGCCTCCTCCAGGCCGATGGTGTGCCCGCCGCGACTGCTGCCCGATTCGTGGTTGTTCATCATTGTAAGTGGGTGCGGTGATGTGGAAGAGGGGGATATGGGGAAGCAGGCAAGGAGGTGGGTGCATTGATGGGGTGGGGGGGGGGGGGGGGCGAGGGTTTGTATGGCTGGCGAGAGGGAGGTGAGCGGTGCGCGAACATCCACGCCGATGTAAATGCATTGCGCGAGAGCGCCGCAACACTGACGCGTGGACTGCCGTGCATGTTGTTGCCGATGTTATGACGGCGTGTGGCGGTAGGCCTGGCACGTCGTCTCGTCGCCTCACCTCCCGTCCGATCGCGTCATCTAGAAAACCGCCCAACGACTACGTCATTAAACACGGTGGAACGGCCTCCTGCGCACCCTCTTTAACACACGCGCTAGCCGTTGTGTGTATGATGGGTGGGCCACCATTGTCAGGGGCCTCTCGAACTCAGCCTCCTAATTAGAGACCCTTTCGAGGATGCATGACATGAAATGACTTGCGGGCAAGCTTTGGGGATGTCGTTGGGGACTTTTTTACGTCCAAATCCTCAATGAGCCTTTAGAGATCCTTTGAAAGCCCCCCGGTGAAGATGCTTTAATCCACAGTAACTGAAGGAACGAGCCCTGAGTGACTAGTGAGCTCAACACCCTGTGACCCCTTGCTAATTAATCACCACTTGTAGTGTGATCTTTGGAAAAGGCTGCTAGCCACTTGGCAATTTTGCTTCGGATGTTTAATTCGCTTGGGGGTATATGACTACTTGGGGTTTTGCTAATTGCAAATGCTGTCACAGCTGCAGAAACATGCATGGACAGATCACAGATGAATCTGGTCTAGCTAGATGTACGTAGGCATCTCAAATCAATCTATGCTGTCTCTTTCTCCTGTTCAATTCGCGATCGAGGCGCGTGATCTGGGAGGAATTGATACGCATGAAGCGTCAAATTCAAATCCCTAGCTCGTTTCGTCGCACTTCATCGATCGAACCCCGGCGAGCGCGGCTGGCGTTCATATTCCTTCGGCCGTCGCTTCCCTCTATGCTAAAGCTTTAATTTCATCACGAAATATTTCTCGACATTTAGCTTAGGAATTTGGTAATTGCTCATAAACGTCCAAACGACTAGTCAAATCTGGAGGTATGGGCTCTTCTCCCGTGATCGCCGGAGTAGGCACCGCACCGGCCGGCCCCAAGCCGGCGGAGAAGGATCGACGGAGACGCGACGCCGAGGTCGTCGAGCTGACACATGGCACGGGCGCACGGCCGGCCTCGATCAGGGAGGCGAGTTTTGTCGCGGTTCCCCGAGCACCGTCGTCGTCGACGTGCGCGCGTGGTTGGGCAAGTAGCACGCACCGTCGTCGTCGACGCGCGCGACCGGGTCTGGAGCAAGACGATGCCGCGTATATTCGCCTTTCTTTCGCCATCTCCGGCTAGCTAGCTCGCTAGCTACTGTAGTAGGTAGGAGACCGGCGGCGCGCGCACAGGGCCGGGGACGGCCAAGGCGCGGCACGTGTCCACGTAGGCGCACGCCGGGCATGCACGTCGCCGTCGACGGACGGTGTCACCCCGGCCGAGCGAGGCTTTTACTTGCGGACAACCGTTTCCCCACCCCGGCAAGCCACCCACCGGCCGCCCGCAAGAGCTCAGGACGCCGACGAGGAGGAGGAGCGACGGTGATATGGACGTACGTCTGGAAGCTACTGGCGCGGCCGCGCAAACGGACACGGGCACACGGCTGGACGTCGCACTCTCCCAGGGAATGTACGCCGACGAGACACGGCCAGAAGCAGTATGGATCACGATCAGTCAGGCTGCGACGTGCCACGGCGGCGTCCATCCATGGAGCCCTTCCGGGCCTATGCGTGCGGCTCCGACTCTCTCTTCTCCCCTGGCTCTCTAGCTCCACGACACAACTCACTCGTTATTTCTTCCCTCTGTCAGTGTTCAGTGTGTAGCTTTTGCTTAACTGGTTTGCAGCCATCAGATTATTACTTGCTGCAACATCTATTTTTTAATCAGAAAAAGAATATATATTACCACAGAGATAGAAATTACACTCAATATTTGTAACAACTCAATGCCCTAATAGCATTATGGTTTCACACAGCTGAATAAGAGAAGAAAAAACTATAAATATAAAAGTCCCGCTACAGAGATCCAGTCCTTACATCAGTAGCACAACAACACCAAAATAAGGGAAACAATTGTTTTTGCCACTCTAGTTTTTACCCATTTTGCTTTTACCACTATAGATTTTGACATTTTGTTTTTACCCTTTTGAGGGGCAAAAATGAAACCAAAATAGCAACAGCTAGGGCAAAATTAAAACAAAATTTCACCATTTTCATTTTGTTTTTGTCTCACGTAGGTCAAATCTGATGTATTACCAGAAAATGAGAGGGCAAAAGCAAATTATCAAAAATTATAGTGGCAAAAGCAAAATAGTCAAAAACTAGAGTGCTAAAAACAAAATTTCCCCCCAAAACAACAACACCCGATGTTCAATTTCTTTTAGGGGAACACCTTAAAGAAAAAAACATCGCACAAGTGTCATCGTCGCATGTAAATATTGGGTTTTCACCCTGAAGATAATCCCCGCTCTCAAACAATGTATTTAATGGGGCCATTACCATACACAACCAACTAAGACCAGACTTTAGGTTTTCACCCTGAAAAGTAAGACTTTAAACTTCACATGTGTTGTCGCCCCCACTTAAATAATGCAGATGTGATTCCTATAACTCCAAGCTAGTTCTCATGTCTATAAAGACTCCAAAGTCCAAAAACACCTATCTCAGTCCTCCAATCTCGACTTCCACGACATTCTCCGTCTCTGACTTCACTATAATTTGCTCATGATGTTACACAATATATCTAATATGACACGTAGTTTCTAAGATACTCTCTCCGTTACACAATGTAAGATGTAGCATTTGTGTACAAAGATTTAAGACAAGGGAAACATGATGCATGATAGTGCTGTGACTGCAGGTAGCTAGTGTTGTTGATGCACATGCCATTTGTGTAGGAGGGACATAACCCACTCGACATGCTCATGGAAGACGGCCAACAATCGTGCCACTGGATCCTGTTGGTATGAAAACGGCGAGGGAGCAAGATTTGCGGGGGCGGAGGTCGGGAGCCCTGGTTGAGCACTGTACTTGCAGGAATTTCGGTAGGCAGACAGATCATGCATATCGATGCTGCACTGCAGCAATCTATAGCTAACTGTGCCCACCCTGATTATATTAGCTCCACACTCGATAGCTACATGCATATGTGCAGCCGCTGTACCTCGACTGGCGACTGCATCATTAATACTACAGTAACACTGCAACATTATTGGATTCGATAGATCATACTATACAGTAGTGCTTGTTCTCTTGCCTCGCCAACATCCGTTTTGTTGGGTTCTTGCTCTGCATGGTACTGCTGGCCATGCATCGATCTCCGATCTATAGTAATGTTGATTTTTTTAGCTCCTCTTTGGATATTAAGTACCCGCTAGTGTTTTACAAACAGAGTTCCTGGCGTGCCACCCTTAGCTAGAAGGCTACACACATGCATAGCACATATATATCAAGCAAAAGTCCCATCTTACAAGTGCGAATCACATGAGATCATTTTTCCTGAAGAGCAAGTGGTCAACCGTCTCATCATGCCAACAAAGGTGACATTGTTTATTCATAATCCAACCTCTAAGATGTAGATACGATTCCTTTTGTTGAGAATGTTGTTCTTCAACATCTGTTAGACAGAAACTTTGGCCTCCGAAGAGTGCACATGAATCTAAATGAAAAACACCATTAGGTATCAAGTGTAGAAAAAAAATCCTTCACATTAAACTGAAGGGTGCTTCCAATGGCACATTAAAGACAACACCTACCACATTTCATCGTATTATAAAACTGCATCGTCGAATCTCCCCGTAGAGTTCTCCCAAATCTCAAGCAGCCCCAACCAGCTTTCACTCATACTCCCTCCGTTCCTAAATATAAGACTTTCTAGCCTTTTTCTGCATGCATATATCTAGACATGTTTTAGTGCAACGTTCACATGAATCTTATAATAAAACATGTCTAGATACACGCGTGCAAAAAAGTCTAGAAAAGCTTACGTTGTGAAACAGAGGGAGTAGCAATCCATTTGAGCTAGTAATGTTGATACATTGCAGTTTTATTAACCATGTAATGTGTGCACATCAGCAAAGGTCTACATCCATCTTATGATACGAACTTTTCCTAAAAGCCTAACCATAAGCAAGTTATCTAGTATTGTACGATACAAACGCTAGGCTTCTTGAGTAGACTTAGATATATTTTGTAGTTTATGTGAATTTCGTAGTGTTATACAAGATAGCAAGAATCGACGGAGAGCGGAACGATCAAAGCAACGGGGACACGAGATTTTAACGTGGAAAACCCCTCCAAACAAAGGAGAGGAAAAAACCATGTGCGCCAGCCAGCAATATTTCACTATATCGAGATGAGGTTACAAACACCGTGAGTTTACAATGTGTGACTTACCCCAACAAGCGACTTACAAGATGTATTTATAGAGGGCAGAAACCCTAAGTCGGTTGCGATCCGACTCGGACACGATCCGTACCGTACCCAAGCCTCCCGACGACGGGGCTCCGCTTCGCTCCGAAGTTAGCCGCTCACTTCACATCGTCATATGAATTTGGATCACCATAAAACAACACGTAGGACCGGTAGAAGGAATAGACTGGAGAGATGTCACTCGTCCTGAATGCATATAAAATGTTAGTAATCAGAACTAGAAGAACCAGATGGCATCGATCAATACATGATTGCGCTCATTTAGAGTAACATGCCGGTAAGCAAGTGACATATCCATTTAAGAAACTTATTAAATAATTGATTGTATTCATTATGCTTAAGTAATACAAGAATTCTTTATTGGTACTACTATTTTTTAGAAAAAAGGTGATAGAGCCCGACTTCCTTATGTTAATAAACCCCCAAGCGGCTAAATATAGTAGGGTGCTGAAGAAAAGCTTACAAGAAATGAACACTACAAGCATACACAAAAATAAACTAAACACAAAGCTAAGTATCGAAACCCTCTTCCGTGAACAAAGCATCTTGGCGAAGAAACAAAATAACTCAGGAATAGACCCAACGACATGAGGAACATGCAATCGCTAGCTGCTGAGCATATGGGTTATTGGCAGAGCCAGTTCCAGACAATGGATGTACATGACTCAAAGAAATAGTGAAACTTACTGAATTGTTAGCGGTCTATTGTTAAATATGCAGACATATATTTTATAGAGATATAGCCTCCCACCTAAACTAATGGCTCATAAAATAGTGAAACTTACTGCTCTCTCCGTTCATTAATGTAAGTCAGTTTAGAGTTTTCTTGATTTATTTTAATCATATATTTCCTTGTATCTAGTTAACATTAAAATACTATGTAGAATGACTTACATTAGTGAAAGGTACTAACATATACTCTCTCTGTATTAAAATATAGAATGTTTTAACACGAGATAAGTCGCATGCATACACTATGATATGTCTACATGTATCTGAACATACGCGCACGTGAAATTTCATAAAAATAACCCTTTGGACAAAGTTTAGCAAAAAATAACCCATTTTCAAAACTATTTTGAAATCTAACCCTTTTTGGTAGCGCCCGACGCTACCCTCTGTGTGGTAGCGCCACAGCCTCCGTCGTTACCCACGTGCCAGCGTGGCAACGCGGCCCCGTGTGGAAACGGCTAAGTCTGGGAGGGTAGCGTCATGCCCCTCGGCGCTACCCTTAAGAGGGTAGCTCCAAGCCCCATGGCGCTACCCTCCCAGACTTAGCCGTTTTCGACGTGCTCGGAGGGTAGCGCCATGGGGCTTGGAGCTACCCTCTTAAGGGTAGCGCCGAGGGGCATGGCGCTACCCTCCGAAGGGTAGCGCCGAAGGGCTTGTTGCCACGCTGGCACGAGGGTAGCGACGGAGGCTGTGGCGTTACCACACAAAGGGTAGCGCCGCATCGTTGGGCGCTACGTTAGATTTCAAAATAGTTTTGAAAAGAGGTTATTTTTTGCTGAACTTTGTCCAAAGGGTTATTTTTGTGAAATTTCACTACGCGCACAAAACTGCCAACGGTACGCACCCGCGGGTGAGCACCAGGTCTTGAACTTGAGCGGGGGCATAGCAGGTATCATCACCCTGCTAGCCATCTGGGCAAGAGGGCTCAGTTGCATATGACTGCATTAAGAACGACACAACAAGCATGAACAAGCCACCTCTGTACGGGGGACAGAGCACACTCGACATGCTCACCAAAGAATGTCAACGATCGTGCCATTGGAGCATGTTGGTATGAAAACGGCCAGGGAGCAAGATTTGCGAGCTTTTGTCTCGTGGGGGCTGGGAGGAGTGGAGAGCCCCCTGGCTGGGCACTGTACTTGCGCAATTTTGGTAGACAGATATAGCATATCGATGATGCACCGCAGCTATATAACTAGCTGCCTATCCTTATTAGGACCGTACTTTAGATGCATGTATGCACTAGCCTCTCCGTTTTACTACAATATAAGTTTTAGCCATTTCTCATATTCATATATGTACACATGTATTTAGACATGTTTTAGTGTATATGTGCATCACTCATTTCGGTGTGAATTTAGACAACATATGTTACACCTAAAACATGATATATTGTGAAACGGAGGAAGTACATAGCAATCATCCAAATAATCAGTACCAAGCTCTATGTAGACTAGTTTTGAGACAATAGGCCGTAGCCCAGCGTTAAATTAATGACGCCAATAGCGGAAGATACAAAGTGCTGAAAACCAGCTTACACACAACTCCACACACACAAAAAGATTAAGCCAAAGGCTTGTACAAAGAGGTGTAGGTAGAGATACACACAGGCCGGAAACAATGATCGTAAAACAACCATCGGAGGAGAGACACGCCATGGACTCCAAGACGACACCTTCAGGAAGGAAACGACACACAAGTTCCGCCGCCGCCCGATCCCGAGGGATCAGGGTTTTCACCCAGAGCACCGGACAAAAGTGGAGAAGAGTCGCGACGGCGCCTTCAAGAAGGTAACAACGCCCACATGCGTCGCCACCGCCAGCCAGGTTTTCACACCGACACAAATCCCCGCATCCAGATCCGAGTGTGGTCGGTTGCTGAGGTAGCTACCTCCCCACATCCAATGTTCGTCACTCCCCGGTCGACATGCTCCCCATGTGTCCATGAGGACCCGGCAGCACCTGAGCCGCAACCCCCGCCTCGGCATCACGGTTCCCACCTACCAGGGCCGCCGCCCTGGCAACCATAGAGAGCCCAGCTCACCCATCGACGAAGAAGACGGGTTGCCCACGCAAGGCCGACCACCCCAGCCACCGCGGCGAGCACAACTCCGCGACCCCTACCCACATCAGCCACCCATCACCTACCACCTCTCCTCCTCACCGAACCCCATGGAGGGCAGGAGGTAGCCCACCGGCCGGCGGGACATCCCAGCGCGTAGGGTCCCGAATGGATCTGGCCATGTGGCCGCCGATCTGGGCGTGGTGGATCTGCCGGAGAGCACCAACCGCCGGCCCCCAAGCCATGTTGGAGCTCGCCCAAGGCAGGAGCTCGCCGCCGTGCTCACACACAACGCCATGGCCGAGGGCCAACTCGAAAAAGGCGCCGGCCAGAGGAGGAGATGCACCGGGGATATGGGGGAGAGGGGAGGGCAGGGCTGGAGAAGGAGGAGGCGACGATGCCCTGCCGCCGGCCGCCGCTCGCGGCGGCGGGGAGAGAGAGCGGTGGAGGGAGGGGTGGCGGCGGCTAGGGTTTGGGCCCCTGGGTCGCCCTCCGGAGAGAGCGACGAGAGGGAGATGGAGATGGGGGGCTGCTATGTAGACTAGCTAGTTTTATCTTAAGAAAACATGCCAGCTTGCTTTTTGATCGTGTCAACATTTACCCACGCGAACCATGTTCAAGGACACTCAGTTTAACATTTAGGCGACTCGATGTAAAGAGCAAGGCTTGCCAAACTAATCTCATGACCATTTATAGGTGGCTAAGGAACAAAACCTTCGAATGGGCTACATATATATCTGTAGCAACGACAGGAGTGTTGCATTTTCATGTGAAGAAGGAGAACATATTTACTCTTGGAGGGAATGTTTTACTATAGGGGAACATGTGGAAATCCCTGCTACAAATCCTTTCTCCCGGGTAGCCATGGACCGTGCGTGTGGGTGAGGAGAAGCGACCGTAGCATATACACATCTAGAACAAGTCGCCGTAGTTGTAGTGCTCCTCCGGTAGCCCTGGGTCCATCAGCACACCGCCGCACTGATTCCTTCCATTGTCCCTCAAACCCGTCGCCGTTCGGCCGTCGTCGAGGTGCTGGCTGAAGTCTAGGATGTTGTCGTAGTTCAGCAGCGGCGGGATATCAAAGGCATCGATGCTGAGCCGGTGCTGGTCGTTGGAAGCCAGCGGGGCTAGCTGGTAATGGTGGCTGATGAGGGAGGGGAATGACGCCGGAGGCGACTGGTACTCCGGATCTCGGCACGACGAGGAGCTGGTGGTGTGGTTGTATCCCTTCATGTTAGCACCGCCGGTGATCTCCTGCTTGCTGTCCATGGCGTACTCCGTGTCGGCTTTCTTCTTGTTGAAAACTCTGCAGAGCACCCAGTCCTCCTGGACAAACAAAATTCAGATAGCACGATCCATGTTAACTTAGTAGTTTCATTCGATCAAATACAGCAACAGCTTAACTAATCAGCTACTACCTTGGGAGGGGAGCGAGGGTTCTCGATGCGAAACTCGTGCATGACCCAGCAGGACTTGGTGCCTTTGGGGGCGCGGCCGCGGTGGAAGACGAGGGTCTTGCGCATGCCGACCATGGCGGCGGCGCGGCCGGACGACGACCTGTGGTCGCGGATTACGCGGTCTTTGCCGGTGGCCTTCCAGTAGCCGGACTTGGTGGCGCGGTTGGTGCGCAGCCCCGTCGCGTACTTGCGGTCGCGGAAGCTGAAGAAGTACCACTCGTTCGTGCTCAGCTTCGCCACGTCTGCACCATGGCCGGATTGGACAGATTAGCAAAAGAAGCATTGATAGTGGATGTTGATCAAAACGATGTGCTAGATGATCATACATGTGATGTGAACATATTGTACAGTTGGAAACAGCAGAGAGATAGCTAGATAACTTGATAACGAGTACAATTAGCACTACCTAACAATAACGAGTACACAAGCCCCAATTGGAGCCAATAAATTTAACGCGGTTGCGTGCTAGAGTAATCGTTTCATGGAATAACTAAAAGATGGACTAGCGTACGTACTTACTTACTCTAGACTCTACAGAGTACAGACTACACTGGTACTGTAACTGCATACTACAGTACGTACTGTATGTAGTAATTTGGCACATACCTGGCAGCTCCCATGGCTCGTGGACGTGCAGATCCACCTCAATCATGGTTCCAGCGGCTCCGGCGAAGCGCTGCTGGTTGGCCACCTTATCGCGCAGGTAGTGGCACACAAGTTCCTGGTCGCTCGGGTTGAACCGGAACCCTGGCGGCAGCGTCTTCTCGATGTCACTCAGCCCCATATCTTTGTAGATCTTCCTCCGCCCCCTCTACAATTTGTAATATGTATTCTGGTGTGTGTATGAAGGAAGATACGAGCCCTCTTATTCTAAAATGAAGGAAGATACGTATGAGAGATGTTGCTGGCTGCCGGCCTATACGAAATGAACACAGCACGTGAGCAAGCAACGTAGCTCTAGCTGCAGAGATCGCGATCAAGACTCGAGAGAAGAATCGATCATCAGAGAGATGAAGTATGAAGATAGCTATTTTCTGTAGCTTTTTGGGCCGTGTGTGTGATGGAGTTTGAGGTCGTTGGGAGGTGAGCAGGAAGGAAATATATATAGCTAATACGCCTAATAGAGCCAAGGCAGGGAGGAAGAAGTGTAAGGGAGCAAGCAACCAGGCAGAGACGCACGCCAGGGTGGCCGATCGATGCAAATGCAATCTCCATCGTCGTCGTTCCTGCGCACTCGCGTCGGCGTGAGCATACGGCTGGAGCGAGCAATGGTGCATTAACTCGCGCTGCTATGATATGGACTCTCTCCTGCACCTGTTGCCCGTGCAGCAGCTGTCCCCATCGCCGGAGCAGGGGAGAACGGAGCCGCCGGAGCAGGCGGGAGCGGAGGATGCGGGGGGAGGAAGCGTGCGGGGCCGGCCGTGTCGCATTCATGGCGACGCTTGCGCAGCATGAACTCCACTGATGGATCCATGGAGAGGTACTGGTGGCTCTAGCTAGGTAGAGAGTGGGGAGGAGGAGGAGACCCAGGGTCGGAAGGAAGCTCCCGTGCTTCGCTAGATCAGAAAACCGGAGCCCCCACTTGATGTGCACCGGACCAGATGATCGGCTACATGCATCGCTGTTCATCCATCCTCTGTGTTAATTTGTATGTATGTGTGCGTGTCTCGGTTGCTAATTCTGCTTACAAGGAAGCGCATGTGTGTTTGTAGTGCAAATGATTACTTAATTATGCAGCAATGATTCTATAAACAGGGCGATAAATTGGCACCCTAATTATCTCCATTATAGCATGGGACGACGCAGGCATGGCTGCGCTAGGCAGATCGAGGTCTACTTAAAGCTAGGGAAAGTTGTACACTTGTACTATAGTCATGAAATAACACATCCCCTAACACTTCCTCCGTTTTCAAAGATAAAATGTTTACGTATTTAAATGTGATGTAGATATAGACTGAATGAGTGAATATACAAATAAAATGTATCGAAAAGACATGTGAGTCTTAAAAACACCGCTCCCTCCGAACCAGATTAACTGTCACCGGAAAGCACCTACGCGGGTACGACCGAATTATGTTGGTAGCGACAATCTTTTCTGATCGGAGGTAGTAAAGCATTTCGTATTTGGACGAAGTAATTAAGAAGATCAATAATCGACAAGATGTCATCTATGTAGAGTTGTGGGTGGTGAAGTGGTGATCACTGTAATAAACTTTGCACTTCCGTAGAACTTCAAAAAGGACGTGTACCATTTGATGTTAATCTCATGTGTCCCACTTCATAGTACACTTTGTCCCTTTCTTGTGGTAGTTTAGAAAGGCTAGACCACAACTCCCAATGGAGCTTAACCAAACCCACACCCGCGTCCTCATATGTTAGCCACACCCGCACCCACACCCGTGTACAAATTTTATACCATACCCGCACCCACGTGGTATTAAATATCCACGGTTAACCTACCAAACAAGTGAACGATACAATATAACAAAAAACATAGGAGTATAAGAAAATCATGTACACGTATGCTCATCCATTCACTAAAAAGACACAATAAAATAACACAATACATGAACGACAAACAAAAAAGTCAACAATATACTATAGATGTCAAAATAACAGAGAACATATATGAAAATAGCATCATTACAACCCATTACAACCCAACATAAGTGCTTAAAAGCATAATAATATAAAGTTCATAGTCAACACAAGTGCGGGGCGGGAATGGGATGGTGGACTGGCGGAGGGCGGAAACCAGTGGCAGTGGCTGACTAGCCCCGGTGGCGGGGACAACCGGCGAGGAGACGGAAGGGATATGGAAAATATGCTGATTGATGTAAAAGATACTTAAAATGTTAATGACATGGTCGATAATTGCCTAGGAATCAGGTGAAAATTAAGTGGTCACACGTATGGGGACATAGCTAGTTAGTATTCCGGTTTTTTTCGAGAATAACTCTATATTACCATGTACCTACACGTCATAAACAAAAATAACAGGTATGTGGGTATGTGGGCATGAGTACTAATCTACCACACCCACACCCGCAATACCCATTTAGTACCCACTTTCTACCACTTACTTACTCATAGGTAAAGATTATTTTACCAAACCCTTACCCTAATAGATAGATACCCACTAGATATGGGGGTAATGGATATCCATTGCCATCAGTAACCACGACCCATGAGGCCATGAGATAGAGCTAGAGAGAGCCTGAAGGAACTAGCCACCCGGGTACGTGCATTCCCCACACTAAGGAACTTCGGTGTCGGCAGTAATTAGCTCTCATCTCAACATCTCCAGCAGCTCATCTACATTCAGTCCTCTATATCTCCATATATATAAGATCATCTAAAAAGTTTACCTTTTAGATGTTCTCAATTTCTAGTAGAACATTTATATTCTCTCTCATATATTTTAATATTATCTTATAATTAACACTGAACAATTTTCTTTCCACCTAATCGGATCTGGCCAATGAGAACGAGCAGTTGTGTTTGGATGATCATGTAAGCGTCCCTTACGGATAGTAGGCCTGGGGATCATCTATCAACTGCCCAACCCCCCCCCCCCCCCCCCACCCCAAATGCCATTAGTAAAATAAGTGCCTTAGTATTTTACATCACAGGTGATACTATTTTTGCTTTGAGCTGGAATCCACGAAGGAATGTGCATAACTGTACGGAGGATGAAGCCTGTTTTTTGGATTCACAGGCATGTATGCATGTACGCGCTTGCAAGTTGCATGTACTCACGGGCGTTCCAAGAATAAGGCGAAGTACACATGGATGATGCATGCACATATGTAAATTGAGTATGCAAAGGGTATCGATCTCCTGATGAACACGATTCAACTTGGTACTCGATTCGTACAAACATGACAAGTTTATCTAAACTTATATGTATCTAAATATGTTTTAGTATGTTTTAGTGTGTGTAGATATATTTAAGTTTGAATAGACATGTGACATCCTTTATAGTACCATATCTCTTTGCAAGATAAAAGAGTATCGTGCAAGTGCAGCTTACAAATTTCTCCATCCATTTCATAATATATGATGTATTAGACATTTTCCATATTCAAATATATACAATGTATTTATACACGTTTAAGTATACATATTCACTAATTTTAATACTAATTTAGACAACATTGTGAAACAAAGAGAGTAGTATATTTAATGACCATTTATTTTATTGGATAGTTAATAAATATAAATTAGCTGCAATATGGGCTATATATACATATAGATGTATAAATTAGCTGTTGCAATATGGAGTAGTCTATATTAGAATGTCTAAGAAAGAACGGAGGGGAGTGGTGAGCATGGATGCGAGCTTCTTTTACTTGTTGCGCTGAGGCCCCAACGTTTATTTTACCTGTGCTGAGAACTTGTATCATGTATTGTTGTTATTGTGGTGGTTGCTTTATTTATAAATTGAGACGAAAGCCTCTTTTAAGTACCATGGAGCGAGTCTATGTATCTTCTTAGGAGCAACAATTTCCCCAATAAAAGAAAAGTTGAAGAAAAACGTGTCCAGCAGTTAATCTCGGGGAACCTCTAGGTAATAATGATCCGTGGCATTGATTGATTGATTTTGATCCTCGGATATAGGCGACATAAGTGTATTTTTCGTGACGGAATGTGTGTTGCTCATGTAAGTGTGTAAGGTGTCCCATCCCAATCAAATCAATCACACCCGGACAGGCGACAGCGACGCCGTCGCCGAGAGAGAAGGCGGCGTGCGTGCACAAGCCAGCTCCGATCCGTCGATGATGGATCGCCAGCTATATATACACGACCATTCGATCCATGGACTTAACTCGCGATTAGATGATAATGGTTCAGATCGAGAAGACTAATTACACCGGCCGGGGGTGCTTGCTTTTTACGCTTTTGGTGTCTGGACTAAAGATCGAGAAAAAAGCAGGGAGATAAGTTGAAGAGAAGATAGATTGAGCAAGGGGGGATAAAATTGTACTACTACGTAGTATATATTAGATTTTGTGAGTATAGTAGGACTTGTTGGATTCTAGGCATGTTGATCCAAACAATGGCAACAGCAGAATATTGCAGAAACAATCGAAGTGTTTAGATTGCGGCAGCAGCAGAACTTCTCCGAGGACTGCCAGGCCGGGAGGATCTGACCCATGAACAGTGTCGTGCCTTCACGGCCACGTTGCACTGCGTACCTGCATGCTAATCCTGGATTCTCCCATTCTTTCCTTGGAAGTATGCACTTGGCATATATCCATGGCTGCTGTAGCGTAAGTCATGGTCGGCATTCGGCAGTGGCACGCATCGAGATCGAGTGCATGCGCGCGGAAATCTGAGGCGGCGGCGTCACGTTGGACAAAGGTATTCGAGCGGTTCGGTCGCCGGCCTCTCAGGTCTCAGTACTGTACACGTACGTTAAGCGCGCGTGATCCACCTAAAGGTGGTGACGTTCTGTTTCAGATGCATGCATGCATAGGTACCGTTGTGTCTGACACGTGCACCGTATATCAGTGGTATCGCGACGTTTTGCAATTTCAGTTCCCAGATCAAATGTACTCCCTCAGTTCTTTCGTATAGGATGTCTTAGACATTTTTTACATTCATATCTATAACGTCGAGTACTAGTCACGTACGCGGTTGGGAAATTTGGTGTTCACTCTGCTGAAATTGGTGCTCACCAATTATTAGCTCCACAGGTAGGAACCACAAGAGTCCGCACTGTTTCCGGTACCTAATCCATCCTGATTAATATTTGTATTCGAATCTGCAACCGGTCGCAATCCAAATCTGATAAAAAATATAATAAGAGCAAATTCCTATCTGATCCGATCTGTTTACACCCCTAGATGTGATCCACCGGTCATTACGATTACTATCCACGATGTTGGCAACTCGTAAACTCGGTCGTGTGTCGGAGACCTAAGTCTACTGCTGTAAAATACCACATGCGCTACCACACAAACCCTTCATCACACCACTAACAACACAATTCGGACTAAATACATTGTCTGGATAAGAACGCGCTCTAGGTCCCCAACATCCTCCTCTCCCTCGTCTTCGGATCACTCCCATGCCGGTGTAATTCGAGAGGCTCACCAGCTCTGTCAAGACAAAGCATGTAGTCGCCACATAACCACGTCTCACATTGTACGAAAAGGAGTGGAACAGTCATTTTTTCTGACAGTTCTTCTACAGCCCCTCTCATAACTTCTTTAGTCGTGACATACTTTAGTCGAACAATACGGTGAAGTTCTATATATTAGTTGAAACCTCGAAGGAGTGTCCCCTAGCTAGCCAGTTGTCTTCCCGAGATCTTATTTTGAGCCGTCTTGAATAGTGAAGGTTCCAAATGAAAAAAAACAGCCTCACCTTTATTGGATCTGCCCAGAAATGAGTCACATGTTTATGCATTAACCAGTGTAACATCGAACTGGACCAAGGTTTGGAACTAACAGGGCAACGGAAAGAACAGTGACGAACAAACGAAGATCAAAGATCATGCACACCTGGTCGATGCTCTATGGCTCTACTATCCTGTCCCTTTAGCTCCTCTGAAATAAAGTGTGGGTGACATCCACCTCAGATCGTCGGCAAGCTCCAGAACTTTCACTCAAACAGTGGCCTGTTGTCCGTCCAGGCAGAGTACATATGTTCCATCCAATCTACATCATGGATCTCCTGCAGCATTCCGTCAGAATCCATTCATTAATTCTTCGTCCTGAATCCTGATGAGCACTGCTGCATTTCCTACTTGTGCCATCATCCCTGTCCGCCAATCTGCAGAAACGGTCCACCACCACACCACCACCTCGACCGTACGTGTTCCTACACAGTCGTGCTTGCTGCTGACACTGCTGGCATCGCACTCGCCAGCAATTGCAACAACTGCCTAATCTTGCCGAGATCATTATGTATAGCCGGTACCCAAACGCATCTGTTTAGTGCAGATGACAGACTAATCCGTCCATGGTTGCTTGTCTAACTGAAGTCGACTTCTTGTACCTGTTCGTTCTTGCATCAGGCCAGCCGGCCGGCCATGGAAGCTAACTAGCTAGGCCGATCGATCCAAGTTGCTGTCTACTACCCTACTGAAGCAGGACCAGGAACGGAGCGCGCCATTTTTCCTGCTCCTCGGCGGCAGACGCGACGATCGACACAGTTGCTGTCAAGGAAGCATTATTGTTGTAGGGCAGCTCACCTACCGTCTACCATCGTTCCTGTCATCCCGCCTGTCCTGTGTGACGCCGGGAACGGACCTGCCTGCCTGATTAAGCTCCACCGTTACCTGCGTTTACTTACTTTGGTCCCTTCTGAAACCGAGAGCTCATCAGCTCCTGCCGCCGGTGGTGTTGGACTGCGATGATCGATGTGCATGCGGTGGTCGCCGGCCGGCAGGCCAACTGCACTGTACGGCCGCCATGTAAATAACTCCATGCGTGTGGAGTCGATCGTCGCTGCGTTCGTTGGCCGTATGTATCTGAAGATCGATAGAACCATGCGATGACACAGTGACAATGACACTGACACAGACTCAACTCAGCACCCCGTGACCCTAGGTCAATTTTGAAAGGTGCTAATGAACTGCAATGCTCTTGTAGTGTAGTAGAGTTTTACCGTGATCTTGGCATCTTTTATAGGGATTTTCCGCTTGGAGCTTGCTGATTAATTTGCAATGCTGCTACTACAGTGCAGTAATATGCGTGCGTGCGTCCATGCATGGACATCTGAATCTGGTCTGGTCTATAGGTAGGTCGTAGCTTGGTGATGGAGAACTCCGAGTAGCTCGATCGATCACAATGGCGCCAAGCCATGGCCGTCTCTTTCTTCTCTTAATTAGAGAGGCGCGATGAGTCTACGAGCCATCAAATCCCACGTTTTGTCTCACTTGATCGATCCCGCGAGAGCGCGGCGCGGAATTCGTTCGCGCGATCGGTCGATCGACGGACATTTATTCCCCTGCCGGCCGGCCGGCAGCTGGTGTCGTATTCCTTTCGCTTCTCTTTAATCACCATCAATTTCGGCCGGGAATAGCTCACAACTCGCCGGAGCCCGGCCTAGATGCTACAGCACAGAGGTGATACGCGTTTTGTTTTGATTTGTATTTGGACGAACTTCATTCAGTGTAAGTACCGGCGTAGTAACTCTTTTCGCTTAATGTTACCCCTTCCGTTTTTTAAATATAAAATGTTTTAGCTATTTTCAGCATGATCTAGATACATAGATGATCATACACACAAATTCGTTTCTAGATACGCGTAAATTTATAGAAGTACATATTATATCTGGAAACGGAGATAATATTTTTTAGGCGCTAGGTTGACCTACAGGGAAATTGGCCCCAAAATTGTTGTCGTGCTGATTTACCTCTACAGCTGTACCAAAACCTCAAGAATTGCAACATTTTTTCAGATCATGTAAGAATATTATTATAGCAAATTGTCTCAATAATCGAATATAAAAATGGTTAAATAACAATTCTTTGTTGCGCATTGAATTTTACAAAAAAAAAAATCAAAAACTGTGTTGTAACAAAAAAATGAGTGCAATGAACATCTATCCATTTTGTAGCAATAAAAAAGCATTCAAAGAAATATTTATTCTGCCATGGATTGACAAAAAATTCAAATATTTTAACAGAAACCATAAACAAAGTACAGCAAAGAAAACATGTGTTTGCTGCGATTTTTAGAAAGAGCACATGACACGTCAAAAAAGAGCACATGACTCGTCAACGCAGTGCCACGTCGACAAATGCCGATGCCTAATGGCCAACGAGGCGTATTCAAGAACCGTGAATCACATGTACTAGTTTCAGCTGCCTATCTATTTTACTCGATCGCTACCTAAAATCTATCGGTAATCTGACCTTTGTTGGATTAAGGGGGAGAATGTTAGGTTGATCTCCAGGTCGTACGAGCCCAACGGCTCGCGATTCCCTTGACTGCGCGCTGATCGGGTGCGCTTGTTCCTTTATGGACGGTGGCCCACTGTCGTATTGCTATATAAAGGGTTGGGGGCCGGCCAGCAAGCCTCACGAGGTTGAACGTGCGCAGCCAAACCCCACCGACATCCCCTACCGATGTAGGGTTAGCGTGAGCCGACGGGAAGCACCAACGCCGCCGCCACTAGCCCACACGCCGCCATCATCGACCACCAATGGCATTCGACTCGAGTTCCTTGAGCCAGACCCAAGGTATTGCCTCCTCTCTCTCCGATCTCTCTCTGTCTCTCACGGAAGAACACCATCACACCAAATCCTAAAAGATTCTACCGTGGTAATCCTAGACTAGTAGATTATATGGTCTTAACACTAGATACATAGATGATCATACACACAAATTCGTTTCTAGATACGTCTAAATTTGTAGAAGTACATCTTATATCTGGAAATGGAGTAGTATTTTTTAGGGGCTAGGTCAACCTGCGGAGAAATTGGCCCCAAAATTGTTATTGTGCTGATTTACCTCCACGGTTGTACCAAAACCTCAAGTATTGCAACAATTTATTCATATCATGTAAAAATATTATTATAGCAAATCGTCGCAATAATCGAATATATAAATGGTTAAATAACAATTCTTTGTTTGCACATTGAATTGTACAAAAATAATCGAAAACAGTTGTAACAAAAAAATAAACGAGTGCAACGAACATCTATCCATTTTGTAGCAATAAAACAATGTTCAAAGAAATATTTATTTTGCAATGGATTCATATGTAACAAAAAAATTCAACAATTTTAACAGAAACCATATACAAAGTACATCAAATAAACATGTGTTTGCAGCCCTTTTTAGGAAAGAGCACATGACACGTCAAAAAAGAACACATGACTCCTCAACGCAGTGCCACGTCGACAAATGCCGATGTCCAGTGGCCCTAGAGACCATTGATGGGCCAATGCATGAGGCGTATTCGAGAACCGTGAATCACATATACTAGTTCAGCTGCCTATCTATTTTACTCGATCGCTACCTAAAATCTATCGGTAATTAATTTGACCTTTGTTGGATAGACGCGGCAACCGAAGGTACTGACATAGTACTCATATTATTAAGTATACATGAAGTCCTTGATATAGCCGGAAGTATCGGCACCGGCCGGAGCCGGGGGGAGTGGGATGGATGGAGACGAGACGCGACGGCGAGCCAACCAAGGGCGCAAGGCACGGGCTCGTCCGGCCGGCCGGCGCGCACGGCGGCGGGTCTAGCTGAAAGCGAGCACATGGCATGGGCGCATGGCTCGTCGGGTTTTGTCGTGTTACCCCGGTCGAGCGGCCTGATACCCGCCGCCGTGCCACGCGTGGCACCGTCGACGACGACGCCACCGCGTACTGCCCACGTAGGCGCTCGCCGCGTACGTGGCCGATCGCTGGCGCTTGCAGCTTACTTGCAGACAACCGTTTCCCCGCCCCGCCAAGCTACCCACCGTCTCTCTCTCTCGTGACGACGCCGAGGAGGAAGAAAACAAATGGCCATGGAAGAAGCTACTCGCGAGCAGTGCAATTAACTGTGCCGCGCAAGCCGACAGGGCCGTCGCGGTCTCCGAGGGAATATAGGCTGACGTAACCCGGCAATCCGGATCAATCATTGCGGCTGCCTGCTGCTGCTACGTGCCACGGCGGCCGCCATCCGTCGTCACCCGGCCCCGGCCGTTCAGCTGGATCCATCTATGCGTGCAGCTCCGGCCATCTCCGGCGACCACGGCGGCACGGCGGGCCTGGTTTGATTTGCTCCTCGTGTTCTACTTACTTACTTCCTGAACTGTCAGTCAGTGTTCAGTGTGCAACACGTACGGCCGACTGGTTGTTCTCGAGTGGCACTACGTGTTTCATCTTTCTCGATCATCGGTGCAGCTGTTAAACTCTGATATATCCGCGGTGCCTAGGATTACACGTAGTACGTTTTCTGAAATGTGCGAGAACAACTTGCTTAATTTCTGAGAAATAAAGAAGAGATCAGCATCAACACCAAATGACCAATCTAATGCATGGTCCCTCAGCAATGGCAAATTTCTGATAAATAAAGAAGATCATCATCAACACCAAGCCGCGGTGTTGAGAACGACGCAACGAGCTGCTAGTGCTGTACATGCACGGGCAATTTCTGCAAGGACCGGGGGACAGCCGGACAGAGATCGAGCACACTCCATAAAAATGGCCAAATTATATATGATACTGTCCTTGGTTCCTGCTGGTATGAAAACGGCCAGGGATCAAGATTTGCGAGGTTTTGTTCCGGAGAGGCCGGCCGGGCCGGAGGAGAGCCCTGCTTGAGCACTCTACATTTGCAGCAATTTCAGTAGACAGACAAGCAGATGAGCAGACAGATCGGGCTTATCGATACTAGCTGCAGTGCAGCTACCCTAGCTTAACTATACTGTACGTGGACTGCGTAAGACTACAAGTCTACAACATTATTGGATGCAATCCATCATACATAGTTCAACAACGACTACTACTTCATTTGCCCGACAAAGAAAATTAACTTGCTCTGCAGGAGTGCTATAATGAATAGTGATGTAGATGGATGCATCCGGAGTTTATGTACTGTGTAGCTTTAATGCACACTGATGTACAATGAACATCGATGAAAAGCAGTTTTACATGCATACGTTAGGGAGATAGCTCCTGCATGCAAGCATGCACACGCGTACGAACTTTGGATTAGCGCTAATTAACCATAACTTAACTAATTGAGCCGTGCAATGATATCATATTGTCCGAGTCAAATGCCTAGATCCGTAGAATGTTGGAGTAGACTTCACATAAGATACTACTCCTCCCCACAATGAAAAGTAGATTAAAAGTGAGAATTTCCTCTGGTTTATGTCGCTTTCGTTGGAATTGGCGCGGAAGGAATGGAGTGTGGAGCCGTCACTCTTCACGCGTGCACCAACACAAGGGAAACCTCTATGTGCTGGAATTAGAAACACAAAAGGGCATCACGATCAGCGCATGATTGATCCCCGTTTAAGAAGGAAATGCTAATTAAGTGACAAGGACTTCCATTTAAGAAGCTAGATATATCAATTATTACTTAAATTTCTCACATTTATTGTACTTAACCAATACATACTCTATATGTTTGGTTTATATTCTCCGCTAAGTATAGGTGTGGTTTCTTTTCAAAAACTATGCCAAGGGCATCCAAGAAAACACAGTGGTGAGATATGGAGGATTTCTATCCCCTTAAAGATCAGGCCTTTTCTCTGGCAATTGGTTCGAAGAGGGCCCCCTCCAACGATGACATTGTCAAAATATAAGGACCCTCCAACGGACGATGTTCTTTGTGTGTGCAGTTTAAAGACACAAACCACATTTTCTTTAGTTGTACCATGGTAAAATTCATGTGGAGCGTAGTTAGGGAACGTTTAAACTGCTCCTCGAATCCCTCATGTTCCATGGAAATTTATAGATCTCTCTCTCTCTCTCTCTCTCTCTCTCTCTCTCTCTCTCTCTCTCTCTCTCTCTCTCTCTCTCTCTCTCTCTCTCTCTCTCTCTCTCTCTCTCTCTCTCTCTCTCTCTCTCTCTCTCTCTCTCTCTCTCTCTCTCTCTCTCTGAGGCAACACAAACGAGTTACGAAATGACAATGTATGGTCAGGTGTGGAAACCCGTGTGGCTAAGAGGCAATACAGGGAGATACTAGAGCAGACGATCAGCATGATACACCCTCTTCACAATATCATCAGAAATCGCTCTTCATACATGTTCTAGTCTCTAGTGTGTAGATTTGTTAGATTGTGGTTGTAGATTGCATCCTACAAGGAACTCTTTGATGCGATGCTTCTACGTCTGTTTTGTTTTCTTTCGTTCGATGTATGTGTAAGAACATGGTCGGACGGCTTTATTAATTTAAAGTTGTCCTCTCCTCGAGCCTTTCATACGTAAGAAGCATTTAATTAATTAATTACTCGCACCAGCTAGGCCAATCCCAATGCTTATCTCTTAGGATGATATCATAAGAAAATGGTTCATGTGACACTTCATTTGATGAAGAAGAAAGTTGACATTGTATGTCTATCATACACATTTTCCATCATAAGAAAAAATTGCTAGTCCAATCCATGCAAATATGAGCCCAAAAGCACTGAATGCAAGCTTAGTTATATGTAATCCTTATGAATCAACTGCTCATTTAGATATAACCAGTGTATTGGAGTGGTCGTCTAAATATAGTTATCCACCGTCAAGAATAACGTGCTAAAAGCCAATGTATTGGAGATTAAACAATACATTCATGTTATCCACCGTCTGATATAGTTATATTCTCACTCACCATAATAAATTTGGTACTTGTATTACATATATTTCTGAGAAGTAGGAACCATATATGTAATACCTATATGTCTATTTCCCCTGAAAATTCCTTACGAGTTAGAAGAATACATATTATATTAAACATCGATCATTTGAAAATTATATTTCAATTTTTTTTGCGAGGTGTAGGAAACAACCAGGTCCCTTTAACAAATTTATTGAACATACAAGCATACTTCTTTAATGTACTTTTGAGATATTTGACTTGTGGTTTTTACCGTTTCCTATCATAAGAGGTGAGATGAAGCCAGTTGCAGTCAGAAGTCCGCATAACCCACTGTATATTTTGAATGTTCGTTTCTCTCTATATATTCCGAGCAGGACAAGCGAGATGAGCTCAATGCAGATGTGAGTTGCATCTACAAAAGTAGAGTTTCCTTCCAAAGCTATCATGCATGTACTGTATATTTTGGCGCCATTATGAGTCAGATGAACTTAATAGCATAGTCCCCTGTGAGAAATCAAATCACAAATCACCCCCTCTTTTTTCTAGAAAACAAACATGCATGGCAACAAGAACTCGACCAACTTTCGATGGATCATGGGCGCGCACAGCTGCACGCAGTCTGAGGCGATCAAATGAGTAGTGTGATAGTGTGCCTTTCTTCAAGTTGACTACGCTCGATGCCCGACGCCTCATACTCGAAGGCGCCCATGACTTGTTCTTGGGCACTCAATACCAAGGATAAATTCGTGCCGTTTCCAACAAGTGCATGCATGCAGAGGAGCAGCGTTCATGGGTACAAGCAGTACTGTTCATGGGTCAGATAGTCTCCTTTCTGAACCATCCCAGCTTCAACCTAGAATAATCAGACCATCGTTTCAAAAAAGAATTATCAGACCCTGGCTCGGCCGATTACTGTAGTTGTTAGAGGGTCCATGTATGCACCAGCTGATATATTTTCATCACTCGATGATCTAGCTAAGTCTCATAATACCCTCCTCCCCTGCCTTTTATATATGGGCCTTTATCCCATACAAAAAGCAGCAAGAGAAAAAAATATTAAAGTTCACAGATCAGTCATATCCTTAATCATGTGATCATGATTCATCTTTTCGATTTGAGGCATCTAATCTGATTAGATGGATGGGTCCGAAGCATGAAGGGAATGATCGATCGACGAGACGAGAAACAGCTCCCTGCCGTTAATGAACTAGAGCTGGCTACCCGGCTAGCTTGCGCTGGCAGCCTTCCTCTGGATCATCGAGCTCGATGGAGACGCAGAGGCGTCGCTGTCTCTGCCGATTGGGATCGGACACCTTATATACTTACATGGGCAACACACATATCGTCACGGAAAACACACTTGTGTCGCCTTGCTATCGATGGATCGATCAATCAATGCTATATTAGTGGCTAATTATTCCCCATGATTAACTCCCACGTTTTTTAATCCCACAAGATCGCGTCACATTAATTTCTACATTAAATTGTTTGCTTTGTCGATCAGAATGGACCAACACACACCTAGACAAGAAAAACCCGTATCCGTATAATCCGAACCGAAAAACCCGAACACTACTTTCGGTGACCACTCCGAAAGACCTATTTTTCTCGGAAAAAAAGATCATTAACTCTCGGAACCAGGATGGCTCGAATAGGCCGAACTAGATGTAAAACAAAGTAGAACAAAATCCCCCAGTAAATTTAGGCCCAACCAATTACAATAATTTTTCGTTTTCCTAAGGGTAACCCTAGTCTCTCGTATATGAGATTCCAAGCCATGTCACCAGTCACCAGTCTGATGTGATGCTACCCTCAACCCAATCAGACCTCTCAATCCATGCCACCACATCCACCTACATCACCGCATTGTCGCCATATGCTTGTAACAAAGCAGTTAGCCCAACGACATGAGGTACTTCCTAGCTCCTCTATCTACCCACTCACCTCCTCCTCTTCTCCTCCCCATCGAGACATATTGTTGTCACATGTTTTCAGTGTTCTACATATCGTGAAATTCGGATTCACATCATACAAGTATTAGCATCATGTTTTAGTACTAGAGTGACTTCTTGTTCATCATGTGAGTGTTAGCATCATGTACTTGTGGTAGTAGTGTCGAATGCCATGAATCTAAAACACTTGCATGTGTATGTGTAACAAAATACTAAATGTAATGATGCTGGTGAAACTGGTAGACACATTGCTCTTAGGTTAAATCTTGTTTATATCGCCTTTTGGATATATGTTATGCAAAAAAAAACTTAAGCGACTCTTTGGTTCAAAGGATTTTCAAATGAATTTCTAAGGATTCCAATCCATGGGAAATTTTTCTATAAAGCCCATTTGGTTTGAAGGAATGTACCCTCCAAAATTCCTATGAAATGCTTGGCTACACTAAAATCCCATGGGAGTTATAGCAAGACGTTGGACGTCATGGAAAAATTCCTATGAGTTTCTGACACCTATGACTTATACCCAACTCCATAGAAAATTCCTGCGTTTTTCTTGTGCTGCAATCAAACAACTTAGTGTGACCAGTTCCTACGTTTTTAGTTCCTATAGGATTTCACATATCATAACATTCTATTTTTATGTTTTTCCTATTCCTATGGTTTTCAGTTCCTGTAAACCAAAGAGGCCCTAAAAAGTTATAGATTGAATTTTCTCTATCATCAAGTTTGCTGAGTACGAGCCCCTCGGGAAGATCAACGTATTTCATTATTTTTCAGGGTTGTCCTTAGATCTAAACATCTTATTCACAAAAAGAAAAGTAACTTTCAGCAAACTAATAATTTATGGTTATTGAGGTTTAGCTTTCTTACTTATTAATTTTCTACCAAGAAAAAAAAGTACTACCTCCGATCAGAAATAGTTGTCGTATAAACAAACTAACCTAGTACAATTTCATACACGCCGAGCGACAACACTTCTACGGATAGGAGGGAGTAGTTATATACAATGGCGGAACCAGGGGGGACCGAGGGGAGCCGTGGCTCCCCCCAACATGCAGAAATTTGTTTAAGACCTAGGATCTCTTGTGCAAAATATGTACACTTCTTTATACATCACTCGAATATCAATTCGCTACATGAAATCTGCTCGCAGAAGATCCTGCAGAGAATAGAGAATGAGAAGTCCTTTTGACTTTTCTTCCTTTACTTTATGCATGCAGGCTGCACATGCACTCCCCATCGCGAGGTTGCACATGCATCAGTTTATCTACTCTCTTTCTCTTCTTCGGTTTTTTAGCAACCGAGCGACAAACTCCTCTAAAAGTTTCTCAAACTGTTTTGATTTTCTTCTTCTTTTTTTGAATTTTGTTTTGATTTTCTTCATGCTACAACACATCAGGATGTATGTACAATGGCAGTATGACTTCATAGTATTACTTGATTTTTCAAAGCAAGCTTGAATCTGTCAAGTGCGTTTAAAAAAAATTGACAAGTGTAGCACGGCCCCTCCTATGTATATTTCCTGGTTCCGCCGTTGGTTATATATAGTTGCACAGTATCGATCGCGATGTACGTACGGTCCATGTATGCACTACTTGCGGCGATCGGTCACCCTTTGCGTACTCAATTCTCCAGTGCAATTAGCTTTGCATTCGTACGTACTGCATCCGCGAGTACATCACCATGCAACTTGCGATCGACCCGTACATACACAAGTACGCATCTTTATGTTTTGATCCATACATTTTCCTACACGGACGGGAAGAGTTAACGCCTTCATTAATTCTAGTAGATAGAAATTAGAGTAGTACACTAGCTAGCTCGAGCACTATATATGTACGTTACCGCGGCCTAGAGAAAGATCACAAATTAAATCCGACATGGATTTTTACCTGCACACGGTAATGAGAACGTGACGGGATTTATTAGAGGAAGAGATATGGTACAATGAACATTAACTTTTCTCAAAAAATAAAAATAAATAATGAGTACGTACATGCTTGTACATATGACGAGAATGCTCCCAACAGCCATATGCATATTCTGCACCTGGAGTATGATAAATGCACTGATCATTGACCCTGCAGGGTACACCTTATATTCCTTGCGTGGCCTACAGATACACTGAACTGGGAAGCTGCATGTTCCCTAATCAACGAACGTTTACACGGACGGTTGCCGTCCCATATCTCTCTCTCTCTCTCTCTCCCGGCCGGAGAGAATCTGATCATGGTGACCTAGCACATACACGTATGCTGTGCTGATCAACGGCCGATCGTCGACCTCTGCCGTCGTCACATCGTTATCTGCTTCATTGCATATGATCGACGAGATGCTTAGCTGAAACGATGAAACTATTGCCGACATCGCAGTTCCTTAGCTCTGACATGAACGTATGTGTACGTACGTGCATATATACCCTTTCACTCTCTCTAGCTCTAGCCCCCTTTCTCTCCTAGCAAGAGAAATAAAGAAACTACAGTACTACAAAGTGGGACGGGGGATTATTAAAGACCAAATCGTACCATCTTTCTTTTTGGGTGATAATAAAACAAGTGGGACACAAGTACTTGCTGGCTATATAAATAGATTAACTGTACCTTGCTTTAAGTAAATTACATAATCGTGATGTCCATAATTAATCCCCCATTAAGTCTTGAACCCTTGATATATACCCTCCAAAGGAGTACTAAGATTATCTTAATGGGTTCTTGGTTGCTTAATTGAGTATCATACTAATTAGTGAACGCTATCTATATTAGGCTGTTCTCGGTGTGCTTATCTATCATAGACAAAGTACAAAGAGTGCACTACAACAAATGAGAAAAGGGAGTAACCTAATGAGCTGAAATGTGCATAATTCAATATATAGTCTTCTCAGTGATTGTCTAACGTGCAATTCAACAATATCTTCCAAAAAAACACATCCAAGAGAGAGACCATGCAACTCCTAGGGTTCGGCAAGCCGAGTGACGCATGCGAATTAGTTGGTAACTTAATGAATTAGGTAAAATGGTTTCTACCCTCAAAGGTAACTACCCCACGTCTCATATATATATATATATGAAGAGTTAAGAGATATTAATTAGGGATAACATGGTTAATGTAAAGTAAGGTAAATATAAAAATATATAGATCTTGTATATACTCCGATCAAACGTGCCAATATTTGACCAAGGATTTAAATAAAATTAACATTTACAATACCTTATAAGTACCATAACATTCATTATGAAATATCGTATCTTAGCATGATATCATGGACAAATTGTTGAGATTGCACTACCCTCTTGTGTTTAGGCGTTTGGCCTGCTTTCAGACGTTAGACAATGTGAATATGTGATCATGTAAGCTTGAACTATTTTTTGAGTTGTTGGTTGGGTCTTAAACTCAACACATCCTGATTTTGATATCATATTGAATATGATGCATCTATCATGTCACTACAAAGTTCATCCCGATGGAGAATGTTGGAGATACATTCAATAAATATGTTTGGTCTTTTCTGGCAAAACAAAGATACGATTCGTCTTGAATATGTACCCTAGCTTGATCAACGTTGTCGCTCATGGATAGTGTCCTAGGTGTGTATATTGATATTTTCTTTTTCCTAGTCATTGTTGCCACATCCATGTATCGCAATTCCCAAAATTGTTTCTCTGAATACTTATCTTTTCAGAGGTGGAAACTTCCCTAGTTTCTACAATGAACATGATCTTAAGAAGTAACGAGTAACAAAAGTGGTACACCTCATGCTTACAAATCCTATTTATATAACTTATTTGACAGTGTCATCCAAATTAACCAGCTAAACGCACACGTGTACTATCTCCAAAAGGCTGCACCCCGAAGGGAGATCAAGCTAGCACCCCGTGGTTCCACAACACGTTTTACGTCATTCTTGGAGAACCTTTTGGCAGTCCGGGTGCTAGTTCCTGCTGTTTCACTGGTTGTGCGGCAAGTTTTTTCTTTTGGTTGTGTGCATTTGTAATGTCTTGACTAGCTCTTGACATTATGTTATTGCAGAGGCTGGACGTAATTGATATCCGTTTGATATTAATATATTTCCCGTACCTAAAAAAAAGAGACCCGACCATAATAAAATTGTTCATCTTCCAAAAGAAATAATTAATTGCCTTCAATCCTAATTGTTTGCTTCATACATATACATACACTATCTGGCATGCTACAATAATTAAATGGACCTCATGCATGATGCATGTAATCATCTGCACAGCGCTACACATATGATGGATCGATAATTAGCCGGATCGACAGTGCCATATATGTTAATTGCTGCATATAATCGATTCAGTGCACATCAAGTGGGGCTCCGGTTGGGGTTTTCGATCTAGCAAAGCCGTTTCCTTGCGGTCCTGGATCTCCTCTCTTCCTCCTCTACCTCCCCTCTCACTGTACACATCCACCACCACCTCGACCGCGCGAGTTCGTGCTGCGCAAGCATCGTCTCGTTCCCCTCCGCCGAATGCGACAGCCGCTAACGCGTCGTCATCCGGCTCCTCCGCCTCCGCTAGCTCCCCCCTGCTCCGGTGAGGTGACGCAACGGCAGCAGCAGCAGCAGCAGGGGGGAGAGTATAATCAGATCCGTGCGAGTTAAAAGCTCTGCCGTCCGGCCATTGTTCTCGGCTCCGTCCGGCCGTGTCCTCGTCAGCTTCTCTCACGCACGGCCGGGGCGAGAGCTAGCTGTAGCTTCTCCCTGCAGTATACTAGTACCAGTACCACCACCACCACCTTGCTTGCTCCCCTAAACTTCTTGTGAGTACATAATTATTAGTTATTCTCCCGGCAGCGCCGAAGCTATATATATTTCCTTCCTGCCCACCTCCCAACCTCATACCATCACAACTTCCAAGCTAGCTACAGCAACATAGATATATATGCCCTGCCTGCCTGCCTAGCTAGCTAATCCTTGCTTCCTATCTTCTTCTCCCTCGACCACCTTCTCCTGAGCTAGCCTGGCCAAGGTTTTCTTGAAGCTAGCGACCTCTGTCATCCCCAATCCCTAGCACCAATTCTAGGGAGACAGAGGAGGAGGTTTCGGAGAGGAGATAGATCGGCAGAGATGGGGCTGAGAGACATCGAGATGACGCTGCCGCCGGGGTTCCGGTTCTTCCCGAGCGACGAGGAGCTGGTGTGCCACTACCTGCACAACAAGGTGGCCAGCCACCACCGCTTTGCCGGAGCCTCGTCCGCCGCCGCAGGAACCATGGTCGAGGTGGATCTGCACGTCCACGAGCCATGGGAGCTGCCAGGTCTGTTAATTAATTGCCCAATTGCCACTAGTTACTTACTACTACTACTACTCGATCTATCTCTCCTATCTCTTGTACGTACTCATCTAGTCCCTCTTTATTAATTCTGCTCCATTCCATGGAATAATTAGCTAAGCACGCAACCGTGTTTTATTGGCTCCGATCAGGGCCTGTGTCCTCGTTATTTGTTAATTAGTACTAATCAACATGGCACGGATCGTGTATATGTATATCAACTGTGCAATTCCAGTAACGGTGTTGCTTCCGGCACAAGTTTCCGCACTAAGATTTTAAGTGGGTTACCATTGCAAGCACTATATATACATCTTCCTATAACTAACATGTCAACTGTGCAGCACTGTGTATGATGGGTTAATTAGTGGGATAATTGAGGAACCAGCTTGCATATGACATTTCTTATATGGTATCTCGCCATTTTCTTGAGCTGGGGGTGTGTTAATTTTCACTTCGCCTCTTTAGCAAAAAAAAAAGGAGTTTGAAACTATAACAAAATCAGCTCGCTGTTTTAAAATACATAGCTAATAATATACTTCCCAATCTTTCGTTCTACTCCATTTTTTTTCTAGCTAACTAAAAGGGAAAAGTGCATGCTTTGTACTGCCTCCTCAATCTCTCGATCTCTCCATGTCTAAGTGTACAACATAATCTAATTATGCACATACGTTTGCGTATACAATTCGATAATCCTAAATCAACCTCCACTCAAGTTTCTTTCGCTAATTCGTCCATCCGGCCATGGTGGTGTTATCCAGATGTGGCGAAGCTGAGCACGAACGAATGGTACTTCTTCAGCTTCCGCGACCGCAAGTATGCAACTGGGCTGCGCACCAACCGCGCCACCAAGTCCGGCTACTGGAAGGCCACCGGCAAGGACCGCGTCATCCGCAGCCATAGAACACCGCCGTCAGGCGGCCGTGCCGCCATCGTCGGCATGCGCAAGACCCTCGTCTTCTACCGAGGCCGCGCCCCCAACGGCACAAAGTCCTGCTGGGTCATGCATGAGTTCCGCATCGAGAACCCTCACTCACCACCCAAGGTATTAATACCGAGAGATATATCTACTACGGAGTATGATAAAGAATCAGGTGTACAGGTCTTAGATAAAATTATGTGAATTTCATTGTGTAGGAGGACTGGGTGCTCTGCAGAGTTTTCTACAAGAAGAAGGCCGACACGGAGTACGCCATGGACAGCGAGCAGCAGGAGATCACCGCCGGCGGTGCTTCCCTTAAGGGATACAACTACGCCAGCTCCTCATCATGCCATGATCCGTCGGAGTACCACTCGCCTCCGGCGCCGTTTCCCTCCCTCGGTGTGGGCAGCCACAGTTACCAGCTATCACCGTCTCCCCACGATCACCTCCGCCTCAACGTCGACGCCTTTGCTACCATGCCGCCGCTGCTGAGCTACGACAGCATCCTCGACTTCAGCCAGCACCTCCAAGACGGTGGCACGGCGACGGGCTCGACAGACGGCAGCGGGGGTCAGTGCGGCGGGGTGCTGATGGACCTAGGGTTGCAGGAGGAGCACTACAACTACAACAGCTTGATGTAGATGTGAATATGTGATGTGGATCGGTGCTACGCATGTTGCTGCTCCTATTGCTCGACCGATCATACGGTAGTGTGTAATTAATAACTTGGCCTTCATTATTCGTTCGTGATCTTGTGCATGTAGTGTAGTGTCTTTATCTAAAAAAATGTAGTGTAGTGTAGAAGTATAGTAATATAGTATATGAGTACATACTACTGCATTGGGTTATACAATTGATCTGGATTGATTAGGATATATGAGAGAGTGACGCCGTTGTCATGTACATATGTAATGTATGGGTCGATTTGTTTTGTTGGGAGAATGGAGACGATTTGGGACCTATATTCTATTCTTGCTTATACATCCGTGTAATGACTTATATAATTATATCTATATATGTTCGTATTATACCAGCTGTTCACTGTGAGCTCTAGCAGGTTGAGATTTAACTATTTTATTCGTTTTCTATAGTTAATTCAACTTTTTGGACATATCAAAAAATTGCTATCCTTTTTAGTTTCATTGTTTATATACACTAATTGCACATTTTAAGAAGTGAAAACATTGCATGTGTATAATGTGCAAGTGCAAGTATATACTTCTATTTTTTGGTTGCAGAAAAAAATAGTTTGTTGCATTTCACATATATACATTAATTGCATATTTCTTAAATGTGCAACATGGTACTTTAAATGTGACAAAATATGCAGTAACAAAAGATTTATAATTTTTTGGAGAATTTCGTTTGTACAGCTGCACTTTAATATACACTAGTTGCATCTTAAAAATATGTGCAAATGATTCATTGTGTGTTGATATTGTCCTTTTGTGTCACTAAAATTATATCTTAGTGACACGGGTGTTAAAACATTCTAGTAGACAGAAATATACAAAAAATTCGAATTGCCTAGGAAACTATCAGACGAATATCAATAACATATATGACAGCTGCTTACTCAAGGATGGCTTTGTCAAGTTGATAAAAATTTATTTACTAGTATTTTTCTACATGAAAAATATGAAGGAAAACACTTACTGATGTCGCATATCCTATACGCCTCTAGTCTACTTTCGCTGATAGCAAATATATGAAGTTTATACATTCACACGCATAGTCTTAAGTTGAAAATTTGACTATCATTTCAATGAAAATGTGTAAATCTAGTTGTTCCTAGACCAAAGCAGAATTTCACCCATTTATTGAAAATATAGTGGACAACCTCTGAATCTTTCTTAGTAGGATGGCTCTTTAGCCTCCAAACATGTACATATGCAACTCCCCTGATTTTATTAACATGATAAAACAGTATGTGCTTTGTCTACTGTTGAAGGCTAAAATAATCGATGAAAATATAGATATTAATATGTTTTTGGTTCCTTAGCTTCTTTCGTAGTGTCGATTTGGTCCTTTAAACATTTTATCATAAACCATTGGTCCCTCGTATTCTTAAGTGGGGGCGAAATTGGTTCTATATCTAATCTAAAGTTGCATTATTGCTTCCACGACATTCACCAGTACTCTAAGTTGTTCATAACTTGCTCACAGATTTCTCTCATTTACCCTCTCTGTTTTTTATTTGCATTTTGTTTTTTCAAAATTAAAATTCTGAAAGTTTGACCTACCTCCGAAAACATTTTAACATCTATGATAACAAATTTATATAATATGAAAATTTTATATTATGATTATTCGAATAATACTAAATTATATTGTATATATGTTGACTTTTTAACGTATCTGGTAAAAAGTTATAAAGTTTGACGTTGACTAAACCAAAAACTGCAAGGTAATTGTAAACGATGGAATAGAAAACGCTTACTAGAGTTAGCTAACCTACATAGATGATCGTGAGTCTGTATATAACTATATATTCTCAAAGTACAAGAGAACCAATCCCAAATTTATTTTTTATTTAGAAAAAATAGTTCTTAAATGTCAAAATGGAGAAGCTACAGTAAAAAAAACTACACCAATAAGCAATGATAAAACTTCCAGGGTAAGGGGGTCCAACCTTTTTCTGGTCAATGCATTTTTTTTGTTGAGGGCAGTATTTTCGTGAAGTTATTCTTAGGGGGACAATAGGCTGTGGGCACTAGATTTTAGGGGACTTAATAACTCCGGCATAGAAATTTCACAAACTAATCTGCTTTGGGTATGACACTTTGGTGTAGGATTTTTGTCCGACGCTCCATCAGTTGGTTTGCAGCTCACATTTGTGATCTATCGAACGGTACCTTAGTTCTGTCATACAGATTTTGGACGGCAACTATTGGATGTATAACAACGCTCTTTCAAAAAACCTGGAAAAGAATAGGGGAGGTGCAGATCCAAACAAAGGGAGTACTAGTACTAGTCAAATAAAAATTCACAAATATAGGACTGGTACGAGTATTAACAGGATATAGGACTGGTAAGTGATCTGCCTAACGATTAAGAGTCGGATAATCTTGTATCCGGAAAAGAACTTTCAGGTGAAACCATTAAATTATTTTTTCGATATATGGGAGAGCTCAGGCACAATCGATCTACAATAATTACTACTAAAGATTCAAGCAAACGGCGGCCCACTGGTAGGCCCAGCGGCGCCGCTGCGCCATGCGATAGGCAGAGCACACAGATTTTTCCTTGTTGCGCGTGACCAACTCGTCGTAGTTTTTTACTGCAATGACCTCCTATGAATCAGATTCCATTGTGGTCTCGGTGAGGAAGGAAATGGAGTCAGAGTCGGAGTCATTGAGGTACTCTTCGGAGGAGGCGGCATCCTCTATTGGCGGCAGCGATACACCGGCAGGAGAAGGCGCACTACTGAGCCCGTGCGGAGGGACGCCACCGTGCACATGCTCCATTTGGCGTCTGAGGGAACGACCAATAGCTCGCCGGAGCAAACTAACTCCAGCGATGGCGGGGAACAAATCGCGGCAGAAATATCCGGGGAGGGGGTGTGGGTAGGGTAAACCCTAAATGCATCTGGTACCGATGATATAGGGATGAAGCCACCACTTATCTCCGGATAAAAAATTCTGTGCCGCCACGGGCCGATTTACGTTGTCTGTTAACACCGTAAAAATGGCCCAGCTCGCATATCGGTCGGAATTTTCCTATCCGAAGGCCTATCCGGATGTGTTAGAGATGCTATAACGACCACCCGGTAGGTAGTGGATACTAGCTAGCAAGCAGCCACCGGTGGTGCTGCGTAATGCATGTGCCTTCCTGGTTTTTGGCTGCTGTGATGCATCTGCATGAAAGAGCTAGCCCACCATGCATGGATCGTCACTGGATAGAGTGGGCGCCTCACAGCCCGGCTTCCTCTTTGGATCTTTGGCACTTTCTCATCGCTGTCCCTCCGATCGTGCCCTGTTCCCTCTCCCGGCCGGCCTCCTTACTTTTCCTCTCTGCGCCGGCCATACCTAGGTCGAGCAACACCGATCCATGGACGGTGCCACTAGCGGCCTGAATTAGATCACCGACAAGATTCTCACAGTAACTTTGTAGGGAAAGTGAGAGAAAAGCTATAGTTGACCAATCACGAGATGCTAGCTATTAGTCCCTGAACATCGTTTAATAGATTAATAAAGATCATATGCATGGTCAGGGTTACCCTTTTTCTAAAAAAAGCTATTAGTCCCTCCATTTCACAATATAAGATGTTTTATCCTTTTCTACATTTATACGTATACACATGTATCTAGATATGTTTTACCGTATATGTGTATTACTTGTAATTCGTATCTAAACAACATGTATAACACCTAAACATCTTATATCTTATATTGTTGAACAGAGGGAGTACCTAAAAAACCATTCCCGTAGCACTGGATCAGGCAAGACGATTATTTTCCCTTTTGATGGAGAAAAGGAGAAATCAATTATGAGGGACAAGTGCAATAAGGTGGGAGGCCGCCATCAATCTGGCCGGCATTTCGAAGGAGAAATCATTTAGTGACCAAAAGTAAGAAGAGTCGCACCACAAGGGAGGCGTCCGCGACCGCATAATGGATGAGTCTATTTCTTCCGGATATCGTGTCCAATGTCTTTGTTAATGTGATTTCAGCGGAGATCTCTTTGAGATTTGGTGATCCATATGTCGGGTGTGCGGTTGTACTGTGTTTGGAGAGTTCGTTGGTCTGCCTAGACGGTCCAGCAGATTCATGCTTGAGAGTAATTCGTATGTGGTTTTGTTTGTAACGGTTTTCGCCTAGTATTTTGTTAATCTATTGAACAATTCTCTTTTCCTTAATAGTTTAGGCAAATAAAAATTGACCAAGTCTCTTTTCCTCCATTAATAGTTTAGGCAAAAAAAATTTGCCTCTATTTCGTAAAATATAGATTAAAACATTCAGAAAAAATCTATATGGTTATTTTGGTTTTGTAGGTAAAACTTCTATATCATCTTATTCTATGTATTTGCTACACAGGAGTTCCCATCCACTTTAGACTCTTAGAAGAGAAACTTTTCCTTTGATTCAATAAACAAACTTCGATACACGATTTCACATGACATGAAAACCGTGTATTTGAGGCGATCCAACTTACAATATTAGCATAACCACATATTGGGTAAGAGTATATTAAATAATATGCTCATATGGATTTCAACTTCTATAAACAAGGAAAGTAAACCTTAGCATCGCTAAAACTATATGTAAATTAGGAAAGTTGAATATTGCTATTTAATAAAAAAAACTCGATTTCAAATTTATTTTACACTATTCTCGTAATTTTAAGTATTAATTATAGAATTTTTTTTCCTTTCCTAGCCGAAAACAAACACCCATATTTCAAATTTTAAGTAGTTTGTGTTGCCTAATGTCAACCGAAGGAGTTTAGGTATTTTTAACAGGTGCAAATATACAATATCATACATGCATATCTGAACTACAAATTTACGTTATGTACCCAGATATTTATAATAAAAAGGATGTTAATTTGAAGTCAATAAAGAAATAATCTCTTGTACAAATTTTTCACATGGAAAAATATAATCAGAGAGAGATTTATGATCGTGCATTATATATATGGAAACTATTGGAGTGAGAGTAATTATTTTGATGATAGTCCTTTTCAATCTTGTTATACCCACTTCGTTTGTATTAAAAAAAATACACAACCCTTCAGGCCTTCAATTGACCATTACGATCGAAATTTTCCTCTTACCTCCTAGAATGCAAGCAGAGGCATCTTCGGCCACTTTCATTCAAAACATTTTTACATGAAGTGTTTTTTGAACCAAATTTACATAATTTTTTCCTATTGAACCTATTTACTTCAAATGAACGTTTTCCTACACTACAAGCCTATAGTATTTTTAGCAAGTGCTTAGACATCTTGGAAATTATCCTCGTGTCTACAAGCAGTACATTGACATCTTAGAAGAGAGGATAGAAACATTTTATCGCTATCCATTAGTACTCCCTCTAATTCCGTATAATCTTACTTCATATTTGACTTATTTTCAACCATTAAATTTATATTAAAAATGAGTTACATCCCACAAACAGTATGCCGCTGAAGTCACATTTGAAAGAAGTTTCTAGTGATATACTTTGTGTTGACATTAAAATCATATCTTTTATCGAATTATTGTCAAAGTTAGACTCGAAATACCAAGTGATCTTGCATGGGGTACGTTCTTATGGAGCAAATCCCTTTGCCGACACTACACGAACATAATGAATGGAGGTGGCTCCTCACCAGTCACCAATGGCACCAAAGCTTGTGAATTCTCCCGGAGGTTAATTAGCCGCTTGCATATTGCTTGTGAGAAGATGACTGACTGTTTGTGGCGGCGCATGTGAATTAAGATCACTTGTTGTGTGACAAATTAGAAGATTGGAACAGCAGATCGAGCCGCTTTCCGGTAGCTTTGTGGTCGCAGAAAGGTAGGCAGGGCAGGACCATGGTTAGCTTTAATTTGCCTTTCTGATCAATCAACCAACCTATAATGGTTTTGCTTCGTTCTTCTCCTTCGATCGATCGTATCATGACAGGACCACTGTTATATATACACACGCATGTGTGTATATGTGCCTTTTCTATTTCTTCTTGCTTCTTTTCTGAAAGAATCAGACGCCGACTCATCTTTATGGAATCTTAAGGCAAATCATCAAGTACTGGTCCTGATGTTGACTAGATCTATATGTGTGTGCATGACTGTGAAATGATTGATCGATTTTGGATATGGGATGGATGATACGATACTACAGTATATTTTTTGGTAGATTGTATACGTACCAGACATGCACGTATGTTCCACACTGATTTGCAGAGATGTGTGGAATGTATGCACACGCATAGTACTATAGCTGTAGTTGCAGCATGATTATGTACAGTTCTTAACTAGAGACACATATGATTCGTGATACATCCAATCGGTGAACAGCTTGCGTTTTCAAAACAAAACAAAATAGATCAACATCTACCGTGTCTATATACGTACTATATTTAAAATGTTTGGGATAATTTGCTCGGTAGGCATACCCAGTGGTCCATCCATGTAAATCATGTTTTTGTAATGCCGTCTCATGCTTAACTATTTCCATTTGAAATATGTACGATTACACATACTCATACTACACGATGGAAATCACAACCTCTATGTATTACTGGCTATATATACACAGCTCACGATAGAGAGTTAATTAAACAATATATTTTGCTCTGCATATAGCTAGCTATAAAATTAGCGCATCTTTTTAAAATCAAAGTTAACAAGAATGTTGTCCTGAAGCAACTTAGCCGGGCCCTGGACTTAATACACGTACACTCTTGATATTCTATATAAAAATAAAGCTGTGTCAATGAAGGGTTGTGACAATCACGTTGCATATTTGTCCGGTGACATATGCATATAGCAACGTGGATAGAATCTCCCGACGTGTCAAAGCTAATTAATGCACGATTGCACGTGTCATTTGCTTTCAATCTTTAGATGTTCTTATTTGTCTTGTCTTAATCTTCAAATATTTTGCTAATATTTCGAAGACCGTTCTTCTAAAATGAAAAAAAACTTTGATCAACAATTATTTAATTGATATGTATTTACAGATCTAATTGGCCCCATGCATACACGCTCACGGGCATGCACGCATAACTTATTCCTACGAGCATATCCAAAACACTTATAGGGCCGAGAGGCTCACAGGGCACGAAGGAAACTGAAAACCCTAGCCCCCCGTGTCGCCGCCGCGGGCGACCGGGGGCCTCCCCCTGCGCCGCCACCTCCCGCCCTCCCTCTACTCCTCCTCCTCCTCGCCGCCGCCGGGCAAAGCCCAGGCAGCGTCGGCGGCGGCGAGGTTCTTCTTCTCCCTCGTCCAGCGACGGCGGTGCGGAACACAGCGGCTCGGTGGGGGCGCGGCTCTGGGCGTCGGGGGCTGCGGCGTGGCGGCGAGCTTGTGCTGGCGGCGGCGTGGAGGCGACGTGGTTCTACGTGCAAGGGCAAGGGCGGCTCTTCACGGCAGCGTCCGAGCTCGGGCGGCGCTTGGTGCCTTCGGTCGGTGTGGTGGAGCTGCTCCCGGTGGGCGGCATGGCAGCACGGTGGTCCTGCCGGGGATGGAGGCAACAAAGGTGGAGCGAGCTTCGGGTGGCGGCGGTGGGCTCAGATCTGGGCCAGGCGGGCCTAGATCTGGGCTGCGCTCTCGTGGACCCTTGGTCTTACCGGACTGCATGGAGGAAGGCTCGTAGGCAGGGTGGAGGTGCCACTGCTGCCTGTAGGCCGACCTCAACTGCCATGCCGCCCTTGTCGTGCCCTTGTCGTTCGCAGGTCGTGGTCAGGCTTGCCGTGCTGCCCTCGCCGTTCGCGGGTAGTGGTCAGGTTGTGGAGTGGTGGTGGCGGATGGTGCGTGGCTGCGGCTGGGACCGTGACCCTCCGTGCGTCCTCCCTCCTCAGCCTCTGCTTCGGTCCGAGTTGGCGAGCTTCATCCTGCCGGTTGGTGCGAGGCTAGGGCTGGGACCGTGACCCTTCGGGCGTCCTACCCCCCAAGCCTCTACATCGGTTCGTGACCGGCGGCATGCTCACAGCAGCGAGAGGTGGTGGCGTGGTGGAAGCTCTGCGGTGGCAGCGGCCTGCGGGCTGCAGCATGGTGGCCGGATCTGTACGGGCCAGGTGGGCCTGAAATGTTCCAGCTACCATGTCCGGTCGGCATCCGCCGAAAGGCGGTGGAGGGAGGCCCCTCCAGTGGGCTGCTGCGCGCTAGGTTTCCTTATCCGACCCGTCGATCCTGCAGTGGGTTTGTCCTCATGTCATAGGTTGGAGTGCGCGGATGCCCGGGCGGCGGCCCTGTGTGGCGGGTCACATGGGTGGCTCTCCGGCGAGCACCATGGTGACGGTGGTGGCTGCATCGTTTGGTTGTTTGGGCAACAAGGGGTGCATCGGCGGGTGGCTCGAGCGCGTTTCTGACGTTGCCTGGATCTGGAATGGGTTCCTTTTCGCTTGCGCCTTACGACCCTCTTCGTGCCACGGGGGAGGAACGAGCGAAAGCTTCTGACGGCGGTGACGCCTGCGGGTGCCGATATCCTCTTGGGGACGTCGTCTTGTTCTTCCTCGTGTCAGGGTTCCGGGTGAAAACCCAAGTCGTTTGGACTCGGCGGTGGCGACGCTTTGCGCCGTTACCCTTTTGGGGGCATTGTCGTGGAGCTCAGGGGCGTTTGGGCGTAGCGTGGAGCTGGTGTGCTTGTCCGGCTACTTAGTCGTGGTTCGCTATGGCTTTTGTAGCTCGGTTCTTTTAGGATCTTCTTTGTAAGAGGGCTACCTCACTACTTTGTATCGGTCGGTTCTTGGGCGTTGTGCTGTCTGGCCCAGCAGCGGTATCAAACGGTTTGGCTTTATTTATAAAGCGGGGCGAAAGTCTGTTTCGTGGAAAGACTTATAGGAAACTGATCTATAGGCTATGTAGCTGCTACATAGACACCCGTTAAGTAATAAGACTCTCTTTATCTAAAAACATGCACACCAGTGCTTGAGATCGTCAAAAAAACGTGCATGCGTGCCTACGTACCGACTAAGCTATGCCAAGATATAGGCGCCGGTAGAGATCGACAGTTATACGCGCGTGCATGGCTCGTCGATCGCGTCCCGTTTTGAATGGCGGCCGAGACGTACGCCGTGCAATGCAACCGTACGTGGCTCACATTACCTCTCTTTCTGCTATGCCTTGCCTTTTGCTCCAAGATTTTCTCCCATGCCTTAAGCAATTAGCAGCTTCAGTACACTAGCTAGCTAGACGATCGATCAGTTGATGGAACTGGGTCAGCTTTTTCTAAGCTTGACCACCGACGATCGACCCATCCACTGATCATATTGCTTTGATTAGGACCGAGACAGTGACTTCACGTGATCGAGAAGCGTATCACCAGTTACTGTCACTGTAAATCTTTTACGGAAGATTGAACATTTGAACTCCTCGATCGCGGTGCCGGAGAGTGAAGCTAAAGCGTGTTCGATTCGTGGCTTTGACGACTACGATGATGGGCCTCAGTACTGTTTGCTTTTAGCGTTTAGTTTGGGCCTGAATAAGATAAGGAGGAGAGACCCAGCGCGCACATGGGCCAAATTTGTTCCCCTACGTCCCACTATCGATTGTCCAGTTTTGTGTGTGTGTGGTTTTCATTTCGTTTTTTTTTTCTCCTTCTTTACCACATTTCCTATTACCATGAACATTTTCTCTTTGTGCTTTGTATGATAACATAATTTTTTACTATTTTATGATCTACAAGTTTTTTTCTCTTTAGTACATATGAATAGATGTATATTTTAGAAACATTGTATACATCGTTTCGATGTAGATGTCAGGGTAGGAAAAAAACATATTTTGTTTCCCATGTACAACATTTTATATATGTAAGGACCTTCTGCAATAAGAATTGTGGAAAATATTTGAATGGTACAAAATATTAGAAACTCGGCCTAGCTACAAGCTATAAGTGTACGTACTACTGCCTCCTTCGAGATCAAGCACGTCATGCGGTCTAAAAGTGTATTCCACATCACTTTGTTGGTTTCTTCCAAGCAAGCTCTTCTCATCCTCCTCTGAGTCACCACCACCAGCCTGAGCCCATGGATGTCGCTGGTACCTCCTTAGTGCCTCCAGCCTTTCCCCCACTTCCTTCATCTTCGGACGCTCATCGCCATTCATGCTGACGCATCGCATCAGGAGGTGTGTGACCTCTTCTAGCGCCTCCGTCCCCATCTCCTTCCTCACATTGTCATCCATGAGCTCCTCATGCCGTCCAGCCTTCACTGCCGCCACGAAGCGTGACACAAGGCTCCTATTTTCTTCTGGGCCATCGAAACACAGCACCTTCTTCCTCGTCAGCAGCTCCAACAGCACGACCCCAAAGCTGTACACGTCGCTCTTGTCGGTCAGTTGGCATGTCATAAGGTACTCCGGGTCTAGGTACCCACAAGTGCCTTGCACTAGTGTGGCGAGGACCTCAGCCTCGTCGCTTGGAGCCAGCTTCGACGCACCAAAGTCCGTTACTTTCGCGGTGAGGCTTCCATCGAGCAGGATGTTGGCCGTCTTGACATCTCCGTGGAGGATCGGTGGTGAGGCCGATGAGTGCATGTAGGCCAACGCCTCTGCCGACTCCGCCCCTATCCGAAGACGTGTATCCAAGGCTGTGTCGGCGTTAAGGCCCTTGCCACCATGGATGTACTGGTGGAGCGTGCCATTTGAGACATACTCATATACCAACATCGGCACCTCTACCTCGAGACAGCAACCGAGCAGTTTGACGACGTTCCGGTGGTTGATCTGGGAGAGGATGAGCATCTCCCTCGTGAACTCCTTGGTCTCGGCCTCCTCCATCATCTTGGACTTCTTGATGGCCACCACTGAATTGTCCGCGAGAACACCTTTGTAGACAATGCCGTGGCCGCCACGGCCAAGGATCGTGTTGGCGGCGAAGTTGTTCGTCGCCTTCTTAAGCTCTTCGGTGGAGAATATCTTGAATCCACCGGTGGCTCCACCGGCGGAGCTACTGTATGATTGCATCTGTTGCTGCAGGATGACCCCTCCATTGTGCTCGAAGAATTTCTTCTTTGTTCTCATGAGGTTGCTCTTCTGCAGCGCCAAGCAGGTACCGCAGAATATGGAGCCTAAGAAGATCACACCGACGCCGACTCCTGATTATGACATGGCATACATATAACATCAGCTTACATACCTGGATCGGAAGCAATTGAGCAGCGTAGAAATTGTTGCATGAGGATGTACCTGTAACTATTTTGAGAGCCAAGGTGAACTTGTCTTTTGGTCGGCAACCACCCTCCTGGTTAGCATTTCCACTTGTCCCCAGAGGGCATTGGCACGTGAATCCTCCGGGCGTGTTTGTGCAGACGAACCCGTTGCACACGTCGTTAAGGCACTCGTTGATGTCTTCGGTTTGCAAAGAAATTCATCACAATTTGATCAGACAAATCCATTTTGCAGCGCAGAAGAGTTCAGTAGTTCCAAGACGGAAGAATCTAGTATTCTGAAAGCCTTAGACATCTAAAAGAACAGAATTCAGTTTTCCGTGTTACCTGTGCATCCTTGGTTGAGGTAGGGGTTGCCGTGGAAGCCCGTGGAGCAGTTGCAGCGGTACCCGCCCCCGTTGTTGACGTCCAAGCACCTGCTGTTGGCGCTCCGGCACGCGAAGTCCGTCGTGTTATGCCTGGCGGCGCTGCAGCTGCCAGCGTTCCGGATGGCCCAGTCGAGCACGAGGGGCACGTCAAAATCATCGGTGCGGTTGAAGATGACGCTGTCATCGAACCACTCTGTGTCGACGAGGAACAAGTAGTTGCAGGGCGTGATCCACGTAGGGTCGTAGGCGAAGGAGAAGGTGGGGGACTTGTCAATGAAGAAGTTGAGCCCCATATTCTCGAAGTAGTCGAGTCCCGAGGGGATGGTGCTCTGGCAGCACCCGGCGCCGGTGCAATTGCCCGAGACGGCGCTCTCCGACCGCTGGCACCCGGACATGCAGCCGCTGATGTACAAGCCCTCGCCGTTGACGATGTAGCCGAGAAATGGGCAGCCCAGCGCGACGAGGCGGTTCCTGACGTCGGAGAAGCGGTAGGCGGTGCCTACGAGGGGCATGTTGAGGTTGCCGTTCGAGCCGACCAAGGCGCCCGTCGAGTTGTAGCACGTCCGCACCGCGCTGAGGTACGACGTGGCCTCGCCGGCCACGGGATCAATGGCGCCGAGGCGGTAGCCCTTGCCTACGATGGTGAGGCGCGGCGGGGAAGGGCCGGAGTCGTCGCACTCGAGCTGGAAGCCTTCTACGCTCCCGTCGTCGCGGTAGCAGCCGGCGCCGATGCCGAAGGGGTAGGAGATAGTGACGTTGCCGCACCTGTCGCGGCACCCTGGTATCGGCTGAGCCGACGCCACGGCCACCAGCGAATGCAACACGATCAGCACCAGTAATACGGTGGTCGCCATTCTGAACTCTGAAGATGTGTTTGCTTTGCTTGCTCTGCTCACAGCTCCTGTTCGATCATATTATAGCATGGGTGGTGCCGTGGTGGACTGGTGGTAGAGCTCGAGCCTTGAGTTGACGACGCGGGTGTGAAAACGGATCAGTGATAGAGCTTTGGTGGTTGCCGAGATCCGGGAGCGACGACCTGGCTGGGTTGGTCATCCATGGCGCCCTGGCGTGCTCACGTCCCTGGGTTCAGTCGCTCATGTTGTCAAGTGGATCAATATCGTGTTGCCTAGTGCCAAGCAGTCCAGTCGGCCTGTCCTGAAGCGGCTTGCTGTTAATAGAGTATACAGTAGTACAGACTACAGAGTACTATACTATTATCAGAAGAAGCAAGGAAGGGAGCAGAGGCATACAACAGCAATCATCGTTGAGAACGCAGGCTTGACTTGACTGTACAAGCATGGCTCGCCAGGCGCCAAAGCACTAGTCAGGTAGCCGACTCGTCATGCTTGTTATTAGTTCGGAAATTTGTTTGGTGATGGAACCTTCAAGCATGTGAGCAAGATGCCCATCGCAATCTACTCCAAAATCAAGATGGAGACTCGGCATTATAGGCGCTAAGCGGGAGTCAAGCATTTCAGTCGTCTAATCTCGGGAGAGTGGGCGTTTGTTAGTATGAGGTGGTTCATCCTTTATAACCAAACTAAGGTTACCTAATAAACTTCTCATCTTTTAATAAAACTAGCAAGGTGGCCCTCACAAGGAGGAGGTATTCTCACATTTCCAAACAAAACCATTTCATATATTGTATAATGACGTTTACTTTATAACCATGGCTAGTGGTACCGTAATATATATATTTACTCTCTTCTCTTCATCTCCTATCTTTCATTATACTTTCTCAATGAAACATTTTAGTTTAATATGTAATAATAACACATTAACATTGATGACACATAGTTTTACGTGACATAATTAGCTAATAAAATACTTGGATGGCACATAGATTTTAAATTTAGATAGTCAACAATTTGTGTCAATTCATCTCACAAATGAAGTTCTAGTGAACGACAAAACTCTTGCGACGTGATTTTATTGATCCTTGCAGCATCCTCATACCAACCAATAGTTTAGGTTGATTATCTTACGCACATGATTTAACTCATTCCCTAATAAAACCACTCTTGAACTCCGCGATTATATGCTCTAGCTCACTTGTATTTATCGTTTCATGAAACGTGACTACGTAGCTATTTAGGCATACTCATTGGTCATAAGTTTTTCCACATGTTTACTAATTCCAAAAATGTCTCCTATAAGAAAACAAACTATGTTCCTCGCAAACAAAAACCCATAGGAGCTAACTAAAATAGTACTTATTGACAACATAAGACAACCATAGGAACTCGTTACACATGATTATTTTGTAAAAGGTTGTACTCAAAGCAATTTTCTATTTCCAATTGGCTGCGATATATAAAAATAATATTTTATTTATAGTTCTAAGAAGAAAAAACCCTAGATTGGCAAAGCCGCGTTGAATCGTGACGAGTGATGTCCCAATCAATATCCATGGTTACTAGCATAGGGTAAGAGTTTATGAGGTAGAGAACGCGTAGTGTTGGTAGATTCATCGGCTGATAAGCGGGATTTACCCAGGTTCAGGGCCCTCGAGTGAGCTAATACCCTTACGTCCTGCTTGTCTGTTATTGATTATAAATATGCGGTGAGTATATGGGTCTAGCAAGATGTTGATCTTGCTAGGGTTTGGTGATTCTGGTTAGGCGTGTCCTTGATCGGCCACACTCATGTCCTTTATATAGTTGTGCAGGTCTCAGGTAGTAACCGACTAGGATCACAAACATGTTAAGTAATATCAACTATGCTATTTATGATAGAAGTCTTCGACTTGGGATTCTCTTGTTTGGCTTATTCAGCTTATTGACAATTAGATTTTAGTCATTACGTGTACCGGGTACCCACACGAATGGGTACCCGTTTAGTATAACCTCGTCAAACCACTTCCATCCACCTTGTTCCTCGTCGGACCCTTGTTTTGCTTAACATATTTTTGCCTTGCTTCTTCTGCTTGGATTCGATCATGTTATATATAGCATGGGTGGTCGTAGTCTCGTAGATGCCCAGGGATGGAACTGCCATGAGTATCAGTTGACCACAATGGAAATTTGAATTTCCTTCATGAATTAGCAGTAACTAGTACAATTTTAATGTTAATCCATCGAGAGTGGCCTCGTTGATATAGAGGAAAAATAGAGATGACCCTATTGTCGATTTTTCCTACTCTCTCCGATCCACAAATATGTCGACCATTTTGTATTAAACTAGTACAAACTTTTTTTTTGAAGTAAACTAGTATAAACTTTGTAATACATAGACGACACTTTTTATGGATCGGAGAGATAGCTTCGTCCCTGGATGCCTTACTAGTTTTGCAGGTGTGTAAACGGATCAATCGCTAGAGATGGCTCTCGTGGTTGCTGGGTCACTATCCAGTCGGGGAACGGTGGAAGGAACGCGAGAGCTTGTCTGGGCTGGTCGTCCATGGCATGGCATGGTCGCGCCCCTGGTCAGTCGACCATGTAGTCAAGTGGATCTATATCTATCATGTTGCTTATACATTATATATTGTCAACTAGTTATGTCGGCCTGCCCTGATGCGGCAAGTTGTTAGTTAGGTTGTACTACTATCAGAAGAAGCACATCTACCCGGCGCCAAGTGTGGAACCATTTTTGAATTGAGTAGCACAAGGAGCGCATTTCTTTTGATTTGAGTAACACGCTGCTCTATATGCTTCTCAGCCATCATTAGCTGCATCTCTGATTATGGTGGTGCCTTATGCTCACGTCTCCAGTCTCTCCTCTATTATTCCCTGACATAGTCATGGTGGGATATTGGTAGACACTACTAGTAATAAGTGATAACATAAATGTTGTGGACGGCTTTGTGCCTCGTACTCTAGACCTTGTGGCAACATAGGAACAATGTAGTTTTCGAGGGGCACTCGTCATGCATCGGTGGAGGCTGCGATCAAGATGGTGCAAGACGAGGCGGAGCTGTGACGGGAGTCCTTTTATGTGTACTAGTTTAAATAAAAAAAAGATAAACTTGATTTCTAAAAAATTGTTTAAAAAAATCTTAATAAAAGGGTTTGTCATGTATAAACATCTCTAAATTTCAACTCAAATGACCATGTCATGGCCATGCTCGCGGTATAGTTTGTGATAAAGTTATTTCAGAAATAGATGTACCTTGGTATAGGAAACAATCACGCTTAAGGGAATTTTCAAGTTATTTTTATAAATAACATTTTCCATTTTAAGTGTCAAAAATGGCTTTTTTGTGAACCAAGTATTAAAAATATCGTGCAAAATGACACCCATCTATTTTCACAAAGATTAGTCTATATTTGATGGATAATCCCCAAGTTTAGGATTTTTATTGATTTCTACCTAATTTCACCAAGTTAAATAAGTTTATGCCATTTTTTCGAAAGTAACCGAAATTTGAATTACAGGTGTTCGATAGTTTGGTCTGAGATTTTTTTAAAACATTTTAAGGTACATAATTAGTGGTTATATCGTAAAAACATAGATATATTTAGAAAATTCGACCTCTTTTGATGAATATATATGGTGGCCATTTTGATAATTTTCTCAAATAAATAAAATAAAGTGAAATAAATCTAAAAAAAAATCATATGGTAGACAGTCCTTTTATTTGTACTATTTGCTATTTAAAATGATAAACATTCTTTTTAATAAATTTTCAACACATGTCTTCACAAAAAGGTCTACCATGTTACGGACATTCCCATGTCATAGTTTGTGACAAAGTTCTCATATTTCACAAACTAGGTGTATCTAGGAATATGAAACAATCATGACGAATGGATTTTAAATATTATGTTTATAATATCATTTTTTATTTTTTAAGTGCTAAATTTGACTCCTTTTTTATGACCAAAGTACAAAAATGATGCAAAATGGCACTCATCTAATTCCATAAAGCATGGTGCACACTGATGGATAATCTCCAATTATGAGTATTTTTATGGATTTTTACCTAATTTCACCTAGTTAAATTAGTTTATGTTGATTTTCCGACGGTAATATAAATTTGAACTACAAGTGTTTGATAGTTTGGCCTGATTTTTTAAATTATTGTAAGAACAAAAGTAGTTGTTATATCACAAAAACATAGATATATTTAAAAAAAATACCTCGTTCGATGAATAGTCACGGTGACCATTTGTACATTTTAAAAGTATATCAAAGAAAGTGAGATAAATATCAAAAAAAGATATTCTCTGGCATAAAGTCATTTTATGTGTACTAGTTGCTATAAAAAAATGATTAACTTGATTTATGATAAATTGTTAAAAAAGTCTACACAAATTGAATGATGATGTATAAACATCTACAAGTTCAATCCAAATGACCATGTTATGATCATTCTGAGTGATAAAATTCTCATATTTCACAAACAGGTGTATCTTGATATAGGAAACAATCATGTTGAACCAATTTTCAAATTATTTTTAGAAATAGCATTTTCCATTATTTTAGTATAAAAATGACTTTTTTTTAACCAAATACAAAAAATATGATATAGTTGTCATATTTGGAATTAAAAAATGTTTACAAAATGTAATATGAACCAAATGACTTTTTGTGAACCTGAAATTTTTACATTTTTTTACATTCAAAAATGATTACAAAATGTAATTTTTCATAGTATCGACTGCCTAAACCCACAAGTCAAAACACCAAATCAGCGTACGTATCTGTTACAATTATTAATATAATAGAAACAAAAATGGGACAACTACACAAACGCGGGTTTTTCACAACTATGAGGTGAAGGGGATCGCATGCAGAAAACAAAAAAATTCCTAGCAACGATATCCTTAAACTAGGCAAGATCTATACTATGCATATATAGAAGTACGACGGAGATCGGAATACATACCCTCGTAAACCGAATAGCGGGGATTACGCTCCCGCACAAGCGTTGAGGACAAAGACGACGTAGCCGACCTCTAGGTCGCGAGGAACTCGGCGCAACGAAGACGACGAATATGACCTCGAGGTCGGATGGAGGAAGTAGGCCTCCGAGTACCACTAGCGCAGCACCTCGCAAGGCGTTACACACATACGGTGGAGACGACGGCCTCCGAAGCTCCAGTCCAGGACGAGCAACGGAAGACTTGGATTGAAACACCAGCAGCGCGGCAGCGGGCTATGGTGGAGAGAGAACTCTCATCCTCCTCGGCGCAACTCCGACAAAGGGAATCACGAGATCGAGGAGAAATCGAGAATTGATTGGGTAAATTAAAAGGCCAGGGGTGCCCCTCTATATAAATGGGCAAGGGAGCAGCCAACCTCACCAGCCGGGCGGTGTGGCACTATTCCTACACCAGCCACAACCTTGGGAGGTGCGCCGGCCCTTGTGGGCTCCATGTGGCCCACTAGGGGATGGCCGAACCAGCCCTCCTCCCTTGGGGGGACTCTTCCCCCCCCCCCCTCATGGGCCTTCTTTTCACTAGAAGACCCATTTAGGGAAATCTGCCTTTAAAAATCGAAAATAAATATATAAAATCATATTAAACAATAATTACACTAATTAATATCAAACATATTATATATAATTTCTTCTAGCTCCGAAAACTATTTTGTCGTTGTGCGATCTCCATCGGACCATTCCCGGGACGTTCCCGGTGATCTCTTTCCATTCCGGTTGTCTTGTCGAAACCCCTTAAGTGTGTTACCCTATCGGTTCGATATAATAACAGACATGATCGAGACTCCTCTCCGATCAATGAATAACTCGTAGGCCTGGACCCCATGAATTAATCCCTGTGATATAACGAATGACTTTCATCTATCAAACCTGGACGTCTAGTCTTAAACCTTTTGTCATAGCGATACTTAACGTGTCCGAGTATCATTCTCAGATATCTCCATACCTAGCATGATCTCGTTACCGACATCGCTATCTTCTAGTCGCCTATGATATTATGTCAGCTGGTGACCTAGTCACATGTTTGCAAACTCATTTCACATAATCTCATCGAGAGGGCCCTAGAGTATCTATCCGGCTATACGGACTGACAAATCCCGTCGTTGACCCCTCGTCTCAACTACCCCCTTCCGATACCCAAAAGTATCATCGTTATTGTCATACTAAATAAGATATGACGTTTGGTGCAATTAAATTATCTTCCAGGAATAACAATAAGAGTTGGTCTCACGGTCTTAAGGCGCAATGACTACGTCCTACAAATATGGGTAAGTCCATCACATCGTTACACAAAAGATATGACTTTCATTGCCGACCGGCGCCACTCTGATGTCTGGAGAGAAAGTTCATCAACTTTGTCTTGCTCTACTTTCTTTCTCACTTATACCTTTGGACAAGAAACTATTTCTTTCGCAAGGTATATCCTGGCAACGATTTTGCCTATGTCGTCAGACATGTACCCAACTTACTCTTTAGTTATGGTACACTACAAAGATTAATCCATTTTAGGTTTGATCACATCGAAAGACTAAATTGCTGAAACGACAATCCAGGCTAAAAGTCATGCCATCACTCGTATGGTATTGTCTCCATGGATTCAAATGGTTTCCCTATTATCTAGCGTGAATGTTGCGTTTCTACCACATAACTCTAACGATCACAATAATTCGGTAAAAGATTTATTTACCACGCACTATCCGATAGGGTGCAATTACGACGTCCTAACATACCATAACACTATGGTGTTCCATGCGACGTAATTTGTGGAACTCTTCTCACAAGTCTTCCAATGATATGCCAACATTATAACTCAAATCTTCATTTTCTCGATCTGTATCGCGGGAATTTGATTTCTTGTTAAGTTTATTTCCTACTTCATTCTGAACTTGTTTGATTGAATCAAACTTTCTAGACCAACATTCCCTGAGTGGATATCCATATATCTACTCGAATATTCATGAAGTCTATGAAATAGAAACTTCCACTACACGTTAAAGTACTTCATTGATTCACATACACCCATATGCACGATTCTCAACAAGTTATACTCAAAACGTTCATTGAAGTTCACGAAATAAAGGTCTCCACTACCCGTCAATTACTTCATTGAACCACATACATCTATATGTATGACTATCAATAAGTTATATGCCCGTTTTCCGAAAACGGTGTCTTAGTTATTTTGCAAGTGTCAAAAGATCAAATCTAAGAACTTGTAGATCCATCCGGTATGGAGCTAATTTATTGACTATAACATTGACATGAATTAAACGGTAGTGCCACATATATGTGGTGTCTTTATTAAGTTTGTATCCTTTGGCATTAATATTATGAATGTCGGAGCTTCTACCATCTAAATTCAAATCGGCACATGATCATTACTTTATAAGTATAGGACAACGAATTTGTCACTAACATATATGAACAAGTGTCTCGCTAGAGGAGACACACTTAAAACGATCATACTAACAGGCGATCATAAAGAATTTATTTCAAATGGTAGATCCAAAGGGAGAGTGTCTATGGCCATCAAAACAATTTGTCCGCCATTATCAACACGCAATGTCGCCTCATCCTTTCAAGCTACTCAAGCAGTAAACATGGTTTTCATAAAACATGACTAGTATCAAAAACTTAGTCACTACTGCGAGTATTTGCTTAGCTAAAACATTCATAACATGTATATCATATATACACCATCATCATTGATGTCTTCCGGCGATCTGTTTCATCTTCTTGATACTTTCAACGTAATCAAGAACCATGAAGGTGAACGATTCCCCTTTGCATGATATAGTCTATGACAAAGCATTTGCACCTGGCAACGGCGTCTGTCATCCAGTGATCGAGCTGAGCGAGGCGCCTCAATGTTCATCAAGTATGACCATATGTCATCAAGTATGACCAACCCCGTGCTCCTTCAATGTGTGTATTCTCTTCCATCTTGGTTGAGAAGACAATCAGTTAACATACTGATAAACTTCTTCAACGCAACTTTAGGGGTACCCCGAGTTTAGCGACCATCTCATATGTTCGCGATCTAACAACTCGTACCCACCGTTGGTTCTCTATGGCAGAGATCATAGTATACACTAGACTATGATAACATCATCCGCACTAAAATCTGATAATCCAAATTATCTGTTGTCAGCGGAATTTCTGGGTTTATCTCCTAGCGGGTATTGTATCACAAAGAGCTAACGGTTTAAACAAGGAGTATCCTCAAGCTAAAGTATAAAACTATGAAGTTTGGACCCAACCTTTTAAGTTTCTCAATCGTAGGAATGCGCCTAATTTTAAAATATGCTATTATAATTGTTAATATCTACAAAGGTTTGCAAAACAGACTTTGTTCATTATATTTTGAGTTCTAGTATTTTAGAAAATAACTATCCGAACTCCCACTCAAACGAACATCCCTCCTGGTCGTTTAAGCGATTACACGACCCCCATCCATTGCACCACCCCTCATCGTCGGAGCCGGCGGCACAACTTCAAGAGTAGACAACTGTCCGTCACACCAATTTTGTGACTCCTGCTCGACCTTTCGGCCTCCGTGTTCCAAGGCCATATCTGCATATGCTAGGCTCACCACTATAACCTACACGCTGACGCTTGTGCAACATGGCTTACACCCACCGTATGCGAATGACGATATGTCTCGTCACGGCCTGCCTCATAACGTAGAAGTTTCTTGGTGGTACTCGTTGGAGGAAGACACTAGTGTTATTTTTGAAGGGATCATCTTATATAATTACCGCCGCGTAACTAATATATACTAATATATATAATCACACAATATAAAATGCACACAAAACATCAAATGTAATGCGATGTGATATAGTCCATTGCACCATGGTCTAATTGGCGCCTGTAGTTTATAAACAATTTAATAAACCTATCTTGACCATATCACATAGCCCCTACAAAATAAAGTTAGACGCTTCTACTTTACCTTTTGCATATTTTACGTGGCTTGGGGCTGTCGTAAATAGAACCGCTTCATACCTACGAACCTTATGACCACAACAACGATCCAATAATTGCATGTTTAAGCATCCCTTTCGGGCCCTCCATTAAAAATGCAAAGCCAACTAAAAAGGGAGAAACTGACACCCGCCAGCCACAGATATGGTGCAAGCCATATGTCAGTAGTGGAACCAGTTTCGCGTAAGCGTACGCGTAAAGTCGATCCGGGACGCTTCATCAACTCGATGCCGCTGGAATCACAAGTGCACGCTAGAGGGTAGCAAATAACAGGAACGGTGCCCCCGTGAAGAACACGGGTTCTAACAGCGAACATCTATATCTACGATAGATCGGCTCTGATACCACTGAAGGATCGTGTGCAGAAAACAAAAAAATTCCTAGCAACGATATCCTTAAACTAGCCAAGATCTAGACTATGTAGATACAGAAGTACGGCGGAGATCGGAATACATACCCTCGTAGACCGAATAGCGGGGATTACGCTCCCGCACAAGCATTGACGACGAAGACGACGTAGCCGACCTCTATGTCGCAAAGAACTCGGTGCGACGAAGACGAAGAAGATGACCTCGAGGTCGGGTGGAGGAAGTAGGCCTTCGAGCACCGCTAGCGCAGCACCTCGCAGGGCGTTACACACATACGGTGGAGACGACGGCCTCCGAAGCTCCAGTCCAGGACGAGCATGTAACATCCCAAAATTTTGGAATGCTTAAAACTAAAATTTAAAACTTTCATTTCTTATAAAAATGAAAACATCAATAGTCAAGAAGACTAAATAAAAGGGATCATTCAGATATATTCAAAATCATTATGATATCAATTCAATCCAGCAAACTCTATTTGCAAAAATTGAGTGTTGAGCTTTAAATAAATATTCTAAATACTTCTTAAACCTTAACACCATGTTTGTAAAGCACTTTAAATTATTTACGGTATTCCTATTTCAAAAATATTTTGATTAATTTAAATAATTCAAAACAATATATTTGGATTCTGAAATGAACCCTCGATCGATACTTATAGTCACAAAACTATTTGGAACATCCTCTATTTTTAAAATATAGTTTTGATTCAAGTGTTTGATTTTGAAAATGGGTTTGGAAAGATTTATTTTAAACATATGTGTTTGTGATATTTTTAAATTTTATTAAGACACAATTTTCCTAATTAAGACTCTATTTTAAATTCTACAAAAAAGTGTCAATTTGTGTTATTTGAAAATTTATAATTTTGAATGTATTGGAAACATGTGAATGAATGTTATAAGAGAAAGATCTAGTTTTTACAATTTTCTAGAAATTGGTTTGAAGTCATTTGGAATTATAAAACAAAATTTTAAAAGAAATAAGAAAACAGAAAAGGAAAACAAGAAGAAGCACAGAATAAAAAAAAGGCTAAATGGGCCGAGCCCATCCTAACCTGACGCGCGCGCTGCGCTTAGCGGCCCAGTCCAGCCGCCCCGGCCTCTCTCCCTCTCCTCTCACTGACATGTGGACCCCACATGTCAGGGTCATCTTCTTCAACGGTTGCCCACAACCGGGAGCACGCCGCACGACCTCACCCCCACTCTGCCACCCTCCCCACTCGCTCGAGCCACAAATCGACCGCCGAGACCCTCCCTAAAAAGCTCACACTTCCCTCCTCATTTCCCCCTTTCTCCGGCTCCGAATCCGTGCCCTAGGCCGGAGTATTGCCTCACCGGAATCAACCTCGGCCGCCGCCGCACTTCGCCATTCCCGGCCAACCAAACACGCCCCTGACGACCAAAACCTCTCCACAACATTGCCCCGCGCCTCCTCGTCTCCTCCGCTGAGCCCGGGGACCACCGCAGTGTCGAGCACGTCCACGTCGGAGCTCGCCGGCGCCCGCACCCTCGGCCCTTGCCGTGTCGCCGTTCAGGGACCCGCGAGACGACACAGTGGTGTCCATCGACTTCGCCTTGACGCGCTGCACCCCTACGACATCGTTCCAAGTATGGGGAACCGCGGGAGCGCAAACTGCAATGACACCCGACGCCGGCGCCGCCGCCCTCTTCGTCTCCGGTGAATTCCGCCGCCACGATTTGGTCACACAGAGGTGAGCCGTCTGATCCTTCTCCTACGGCTGAGATTAAATGAGTATATCTGAACCGGTATCAGCCAATCCCATCATGCCACGTCACCCAGACTTTTTTGGATTAAATTCCGAATTAAATTAAATAGGAAGTTTTACAGAAAAGCCCCTGTATCTTAGAATCATCATAACGTTTTATTGGTTTTGCCAAATTTGACAAACTTTATACCATTGGAAAGCTATTCAAATTCTCTACACATATATGTAAAAATATTCTATAGGTTCTTTTGAAACTTTGGAAGCATTAGTTGAATTGGTAAAAAAGACTATATTCACCTAATACATTTTAATTTGAATTCTACTGAGCCAAAATTATTGATTTTGTAGTCTCTGGAATCCTTAGAACTTTTAGAACACTTTGGAAGCAGAGATGTTAAAAGTTAAATCATGCACTAACTTGCTAGGATTAAATCTATGCAAAGAACTATTATGGCTTTAATTCAATTTCTAAAAAAAAAGTTTGGGTTGATCCAAATTGGGTTGACTCTGTTTTACAGATCTCTATCCATTGGTGTCAAAACATAATTTTCACAGAACAAAAATCTTGAAGTACAATCCTTATGAGGTTTATGCCTTATATAAAATCTCTAATATGGTTATACTTCGAACTTTAGAAAAATGAAAATATTCGGTAAACCCACTACCCAAAATATTTGAACTATAGTAAGAGTATTCAAATTCATGAATGAAAATTTGAGTACATTTAAGTCTCAGGTCAAATCTTTACATCACATACATGATATTGAAAGGATTACCAAAGTAAACCCCCTCATAGAAAACACTAAAATAAGATGAATATCCACATGACCATATATTAAGAAATAGTATCAATTCAAGTATTACCTTAATCAAAACTTTCTTAGAAAACCATGAAGTCATTGTCATAATCAGTATCATCTCACTTAACCAAATGGCATATGCAATTTCATTAAGTTGAACTAATCATGTTTCACGTTTGGTTTCTGAATTGTTTCAATATACTTGTAAATCTTGGAATCCTTAAATAATAGGTTAATCCCACTTACCAAAGTAAGATCTTGCAGACCAAACATCATGCCATTTTTTTTTATAAATCAGAGATACAATTTGTGTAATTTAGATATAACTTAAAATTTTACAAATCTTTTAATGTGAAATCTTATGCAAAATGTCACTAAAATAACTACATGATTAGAGAAAACAATACTAAAATCCATTAGGTCATATGATTCATAAACATGTGAAGTTGATTAAAATCTTGTGAGTTCTTAAATCACAACCATAGTTTGAAAATGGGGTTATTTCCTTTTGACAAAAGCATTGGGCAAATATTTTGAACATGACCAAATATTACAACAGTAAAATAATATCTCAACCTATTCAGATTTGAAATGTTCAAATTTGATTTATACCATCCTTTGACTACAAATGGCAAACCCTAAGTCCTACCACATTAATTCCTTTTTGTAAATTGAATTATGTGATATGACTTGACCATAAAACTAAAACAATTATTGATGAACACACAATTGTGATGTTTGCATTTATGTGCTATAGTTTCTGTTTGAATTGGTTGTTTATTGTATTTCTCTTTCATCGTATAGATTGAACAAAGTGATACGTCCTTCACTGAAGGGAGTGTGAGAAACGACAACTTTCAAAAGGCAAGTGACGCTCATAAACCACCTATTATTTTCACTATATGCATAGTAGTGTTTTTCTGTAGTATGCATGTTAGGAGTTGTGTGTGGTTACTTTATTATGCTATGCTCCTATGTAGTGTTTAGCTATCCCCCGCCCTGAGCATAGAAGCAAGAACACTTAGTAGGATGCTTAGCCAAGCAATGAAAAATGTTTTGACTAGTTGGATAGTGAAAAATTAATGAAGTTAAATAATGAAGTACCTGGGTGCTGGTTGGAGAACCATGATGGGTGGCTACTCACGGGGTCCATGTCTATGGTTCATGTCTATGGTAATTACCCTTGGTGGAAGCGCACAAATGTGGAAAGTCACCCAGGCTTAAAGAGATTGTAGATGCACCTTGTTTAGTGGCTTCTGGTGCAACCACTGGTCAAATGGGCTCTGTCTTGACCATACATGTTGTCAGATCCCGATCCGTCGTGACCAACAGATGTAGGGGATGATAGGTTGGTTCGGGTCATGCGTTGTGACTCGGGGAATTATTTCGGAAAGGTCTCGTCTCGGTCTTCTCTTTTCCATTTCATAAATGGTTGACATGGACGAGGGAATGATTGGGTCTTGTGGTGAAAGTGCACACCCTCTCGAGAGTTAAAAACTAAGTATACTTAGCCGTGTCCCCGGTTATGGACAATTGAGCAACTAGGCAGGGCAGATGTTGAAGATCTCCTCATCCCAATTTCTATAATAAAATTTGATGGGTGAACAAGGGTTTGGGAGAGCTCACCGCTTTTTATCGGTGGTGCTCGTTGTGAGTAGTTTTCAAAGTTGTTCACCGTTTTCTATCGGTGGTACTCTTTGTTGTCAAAGGTGTTCATTGTTGTCTATCAGTGGTACCCTTTGTCTAAGATGAAAAGTTGTTTTATAAATGACAGGACAAAACTGGCTTTATGCAAATCAGCCTGAAACTCCACCTACAATCTCTTTATGCAAATCAGCCTAAAATTCCACGATTACAGAGTAGTACATAGAGGCAGATACGTAGTCTGCATTTATTACAAATATAAAGGTACTCTAGTTTCTTCCTCTTCCTCTCCGGCCTCGGTTGCCTCTTCCACGTACCGTACAATCACCAGGTCCAAATTCCGGACAGTTCGTATCCCTATGGCCAAATTGGTTGCATAGAAAACATTGCCTGGTAGGTCCTCCAGCTTCCGATTCATCCATATCATTACGTATGCGTCTACACTGGCGTCTACCTCTACCCGGACGAAGTAACCTTGGATCAGGAATGTACCTCCTCTCACCTGGCTCAACGGTGTTGAAATTACCAATGGCTCGGAATCCTTGCATCTCACCTGTCCATGTGTTCAAGACAGCTTCACGACTGAAGTACGGTGACACAAACGAGATTGCTTCCAAACCAAGCTGCCCACAAGCAGCAAGTACATGCGAGCATGGAAGGTGAAACAATTTCGGTTTGTTGCATGTGCATTCACAGGTTGGCCATGCTTCATTTCCAATCTTCACCTCATGCGTTCTCAACACATTGCCACAACCGAACTTGTCGGTAGGTAAGCGGACCTCGAACCTCCTTTCCTGATTTCCGATGGCAACCACTTGGAAAGTTCGTGCCTTCTCCATCTTAGCATCCATGTACTTCGTAATCTTTTCACACCAGGGTGAGTTTGGAGTGCGCAGTATATGCATTTCGGCTTGCTGGCGTTTGACTCTGAAGTACTTAACAATGCCTTGGAAAATTCCCTCCACAAGGGCAGTTAATGGCAAGGCTCTGTTCCCTCGAAGGACAAAGTTGTATGTTTCGGCAAGGTTTGTAGTCATGACGCCATACCTGGCTCCGTATGAGTCATGCAACAATGACCACCTCTCCACGGGCTCATGCTCAATCCACTGCTGAAAATTCTTAATCAACCGTCCACCCTTTCTCCTCGTGCCCGGTGGGTCAAAGCCTGGAAGATCACACAGACCGATCGGTTCTTCTTCTTGCGGTGCAGGCCCTGTAGCTGCTTGAGCCGCTACTTGGGCTACATGAAACGCCACTGCCGCATTACGTGCAGCTTTCCTCTCCCGAACATGTTTGTTCGTGAACTCATCAAGCTTGCCACGGAGAAAATTGTACTTCCATTCCTGGTTCTGCTTGCAGAGTTTTTTGAACAGAGTCATGAGACTCTTATTTCTGAACTGTGAGAAGAAGTTAGCACCTAGATGGCGCATGCACCAACGACTCTGAAGATCCATCCACGGTGTTTCTTCATCAGGTCCAGGGTTTGTTAATGCCTTTATAGCGTTGAGTATACCCGCATGTCTGTCATGTAGAACGCAAACATTCTGCTTATCCTTGACAACAGCTTTTTTCAACTGCCTAAAGAACCACGTCCAACTTTCCGTGTTCTCGCTCTCAACAAAAGCGAAAGCAAGGGGCAACAGTTGGTTATTGCCGTCTTGGCCAATAGCAGTCAATATCTGACCCTTGTACTTGCCGGTCAAAAATGTGCCATCGACACATAACACTGGTCGGCTGTGGCTGAAGGCTTCGATGCATACACCAAAAGAGAAGAACAAACGGTGCAACACCCTAACTGTAGGGAACTCTGGCATGTAGAAGTCTTGAAGATCAACATCTGTGCCAGGATTCCTCGCCTGAAGCGTGCGGAGCAACCGGACAACAGAATCATATGAGTCAAAGAATGACCCAAATCTGGCCTCCAGCGCGCTCTGCTTAGCCCTCCAGGCCTTGCCATAAGAAATGTTGAAATTGAATCTTGTGAACACTTTGTTCCTTATTGCCTTCACTTCCATCGCCTTGCTCTCCACTATCTCCGTGTAAAACAAACGAGCAATAAGCGTGGATGACAGATTACGGTGATCCTGAAGGATGCTGGGAATACGACATGTATGCATTACCATGTCACTCACAACCCAGTTTGTATCATACTTGGGGACATATGCGTGCACCCTACCCGGACAATCTATCCTCGAGCATTCCATGGTCAGATATTTCTTACTCGACACAGTTGTCTTGAAAACCCTTGATGTCGACATTGCCCACTGTATGATTGCTTCCTGCAGATGTTGCTTGTCAGCGTAAATTGCTCCCACAGCCATGCTGCTCTGGTGATATTGCCAGGAAGAATCATGACCATCCTCCAGAGTCATGCCAGATGAGAAGTCCTGAGTCCATGAAGCTGGATAAGGCACCTCCGGCTCGTACTCTGTGTCATTCGATGAATCAGAATCACTGCCATCACCGCAATGACCCTCAATATCTTCATCTTCCATCTCGTCCTGCATTCGGCCATCTTCCTCATCCCCATCTGCCTCCACATTTTCACCAGCCATACTACTCTGCCCTGATTCATAAGCACTGCCTCCTTCGTAACCATGGCTGTCATCATGTTCAATTTCCATGGTTGCTGCACTGCTCTGCCCTGGATCGTGCCCACCCTCGCCTTCAGGAGGATTGACATTTACCTCCTTAACGACAGGAAGCAACAAGGCAACTGGGTGGCTTCCCCTGTTTTCGCAACCTTGCAACCAGTTCACCCACTGGGAATCACGATCAATCGGCCTCAGAGTGTACCAAATTTTTTTACTGGACCTTGACCATAACGCGTGCACCCCGACAGTGTGTGTTTCTACATTTAATCCCAAACACTGTGCCAACCAATCTTTTAACTGACTAACAGACCAATTTTCAGGGTCAGTCAGATCCAACTCGACGTGCTCAAACTCACTCAGGTCCATCCCATACTCATTTTTCTTTACTGAACCGACACCGTAGTAGAAATCAAACTTTACTACATTCGACATAATTGCTCACCTAAAAAATATTATAATGCATCAAATATTAATATCACATCGTACCTAAAATTCTACCGAAACTACTAATACAAACTAAATCCTAACCCTAACCCTAACCCTAACCCTAACCCTAATACATGGAAAAGTCTTACCCTTGAAGCGTGTGCGGCCGGCAGGTGACGGCGTCCGCGGCACCGTCGGCGGGCTCGACGTGTCCGGCCTCCTCCTTCGCGGCCTCCTCCGCGCTCGCCCGCCTCCGCGCCCTCACCAGCCCGCTACCCTCCGCGCCCTCCACGCCCTCCACGCCCTCCCCGTCCTCTGCTGCTCGTGGATAGGAGAGGAAAAGGAGCAAGAGAAAGAGAGAGAGGAGAGGAAGAGAAAACGAGATGGGGAGGAAGAAGATGGCTCGGACTGTTAACAGCCCCTCGTCGGCCAGGTGGAAGCCGACGGGCGCTGGTCGGCCGCGACGTGGCCGAACCGTGGCCGGTCGCTGCCGATCAGGCAGTCGGCCGCGCCCGTGATTCTGTCCACGCGCTGGTCGGCCTGCTCTGGGCCGACGAGCCCAGTCGGCCACCTCCGGGCCGACCAGCGCCAGTCGGCCACCACCAAGCCGAGGCCGCATTATTTTCGTAAATTTCTACAATCGCACAATATTCTCCGAATTTCTGTTAAAAAAAGTAATATTTAAAAAAAAATTAGCTCAAATCTGGACGTCTAGTCTTAAACCTTTTATCATAGCGATACTTAGCGTGTCTGAGTATCATTCTCAGATATCTCCATACCTAACATGATCTCGTTACCGACATCAATATCTTCTACTCGTTTATGATATTATGTCAGCTGGTGTCCTAGTCACATGTTTGCAAACTCATTTGACATAATCTCACCGAGAGGGCCCTAACTATCCGGCTATACGGACTGACAAATCCCGTTGTGGATCACTCATCTCAACTACCCTTTCCGATACCCAAAAGTATCACCATTATTGTCATACTAAATAAGATATGACGTTTGGTGCAATCAAAGTATCTTTCAGGAATAACAATAAGAGTTGGTCTCACGGTTTTAAGGCGTAATGACTACGTCGTACAAATATGGGTATGTCCATCACATCGTTACACCAACGATATGACTTTCATTGCCGACCAGCGCCATGCCCTATGATCGGAAAACGTCGATCATCAATCGCGCAACGAAACTAGTCTTAGTAGAGACTACTAGGGACCTGATTGTTTATCTACCACAACTATATTAATATTTCCGCTTAATACTGTTATAACATGGTATAAAACATATAATGAACAATTTAAATATAACTAATAAACTATCTTTATTAAGTGCCTGTAGGTCATATTCCCTTCATGAGGACGTTCACCGCTTGTCATGATCGTTGCTTTTGCATACTATGAACGTTATTTTCCTATCATTTGATGTGGTAAGAAAAAAAAATTAATGTGTGATTTTATTTTTTTTCTCTCGATACATGTATATATCACTACATGAATCTAAATAAATTAATTATCTTAATCCATAAACACTGATAATGCATTAGTATTTAAAGATTCATCGATCATTTATACACGAATCATAAAGCAGTTTGGATGTATGAGATAAGAGGACCCCGTCCTCTTAGTTGAGGAGTTGCATTTTCCCAAGGTCACATGGCTCTTTATTAAAGAGAGGAGCACCGGAGCAGAAACCTCTTCAGATCCTACGCGCACGACCCCTTTAGTTGTAGCAGACGGCCGCGCCGTCCACGTCGATCTTCCCGTCGGCGACGCTCCCCGTCGACACCGCCCAATCGGTTGCCCGCGCCCTGCTGCTTACTACCAAGAGGAGTCGCCGACAACCTCAGGGCGTGCCCGCCTCCAATTCAAAACGCTCTGGCTGATTCGTGCTCACCGCTGCGAGCTCCGGGGACGCGCTCCGCCGCTTTTACAGCACACGCCGCCACCAGCGAATGGTCAACGACCGGGTCCCACAAGACGCGCCAACGGTACTCTTCTGGGTCCCACAACCAACGGTTGTCTTCTGAATGTAAAAAAAAAACGGTTGTCTTCTAGGTCCCACATGTAAGAAAGTCTAACGGAGACGGCTGGAGTGACGGAATGAATCCTTGTGCACGAAGTAGGGGCAAAACTCGACTAGGGGCAAAACTGAGATCTATGCCACAACTGAGGGCAGTCTGATAAATAACCCTTTTTTAAATGTCTTTTTTCATAGTATACGAGTATCTAATTCCCACGAGTCAAAACACTGTGTATGTATTCCTTACAGATAATAGAAACAAAAATGGGGTAACGTCACATGGCTAAGGCCCAGTTTTTTGGCGGCTTCTCCAAGAAGCTACCCCTCTCCCAGCTGACTGGAGAAGTCGCCTCAAAATTTCAGCAGGGCTTTCAAAATAGGAACCTTATATTGAGTTTGGAATCACTCTCAAATTTTTGAGGTGACTTCTTTATGAGGACAGTTTCTCGGAGAAGCCGCCAAAAGAACTGCACATAAACAGGCAATTGAATATTGGTCTACTTGACCAATTTGTTCGCGTGGCCAGCGACCGCCACCGCCATGGATGACCAGCCAGGTCAAACCTGCAGCTTTGTCGATGACGATGGTAGTAGCTGCGTCACTCTCTCTTTCCCGGTCCATGCATGCATCTATCGGCTTCCTTCGAAGCTTCTTCGTGGACAGATCGGCGTGTATATATCGAAGCAGAGGAGCATGCGGCCAGAGCAGAGCATGTCAAGGATGGCGACCACCGTACGCTTACTGCTACTGATCCTCCTGCATTCGCTTGTTGCCGCGGCGTCGGCTCAGCGGCGGCCGGGGTGCCGCGACAGGTGCGGCAACATCACCGTCCCCTACCCGTTCGGCATCGGCGCCGGCTGCTACCGCAACGACGGCCTGCAGGGCTTCCAGCTCGAGTGCGACGACTCCGGCCGCCTCACCATCTCCGGCTACAACCACCGCCTTGCCGCGCTCTCCCTCGCGGCCAGCGAGGCCACGGCCTATCTCAACGCGATGCGCGAGTGCTTCAACTCCACGGGCGGGTTAGTCGACCGGAACAACAGCACGTCCATGTCCCTCGGCACCAGCCCCTACCTCTTCTCGTCGACCAAGAACCGCCTCGTCGCGCTCGGCTGCCCCAACCTCGGCTACTTCGTGGACGGCCCCGGCTACTACGTGAGCGGCTGCATGTCCGTGTGCCGGCCGTCGCAGTACGCCATGCCGGGCCCGTGCACCGGCGTCGGGTGCTGCCAGAGCGCGTTCCCCTCCGGGGTCAACTACTTCGAGCCGCACCAGCGCAACTTCCCGCCGGACCAGGCCCAGGCGGACTCCGGGGCGTTCACCACCAACGCCACGTCCTGCCACTACGTCTTCCTCGTCGATACGGAGTGGTTCGCCTACAGCGACCGCGTCTTCCTCAACCGCACCGACGACTTTGACGTACCCGTCGTGCTCGACTGGGCCGTCCGCAACGTCGGCAACTGCAGCGCGGCCAGGCGCAACGCGACGGACTTCGCGTGCCGGGGCGGCGCGCTCAGCGAGTGTGTCGACTCCGACAACGGCGCCGGGTACCGGTGTAACTGTTCCCAGGGCTACGACGGCAACCCCTACCTCGACGGTGGATGCACAGGTACACGCCGAGACAGACACAGCACACCACCGGCCTGAAAATACTTAGAAATGTTCTGCTGATCTGTTAGTAATACATTGCCGATGAACTGCTTTGCAAACTGAAGACATCGACGAATGCCAACTGAAGGACCAATACCCGTGCTACGGAGTCTGCACGAACACGCCGGGGAGCTACAAATGCCAGTGCCCTCCGGGTACTAGCGGAGACGCCGCTGTCAAGAACGGCTGCCGAGCAAACGACAAGTTCACCGTAGCTCTAAAAGCCGTTACAGGAGTCGGCGTGGGAGTGATCTTGCTAGGGTCCATGTGCTGCTGCCTCTGCCTGGCGCGGCAGAAGAGCAAGCTCATCAGAACAAAGCAGAGATTCTTCGAGCACAACGGAGGCGTCATCCTGCAGCAGCAGATGCGCTCCTACAGTAGCGCCGGAGCAGCCACCGGCGGGTTCAAGATATTCTCCGCGGAAGAGCTCAAGAAGGCGACCAACAACTTCGCCGCCGACCAGATCCTCGGCCGCGGCGGCCACGGCATCGTCTATAGAGGTGTCCTCGCGGACAATTCGGTGGTGGCGATCAAGAGGTCCAAGATGATGGAGGAGGCCGAGACCAAAGAGTTCGCGAGGGAGATGCTCATCCTCTCCCAGATCAACCACCGGAACGTCGTCAAACTGCTCGGCTGCTGTCTCGAGGTGGAGGTGCCGATGCTGGTCTACGAGTACGTCTCCAACGGCACCCTCTACCACTACATTCATGGCGGCAAGGGTCTGGACGCCAACACGGCCCTGGATACCCGTCTCCGGATCGCGGCGGAATCGGCGGAGGCGCTGGCATACATGCACTCGTCGGCCTCGCCGCCGATCCTCCACGGCGACGTCAAGACGGCCAACATCCTGCTCGACGGCAGCCTCACCGCAAAAGTAACAGACTTTGGGGCGTCGAAGCTGGCTCCGAACGACGAGGCCGAGATCGCCACGCTGGTGCAGGGCACCTGCGGGTACCTTGATCCGGAGTACCTTATGACATGCCAGCTGACGGACAAGAGCGATGTCTACAGCTTCGGGGTGGTGCTGTTGGAGCTGCTGACGAGGAAGAAGGTGCTGAGTTTCGACGGCTCGGAACAGGATAGGAGTCTCGTGTCACGCTTCGTGATGGCCGTGAAGGCCGGCCGGCACGACGAGCTCATGGACGGCAAGGTGAGGAGGGAGTTGGGGCATGAAGCATTGGAAGAGGTGACACGCCTCGTGACGCGGTGTGTGAGTATGAACGGCGAAGAGCGGCCGGGGATGAAGGAGGTCGCTGAGAGGCTAGAAGCTCTGAGGAGATACCAGAGGCATCCATCGAGTCTGGTAGGTTGTGCTGGTGATTCAGAAGAAGAGGAGAGGAGCTTGCTTGGCAGGAGGCAACAAGGTGATGGCGATTACAAGTTCAGACCACATGATGTGCTTGATCTCGAGGAGGGCAGTACATACACTTTTAGCTTGTAGGTCGGTCGTTCTAATATTTTGCGTCTTTCTTTTTTGCATAGTCGCCAGAAATGTATAAAATAGCGAATATAAAATCTTCAAATAAACTACTAGAAATAAGATGTAAGTGGGATCTTTTTTTAACAAGGCAAAAGATGCAGTACTACTTCATGAGTATTATATCTGGTTTAAGTTAAGAGGGCTTTTGTTTCTTCGGTTTTCTTTTTGACGAAACATTCTCTTAATAATTGATGAATAACACAGAGAGGCCATTTCTCTTGAGAAACCGGCACCACAACTTTGTACTTAAACAATTAGCCCAGTTTTAATCTAAAAAATACACATGGTGCTTATAGTCGACGACGACACGTCAAAAGTTAAGTGTCTGTAAATTCTTTATGTTCGGGCGCACGACATGCAGGTATGTCTTGGATGAATGATTAGATCGACGTTCGTGTGGCTACTTTCTCCAATTATTTAGTCTTAATTTGATATTTTAGATCGATGTTTGTGTGACAAAATTTTGAAAAAAAACGAACTTAAATTGTTAAAAATTACATTATTCAGTTTTTGAAAGAAATAGTTTATAAAATGTCAAATTTTAAAATCTTTCAGTTTGAAAAATGTTCAGAATTAAAAAAATGATATTTTTTAAAAAATAATCAGAACTAATGTTTTTAATTTTTTAAAAAATCATAGTTATAAGTTATTCAGCTTTCAAGAAATGTTCAAATTTTGGAAAATGTTCATTTAAAAAAAAGGAGAGAAACATTACCCGTTAATGGGCCGCGTTTTGTGCGGCCCATGAAGGAAGGTAGCGCTCCGCACAGGTCGTCAGCTAGGCGCTCCCAAACCGAGCCGGCCCACGTCGCTGGCTCCTTCCCCGACCTAAACCCTCGCCACTTCCGATGCCAGTCTATCAGTTTGCCTCCACCAATCGCTCCGCTCCGCTTCTCACCGGCAGTCAGTCACCGCCGCCGCCGCCGCCGGACGCGAGCTCCCCCGGCCGTCTGTCTCTCTGCCTGTTCCGAGCCACCGATGTCCAGCGCCGCCCCCGCCCTCCTCCACCACCACGGTACCGCTCCCCCTTATCCATTTCCCGTCTCGCCCCTTCTCTACTGTTTCCGGCTACTCTCGTACACCCAAACACCGCGCGCCGTAGGGTCCGGTTCCGCCTAGGGTTTCCAGATTTCCGTAGCGCGTGGAGCCTACCTCACCTGGGCGCGTCTGTCCGTCCCACCGCCGATGATGATGGCCGCCGCGCGTTTCCCGTTATCGAACACTAGCAGAGGTACTGCACTGGTAGCAGGGTCAGGGAGGGCTTAGCTTGTACATTTAGTAACTGGTTCTCATTGTGAAGGAAATTCGTACATGTGTTTGTGCGGTAGAACACGTGAGGTTCCCCCAAATTGTGTATCTGTGTAATGTACGTGTCAGTGGTGGGTTGTGAGAGCGATCGTACATAGGGAGACATGAAACTTGTTAAGATAAATCTGATTTTAATCAAACTTGAGACACTTATTTCTGAACAGAGTGAGTCATTTTTTTCCAAATAGGAGTCTGTAGTACCATATCCATAAAAACTCTCTCAATAACATATGTTTTCTTTGATACGATAGGGAATTAGGATTAAGGCGAGCAAGTTCACACAATTCGGTCGGATGCCATGTCAACTGGAGCTGTGTTGTTGGTTATTTAAGATTTCTTAAACGACCTACATCAAAATCGAGATAGTTGTTGTCTTCACCTCTCGAATGTGCGGTGAGATTTAGTACCGATGATGTAGGGGTGGTTATACGAGATGAAAATGTACGTTTCATAGCTGCACGTGGAAGTCAAATTGGCACTACCGATGACATGTTAATGGCCGAGATTTCAGCTGTCCATGATGGCTTTCTCCAAGAGGAGAGGGGGTGTAATAGACTTACTACAAAAACTGATAGATTCACGTGGCGAAGACGCTGTTCGAAGGGAGCTTTTCTGCATCGGCAAACACTATGTATGGGACGCCACTATGGTTGCACATGAGATATGTAGGGCATGTTTTTCTGAATTCTATTATATGTAGTTGCGTTGATGAAGACCCTGGGTTTCTCTTTTTATTGCAGACAAATGATATAAGTGTGTTTACCAATCAACAAAGTAGTGAGCCGAGTGGCTTTCCAAAAATAAAAATAGAATGGTCAACTTTTTCTTTTTTTTGAAAATTAAACCACATATATTAGGTCAGCAAGCCGCCTCATTAAAACCCTGCCAGTCCCTTTCGGTACCCTGGTTAGGGAAAGAGTGCGTCTGAAACTTGCCGCCTTTAAACATTAGTAACCGTTACATCCTCAATAAGTTTGCTAAGAATACAACTAGGCGGGTCATCAGCCCAAATACAAGAAATATTATTAGAAAAACTATACTTAGCAATCTCGTGAGCCACCTGGTTAGCCTCTCTTGCACAGTGTTGGAAAGAAACTTCTCCAATCCTAGGGATATAGTCCATACAGTCCGCAAAGATAGCAGCAGACTCGCTCCACCACCTCTGTTTCCCAGTACAGGCTAGAATTGTTTCCATAGAATCAGATTCAGCTACAATTCTGTGAGTTCCAAACTCTTCGGCCATTTTTAATCCTTCCTTCATTGCCATTGCCTCAGCTGTAGCAGCCGAGTTCACATGTGATAATAGGGTACTCTTTGCACAAATAAATCTGCCATCATAATCGCGAAGCACAGCACCAACTGCGCCTGATCTGTCATCGGCAGAGAAGGCTGCGTCCACGTTTAATTTCAAGAATCTTGGCATCGGTCTAGTCCACCTTTTCTCCAGGTTTGATGATCGAGGCTTGTCTGCGCTAATAGCATTTGAAGTTATAGCAAGAATAGACAATTTACATTTGAACAGGGGGGGAACCTCCTCGCCATGAGTTCGTCTCCGACGGATCCACCACAGGTACCATGCAGTAACCGCAATAGTTTCCTTGAGAGTAATGTTGTCGAAACCTTGCATGGAATTATCAGGTAATCGAAGCAGATGCTCAAGAACTGCTGACCCTGCTCTGTCTACCACTGTCGCTTGCTCAATAATATTAGTCAGACCGAGTTCAGTCCACAATTCCTTTGCCGTATCACACTGAAAGAATAGGTGGAGAATATCTTCAGCATGTTGATGACAGATTGGGCATTCACCACTGGTTCCTATGTGGCGATTAACTAATATACTTTTTAATGGAAGGATACCATGGAGCGCTCTCCACAAAAAGATCTTTACTTTACCAGGGACTTTAAGTTTCCAAAGAATTGTCCACACTGGGTTTGTAATTGCACTACCAGAATTAGCCAACAGCTGCATGTTCGGGCCAAATCTGTGACGCCATTGGATATGATAAGATGTCTTAACTGAGAAGAATCCATTTGGAGTCACCCCCATGCAATGAAGTCAGCGAACCCTCTATTATTTATGAGGATCTGAAGGATACGGTTTACATCCACAATGTTGAAGATAGATCTAATAATTTGCTCATCCCACTGTCCATCTTCATTAATTAATTGACTCACCTTTGTAAGAAGAGTAATACCACGCTGAGACTGAATTCTCCTATCCGGGCTTGAAGGGATCCAAGGGTCGTTCCAGATATTTATGCTTTCACCATCTCCTACCCTCCAGATGTACCCTCTTTTAAACGTAGTCAAGCCAGCCAGAATACTTTGCCAGGTAAAGGAGGAGCCCGCTTTTGGACCAGCCTTTACGATATCTCCGTCAGGGTAATATTTAACCCGCAACACCTTAGCACACAGGGAGTTTGGAGTGTCAATTAATCTCCATACTTGCTTTGAGAGCATGGCAAGGTTAAAAGACTGGAAATCTCTAAAACCCATGCCACCATCACACTTCGGGTAACACATTTTCCACCAGGCATACCAGTGCAACTTGTTGCTATTCTCATCATCACCCCACCAAAATTTGGCAATTGCGTCCATCATCTCCTTACAAACCCCTTTGGGAATAAGAAACACAGACATAGCATATACTGGAATCGCCTGGGCAATTGCTTTCAACAAAATTTCCTTTCCTTTAATAGATAGTTGTTTTTCCTTCCAACCATTTATCCTTTGAATAATTCTCTCAATAAAGTGTTTGAAGCAGTCACTCCTATCAGCTCCCACAAGGGCAGGGAGTCCCAAATACTTATCTGATAGGGCTTCTGTATCTATATTAAGCATCTCACAAATTTCTGATCTCAGAAGTACATTAGTATTTGGAGAGAAGAAAATACTAGATTTCGTAACACTCACCATCTGTCCCGAATTAGCACAATAGGTGTCCAACACTTGTTGTAAGGAAGTTGCATTAGTCATATCCGCTCTCATGAGAATCAGGGAATCATCAGCAAATAAAAGGTGTGAAACTGACGGTGCATTCCTGCACACCCGTATCCCATCAATGCCACCAACTTCTTCTTCGAACAACAATAAGCTCGACAATCCTTCAGCGCACAAAAGGAAAAGATATGGCGAGAGAGGATCACCTTGGCGAAGCCCTCTCGTAGAAACAAACAAATCGGTTTCTTCAGAGTTGAATCTCACTTGGTACCTTACCGATTTAACACAAGCCATCATGAGATTGATCCATCTTTCATCAAACCCCATTTTTCTCATCATGTTCTCCAAAAAACCCCACTCAACACGGTCGTAAGCCTTGTGCATGTCAAGCTTTACCGCACATGCCCCAACAGAGCCACTTCTTTTATTTTTGATGGCATGAACTGACTCATAAGCCACCAGAATATTATCTGTGATAAGCCGTCCTGGAACAAAGGCACTTTGCATTGGAGAAATAATATCTGGTAATATCTCCTTTAGTCTTTGTGCCAGCATTTTAGAGATGATTTTGTATATGACATTACAGAGGCTAATAGGCCGGAATTGTGACACCAACTCCGGTTCATCAACTTTGGGAATAAGGACAACTGTGGTATCATTCCATCCCTCTGGAATAAAGCCTGAATTAAGGGCAGCAAGCACTTCAGCCGAAATTTGCTCTCCACAGATGTCCCAGAACTTTTTATAAAATACTGCATGAATACCATCAGGGCCAGGCGCTTTAAAATCTCCAATACTGAAAATTGCTTTTCTGACATCATCTACTGAAAACGGCTCTAGCAGTTTTGTGTTCATCTCAGATGTAACTCTTGTTTGAATTTTATCCAGGAAAGCGGAGTCTATGACATGTACTTCAGAAGCAAACAGATTAGAGAAGTAATCATAAATAAGGGGTTTTAGCATATCAGTACCTTCCACCCAAGAGCCGCTACAATTCTTCAGTTTATGAATAAAGTTCTTCTTGCGCCTTGCTGAAGCAAAATTATGAAAGAAGGAAGTGTTGCGGTCCCCTTGCTTCAGCCAATTCGCCCTGGATCTTTGCATCCACTGAATTTCTTCTTGTTCTAAAAGCATTTCGATCAACTCAGCCATCTCCTTAGCTTTCAATTCACTCTCATCCGTAAGAATCCCGCTCATAGCTTTCTCAAACTCTTGCTGGGCCTTTCGGAGGCGCTTCTTAGCTTTTTCTAGAATTTTTGAGCCCCACTCATGAAGTGCTTCATGCATACGGCCCAGCCTGCCAAGAACACTTCCTCCTGGCTCTTCCTGAGCTGCGGCTTGCCAGGCTTTAATCACCACATCTCTGAAATTTTTCTCGTGTAGCCATTTTGCTTCGAATCTTTTCGGTCCACGTCTCGGTTGTATTGCTGCGATTTGAGCTTCTGTGTCCAGAATAATAGCTCGATGGTCAGATTTGCAGTAGTCTAAGTGCTGCAGGGCAGCACCTGGGAAGAGGATAGACCAAGCCTGATTAGCAACCGCCCTGTCCAGCCTTTCCCTAATGCGTCCTCGCTTCCAAGTAAACCGATCACCCGAGAAACCAATATCTTCAAGATTACAATCAGAGAGCGCATCTCTGAAGGCTCGCATATAGGATTCCGGTCTCGGGTTCCCTCCATCCTTTTCATGAGAATAAATAATCTCATTTAGGTCTCCAATTACCACCCAAGGCAGGTTGTACTGGCCGTTCAGATCTCTAAGCTTATCCCAAGTCAAATGCTTGTCCTGCCAGCGGGGCTCTCCATACATACCAGTTAATCTCCACTCCCTCCCATCACGTTCCGTAACCTTAACATCAATATACTTCGGGTCTGAGAAGAGTTGTTGGATAGACACCTCCCTTTTCCAAAGCATGATGACACCGCCACTTCTACCACTACTAGGATTGACAATTTTGAAGTCCATATTCAGTTTCCTCCTCAAGCACTCTGCCGGAAAATCGTCAAGGTGAGTTTCCGACAAAAAAATCACCTCGGGGTTACATCGCTTCCGAATATTCGAAAGCGCACGAACTGTCGGGGCGTTACCCAAACCCTGACAGTTCAACGCTAATGTTTTCATTGCGACCGGACGGACCCCTCGTGGGAGCCCGCCGATCCTAGTGAAGAGGAGTCAGCTCCAGTCTTCGATCTCTTGTTCCTTTCTTTTTCCACTATCATTTTATGTGCTTCCTCCGTAAGTAATGCAGGTGTCTCCGTAACCATGGGGCTAAAGCCTTCCACACCCAGTCCTACCTTTCCTCCATTGAGATCATCATTAAACTCCCCCATCAAATTCCTTTTAGATCCCGAGTTGGTTGTATCCTTGTCCTCCATAGGAACATCTGTATTTTTTAACGGGCTAGTAGCCGTATCTTTTAACTCTTCGGAGATCACTCGTCCATCAACAAACTCAAGGGCATTGTGCCTCCAACTTGTTACGTTAGGGTATCCACGGACACTCGTATCCTTGTCTCCTCTTTGAGAACCGAAGTTATCATTATATCTTCCACCACGGTTGCCGCGACCTCTTCCGCGCGTACCTGCAGCATTACCTCTCCTGTGCCATGTTTCCCAGTCTGCTTTGAGCCAGTCTCCCCACTTCAAGTCTTCTTCTTCATGCTCGCCGGAGCCGCACTCCAAATGAGAATGCCCAATAACACCACAAGCAGCACAAAAGCGTGGCATTTTCTCGTATTTCACTAGGAAGACTTCTCTCTTCCCGTTTCGTATCATAGATACCCACCGCTCAAGCACCTTCCGGACATCCAATTTTACTTTCACACGCACAAAATTACCAGCTCCTTGGACATCTGTTTGGACCTCGATCACCTTTCCCATCTTCTTTTCCACCAAATTTGTTAACAGCGCAATATTGTGATATCCAATGGGGACCTTATGGATTTGGATCCATGTTGAAAAATAATTCAGATCAACTGTAGTGGCATCAGCTAATCCATCATACTTTTCTATACACACAATAGATTGTCTAAACAGCCACGGACCTCCTTCCTCTACCTTTAGCCAATCTCCTAGACAAAAGCATTGTATCGTGAACAGATTACCTTCAATGTGCTGGAAGGTGATATCTCGTGCTGGACTCCATGCAATTTTCATGTGCTGCTCAAAAGTAGAAGAACTGAAGAGATTAGACGTATGAACTCGAGCCAGAGCAAGCCACTTGATACCCTCCTTCGGAACCCCTTCTACATCCTCAAACACAATATCCTCAAATTCCCCCTCCTCAATCCCAAGCCGTTGCAGAAGATCATCTATCCCCTCTGATTGTTTCGCTCTAGATCCACCAGGCCGATTGCCTGAATGGTCAACTTTTTCGATACTACAAAACCTGACATATTGACGTGGTGAAGACGTTGTCCGAAGGGATCTTTTCTGCATCAGCCAATACTACACATGGGACGCCAATGTGGTTGCACATGACATATGTAGGTATGTTTTCCGAAGTCTATTCTGTAGTTCGGTTGATAAATCCCTTGTATTTCTCTTTTTATTTCTGACAAATGATATAAGTGTGTTTTGTTTTACCCATCAACAAAGTAGTGAGCCGTGCGGCTTTCAAAAAAATAATAGAATAATCAATCTTTTAAAAAGGAGCTTTATTATTTAAAAGGTTTTAATCATTACATCCAGCATCTGCATAGTTAGAATGCATACAGCCGTCACAAGTCCACAAAACTTAAAATAAAGAAAAAGACGAATTACATATCATGATGAGAAATTGTAAAAACACCTATGGTGATGGAGGACCGCTCCGAAGATTACCAACCTATAAGCTAAAATAGTGTGTACTGCTCCCCTCAAGATCAATCACCTCATGAGGTCTAAATGTGTAGTCCACACCACGTTGTTGGTTCATCCCAAGCAAGCCCTTCTCCTCCTCCTCATCCTCTGCATCATCGGCACCAGCTCGACCCCATGGATGTTGATGGTATCTCCTCAATGCCTCAAGCCTCTCCGCGACCTCTTTCATCCCCGGCCGCTCCTCGCCTTTCATGCTCACGCATCGCATTATGAGGTGTGTGATCTCTTGCAGCGCCTCTGGCCCGGTCTCCTTCCTCACATTGTCGTTCAGGAGTTCGTCGTGCCGACCAATCTTTATGGCCATAAAGAAGCGTGACAGAAGGCTCCTATTTTCTTCCGGACCATCGAAAGAGAGAACCTTCTTCCCGGTCAACAATTCCAACAACACGACGCCAAAACTATACACGTCGCTCTTGTCGGTCAGCTTGCATGTCATAAGGTACTCTGGGTCCAGGTACCCGCATGTACCTTGCACTACCGTGGCAATATCGGTCTCATCATTTGGAGCCAGCTTTGAAGCTCCAAAGTCTGTTACTTTTGCGGTGAGGTTGTTGTCAAGAAGGATATTGGCCGTCTTGACATCACCATGGAGAATTGGTGGTGAGGCCGACGAGTGCATGTAGGCCAACGCCTCCGCAGACTCTGCCGCTATACGGAGGCAGGTATCCAAGGCCGTGTTGGCATTGAGGCCCTTGCCGCCATGTATGTACTGGTACAAGGTGCCATTTGAGACGTACTCATATACCAGCATCGGCACCTCCACCTCAAGACAACAACCAAGCAGCTTGACGACATTCCGGTGGTTAATTTGGGAGAGGATGAGCATCTCCCTCGTGAACTCCTTGGTCTCGGTCGCCTCCATCATCTTGGACTTCTTGATAGCCACGACGGAATTGTCTCCAAGAACGCCTCTATAGACGATGCCGTGGCCACCCCGACCGAGGATCTGGTCGGCCGCGAAGTTGTTCGTCGCCTTCTTTAGCTCTTCAGTGGAGAATATCTTGAACCCGCCAGTGGAACTACCGGTGGTGCCACTGTACGATCACATCTGTTGCTGCAGGATGACGCCTCCGTTGTGCTCGAAGAATTTCTGCTTTGTTCTAATGAGCTTGCTCTTCTGCAGCGCCAGGCAGCTACCACAGAATATGGACCCTAAGAAAATTACTCCCACGCCGACTCCTAAAATATTACATATCGTAAATCAGTGATACACACATGGTCTAGCAAAATAATAAATATGAAAAGTAAAGAGTGGAAATTATAAAGTCCCCCTCATATTGGATACTCGATCATTATTTTAGATAAAAGATTCATCCTTATGCTCCAGGAATAATTAACCAGATACATAGAATGGTCAAACGGTGTGTACCTGTAACTACTTTGAGAGTCAAGGTGAAGTTGTCTTCTGGTCCGCGGCATCCATCCTTCACGGTGGGATTTCCGGTTGTCCCCGTAGGGCATGTGCAAGTGTAGTTTCCCTGCGTGTTTCTGCAGTCTCCGTAGCACGGGTATTGGTCTTTAAGTTGGCACTCGTCGATGTCTACAGTTTGCAACCAGCAATGAATCACTATTTGTTCAGACAAATTCATGTCACACAGTGCAGAAGAATTTAGTGCTTTCAATTCAAGCCGGAAGAATTCTGAACTCTGAAGGTATTTCTCCTAACAAACAAGAATTCCAATGTTATGTTGCCGGTATATATGTTGGGTCGTGAGACGTGTACCTGTGCATCCCCCGGCGTCAGTGAGGTAGGGGTTGCCGACGTAGCCCGTTGAGCAGTTGCACAAGTAACCGGCGCCGTTGGTGGAGTCGACGCACTGGCTGTCCGCGCTCTTGCACGCGAAGTCCGATCCGTTGTCTTGGGCGGCTCTGCAGTTGTCAGCATCCCGGACGGCCCAGTCGACCACGACGGGCACGTCAATAGCACCTGCACCGTTGCGGCGGTACACGCTGGGGTCGGGGGATGTGTAGGCTCCATCGTTCCCACTCCCACCGTCGTCGAACCCTCCCGTGAAGTTGAAGCACTCCTCCTTCCCCGTGAGGTAGATTGTGGCCTCGCTTGTAGCAAGTGAGAAGGACGCGATAATGTAGTTGTAGCCGATGAAGGTGAGGCGCGGAGGGGAAGGGGCGGAAGACTCGTTGCAGACGAGCTCGAAACCCCGGCTCTGGAGGCCGTCGACTCGGTAGCAGCCATCGCCGATGCCGAAGGGATAGGGAATGGTGATGTTGCCGCATGTGTCGCGGCACCCTGGCTTCGCCACGGACGGCTGCTGCTGAGCCGCCGCCGCGGCCACCAGCGAATGCAAAACGATAAGCAGCACTACGGCGGTCGCCATTCTTAGCATGATGCTGCTTTGCTTGCTATGCTTCGATTCGACCGTGTTATAAATATATGGCGTCGTGTGTGTGGCGTGGTACCACCATGCCTTGACTTGACGTACGCGTGTTTGGGGGTTGCTGAGTCTAAGTGGAATGAACGCGACGACTTTGGCACTTTGCTGGTTCATGCCGTGCTCGCGACGGTCGAACACCCAAGTAGTCAAGTGGATCAATATTGGCGTGCCCTTGTGCTCGTTGATGATTAAGTAGTAATGTACGGTAGTATTGTCAGAAGAAACATGGAAGGAATAAGAGCCATGAACCGGGACAGAAACGCAGCAAGGCATCGTAGGACTTGGCTAGTCATCCATTGCGCGCTCACGCAAGTAGCCAAGTGAATCAAAACACCGAGATGCCTTTCTTGCCAATTAGCCATGTTGCATTGTCTCAGATTTGCTTCTAATATTTGCAACTAAAGAGCATCTCCACTCGCGGCACACAAAACGTGTCCGACAGCAGCATCAGATAGACGCTAGTGGCGCTGCGGTCTACCAATAGGCCCTCCCGATAAAAGAATTTATTTATTTTTCTCCGAATTAAAATATTTTATCTCATAAAATCTGAATGCTACATAGATTTCAAAGCAGAAAATAAAATTTTACAATAATTTAAGATAACAAAAAATTGTTTCATATAATTCAAACTTGTTGTTTTGTCCCTGCCATTACCCGTTGTGACCATGAATCCTCGGCTAGATCATTTTGAAGCTGACGATGGACGTCTTCATCCGGATTTTCTTATTTGTAGCGGGGAAATAGGCAAAATGTATTGACAACATGTGATGAACATCGGCTAGAAGATCCTGAAAGTCGAACGGAAGATGATCATTGACCGTATGTGTGCGTTCACTCTCGATGATTATGGTGCGCATGATCCCACATGCATTCATGACATCACACATCTGTTTGTTCCACCATGTAAGAGCAGGATACCAGACAATAGCAACCGAGATTGGAGCACTTCAAATATCCACTCGACATCCTTCCTCACACTCTTTTGTTTAGAGGCAAACCAACAAACGTTGTTGCCCATCGGATTGGACATTGTTTTACAAATGTAGCCCATCTTGGACAAATGCCATCAACTTGGTAGTACCCTTTGTCGTACATGTGGTCATTGATCACATAGTTGTGTGCTAGAGCATGGCCTTCAACAAGCTTCACAAACACTGGAGAGTGCTGCAATATGTTGATGTCATGCTAAATAAAGTGTGCCAAATCTACAATTCATGGTCGGCCACGACCTTCAATACCACATTGTGACATCCTTTATGGCCCCCTTGTGCAATCCTTGCCAACCAAATTTGCAGTTTTTCCAGCTCTAATGCATGCAGTCGATGCTTCGAAACATCCCAGGAAATCCCCTTGATGAGTTATGTTTCATTGATCTAATTTCTTCTTCTTCATTTGGTCCTCTCAAATATTATGGATCAAACACATACCACTACCCCGCAGTATTTGTACACTGATTTGATAGATGTAGACTCTAACATGCGTAGATAGTCGTCTTGACCATCTGCATGTGCTCCGTATGCAAGCATGCTCATAACGGCAGTGAACTTCTAAATTGGTGATAAACTAACTAATCCCATGACGTATTCATTCAACTTGAACCATGGATCATGCTCAATCCGCAAGAAACGTAACTCTATATTGGAGATAATGATGTGACTTCGGCAAAATAATTGGATATCAGCATGCAATGGTCCTCCATCCTCTGCCACCACTTTTTCTCGATCCTTCAAGGAACCGAGCCTCCTTGTTTGGATGCGACATGGCGGCTTCATCGGCTTGAAGCCATAGAAGACAAGAAATTTTTGACAAATTCTCGTCTTCCTCGGTGGCTATGGCGGCTTCATGTTCCATCAACAATTGAGCCACCATCTCATCGTGGCTATTCATATGTTGAAATTAAACATAAATGAACCAATCACCAGTCGGCAACAGTTCTGAAAATGATCAGCCTAACAAGTGATCGGCCGAATGCCTTGCGTGCAAGGTGGGCGCGCGAGGTAGTTTTAGCTCCATGGCCGACTAGAGTCAACGAGAAACCAACACGGGGAGATGGTGAGGTCGGCGGCCCAAGATTTCTATGTCTAGCGACCTATTGCCGCCGAAAAAGTATGGGGGGGGGGGGGGGGGGCGGCGAGGACGACGAATTGGCGGGTGGGAATGAGGTTGGAGAAGGGAAATGGGGGGGGGGGTGGAAGGGGGCGGCGAGGACGACGAATTGGCGGGTGGAAATGAGGTTGGAGAAGGGAAATGAGAGGTGACTAATTCATTGTTTCAATAACAGTGCTGGCCCACCCATCAGGTTCTGACGTGGCATCGGCGTGGTTTTGTCTGGCGTGATCAATCGACTCCGAACAGGGTGGGCGTGGGTTGGGAGCGTTGGACAAACTATTGAGATGCGTTGGGTGTAACGCCGCTAGTTGCATCGTGATGGGCGAGATGCGTTGGGTGTAACGCCGCTAGTTGCATCGTGATGGGCGAGATGCGTTGGGTGTAACGCCGCTAGTTGCATCGTGATGGGCGAGATGCGTTGGGTGTAACGCCGCTAGTTGCATCGTGATGGGCGAGATGCGTTGGGTGTAACGCCGCTAGTTGCATCGTGATGGGCGAGATGCGTTGGGTGTAACGCCGCTAGTTGCATCGTGATGGGCGTGATTTGTGGCTCCGATCACGGATGGGTGTATGACGCATCCCTTGACCAATGTCTGAGGGTAGGCAGTCATGATAGTGTATTAGTGTAGTAGTTGTAGTCAAGGTAGTCGTCGTTGTCAAGATAAAGATAGGTGTGGTCGATTGCTAAGTAGTCGTCACCGAGATAGTCCTGCCTTGAGAAGTCGACCAGGAAATATGGCATCTCATTCACAACGATCGATCTATCGCGTGGATGGTACATGTCAATGTCGCTTCTAGTAGATGCGCTCATGGTGTGGCTAGTAGCCGGCCGGCGTCATACAGTTGGTGCTGAACTGTAGATCGGTGTTTTGGCAAGATGCAGACAGTCGGCGTGGTTACTGTCGCAGGTATCGGTTCAGGAGGAGAGACGAAGCTCGGGTTGCTGGGCGTACATCCAAATTGCATTAGCTCGTCCTTGGCCTGTTGCATGCGCTTTGAAGAGACTAGCAAGCACATCTCGTACGTATCTGGTCGTGGAAGTCTATGCGTGCCAGGAAATGCTGCACACACTCTACCTAGCATCTCCGAAACACTTTGAGATTGAAAAAGTTACCACATGCGACCCACCATCGATAAAAATGTCTCTTTTCAATGAAGAATAGTCCCCTCTAATAATGAAAAACACCATTATCAAACTGAGATTTAACTATGCTAGGTTATGAGTACAAATACCTTTCTAACTAACATCCAACCACGGCTTAGTGAAGGGATATGCGATGTGCCCGTCTAACTATAGCTAGGAGTAGTATGCCACAATTGGTTTCAAACGTTTTTTTAAGAGACAAATATAAAGTGCTTGAATTTGAAAAACCCGTAGGAGTACATTTACACATGCGGTACGTTCGACACACATTTGATCCAATTATATTATTATCCGTAATGTACACACGAATGACATATCTAGGATATAAGCAAAAAAATCCATTTTAGAGACACAACATTGTTATTTTTAGCACAAAATTCTCTATATTGTAGTAAATTAAACTTGACAAATGTACATCATATAGATATATCTAAATACCCAGTACCATTTTTTTGAAGTCTAAATATCATTTCTTTTCAAATGACGCTCTCTTGTAAAAGCTAATTCGTAGGTGATCTTTTCTAAGATCATTGTAAAATAAAAAATTACGAGCCTTTCGAAGTGCCTATGAAAATACGTTTTTTACTGGCATATGCTAATAATCTTTTTTTTTCTAATTCTTACTCAAATGAGAATTAAGTTAGAACTCACTCAACTCTAATCCACTTAGATTTACATCGTGATTCGTGCAATATGTGATTTGTACATAAGGTACAACTCAAATTTAGCCCAGTTACACATGGTTATAACTGGCCAAACGGGTCGGCATGGCACGTCCCATGCGAGACACGACACGATAAGGGCACGCCACGCTAGTCACGATTAGAACATATGTGTCGTGCCAGGGCCGGCACGCGGGCCTCGATTCAAGGTTGGTCACGACACGAATAGGGCATGTTGGCTCGGCACGACACGACATGGCCACTAAACAATAAAAGTAAGTATAAACTATTAAAAAAATATGTAAAAAAATAAAAAATTCAAAAAATAGGTATATTTTATTTAAAAAAAAGATAATTATGTCGTGCTATAGTTCATTTTATTATTTTTCTAGTTGGGGTCAAATTTAGAAACCCTCAAACAAGTTAGAAGTGAGATGTAAGTTTTCCACACATGAAACTGCCAACTTCATATATATCGCGTAACCTTGACAATGGCAAACCTAAACGAAGCATCCTTACGCTTGCAAATATGCGGCCTAACTAGGACCAAGCATCTACTCCCTATGTTACATATTAGATGACTTATATTTGTCTAAGAATGGATGTATCTAGATTTGTAACATGTCTTGATACATTCACTTTTCTACAAATAAAAGTCATCTAATTTAGCATTTGCCTTGGGCGCACCAATTATGTTCCACAATAATTTTCTAGTAACTTTTTGCACAAAAATTTAGAAACCCTCAAACAAGTTAGAAGTGAGATATAAGTGTGCTGCACAATTAGATTTGGTAAGTTAGCAGCTTATATATTGTGTTAGACTTTGGGAGTCACATTTTTCTCTCAAATAATATTTATGTGTACAGCTATGATTCGGTATGAAAAACACTTTCTACATATGTGGAGAATACAAAAAAGAGTGGCGGATAAAATATTAGAACGACCAAGCTACAAGCTAAATGTATATGTACTGCCCTCCTCAAGATCAAGCACATCATGTGGTCTGAACTTGTAATCGGCATCACCTTGTTGCCTCCTGCCGAGCAAGCTCCTCTCCTCTTCTTCTGAATCACCGGCACCAACTACCTGACTCGATGGATGCCTCTGATATCTCCTCAGAGCTTCTAGCCTCTCAGCGACCTCCTTCATCCCCGGCCGCTCTTCGCCGTTCATACTCACACACCGCGTCACGAGGCGTGTTACCTCTTCCAATGCTTCGGGCCTCATCTCCGTCCTCACCTTGCCGTCCATGAGCTCGTCGTGCCGGCCGGCCTTCACGGCCATCACGAAGCGTGACACGAGACTCCTATCCTGTTCCGAGCCGTCGAAACTCAGCACCTTCTTCCTCGTCAGCAGCTCCAACAGCACCACCCCGAAGCTGTAGACATCGCTCTTGTCCGTCAGCTGGCATGTCATAAGGTACTCCGGATCAAGGTACCCGCAGGTGCCCTGCACCAGCGTGGCGATATCGGCCTCGTCGTTCGGAGCCAGCTTCGACGCCCCAAAGTCTGTTACTTTTTTTTAAAGCGGTCGAATCCGCCATCCGATTAGATAGAATAGAGTGTTATGTACAGAATTTTGAGCTAGGGGAAAATCCCCCTACAAGTAAAAATTAGCAAAAAACTAGTCTCCAGGATCTTGCGTGTGGGCAAAAGCCCTCATCGCCAACTCCTCCCACACCAAATCCGCCACCCCTGAAGGCATCCCTAGCAGCAACTCTACACCTCTTCCTCCCAACAAACGCAAGGAGGAGTGCCCAAACATCATGAGCTTCATCAACAAGACACCCCCGGCGGCATCTGCCGCTCCATCCTGGTCCCTAGCGTCGTCTTCTTCTTCTTGGTCTTCTTCACGGCGAGGACGAGGTCATCGATGGCCGCTATCGCCTGCTCCGAGAAGGGCTGGTCCGAGACATCCAACAAGGCCAAGAAATCCTCTCGCCGGCGCCCCGCGTGGTGGGCCTCCTGAGGCAGCGAGCCAAGACGGCGCGCCACGGTCTCCCTGGCCAGCTGCTCAATGTTGGCGCCTTTTGGGTGCATCTTGGCGAGCCTACCGCTCCTCCACACGGATGGCGCCGCCACCTCCATCTCATCGGCCACCGTCGTGACCGGCGTGCCCAAAATGGTGTCCGCGAGTGGCACAGTGATACTGGTGAGGAAGCTAGACAAGGGACACAGAGGTGCACGCACCTCCACGTTCAGCTGCTCAGGGCCAGTCTGCACCGACGAGGCGGTACTCATCACAAGCTTTTGCGCGGCCTCCATCTCCCCCACATGTCCCCCCGCTCAGGCAACAGGGCTGAGCTCGAACCGGGAATGACATTGCCCTCCCCCTCGTGGTCCCGCACCGTGTCGTCCATCAGCTCCACCTCCCGAGCCAGCTCAGCGAGGCCGGGCACCAGCTGCAGCAGCATCGCATCAGCAACTACATCATCCTCATCTGTGCCGACAGGCCCGCCATCGCAGAACTGATCTCCATCCTCCCCAAGATCAACCAGCAACATCTGACCGGCCCTCTCGCTCTCCTCAGAGAGAGTGCCGTCCACTACCTCCCTGTAGCACCGCATGCCGGCTAGCATCACCTCGTTTGCCTTGGAACACAGAGGTGATGTTGGCTCTACCTGCACCACAGCCTGCAGGCAAGGAGAGCCTTTCCAGAGCCCCCTCGGCCCGCTCCAAAAAAGTCCCAAGCCGCTCCAGCAAACCCTGCACAGCCTTCGTCGTCGCAACCTGAGACGCGATCATCTCCTGAAGCTGAGACACGACAACGCCTTGCACCTCCGCCCGCATCAACGTCGCCTGCTCCTTGAGAAGAGATCTCATCAGCGCTTCTGGAGGAGTAGACGCCGAGCTTGCCGCTGGCTGCGCCCGAGTTGGGGAGCCCCGGTCCCCAAGCTTAGGAGGGGGCGTCACCACAGATGCCCATGGGCGGTCCAGAGGACGACAGGGACCGGCAGACATCAATTTGGAGTCGTGGGGTGCCTGGCTGACCTTGCGTTGAGGGCAGTCCCTCTCTTTGTGACCAGGGCGGTAGCAACCACGGCAACAAATCTTGTTCATGCAGTCAGCGACGAAGTGGCTTTTACTGAAGCACTTGAAGCACAAACCGCGCAGATGCGGTGGGATTTGAGGCCGTGGACGTGCAATGGGAGGCGGGCGACTTGAAGGCGCGAGAGGATGATGGTGACGGTTCTGAACCACCTGCCATGGCCTCCCTCCATCTTCATGGTCCTCAATTGATCCATCGCTGCACCTCGCATCCGCTGGGGGCACAAGGGCGGGAGCAGAGCCGCTGCCGGGTGCAGCAGATGCCGTGGGGACGCGGATGACCAGCTGTGTTACTTTTGCGGTGAGGCTGCCGTCGAGCAGGATGTTGGCCGTCTTGACGTCGCCGTGGAGTATCGGAGGGGAGGCTGACGAATGCATGTATGCCAGCGCCTCCGCCGATTCCGCCGCTATCCGGAGACGGGTATCCAAGGCCGTGTTGGCGTCGAGACCCTTGCCGCCATGAATGTAGTGGTAGAGGGTGCCGTTGGAGACGTACTCGTAGACCAGCATCGGCACCTCCACCTCGAGACAGCAGCCGAGCAGTTTGACGACGTTCCGGTGGTTGATCTGGGAGAGGATGAGCATCTCCCTCGCGAACTCTTTGGTCTCGGCCTCCTCCATCATCTTGGACCTCTTGATCGCCACCACCGAATTGTCCGCGAGGACACCTCTATAGACGATGCCGTGGCCGCCGCGGCCGAGGATCTGGTCGGCGGCGAAGTTGTTGGTCGCCTTCTTGAGCTCTTCCGCGGAGAATATCTTGAACCCGCCGGTGGCTGCTCCGGCGCTACTGTAGGAGCGCATCTGCTGCTGCAGGATGACGCCTCCGTTGTGCTCGAAGAATCTCTGCTTTGTTCTGATGAGCTTGCTCTTCTGCCGCGCCAGGCAGAGGCAGCAGCACATGGACCCTAGCAAGATCACTCCCACGCCGACTCCTGTAACGGCTTTTAGAGCTACGGTGAACTTGTCGTTTGCTCGGCAGCCGTTCTTGACAGCGGCGTCTCCGCTAGTACCCGGAGGGCACTGGCATTTGTAGCTCCCCGGCGTGTTCGTGCAGACTCCGTAGCACGGGTATTGGTCCTTCAGTTGGCATTCGTCGATGTCTTCAGTTTGCAAAGAATGTTTTTCAAGATTGATCAGACAAATCGGTCACCCATGTATTAACAGAGCGCAACAATGCAGAACAATTCAGTTGCAGGCGGGCACTCGTCAATATCTTCGGGTATTCTGAAGGCTTTTCATGCATCTAAAAACAAGATTTCAGTGTTTATATATACCTGTGCATCCACCGTCAAGGTAGGGGTTGCCGTCGTAGCCCTTGGAACAGTTACCCGGCGCCGTTGGCAGAGTCGACGCAGTCGCTGAGCGCGCCCCGGCACGCGAAGTCCGTCGCGTTCCGCCTGGCCGCGCTGCAGCCGCCGGCGTTCCGGACGGCCCAGTCGAGCACGACGGGCACGTCGAAATCATCGGTGCGGTTGAGGAACGCGCGGTCGCTGTAGGCGAACCACTCCGCGTCGACAAGGAAGACGTAGTGGCAGGAGGTGGCGTTGGTGGTGAACGTCGCGGAGTCCTCCTGCCCCGCCGGGAAGTTGCGCTGGTGCGGCTCGAAGTAGCTGACGCCGGAGGGGATCGCGCTCTGGCAGCACCCGACGCCGGTGCACAGGCCCGGCATGGCGTACTGCGACGGCCGGCACACGGACATGCAGCCGCTCACGTAGTAGCCGGGGCCGTCCACGAAGTAGCCGAGGTTGGGGCAGCCGAGCGCGACGAGGCGGTTCTTGGTCGACGAGAAGAGGTAGGGGCTGGTGCCGAGGGACATGGACGTGCTGTTGTTCCGGTCGACTAACCCGCCCGTGGAGTTGAAGCACTCGCGCATCGCGTTGAGATAGGCCGTGGCCTCGCTGGCCGCGAGGGAGAGCGCGGCAAGGCGGTGGTTGTAGCCGGAGATGGTGAGGCGGCCGGAGTCGTCGCACTCGAGCTGGAAGCCCTGCAGGCCGTCGTCGCGGTAGCAGCCGGCGCCGATGCCGAAGGGGTACGGGACGGTGATGTTGCCGCAGCTGTCGCGGCACCCCGGCCGCGTCAATGCCGGCTGCCGCTGAGACGACGCCACGGAAACAAGGGAATGCAGCACGAGCAGTAGCAGTACGCGTACGGTGGTGGTCGCCATCCTCGACATGCTCTGCTCTGGCCGCATGCGCCTCTGCTCTGCTTCGATATATACTTACGTACTAGCTAATAAGAGAATGGATTTAGGTGATTCAAGATATTGTGAACGCGACGGCCCGTCCTGACGGCGGTTTCTCGTTGTTAACATGGGTTATACGAAGAAGCATGGAAGGAGGCATGAACCAGCATGCGGCAATCCGCCATTGTTGAGAAAGCAGGTTTGACCGAGCTCGCCTCGTCAATCATCCAGGCACACAAAGTGGTCAGAGATCAATATTCAGTTGCCCATTTGCCAATTAGCCATGTGACCTTGTCCCAAATCTGCTTCTAAAGTCTGTAACTAATACGTAACCTTCTCTTAACGAAGAGAGAGGCCACCTTGAGAAACTGGCATCACAGCTTGGTACTTACACAATTAGCCCAATTTCAACTTGGAAATTACACCTGGTGCTTGCAGTGGACGGACGGCGACACTGAAAGTTAACTGACTGTAAATTCCTGATGTTCAGGGGCACGAACAGAGAAAGTCTTCAAAACGCAGAAGCAAATTGGTCAGCGCGTGCGGATGGCGATAGACAGAGACAGAGTCGTCTCCTTTCAAGCTGAGACTCGGTCCAGGAGATTCCAAATGAGAGATTACATCGACCACCGCCGCGTGAATTCTTGAATCGTATTCATAGTAGCTGATGATGGACAGAGTCTCTACGAAGAAGGAGACCACAACAACGTGCTAGATTGTATACTTGTCATACCCATGGCCATTGATCTCGTAGTTGCATGGTGAAGCATGGCTTATTGGCTTTCAACAAGTCGGTTAGAAACTGGTGAGCATTACAGCACATAGATATCATTGTGAGTTCCGGTCATACTAAAAATATCCACAAATCATGACCAACAACATCTTTCTAGTATGACACTCCACTCTCTAACGTGTCCCATTTAAATTCCTTATCAGACGATGGATAATTCTTCCATGCCCAATGCATGGAGTCGATGCTTCCAAGCATCTAAGTAAACCCTCTAGCTACGGTTTATGCCATGAGCCTAGCAATTTCTGGTTCATTTGGTTGTCTCAAATACCTTGACCCAAAAAACTGCAACCAGTGCCCCACAAAACTGATACATGGTCTTGATACATGTGGACTCAGCCATGCGGAGATAGTTGTCCATTGTATGTGTTGGTGCTCCGTATGTAAGAATTCTTAAGGCGGTCGTGCATTTATGAGTATAAGAGAAACCAACAAGGCTGATGTAGTCTCTCTTAAGTTTGAAGTAGTCACCATATTCGTGCACGCAAAAATAGCTGTTTGTTCGTCATAAACCGTCGCCCGAAATTTCTTCTCTCAGTGTGTGGAATCATCGGCAAAGTAGTCTTACCACAAGATCAGATTGGAGGGCTGAAATTCCTTTTCCCAGTGATCAGAGTTGGCAGCATGCACTAACCGTGGTGTGCCACAATTAGGGCACACGCAACAGACATAATTTATTTTTTCGTTTCTTTGTGTGTCTATTATAAATGTTTTAGATTTTTTTAGTTTTATAAAAAATGTTCAGATTACAAAATTATTCAGTTTTTTTTAAAAAAATCAAGTTCGAACAAAAAGCAGTTTTGAAAATTGTTCAGAATTTAAATTGTTCAAATTTATAAAATAATTCAGTTTTGTAAAAAAGTTTTGTTTTCTAAAATGTTCAAGTTATAAATGTTCAGTTTTGTAAAACATTCATTTTTTTAAAATGTTAGTTCAAAATTTGACTTTTTCTTAATTAAAATGTATTCATCTTTCGAGAAAACGCTCAAATTTTAAATGTTCTTATGTTGGAAAACAATTATTTTGAAAAAGAAAGAAAGAGGAGAGTAACATTACCTGTTGTTGGGCCGCATTTGGACCGTCCGTGAAGGAAGAAAGCGCTCCGCACAGGTCGTCAGCTAGGCGCTCCCAAACCGAGCCGGCCCACGTCGCCGACCTAAACCCTCGCCAAAAATCTCCCCACTTCCGCTGCCACTCTATCAGTTTGCCTCCACCAATCGCTCCGCTCCCCTCTCCGCTCCGCTTCTCACTGGTAGTCAGTCAACCGCCGCCGCCGGACGCGAGCTCCCCCGGGCGTCTGTCTGTTCCAAGACACCGATGTCCAGCGCCGCCCCCGCCCTCCTCCACCACCACGGTACCGCTCCCCCTTATCCATTCCCGGCTACTAGTGTACTGTAACCCGAGCACCGCGCGCCGTAGGGTCAGAATTCCACCCAGGGCTTCGAGATTTCCGTAGCGCGGGGAGCCTACCTCGCCTGGACGCGCCTGTCCGTCCCACCGCCGCTGATGACGTCCACCGCGCGTTTCCCGTTCTGTTACACTTAAGTGGCAGCAGTAGTAGCAGCGGTACTGCCCTAGTAGCAGGGTCAGGGAGGGCTCAGCTTGTAGGAACTGGCTCTTCTTGTGGGGGAAATTCGTACATGCGTGCGGTAGAACACGTGAGGTTCCCCAAATTGTGTATCCGTGTAATGTACGCATACCAGTGGTGGATTGTGAGCGGGATCCTATCCTACATGTCAAGTGAGCAGCTTAATGGCTGATATGTATGCCGATTTTTTTGCGCTCAACACGCCTAAGTGCATGTCTATTTGCCATGTTTATGACTATATATGATAGCTGGTTACTTATTCAGTGATTTAGGGATTATAAACCATGTCAATGGAATATGTATGCGGTATGCGGTATGCACATTGGATGGTGTGTTCACCTCACAGGCTCACACTGCTCTACATGCCTAACTATTTTTCGGGGATACGACCTCTTTAGATTCCTAACTATTAAGGTTGCCAATTGCTTGATCGCCGCTGCTGCCACAACCTCTGGATGTGAGCTCATCCTGGCATATATTCCAAGGCACTTGTGTCCGGCTCGCCTATCTACTTTTTTTGGTTACTCGTGTACATGTGTACCACGCCGTAGGGCCCAATTAGACCTACATTTCGAGATTTCCGTAGCATGAGAAGTAACTGCCTGTCCGTTCCACCACCGCTGATGATGACCACGACGTGTTTCCCCTTGTCCCTGCTGCTCTGAGGTGTGCGGCAGTGGTACACTAATGGTAGCAGCAGCAGCACTGCGGTACTGCGCTAGTAGTGTTAGTCTGCCCTCTAAGCACATCTGTCGCAGCGAGAGTCGAGGAAGGCTCAGCATGTGGGCTCTGGGCCGTCTTATTTTGGGGGTAATTCATATTTGTGTGTTAGAACAAGTGGATCTCCCCAATTCTAACACTGTACTGTGCGTATCAATGGTAAATTGTGAGGGATTCTGTATATCAGACTAGGGATCATTTTACAATCAGGCGTAAACAGAGAATAGCATTAAGATCATTTCTGAATTTGATGTTCTTCATGACGGCATGCTTGATGGATAGTTCAGAAATTTTTGGCCTGTTGTAGTTGTAGTAACCATATTAGTCAAGTGAGCAGCTTAATGGCTGATGTATATGCCAATCTCGTTGTGCTAAACTCAAAATGCTTTTCTGTTTGCCATATTTATTATTATGTGAATATGATACAGTCACTTATTAAGTGGATCAGGGATTATAAACCACTTCAATGGAATATGTATTCACATTTGATGGCATGTGCACTCACACAACCCATATACCACAGTTTTACATGCCTAACTAGTTTTGGGGAGATGGTCCCTTCAAAGGTCTAACTATTAAGGCTGCCATTCGCCATGGTTTTTAAGGCGTCCGCCTAGGCGTCAAGGCGCCCCCCCTTTGCCTTGGAAAAACGACCGCCTTAGGCGCCCCCCTTCGCCTTAGGACGCCTTAACGCCTTAAAAACCATGCCAATTGCTCTAGTTCTGCCGCCGCCACTACCACTGCTTCCGGACGTGAGCTCCTCCTGGCGACTGGTGTATAATCCAAGGCAATGATGTCCGCCGCTGCCCCTGTCCTCCTCCAGTACCACGGTACCAGACATCCCCCACTCTCTCTCTTCTTTGCGGTTCACCTCCGTACTGTTTCCGCCTACTCATGCACATGTGCAGCTCGCACCATTGGGTCCAGTTTCATCTTGGGTTTGAAGATTTCCTTAGAGCGAAGAGCCTACGTTGGCATGACTGCCTGTTCCACCGTCGCTCATGATAACCACCGCGTGTTTCCCCTGTCTCCGCAGAGGTACAGTAAGTGTTAGCAGTAGTAGGAGAGGCAGCAGGAGCACTGTAGTACTGCACTAGTAGCGGTAGTCTGTGGTGTACACACATCTGTCACAGCGAGGATTGAGGAGGTTTCAATGTGTAGGAATTGGGTTGTCCTGTTGGGTGGAAATTCATACATGAGCATTGAAAAATGCGGGGCTCCACAAATTGTACCACTGTACGTCTCAATTGGGAATTGTGATATTGCGCGGAAACGCAAAGGTCATTATATTGAAAAGATAGAATTGGGAATTGTGATATGGATCCTATGTTCATCCTACTTAGGGTTAGTGCTAATTGGACATACATAGAGAATATAAGGGTGAGCATTTTTTAATTATGATTCTTCGTGATGGCATATGTGATAGGTTGTTCAGAAAAATTTGGCCCAATGTAGTTGTAGTAACAATATTATTCAACTCAGTGGTCGAAGGCTGACGTTTCTGCCAATCTTTTGTGCTCAACTCAGAGAGCATGCCTGTTTGATATAATTTCTCTAGCGCCGCCGCCGCCGGTGCCACCTTCTCCGGATGCGAGCTCCTCCTACCTTATATTTGAAGGTATCGATGTCCGGCGCTGCCCCCATCCTACTATCACCACGGTAGCACACAGTCCCACTCCCTCTCTTCTTTGCGGCTCGCCACCCTATTGTTTCCGGCTACTCGTGCACATGTGCAGAGCATGCAGTTGGGTCCAATTTCATCTAGGGTTTCGAGATTTCTGTAGCGCGTGGAGCCTACCTGGTAGTACCTGTCCGCTCCACCACCGCTGATGCTGGCCACCGCGCTTCCCTTGTCTCTGTGGTGTGCCACAGATTGTATCACTGGATGTATCACACTGATAAAGGATTAGATGCAGGATTCCACCTATTGTATCACTGGACGTATCGATTGTGCATTCTGAGATGGATCCTATGTATATCCTACTTTTAGGTGTAGTGCTAATTGGGCATACATAGAGAATAGCACTGTGAGCATTTTATCAATTTATGTTCTATTGTTTTCTGTGAATAGTAACTTGGCTGTCCTATGGGTTTTTTTTTTCATCCATGTATACACTGATAGTTAATTAGATGCGGGGTTCCATGGATTATATCACTGGACGTATCAATTGTTTATTGTGAGATGGATCCTATGTATATCCTACTTTTAGGTGTAGAGCTAATTGGGCATACATAGAGAATAGCATTGTGAGCATTTTTTAATTTATATTCTATTGTTTTCTGTGATAACATACGGGATGGACAGTTCTGAAAAAACGTAACATTGTTGTATTTGTAGTAACCACCGCATGAGATACCATGTGGGATTAGGATCCATTTTTATCCTCAGTTAGCTGTTGTGGTGTCTGGTGCAGATCAACTGCTTGATACCCAACTTGCATCTCATGATGTTGGAGTCCGGACATTATGTTATCCACGATGGCACATGGGATGTCAATTCACAAAAATTTGGCATGTTGTTGTTGCAATAATTTAGTAAGAGGGATTCAAATCAATTTTTATTGTCAACTAGCCGTAATGGTCATTTTTATCCAGCTGACAACCTAAATGCCTAATTTATATGCCAATCTTGCTGCGGTGAACTCAAAGTGTGTTCTATCTGCATACTATTTTTATATGAATATATGATAGCCAATTATTTGTTAAGTGGATCAGGGTTTGTAAACCACTTCAATGGAATATGTATGCAGTATGCACATTGGATGGCCCCTCACACTTCTCTGCAGTTCTACAGGAACTGCCTAATTATTTTTGGGGAGGTGGTCTCTTTAAATGCCTTGCACTGTCCTATCTTCCTAGATTGACTAAAATTTTGTCCGTTAGGTGTGCTAGCTTAAATTTTCCTGCTATCTGAAACCAATCTGACTTGTTCAAATTGGACATGAGACGCCAGTTCCCGATTTAATTCAGACAAGAGTGCTGTTGCTTGCTATTTCTCTGTGTTGCCACTAATAGCAGGCGCTTGTACTCGATTGCACATGGTGTAAATGTACATCTATTGTGTGCTGCTTGGCTTTAATTAGTAGCATATGTTAGTTGATTCATGAATATGTACAGAACTACTGTATAGTCTTCACTTTCACTTATGAAGTAGCGCTGTATAGATATTAGAGATCGACCGACAGGCCATGTTAATTGCCTCATACTCTTTGAGCCCATCTTATGCATCTTTTCAGTTTTGAGCCATGCCTGCCTGCAGTTCATTGATACTGTTCTTGTTTTACTCGCGACTTGTATTTGGGTTACTGGGAATATTCTTTCCCCATTTGAGCTAATTCTAAACTACAGTCCATTCTGTTTCAGCTTTAAAATGTCCTTAAACCTTATCGTATTACCTATGCATGTGTGTATGATTAAGGTGGTTTTGCACATGCATATCTTGATATGAGTATTACTAGTTAGGTTGAAATTGTTCTTATCTGTAATGCAACCTGGTTCCTAGTTCCTACAAGTGTTATGTTTATGTCCAACTTCACATCTTTCTGACGTGCTGCATACAATTCCTTCTTAAGCTGCATGTTTCGCACTAGTCCACCAAGCTTCCCCCAAAGCAATCACTGATGCATATTGCTATTTTCTTTCTGTCCAGGAGCTTCAGTCAGAGCAACATTACCTGTCTATCATGTGGATTGCAGATTCCCTCCAGGGTCTTGTTTCCTGAATAAATCACCTATTTTGGGCCCATCAACTGTGTCTCTTGTTTGTTGTGCTAGCCCCAACAACCATAGACCAAGGAACCCAGATATCCCACGACAACCAAGGAGGGGTTCTGCAAGGGGGCGAAGCAAGCCATTTCAAGAGAGGGACGACTCTGAGAACAACGATGAATTTGAAAGTGATACAACATTCACCAAAAATGGACCACCTATCTCTTTGACAAGCAACTCACGTCCCCAGGCAACATCAGCACCAGGGGAAAGGGAGAAGGAGATTGTAGAGCTGTTTAAAAGGGTTCAAACACAACTCCGAGCGAGGGGAAAAGGCAGGGAGGACAAGAAGCCTGAACCTGCCAAATCTCAGGGTGAGAGGGGCAGTGTCGACTCCCTTCTCAATTTGCTCAGGAAACACTCCGTGGACCAACGCCGGAAGAGCGGTGATGAGAAAGAGCAGAACTTTGATCAAACATGGAGAAGCAACGATTCTGGGAACAAGCAAAGCTCAAGGATCTTTGGCACGAAAAACGAGGCCCAGGAAGGGCAGAAGCCACCTCCTGCTGCATCCTTCCAGAGACCACCTTCAAGCTTCAGGCGAAGATCTCCTGTTCCTGGGGTTAAGTTCCAGCTTGTTACCAATCCAGATGCAGACACAGATGCAGCTGCCAAGCCTATCGTCAATGGCATGACCGATGCCGTACTGAAAGCTGAGACGCCACCGCTGGAGGAGACTGCTCCCGATGGACCTGAAGATTCAGTTTCTCTGTACGAACCCGACTCTGTTATAGCACCAGAAGAAGATGCATCTATGGACGACTTTGTGGTCTCAGATGATGAATCAGATCCACTAGATACCGATGAGCCTAATGAGTACGTGGAACATTTGGAGATCTCTGATGTTACAGATAGCATCGTGTCCCATGATGACGGTCCAGAAAGTTCTCCTGCCGAAGCTTCTGATCTAAGCTCCCTGAAGGTGACAGAGCTGAGAGAGCTGGCAAAGTCTCGAGGACTCAGGGGCTATTCGAAGATGAAGAAAAGTGACCTGGTTGCCGTACTGAGCAATGTGGCCTGATTGATTCCTGCTCGAGCCCACCGTTTTGCTTCCCTCTTTCATGGGCATGTGCACGACCTCTCCGTTCCTATTTTGCCAAGACCAGGCCGTTTTAGACGTAGGACATTGTAAATGAGCAAGGTTAACACTTTTTTTCTGTTTATTTGCTGATCTCCTGCTGCTGGCTCAGCCTGTCATCTAGCTTTTTAGTCAATTAGCTGAACTCTGTTAGAGTTAATTAATTAATCTGTAATAAGCCAGCTGGGGCATTTTGTTCCTATGTTGTACTTGTACTGCTGCTTTTATTAGGTGATCCTTGTTTCCCTCCCCAGTGCTGGCCCTGGATTGGTTTTAAGCTTGTAAAGCTGCAATGACTAGGTGGTGGTGACTGGTGCTGCTGATGTTGCTGTGATTTGTCATGCTCCATGTTTTGAAGGGGACAACAAGCCTCCTTCATGCTGCCAACACTTTATCCATATCTTCTTTATCAATATTAAACATATATCTTCATATGTGTCCTGATGCTGCTTTCTTTCTCTGCAGCAGAGGCTGCTGGCTGGCATTTTGGCAAATACGGTTCTGTGCGCCGACTGCCAGCCGCAGCATGCAGCTTTCCTCGTGAAGAACGACGAGCAAAGGAGAGAGCAATCCATGGTGTCACTCACACTGCATTATTGGTCGGCTTCTGTTCCTTGTGCTGGCAAAGGTGAGTTGATCAGGCCGTGATCTAGGCGCTCCATAAATCCATGTCGATATCTGGGCGATTGGACGGTTAGTTCGCCGTCTCACGTGCCCCTGCTTCCTCTGTCTGCTTCCCTCTGCTGCCGGCGTGAATGATTTCCCTGGGCTGGCCCTGGCTTGCTGCATATCGCGTGTGTGTGTGTGAGGACTGGGGATCACTGATTAAAGCTGCCCCATTTCGATACGGCCGCAGCTGCTGCAGCGATTACCGGTTTCAGTCTCAGTGTCTTTCATCAGAAAGAGAGAAAAGAAAATATCCCCAGTCTCGTCAACAAGTTAAAGCCCCTGCATTGTCTGCTTGCCTTGTTGCATTGCATTGCATGCCACACAGCATATACATATATACATACAACCTTTTACACCTGGCTCTAGTTCTTTATTTCTCTTCTAGTACTTTATACTACTAACCAGTTGTTTTATCTGAACGAGATCAAGACCAACTAATTGTCAGTCAACTGGGCAGGTGGTGACACCATTAGACAGAGAGATTGCACGGACGTATGAGACGAAACGGAAGAGAAAAAGGAAAGATGGCACAAAGCAATGCATGGTTAGCCGGCGAGGCTGGTAGCTGGTCCAAGCATGGCATGGCATGGCATGTCTCATGGAGCTGGGGAAAGAGGCACTGTTGGAACTCCTCTTGGAATTAAAGCAGGACGGAGCTAGCTAGCCGGTTGGTTGGCCGGGTTAGCTACGGTGCTGTGCACAGACGCGGCCGATACTGTTCACGCGGCAGCATTCGCATAGTACGCCGCAGTTGTTCCGATCCACGCTCAGGCCGGCCGCGACTAGTCTACATCATGCATCTGCATGCTTGCATGTGTGTGTGTATATCTGGACCATATATGTGTGTGTGTGTCCATACGTGCACACATCGACACATCACACGTATGTGCGTATAATGTCTGCCCTCGTGCATTTGTGCTCTGGCCTGCATTGCATGCACAATCGGGGATGCATGTGCACTAGCCTAGCCGGGGCACCGCCTACATGATGGCATCTTTGCACCTAGGAAACAAATTGTGTCCCCGTTTTGAACACATAAAGTAAAATGTCGAAATAACAAAAACATAAGAATTGGGTGTCATGTTCCTTAGATTCCAGGAAATTTTTAAATATTGTTTGGATGACACGCAGAAAAAACACAGAAAATGTAGACATGAGAAGATCAAAACATAAGTTGAGACCTTATGTTTATTTTCCTCCAATTTTTTTATGAAATAGTCTAGTCTATAGGAATTTCAAATGAATCTGTGTTTCCTATCCTCCTTTGTTTCAAACGGTAACATAGGAAATTTTCCTGTAAGTTTTCTATCCAACAAAATTTATATGAATTCCTTTGGTCAAAATGGGGTACTTCTTCCGTTCCAAATTACAAGGTGTTCTATTTTTTCTTGTGTAATCACACGTATGTTGATTCATTTCGTTTTGTTTGTTCACTAATTTTGGTTCGTATATAGTCACATTAAACTTTTTGAATATTTAATAATTTGGAGTGGAGGGAGTGTATATGTCTATGGCTTGAATGGGTTGATGAATGTAAAGTTTGGATCGGTCTGAACTACGCGGTTAGAGATAGTGAGGCAACTAATCCGCCTCATCAATGGGTTGATGAATGTTTTTTTGAGTTAGCAAAATGAAGAATTGCTCGGTTCGCTAGGCGCTTGAGAATAAGGTTAACACCCACTAAATCAATACTTTGGACTAAGAAAATCAACCACTTGTCAATCCTTTGGGAAATGATTTCAGATGGCCATATCTCCCATAGAGTCCCTCACACAATCAGTTGGAAATTCATGATTGACGGCAACTAATCCACCTCATCAGCCTTAAAATCACAATTCGAGGGCCTCGGTTTGGAAAATTTGGGTTGCTCCGGCCTAAATATAAATTAGTCATTTGGCTGGTCACACCTTGATTGTAGGAGATGGCTAAATTGTAGAATGGCCCATTTTATAACCAAGTTCAAGAAACGGTGTCACGTCTCCTTTTCATGTGTTCTCCTTCGCCATCCCGATTTGAAACGAAGAGGAATCCTTTTCATGCATGTAGTCATTTTGTGAAGGAGCGTATGGTTTAACCGTTTAAACAATTAAAAATGTGTAAATTAATTTTGGATATCAGAATAGCAGCGAACGGAACTGTTCACAGATGGCACAAACCATAATTGTGTACGTGCGCTAGGCTTTCATGAGGAACGGTGGAGAGTGGGCACATATATGTGCCTGAGGTGTTTAATTTGTTTCCCCTTGATCAAAGTCTGTTTATACATAGGCCACTGTTTGCAATGTCACCGTCACGTAGAGCTAGAAGCTCATAGTCATGGTCCTCACTCACTATCATGCGCAGCAGTACTGCTGAATGTCATTTATCCATCTCGGTACGAACGAACGAACGAGGCGTTCGCTAGCTCGCCGGGGAGCAGCCCGGCGCTGACCGGCCGGCCGATCGACGGCGCTAGCTGCTCTCTGGTCCCGACTCCCGGCCGGGCGGGCTTGTACGTACAGCGACGGAGTCACGGCGAGACCGACCGTGGCGGCCGGCCGGTCTATGTACGTACAGACGATCGATATCAATCAAGCGGCGCACTGTGCATACGTAGGTCCCTGGAGTTTAAGACGACAGTGGAGTCGCGTACGTTTACACATGGCGTCGCTGGCCGCCGGCCCCATTCATCATGCACATGTAGGTCGATTCATAAGGACGCCGGCCGGCGACAAATACATACATACATACATATATACATATATACAGAGAGCGATCGACACAGGATCTGGAGGAGGTGTTCATGCACATGTACATTTGATTTCATGGCCGCCACCAAAACGGCCACCTTTTGACCCGCCCATATATGTTCAACGTCCTACGTACATAACCATCTCCATCCACCCGTCAAATCCATGCCACAGCGCTACAGCAGCTACAGCCGCCCGTTCGTCCCCGGCCGGCCATCCTCCTCCTCCTCCTCCGTCCCCGGCCGGCCGGGCAGCCAGCCCCTGGGCTGGGTTGTCAAGTCGAGAGAATCAGAATCTGAATCAGAGGTGCTAGTGTTGGCATGCATGCGTGCTCCCCTGTCTGAGGAGAGCCGATCCATGCATCGACCTAGCTAGCCGCTACTGCCGCTGTGCGCACACAGTGTCATCCTAACCTAAGCTGTAGAGCTCAGCTCGGCACCTAGCTGCACTCGTAGCCACTCTAGTTTGCAGCGATCGATATCATCGATCGATTCAGCTGGAACGTACTTGCTTGCACACATTATTTCCACCGACGACGCCGGCAGGGTTCTGGCTTCACGGATTAGGCGCCGGTCGATCTCTGCGTGCGTTGTTCAGGTCATGGAGACTGGCCGTCTAGAGCTATATAGCTCGTCGGATGAATGCAAGCAATGGTAGAGTGCAACGGATCGAGAGGAGAAGAGGCAGGCGGTCAAAGAGGGCAGGGCATAAACTGTGTGTGCATGCACGGCGCTGGCTAGCACGTTGCGAATGAGTGCCGGCCGGGGAGAGGGAAGAACAGTGGTGGTACTGCGACGCCGTGGTGTTTGTCAGCTATAGTAGTAGCAAGGAGACGGACGGAAGAGGAGGGGGGTTGTGATCCCCATGTAGTGCAGAGAGAGCGCACGCAGACGCAGACGCAGCTAACTCCAGTACTATGCCCACCACCCAGTCGTATGCATGCTGCACCTGTACTCTCCCAGCTCCCTCCCTCCCTCCCTCCTTCCCTGTTGGTGGCGACGCTAGCCAGCTCCTTTGCTTTGCTCTACAGTTACAGTCTCGGCCGGCCGGCCGGCTAGCTGGGGCTCGCGCTTTAGCTGCCTTCCTTTATTTGGACAGACATTCCATGGCTCGCCCAACTTCACTGCTCCGCCTTGCCCACCATGGATGGCCATGCCCTAGCTTTACCCTGCCTGCTTGCTCACCCATATAATCTTCTTTCTTTCTTTCTCTCTTTTCTTCTTTGGCCACCCACCACACGCTACACTGCTCCGATCCTATTCGTTGCAAGCAGGACGGGCGCCTTTCTCCCTGGCCGCCCAGGACGAAACATGCATGCGTGTTAATATTCAAATTCACTCACTCACGTATGCATGCATGCACGCTAGCTTACCTATACTCGTGTAATGCATGTAGGGTACGTACGTGCCTTCCGTTCGTCCTGCCGTCCTCGCAACTTCCATATATGTATATATGTATATATATGTGGATGCATGAGTGGAGCGCTGTGACAAGAGGGCAACCCACCGGTATATGTATGATGTGTCGTTCATTATTGGTTTTAGACTGTCCTGTCCCCCTCACTGATTTATTAGCTAGTGTATAGTTGGGTGCTATATATTGACAAGGTAGCTAGTCGGTGTCACCACGTATACGATTGATCTATACACATCCAAGGAGATGACTGACGCACGGACCGGTGCAGATCAGCCAGATACAACTTCTTGCAACCGCAGACAGCAGGTCCTTCTCTTGATTTTGATGGGATTGCACTTCCCGCGCGTGGGGTAGTGTTTGTGAGGTTATTAGCGTCTTTTTGTTAGGTTTGTTTGGCTGGCCGTCGGTGAGAGCCGGCTTCACCCTTCCGGAGTTTATTTAGGGCTTGGCATAATGGCATGTATCCTTCTTTTCCACTGTTTTTTGCAATTAATTGGACAACGCCAAGGACTCTTATTCTCTCTCTCTCTCTCTCTCTCTCTCTCCCTCTCTGCAGACTAAGGCATGGCCTAGTGGTGATGCCTCCCCACCCACCCGAGTTCGAGTGCTCTTGCTCGCAACATCGGTGTTGTTGCATCGTTCTTCTATCAAAAACACCACATGGCCCCTCCCATGTAGGAATCATTTCTCTCTCCCTCTATCTCTCTCTCTCCCTCCATCCCTCCCTCCCTCCCCTATCCTCCTATGTTTTGAGGGTCGAGGTTAGTCCCTCGACCCCTCCTCTGTTTCGGACAAATCATATCATATTGGAGATAACATACATGTATAATGATTGTTTGAGATTTTAACAATTCTGTAATCATTAAATGAGTTTAGTATGATCTATCAAAAATAATTAATCTTAACTACTCCCTCCGTTCACCTTTAGAAGGCTAGAAGATTTTTCAGTTTAGTCTACATATTAAAATGAGTGAATATATACACTAAATATTTCTAGGTACACTCATTTTGATATTTATGTAGACCAAACTGAAAGATGTACCATGCCTTTAAAAGGTGAACGGAGGGAACCCATGTGTTTATAGTTTAGCTAAAAATTTACCACCTACCCTTGAATGGTCACACGGTCAACTGCACCCCTATTTAAAAAACATAAATAGAGAAAAATAAACATATGCAAATCTTCCTTTTTAGTACTTCCTTCCTCAAAATAACTGTCTCAAGTTCGTCTAAAAGTGGATGTATTTAGACACGAAACATGTCTACATACATCCACTTTTAATTAAACTTAAGACAATTATTTTTGGACGGAGGAAATAGTTTGGCCACAGATTAGAGAAAAGAAATATTCTATGTAATAGCCACCCCTTAGTTGGGAAATTCATCACCCCGTTTATTAATGCCCACATGGTCAATTTTGGACTTATTTGAAAAAAGCAGATAAATAAAGAAAAATAAAACGAGCAAGGCTTTCTTTTTAGAATACTGATTTCAAGAAAAAATCATAAATTTGCAATAAACCATCTCTTGAGGAAGTTTAATTAAGTGCAGAGCCTTCATGCGGGATAGTGTTATGTGTGAAGGAGGTCACTCTTGGGAGTTGTGTATTTGCTCTTTCCCCCTTTCACTACACTTGTGTACACACATTAATTAGTACACCAGACAACAGTCAAATAGATTTTGGAACCTCCTCGTCCCCGCAACGCCCATACCATGACACGTAGGCCACACTTCATCTACCAATTTTATCCTTAGTTGTGTTTGGTTAGGTCTCATACGAATATGGAAAACCGATTTCCATCCAAGTTCTCACAAGATTCCCTCCAAGATCCCTCCAAGGGTCTCGACGTGAGAGTTTCACTCTATGTGCATAACCTAGGACAAGAATTGGGAGTTTTGTACTGGCTATTTCCACCTGATAGTACAGTTGTATACCATACTAAAACATCATGCATTCAAGGTTCGGGGGGATTTCGACACCTCCTAGCCCCCACATAGGCCAACCCTGACCCATGGCTCATCTACCCCTTTTACTGGTGTCGAAAGGGGTAGACTAATGGACCTTTTTCCCCAAGTTGTGTTTGGATAGTCCATAAGTATATAAAAACCAAAATTGATGCCAAGTTCTCATAAGATTCCATTTGGCGGCGTCAACATGAGAGTTTCGCGCTATAAGTGTAAAACCTTCCTATGTGGTAGTCTCTTTCTGTGAAGCCATCACACTTCGGAATTGTGTATTGGATCTTTCCACCTCTCACCACACTTATATACATATATTAGGCTATTAGCTAGTAAACCATGCAAGATTCAAAGAAATACCCATAGATCTTAGTCCCAATAACACCAAATCTTGGTCCACCTGTGTTGTTTGTCTCTTTTACCAACGTTGAAAGGAGGTCATTTTCTCATTTGACGTGTTTGCCTAGACAAATGGAAACGAAAAAGTTACCATCCAAAATGGTGCTCGGTCTTTTTTCCACCAAAGTTTCCGGCCATTTTGGAAATATATATATATATAGTGAGCATGAGAGAAAAAGGGGGAAACATTTTTTTTATTTTTATGATAACATGCCGAGTGCTATGTTTCGGCTACGGGCCAAGTGCATGTGACGTCGCACTCGGCTCTCCCACCGTCACTCTTCCATTGCAATGTGGCATAACTTAAATGTTGAGTGCTCTATTCTTGCCAAATGTGGCTGTCCGCATAAATCCTATTTGTCTGAGTGTTTTATTTTGCCAAGCGCTAACTAGTAACTAGGCATACATCCTTCTTTGTGGAGTGTCGTTGTGTTTTCCGAATGGTTTTTCTTTGCGGCCGCGCGGTGTGTACAGGTTTGTTTGCCGAGAGCGGGTGCTCGGCAAACTACTCGACGCTCGACGTAGGCCTCAATTTTTTTTTGAGAAACACAGTACAACGCAAGCGTTCATATACACGCGCACACACTCACCCCTATGAACGTACACACGCACACCCTACCCCTATGAGCACCTCCGAGAAACTGAGCCGGCGGGTCTTGAGATTGATGAAGTCACCACAGACGCCTCGCTGTCGACGGGAACGTCGCCTCCACTGAAAGAATATTCCGCCTAAATGAGAAACACCAGCGCTAAACCTGGGGATTGAATTTTGGTGGGCTGTGGATACAACCATCCTCCTAACCATATTGCCATAGGCAAGTTTTCGACGTAGGCCTCGATTTTGGCAGTGTTTACTCAACGAAGATGGGGGCATGCTCCTTTGATCAAAAACGAAAATAAAACTGCACGTTTGCACGCATGCAACAAACAGTAAAGGGAAGAATAAAGAAGGAAGAGAGCTAGCTAGCTATGGAAGCAGTGGGGATAAGAACCAGCGTTTGCCCATGCTTGTTCGGCCGATTATTCTTCCGCAGAGGAGAGCTAGCGCGCAATCGTGCAAGCTAGCTAGCTGTACATATTCCTTCGCACCGTTATCTCCTTCTCCTATCATTCTGGGGCATTTCCATCGATCAGGACGTATCCTTCCTGGCGTACCTCTTCTCGTCGACGTGCATAGTATACGGCGGAGCATCTCCGGCGGCCCCCGCCGCAACAGTGCTATATGTATATATATCGACCGATCGTGCCGGGGCGGCCCCAGATCGCTGGAAAATATATTTGGTTCTTGGCCTTGGTTCCTCCTGATCTACATATCCTTCATTGACGATCCACTTAAGGATCTGCATGATTTGATGGTGAGACTAGGACGCTACGTCCTGACAGCGACCTATCGTAAACTTGTTCAACGACTTGCATACAAATGCACACTCTCCTTCTGTAGCTATCGATCGATCAATCACCTCATGACTTTCCTCATTTCTTGTTTGCTTTAAAAAGTTAAGCATGATTCGTCCAGAATAATTGTTCACATCTTGTCGTCAGCGTGAGAATTAGGGTTTGGATGCATGGGTGCGTGTAGTGAAGACTGAAGAGAGGGCCATGGCCAGATCCATACCACGATCTAGCTTTGTTAGCTAGCTTGGTAGGCTGGGATCGAGGAGAGGTACTAGTGCGGCACTGTAGTGGTGTATCCTGCCTGCCTGCCGGCCTCATATGCCGTCTTGATTCCGGAAACAAGTTTTACCACATGCGACTAACTTTCACTTGTCACTATCGTCGTCCTCCTCCCCCGCCGCTAATTCCCAAACAACTTTCAAACTCCTTCTCCTGACAGGAGACTGTTCTCTCTCTCTCTAGATCAGGCTTCAGAGAGAGAAGCTGCTGGTTGGTGATCGAGTGAGAGTGAGGGTTTTTGTACAAGCATGTGTGGGTGTGTGTTCATGCATGCATGGGCCACTGAGCAGAGAAGAGAGGACCGTTGCGGACTCACTTGAAGTGATGTAATTTTTCTACTACTCATCTAGCTCATCAGCTGGTTATGGATCTCCAACATCGTCCTAGCTTAGCCTCCTGTCCAGGAGAATTATTGGGAGGCGTATGTCGCGGCGCCTGCCCAGCGTTTCACATTCGATTGTCTCCCTCTGCTTCAATTGCCTGCTTGATCTGAAGGAGGAGTACTAGTTTACTTACGACCTCTTTATACATTGGGTCCAGGTACACAGAGATTAGATTCTGCCCATGCATTGAATATGTCTGCTGCCCTAGCCCATAATCAGCAGATCTAATCCGAGAATGAGTGGTTTAAATTGTCCAGGCCACAGACACCCATTTGCTTCACGGATAGATTAATACATAGAATCGATCTAACATGAAAATCTTGTTGGAATTTATACATAAAATCTAAGTTTCACCATCTAGAATGAAGATGTCACAGCAGTTTCAAGATTTATTATTGCATAACGGATATTTTTGTGTGATGCAAAACCTACTCCCTCCGTTCCACAATGTAAGCCTTTTTATATTAGGTAGCTAGTTTAGCTTGCTAATATGCTTACATTTTGAAACAAATGTAGTATTTGCTTATAAATTGATGGCCAAAGTGGCATTTTGATGACTACCCACGAGAACAACTCGAATGTTGAATTGGATGTAGTATGAGAAAATTCTTCAAGATCATGAAAAATCATTTGCCATATTTTTAATAAAGAAAAATGTATTGAGCCCTTATAAGAAAGTAAGGTCGCCCATGCAGGTAAAGTAGCATTGTATATTCACTCACTCTGTAAATAGTCGCTCACTCTGTAAATATATCTTGAAGATTTTTTTTTGAACAAAACAGTAAGCAAATATTGTATATATGTACAAAAGAAGAAATAGTGACGAGAGGATCATGATGTCAGGTGGAACATGGAATCTTGACTAGTAGTCAATGGCCTACAGTTTTCAAAACAATCCATACAATATACGTGTATATTCAAGGGACGCACATATATGATATTTTTGCACCATGTACCATATTTCATGTCGTCTACAGTAGTAGCATAAGTGGGCTGTTCCTTTGTGCATTTTTCTATCAGTGCCCGTGCAACGCCGATGGAAGCACCATCCCATCTCAGTTGGCCGGCTACAGCCTACAGCTGCAGTGCCAGGATAAAAAAGAAGAAGTTCAAAATTAGTAAGGCGACAAGGAAATAAAAAGAAGCAAGGAAGTGACCATCACGTACGTACTAGCAGATTATCCTGCAGTCATGTCATGCAGGGCATGGAAGGAGTTACATGCATACAGCTTTCAAAAAAGGGATACCAACTAGCTCTGGTGGTGTATTTTTGACAAAATTAATTTATGTAGCGTAGTGAATATTATACACAAGAACTAACCAATCTTTCTTGAATTTCAATCTAGGCATAATCATGAACCAAGTAAAGTTATATTAAACCCCGGCCGTTTGAAACGCAAGAACTTCACAAATTACAACTAAATTTACTCGAGGAAGTTTGGTATATTTCAAACATGCCATACACAAGATCTAAATTCAGTTTTTACAAGATAAAGGATGGAGTACACCTCTCTTTTTTTGCGGGTGACTCTCTTGTTGCCTTCCTTCAACCTAATCAATGTAAAATCTTGACCGTACAATCGCGGAAATGGACGGTCGAGATACGGGTTGTGCGCCATATTGGTTGTAGAAATTAAATCCGTTTTCTCCTACCACTCTCTCCCTGTCCAGAGGGACCTATAGACAAATACCCCACCACTCCTATCACTCACTATCACTATGCTACCTTCCCCTTCTCACACACCACACCACACCACACTGACCAAGAGGTTAAAACCTATCTCCCCCATCGACCCCATCCGGCCATCCCATCGTCTCCATCTCACCTCCTCCAGCGCCATCAACTGTTCATCCACCCATCCCCATCTCTCCACCTTTCTCTCTCTGCAGGTTCTCCAGGATGGCTTGACCACCTGAGCATGGCGCTCTTGGGCTGGTCTTGCTTGGGTTGTGTGGGCACATGACGGCTGGATCACGCTAGCTCCTGCAGAGATTTCAGCACGCGCATGCACACGAGCTGCAGCTGAGAACTGAGATCGGTCGAGTTGTACTGCTGCTGGATTAGAAGCAGCAGCAGATTCAGGTATGAAGCTGCTAGCTAGCTTAAGGCGTCTCCTTTGGTTGATTTCTCTCTCGGATGGAAGGATGGATCCATCCATATTCTCCTGACCTAGCAACTATAGAAAGCATGCTATTGCTAGCTGGTTTTACAATCGGAGCAAGAAATGATGCATCTTTCTTGTCCGGAAATATGTCGCAATGCGCAGGGAAGGAGAAGGAGGAAGAGGTAGACGAGAGAGATCGTGAAAGAGCTAGCTGCTAGCATGGATCACCACCATCACCACCACCACCACCATCATCACATGATCCCGGGACAGGAGCCCTCGGCGGCAGACGCTGCCACCCACCAGGACGGCTTCTTCCTCGGCCCTGCCGGCGTCGGCATCTTCGGCGGCGCCCTCGGCGCGTCCGGAGCTGGATCGTCCTCGTCAGCCGCTGGGGCAGGGGGACCCGCAGGGACCTCGTCGGGTGGCATCGGTGGAGGAGGAGGGCCTTCGCCGTCCGGGTCGTCGCCGTCGCTGAGCCGCTACGAGTCGCAGAAGCGCCGGGACTGGAACACGTTCGGGCAGTACCTGCGGAACCACCGGCCGCCGCTGTCGCTGTCGCGGTGCAGCGGCGCGCACGTGCTGGAGTTCCTCAAGTACATGGACCAGTTCGGCAAGACCAAGGTGCACACGCCGGTCTGCCCCTTCTACGGCCACCCCAACCCGCCGGCGCCATGCCCGTGCCCGCTGCGTCAGGCCTGGGGCTCACTCGACGCGCTCATCGGCCGCCTCCGCGCTGCCTACGAGGAGAACGGAGGCACGCCGGAGATGAACCCCTTCGGCGCTCGCGCTGTCCGTCTCTATCTGCGCGAGGTGCGGGAGACGCAGGCGCGGGCAAGGGGGATCAGCTACGAGAAGAAGAAGCGCAAGAAGCCGTCGTCCTCGTCGTCAGCCGCGGCGGGAGGGCCGTCGTCCGAAGGGAGCCCGCCACCCGGCCCGTCCGGCAGTGGCGGAGGCGACACGTCGGCGCCGCCACACTTCATCATGCCGTGAGTTTTTCCTAGACTCAGCCATCCATCTGAGCTAGCTAGCCGCCGGGCAAGTTCTCTCCTTCTTGGAATGCCAGTGCTGGGTTCAGCAACTACACCAAGGCCGCCATTGTCTTGAATTGCCTTCCTTAATTGGCTTCTTGCATTTTGCAAAGGATTTCAGCTCTTCCTTAAATTTCCATTTGTTTCACTTCAAGTAAGGTCATTCGACGAGTACTACTAATTTATTTCTGTTCATTTTCTCTTGCTCTGGGATCAATTGGTAGTTGTTCGGTTTTGTTTGGTTTAATTGTCTAGCTCCTCGGGAGAATCTCTAGCTAGTAGGAGGAACGTTTTGGCTTAGGAGAAATTTGCAAGAACAGAGGTAGCATCGAACTTTGTAGAATTTGCTCTTTGTATGAACTTTGTTATTTCACAAGTACTTATTGTTTTGGCAGCAATGCTAGTTCATTCATTCACATGTACTTCTGTTGGTTGTTGCCCTTTGTTAGGAGAGAGCAAAAAAAGGCACAGGGAAGTGATTTTGTCATGGTAGCTAAAGACAGGAACAGTATGTGTGTTTGTGTACTTGTCTAGCTTAAAAGAAGTGTACTTCTCATGCATGGAACGCCCATGTGATCCATATTTTCCAGTTCATGATATGTTTTGTTATAGATATGTTATGGCATGTTTCTATTGATCTGTGGTAGTCATCAAAATTACAAACATATTGCTTGCTCTTTTCGTACTATGTCAAGGACAATGCAGTGCTAGTTTGAATGATATGTACCCGCTAGCTATCTGCAGCAAGCTTTACTTTTGCAGTACTGTAGAAAACAGCAAAGGGGGGTAACAGATAGATGAGGAAACAAACAAAGCCAAGCAAAAGAAGAAAGAAAGATAGGAGTCTTTTGAAAGGAGCAGATAAAAGAGAGGCAGGCAAGCACTAGAAATATATATGGATTCAATATATTTGGACAGCCCCTGTTTTATCCCATGCTTTCATGCTCCTAGCTCTCTTTCCTTGTTCGTGCTAGGATTGATGGATTTGGCTTGATTTATCTTCACTTGTCCCTTTCCTGATGTGAGTTGTAGAGCTTATGCATGCACATATATTTCCATCATGCATGCACTTAATCAATGATCAATGTGGATAAAATATGCATATTCTCTTTATGGTTAAAGTTAATTTGCAAACTATGTTAGTGCATCCCCACTTTATTTTTTTTGCCTGAAAATTATGTAAGTCAAGAGTCTAGAGCACATTCAACTTCATGTTTAAACAGTTCTTGTAGTCTTGGGTCTTAGCATCAATCGCTATCTTAGATTTTGCTTGTCCCTTCAATGCATAGTTGAGAAAAGGGTTTTTACATGTAGAGGGAAACAAACAAAATGTTCCTTCTGCTACTTCGATAAGGTTATTTGTTTATGAAAATGTCCCTAGCCTTTTTATCCCATAAACAACCAAACAACAAGGATGTCTACTGCTTGTTTAATCTGGATTACTCCTTATGGAGCTTTAGGATTTAAAATATTTTTATCACGAGTCTATGGACTTCACCTGAATACACGTCTGGTTGATACAATAGGACATTTTTAAAAGAATTGCCTGGTTGGAATTTCAATCTCTGTGAACAGTATTATAGATATCTTGACTAGTTGCCTCCTTGACTGTAGTGTAGTAGTTTAGCTCCAGATGGTATGCTAGAGTTCAAAGTTATCACCATGGACTATATGTATGTATTTTCTTTAAAGATCAATTTTCCATATTCAGAAAGTAAGTCACTTGATATGGATTATTGAAATAAATGTGTACTTAATAGATATGCCTAGGTAACATATAACTAACAAGATATAAGTAATGTATCTATAATGTCCATAAATGTCCACTTGGGGAGCATACATATAAACTTTTACCATCTTGCTTTTTCTTCTAATTTCACGATGAAGATAAAAGTCATGTTAAATATAATACTGTACACATTTGCCAAATATTTGTCAAAATGATTGGCAAATCATTCTATCATAATTAAGTTAATACACATATGAAGGAAAGTAATGACTTCAAGTAGGCGATTGTTAATTATACCAGTGATACACATTCAAAAGTATGGCCTCCATTTGAAAAGTAATGCATATAAATTTTGTCAAAACTTACCAAGTTTGACCAAACATATAAAGCAAAATAGTTAGCATCTACAATTATGATTGAAAAAACTATAGAAAACATAGTTTTATGGTGGATCCATATATTGATATTTATCTAGTATTGTAGAAATTATATTGTGTCTATAAACTTAGTCAACATTAGAAAATAATAAGTTTTAACTAAATTTATATGTCTTGTCTTTTAGAAGATGGAAGTGCTGGTAACCACGTAGGCTTTTAGCTACGTCTCAGTGGTGGATGTTCTTGAGCTAGCATAGAATCATGTCCGAAGCCAACTAATTATATGCATTTACATCTCTATGCATGTATTCAGTAGCTAGCAGCTTACGCCATATGCATGCATATGTAACTATTTTGTTGATTTTTCCTTTGCGTGATGTCAATCTGTTCGTAGGAGTTAACACTTATCTGTTTCGATATGATAGCTACAGATCGAGATGAATTTGTTTACATAATACTATATACAGATTGTGCTCTACCACTGACGTACTAATTAAACTGAACTGTTTACGTACATTCACGCATGGTACATCAAACTGCACTGTCTACAATCATCCTTTCTTATACATGGATAATTATAGGCCTAGCTTCAGTGGTTTCTATTCCTCCAGGTTTCTATCACGAACTGTGAACTTTCTTCGATTGGAAATAATAATCATAACTAGGCTTTCCATTTCCAGTTATAATTCCGAGTTGGAATTATGCATTGATATGTGGAAGTCCAGATAGCTGCATGGTAAAGAATGATGTTTCCGGGATATGCAAGTGTGCGTCTAACTGACATGTGGTCATGTTATACTATTTTTGTAAAACCGCCGTATTTTTGTGAATTAACCGAAGGTACTACAATCTGTTAATCAACCTGAATGGGTCCATAAAACTCTCCGATTCAATTCTCTTTTCTAACAAATAGCTCAGTCAAACCAAATGCATGTAAATATAGTGGAACTCATATGCATATATCATATATGTTTCTCCCTCCGTTCCTAAATGTAAGTTTTTCTAACTTTTTTCTACACATATGTATACATATTTTAGTGCAAGATACATGTTAACCTTGCACTAAAATATGTCTAGATACATATGTGCAGAAAAAACCTAGAAAGGCTTACATTTAAAAACGGCTTGAGTATTTACTATGTGGCTTAATTCTATAGTAGCTTGAGAATCCTTTTCTAAAAAAATGAGGATATGAATGACACCCCTTTTTCCGTTTCTCGCATTTCTTCTAGGATAGGGAGGCGTATTCGATAATGCAAACTATAGCCGGCTAACACACATGTAGCAGCAAATGTACGGTGTCATGTGTTGTATCTATCTTTCCATTTACACTGTTTTTAGTTCTCTACTACTATTACGCGCATATAATGGCATATTTTGTTGTTATGGGGTACGGTGTGGCCACATACACATCACATAGTCCATTCAGTTTTGGTGATGTTCTAGGGTTTAACCACCAACAGTCCATTCTTTTTTGGAGTAGACAAGAAAATTATAAAGTCGATCATGGTTGAAAACATAAAGTTCACAAAGTAGAAATCTACAATTAGAATCCGTCACACAATGACATGTGGGGTATGTCATACATACATAATCTTGAGTGATACACCATAATGGAACCAATCGGAAACTATATTCAAATAGTAGCATGGTTGAAGATAAACAGTTTGCTTAACTATTAAGTTGTAGTGTCTACTACATTTATTGTTCTGAACTAACTAGTCATTAATATTCCAAAAATAAAAACTAGTCATTAGTGTCCCACAATTTTCACTCACTCTTATATACATTGGGCGAAAGGCAGTTGTCGACGACAGTATTATGCTCTATCATAATAATTATATACAAGGCTTCTATATAGTCGTTTATTGATATCTCCTCGAACCACTTCTCAACTAGACCAGCCACACTGTTGTAGGAAAGTGATTCAAAACATATGGAGTGAACCGTTTCAATACAATACGAAGTATCGTTGCATATTGCCTGTCGGCAAAATCAAATCAACTTCATGGTTCAGTTACCCACTCGTTAGCTAAGGAATGAGTGTGACTGTGTGAGGGACCGGGCAAGGCAAATGAACATAAATCTGTATTTCAAAACAGTATTGTATTATATTTGGGTTCCTCACAATTTTCTTGAACCGATGTGAGCAGGTTTTTTGTGTTTGAACCAGCGTCACAAGCGTCTCTAGTCTTATTTTTTGGTTTATCATTTGCCCAACTCCCTATATCTAGCTAGGCTGATTCTTTTCTTCGTGGGTACCGTAGCAGTTTATCTACCTGTAGTACAGGCTACCGAGACGAGAGATGAGATTGGTTGAACGCATGCATGTGTGCAAAACATTCCACAGGCAACAATATGTGCACGTGTGTGTAGTATGTAGACTGTTGCTCAGAGTGAGGGCAAAGATTATTTCCATTATGTCAGCTATATATGGCACTCGAGGAACAAGTGGAGTCATGGAGATGAAGGTTTTAGTCCCACAAAATCAGTGGAGAATGTGGCTGAAAAGTGCAAAAAAATAAGCCCACACAGAATTGGCAAAGACCGGGTATTGGGACCATAAAGATCAATTCTGATGGGTGTATATATCTCTCGAATCAGGATTTAGCCCCGCTTTATAAATAAAGCACCAACGTTTGAGACCGCTGCTGGACCAGACAGCACAACGCCCAAAACCGACAGAACGATACAAAGTAGTGAGGTAGCCCTCTTACAAAGAAGAAGATCATAAGAAACCGAGCTACAAAAGTCACAGCGAACCACGACTACACAGTCGGACAAGCACACCACCTCCACACTACGCCCTAACTCCCCTGAGCTCCACAACAACGCCCCCAAGAGGGTAACAACACAAAGCGCCGCCGCTGCCGAGTCCAAAGAACTTGGGTTTTCACCCGGAACCCTAACACGGGGAAGATCACCAAGACGACGTCCCCAAGAGGATAACGACGCCCATGGGCGTCATCGCCGTCAGAAGCTTTCGCTCGTTCCCTCCCCCGTGGCACAAAGAGGGTCGTAGGACGCAAGCGAAAAGAAGCCCATTCCAGATCCAGGCAACGCCAGAAATGCGCCCGAGCCACCCGCCGCCACACCCCTTGCTGCCCACACAACCAACCGATGCAGCCACCACCGTCACCATGGTGCTCGTCGGAGAGCAACCCATGTGACCCGCCACCCAGGGCCGCCGCCTCGGCATCCGCGCGCTCCATCCTATGGCACGACGACACCCACACTGCCGGAACGACGGATCGGAGAGGGAAACCTAGCGCGCAGCAGCCCATTGGAGGGGCCTCCCTCCACCGCCTTTTGGCGATGCCGACCGGACACGGTAGCTGGATCATTCCAGGCCCACCTGGCCCGGCCATGCCCTGATCGGGCCCGTACAGATCCTGCCGCCATGCTGCAGCCCGCAGGCCGCTGTCACCACAGAGCTTCCACCACGCCACCACCACTCGTCGTCGTGAGCATGCCACCGGCCGCGGACCGATACAGAGGCTAGGGGGAGGACGCCCGAAGGGTCACGGTCCCAACCGCAGCCACCGCACCAACCGTCAGGAAGAAGCTCGCCATCTCGGACCGATGCGGAGGCTGAGGGGGAGGACGCCCGGAGGTTCACGGTCCCAGATGCAGCCGCGCACCATCCGCCACCACCGGCCAGAGACTGCGGCGCTGCACCACCCTGCATGGTCGCCGCGCCGCCCGAGCCCGCCGCTACCGCCTCACAGACAGCAGCCGCCGCCACCACCCATGTCGTGGACGCCGCCACACACACGGGCAACAACACGAAGCCCTCCCGCCGCTGTCCAAGACGCCCGCGCCGCCGCGCCCCTCGTAGCACGACGCCTGCGTCGGCTTCCTGGCCTGCGCCAGATCCACCGCGCGAAGGGGAGAAGAAGACCTCGCCGCCGCCTACGCCCGGGCTTTGCCGCGACGGTGCTCACCGGCGGCGGCAAGGATGGGGAGGAGCAGAGGAGAGGCCCTGGACGGGGCGGCGCTGGGAGGCTCCCGGTCGCTCGCGGGAGCGGAGAGGGGGCGGGGGGGGGGGAGGGGAGGGTGTGGCGGCGGAGCGAGACGGTCACCGGCGGCGCGGGCCGGTTGGTGGCGGTGGCGGCTAGGGTTTGGGTTGGGGTGAGAGTCGCGGGAGATTCTGATGGGTCTATCAAAGAAGAAAGAGATGGTGTGGCATCCACTGGAGGGGTTGCTAGAGACTCACAAGGGTTCAAGGGAGCATGGTGCAAACTACATAATGGGAAAACTGAACCTCTTGTGATTGAAGCGCTTGCGCTTAGGGATACAGCTGTATTTGCGAAAGAGGAACACTATGATCGAGTTATCTTTGAATCTGATTGTCAGGAGTTGGTGCGGCTGTGCGAGACAGAGATGAGCAAAGGCTATCATTGGTCCGTTGCTTTTAGAAGTTGATGAAATTTGTGCTAGTTTTCATATTAGTTTTGTTCATATAACTGCAAACTCAGTAGCTCATGAGTTTACCAGATATGCAACAGTGCATGAGGCCTCTCTGGTTTGGTTGGGAACTAGTATCCAGTTCCTTAAACACTCTATTCAAGCTGATGGAGTGTCAGCAGTTGTAAGTTAATAAAGTCGGCAGGTTTTCCCTATAAACAAAAAGTAACTACTCTGGGAGAAAATAATTATACAATCATCTTCCCTCGCTCACAGACCCAGTAATGATCCGGCCCATAGGTAGGAATGGATAGACTTCTTTGGACTACAGCCAGCCAGCTAGCAACCTGCTATCCCAATATACTTGATCCAGTCCGCATCCATCTGAAATTGATCCATCCATAGGAAGCCCATGGCGCAGATTTTGGAACTCCTCGACCCAAGGGGCAGACAAGGAAAATATGCAGTGATATAAATGATACTCTTCGATCCATGTTAATTATAGCGCACAATTCAAATTTATCACTTTTCAAAATTCAAATTTAAAAGTATAAAAATTAAAATGGTAGGTGTTCACAAGTCGTGGGTTTACATTGCGTAAATTTTTCAGAACCAATTCTGAAACAAAAATAGAGAAAATGATAAAATGCTACTCCCTCCGTTCCATATTAGATGACTACCCTACCTCCTCGCACTTTGCTTGAGGAGAGCTATGTAAAAATGACACCTCTTTAATGGAAATATTTCAGGCGGGCTCTTCGCCCCCCGTTGTTGTGCATTCAAAAAATATATTAGATGACTCTATTTTGTTAAAAAGTGGATGTATCTAGATATATTGTGAGTCTAGATATATCCACTTTTTGAGAAAACAGAGTCATCTAATTTAGAACGGAGGGAGTACGTGGATAGGGTCATTTTAAGTTTTTGTCTCTTTTACGCTATATATATATATGTTGGATATATTGCATTTGGTTATGAAAGTTCTAGAAATCGTAAGCACTAACGGGCGGCCCATTAGCCAGTTTATTCAGGCATGTTTTACACCCCTAACGGGCGATAGGAGATTTCGTGAAAGACTACGGTAAGGAAGAGTGGGGCCTGGATCCAAGTAACCCAAGTGCCAAACACGCCAGCTCGGCCTGCAAGCCAGCGTCAAGCAGTTCCAACCGTACGTCAACCTGTCTCTGTTGATGATCACCGCGGTTGGTGATCGATCGAAGCATGCAGCCTTTAATAAGGTTTTATATACTCCGTATAACACTATAGGTATAGCTTGGCTGCAGCGCTACGAGATACCGATCCCTCCTTTTATTTGCTACAACACGTTCATCAAAATGCCTAATTGCTCCTAACTATAGGACTCCCCAGTCTAGTAATCTCTTGTAGTTGTAGGTAGCTTAGCTCATGCACCGATATATACTCCCCGGCCGGCCATGTGCAGTGCAGATCGATCGATGGTATAGTGTAGATCGACCAAAGAGATCGAGCGAGCGCGAGGAGCAGGAGAATGGCATCCAGAACAGCCTCCATCGCTGCTCTGGTTCTTGCCGCCCTCTCCTCCGTTCTGTGGCATAGAGATATAGGTCGACCCTCTCTACATTTACCTGAATGTGGCTTCATCGCGTTGGTTTTTGCTCTGTGGCACAAGAAAGGTCAGGGGAGAAGAAGCAGGCAGAGGAGTGCAAGCAGAATCGTCGCACTGGTAACTACTACTAACTGCTCAGCTCATCTCTCGACCCCTCATGCACATGCTTTCATGGTTCCTTCCTGTTGATTCGTTGCCTACATGCATGCATGTGTCGTCAGGCGAGGAAGGCAGCCGGGACGACGCCGGCGCCGGCGCCGGGGAGGAAGACGAACATTGGTCGACCTGCCAAAGGTGCCCAAGAACAGGAGGGTGCATTGCTCATGTAATTCAGTAACTGTAAGGCCGCATTAGCCATGCTTAAGAATGAATGACGCCACCTTTGTTCAGTAATAACTACAACTACAAGCAGGCAGCATCAGTTATGCGGTAATGGAAGGAAACGTTGAATATTCCTTCCTTGGTACTCTAGCCCGGTTCTCGACAAAGCGTTGGCGTGACTGATGGTGTGTGGATGAGTGAAAGCACGACAACTGGTAATGGCATCCACGATTTCAGAAAGCGTCGGAAGAGACCCAAGCAGCAGGATCGAAATGTATTTGGACCGACGTACCACATTGCCCCACACTCACAGTTATCCAGTTGTGCTCAAAGCGACTGAATATGTAACTGTACACTCAAAATACAATCCGTCCTAACAGGGTACAAAGATCACTTACGATTCCAGTATCTATGCAAATCGGACAACAAACACTCCAGTTATCCATTTGTGCTCAAAGCGACTGAATATGTAATTGTACACTTGACTCAAATACAATCCATCCTAACAGGGTTCAAAGATCGTCACTTGAGATTCCAGTATCTATGCAAATCGGACAACAAACTACATGTGGTGACCCAGCATACCACTGCATGGTGTAGTATGCTATAGTCGTTGACATAGCACCAATGGATCACCGTCCACCAGTGTTACGTCATCAGAGTGATACAACAGAAACATCGCAGGTCCAAGACAAGACTATAGATTACAAACAGAAGATCCAAAAACAACAGATCTTTAGAACCTCCTCGAAACAATGAGGCAAGGCCCTAATAAAAGAACATCAAATGGAAAAGCTCAGAGGGACTAACTTAAACTAGCCTACTGCTAATACGGTTAGGCTTGCAATTGCGCTATAGCAACGCCTACAGAGATAGGTTCTATGACTAGGAATCTATCCTATTTTACACCACGCCTTCATTTGACCTCCGTCCTCCTTCAATTGCTTCAACTCGATGTAGTTGCCTTCTTTGGTATCTTGGGTTTATCCGTCTTCAGAGCCTTCATAGCCTAGAGTGCTGCCTTCAGGTGGTTCCTCATGTCTAGCAGGGGTTTAGGAGGCAAGGGTGAGTAACAGCGTTACCCAGCAAGTTCATTATGCAAGGTGGGAAGTTTGATGCATAAATACAGCCACGGACAATGGATTGTCGTAGGCTAATGCAAGTTTTCGAAAACATTTCTTCAAAAGGTTGCTTTTATTCCGAAGACTATGCTCGTCAGGAGCCACAGGGCTAGGGCTTTGAGGAGCCTCCTTTCCTGCTGCGTTCGTCGTTCCATCCTGGAACGTGGAGTAACATGTCACATTCATACACTCTGCAGAGGTGCGCTGCTTTGCCCATAAGAGATCAAGACTTTGTTGCACATCCGGGCGATCTTCCCGTCCACACTTCCTTGGTGTGGGGCCCAGTCAATAATCCAAGCCAATCACTGCGCCTTTCCACCATCCCCGCACACCCCCCATTACTCCGGTTGCAAGCTAGTGGGCCCCGTCCCATGCTAAAACTTGCTGACCAGTGGGCACCGTCCCAAGCTAGTCCCGAAGCCAACCTTCAATAGATGCTAGAAGCCACAACCCGAAGGTGAGATTATTATCCGAGCCATCTCAAGCTCATGAGCGGATTTACCACCGCCTGACTTGTACTATGCATCCGTTGGTGTACGAGAGGAAAAGGGTACAGCTGACTTCTCCGTCCCATTCCAAATCTTATGGTTGCGCGTAATATTCGGCGCAAGAATCACTGGCGACATTTGTTGTTAAGTCCTAGGTGATACTTTCCCGTGCAAATGGAACCTCCACCACAACATTCTTACCGTGGTCCCATCTGCCAGCCATATGAGATTACCACCTCACTGGTGGATAACCATAGTCATTTTATTATAAAATAAGTTTTCTGCCCATTTGGTGTGATATGCAGTAATAACATTTTGAAAATAGTTTCTTAGCAAATACTTCAAGAGGACATGAATTAAAGGAATGAACTTGCCTTTCTGACTGCAAGATTATGCAGCCAGGGCCTTCGATATAATATAAGCTCCAAGAAATCTGGAAACAACATCATTGGTCCGGTAAGGACTAATGTTTAAAGAAGCAGCATGATTATTGCATAAGTATGAGATGCATCGCAAAGTACCCCGTATCTCACTCTCGGAGATTTTGTGTTGTTTGAGTTGGGTGTTTTCATTTAGAGTTGTTTGGTCTTCAAGTTTACTTCACAAGCAAGATGAGTTGTTTAACATTAATGTTCATGTATCATATTAAGTTTAAGAGTAACGTAAAACCACGTATAAACACTCAATGGTTGCTTTCGGTTGTATATATTTAATGTTGGTAGAAAACTTGTATCAACTTTAATTAAGTAGAGAACTAGTGTTAAATTACAAGATGGCAAAAAGAATAACCTTTGAAGAACATAAATAATGTCTTACATTGCTGATACTATATCACATGGTTAATAGAAAGTTTATAACATTATTCTTCTTTGTGTGTTTTACCCAAGACTTTGCATATGAACAATATTTTAATTTAATTAAACACTTAACAACTTAAACATAGTTTAGTTTCTAATGAATGAATGGTGTGTTTATTATAGAATAAAACAAGTTGCATTGCTACCTTAGTGTTATGAACTTTTAAGTTATTTCCTACTTATTTTACTTAACCGATTATTAACAAACATGAGTTAACTAACACATGGAGTAGGTACTTATTTATACATAATAAAGCTTAGTATTCTAAAATGTTATTAGTTGTTCATTTCATTTAAATGGTTGCAACACAGTAGTAGAACATCTTTTGTAAGCGTATAACTTTACTTTCACAATTATGACAATAATTCTTATTATTTATTATTTTAGAATCGAATATCATTTTAATATAGATTTAATGAAATAAAATATTTCATGTTGTAATATAAACACATTACTAAAGTTAAAGCTATGCATGTGAGACAATTTGAATGAAGTTTGAGATGCATCCAAAATAGGATTTCAAATAATATCTTATTTAAAAGATTAAGTAATTTGTTTTCTAGATTTTTTTTAACTATATTCAAAATCCAATTATAAATAAACATGAGTTAAATAATTAAGGGTATAAGTAAAACATTTATTCAAATACGACTTAGTAATTTAAATCTTTATTAGATTTTTATTTATCATAAATGATTACTAAGTGGTAGTAGAATATCTCTCATAAGCTTATACTTTTATTTTGTTTATTTATTTATGTTTAATTTAAAATAATAATACTTATTTATTATTTAATAAAATGGAATATTATTTTAAAATAGCAATAATTGTATTCTGAATATTATATGTTATACTGAATTTATATTTTCAGTAAAAGAATGTATGTGAAATATTTTAAATGAAGTTTGAAATACATCCAAAATAGTATTTCAAAATCACTTCATATTTTAAAAGATTATGTGATTTATATCTTAAATTTTATTCCATTTAAGTTTTGTTCCAATACAAATAAGAATGATACAAAAATATAGATTTTATTTTTCTGATCATTTTGGTATAAAGATTATACTTTTCTGATTTAAAATGAATTAATTATGAATTTATAAAGTTTATTCAATTTAAAGATTTGAATTAAATTAAAAGAAAATGATTTAAATTCGTGTGCTGACGTCTGCTGACGTCAGCGATGAACTGAGTTCAAAGTCGAGGATCAATTCGGTAACACAGCACAAATTGGCATGAATGGAACCTATACTGAGGTGGAGAGTGTCTCTACGAACCATTTGGTGGTGGCGGGATGACCATATGGTCACCGGACTGTCGCCGGCGGCGAACTCCGGCGGAACCCGAGGACGGTGCATGTCGAGCTCGCAACCTCGGACGAATTAGGTCGAGCGGAGGGGATGGGAAGGAAGCTGAGCTCACCCTGAAGCTTGAGAACTGCTCGGAGAGACAGGGCGTGGACTGGCGGCGACGAGCTCGTCCACGGCGTCGGCGACCGGAGGCGAGGAAGACGTCGCGATTCTCCATCTCCCGAGCTCCCCTGCACGAACGGCTCGACGAGGAGGTAGAGGAGGACGGGGCAAAGCTTCCTGGGTGCACGGCACGGGAAGGGGTGGCCGGAATCAACGCCTATCGCCGGCGCACGGCGGCGATCGAAGAGCTAGGGTTAGGGAGTTTAGGGAAGTGGAGAGAGGAAGAAGGGCGAGGCGCGAGTGAGAGATAGGGGATGAGGACGGCTCGTCGGCGTCCTTATCGCCGCGGGAGCTGAGGAAACGGAGCACGGCAGCTCGGGGGCGTAGCCACGACTCTGCCGTCCTTCTGGCTGAAGGAAGAAGAAAGGGAAAGAAAAAGAATTTTGCGGATAACCCCCTGAAGTTTTGGAAAACTGCCAAAACCGTTGAAACAGGCCCCTGGTTTCTGTTTTGGATCTGCTTGTGATTCTGGAACTTGCAAACAAGTCCAGGGAAGTTTATAAATGAATTAAAATGTTATTTCCTTTAAGACATTTATATATTTGATATATTTTGAATATTTGGTGTAGTTTTGAATTCTTTTATCACATAAAGTGAATTTGGACCATTTGCTATTTTCTTTCATTAATGTCTTTTACTTAATTAATTTTTGGTAGTGCAGGTGAGGCACATGGAATATTTTCTATGTTATAATTCCAATTAAATTGATTTGAGGTTTTGGTTAAAAGACTTTGGATAAAATAATTATCCAATTTGTTTCTATTCATGGTTTTCACTTATTTGTTTTTATGGTGCATTATAACCATGTGAAATCATTTCTTGATATAATTTTATTTGCTAGGTATATTTTTGAATTATTTTATCCTTTTAATTGAGTTTGGACATATTTAGGTATTTTCCTTTCCTTGAACTTTATATCTGGCACTTGATTAAATTTCTAGGATGCATTTAGGAATATGAGAATATTTCCTATGCTATCATTTAATTTGGAATTTGTTGTTTCCAAATTTTCAATTGATATGAGATTTTGTTTCAAAGAATATATGTGATCATGAATATTCCATTTTGTTATCTTTTGTTGCTTCCACTAAATCATTTTTATGATGCATTTTAACCATGGGAATATTATTTCTATGGTATTCTTTATTAGTTTCTAATTTGTTTCCATCAACTACTAAAATGAAATAGGTTATGGGTTTTAATATATTGAAATATTGGAGTGCACCAATTGGTGGTATGGTGATTTAAGTATTTCATACCTCACCAGATTATGGTTTGATGGAAATAACAAAATGGATAATTGTGATTCCAGAGAAGAGTATACACAATGCTTTATGTCAAATCCATGCTAAGCATGAGATATTGCCAAATGGCTTTTATTAGTGATCCTTGACAAATAAATCATGTGAGAACATGATCAATTATTTATAAAAGCACAAGATAGGAATTCCTGCCTAAGGTTAGGGCTTATGGTGATAAGATGATGAGTTTATACTTCTTCTCATTTCATTCCCCAGTTAAGATGGAGTAAGAAAGTTACATACTTTCTTGATAGAGTTAGTGTATTAGGAATATATCTAATAATGGATATATTTGAGTTTGTGAATTGGGTTTCCTTGAACATATATCAACTAGTGCTTCTAGATGATTATTTTGCCATATGTCCAAGATTATCTTTTGTTGAAAATGAATTCTTGGTTCAACCATTGGATGATTATCCATTAGTGATATAGTGGCCCCTCTCTTGTATGATTCTTCATTCACATGGTCTTGAGAGAATAACTCTTGTGATGTCTAGATATGAATATTTCTCATATGAACTTATGCTTTGGTTTTACTTTCTCCTTGGTTATGATTTCCTTGGAGAAACACCATAAATCCATGTGTAACTTAACTTTGGTATTTATCCTTCTAAAGAAGAAGTAGATAATCAAGACACTTGTCATGTATTGAATTTCCAACATCACTTGTCTCACCCTTGTGGTGAGGACAATTCAATTTAACCAAACCAACTTTCTTGGTTGGTGGTATGTGGATGTATGTGTATTTTATGACATCCAAGAACTTGATGTATTGGATGATTTTTCCTACTATACATGTATATATGGCACTCCATTGTATGTGCATACCAAAATGAGTTGTCAACAAGGTTGCAAAGCTTGTCATCAACCTATTTCTATATCACACTAACATTGTAATGTCATACCATTTCCTGAGAAATTAGTAAAGATGGTTGAAGATAAAAGAGTTTCCAATTCTTCATGATAGATTGGCATAACACTTCTATGCCCATCAAAGGAATGCTTCTCTATGTCCTCTTGTTGTACTTCTTCCCTTCTCGATATCTTCTCTAGTTGAAGCCTTCGAGAAGATTAGGAGATAAGAAAATAAGATGTCTAGGTCAAGGAAGAAGATCTAGGTTAAGATTTAGGTGATTCATCTTGGTAATCAAGACTGTCATGGATTCTATGTACTAGAAATATGTCTAGCACAATTGATAAGAATAGATGCTCAGAGAATACTAAGAATAATTGGGTTAATCATTATCTCATAGAGTAATGATTTGGTTTAACAAGTTCTATTTCTTTTGGAGTAACACTTTATCGTATATCTCTCTAACCCCAAAATAAGGTTTAATTCAAGATCATCTCGAAGTTTATAACGCTCAAGTTGATGATCTACTTCAATTCCACCAACTCAAGTGAAACTTCAATCACTTAGTGTTTTGAAAAATTAACGCGCGAAAATTATCCGGATTTTCTGATGCATGAATGCAATGCACACTCTTGTGTCCACTCTATTTCTGGACCCTAAGTTCTGGGATGTTACACTACAGAACAATTTAATTGACCCAGTTTATAATGAAGGCTGAGCAAAAACCATACATTGCCCTGTTTATGAGGAAAACCGGGCTAAAAAACGCACACCTGAGAAGACCTATTGCCCACACAACACAAGTCCACCAAACGCAACAAACAGACACCACCGGCCCCGGGGTCGCCGCCCCGGCTTTCACCACCCGGTACCAAATCCGCACATGAGCAGAGGAGGAAGAAAATTATAGTTTGGACTTTGTACTTCTACAAATAAGGGAGAAAGTTATAGCACCATAGAACATGGAAGTAAATATGGAAAGCTAATCAATGCTAATAAACTACTTTATTCTACCTAAAATATGTACTTCCTCCGTAGAAAATTAAGTAACGCAGATTTAGTACAACTTTATACAAAATACGTGTCACTTAATTTAGAACAGAGGAGGTAGTAATTTGTCGTCAAAGTGGAAATCTGTAAAGTTTGACAAAAGTTAAAAGATAAAAGGACAAATATACACGATATTAAATGCATATAATATAACAATATACTTCAAGATAGTTCTAATAATATTAATTGATTTCTTCGATCTCCATATTTTTTCGATCATCATGGGTTTATGACGGGTAAGCGCAAGTACTCCTCCCGTACCAAAATACAATATAAGATACACCTGACTTTTAATGGTATTGACCCCACAAATTTGACTACTTCCTCTGCCACAAATTCCTAACCTGTGCTAACGACAATATTTTCGGATTGGAGGGATTTTCATTTTTACTACTCCGTACTATATGTCTGCAAAATTAATATAAAAACATATAAAATAGTAAGTTAATATTTACGAGATAAACAGGTAGACACCATTTACACATACCGAATCTATATTACTCCTACTTTGGTCTACGATTATAAATGATTAATGGTCAAGATCGTCAATTAACAAACGGCCAGTCAATCGAGCCTTGTACTTACGTATTTCTGGACGCAGCAACAAAACAAAGGAGCACATTTTTCCACTCCGCTCCTGTCCGTGTCTCTTTCCCCTCGAGAACGCCGTGCACCGCCCCTCGCCGGCGGCCATGGACGCCGCCCCCAGCGAAGACCCCCCACCGACGCCCTCCTCCGGTGAGCGCTCCTTCCTCTGTCACTCCTCCTCCCCTTCGGCTCCAAACCCTATTCCTACGGGCAACCGAGTCCACGGCATTCAAGCGCCAGGAGCAAAACCGGGGGAGCGCAAGCGGCAGGGCCGTGGGAGCCCCTCGCCGCCCACCCCCCTCGCATCGCCCGGCCCCCTCCCGCGTGCCAACCGACGGTGAGCCGTGGCTTTGCGACCCGCCCTCGCCTCCGCCCCACGCCGCCTGGTACTGGGTCCCTCCAGCGGAGCCGTCCGCCGACTGGAGGTGGGGCCGGCGGAACCTGCCGCTCCTTCTCTCCCTCCCTCTGGTGTGATCCCGCCTTGGTGACCCTCTTTCTAGGCCTTCGCCGGCGGTATGCGCCGGAGGGGACGAGGGGTGGAATGGAAAGGCGGGGGCTTTAGCTAGAACCTAGGATTGATCCAAGGAGGCTGCATTTGCGTTCGTGTGGCTGGGAAAGGGCCTTGATTGATTGGGGGATTTGGGTTTATTGCGCCCGGCCTGGGATTTAGGGTTTTTTAATCATTTTTTTCATGAGTAATACAGTACTTCTTTGGTAGTATGCATGATACGGTCATGGATGTTCATTGCTGTGGCTATCTGCTTCCTGCAGGTACATTGTTGTTTGCAAGATTCTATATGTGTAGGTGTGGAAGCAACTTTGCTCTTTAAAATGCTAGTGTGAAAATTATAGTTTCTTTAGATGATCTTTTGTCTGGGTATTTTGTGCATGATTAGAAGCAAAGAACAGTATGTGAGTTTGCACTAATACTATTTTAATCCAGGTAACATTGCTAGTGTATGGCTACTAGCTTTACTGTCTTTCTATGAGTAAACCTATGAGACAAAAAGTCACCAAGCATGGATGTTGGGCTGGCCAGCCTGGGTTCGATCATCAGCTCTGTATTAATGAGATTGATACGTAGTTCCTCCTACGCACAAAAAACTGTTTTTAATGTAAACCTACTACTTATCAATAATACTGCCTATTTGTTCATTGATTACTTCTAATGGCCATTGCGTTTATGATTGTTATAGTTATCCGCATGCGACCATCTGCTTGTACTTATAATTGCCCTGTACGTATCTTATATTTTTCTTGTATTCCTTGCATGCGATTTATACAGAATATCATCAGAAGTGCTACTTCCATTGGTATTGAAAATTTATTTTTTCTCTTTTTTGTATGATAATAATCAATCATCTGTCTCTGTAGGCATGTACTACCGTAGAAAACAAAAGGCTCCCGACCCCATTAGTGGTCTTTCACTTCCTGCTGGGAGTGCCGTTCGCAGTTGGGGGTGTGGCAATGTTACCAAGGACATGAAAAGTGCGTATGCTCGGAAATTCCAATTGCTAAGTTTCCTTGCTACTCTGAATGAGCCCAACGGGAGTTATGTGGCGAGTGCTGAAAATAGTATGATCAGTAGCTCTATCAAGCAAACAGAACAAGAAAAGAGCGAAGCGATAATAATTCTTGATTCAGATGATGAAGATGAAAGCACTGTAGCATCTAAGCAACATACCCCTGAGAAAAACAAACAGCTGATTCCATCAGAGCAAGCTGGTACTCTCACAACATGGTTGGAAACCAAAAGAATTGATGAAAAAATTGAGACCACGCATTATGGAGACCAAAGCAGTCAAATTATTCCATATTGTCGAAGTGCAGCTTTGATGAATCAGTATCCTTTGCCCAGCTATCAGCCATCAGTTCAGTTTGAGAGAGTTATATTGCAAAGAAGACCTGAGGAGCAACGTATCCAAGATCTGGCTGTATGTACTTTTTCGCACGCAATATTTTACCTGACTATCTTTTATGCACTGTATTTATTGCTTTTGTTCTACATGCTTGTACTGACAAACTAGTATATGATATCAACGTGGTACTGGGCTTCGGTATCTCTGAAGGGCACTGCGAATCTGTTATAATCTTTGTTTTCAGTGTTCTTTTTAATGTTCAACCATCTAATTGTGTAATGCCTCTTAGTTTCATAAATATTGCTTTCTTTTGTACTGAATAATGGAGTACAAATGTTTGAAATTTGCTAGATATATTCCAACTCAAAGCTGAAAGTCCTCAGTTTCCAGCCATGACTCTTGCTGCTTAATGTAGGTTGCTACGCGTGTGGAGAAGATAGCAGAAACACTAGTTTTCCCTGCTCTTCCTAAGGAAAGAAAACAAAAAACAATTGACCCAAGCTCCCAGGTAGATGGGAATGCTGAAGCTGTGCCAAGAAAAAGGAAAAGGAAAAATGATGTGAATCCAGCAGTACTTGATTTTCCCTCAGAAACCAACAATCCTGTGGAGGAAGATGAGCTTTTGGAGGAAGATGAGCTTATGGAGGAAGAGGTTAAACCAGAAAAAGAAAGTGATGGTCTCGACGATTTTTGGAATGACTTCTCACTGGCTATGGAAAGCTCTAAGGTATAAGTTATTCTGACTTTTTCTTTCTGCAGCATTTTGAATTTGTAGGTTAACAGTTGTTCTTACAAATGTGTGCAATGTTATTACTTTATTTAAATATTAAAGAGTTCAGTCCCCCATCCCTCTCCCCTCTCCCCTATCCCAGCTCATGTGGTGCTCCCTATGTGGAATCCATATGGTTCCACGTGTGCAATACCTGTCAACAGAACAGCCTGGACCTGGGTTAGGGGGTAATGTATATGGGCGCCTGATGGACTTAACAATTTGCACAAAGTAAATTTCATGGTTACTGTAGTGTAAAAGAAATTTGTGTACTTTATTTCAGTTAAGACGTTAATTTTGATTTGTGGTGCTTGCCATAATGACTTGGTTGTATTTATTGGCCAGCTTGACACCGTTGAAGAGGTAGCCAGTGAGAAAGAAGTGGTTGAAAAAGAGGTGGACGATGACTGCAATCATGACATACAGATTCATGATGATCTGGGCCATGTATGCCGTGTCTGCGGTATGATTGTGAGAAGGGCTGACACAATCATTGATTATCAGTGGAAAAAGGTATATTGTTTGTTTAAGATATGTGATGCTTCTGTAACTCCGAGCTCATTTAACAACCTAAATTGTTTTTTATATGCATGTTGTTTTAATGTTAGGAAGTTCTTACCATATCCTATTTAGCAACTAGCAAAGTGGCCCACATGCATGAGCAGACATCACTTTTAGTGTGTGATTGTTGAAACTTCTTTAAAATACATTATTGATTCCATATGACATTGTTTGAACAAAAACGTTTCTTGTAAAAGCCAACCACATAAAGGGGCACAATATGCCAATCATACCTGAGAACTAGTACATACCATCTTATCGACAAAATGGACACATTTGCTCACCCTGCACACCCAGATGCTGCATCGCGTGGCTTATTATTTTGGTTATTCCTATAATTCCATCATGAAGAAACTTTTCTAAGATAATAGCACATATAGATATAGTTGTTATTTTCTGATATTCGGTATCAACTGCTCTGCATCATATTCTTTCGCAAATGTCATGATGGCATAATATATACTTTGGAATTAATTGAGTTTTCAATTAATCATTTTTTCCTGAAAACTCTCAAGAGATCTGGCTATCTATCCAATCAATAGGGGGTGGGAAATGTGACAGGAGAAACAAAGACTACAGAGGTTGCTAAAATTGAACTACTTAAAATCCTGAAAACATATCCAATGGCGTTGACAGCAGAGCCTCTATTGCATACATATTCTACCTTCATTTTGTCTGCTCATTGGTGAAACTTGCATTGCTCTCTGTTGAAGGGACAATCATCTCCTGAGTTTCCAAATAGTTCATATTGTGAGGATGATCATAAGTATTAATAATGATACCTTTTCTACTACTGTTATGCTCTCTGGGCAGTAGATGCCCTTGTAGCTATGATTTTTTTTAATAAATATGAGAAGTCATCTCTGGTTCATCTCCAGCTAGATTAATCTATTAAAGAAATTCTCTCAAAAAAATCATTAAAGAAACAACGGAGGAATAGAGAACAGTGACATGTCATTTCAGCTTGTTGCAACACATAACAGCTAGATTTATCTATTAAAAACCAACCTAGCAATAGATAAGGGTACACATGAATGCATTGGTGGTCAGCAATCCAACACATTTCCTCTGAAGCGAAACCGTTTCAAATGAATTGAAATGCAAAAGAGCTGTACAATACCCGGTCCCCAACATGATAATATCACATCACTAAATAACAATTGACAATCCTGAACAGAAAATCTAAGTGCTCGAGTCATCCTCGAATGTTACTCTTAATACATGATCAGTTCTTTCATTTAATTGCTTCAGTATCTAGCATAGAAAGTTTGCAACATTGTACAAATTGGAATATCTTAAGAATATGGACAGAATAATACCAGCCTATGACTATAGGAAATAAAATTGGTCACTGATCATTTTCTAAACATGATGATACTGTTTAAAAAATTGTTCTAAAAAGTAAAATAAGTGACATCATATCTATTAAAATTTTGACCGAGGAACATAATTTGTTACTGTGGAAAGAACAAAAATATGCTGTGTATTTAGATTCCAGAAGACCAAAACAACATATATTATGTATGTTTCAAATTCCATAACAATTGAGGGTCTATCTCATTGAACAAACCTCGGAGAGTCTCATTTGTTTTTACAATAAATGCAGACTGCAGCTATCTAAATCATCTTGTACATATACTCGATCTCCAAGTGTTCAACATATTTGCATACAGGACTCTTCGGTTTGACACAATATCTAAGATGTTGAAGGCCAAGAGTTTGTGATGTACTGACATGTACTAGGAAAGCATGTAAGAACTAATTAAAGCCAAAAATTTAGTTGTCATGATATGCTATGAAAAAGAGAGAAATTCACAATTGCACATGTTGTTATTGACGTAGGATAGACAATTAATGGGCATCATTTGAACCATTAGTTACATATGCAAATACCATGTCAATCCGTGAAGGGCATACATGGCTTTTATGCAGATCCTAAGCTTGGCCTTTGCCCAGAAATAAACTAAGTGGATAGTAGAATTGCCTGAAAAATGAGATTCCAAATAGAAATTCATCACATATATTCTTATCTGTTATAACAAGATATCCTTTTACTGTTTGAGAAAATTTGGTGTGTACTTGTTGTAGAATTGGATGAAAATTTAACAGATATGCTGATCCGTTCAACAAACAGTTGGATGTTTTGCTTTTTTGTGAGAACATTGTAGTCTACCTTTCTATTTTCTACCGTACAGTGCTTTTTTATATATAATGATAGAGAGACGATGTGGCTGGGCAACATTACACAAGACATGTGATTAGTAACAAATATCGAACTTCGACTACATTCACTATTTCAAATGTTTATATGGTAAATTGGTAATCATGAAATTAAAATGTATGACTGCAACAATCAATTTACATTATGCTTACCTTGTGTCAGGCATCAAGGTCAAGATCATACTTCTCTGAATCACGTTCAAAAGATTCTGATGAGATTGTCATTGGTGATGTTAGAGTCGCTGAAGAACTCATGGTGTTAGACATTGCCATTCATCCAAGACATGCAAAGCAAATGAGACCACATCAGTTGGCAGGTTTCCACTTTCTGGTTAAGAACTTAGTCTCAGACAAACCAGGAGGTTGCATTCTAGCCCATGCCCCTGGTTCAGGGAAAACATTTATGCTGATTAGTTTCATTCAGAGCTTCCTGGCAAAGTATCCCACTGCAAGGCCCCTTGTTATACTTCCCAAAGGCATCTTAGGTACATGGAAGAGGGAATTTCAACGGTGGCAAGTGGAGGACATACCACTCTATGATTTTTATTCTGTCAAGGCTGACAAGAGAACAGACCAGTTGGAAATCCTCAACTCGTGGCAAGCCAAACTGAGTATCCTATTTCTCGGATACAAACAGTTCTCTCGGATCATTTGCAGTGATGGGGGTGGCACCGTCGCGGCTGCCTGCCGTGACATGTTGCTTATGGTCCCTAACATACTGATTATGGATGAGGGCCATACACCTAGGAATCGGGAGACTGATGTGCTAGAGTCACTGAGCAGAGTACAAACTCCACGTAAGGTTGTCCTATCTGGTACACTTTTCCAGAACCATGTCGCAGAAGTGTTCAACATCTTGAACCTTGTACGCCCAAAGTTTCTCAAGATGGAATCATCTCGTCCAATCGCCAGACGTATAATGAGTCAAGTAGCAATATCAGGTGGAAGGATTACAAAAGGGGTTGCTGATAACGCATTCACCGAGTCAGTAGAAGACACCCTGCTGCATGATGAAAACTTCACGAGAAAAGCACACGTCATTAGAAGTCTCAGAGAACTAACCAAAGACGTGCTTCACTACTACAAGGGTGATATCTTGGATGAACTACCTGGCCTAATAGACTTCAGCGTCTTCTTGAAGCTCACTCCCAAGCAGAAAGAAACTGTTCATAAGTTGGGAGCCTATGAGAAGTTCAAGAGAAGTGCAGTAGGAACTGCATTATACATGCATCCTTGTCTGTCAGCAATGTCAGAAGTTGCTGCTGCAGATAGGGCTACCAACTTGAAAGATGCCACCATTGACGGTTTGGTCCAGTCTATCAACATGACAGATGGCGTGAAGGCCAGATTCTTCATTAATATCCTCGCGCTCGCGAACTCTGCAGGAGAGAAGTTGCTTGCTTTTGGTCAGTACATACTCCCCATGAAATTCTTGGAAAGGCTACTGGTTAGGACAAGGGGCTGGCATGTCGGGAAGGAAATCTTTGTGATCTCTGGTGATACTGGTCCAGAAGAGAGAGAAGTGGCAATGGACCAGTTTAACAACTCTGCTGATGCAAAAGTTCTGTTTGGTTCTATCAGGGCATGCGGGGAGGGCATCTCCCTTGTGGGCGCATCAAGGGTTGTCATTCTCGATGTTCACCTGAACCCATCCGTCACCCGTCAAGCAATTGGCCGGGCTTTCAGGCCTGGGCAGCAGAAGAAAGTGTTTGTATACAGGCTTGTGGCTGCTGATTCTCCAGAGGAAAGAGACCATGAGACTGCATTCAAGAAAGAGGTGATACCGAAGCTGTGGTTTGAGTGGAGCGAGCAGCAATGCACGTCCGAGGACTTCAAGCTGAACAAGATCGACATCGACGACTGCGAGGACGAGCTGCTGGACAACAACGCGATGCGCCAGGACATCAAGGCCTTGTACAGAAGGTGAAAGAAGGCTGGCTATTGTACATATGCCTTGCTACGAGGCCGCACTTGCTCTGTAAGTAAAGGGTCCTCTACAACTATTCCTCACACCATGCATGGCGCCTATTTCGCCCTGTTTTACGTAATTTTGCAGCCATTTGTTTTAAAACTGGTAACTTTTTCTTTTGCAGGGTGTTCCAGTTCCTGCTCCGTTGTGGTGGGATGAAATGCCAGGAGTTTGCTGCCAGCAAGGTTTTTTTTTTGTCGTTCGTGCCTGTGTTTATCAGGTTGACCTGTTCTGTAGTATGTGCCGACTTTGGACAGTAGTTAGCTAGAGAACTGATCAACTGATCCTCGTCCTCGTCGCGTTTCTTGATCAAGACTTCCAGGAGTAGCAGCTATGCGTCACCGCCTTGTCGTGAAACAATAACCCGAATAATGTTACTGCTTCGGATGTCACCTTTTATCAGGGTTAGAAGTTTTTGCTGCTCATAGAAAATGCAGGAACTCTTTATGTTGTTTCTTATGGTTTTCACCCAAGCCTGGCCATGTGTCACCTGTCGTTGGCCTAAATGGTGTTCTGTGTGGAAGTTACTGTTGATTGTAGCCAAACGATCCCAGAACACGATTACCGCCACGATGTGCTGCACATGGCACTGCTTTGTGACCGACCGCCAAATTCAGTGTGTGCCTGTGGAGCTACAAGATACGGATTCCTCCTATTTCGTTGCTACGCATTCATCATCTCTCCCAGCCGCCACCGATAATCAGAGACCTTCGCCTAACTAGAGTATTAATCTATCTAGCTTAGCACGTGAACCGAATACTCAGTGCTGCACTACATATACTCCCCAGCCAGCCGGGTAAACAACACCGAACAGAAGAGCAGCTAGCTAGGACGAAGAAACATGGCGCCCAAGGCACTCCCAGCTCTGGTTCTCCTCGCCCTCGTCTGCGGCCAGCTCGTGACCGGCGGCCACGCCCAGGCGTACATCGGCGGCATGGGCGGCACCAGGGGAGGATCGGCCGCTGCTGGAATGCGGCCACTGCCCTACCCTTACGCCAGGGGAGGAGGATCAGCCGGTGCTGGAATGCAGCCACTACCCTACGCCAGGGGAGGAGGATCAGCCGCTGCTGGTATGCATCCATCCATAATCTGTGTCGTGCCATTGATAGAACATTTCATCTTCATGTCATGTACTCTCTGTATTAGCCTAATCTGTGTGTGGTTCTGACACTCTTGCGCGTTTGGTTGGGGATCTTTGCTTCTCAGGGGATGATGGGACGGGAGGGCTTTCTGCTGTGGGAGAAGACAAGGCCTTCATGATCCACGGCGTGCCCTCGGCGCGCGAACGCCCGGTCCCTATTCCGCCCACCTCCAACTAGAAGTCCAGGCAGCGCAGCCGATCGAGCTGGCCGGCCAACCCAGGACTAGACTCTGTGGAAGAACCATGGTCCATGAACCCCTGAGAATGAATAAATCGTGCTGTGGGAAGTTTACCATGTCGTGCTGTGGTATAAAGGGGGAACATAAAGTTCCAATTATGTACTATTGAGAAGTCAGAACCTCAAACTGCTACTATCAAGGAACGTATTTTCTCCCAATATTTTGTTTACATCCGAACAGAAACGCAGGATGACTTCATCTCGATCGCGCACACGCCTTATTTATCTTAATCAACGACCAGGTCACATTGCGCGCGACACTACACCGTTGTTCTGGAAAATGTACATGGTAAAGAAATAGGATAAAACCTTAAAAAAAAGGATAGCCTTGCACGAATTTACGAGCTCTTTGAGTTATGTTATCTGGAGGAAAAACTACAATCATCGATCTACAATTAGAGACGGCAATATAACCCTGAAATTTCTATGTTCTGTTATATGCAGAGATGGTCCACGTGCCATGGTTAGCATTTTTTAGCATTTTCCACATCATAGAAAATCAATCTAGACTTTGTAAATATCATATTCTGTATGTACCTTTGTAATGAATAGGAGGCCAAGTTCTCTGCAAAATTACGATTTCAGTGAATTTTTAAAGTCTTATTATCCAACATATGACAACCACCAAAAGGATCGGTGTAGCGAGACGTTGTTTCCATCATAGCTAAGGTGTTTTAGAAGCTACCATGATCCTTTATCGGTAGAAAAATCATTGAAGCCATAGGCTAATTGCAAGAGATTCTAGATTCTTGCTATAAATATTTTTATTTTAACTTTGTAGAGCTTATATCTCTGTGACTTTTTTCTTACAAATACCATTTAGATTAAAATAACGATAAAATTACGACACATGTGGTATGGATTCATAAGTTGTGACAAACTAATTCTATTTTGATCATATAAAGAGGAGATTTTCTAGTTTAGAGAAAATGAATCTACTTGTGATGGGATTTTGTATTTATATTTATATATAGGTAAAATGGTTTCTACCCTCAAAGGTAACTACCCCACGTCTCATATACCAACTTACGGAAGTACTTTGTCATAATTTATCGGTTTGAGTATGTTCGTATACTATATCTAAGATACCCAAAAACAACTTTAATGAAAAAATTGCAAATGGCCTAATATTTTACACTATATACTCGAAATATCGTCATATATGCATATAAAAGAGAAGTATGTAGAAGTTTTCTACATACTACTAAAAAAAGTATCTATAGTACTGAAATAGCATTATATACTCCATACTACATGATACATACCTCATGTTATGATAGATACTCCATACATTGTGTGAAACACACGTGGGGTAGTTACCTTCGAGGGTAGTATGAATATGTCCTTTATATATATAAATAATCCATACATTTCTTTTTCTGCAAATACAAAGCATTTCAGATCCGTTTGTTCATTAGTAAGAAACAAAAATACGCTCGATATAGGTAAATTACGAGAATACCACGTAAATTATTTCATTTCAGTTGTGCATTTGCATTCTTCATTTGAGCCATACAAGTCTACAACACTACAAGATATCAATTTCTCCATTCCTTTGCTTAAACCTTAATTATCTCCTCCTCCAACTAGCAATTATGAAACGCTTCAGCCTATGCTGACTAGAAATTTATATATCTTAGCAACTAGGTCGTGTGTGTATGCATGAGCATCAACACACCATCGTATCACTATATGGCGTATGATTTAGTTTTTTTTCCTTTTTATATTTTTGCATAACCACTATGTGATTTAATTTGTACAAAATTTGTGTTGGTACCATTGTATATTACCTAGTGATTATTGTTATATAATGCTTAGTAACAATATTATGTGATGTAATGCAACTACAACTCATGAATTTTGGACATTTTCGCACACTCCGGCGTGCTTTCAAGACAAAGGAATCTACTTTTTTTTTCTCTCTCGATGTAGATGGGGTTTTCTAGTTCATATTTATACACAAAACAATGCATTTTTTCTGGAAAAGGGAAATCAATTCAGACTCGCGTTCATTAGTAAGAAACAATAATGCTCACGTATAGGTAAATTATGAACTACGCAGTCTATGATCCCTAGTATTATATAACAATTAAAGACCACATGATGGAGTTATTTTATTTAGATTTTAGTCTTACAAGTCTACAACACTACAAGATTTCGATTCCTCCCTTCTTTGCTTCAAACTTGATTGCCTTCTCCAGCTAGCAATTATGAATCACAAAGCTTTGGCCTTGCCCAGCTAGGAATTTATCTCCTAGCAACTAGCACGTGTGTGCGTTCATGTGCACCACACTAGCCTGCCACCACCGCCGTATCGTTCTTCCAACCCTTGCCTATATATTAGAGACAACGAATGCTCATAGAGGCACATTGCCAAGCAGAAGAAAATGGCATGCAAAACCATCCTCATGGCTCTGGTTCTGGTCGCGCTCATGGCGGCCACCGCCGCTACCGGCGAGAGAGGCCACGCCGTGCCGCTCCGACGCGCCGAGCAGGGCCTCGGCTGGATGAACGGCATGAAGGGCGGGCCGCATTCCGGCATGCAGCTGTCGGTTACTGCTACTGCTCACCGTCGCAACATGATTGGTAACCAACTAGCTATACTTTGTGAATCCCTGACGCACATCTTCAGTTCAGATGCACTAATTTTTCTTTGCATGTGTATCAGGCGATGAGAAAGAAAGCAAGTTCGTGATGCCCGTGCCGTCTTTCAAGCTCCCGCCGCTTCCTCCGAACGCCGCTTAATTAAGTGGATCATGGAGCTGGCCTGCATATGCCTTGACGTTACGTACCTGTGATCGACCACGTCAAAATGGATTAAGCATATGTTATAATGACATCGATCTTCCTTCAATAATAACTGTAAGGCGGCAGCAGCAGAAACAATATGTAAATGTAGCAAAGGAAGACAATTAACAGTAGGCGTTTCCTTGATCTAGTATACAGTAATAATAGTTAAATCTTTATTGGGAAAGCGTTGACGTGGAACCCCAACAACAACGAGTGGTCATGACAGCAACGGTTTCATATAACACGAGACGACAGCTAGACAAGACCGGCAGGTTCGACAACATTGCTCCCCTGCCCGGCCTCACATCCTCACAGACAGAAGCTCCAAAAGAAAATATTCTTACAAGCTTAATTGCCAACTAGACGACGTTAATGCTAGCCGTGTCACCTGAAAGCAAGCACTGATTTGTCTCGACTGATGTCTGACGTGCTGGACTGGATTACACGGCTGCAGTAAGATGCTAAGCCCGGTCAAAGTTCCATTTATGATGCAAATGAGCCAATGATGGCCGGCAGTTCGGTTAACCACTTCTCCACGCCCAGCTTTAATTGATCAATTCACAATCGACAAATGATGTGATGCAGAGGAAATCATCCTACAAAGCAAAGAATACATATCGATAAGTAAAAAGAAAAATAAACGAGACATCACATGAAAATCCCTCCAGACCTCGTGAGGCTCTTGATTGTTGGAGAAGAGCAGCCATTGAAAATCCTTCGAGACCTCGTGATGCACGAAAAAAAGAGACCTCAGTTTCCCCTCATCCTGGCTCGAAGATAACCATATCGTAGAAGAAGCTCACCCAATAACGCTGGAAAATAGAGGACGGGACTGCCAATGTAGCAGAGAAATCACCGCGGATAACCACATCATGTAAAGTTGTCAACCTGAAGACACCTCTAAGAAGGAACGTCCGCCCAGTCCAGAAATCAGATCAAACTGAAGGACAAAGAAGCATGGTTCCATTACGAGATCTCCAAGAGGAGCGCGGTGGTCGAAAGCGTGGCCGTGGCCAGCACAGGCAACCCCCAGGCAAGTCACACCGGCCACATCAGAGTGGCTGGAAACAAGTTAGGCATTCAAAGCTCAAGCTACACTAGCATTTACAAGCCAAAACTCCTCTTTTCAAGCATATGTGCCAAAATTTCAGAATAACCAGCAGAGACTCTTATACTGACATGTGGCGACATGTAAGCTCTGCCAACAGATGTGTTGCTAAACAAGCTCTGCCACAGGCTAAACGGCAAAGCTTGGGGCAGGTCTCGTCGCCGTCACTAGTCAGCATTCTGGATGACACATAAGTAGCATAACAGAAATATCATTCATTAGTGTTGTGTATAATTGACCCGGTCCTAGATAGTGACAGACAGGTTATTATTTTTCAGAGCCTGCACGTAGGCGTATATGAACGTTCCATGCTCCAGCGTTGCACACTTCCCACTCCCGCAGCAGTCTGAGCAGGCTAGCAGAGCAAGAATGGCGATCGCACGGGTCGTGCAGCTCTTTCTGCTGTCACTACTGCCACTGACAGGAGTCTCAGCTCAAGAGCAGCCGCCTCCGCAGGTTGTGCGGCCAGGCTGCCGCGACACATGCGGCAACATCACCATTCCCTACCCCTTTGGCATCGGCGACGGTTGTTACCGCGACGACGGCATGCTTGGCTTCAAGCTCGAGTGCGATGACTCCCACGCAACACCGCGGCTGAGCGTGTCTCGCGCTGGCATGCGGATGCGTATCACCCGCTTGTCCCTCGCCACCGGCGAGGTCTGGGCCAACCTCAAAGCGATGCGCTACTGCTACAACAACGATGGTGTCATCGTCAATCAGAGCGGCATCATGGCTACGGCCCTCATCAGCAGCCACTACCTCTTCTCTCCGACCAAGAATAGCCTCGTCGCGCTCGGCTGCCCCAGTCATGGTTTCTTCGTCGACGTCTCCGGTTACTACGTCAGCGGCTGCATGTCTCTATGCCGTCCAGTGCAGTACGTCATGCCGGGCTCCTGCACGGGCGTCGCCTGCTGCCAGAGCACGATACCTGGCGCTGTCGACTACTTCGAGCCGCACCTGCTCGACATGCCCAAGAAGGATGGAGACCCAATCATGTACACCAACACCACGACTTGCCGTTATGTGTTCCTGGTGGAGACCGAGTGGCTAGGTACAAGATACAACAATGTCGAGAAGCACCTCAACCGGACCGACGACCTCACCGTGCCCATCATCCTCGATTGGGCGGTAAGGAATGTTGGCAACTGCAGCACTGCCAAGCTTAACAGAACTGACTACGCCTGTCGGAGCACAGGCAGCCATTGTTTCAGATCCAAAAATGGTGCTGGGTACCGGTGCAACTGCTCCAGGGGGTATGAAGGCAACCCATATCTAGAAGACGGATGCAGAGGTAAGTACACAGATAATTCTTGCTGCAACTTCAACATAGCTCAACTGCTGCCCAGTTTCTGATGATATTTTTTTCCAAATGGAAGACATCAATGAGTGCGAGCGCGAAGAAGAGCAACCATGCTACGGCATCTGCATAAATACTCCAGGAAGCTACACTTGCCAATGCCCGCCTGGGACTAGTGGTGATGCCACCTGGAAGAATGGTTGCCAGCCAAAGGACAGTTTCACCCTAGCCCTAAAAGTAGTTACAGGTAAGAAGCTGACAGTCCTGGAACTTCTATCCCTTTGGTTGCCCATGCAATTTTTTCGATCGGAAAGCTGATGGTTTATCGAATGCCGTACTCAGGTGTCAGCCTTGGAGTGTTCATGCCTGTGTTTATGTGCTTCTGGCTCTATCTCGGGCTCCAGAAGAAGAAGCTTATCAGAACAAAGCAGAAATTCTTTGAGGTAAACGGAGGCGTCTTCCTGCAGCAGCAGATGCGCTCCTACAATGGCACTGGCACCGGTGGGTTCAAGATCTTCTCCAAGGAAGACCTCGAGAAGGCAACCAACAACTTTGCTGCCGAACGTGTTGTCGGCCGTGGTGGGCACGGCATTGTCTACAAGGGTGTCCTTGAGGACAAGACAGTGGTCGCAATCAAGAAGTCAAAGATGATAGAAGATGCCCCAACCAAGGAATTTGCGATGGAGATGTTCATTCTCTCCCAGATCAACCACAAGAATGTTGTCAAGCTGCTCGGATGCTGCCTCGAAGTAGAGGTGCCCATGTTGGTCTACGAGTATGTCTCAAACGGTACCCTTTACCACTACATCCATGGCAGTAAGGGCCTCGACTGTGGCACAACCTTTGAAACCTGCCTTCGGATAGCAGTGGAGTCAGCCGAGGCACTGGCATACATGCACTCTTCGGCCTCGCCGCCGATTCTGCATGGAGACGTCAAGACGGCAAACATTCTCTTGGACGACAAGCTCACAGCAAAAGTTTCAGATTTTGGAGCATCAAAACTGGCACCAACTGATGAGGCCAAGATGGCCACGTTGGTGCAGGGAACTTGCGGTTACCTTGATCCGGAATACTTGATGACATGCCGGCTGACTGAGAAGAGTGATGTGTACAGTTTTGGTGTCGTCCTATTGGAGCTTCTAACAAGGAAGAAGGCATTGTACTTCGACGGGCCGGAGGAAGATAGAAGCCTTGTTTTATGCTTCATGATGGCAGCGAAGGTAGGTCAGCACCAAGAGCTTCTGTACAGCCAGGTGAGGAATGCAATAAGCAGCGAAACCCTCGAAGAGATCACGCACCTCATCCTGAGATGCTTGAACATGAATGGGCAGGAACGGCCAAAAATGAAGGAGGTTGCAGAGAGACTAGAGATGCTGAGTAGATACCAGCACCACCCATGGACTCAAGCAGATGCCAACACGGAGGAGGCGCAGAGCTTGCTTGACATGGAACAGAATGTGAACTACAAGTTCACACAGGATTACGTCCTTGATTTTGAAGGAAGCAGTTTATACAGCTTTAGCTCGTAGATCGAAATATATTATGATTTTCATTCTGCATATCCTTTCAGATATGAATTCTTTTGGATGTAAGAAAATAAATGCACATATAACACTTGTAGCAAACTGAACATAAGGAAAGATCTATACCTCATACAGGTCATACAATCCAGTGAAATTGTCGAAATGACATAAGCCAATAATATGCAACTAAAATTGGTTACCGCTTTTGTACTTTTTAAGATAAGGATATAAAGATAACCTGCAACCATTTATTAGGATAGAAAATTACAAATTTATACAAGGGATTTGCAAATCATTTGTCTGCATTTATTGACTAGGCAACCACTACAAAAATAATACTTCTTAACTTGATTTGCAGGCCGCGTGCAACCTAAATGTACAAGATTGTTTATGTGAAAAATCTGCACCTTGTTACTATATTTGAGAAGCTGTACCTTTTCATTCGGGGAGCTGGTGTCTCATGAACTTCCCTGGAAAAGCTTCCTTACAAAGGAATGAGCTTCTGATTTACGTCAGGGCACTGAACGTCCAATGAGAAACCCTTTTGCCACTGTATCATTATAATCCATAAATCCCACCAGGAACGGTCATTGGTCTGCAAAATGGAGAGCAAATTATGTTAGCAGTGTCTTGGTCTGGCCTATGTTTGCTATGTTCAGAGCAAAGAAGTTCCTAATATAGCTTCTCTGATCGATTTTGCTTCCTGGCTAAGTAACTTTGTTTATCCTGATGATTCAAAAGACCCTTAATTAATTTATACAAAGATGAGTAATCATACATAATCTTTGTTAAATATGCTGGTAGACATAACACGTTTTTTTTTTTCCTTTTTAATGTGTGCACAGCTGAGATCACTGCAGACCCTTTGTTTTCTATTAAGATGACCTGTAGAGGATAAGCTCTGGTAAATATGCTAATAGCAAACCTGACGGTTTAGGCCCTAATAAAATGCTAGTAAAAGTTAATAACACAAACCTGAGCTCCCTGTGCCCTGTGAAATATGAACTGCTTTCTTATAAGATTACCCATAACTGAATAAGCATCACCGATACATCCTACCTAAAAATAAACTGTACTTCGTGAGATCTCATTAAAATAGCTGAAAAAGGGATTCAATGCAAAGCAGTGAGTTACATACAAAAACAAACGAACCACTGTGGAAGGCGTTGCTAAAGTACTTTTTGCAGAATTTTTTCCTTCAATAGAAGGAACTTTCTATCATGTTTCGGTTGGCGTCAACTTTCTTTCTTAAATCGGATGCTTCGGCCGTGCCAATCGTTCCAGAAATGGCCAGTGCATCTGTACACAGAAGCAACTCACAGAAACTGCATGGTTGTGCACTTGTGCTGGCAATACCTGAAAAGGGGTCCCATGAGTTGACGAGAACAAGAAGCACATAAATTGGAGAGATAAGAGTTATACTTTACAGTAGCAATACCAAGCACACTGAACTCACATTTGGGTTGCCTTTATACTAGACGACACATTCTGGTTCCCACTAGTTTATTAGCTCTTAATCACCTCGCCTTTCCATTTCCTGAAGAAGGGGCCAATTTTCATCCAGCGGATTCTTGAGCTCCTCCATGGCCACAAGCCCACAAGCCGCTGTTCGTGGAGATACAGGATATCAGCAAGACACAAGCCACATTCTTCATCAGTGAACAGCAGAGCGATGTGGTTACATAGCTGAAACCGAATTCGTTCTCGAGATCGTGTCACAACTAGCACACATTCAGCCATAACCCAACCGGCGCTATCAGGGTGTTGTAGCACGCACACGCCACTACATTAGTGTAAGACAAGGGAAGACTGAGTGATTACTCGGATGAGCCACGCCTTGGACTGTTCATCAGCCAAGTCTGTTCCCTGCAATGGCAGTCAGCCAGGCGAAATTCACAACGCCCTTGTCAGCTTTGATTAAAGCAGGAGAGTGGGTAGATACTGAAGCCACATCGTCAGAATTTCCTATCCACACCTGGTGGCTGACCGCTTGGACCTCGAGCCTCTAAATTCAAGAAAATGAAACTCAATAGAATCAAATAACCCAGGGCAGGCACTAGAAATATAATCTGAAAATAGCATGAGAGGAGCTCAGGCGCACCTAGAGATGCTCTAACTGCCTGGAGGGACTGGAGATCCCGCGGCGAGGCTTACCGGCGCGAGCATCGCCTTCCGCGTCCCTGGTAACACAGAGGTTGAACGGTCGAACCGAATAAGCCACAGTGGCAAAGAAACAAATAGTGAGCGGGACGTGACGAGTAAGCGCGCACCCGTGCGATGTGATGAAGCCATAGTCGATACCTGGAGTAGGAGCAGCGGGGGAGAGGCGCCGCTCGGGCAGACGAGGGGAGGCCGCGGCGGCGGGGCTGGGAGTGGCGACGCCGCACCGGCGAGGAGGAGGCATTGATTTGGCGTCAGTTTGGGCCTTACGGAAGCGGGCTGCTACGCGTAACAAAATAAAGCCCAGCATTTCATTTGCCGTCACGACTTCCTTTGCGAATAATACGGCGGCCCAGCTGTTGCGAGGAATGATGCAGGCATGTTCCTCGGAGCTGACGAAGGGGCCTTCGGATCCGGAGACCATGGAGGCTGTTGCTTGCAGGGAGGGTGTAGCTCTTGCTCAGGATTTGCACCTCCATAGGGTTAAGCTGGCTAGGGATTGCCAGAACGTGATACGCCGAATAAATGGAAGAGATAATCTAGGTAAGTATGACCAAATCGTGCTGGAGATTGAAGAAACGGTGACTGAGTTTCAAGATTTCAGTTTTATTCATGAGGGAAGAATGACAAGCATGGATGCTCACACCCTAGTTCTATTTCTCTAGACATAGGTAAACATGTTTGGTTCATGGATCCACCTGATGGAATTTGTAAGCAGTATAGGCAACAAGTTTCTGACGCGCTCTTTTCCTCACCAGGGCACCTAACGGGGCTGAGAGGTTTTTAATGAGGCGGCTTGTTTGTTATTAATAAAATGGTTTTAATTCTAAAAAAAGCTACTCCATCCGTTCTAAATATAAATCTAAAGATGTTTAATTTTTTTTTAAATTCACATACATCTACATATTCTAGACACATTTTTATGTGTGTATGTTCACTAATTTTCATCCACATGTATTCAACATGTAAAATAGCTAAAATATTTTGCATTTAAAACCTGAGAGAGCACGTGGGAGCTGGTGCATGCCTAGTCAGGCTAGACATCAAGCTTGTGACGAGGTCAAGGCTAAACATCTGCCGGTTAAAACACACTCCCCTCCGTTCCATATTACATATGTATCTAGACATATATAAATGGAAGTGGTCTAATTTGAAACATAGAGAGTAAAATTCATTTCTACTCGCCCCTAGCGGATAGTAATATACACCTTATATGTAAACATTAAACTTCAATCGGAGTTCGCTTCCATTGTTGATCTCACCTGTTCAGATGGTTCATGCATCCCCACTTGATCGTGACAACTCAAATAATAATTTTGAATAAAAGGCACGGTGCCCTGCTTTATATAGAAATCATTTCTTACAACGTAACTGAAAGACCCCACCCCGAGCACGCCCGCCAGCACAGTTGGCGAAAAGTTAACAACGGGAGAGAGATCACTCACCCACATAACTCAAATAATAATAATTGGTGATATAAACTAGGTTTGAAGTACGCATCCAGTCCCCACGAAGAAAAAATTAAGCTACTCCGTCTAAATTATCGCCGTCGAGTCCAAACATCAGCTGAATCAACATAATATAATCCGGCTACTGCTGACGTGATCGGGCATGCGCTCGCAGCAGAGGTTAGCTAGCTTGGCAACACGTTCGTTACAGAAGCAAACATTTCGTTTAAGCGCGCGATGGAGACGCGAACGGTTTATTTGATCGTATATTATTGGTGAGGTGTTAGCCATCCTTGGAACACAAGCCACATAGCTATACATATATGCAGCATGTCCTTCGTGTCTGTCCTAGAATAATACAATCATTCGTGCTTGTTGCAAGATATATATGTAAACGAGATGAAAATTTGAGTTATACGCAGCAGATTCAGTAAACAAATTAATGCATGGACGGATTGTATCTAGCTGATCTTAGAGTAGAATTTAATCGAGTACACGGGCCGGCCGGAGGACATACCGACAGAGAGGTGTTTTTCTTTCTTTCTTTCTTTTCGGGGAAGGTCGGTCATTTTAGCAGTAGGTCAGGTGATGCAACTAGGGGAAAAACTAGTATTTCATCTCCTGGGATCCATCGAAATACATATAGTACCTACTAGTCGATCTAGTCAAAACGCACAATGAATTCCATTTCAAAAATCTACTTGCTATTATGATATTGCAGCGACCCCCGCTGTTCAGAGGAAGTCTATTCCCTAGACTTCCTAATATTCTACGGTTCAGAGGAATCCAAATTCTAGGAGGCAGTGGCGGGCGGCGGCTCTGCAGCAAACTGAAAACGAATCGGCTGCTAAGCTAGAGCCGGAGTTCTCTGCTATTTTATGTACGCTGGTGGCCGGTATATCCTTATTCTTTGGATTACCAAGAAGCGAAAAAACTTTGCCAACTGGATGGCATGCATCATGCTCCAGCCTCCAGGTAGGCCACTTCGCTTTCATGCGACGTACCCCAGCCATCCAATAATAAGGAGGCTCGTCCCATGTTTGCATCTGCTTTCTGTATTATCTTGTCCTAATTAAAACCCATCTATTGGTTGGCCAAACCCAACTCATCCACTAACGATCTATAAACAAATCAGGACCTTGCGAAAACCACCCAAACAAATGAGAAACCGTGGGCGCGCGGAGACACTTTTTGCTGATATGTTTTGTATGCACAACTTGATGTTGAGCATTTTAAAAGGCTGAATCCGTTGGACAAGGCGGTCGTTCACAGCATGAACATCACTCCTCTCAACAAAAAATATCAAACCGATGAGTATTTTTCGAGGAAGGACCTAAGATCGAACGCGTGATGCCCCTACGTACTCGATTTTTTCTTCCAAATTTAGTTGAGTTTGTTCATATTTCAATGAAAATGAGCACTAGTGGAGGCGGACACTGCTTTCATTGTCCTTTCCTAAACCCATCTCAAGCCTAGGCGGCATCTTGGTTGTCACCCGGTTGGATCTTCCTTCGGCCATCAACACCGTCTGCGTATCCGATGCACATCCATACGATGTGTGCGTGTTGAGTGTCTGCTAGACCGAATCTCCAGTCTAGATTTATGCATGTAAATGTAAAGTCGGAGCAGACAGTCAGATCATGGGCTTCCTCGACAATCAAGTTTGTACGTGTAGCAACACATGTGATGTCACCCAAAAGGTGGCATTAGACTAATCAATATAAAGTTAAATTGCCAAACAATAATTGTGTAGATCGAACAACATTTCCTAGCCGCAGGAATTAATAAATCAAACTAGCTGATGCCTAGACGGCCGGCTGGGTGTTACCCGCCGCTCGACAATTCACTAGGCCGGTTAATTTCATCCAATGAGCGCAACACGAGCGTTGCACCCACAACATTTGGAGCAATACACTTGGTCGGTAGTTAACATTTCAAAATCCTTTCCTGGATTGCATATAAAACAGACGGCGAGCGGGGCACACAGATGATTACTGCTAATCGTGACAGCAGACTAGCAAAAACAGTTATACTACTACGTACGTATTCCATGACCACATAGTGTGGTACGTACGTGTCCACTGTGTAGTTGCTCCAAGAAAAAGAAATACAGTACGCTAGCTACATCTACATGACCGGCGTCGAGACTAAACATCCCTGCACTGGATTAATTAAGATGCAGTTGCTGACCTCAGCGAGCATGCGGCGGACAGAAGCAAAAACGTTTGGCGTCATGGAGAGTCTGCTCCCATATATCACGGTCGATTTGTTTGCACGAATTATCGACCGGCGCTTGGATTGCATTATGGTCTGTAAACAAACACATTCTTGGTGCAACGTGTCTATCACCCAGAAAGACAATTATTGTCAGGGAAAAAAAAACAATCCACCCAGTATAGCCTCAAACATAATGTTTGTCTGACCCACGGGCTGGCTGGACATTTGTTTTTACAATTATGACCCTTTGGAGTGTAATTGTCAAAAATGATCTCTTTCAAAATTTATTGTGAAAAACGACCTGGCGGGAAGAAGAGAAAGCAGACATAGTGGATGGAGGGATGTACTTCCCGCCATAGGGGTGGCAGGAAGGGCCTTTTCACCAGCCACGCGTTTCACCTCCAGCCAAATGGTGTTGCGTCACCTCACCTCTTTTCGCCATAGAGGATGGAGGGAGGTACTTTCTCACCATCCCACGTGGCGGGATGACACGTGTTGCTTTCTCCTCTTTCAGACAGGTTATTTTTGACAATAAAATTTAGAGGAATTAGCTTTAACAATTACATACGACAGAGGGCTATATTTGTAAAAAAATCAGCCAGAGTGGAGGTGGACCATTTTAGCATGCAACTAGGAATATTATTTCCTTCCGCTGGTCTTGTCAACTGTCAACAATTAAACCCAGCTGGGTCCCGCATAAAGCGTACTAGTCCAACTCACAGCTCCATTTCCAACGTCTACTGCTGCTAAGATAGATATCGTGAAGCAAGCAAATCATCGCAGCTAGCTTTCGCCCCTTCGCTGTTGCTAAACTACGCTTTTGTGTCGCTCTCGATGACCGGTCGGTCAGGCATCCACCCATTGGCAACGGCAAATGTCGACAGGTAGAGCGAGAGAGATGAGAGATCCCTGCAGAATATCCAGATGCATGGATGCAGCTGTTTGCGCACGGAAGAGAATATATATGCCTTGCCGTTGCCGTTGCCGTGCGGTGATCTTCTCTTCCATGAAGTCGCCGGAACCGGGTACCTCCTTCTAGTTGTACCAACGGCGCGCCGGCGCGGCACGGTCAGAGGTCAAACACGAGAAACCGGCGCGGCTCGCAAACGACCGTGACGAATAGTCCCGCACGTTGTTGCCGTGCTGCACGCTGAATATCTCTGATCCTGACGGCACCGCTAGCCTGGAAGGAACTCCAGCCCTGACTGTAGTAAGTCCGGCCGGCGAATCCCAGTCTCGCCGGGCGGGCAGGGCGACTCGCGATTTCACGGGCGATCGGCGGATGCACCTTCTGTTCAGTAGGTCACGTAGGAAAACACAAGGAAAACATTCAATATGTACGTACCTCATATGCGGTGTCAGAGTAGAGTGGAACCCTTGAAATGACCGTGAACTTGCTTGGCATGGCTGTAACACTCCTTCCGTGGTTTCGTCCTCGTAATGGACCCTGTTTATCTACTAAAAAAATCTGCGGTTAGAGAGCTGGACATTTTATAATATCCATGTTTTCATGTCAAACATTGTAAAGAGGTCGAATTGTTGGAGAAGGCAATCATTCGTAATAAGAAATACTAATGGATTTCATTTCCTAACGCTGGTGGCTAAATCATTGATTGACTAAACAAAACTTTCCCCACCAACATCAGTAACACTTGAAGGAAATGCATATCTTGTTTTTCTTTAGCTAAAGTTTATGTTTTTCTCCATTAATATTTACCCTTTAAACCTTCCACCAAGTGGTTGTGTAGGGAATTAAAAGAAAACATTCAGTATGTACCTCAACTCTAGCCGGGGGAACTTTCATATGGACTTTTTTATGTCAAACATTGTACAAAGTAGAATTATTGGAGAAGGCAATCATTCATCTTAGAAAAAATAGATTTTATTTCCTAATCGTGGCTAACTCATTGCTGATTGAATAAATAAAGCTCTCCCAACATTAATTGATCGCCATTGTAGAATTTGTTTTTACTCCTAAAGACACCCTCGAAAGGGTCCCTCTAGCGCTCATCCGACTGAATATTTAGCTAATTCTTAGTCGAATGACGGTACCGTCTTCTTCCTCCACTACGGTGAGTTGCCTCCTCCGTACCCCGACCTAATCGTCGACCTCCCCGCCCATGGTCGTCGCGCTACCGCGACGCCTCGCTACCCCCACCCTTCCTTAATCTCATCATCCGTCGGTCTGTCGCAGCTCGGTCATCCCTCTAACCCTGCCCCCCTTCTTCTCCGATGTCGATAAACCCGCTCCGCACCCCCAAGTTAAGTTGCTCTGTGACTCGGCTCGGCTCAGCTAGAGGTTGTCGATGTCGCAAGAAAGAAGAAGCCTGGTGCTAACACCAATCACGATACATCCGTTTAACGGTGAATGAATCGATTGAGTGTTAAGCTAATTCGCAGTCTCTGAGCTAACATAAAACCGCTCTCGAAACATTTAAAAAGTTTAAACTCGCAAATGGGGAGAAAACGTCTCGAGGGGATATCCAAAGGGCCCAACATGCTAACTAGCAGCCAAAAAAGGCCGAGCAGAATATTCTCCTCTCGCCGCTGCATTTATAGGCGCCCCCCTCGCCGTTCGGAGGACACACACAACCAACCCAACCCCCACCAACAGAGCGACCCAGCACAGCATGCCCGGCACCGGCGGCGAGGAGGCTCTCCGGCAGCAGTACGTCATCGGAGAGGAGATCGGGAGCGGCCGCTTCGGCACCGTCCGCCGCTGCTACTCCGCCGCCACGGGCCAGTCCTTCGCCGTCAAGTCCACCCCCAAGGCGCCGCTCTCCGACCCGCTCGACCTCGCCCTCGCCGAGCAGGAGCCCAAGCTGCACCTCCTCGCCTCGTCCCCGCCCTGCAGCCCGCACGTGGTGGCCCTCCACGCCGCCTTCGAGGACGCGCACGCCGTCCACCTCGTCGTCGACCTCTGCGCGGGGGGCGACCTCTTCTCCCTCGTCTCCGCCCGCGGCCGCCTCCCGGAGCGCGAGGCCGCGGGGTTCGCGGCCCAGCTCGCGGCCGCGATCGCCGCCTGCCACCGCCGCGGGGTCGCGCACCGGGACGTCAAGCCCGACAACCTCCTCTTCGACGCCGCCACTGGCGCGCTCAAGCTCGCCGACTTCGGCTCCGCGGAGTGGTTCGGGGACGGGAGGGCCATGTCCGGGCTCGTCGGCACGCCGTACTACGTGGCCCCCGAGGTGGTGGCTGGAAGGGAGTACGGAGAGAAGGTGGACGTGTGGAGCGCGGGCGTGGTGATCTACGTGATGCTCTCCGGGACGGCGCCCTTCAACGGCGCCACCGCCCCCGAGATCTTCGAGGCCGTGCTCCGCGGCACCCTGCGCTTCCCGCCCCGCGCGTTCGCCGCCGTGTCGCCAGAGGCCAAGGACCTCATGCGCCGCATGCTCTGCAGGGACGTCTCCCGCAGGCTCTCCGCCGAGCAAGTCCTCAGGCATCCATGGATTGTGAGATGTGGGGGGGACGCGGCGGCGGACTGAAGAAGCCGATCGACATGCTGCATGCGTTCTACTGTAGATAGATCCTCTCTTCAGACAGAGACGACGACTGTTTTGGTGTCAATTTTCCGGCAAAACGGCGACACACAGAGTTGTAGTTGCGGTGCCGGAGTTTGCTAGATGAACTAGTGCAAGTTCCTTCGTGATCCTTTAGGTCGATCTCTCGTGAAAAGCTTGAATTACAGAAGCTTTCACCTGATCCTGTTGTTCATGTTTGTTATGAATCTTGTTCGGTTGTTGCTGAAGAAGTGAGGGTTTTGTAGACAGACTTTGTTCATTCAGACTAAAATGGAACGAGGAATCTGAATGTTTTTTTGTAGAATCCAGCTCTTGTTGTCATCAATTTTTATGCTTACGAAACCCTCTTTTCCATCTTTGTTCTGAATCTCTAGCCCCTTGTACAGTACTGAAGATGACTGGGTTCAGACAGACTTCTTTTGGAAGCAAATTGATCTGGAAAATTGGCATGTATTTCAGTTTCCTGTGTGTCGCGTCCATTAAGTTGTTTCTAATTTAGTTTACTTTTAGAACACTGTTATTTCGTTACTACAGAAACTCCAGTTCAGAGTACTCTTCAAGTTTGCATTCTTTACTGATGCATTTGCAAAAGGTTTCTTCTAAGCTCATAGTTTGCCTTTAGTTTTGGTGTCTGTCCTGCTGAAGTGCTGATGTTGATATGATTCAGAAACTAGCAGTTGCATTGGGTCTTTTCAGTTGCATGTTGCCAACTTTGTACCCGTGGGTTTTTGCTGTTGGTAGCTGAACATTTTCACAACTTGTAAGTTCTTAATTCGCATTATGCAACCTGTTAGTAACACTTTTGCAAAGGAAGAACCGAAAACACCGCATCATGCATCTAGCTAGCCCTATTTCCTCCACTATCAGTTTCGCTACTTGCTAAGCTTCACGAGCGAGCTCACAAGGCACCGCCATTATCAGTCTCACGTGTGTTACCTACCCGTGACTCACCCAGGCGCAATAAATATACATTTCGCAACATCCAAAATCCATCTTCGATTCTGTAAAATATAAACAATAAATCCATACAAGGGACACAGATGATCACCGCCCCGTTCCCGCCCTGTCCAGATGGTACGCAGCTTACGAATTGACAGCAACAGCTGGTAAGAAACCAAGCTATACATACGTATTGCATTTCCATGACTTAAACAGTATAGAATGCGTAGTCGCTCCAAGAAAAAAAAAATACCAAGAATCGGCGTCGAGTCTAAACATAGCATTCGTCTGCTCACCTCATCGAGCATGCGGGAGTCAGTAAGCTGGCTAACGTGACTGCGACGCTACCGATTTTTTTGCTGGAATTATCGATCAAGCTTTGCTCTGCATAATGCTCTACAAAAAACACTTGCTTGGTGCATGGTGTCTATCACCCACCAGAAAGAAGATTTTATATATATAGCAAACAAAGATGGCTTGGACATTGCTAGCGAATAGAGAAGAGAGAGCATTTTTGTTGTTGTTGTTGTTGTTTAACTAATCGTTTGGCCGGACAGAGTGGAGGTGAACCTCCCCATTTTAGCATGCAACTAGGAATAATATTTCATTTTTTGGTCTTGTCAACTGTCAACCACCCAGCAGGGTCCCACCATACTGTCTCAATGTGATGGTCTCTAGTAGATCCGTTATACAACGGTGCCACGAATTTTTTTTTTGACTGTAAACGGTGCCACAATATCATTTTAAGAGAAAACGAAAATTTGTTTTGCCCTAGCCCATAACTTCTTTTGCCGTCCTCTTTGGAGGATTTTACATGTTAAATTATGTGTCCCCGTTATGTTGATCGTTCTTCTGTCCATCGTTTTATTGCCTATCACATATAACTTTCTCTTTTTTGTCTTTGAGGTGTGAAAATTGGAAAGAACGAGGACATGATGACCGGCCTGGCTGCCGGAGCTCAATCAATAAATCGGTCTCGCCTACCAGGAAATCGACCTAGGAAATCTGGCTTAGGGAGAAACGGTAGGATGATAATTCGTGCATACAGATCTGCGTTTCCGTTTTGGTCTGTGAGTTGTGTTTGAGAAAAGAAATTGTAATTGTACTGAACAAAGGTGTAAAAGTCTAATATATTTGGTCAAAGGAAATGAAATAACGGGTCCAAGAGCAATTTCCCAAATTATACGGTCATTTTCAGGGAAGAAAACTACATATATATACATGTAAGTTCCCAAAAAACCGTAACCGAAGACCAAACCCAAAATAACCGAGACCGAACCCAAAAAGACCGAACCTGAAATAACCGGTCACACATTCGGTCCCAACAACTCGATGACCGAAATAATATTGGTCTATTCGGTCACCATTACAGGAAGACCGAAATATCCATTTAGACCGAAGTTGCCATCATTCCCGAAGGCCCAAAGCCCATTTAGGTACACTGGACAACTAGGAAGGCTTATCACGTTGTCCGGTTGGTTGTTCGTTGCTCCCTGCTCCGCCTCTGTCTTCGACCCCAGCCGTCGGCACATCCCTGACCACCAGTTGCAGACACGGTGAAGGCAGCCTGTGAGTATTGTCGTGTCTCAGTATTTGGATTCATCTCTCCTGCACCTTGCAAGTTGCAAGGTGAGAGTTGAGAATGATGAACTGAGAATTGCTACTTCTAGTGTGATAAATACCTGAAATGATCATCGTTTTGTGCTGTCAAATTTATAAACTTGTAAAGATGTTTGGTTTTTTGGTCTATTTGTCATGACCGAAGACCAGACCCAAGACAGAAAGACCAAAGAGACCAAAGGTAGGGTAGCGTTTCTAGATGACTAAAAAGACCGGACCGAGCAAACTGAAGAACGCCCGGAATGACATGGAACCATGTACACTCATCGACTTGCTCCTGTTTGGTTAGGAGGTAATTCATGTTGGAATAGTTCAGACTGCCCCAATTCCATTTCGAGTCAGGATCCACGTGTTAGTTTCTCAGTAGTACTCTACGTGCTTGAGTCGGAAGTAGAGTTGTAATCGAGTTAGTAGTAACGTATGATATACATGCATGGCAAGTGCTGCGTTACGTGTGTCGTAGATGGTTCAAATCGCCGGCCACAGAATTGGCCGAGAAGACGGCAGAGGAGGAGATGGCTTATGAGGCGATGAACTTCGATGAATGCGACTGGGAATCCTTTTGGGGCCAAACCTGCGGTTCCTTCAACCACATGAGTGCGTAGTTCTCACTGTAGTATTTCTTATTTCTGCTTAATTAACTAGTGCTCCAATTGTCCATATCCGATTTCTAACACACGCTTTTGTTTCACTTGGGTGCTGCAAGCAGCGGTGTTGAGCTCCATGCAGTTCACATACTGCACACCTCGCATCAGATTGCATGGTCGCCTCCACTCCTGCCACCTTGCAGATACTCTCCATCAAGCTCGTCGAGCTAGCCGGTGGCCTCCGATGGCCGGTGTCCGCGTGGATCACAACCGCAACTTCCTCTTCTCCTGCGACAGGAGAAACTCTCAAAGAACTGACACAAAATGTACGTGTTTTTTTTAATTTCTTTTGGATTATTTGCATGCCTACATGCATGAGTTGCTGACTAATGCGGTTTTTATCTATCTTTAATACTCGACCGCAGGATCCTTTTCTGCGCTTGATTGGCCCGTCTCGTGCCGTTGTATCTACAGACGAGGTCAACCTTGAAATCGAACTCAAAGTAAGAGGTTCGACAGCGTACCAAGATAAGGCGCTGATCACCGAAGGGCTTGAGCTCCATGGAATATTTGATGATGGTTTATCTACCGTTTGCTTTAAGAATTGTTTCTGCACGATCGAGTTATGCGTGCAGCCTGTTAGAGAATCGATCCAGGCCACTATCTTGGGCGTCCATGTTGCCAGAGGTGAGCCGTTTCCTTTTGAATATGGTGCCCGAGTTACTTGCTCCGCGCTACCAGGGAAATGGGACTACACTGATAATCGAATCACCTATCTTACTTACCCGCATCCGGGGAAATCGTGATGGTTGATTCGAAAGATGGAGCAATGCTGAAAGGTTCTGATGGTTACCTACATCTGCCAAGGAATGTTATTTCTGTAGAATATCAAGGAAGGATGGATGTTGAGATACAAGCCTACTCTAAATCCGGTGATATTGCTGCAAAGGAGCGTGTCAGTTTCATGCCCAGGACTAGCAAAATAAGCCGGAGAACTTGTTGTGTTGGTGGCGTCATGGTGGCAGTTATTGTTGCTTGGTCCCTTGTCGCTACAGATAAGTTTGATGTTATGGCACAAGGAGTCTAGGATGCTTGGTTTAAGCTTTGCGGCTCCTGATATTATGGACAAACAAGTTGATTTCCTTAAGTTGGCTAACATTTAATGATAATTAGTTTTCTAACTATGTTGACAATTATTTGGTTTGCATGATAACTCTAGGCAATTGGTTTGCATTGTGGATGATTATTTTGTTCTATATTTCATTTATGAGATTCCTATACTATTAGCTCATAATTTTAGGACTAATGACATAGGATTTTTCATATTTGTCACTAATTGCCTTCGATTGAACTGAGAGAACTTTCACACTTATATAAGTTAAATGAGACTTTGTGAAGTTTCATTAATTTCTGTGAAATGTACTTTGCCAACATTTTTAGAAAATGCGCAATGCCTGTGAATTCACCACGTCCTGCTTAATTGTTGCATTATTGCCACGAATTAGTGCTAGAGAGAGACAAATGTAATGTAAGGCAACAACTAGTGACAGCACATACTGGAACGACTACACTCCATAGGGAGTTTGGATGGACTTTGATCTAGACTCGAACAAACTTACTCCATGCTAGGAAGAAGATGGTCATTCCTGAATCCGACCAAGTATAAAATCCAAGTGGGTACATGGAGTGTGCGCGCAAAAATTACCAAATAACATATAGCACAAACAGTAAATCCATATAGAACTACAATTAGTATACAAGCAGTTTTACAACAAAAAAATTGAACAATATCATGATGGAAGTAAACAAGAATCAAAACAAACTAAACGAAACTAGAGACGGCCCATCCAGGGGACTTAATGGACCGAACAGTAACTGAATTTGGGCCTTGGGCCGATAAGTGGGAATCGAAACTGACAAACGATTGTGCACAGAAATAAGTCTGTTTACCTCAACTCTTCTCTCTCTTTTTGACAATAATAAGCTGCAGCATTTCTTGATGTTCACAAATCAATCAAGATTACACATTAAACATTTCCTCCGGTGGGTACGCGAACGGTGAAATAACTAACTCACCTAATCCTTCTCCTTTGGGTAGGCAAACAGCAAAAGGACAAGCATCCTCGTCAGCATATCGCCCTCTCCTCCTCCGTTCAGTTCGCCCAGCGACATGCATCATGCGGTTGCTCCCCAACTCCAATAGCACCATGTCACGCCTGGCTAGCTGGCTGACCGATCTAACTTGACACATCACTTCCTCCTCCTTCTCTTTCTGAATCATGAGCTCATGAAACAACTTTTGTTCCTACTCAGGATTATGATGTAAACAAGAAGAAGATATATATATTTCAAATATTGACTTGAACAAAAAGCTTCACTTGGTACCCGCAAATTAAAAAGCTTCGCTTGCATGCTTTATGTTCATGTAGGATGATATCTTTGTTCATCTCCGTCATATTCCCGTCGTCGAAAAATAAGTGGTCGTTCAGATTTTGTTGTTGGGTCATTTAAAAAATGATTAACTTTAAAGTAACAATTGGCCAACACAAAATTAATATCACTAGATGCATCCTAAAATGGTGGCCGCGTAGAACACTCGCATGTTTTAATCATAAGGGGGTGATAAACTCATCCATGATCAAATCCGGTTCCTTCCACCCTTGCCATGGCTACCGAAGCCTCAAGGCACGAGAAAACTTCTTGATGTCAAGAATTCTCAAATGTCCCAAGTTAGTAGGTCGACGGCTAACTCCAAGTTGATTTTGTATTCCACCAATAGCTTTGTAGCCACCAAAGGAAATCCACTCAAACTTAGTAACGGTCATTAACACCACGCGTGCGACACCATCTGAGCGGCATGAGGTGGTGAATGGCCTTGAACAGTAGGATATATTTGACCGGACTTCGTAACCGGCTATTGAAATATGCATTTCGTGACTCTGATTTTAACGATAAGGTATTTCAAATCAACCACACGTCCCTTCATCAGGAAAATTCCACCGCCCATTGGCAGTGTAAGGTATGGGACAGCCCAACGCAGATTCTAAGAGTACCGGGATATCATGGTCGGCAGAAAAAATTAGGTACCCAAATATGCATCCTTGACGATTTGAACCCATGTTTTGAGTTTGTGCGTCCACTGGCTCGAACGATGTGTGGCTCATTTCCTCAATTCCTAAGTGGTTCGTGATCTTGATCGAGTAAAGTCAATCTCAGTTCAGCTCCAGCACCACACATGTTTAATATAGTGGGACTCAAAAAATAATTCTGATATGTTAAAAGGAAGAGTACACTTATATTAACTTGAATAAATGCCTCACCATATCTTCATATATGCTACTAGTCCGACAGAGGACATTGGGCTTCACGTCACACTGAATCACTGATTATTCTCAGTTCGATACCTAGTGGTCACTGATCTAAATCGAATAAAGGTCAAGCTCAGTTCAGTTGCAGCACCCGCCCCCACGTTTAATTCGATCACCTTTGGTTTTTGGTCCCATTTTTTTTTATGGATGAAAGGATTACTGATTCTGTAAACACATACATAGTGATTCTGTAAACACATACATAGTGCTAGTATTTACAGATACCTAGTGGTCACTGATTCTGTAAATACAAGTAGCTTATCTTTTATGCTAATATATCCTCCATAACACACATTGGGGATCCACACATCACGGTATTGGTCACTACGGTACGGCTTGAGGAAGCGCCAGGCTCCGTTGAATAGTTGATCAGCTGCATCACCCACGTTTAATGTCGTTTTACCTTTGGTTTTGGTCCCAGCTTATGAAGTCCAGCACTTTGGCATAAACAAACGCACACTCTTAACAGACAAGCTGATAGAGTAGTGCCAACAATTTAATGACACTTGTAGCAAGAGGAAGCAAGGTGTAGTGCTCTTTAAAAATCAGAAGGAAACGAGATGAGCTGCACTAGCCAATTAGATCCTCATGCATCCATGTATCTGTCTTCCACTAATCTGACCTGCAAAAGAGAACTTTGTTATGCCCCTACCTGGAAGCTGGAAGGAAAAGCACCCGGCATCCATAGGATTCTCGTGATATTTTGTTGGCATATGGCATTGACGCATTGTTCTCAGGACGACGCGAGGAGATAAAAGCAGCAGGAAAAGGGGAGAATAATAGGATGGAAAGAGGATGTGACGGATGCGTCCACAGGATAGGAAATAGGGATCGGATTCGGATGCAAACATGTTGGTGACGTGACGACCGATGGAGCATTGTATTCCTGCGCGTCGATCGATCTCGGCCGCTTTCTTGGAACAGCAGGTTAACTGCTGAACCTGCAATCATCCGGTCTTCATTAGTTTGCTGGTGTCACTCCTCCACTGATCTCACTGCCTGCAGCTCAGCACTTCCTTTCCTGGTTTCATTCTCCCGTCAGCATGGAAGGAACTGGAGCAGATCGTCAGAGATAGCAAGGAGAATGTCAAGAGCTACTAGATTCAGTGCAATTCCCGCAATAGTTTATCAAACACGGACAGCAGGGCTGTTTTTGTTCACAGGTGCACGCATGTGTTAATCACATCACTTGTCTGTCTGTACAAAGACTACAGATCCTGGAACGAATATACAGATATATATATCTCGCTGGCGTAGAAGCAACTCCGCAACAACCGTCCAAGAACACATTCCAGGAAGACGACTAGTGTGCTGTAGGTAACGAGGGAGATTCCCTAGCGATATTCCTTGATGGAAGCGGCCAAGCATGGGCTAAAACCCATACCATGCGTGCGCTTTTCTTTGAAGGCAATGGCGTCCCTGGCCATGCTAGCTCCTGTAGTCCTGTGCTAATCTGATCTGACCTCACCTGGGAGCTAGCACGGCCACACGAACGTTTTCTCGTCTGATAGTACGTAGAGGCTAGTCAAGTAGATCATAAGCCTACAGTGATCCACACAGTCGAGATCGATGGATCAGCGGTTGGGCAGCCTGGTCATGAGGTAACCCGTCGTAAAATGACCGATCGAGTAAGCTGTAGCACAATTTATTAACCGGTGCTGTCTACTTCACCTTATCTTTCTACTGTGAATTCAGTGGTAAGCGAGATTGTGGTTGCACTGCTATATGTCTCACGATCGATTTGCATCATCTATAAGATCACAAAGCAGTCATGAGTCATGCATCTCCGACCATGCAACCGATCGCCAGTCAAAAGATGACGATCTACTAACTAGAGTACTTGCTTAGATAGTTAGATAGATGATCGGGACGTCTCGGACTGTACTACAAGAGTAGAGACACTGACTCCTAGCTAGTGATGTGGTTCTTACGTTAGTTACATTAGTGATGTGTGACCCTAATGTTAACCGTATGCGAGACGGATAAATGCGAGCATGGGAGGAGCATATTCGTAGCGTGCGCATGAGGCAACCACGTCGGTCCAGTCAATCAGTAGCTACCTATACGTAGACGTAGTGGCGCATGTGGAACACAATAAAAAGAGCATCCGCATCTCGATCGGAGAAAATTACTCCGTACTAGTATTATTATTCGTAGCACTAGCTTTAGTAGAAACCGTATCTACATCTTCCTTTTTCTTTGCCAAGTCGTCCCAAAACGCAAACGGTAAAGTAAAATCGAATGTGTGGCAGGTTGATCGAGCCATCTCTATTCACTTTCCCAATTGTAGTCCAATTTTAGTCCGTCGGATTTATTTAGACTAAACGACCACATGCATCCTCTTTTAGTTTTCTACCGAAACTCAGCTCATGGTTTTCCCTTCTCAGTACTATCACCGAGCCCGTGTCTGCGTTGCTAGAAAAGACGACACAAAAATGCAAGAAGATATTTTTCATAATTGAGCAAAACATTGCACGTGTATATATGCATGTACTTGCAAGTTTTCCCATAAATTTTGAAGTAAAAATGAATGTGTGGCTGGTTGATCGAGTTATCCCTATTCACTTTCCCAATTGTAGTCCAATTTTAATCCGTCGGATTTAAGACTAAACTGTTATAGGAGATAGCAATAAACGACTAAGAGCGGAACGATCAAACCAACGGGGACACGAGATTTTAACGTGGAAAACCCCTCCAAACAAAGGAGAGGAAAAAACCACGGGCGCCAGCCAGCAATACTTCACTATATCGGGTGAGGTTACAAACGCCGTGGGTTTACAATGTGTGGCTTACCCCAACAGGCGACTTACAAGATGTATTTATAGAGGGCGGAAACCCTAAGTCGGTTGCGATCCGACTCGGAAACGATCCGTACCGTACCGCGGGGGCTGCCGCCCCCGCACCCCCGCGAGCGCAGGATGGGCCGGTGGGCTAACTTCCTCGCTACGCTACGGCCCAAGCCTCCCGGCGACGGGCCTCCGCTTCGCTCCGAAGTTAGCCGCTCACTTCACTTCAACATATGAATTTGGATCACCATAAAACAACACTCCACCTTGAGACAAATTACATCTTGTAGTATGAACGAGAACCTTCACCCCTGAAACAACAAAGAGAACACTTTCGGCGCCAAATAGCCTCTTGGGCTAAACAGTGATACCAACTAAGTCTGAGCATAACTCAAACTTAGATACAGGAACAGGCTTTGTCATCATATCAGCTGGATTATCAAGAGTACTAATCTTGCATACCTTCAACTTACCTTGTGCAGCAACATCACGCACATAATGGTATTTGATGTCAATGTGCTTTGTTCTCTCATGGAACATCTGATCCTTAGTAAGGTAAATAGCACTCTGACTATCACAAAACAGGTTAATGCAAGTATCAACTCCACAAAGCTCAGCAAACAAACCTTTCAACCAAACAGTTTCTTTAACTGCTTCTGCAATGGCCATGTATTCAGCCTCCGTGGTGGATTGGGCAACAACTGGCTGAAGTGTTGCCTTCCAACTAACAGCACAACTACCAATGGTGAACACATAACCTGTGAGGGACCTCCTCTTATCCAAATCGGCAGCAAAATCTGAATCCACATAGCCAACGAGTCCCTCACTAGCTCTGCCAAACTTCAAGCAAGCATCAGACGTGCCACAAAGGTACCTGAAAATCCACTGAACAGCTTTCCAATGTTCTTTACCAGGATTAGCCATGTATCTACTCACCAAAGACAAAGCATATGATAAATCAGGACGAGAACAGACCATAGCATACATCAAGGAACCAACAGCACTAGAATAGGGAACTCCAGACATGTACTCCATATCATCATCAGTAGTAGGACATTGAGTAGATGACAACTTAAAATGAGAAGCAATAGGAGTACTAACAGACTTTGCATCATGCATGTTAAAACGATGAAGAACTTTCTTAATGTAACTCTGCTGACTAAGAAATAAGAACCCGGACTTTCTATCACGTGTAATTTCCATACCTAGGATTTTCTTAGCAGCACCAAGATCCTTCATCTCAAATTCGCTACTCAACTGTGACTTGAGAGCAGCGACATCTTTCATGCTCTTGGCAGCAATCAACATGTCATCGACATATAACAGCAAGTATATAGGTGATCCATCAACCAACTTAATGTACACACAGCTATCAAATTCAGACCTCTTAAAACCATGTGACAACATAAATGAATCAAACCTTTTATACCATTGACGAGGGGATTGTTTTAAACCGTAGAGAGACCTTTTCAACTTACAAACAAGATCCTCCTTACCCGACACTATGAACCCTTCTGGTTGGTCCATGTATATCTCCTCCTCCAACTCTCCGTGCAGAAACGCAGTTTTAACATCTAACTGCTCAAGCTCAAGATCACGCATAGCAACAATGGAGAAAAATGTCCGAATAGAACTATGCTTGACAACCGGAGAGAAAACATCATTGTAATCAATACCAGGGATTTGACTGAAACCTTTTGCCACTAACCTTGCCTTAAATCTTGGAGGCTCACTTGGAGACAAACCATCCTTTCTCTTGAAGATCCACTTACAGCGGACAGCCTTCTTTTGTTTAGGCAAGCGCACAACATCCCATGTGCAATTCTTCTCAAGTGACTGCATCTCCTCTTGCATAGCAGAGATCCATTTATCACGATCACTTGTGGCAATAGCTTCAGTATACGTGGACGGCTCATGTCCATGCTCCACCTGTTCTGCACAACTCAGAGCATAATTAACAATGTTACACTCCTCAACTAACCGTGTAGGTTTAACAATATTCCTCCTTGTTCTGCGATCAGCGATGGACTGATTTTCTGGCTGCAAAACAGGAGGTGAGTGCTGAACAGTATCATTATCAGAATCATCTGATGTATCACCATCATTGTCAACGATGACATTATCCTTTCCCACAGGATGCTCCACCTCGACACGAACCTGTTCCTCATCAGAACTTTCTGAAACATCTGAGGACAACTTATCAAAGTACATAACAGATTCATTGAAAACAACACTCCTGCTCATGAATGCCTTGTTAGTTTCGGGATTCCACAACTTATATCCTTTTACTCCCGAACCATAACCAATGAAAACAGACTTAATAGCTCTCGGCTCTAACTTTCCATTATCAACATGAGCATAAGCAGTGCAACCGAAAACCTTAAGCTGTGAATAATCAGCAGGAGTACCAGACCATACCTCTATGGGAGTTTTCTTGTTGAGGGGAATAGATGGTGACCTGTTTATCAAGTAACATGCGGTGGCAGCCGCCTCAGCCCAAAAACGCTTACTCATGCGAGCGTTAGATATCATGCAGCGAGCTTTAGACATGATAGTCCTGTTCATCCGCTCCGCTACTCCGTTCTGCTGAGGCGTGTACGGGATGGTGAGGTGCCTGACAATCCCTTCTGTTCTGCAATAATCATTAAAAACATTCGAACAAAATTCACCACCATTGTCAGTACGAAGAATTTTCACCTTCCTCTCAGTTTGCCTTTCTATCATAACTTTCCACTCTTTAAAAGCAGCAAACGAATCATCCTTATTTTTCATGAAATAAGGCCAAACTCTCCTAGAGTAATCATCAATAATAGTAAGCATATAACGAGCACCACCATATGAGGGCTTACGTGACGGCCCCCAAACATCAGCATGTACATAATCAAGTGTACCTTTGGTGGTATGAACGGAAGCATTGAACTTAACTCTCGTGTGCTTACCTAATATGCAATGTTCACAAAATTGCATCTTACCCAAACTGCAGTCATGCAACAACTCTCTCTTGATCAATTCTGCCATACCAAGTTCGCTCATGTGTCCAAGACGCTTATGCCAGAGGTTAGTTTTATTTGCATCATCATGAGAAACAGCAGCAACAGTACCAGATAAAACGTTGCCTCTAAGAACATATAACTTAGCAGAATTCATATCACCAACCATAGTAATGAGAGAACCTTTTGATACCTTCAGGAGTCTGTTCCCGCCGGTATACTTGTACCCGTCACAATCAAGGGTACTGAGCGAGATCAAATTTCTTGCCATGGTTGGTATGTGCTTCACGTCCGTCAACGTGCGTATCATGCCATCATGGGTCTTGATCTGAACTGATCCAACGCCAGCAATGGTGCATTGTTGGTCGTTCCCCACACGCACAAAGTCTCCAGTCTGCACTAACTCATAAGAACTGAACCAATCTCTGTTACAGCAAATATGAAAAGAACATGCTGAATCTAGAATCCATTCATCCTGACGTGAAACACATGCAGCTAAAACAGCTAGGCATTCGCCATCAGAACTACCATCAACAACAGCAGCCTCACCGGTATCATTACCTTCATTATTTTTCTGTTGGTAAGTACCTTTTCTTTTCTCCTTGTTCTGCAGTTTCCAACAATCATCAATGTTGTGGTTAGTCTTCTTACAATACCTGCAGAACTTATCACGGCCTTTAGACTTTGAGCGACCTCTGTCGCCCTTGCTCTTGTCTCTGTTGTTGTTGTAGTTGTTGTTGTCTCGCTGCTGAGGCCTACCACGGACCTCCAAAGCATCACCCTTCGAAGAGGATGACTCCTCCTTCTGTACCATACCCTTCATCTTTTCCCTCGTCATGAGGGTCTCATAAACTTCAGAAGTGGTTAGTTCATCACGACTAAGCAGTATGGTATCACGGAAATTTGCATAGGAATTTGGCAGTGAAACTAGGAGTAGGAGGGCTAGATCTTCATCCTCATATTTTACCTCCATCGACACTAGGTCGGAAACGATCTCCTTGAAGATCGATATGTGATTCATTACAGAACCACCTTCTTGCAACTTGTGCGAGAACAACTTCATCTTCACATGCATCTTGCTGGTTAGATCCTTTGACATGCAGATCGACTCCAGCTTAGCCCACAGCGCGGCTGCGGTTTTCACCTGTAGAACTTCTTGCAGGATATCATTAGATAGATGCAGTTGAATAAGAGACGTAGCCTTACGGTCTTTTCTCTTCTCATCGGCAGACCACTCGGCCGCCGCCTTATCGCCGAATTTCTCCAGCGCTTCGTCAAGATCATTGGACTGTGCGAGGATCGCACGCATCTTGACCTGCCATAACGAGAATCTCGTCTTGTAGTCCAGCAACGGTAGATCGAACTTCATCGATGCCATCCAAAACCCTAATCTGAAAACAGATCTAAAACACGGGCTCTGATACCACTTGTTATAGGAGATAGCAATAAACGACTAAGAGCGGAACGATCAAACCAACGGGGACACGAGATTTTAACGTGGAAAACCCCTCCAAACAAAGGAGAGGAAAAAACCACGGGCGCCAGCCAGCAATACTTCACTATATCGGGTGAGGTTACAAACGCCGTGGGTTTACAATGTGTGGCTTACCCCAACAGGCGACTTACAAGATGTATTTATAGAGGGCGGAAACCCTAAGTCGGTTGCGATCCGACTCGGAAACGATCCGTACCGTACCGCGGGGGCTGCCGCCCCCGCACCCCCGCGAGCGCAGGATGGGCCGGTGGGCTAACTTCCTCGCTACGCTACGGCCCAAGCCTCCCGGCGACGGGCCTCCGCTTCGCTCCGAAGTTAGCCGCTCACTTCACTTCAACATATGAATTTGGATCACCATAAAACAACATAAACGACCATCCTCTTACTTCTCTGTCAAATTCCCAACTCGGCTCATGGTATCACTACCACCGAGCACGTGGGTGCGTTGCTACGAAAAACGACACAAAAGGCTTTTTTTTCCATCATTGAGCAAATTTTTGCACGTGCTACTTGCATTTTTTAAAAATAATTTTTAGAATGACAGATGTATTTTCAATTTACCTAAAATCATGCACCGGAGCTCAGGCAACATTAGGAATTTCAACTGCTATTTTCCCCGTTTTTCTTAACTTCACGTGTCTTTCTCGAATATTAACTTTTAGAAATTCGACCATTTCATTTCGTCTCTCGCAACCACTCGAGGCAATTTTGACTTAAAAATTCATAGGCACTAGCACCAATGATTTTTTTGATGTAGTAAAATACCACCCCCAGGCGAGGAATCAAAAATTCGCTCCCGACGGGAGTTGAACTTTGAGCGCAGGGTGTGCCACTGCAACCCTTGTCACTAGGGCACTGCCTAATTCTCACTCGCGGCGATTTGATGGCAGTTCAAGTTCCTTGGTCGATCCACGGGGTTATCGCCGCTCTCCAGCCCCTCTTGGCGTTGCGAGGAGAAGGCAGTGGGAGTATAACAGGAAAAAAACAGCTACTACTGACTAGGAAATTCTGGAAGATGCCTTGGTGCCCGCGCTAGTCGTCGAGTAAAAATGGTCGTCGTGCTCCACCGTATCGTCGCTGACCGCAGCCGCGAGACGCCGAATCCAAAGTGGTAGAAAGAAGGGAGCCAAATGGAATAATCACGTACTGTAAAAGCAAAGAATACGAGAGCCTCCTTCCTTTCACGGGATTCAACAGCGACCCGACGACCAAAGGCGTAGCTTAAAAATCGATTGGCATCCATTCACAGCCAATCGTCGATCACGACTGAGTGCACAAAAATCCGGAGGTGTCACCACCGCCTGAGGAGTGTGGACTGCTGTTTTGGTGTCTAGTAGCTTAGCAAGCTTGATTATAGCACCACGGATTAGATGGATCCACTTAGGTGCAGATGAGCTGTGACGAAGGCGACACCACGCGGACACTAATCTGTCCACTACTGCCTGATTAGCTGCCTTCTTTGGATTGGATTAGATTAGGGGGGATTGCACTTGGACTGGCGGTGGCGAAAGAGACGGCTGGATGGATCGTCGAGTACTCCACCGCCGGAAGGAACTGGGAAGGTAGGGACCTTCACTGATGCTCATTGCTCCATGGATACAAACGCCGCAAATAAGAAAGCGAAAGGAGCAAACAGGGGACACAAGCTCGATCTCCTTTTTCTCCGCATTATCCAGCCAGTAAGCCGGATGGATTCGCATGTGCCGGGGTTGAACAGTAGAGGAGGGGAGTCAACATCTGGATCGGGTGCTCAAAGAACTTTGACCCGTCTTCTGCGTCGCCGTCGCCGCCGGAGTAGATATTAATCCTAGGGAGGGAGACGCTCGAGAGGTGATCGATGAATCTTGGTATAGTACTGCCTCCGTTTCTTTAATCCAGGACGGCCGGGGACAAGCAGGCATGCATGTGCTGCATCGATGATGGCGATGGAGGTCAAAGAAAAGCGCTCTGAGCGGAGTGGAGTGGATGGGTCGACATGAGCAATTCAGAATTCGGCATGGGGCATCTCGGCGCAGCAGCAAGGCACCAAGACGAACCCCGACGAAACAATCTCAGCGCGCTGTGGCGCCGGCCTGATGAGTGATGACAGACAGGTGTAGTGGGATCGCCCTCGCCGGAGTAGCTGCTCTGCTGCACTCCACATGCCGTCCACTGACGAACGGCACTTGTGATGACCTCCCTTCCCATGGTGAATGGAGAGCGTGCGTGCGTGCGTGCGTCCAAGGATGGTCGGAATTGCCGCTTCCTGCCTGCCGGTGACGGTGAGGTGGGATCGAACCAACTACTGAATCTTTTCCGGGTCAAATAATGCGGTGGCGGACGGATCACGGATGTACGTATGTGCCCACACGTAAATTACTACTCCAGGAGCTCCGTTACACAATATAAAATAAAATGTTTAAGAAACCGGGGAAGCCCACTCCAGAACATATAGAGTAGTAATTTGTAGAAACGCAAACATTCTATAATAACAAAAATCGGTTCACCGGTGGATCCTTGGTTACTTGTAACACACGTCTAAATAGGAAAAACAATGTGAATTGTGCAAACGTTATTATCTATACTCTAGAAGTTTCAGTAAATAATGTTATCTGGTCCTAGTGAGATATTCTTTTAGGTTGTACACTTGCAAATATATGTATCCATTATATGGCTTATGTTGTTGTTTGTAAATAAATTATGAAATAACCTTTGTTGTAAAATTATGTTTAGTTTCAAGAGAACCTAATTCATTGAAGATACCTATTAGAAATGCATAATAATGACATTGCAATAAACTTTACCGTCTTTGAAGTGGCCGCCTCGTGGTATCATCATCTGTCATTATCGCTCTAGCAAGAATACCTTGCCTCCGGTTCTTTTCGTCTCAAAATAATCTTCCTTCATGCACTAGCACTAATTGTTGACTTCGCCGGATCTGCATGTAACGACGATCGGTTTGTCGGACATGCACCTCCAAGGAAGGAAAAAAACAATTCGCAATCCTAATTGTTGAGAGGATCGTGAGCCGGTCAAGCAGATATGGCTGGCTTAGAATCTCGCTCCATGCCTACAACGAACGGAGAGAGAGGAAACCAAGCGAGATATCACCTCGATCGAGGATGGAACGAGCGGGAGGAGTCAGCTGACAACAAAAAATGTTTATAAGAACTTAATATGTACTATAAAAATCTTACAAAAACTATATAAATTCATACAATTACAAATGTTGCCCGATCCTTTTCGCTAGTGTATGTCTGGCCACGGCGCACCGGGACGCCGGCCGCTGGACCATTCTGCTCCGTCGAATTGTTCCGTGCAGGCGCAGTGCGGTGCAGGGAATGGACTTTACTCGGCGTCGTACGCCACCGGCGAGCTCCGGGCCGTGCATATGTTTCCTTGAGCAGACACCCGCTGGTCCCCACCACTACGCAAAGTTGATGACTCTAGCTACTCCACCGTGGGCACCCTAGTTGCTTCATTTCAACGTGGTAGCCAGGGGGCGATGCTATGCAGCTACACTGCATTACATACACTTTCTTATGGCTAGTATTTTTTCCATATATATATGGCGCTTAACCAAACTTTGAGTCATTAGTGGCTCCCCCCTCACTAAAAACGTCATCCGCTCCTTGGTTCTGAAAATCTGAGAGGCACTGGAAATTTCTTATCCGGGCCCTTTTTTTCCACGCAAAACATGCTTAATCATTTTAAATTAGCCATCTGCTATGATGTTTTCACAATTTCACAACCTCCAAGATATATTACTCCATAAAACTTTAGAATACACGAATCATGTTGGCGTTTCTGACAACTAACTTCAGGGGTTTTGATATTGCAACAGCGCCATATCAAACGGCTTATCTTAAATGAATTAGCCTATTTACATTTCACGGGCTCGGTATAAGCCAAAGTGAATGACGTTTCTGAAATTTTCATGAGAGTATATTTTGGAGAAGCCATTAACCGCTGAAAGTTTTCTCCATGCCATTCAGAAAAGAAAAGAAAAAAGTTCCTGCTAAGTGAATAACCCGTTAGGCCCCGCTTGGCAAGCGTGTATTAATCTACCCCGTATTTTCCCACCCGTCTGCCCGTGTAAAACACATGGAGATATCGACATCCATAATTCTACGCGACAGATTCCGGCCCAAATACGCTAAACCAAGCGGGGGTCTTAGTGGTGGATTCGAACGATGCAATCATGCAATGAGCTTGTCGATCTTTTATCATCCGGACCGTACGTAGTACATACGAGGAACAAAGGTGGAGTTGACCTCGGCCGTCAGCGCTCGATGGATTCGATCGACAAACGTTGCAGGGAGGAAGAAAGTGGCCGGCCACATACCACTCCATGCATGCATTGGCTCTCATACCCTCGAGCGAGTCCTTTATAAAGTCAGGGAGGAGGGCCTGCAGCATGCATGCTTTTCATTCCATGACCACGTTTCTTTTCATTTTTCCAGTTTTTTCTCTTCCTCTTAGCTGGGGTACCGGCGGTCTGCCGCCTGGTTTGGGGTGCCTATATCGGGGCATGTTTTAGGTTTAGCTCCGGAAAGGTGCCATTCTGCTTCCAAAAACAAGTACTCCTTTCGTTTATAAATAAGTGTCTCAAGTTTGTAAAAAAAAAGATGTATCCAGACAAAATCATATCTAGATACACTTTTTTTTTTTGAGAAACTTAAGACACTTATTAGTGGACAAAGGGAGTATGAAATATGGACATGTACATGCATAGTTCAGCTTATTTGAAAAAAACATAAGTTCAACATTTCTTCGAAACGGGAAGCGGGGAGCCCGGGACTCTTCATCAACATGATGCACACAATTTATTTATCTTATTATTATTATTTAACACCACCAAATACATATCTAGTTTATGAAGATGAAGGGGGTGACAACCGTTGCTACACCTACAATTTTTATGAACATGAAGGGGTGACCATGACCAACTATTTGCCCAAATCTTACACCTCCGAGCATCATTTAAATTCGAAGGATTTATCAAGCCGTCTAATGACGAACCGAGAGCACAATGGGTCCAGCAGACTTGCAGCACGCACTAGATGCTCACACTCCAAAAGACGTCGCCTCTCTCTTTCTGTTGTTCCATATTCAGGACGCTGGTAATTTGCATTGGCCTTGCCATTGATGACCCCATGAGCCAAAACAGCACCACCCTCCTCCCTCTAGCGATCAACACGCTTACGTCGTCGAGACCCGTCTTCGTTGACGAGGTAGATGCCAGGCCGTACCACCTCCTCCCTCTAGCTAAGGGTGGGCGTTCGGTCTTTTCGGTTAGTTCGGTTCGGTCTTTAAAAATTTCGGTCATCTAAAAAATGATACCCATAATAAATTCGGTATTTCCGGTTTTCTGTTATTCGGTCTTCAGTCTATTCGGTTCGGTCTTCGGTCATGACCAAATAGACCAAAATCTAGTGCGGAAGAAGAGGAATCGGCGCCTGGTAATGGGAGAGTGGGAAGCGATCGACTGGTCTCTCACGCACGGGAGAATCTACGTTACACGAGGCAAGGATACTCAGTTGTTGGGCATAGAAACTATATAGTATGGTTGGTTCTGTAGTTGGGACTATATAATATATGTACATAAACTAGGCTGGCACACAAATTTGGCTGCTATAGTATGTAATTCTCTCAAAATAAAATAAAATCGGTCTTTCGGTCTATTCGGGTTATCTATAAGTGATGACCAAATTTCTGATATGATTTCGGTCTTTTCTAGTTTGCTACCCAAATTTCTATCGGTTTCGGTCTCGGTCTTTTCGGTTTCGGTTTTCGGTTTTTATGCCCACCCTTACCTCTAGCCAACAACTGCTTCCAAAATGATCCCACAACAGAAACTCGAATCTAGGGGTTGCCTCGAAGAATCCTGATCCAGAAGGAGATGCATCAGCTGCAACAAAGATAGCCCCAAGCCGATACCTCCACGGAGGGGACTGACGCTTAGCGGGTCGGAATTGAGTACTTCGACGATCCGAGGTTCTTCCCGGAGACTCACATATTGGGCGTCCTTTACCAGGGTAGGCAACTCCTGAAGGTGTGTCATCGTCGGCTTCGACAGAAGAGGGGACACAGTTTCATAGGCTGTACTTCGCCGAAGAACGTCGCAAAACGCCGTCCCACAAACCTAACGCCTTCATAGGCCGTCGTCGTGTCTCGGGACCCAATCTATGCTGCTATATATATGACCGGAGACCGCCTTTTGATCTAGATCCACCGCCACCACCACGGGCGTCGCTGGACAGGGATGCCGGAGAAGGAACCCCGCGGTTCATCTGGATTTATTTTGCCCATGAAAAGAAGAGTTCAATTGGACACCTCTTTATTGTTGAGGGTCCAAGTACCTCTCTTCACTTGTGGTGGATCATACCTGTGGTACAACTAGCAGACAAAGAAAAATCGACGGAAGTACCCTAGCTAGTGGTGGCAGTAGACTAACAGCAACTGCTCAGCATGTGGTGCTACTCTAAAATGTACTAAATGCCCGTGCCCATCAACGGCGACACGAGGAAGGAAACCCGTGAGTCGACACCACGCCGGAAGAACCACCGGCAGCCTCACACGAAACATGGAACCGCCGTCCTCCCTCATCAAACTCAAAAGAAAAGAAACAATATAGTTGTATGTCAGAACAAGATAAAATTCGCAGAATAAACTGGCCTGCCAAGGAAAACGAGAGGCGTGGTGGGCGTACGTACATGTGGTGTCGCGTACAGGAGAGTTGAACAAGGACCGCATCGTCGTCTTCCTCGAGCCGTCCGTTCGCTCGCCAGTGTGCGCCACCAGAAGGCAGCAGCAAGACGGACACCATCGACGACCTGAGGCGAGCTCACTCAGTCACTCATCGCCATCATTCCCGTCTTTCCAGCTTTTTTCCGTAGCTGGGTGCCCTGTGGACTGTGCCGCTGCCTTTCCCTCCCCCTCTTTCTTTCTTTCTTTCTTTCTTAAAAGGCTGCTCCATCGCTCCTCTCCCTCTCTTCTTCTTCCTCACAGAGTCTCTCTCTGCCTTGGCATGGCCGCCCCTGCCTGAGGTCAAATACCCATCCATCCGCCCTCTTTCGCTCTCTTTCTTGCACAATCTTCTCCTTTTAACCCCCCCTCCCTCCCGTCTCAGGTTCCAAGGCTAGCTCACCTCCAACTCCATTTCGTACTCCATTTCGTTTGGTTTCTCCTAGCTTCCCCCCAAGTCCATGGCTTCCACGCCGGCTGCTGCCACTTCCATGGCTTCCCAAGGAGCAAGAGCGCCTCTGAGGCTCTGACCTCACACACACACCCACCTACCTACTTCAAGTACAGAAACCCAGCTTACTTCAGCTCAACTGCTTCTCGGTTGCTGCTTGGGTCCATGGAGAGCAGATGGAGGAAGGCCAAGATGTCGCTGGGGCTCAACCTCTGCGTCTACGTGCCGCGCACGCTGGACGACGGCCCGCCGTCCACGGGCTCCTCCACGGCCGCGCTCGTCTCGCCGGCGGCCTCCTCCTCCTCGACCTCGGCCGCCACCAGCGCCAACACCACGCCGACTGCCGACCAGCTTGGAAGCGCCTGCAGGGGCCCCGGCGCGCTCATGCCCACCACCCCGACGCCCACCTCCGCCGGCCTCCGCCTCTCCAAGTCCGGCAGCAAGTCCTTCAAGGTACACCCACCATCTCTCCCGTAGCTTGCCAAGATCCATCCGCGGGCACAATAATCTTTTACTTCATTAAAGCTTTATTAATCTGTCCCAAAAAGTTAGTAAGTTACAAATTAAACTAGGGTATATTGCAAGCAAAGCTTCGATTCAGGTTGTACACCTGTGACGCTGCTTCCAATGATGCACACACACAGAGCCACACACAGGGTGAAAAAGGAGGAGAGATGGGGGCAATGGTGGAGGAGGAATATCATCATGGAAGTGGGGGAGTTTGTCTTTCTTTCTTCGCCATGGGGATGGATGGGGTCCTCCTCCTTCACACACAGCCATAGTCCGCACCCTCTTCTCTTTTCCTTCATCACTCACCTTTTCCTCCTCCTCCTAGATACACTGATACAGTGACCTCTCTCTAGTCCCATTCATCTCACTTCACTTCTTTTCGTGGAGGCATAAAGAGGGGGCAGCGACAATAGCTCAGCCATGGCTACCATCCTTTTCGCAAACAGCCGCCTGCTACTGTTCCCAGATCCCCTTCTTGTATTCTTTCATATCTTTTTTTTGTTCACAACGAACAGGGGAGGAGGGGGCATTGGGTTCCTGAACAGTAAGCCCACCACCATCTGTCGCTAGTACTATTCAGATGATGCCCAGCTGCTGCAATTGTTAAACTGATTGCTACTTGTTTGCAACTAGATATTTGAAATGTATGCTAGGATTGCCATCCTCGGCGTCAGTGGCTTGCAACGTTGTTGCCGAAAGGGCGGGCCTGCTGCCGCGGTTCAGATTGAGTTTTGAATTGTATATGTGGGAGGTCAGCCCTTTGCCCTTTTGATCCTCCGGTCAAGTATGGTGAGGTGCGTAGTGGTTAGTTTAGTTTGAGGAGAATCAGTCCAAACCAAGGCATCCACAGACACCACTCCAAATGTTAAAAGATTATTATTACTCCTTGTCTAGGAAATATTTCTACTTTTTTTTGGTGAGGGAATGGAAATGTTTCTACTTGACTTTGTAAATTAGTAGTTTGACCGTGGGCTTCGCCTTGCCACATCAGAGAGCCCGCCACCGTCCCGCTTTAGGACGCCCAGGGGCCAGAATTGGAGAAGTTTAGTATATTAGATCATGCCCATTTTTGTGCGTGTATTGAAATTGTAGCATCCTACCTACGTTTACACGCGGCCGCGGTAAGCACAGGGATTTGGAATGCAGGCGGGAAGGCGGCCCTTGACATTCTGGTCATACTGGGTGAGGTGTGTTGGTTAGTCAGCGAGGAATTATTCAAACTAAGGCATCATACATCACACAAAATGTTCAAGATTACCACTTGTCTTTGTAAACTAGCTTGACCGTCAGTTTTGTCTTGCCACATGACTTGAGAGAACACCAGCATCTCGTTCTGGGTAGCCATAGGCCATAACTGGAAGAGTAATTAGTATCAGATCATGCCCATTTGTAATTGATAAATTGCAGCATCCCTAGTTATTTTTAAACAGCGGTAGCAACTAACGGTTATAAGCAGATACGTGGACACAGTTGGTTTTGGGGTTTTCAAATGTTTTTTTGGGGAAGGTCAGCTCTTTAATCTTGTGGTCTAACAGGATGAGGTGTATAAGTGTATTAGTTGGTCAGCAATGGATTATTCAAATTAAGGCACCTACATCACTCGAAAAATTAAAATATTAAAGATTACTTCCCATCGTAAATTAGATTGACCAAGCGCTTCCCTTGCCACATGGCTACCTATATCCTGCGCAAGTTGTTCTTCTAACTGGAAGTCTGAAAGTGCGGCACCTGAACAGGGTCTATAATGGAAGCCTGACGCTTTCAAACCGTCCCATTTGGCGAAGACTTTTAGAGGGTGTTTGACAATACTGATATATTTCCTTAGGTTTAAGCAATTCATGACTTGTTCATTGCAGCCGAACTATCTATGAAAAACATAAATATTGAGGGCGTTTGAAAAATCAAAAGGTTATAGATAACTTCATCTTTATGGTATGTGCCTTTACTATTGCAATGCTTATCTGGTCATCTTTACTTCTGTTTGAGCCATCATCTGATACTACTATATACATGAAAAATGCCTTCCCAGATTCATTTTTTGACCGCCGTTTAATGTCCCTATATTAATCCTTTTTATGGCATACTTTTGTTTTTCCAGAAAACATGTGCAATATGCTTGACCATAATGAAACCTGGTCAGGGTCATGCTCTATTCACAGCAGAGTGTTCGCATACCTTTCACTTCCACTGTATAGCTGCAAATGTCAAGCACGGAAGCAACAATTGCCCAGTTTGCCGCACCGAATGGAAGGAACTTCCATTTCGTGGTCCCTTGTCTGCTGAAATCCCTCAAGGAAGTGCAAGGATAAGTCCTGTTAATGGGCACCAAAATGGTGGCCACATGACGCTACTGCGACCACTCCCTCGTGCCCGTTCCTCTGGCCGCCTTCACCATGTGACTTGTTTGTTGCCTGACACCGACCGAAGTGTTTTCAACGATGATGAACCCTTGGACTTGTGTGAAGCAACTGAGGGCCATCAACAGGGTTGTTCAAGAACAGTTGAGATAGAGACATATCCGGAGTTCACTGAAATACCAGAAAGTACTTCAGAAAGAAACTTCACCGTTCTAATTCATCTGAAGGCACCTCTTGCTCAGAATCTGCTCAAAACTGGCAGTCTGGGAGGTGACAGTGGCCCAAATATGGGTAGAGCCCCAGTTGATCTTATAACAGTGCTTGATGTCAGTGGCAGCATGGCTGGTACCAAACTTGCATTGCTGAAGAGGGCCATGGGGTTTGTCATTCAGAACCTTGGCTCCTCAGACCGCCTTTCTGTCATCGCATTCTCATCATCTGCACGCAGGCTCTTCCCGCTCCGTCGGATGACCGAGTCTGGTCGTCACCAAAGCTTGCAAGCGGTCAATTCTCTGACATCAAATGGTGGGACTAATATTGCTGAGGGTCTGAGGAAAGGGTCCAAAGTGATCGAAGAACGGCAGGCCAAGAATCCGGTCTGCAGCATCATCCTCTTATCAGACGGGCAAGACACATACACAGTATCACCAACTACTGGTGCACATAAAGCATATGCCGGCTCGCCAACTGCCGGTGCACAGAAAGCATATGCTGGCTCGCCAACCGCTGGTGCACAGAAAGCAGCAGTGGAGTATTGTGCGCTCTTGCCATCTACCAATGGTAGCCAGCAGGTACCAGTTCATGTCTTTGGATTTGGTGCTGACCATGACGCAGCTTCGCTTCATTCGATCTCGCAAACCTCTGGTGGTACCTTTTCATTCATCGAGACGGAGGCTACCATCCAAGATGCATTTGCTCAGTGCATTGGTGGACTTTTGAGTGTCGTTGCACAGGATTTACGTGTAAAGGTGGAGAGCCTCCACCCTGATGTGCACTTTGGCAACATCAGATCAGGCAGCTACTCTAGCAGGATCACAGATGACAAGAGGAATGGGTCCATCGATGTTGGTGACCTGTATGCTGAAGAGGAGAGGGATTTTCTTATGTCTGTAAACGTTCCTCAAGGCTCTGGCGACGAAACGACACTCCTCAAAGTTGGATGTGTGTACAAAGATCCACTGATGACGGAGACCATCAACATGGCTGAGGTGCAGGTGAAGATCTCCAGGCCGGCGTTCGTCTCGGTACAAACCGTGTCGATACAGGTGGACCGCCAGAAGAACCGTCTTCATGCAGCGGAGGTGATGGCTGCGGCAAGGTTCTCTGCCGAGCGGAATGACCTGACACACGCGGTGTCATTGCTCGAGGACTGCCGAAGAATGATCATGACGTCGGCATCGGGACAGTCCGGCGACCGTCTGTGTCAGTCATTGGACGCCGAGCTGAAGGAAATGCAGGAGAGGATGGCGAACCGGCAGAAGTACGAGGCGTCAGGCCGGGCCTATGTCCTGTCAGGCCTGAGCTCGCACTCGTGGCAGAGGGCGACCGCCCGCGGCGACTCTACCGACAGCGAGAGCCTGATCCAGGCCTACCAGACCACATCCATGGTCGACATGGTGCTGCGCTCCCAGACGCTGACCCGCTCGTCGACCCCACGGCAAACCCCACAGATGAGGCATGCCAAGTCGTTCCCGGCACGCCCGCAGCCTAGGTAGGCAAAACAACGGTCTGGCCCGGTGATGCCAATAAGGATTTTTTAGGTAACTTTAGATTCTATGGAAGCAGTAGTGGTGTCAGTGAGTTTGATTCTTGGTTTTTGTGGAGGGGGAGGGGATGGGATTGGGGGTGGTACAAATGGTGTGGTATAAGGAGATGTAAATTTGTTTTGGGGGTTGGTAGGGATGGTGGGGGTAAATGGTTTGAGTGTTTAGGTAATTCTGTACTGTAGTGGGTTAGAGAGGGGGAGGTTGGTATAAGTGTTGGGGAAATTGGACATGGGAGAACAGGGTCATGTTTGTGTTGGTTACTTGGTATGGTATACTCCCAAGTTAGTATTGTACTGCTAGCTCCTCTGTGTGGTGGTTGGTGATGTACATAAAGAGATGGGTATACATTTGTCAACTGAACTGAATCCAACTTGATTGAACTCGGATGGATGCCTGATCTTTGCAAGGTTAATTTGTATGTGTCTTTAAACGAGGTTAATATCATGTGCTGATGAATTTTTGAAGCAGTGTTTGGTGGCACTGATATGTTGTGATAGATGGCCTATGATGATATAGTCAGATAGCTGATGGACACTGCGTAGATACTCAGTGAAGCAGTTCGATGCTGGCGATGTTCATCGGCCGAATGATCTGGACACGGTGTCACGAAGATTTTAACATGTCCTTTGTGTTTCCGTGTCGTATTTTTTTCTGGTGTATTTCTCTAGTGTTTGGATCTATGGAGAGGACAAAGCTATCAGTATGGTGGTAGAATATTCATGATTCATTCATGTGTGTTCCCATATAAATTTTAGCGTTTTACGATTGTTTTTTCCTAGTATTATTCCGTCTGCACCGAAGAACTATCAAGCAATAGGGAAAAACGTTATATTTTCTATTTTAGGAGTAACTAGATGATCTGTGGTATAAAGAAAATTTTAACACTAGAGATACCGAGATAGTAGGGCCAATACCCATGTGCTTAATATTTTCCTGGATTTTTTAACAAACATTATCAATCAGCCTAAGAGGTTAAGGCCACCCTCTTTCATGGCAATTCCGCTGATCGTGGAGGTGCAGGCTAAAGTGTATGATCATATGGAGAAAAATGGGCTTCTCGACAAGAAATTGAACCCCTTATATACTTTACAACAAAAGGAATGGGATGAACACAACAATACAAGCAAATGTAGGTGGCTGGAAGAGGAAGCGTGGACATTCCAAAGCAGAACTGGAAACAGGTCTCAACAGAACGGGAAGCAGGTGGGAGCACAAGAACAATATGGTTGATGGTTCTCCAGTTGTTCTAGTTCCCGTCTACGATGCCTCCTCCTCCTACTATGTCCAGAGGAGTGCCGGCCTCTCCTGCGCCAGCATATCCGGCCGTTAAGGCCGCCGGAGAGGAGGGGGAGAGACACTAGAAACGGTGCCGCAACTCTCAACGAGCGAAGGAGAAAGCAAAAGCCCTCCAAAGCACGATAACAATATGGTTCTGTAGTTGTTCTTGTCTACTTGGCACGATGCCTTTCCGCGATGTCTCCTATTCTTATGTAAGAAAACCCACATATCCGTATATATGATCCTGAACTGCGTGTTCTTCTTCAACCATTTTAGCTTCTAGTATCTTAGATACATCTGCTACTTCTTCCCTAGACCATTTTCTCTTCTTGTTGCTTACTATGGTTCTTACTTCTTACCACTTCACTGGTATATATAGTCTCACGAAGATGTGGAATACGTAAGGTAGCGAAGGCTGATTGCTGATAAAAGGTTCATTGATTGCTGATGTATTAGCTAGAGCACGTATCTGTGTGCACCGAACAGATCTGTGGATGCATTACTTTTGGTCGATCTCCTTATAACATGTAGAGCACTTCTGCATTTGTCAAAGCGGCCAGGGCATGTGCAAAGTAGCATCCTACCATTATTTATCAGAAAATGTGTACTAGGTGTACTAGTTGATTTGGTATACTCCAATTCCAATTGGTAGTGTACTGCTAGCTCCTTCAATTGTGCAGTAGTTGGTGATGTACATAAAGAGGAGGTATACACATATATATATATATATATGTAAATGTGCTTGCTGATGGACAGATGGTTTGCAAGTCTGGCATGCCTCCCTATCTCTAAACATGGTCAATGCTCAATCTCTGAATCCTGGCATGTTTGTTGCTAAGAGAAAATCTTGAAATCACCAACTTGCAAACGATAAGCAGCAACACATACCTCAGGATTCAGTTCTTTTCTTTCGATAAACACCTCAGGATTCAGTTGGATTCGTTCAGCCGATCGACTCGGCCTGGAGCGGTGGCCGCGTGACGGCGGTGGTAGATGCGCGCCGTCGTCCGTCTCTACGCCGGGTTGTCTGTACGTCCGACGGCGACCATGTCCAGCTGGCGGCGGCGGCGACGGTCATCGATCGCCCACTGCTGGACCGGCCGGCTCGCACGCAAAGGGGAGGGAGAGAAGGAGGACGACGCTGAACGGCCGCGTGCCTGTGCCGGCGCTGGCGGGTTACGTTAGTAGGCCTGGGGAAGTTTAGCCCATGGATAATAGTTTGCCTTGGCCTTGTTGAGTACCGTGGATAATAGTTTTTTTTTGCACGATGGTGGATAATAGTTTGGCTGCCCTTGTTTGCATGGAGGGAGTACATGTACATCGTGTTCATTTCATTTCAGTTGTTCAGTTGTTCTTGCCGCCTTGCCAGTGTCGCTCCTCCACCTACTACAATATCATGAGAGAGTATGAATTCAAAAAAAAAATCATGAGAGAGTACTACTCGCCGTCTACTAGCACATCTGCAAATCAGCCTCCTCAGAATAGGAATTCAGGATCGTCCTCTCTGCGCGTGTACTAGACAAAAGTAAGAAAGGAAAGCAAATCGTTTTAACAGATATAACTAATTTAGTACCAATGTCACAAAATTTAATACCAAAACAAAAATCATCTGTTTATTTTCTCCAGAAAATAAACCATTCGGTGTGTGAAGGGTGATGAAACCAGGTCTCTAAGCAGTAATTGACCAGCTCAGGGTAATGATCTCAGTTTGCCGAAAATTCTTGGCACTGCACATGCTCAACCACTCACATAGACACATACTAGTATTTTTCTTCACTAGTTGACTCGATGGGCTAGCTGCTAAAGGCCAACTTCGATCGGCATGAGACCACTCTCTTCCATCTCTCCTACTTGTGGTGGCTCGAGAGATGGGGTATGGCGATGTGGCCAACTAAGGGGCTTTGTGAAACGAAAAAGGAAGACCTTGCATGCTTGACCGCTTCAGGAATGGGATGAACACAACAACATCCTTTGACACAAGTGGAAATAGGCGGGAGCACCAGAACAATATGGTTCTCTAGCTTTTCTTGTCGATTTCCCATGATGCCTCCCATCCTTATGTAAGACACACCTCAAAACTCTATGAACTTTAGTAATTAGTTTTTCTTCCACCACTACAGACTACAATTTCTCATTAGACATATTTGCTATATTTTCGCTAGATAATTTATCTTCTGGTTGCTTGCTATGGTTGTCTTGCTATGGTTGTCGGCACTTTGCTACTTTATATGGTTGGATGAAGATAGCTAGTAAATCTAGCAAGGACTGAGACAGAAGGTGGTATAAAAATACGACAATGCACACTCATTGTCGGCGGAGTAGCTAGAGTACTCGTAAGTGTGCAATGAAGGGTCTATGGATGCATTTAGTTTTTTTCAATCTATTGGTAGTACTTTGAGAACTTTTGCATTTGTCAATATAAAGCAGAGCATGTGCAAAGTAGAAAGCTACCATTATCAACAAATATGTACTAGGTGTACTTGGTATGACAGTTAGTATTGTACTGCTGTGTCTTTGTGCAATGTACGGTTGGTGATGTACATAAAGAGAGAGTTAGCCATCGGGACAGCAGGGCCACTATTTTTTTATATGGGTCAACCCATGGCCTTGAGACCACTAAGGCGTGGTCAAGCTTAATCTGGATTGGCCCATTCTCATCCAGAGCTAGTAATGTGTGTGGGATGGGGGTGCGGGCCTGCGGGGAGGGGCAAGATCTTCATGAGAAACAACAAAACTATGAACTCATGTGGAATTGATACTATAAGATAGGAATGCGCTCGCTGCAAAAAGAAAATTAGACGTTCTATTAATAGTTAGACCAAAATCTAGGAATCAATTTATCCTCGTGATCTACACAAGAGTTTGTCGGATAAGGAACGACATTATTACCATAGTAATTGGCTTGATAACATATTGGGTTTGTATAATTATAAAATGTTTGTTGTGATTTGTATATATGCAGAAATCGTCGTTCTAAGACCGAGATGAACAACACACTAGATTCACAAGCATAGCAAGTGATGAGAACGTTACATTGGAAGGGCCATACCTGTAACCACACCAGCGAACACGAAACATACCAAATCCCATGAGACGGGCATGACACATGACTCCATGTGCCTTCCATCGTTGTTAGACGCATCACCAAAGCGAGGATCGGAGAGACTTTATTCTGATGTCGGGATCTCACTGCCTCCTCAGCACGAAAGACATATAAAATAACTAAAAGGAAACAGGGGCGCTCTCTGTCGGGAGGTTGAGGTCCGCCGCATCTCCAAGTCCTGAAGTTTCATAGAAGGCAAGTAAAATGTTGGCTTCACCGGCCAGAAGACGAAAACTCTAGCCTACTCTATTTTTTTTTATGAAGCTAATAGAACAGTTACTAGGTGCAGTTTGGCTTGAGAAGAGGTGAAAAAAATATTATACAGTGGGCTTAGACCATCTACACTGTGTCTATAAAGTGGTTCAAATGAACTATTAAAAAGTGGACCATCTACATGCACGGTTCCTAGCGATTTCTTTCTCTAGCACCAAACCATATTTGTAGTTTGGTATTTTGCATGCGTCTGGGCCAGTTGGCAGATTTGCGGAGAAGAACGCACAAAAGGGAGATGAAACAGCGAGAGTCCTAATAGATTCCACACACTACAAAAAAATATTAGGTGAACTTAAGATTCACTTTTTCAGATTGAACCAACACCACAAAACAGATGCCTGATTGTTTTATATCCAAAGAAGAAATTGTGCCAAGGATAGAGACAACGGTACAAATGGATACACATACTAACTTCGGTATTTCATTAGGTTTGGGTGGAAAATTACTTAATCTTATCTTCAATTAGCATGATACCGCAATACTCTTCCATGTGTCTTGCCGACCCGAGCCCTCGTGGTGGTTCCAGGCAAGTGGTATGACCTTTTGAGGAGACACGGGTGTCCTCATTGTGAAAATCAAATACTTTCATCTCTTGGCACAGAAGGAAAAGGATCGCCACAGCAGGAAACCCAAAAGCAGGTCATCAAAAAGGGATGTGTAGACTGACACCATGGCACAAGAGCTAACATCGAGGAAGACAAAAACAATATCGTGCTCTAGCCTTTTCCCGTCAATTGCACACGATGCCTCCTATTCCTAGATAAGTATAACCTATGGTTTATAGTTATGTGTCTTTCTTCCGTCGCTTTGCGTCTCCTCTCTCAGATGACATGTCTACTTCTTCACTAGATAGTTTTCTCTTATGGCTGCTCGATATGGTTGTTACCGCTTTGCTACTATATATATATATATATATATATATATATGGTTGGATGAACATGTGTAGTACGTAGCAAATACTGAAACATAGCGTGGTATATGCGAACATCAGAACATGTGCATTCATTGCCAAGGGAGAAGCTAGAGTACTCGTAGGTGTGCAATGAATTCTTTTTTTTTGTACAAAATGGGGATGAAGCCCTAGCCTCTGCATTGACTCATGCACACAACTTTCTATTAAAATTTAGAGAGTAATGAAGTCTTACAATCAGCGATCACATAAGCTCGCACACAAATCAACTACGTAGTAGAAAATAACGTAAAGACGCCACATGGATGATACATAGATTAGCCTACCATCCATGTAAGGTAGAAACCTCTTTTGGTTGCATGCTCAAGTGGAAAGTAGGCAATAGCTGCCGCGTAGGGGCGGTATACCAAGAGTGCAGTATGACTATGAGAGATTTTTTTTCTTTCAAATGTGTTGTTGTGTAGGCCCGTGTAGTTTGGGCCTTGAGGAGCCCATGAACAAATAGTACGCCTTGCTAGCGAGTAGCATCCGGTGGATTGCTGGAGCTGGAATTCTCACTCTTTTTGTACGATCGTCCATAAATTCCAGGTATGTAGCACAACCGTGGTCTCGTGTAGAAAAATACTCCGTACCAGCCAATTGCTAAAAGAAATAAATTGAGATGACTAACAATTGTGTGACGCGCGAATTCGAAATGGCCTAGAGAGAGATCAGTTGGGAAGTAGTGGTATATTTTTTCAATCGAGTTGCTGTTGCCAAGTAGCTTGCCGGTGCCGCTCCTCCACCTACTACACCGACGCAGATGGCTACCGCTACCACCGCCAAATGATGATCACATCACCTCTCCTCGGACCAAACCAGCTGGGATAGCCGCTTCCCGTTAGTGTCTAACCTAGTTTTACGGCCGTCGCCCCCGCCCCCGCGTCGCCCTCCCCCGGGCGACTCGGGGGAAACCCTAACTACCGCCGCCGGCAGCCCCCCACCTACCCTCTCTGCTGCGCCGCCGCCTGAGGGGAGGCCGGCAAAGCCGCGCGCACCCCAAGGAAGGTGGCGGCCGGCGTTCTTTCTCTCTCCCGAGCTGAGATCTGGAGGTGCGAGCTGAGGCGGTCGCCGGCGTGGAGCGCGGCGACTTGGGATGTGTGCGGGCGGCCGAGTCGGGGAGCTGCGTGGCGGTGGAGGCGGCGCCGCCGGTTGCTGCTGGCGCGGGGCGGCGGGGCTCGGTCGGCCCAGCCCTGGGCGAGTTCGGGCTATGGCCGGCCTGGAGTGGTGCGGGCGGCGCGGAGATGGCAGGCTCGCTGCCGGCGCGGGGGGGCTTCAGGGCGAGGCGGAGCTGTCGTGAAGGGAGTAGCGGCGCGGGAGGCTGCGTGCGGCGTGGTTCGTCCGGGCCCGATCCGGCGCGGGGTGTCACGGTGCATGCACATTTCCATGGTCTGGAAGCTTCTTGACCTGCAAGCAGTTCACCGAGATTGGAGATGTGCCAGGAGAAATCCTTTCTTTCCCAACCTTGTGTTGGTGCCGGCGGCAACGGCGCTTTGGCGTCGTTTTCCTTCTTGGAGGTGTCGTCGAAGTGCTCATCTTCATCTCTACGCGTGATCGGTTTGGACTCTCCGGGTGAAAGCCTAAACTCCGGGTGCGGAGTGGGCGACGGTGGCGGCCTCTTCGCCTTTTCCCTCTTGAGGGCGTCGTCTTGGAGAGTTGTTTTGTGGATGGATTTGTGTGACCCCTTTGGCGGCAGGGATGGTGGAAGTCGGGGCAGCGGCCCCGGAAGGTTGTTGTGCGCCGAGGCGGCGGCCTCGGGCAGCGGTGCGGTGGTAGCTCCATGAGGCAGGGTTGCGGCTAGGCACAACTTTGGGTGGCGACCTTGAGCTGCAGGGGCGGCAGGGTTATCGGCTCGGTCGACGCATCCCATCGGGGATGGTTGGACTTTACGTCGGGGCGGCGGCCCCGGGCATGGTGTGGCGGCCGTGGTCTGCGGGCAGTGGTCCTGTGTAGCTCGGGCTACAGGCTTCTGGGTCGTGCGGCGTTGCAGCTCGAGTGCGAGCGGTGTTATGTCGGGGTGGCGGCCCCGGAAGGTGGTGCTGGCTGTGTGTGCAGGGCATTCTGGAGCAGTTGATGTCGGGGTGGCGGCTCCGAGAGCTTCGCGGCTCCTGTGGAGGCGAGGTTGGTGTTGGCAGCTCTACTCCGACAGGGTCGGTGGGTTCGTTTTGTTTGTTTGTTGCTGCAAAGTCGAAACTGCGGTGTACGATGACGGGCAACAGGCAATGAGCGCATTCGAGGTTTGGTATCTTCATCTGCGTCAGAGTGTTCCGTATCTGCTCCTCCCATAGTAGTCACGGCTTCTTCTCTCTGGCATGGGTGGGTGGTTGGCCGGATCTATGTGGAGTGGTCATGTGTCTAGAGCTTGGCTCTAGTCGTCCGAGGTTGTGTGGGTTGTGCCCGTGGGGTTGTGTTGTTGTATGGTTTTTGCTCGGTTTCTTCCATAATAAACCGGGCACCTTCTTCTTAATAAATGGAAAAGGCAAAGCTTTTGCTTTCGGTTTAAAAAAAAAAAAACCAGCTGGGATCCTCCTGGCTGCACCTGCACTCGTACAAGAACAAAAGCGGCTTTCGCAACGGAAGAAAATCATTCGGGTGTCAAATCAATCAAACGAAACGAAATACTTATTCGGCGCCTGGGCTGGGAATGGGATGATGCATGGCGTCTGCGTCGGTGCACCGCCACCACAGGGACAGCTGAGTGCAGCCATGGCTTTGGCCTTTGGCTGGTGGTAGAACTAGTGCAGAAAAAGAGGAGGAATAAAATGCCTGCTCTGCGCATGGTCTGGGGCCGGTGTGAGCTGACCTCCGATGGGACTGCGAGGGATCTTATTCTTCTGGAAAAGATAGGGAATACATCTCATTCCCAGCTTCCGTTGTCGGGTGCATTTCCGGTGTTCCTTCAGACTTCGGTTACTGTAGGTACAGAACAGGATGGATCTGTGCAGTGGGTTCGGTTTACATGCCCCGCCGTAATCTTAGAAATCCTGGCCACTATATGTGAGTTTTTGTCTGATCAAATCCACATATAGCCATGTATGGCCGCATGGTGCCTCATATCAGTTGTTACCCAACCTAACAGGGCGACGATGACAACAACTTCGACGACGAGCGGAGGATGCTCGTCGCTTCTAACGATGCTCGCAAGTGAGCGGCGCACCGGTACACGAACTACACAACCGGCCGCCGCCGCATATCCTCCTCTACCGCGGGGTGCTGTGTAGTCGACCGCTTTCGTGTGCACTGTCGCTTGGAGGCGAGGAGCTACTCTCCGGCGTGGGAAATGCACACACCGAAGAGGCGAGAAGCTACGACTTGGCGGCGTACGCCTCCACCATCGGGTCGTAGGATTTCATCCTAGACACCTCCATCAACATCATCACCGACATGGTCTACGCGAACAACGTGGGAAGACACCGAGCTCTAGAAGCGCCATGAAGTCGGTACGCAGTCTACATTAACCTCGTTTCGGATGACAAGTGAGCGTCGGATACTGGTCAGAGGGCCAGTGGTTAGCTAGCTAAAGCTGGCTTCCAACGTCGTGGGTTCGAGTCTCGATCCAGGCGCTGCTTGCATCTCCTTTTCTTCTATAAAAGTAAGCCCTGGTGCTAGCGCCCTTGGGTCTCGTTTATTTCTCACAGCTCCTTTCTTCTATAAAAGTATGTCTTGAATTCTAGAGCCCATAGGTCTCTATTTTTGTTTTTTTGACAAGTGAGCGAGTCGCCTCCACACCCAAGCCAACATGCTCCGCTGACCCAATTTTGTAATTAGTGTCAGGGTGGCGACACACTTGAGGATTCCACTACGTAAAATTTGTAGTTATTTTGCCACGAATGAATGATTCGTTGATCATGTTCTGTTTATTCCCGTGAATGCCAAATTTTGAATTTTACAATTCAATCTACTCGTGTTTTTGTTCTGTGAGATACATTTTTATGTTTGTATAATACATACGCTCGATACAGGCCCAGTTTTAAGGGGCGTGTTAAAAAACCACTAAAATAAAATAAAATAGATTGGTGGATCCGTGTGGGTTGTCACCTTCCGCAAGCTGTGACCCAACGCATTTCCGTGTCTGTTTGTTCGGTAGCTTCGTTCTGCTGCCATGTCTTTATTAGACATCTCTCGTGCTAATTTTCTCCGCACGTGAGAGGACGAGCCGCTTTCCTAGTATTTTCTACGCGAAATTTCAAGCTCGCCAGCCTTGTTCCCTTTTGACAGTCCTACTTTCTTTTTTAACAAAGTGTGGTTAATTTTGCTCCTTCTAGAAGGTTACAAGTAGTTTGTCAGCGCAAGGCATGCTGACTTACCATGTTTGAAAGTTGACACCGTCTTCTTAGGCTCGAGGTGCCGTCAAACTACAAAAATTTATGATTCCCATGTGTGTCGTAAGAGAAAACTATCCTTTTTCTTGCAGGAGAGACGCCATTTTCATAAACCTCTAGAATTTAGCTACGGGTTAATTTGTGATGGCTTCATCTTGTCTTGGCACTTCTGCGAGTTTAGTCACATCGCATGCAATGCAACGTGTGTTTGTAATTTTAGAAATTTATAAGTGACTTTAGTCAAGAGCAGATTTCGTGCTCCCGAGGTCCAGTGATCATGTTGTTTCAAAAAATTTCGAGTTTTTATTTTGAAATCACGGCGGTAGCACAACGTGCGACAAACGACCTTCAAATATTTTGTATTCTGGGCTATGAATAAATAATAAAGTGTGGATCCTAATATGCATGGGTAGTCTGAACTCTCCAAATTTATCAGTTTTTGTTACTTTTAAAATACAAAATATTTAAACTTGATTTTTTTGCACGTTTATAAGATACACCGTTGGCTACATGTTAATTTTTTTTGAATTATTTTTGAAACATGTAAATATTATTTTTATTCGTGTAAAACAGCGGATCAATAAGGGAAATACATATCAACATGAGGTTTATTGTTTTGTTCTGGAAACAATAGACAAATCACGCCTGTCCTCTCTCTGTTTCTCCAGCTCACACTCATTCTTGTTTTAGGGTAGCTCCAGCTCATTTTTCGGTTTCACCTTTCACGTGCTTATAATACACACGAGAATTACCTCATTTACGGCCGCAGGCTTTCAAACCCGCCGACTATTAATTCCTTTGCAGAAATCAAATTAATTAACCAACCAAAAGCACAAACAAAACGAGAGAGAGAGAGAGATAATTATTCTTATTCGCCGCACCAACAACTCATCACGCAGGGAGGAAGAAGAAAGGAGCCGAGAGAGAGGAAAGCGCCCGCCCACCATTCCTCTCCTCGCCGACCGACCCTCCTCCCACCTCGCGTGGAATCCCCTTTGACTCCCGCCGACAGCTCCCTCGCCGCGCCGGCGCGCGCGTCCACCGATCCCGCCGCTCGTCCTGCCTCCTCAGGTTCCTCCTCCTCTTCTCGCTGCTCCTCCCGCTTCCGCTTGCTTGCTTATTTGCTTCCGACGGCTCGCGGGTCGTGCCGCTGGATCCGGGCTCCCGTTGGCGGCCGCGGGATCCCGCCCGGGGATGGGGTCGGAGCTTGTCGGCGGCGCGCGCCGCTAGATCTGAGGCGCGCCGTGCGTACGGGGACGCTCCCCGCGAGCTCTTCGCGCGGATCTCCTATCCGTTTTCGGCTGTTGGGGCCGCGCCCGCTTTTCCTGCCTGCTCTGTTCGGTCGTTGGGATCGTCTGTTTGTTGTTCCCAGCTTGCTTCGCTTCGCGGATGGATGCTACGTCCATGCTTTCATTTGGCAATCGGAGTTGAAACATTAGCGGTCGACGACAGCTTGGATCTTACTACCAATTGATTGCGCAGGTCTCGTGAGGAGGGGGAGGGGGACAGCTGGGCGCGAGAAGAAGCTAGCCAGATTCGGGAGGGCGGGCGCCATGAAGAAGGTGTTCGACCAGACCGTCCGGGACCTGTACGCGCTTTCCACGCCATGCCATCCGTCAAGTTCAATCCGAGCTTTCATTCGCTTGCCTGCCGGTAGTATATTAGCATTAATCCGTTCTCGTCTTCCTCTCTGCAGGAAGAGAGGGGTGAATAAGAAGGTCCTCAAGGTGCCCGGTACAGAGCAGAAGGTGAGATCTCGGCTGCGTGCCCTTCCACGCGCAAACATGCGCCAAAGCATGCTATTGCCAAATTTGTTAGATTGCCTCCCCTACTTGTTATAGCTTGCCATGAAGCATCATCAACTTAGCATGAGCCTGCTCTAAACAGATCCTTGATGCCACAAGCAACGAACCGTGGGGCCCGCATGGATCCCTCCTGGCGGAGATCGCCCAGGCGACACATAACTAGTAAGCTTTTCGGTTTCGGGGTATCTGGTTGGCTTGTCGTGGAACGACGCCCTCTTTCCCTGGTCCTGATGTGCTTTGCGTGTTTCGGCAGTCACGAGTATCAGATGATCATGAACATTGTGTGGAAGAGGGTCAGTGATACCGGTAAAAACTGGCGGCATGTTTACAAGGTATGCTTTTATCTGCAAATACGAGTGGATAGTGAAAATCATCTTAATGACGAGTTGAACAGTTTGGTCTGATGCCGGATGTTGCTGAGTTGTAGGGATTGATTGTCCTGGATTACCTGGTGGCACATGGCACCGAGCGAGTTATTGATGACATAAGGGAGCATGCTTATCAGATATCGGTAATGCTATCGATCCTCTTTTCTTTACCGTGTGCTTAGCGTAATACCTGCTTCAAGAGTCATAAGCATCCCATCTTACCTGAACTGCAGGCACTGGCCGACTTCCAGTATATCGATTCCAGTGGGAGAGATCAGGGTAGCAATGTACGGCGGAAATCCCAGAGCCTCGTGAGTTTAGTTAATGATAAGGAAAGACTACAAGAAGTTAGGCAGAAAGCACTTGCTACCAGAGACAAGTGAGTGTAACTTCATACTATGTTTGTTTCAAATGTGTTGCCAGCGCATAGTATGCTGTAGACAGGTATTGCTGTGCTGATTAGTTTCCGTTATTCCTTTATAGGTATCGGAGTGCATTTGCCACGAGTGGAGCGCACAGGAGTCCAGGTGGATATGACAATGATCGCTATGAAGGTGGTAAATATGATAACAGGAATGGCTATGGGAGGGAAAGAGAATATGGATATAGAGATGATGACAGATACAGTGGTGCCGGGGATACGCCCAACCGGGAAGGAGATCGTTATTCTAGGGATTCGAATGAACGCAGAGAAGATGAATACAGAGGAAGTAATAACAACCCTGAATATGCGGAAGGATCGGGTCGCAGGAGCTACGGGGATGAGGAGGCTTATTCATCACGGTTTGTTTCACCGCTTGTTTGAACCTAAAATTCTTCATTGCTACTCGTGGCAGGGCCGATAAATAATGTTCATGACTGCTATCTGTGTCACTAATATAGTACCCTTTATTTTAACATCTTTCTGTTTCTGTTGCAGTGGCCGCGGCAGCAACGCTGATGCGCCTACTCAGGATGACAGGTAAGAATGGAGTTGTGTTAAGTTCTGACTATTTAGTTTGTCCTTCTAGAGCTAGTTTTCTTAAGACCGACCTGCTTCAACAGGCCTATAGAGCGAAAGCCTTCTAATCAGCAGATCTCTTCACCACCGAGCTATGAAGATGTGGCAAGAGATGCCCAAGACAAGCATCATGAAGAAAGGTGAAGGTTCTATCCTAAATGTATAATCCATTTATCGAGTTATGACTTCTGAAACCCGAGTCATCCATCAATTTCAGAAATGGAGTGAGTGTGCCAGCTGCTGCACCAAAGGTGTCTTCTCCCTCCGTTCCTATAACAAGCCCTCCCCCAGCACAGGTGAATGGTGTTCATGATAAGCCCGTCGAAGGTGTAGCTACACAATCACCTGCTCCTTCTGAGCCTAATGGTTTTGATGAGTTTGATCCACGTGGATCAGTACCAGGTATAGTTTATACTCTTTTGGCAGTCAACGTGCTCATTATAAACCAAATTAATGAAAAATATAGCCATGCAAAATTTTCTTGCTTCTTTATATACAAGAACAGCTGCATGGATAAATTTTAACTAACCTGTCACGTTGCTGAAATCAATTTTGTTTTCTGTTAACTAAATACTATTATTGCTTTTGCTTATCTGTTTCCTTTCAGATGCTTCACCTCCACTGAACCCCTCACCGGCAGTGAATAGCTTTGAGATGGATTTATTTGGATCAGATCCTATTGGCGAGCTGGCTTTGGTTTCTGTGCCTCAGCCGACTGCCATCCCAAATGTTGAGCCACCGGCAAATTCTGGTTTCGAGACAAATAGTTTCATGGGCATGCCACCAGCGTCTACTGGATTCAGTGAGGTATGGATTTGCAAAATTCTTTCTTTTGCGTAATTTAGTGATCGTAGTATGGGGATAACGATGCAATTCTACAATGGACCGGTCTTAATACTTGCTTATGATTCTATGGAGTTGAAGAAACTGGATAAGTTAAGCGTCAGTAATTTGTATATAGCCTTTATGCATCAGGAGTGATGTTGGGTAAAATTCGGGCAGTAGAAATGTTTCAAATTAAATTGTCAAGTGTTTCTTTTGATGATGCAAGGGCTGTTAGTGTTCTCTTTTGATATAGTTGTAATAGCTAATGCAAGCAAACATTCAGTTTTTCCTTTTATCTCATAAAACATTGTAGGAAATCGATGCTTCAAATCCTTTTGGGGATCCAACTCCTTTCAAGGCAGTTCATGAGGAAAATCATGGAGTTTCTCAGACCAATGTGGCACCTGCTGGTTCATTCCAGGCCACTGGACCTGCTGCAGATGCAAATCCTTTCCAGGCTGCTTCAGCCGCTAGCTTTGGTTTTGAAGATACACTTGGTGATCTCAGTTTTGCATCCAACACCACACCTGGACAACAAGATATTTTTGGAAGCACATCTGCCCCACCTTCCGGGGTTTCACAAGGAAATCCTTCTGCATTTCAAGCAGTTGGGCCCAATACTCATGCTGCTCTCACGTTTACTCATCAACAAGCACATCCTGTGGCCACCAACCCCTCTTCATTTCCTCAAGATGCTGCAACATCATTTGCTCCTGCACAGGCACCTCAACCTGCAGCTCCCAATCCAGCATCAGGCCCGTCAAACTTTTATATGCAACCAGCTTCAGGCTCGGGCATTGGTAGCCTGTCTGGGGTTCCTTCACAGAATGGAGCACCATCCTATATTCCTCCACAGTTTTCACAACTTCCAGCTGCTGCGAATCAGTATCCACCTCAACAGAGTTTCCCCCCACAAGCTGCAGCAGCACCACAGCCAACATCAATTTCTCGAGTAGCATCTCAGCCTTTTATGGCACCAAATTCGATGTCTTCTGGTGGCAACATTCCGTTGCATTCAAGTTCATCAGCTCCCCCGGAAACATTCATTTCAGCCATGCAAGTTAGTCAGACTGAGCCAGTGAAGAAATTTGAGCCGAAATCTACAGTTTGGTCTGATACATTGACCCGGGGTCTTGTCGATTTTAACATCTCTGGATGTAAGTGGCCCGTCTGTCATCCCCTCCGTTTTCGGCAATGCCCACATTCTACTTTTTTGTGTGATCTGACATCATTGTATTTTATTTATTGCAGCAAAAACCAATCCACATGCTGATATTGGAGTGGACTTCGATTCAATCAATCGCAAGGACAAAAGGATGGAAAAGAAAATCTCTCAAGCACCTGTAGTATCGACGATCACCATGGGCAAAGCCATGGGCTCTGGCTCTGGCATTGGACGAGCTGGTGTGAGTGCCGTTGCACCTCCTTCCAACCCAATGGGTGCGGGCAGGGGTATCGGTGCTGGTTATGGTGGCGGAATGGGAATGAACCGGCCAATGGGGATGGGGATGGGAATGAACCCACAGATGGGGATGGGGATGAACCAACAACCCATGGGAATGGGGATGGGGATGAACCAGCACCCGATGGGGATGAACCAACAACCCATGGGAATGGGGATGATGAACCAGCAACCGATGGGGATGAACCAACAACCCATGGGAATGAATATGGGCATGAACCAGGGTATGGGGATGCGGCCTCCAACGGGAATGGCTCCTGGCTACAATCAGATGGGTGCTGGATATGGTGGACAGCAGCAGTACGGTGGGTACAGGTGAGATTACACTACACAGCGAGGGTTTGAGAGTCAGTTTAGCAGGCACATGTATTTTGCTCACCTGGGTTTTCCTTATGTATGATTTTCTTTTGTTCGGGGGTGGGGTATAATTTTCATCACTATTCTTTCTTTTTTCTATCCATGTTGGATACCTGTATCTACCAAAAATGTATTTTGACATGCGAAGGCGGGCAGTGCCACAACTGCCGTGTTGTGTCTTGATGCAACGCCACATTATATTACAAAGCTTGGATGTAGTTGTATAATTCGCACTAGGCTACCCTTGTCATTACCAACATATTATTTGTTTCAGCATTCTTGCTGGATAGAACAATAAAAGGCTGTACAATTTTGTTGAATTTGTCTCGTTAATATCTCCTTGGCGTCCGTCTGGATACATTGTTGTTTGGCACCACAATATAAGTTGCTATCATCTCATGGTGTTATACCCAGAATCAGCAGACCGTTCCAATTCTCTCGGTACCCATGTAGTGATTATATATGTTGTCTCCGGTTGATGTTACATCCTTTTCTCATAGATTTGAACACGGCAACAGAAGAAGGGACTGAAACAGTTTAACAACAATTATTTCACACACAGTACCTCTGGAGAAACTTCATGTGATCTTGTATCGTCCGGTCAAGTTCCTGCACACAAAAGGGCAGCCTGAATTCTGAACCAAATTTAAGGCTTGACACACGCACTGCTAGCTCTTACCCCAAGATTTGAAGCTTGCAAACGGGATCATGGAGTAGCCATGCTGCCCGCGTGGAAGCAAATAAAAAGCTATGGCATTCGTGTAGGAGTAGCTTTATTTTTGGTGTGTATACGCCTTTGACTCGCTGCACTATGCATTCTGGCGTCGTACTACTTCAGTCTCGTCGACGCGTACTTTAACTTTTGAGAGATCGGCGCCGGCAACTCGACGCCTCCTGATTGAAGTCAACGCCCAATTAAGCAGCTAATGAAGTTAGGTACACTAAAGAAAAAAGGTAGCCTCATGCTTGCACGCTAATGCATATGCAGTGCAGCAGTACAGTTCACATACTGTGTCTGTCTGTTAGGCGATCAAGTGAAATAACATGAGCATGGCAGAGCGTGCAGTGTCAACGAGCACAGGTCAGGCCGAACAAAATCGCCCCCCTGCATCCTGGAGCTGCCAAGCTTAACAATGCGAGAGCCGAGAACACATTTAAAAAAACAATGCTAGAACATGCAGCTTTTTCTGTTCCCCCTGGTGCCTCGTAGGGCAACCAATTTTTTTCTTGCATTGTTTGCAAATGGTTCAAATGGAAAAGAGCACACCAACGTAAAACAAACAAACAAACAAATGATCTCGCAGTGAGGGATTGCCCTCTCTTGCAGGAGGTCGAGAGACGGGTTAACTTCCAAACACTAGGCAATATGAGCAAATATTTTTCTTTCAAAAAGTTATGTGAAATTTGATCAGATATTTCCGATCATCTAAACAGTCACTAGTACTTCCTAATGTGTAGGGAAAAAAAATGAGCATTGCATTTTCCAATTTAATCGCTACATGTAGCTGAATTTATGGAATTGCCCAAAATTTCTAATGGAATTTCAATTTTTTAAATTAAAGTGTGTGAGATCAAACAATTCCATGGCTGTCTTAGGTTAATTTATTAAAGAGAACTCATTAATGTAGAACATGCTTTTAAAGGGGGAAAGAACCGAACTACAACATCGATATTCAGCATCTCGTAGATTATGTGATGATCTACCCCTATATGTTGCAGCATGTGACCTTAACACTCCTTTATCTAAAAAAAATGTGACCTTAACGAGGAGACGGGCACGAGGAGACATGGAGTGTGGTTTGTATGGTACTTACCGCCATAGGAGACGGGCACGAGGCAGCTGAAGAGACAGTGATGTAGATGAAGGGGGGCATGGAGCTGAAGAGACCAACCAAACACTGGCTGAACTTTCACCGTAGGTACTCTGTTGTTTGTATGTCAGTCCATTGGCTCGGGTACAGAGACCGATAAAATGATCTGTTGTTTCGGAAGCAAAACTAGCATCTTTGCCCTGAAAGTGCAGCAAGCTCGATGGCAACGCGTACATGCCGTCCGGCCTGCAATGTCTCGAGATCCACGGATGGCGGTGGTCCAACGTGCTCGCTTGGATTAGCTGCAACGCAGGCTCCCTTTCCTTCATCCCGCAGGAGTTGTCACACTGTAGTTGTACTGTACTACCCCGCAGGTTTAGCGACGGTTCACGCCAAGTGTTTGACATTTCTGCTCGGCTCGAATCGAATCAACGTCGTCCATCTTCCCATCGGACGAACGTGTTGGGTTTAGTTCTCACTCTAAAAATTTGCAACTAGAGCAATGCTACTACTAGGCGCTAGTGTTGGTTTGTCACGTTGCTAATTACTACGTACTCTACTACCACAACTCCCTAACTTCCCCTAAAATCCCCAAGCCAAGATGAGGCTGTAAGCTTTTCAGCGGAATTGTTTTACTAGCAAGGCCAATTTCCTATTCGATGCTTAGGAGTCCCAATGCATTATCAACAACTCACAAATGCTGGATGGAAACATGAAGTAGCTAAAAAGAAAAAGGCACTTTATATGATTTTCTTCATTCCAGTTACTAAAGGGCTGTCCTCAATAGATTATATTATTTTTCGATAGTGAGAAAAAGAAGTATCGACTGACCCGCTGAAATGTTGTGTTGTGCCATACATTTAGGAGGGCTTGGTATTCGCGACCTCCTGGCTTCCTATGCACTTGGCTTTCAAGCTCCTTAATGAGGATGAGATCTAACAAACGCTTATCAAAAGAAAATATGTAGTCTCCAAAGCATTACCCAAAGTTTATTGGAAACTTAGTGATTCTCATTTTTGGGCTTATCTATATTTTAGACAAAAGATTTTGGGCTGGTCTAATTTTTAGACAAAAGATTTTGGGCTAGTCTATTGACGTCGAAGAGATACACTCATACACCTCTTCCATTTTATTGAAAAACTTCTCCAAGAAATAGGAGAGGGAAGGGAAGCAAGGGAGAAATGCTCCGGTACTTTTCGGAAAAACATGTTGCACGAATTTTAAAGCAAATCCGTGATTGTTATTAGGAGTGGGGATTGAGGGTGCTAATCCACAGGGATTCTTTTCAGATAACTTTGTGAATCTAATCATAGCCGTCGATGCGTTTTAAAATCTGTGCAACAAGTTTTTCCAAAAAGCACCGGAGCACTTCTCGAAAGAAGGTCGGGCACGCCAAACGATGAACAAGAGCCCCCTCTCTCCTTGTACATGGACATTTTTTCTGCCATTTCCGCTTCCACAATCTGCGGGGTGCAAATCTGGTTTCTGGAGTTCTTTTTTCAAGTTTATGTACTCACCAGTCACCTGTCATCACGGTGAATGCTTGGACCGCCAAGGTAGCGTATGCGCTAGCTGTGCTAGCTTAGCACCGTGTTCATCTTTCCATGCATGTGAGGTGAGCGATCACCCCATTTGCGCATGCATACTGAGCTCGCTTTCTCCACACTCGTCATCGTGATGCCTAGCTAGCCATTGCTCGTGTAGTTGCTGGCTTGGGCGTCGCCATTGCTTATAAAGGGCAGAGCAGAAGATGCATCAAGGCCCAGCTTAGCATGATCACAAACTAGCTAGAGTAGACTAGTCCCGTATCTTACTTCACTTGATCCTTTCCGTTCTTCGTTTGCACTCTGATTTTCGTCAGAGAATTATCCCCTTCATCCCTTGCCCAGCTTCAGTATCTGCTCCAGCAAACAAAGCGCTTCGGTTTTGTATCTGCTTGGCCAAACATGAACACGACCGTGTTGTGAAGATCGAGCGTTTGTTCCTGCTGACATTTCGTCCCCAGTCAAGGTAAATAGCGTTTCTTGATTGCAAGCCAAGTCACATATCTGCATGTTGTTTCTACTGAATATGGTGCTTGCTCTTGTCTGAACCGGTGTTCGCTTTCCTGAATTCCTGCTGCACCGATCATGCAAATCAGATGCCATTGCTGACGGATTAAGCAATTCATCGTCCCTATATGTACGTAGCTTGCATGCCGTTTAAAGTAGCGGAGACTTATAAGTACATGTTAGTTAAGCAAGTCAGTAGCATAATAAGTGAAGCTAGTTGTGAGCGCTCAGCCTGACTAGTAGTTCTTTCAAATCTCAGCTTCCCGCCAAACGCAATGGGCATCACCCGCGCGCACATCGTGAAGAACGACTCCCTGGAGGACAAGCTGGGGGACTACGTCGGCGTCAAGGCGAGGGGCACCGGCGGCGGCGCGCGCTCGGCGGTGGCGAGGCACTCGTCGCGCCTGGTGGCCATGCTCACCTGCCTCCAGCTCGCCTTCGCCGTCTACGCCACCTTCCTCCTCTACTACATGAGCCCCCCCGTGGACCTCCAGGGCAAGCCGGACTTCACCTGGGCCACCCGCATCGCGCAGCGCTGGAAGCAGAGCATCTTGGCCGGCGGGGAGGAGGGCGCGCCGCCGCTGCTGTCCCTGCAGGAGGTGTGCGAGCACGAGACCATCGAGTTCGAGCAGAAGAAGTCCACCGACGCGCTCATGATCCGCCTCAAGCGGGAGCTCTACGACGAGGTGCTCGCCTTCCAGCGCCGCTCCTTCGCCGCCGAGACGCTCCCGGAGCTCCTCCGCATGCGCTCCCGCTGGAAGTTGTCTGAGGACGACCCGGCGCCGGCGTCCCGGCCGCGGGTCACGGTCATCCTGAACCACTTCAAGCGGAAGACGCTGTGCGCGCAGCTGGACACGCTTCAGAAGCAGACGCTGCCGTTCCACCGCGCATGGGTGCTCGCCTTCGGCACCCCCAACGAGGCCTCCCTCCGCCGCATCGTCGAGAGCTACAACGACTCCCGCGTCAGCTTCGTCGCCTCCGGCTACGACTTCAAGTACTACGGCCGGTTCCAGATGGCGCTGCAGGCGGAGTCTGACTTCGTCTACGTCCTCGACGACGACATGATCCCGGGCACGCGCATGCTCGAGATCCTCTCCCACGTCGCCGGCACCGACAAGTACCGCAACTCCGTGCTCGGCAGCATCGGCCGCATCCTCCCGTTCCGGGGCAAGGACTTCACCTTCCCGAGCTACCGAAAGTTCAGGTCCAAGGAGGCCGGGCTCTACCTCCCTGACCCGGCGTACGACATCACCGTCGACCGGATCGTGCAGGTGGACTTCCTGTCCAGCTCATGGTTCCTCGCCACGGAGCTCGTCAAGACGCTCTTCGTCGAGACGCCGTTCACCTTCATGACCGGCGAGGACCTGCACCTCAGCTACCAGCTGCAGAAGTACATGGGGGCCGGCTCCTTCGTGCTCCCCGTCGACGCTGGCGACAAGGAGACGTGGGGCGACAGCGAGCACCGGCTGGCGCAAGTGGCGGAGACGACGGTGATCTTCAAGGACATCGTGCAGGTGCGCGACGAGCAGTGGTGGCGCGCGCTCACCTCCGGGTACGTGACACAGTGGGCGGCCATGCACCCGCAGAAGGTGGACGCGCTCTTCTACGCGCATTCACTCGGCGAGGTCAGGGCGCTGGCGCCGCTGCTGGAGAAGTTCCGCACCACGCCCGGACGCAAGGCGTACCTCGTCGTGTCCGGCGGCGGGCACTGCCCCTGCGAGGAAGCCGCGGCGGTGCTTAAGTGGCCCAAGGTGGTGTGCAAGGAGCGGCGGTTCAAGGTGTTCGACCTGGCAGTCGGCGCGATCTCTGGCCCGTCCCGGTCGGAGGTGCCCGTGCTTCAGGCTGTGTACTCTAGCATGCGCGGCCTCGTACGGATGCACAGCCCCAGCGTGGTCGTCGCCGTGGCCGGCGTCGACGGCAAGGTCGAGGACGCGCTCCGCATGGCCACTGAGGCTGCCGTCAACCAAACCGCTCTCATCCTCCTCCCGAGAAACACCATCCCCAAGGTGCTCTGGATGGCCACCCTCCGCCCCGCGTCGCTCCCAAGTAACAACCTCATTTCTCCTCATCCCATCAATCTTCCATATGTTGCATTTTCGTAGAACGTTTCTTCTGCATCGATCAAAGTCGTGATAAAACGAATACTTCTTGAATTTCTAATCTTGGCGCGCAGACTGGAACAAGATGAGGATCTCGGTGAACATCATCACGCAGACGCGCGCGGGGTCCCTGCAGCGTCTCCTCACCTCGCTCCGGAACGCCTACTACCTCGGCGACGAGGTGCCGATCAGCTTCAACATGGACAGCAAGGTGGACGCGGCGACGCTGAACACGGTCAACAGCTTCGTCTGGCCGCACGGCGGCAAGACGCTGCGGCGGCGCATCATCCAGGGCGGGCTGATCCGCGCCGTGAGCGAGAGCTGGTACCCGGCCAGCGACGACGACTACGGCCTGCTCCTGGAGGACGACATCGAGGTGTCCCCCTACTACTACCTGTGGGTGAAGTACGCGCTGCTCGCCTACCGGTACGACCCCACCGTGTCCCTGCCGGAGCTCTCCTCCATCTCCCTCTACACGCCCCGGCTTGTCGAGGTGACCAAGGAGCGGCCCCGGTGGAACGCCACGGAGTTCTTCGGCAAGACGAAGCTCGGCGCCAACACCCCCTACCTCCACCAGCTCCCCTGCAGCTGGGGCGCCGTCTTCTTCCCCAAGCACTGGCGCGAGTTCTACGCGTACATGGCGGCGAGGTTCACGGAGGACGCCAAGTCGAACCCGGTGCAGATCCCGGGGTCGAGGACCAACGGCTGGCAGGCGTCGTGGAAGAAGTTCCTCATCGACATGATGTACCTGCGCGGGTACGTCAGCCTCTACCCCAACTTCCCCAACCAGACCAGCTTCTCCACCAACCACATGGAGCCCGGCGCGCACATCAGCGCCAAGGACAACAAGCTCAAGCACGACAAGGGCGACTTCGAGGTGCCGCTCGTGGCCGACGACTTCGCGCCGCTGCTGCCGGCGGGCAAGATGCCGCCGGCGTCCAAGCTGCCCGTGCTCAACCTGTTCAACCAGCCCGTGTCCATCAAGGGGCTCAAGGCTGCGGGCGCCAAGCTGGGCAAGGACGTCATCAACTGCGTGGCCACGCAGCTCGTCTCCGTCGATCACGTCACCGGCTTGCCCAAGAACTGCACCGCCTTCTGATGAGGAAGACCTCCATCGATCCCATATTCCCATTGCATTGAACCACAGACTGCATCTAGTTTGCTGTGTGTGCTGCATATGATCTATTAATTCATTTGCTTCGGGCACTCCATACAGACCACAATGTATTTCGTACTTAGCTGTGATTTCATACTGTATTCCATTTTCTTACAGTTTAGCAGTACTGATGAAGTTCAAAGTAGATGGAGACACATAATTAAGGTGCGATTTTGCGCTTTGTGGGATGATCTATCGAGACGCAGCCAAAAGTGGCTTGCGTTTATTTATGGAATTATTATATTTTTCACAGCCAGCTAGCTCTTTTCAGTCGTCTTCGGTTTTATTGGCCAATAAACACAATTTTCGGTTGTCAGTCAATCCCACGGCCACCATTGTTTTCCTCTGCACCAACATATCTCATGGCGTGACTACCTTTGTCTCACCTCGACCTACACCGCCGCACCTTTGGCTCATGTCCACTATCCTCTCCTGTCTGTGGGCTTTGGTGGTGCCCTTCAAGATTGGTGCACCATGCATTTGCTAAAATGGAGTGCATGTGTGTCGTCAATCGGAGAAGGCTGCTGACTTGATGGTCTCTTGCTGACCCAAATCTCAGAGGATGGCTTGGGGGAAGAGAAACATAAGAACCTTTCGCAATGTGACAAGCTCGCCTATGATGTGTGGGAAGAGGTGGCGCAGCGGGATTTCGCCCATACGCACAATCCGGAAGACTCTTAGTTGGTTTTTTTTATTTTTTACAAGGATTTTTCCTAGTCTTAAACTCTGTAAATAACATTCTATTCTATCTACTCGGATGATGAATACGACCGTCTTAAAACTCAAATAAATGACCACTAGCCTCTTCAATATTCCTAGCACTTTAACAAAGATATATGTCAGAGATAAGTGGATTTAGTCCATAATCTTATGGAGCTGCACCACTTTTAGACCCACGACGTTTTAAGACTCTCCTGAGGTATGTGGGTATGTGCTGCACCAAAACAATTCAGAAGATTACCTCATTGCGGACTACATTCAAGGAAAGCTACAGACCAAAACTTCAGAAGAAACACCATTAAGACCTCAACATGAACCTCACCCCGATTTTTTTGTCATTACATCCATCTGTAAACCTTATCCTTAGACACGACTCGAAACCTCCGGTAAAGATCATCTATAACTCAACGAGGTAAACCCACGTACCGATCTTGTAGCAACTCCCTGAATAAAGTCTAGCAAACTTCATCCACATTGTCGATTGTGAAAACTATGTTCCGACAATTGGCACGCCAAATAGAGGGTGTACACACCATGCAAATCGGGTCTTCTTCTTCTAACACCATGGTAAGGTTATTTTCTGCCATCATCATATATGCGGCCACCTCCAAGCTAGCTATGGATCTACCCCGACCTTTCTGAGCCATGCATTCACGAACTAGGAGGGACCCGTGAGAACATTACCCTGGATCTCACTCTCAGACCATTACTGGAATACAGCGGGCCACTTGGAAGTCCCTGGCTACACCTACGGGCCATGTATTCAGGGAGCTCCAGGAGCACTACATATTACCATTGCCGACATCATTGGAAAACCCGGGGGGCTTAATTTCCCCCGAGACCCAGATGCAACCGTTCAAGACTTACGAAGAGTACCCCGGGTAGGACACCGACTTTCGGACTTAGACATGAATGAAAACATATCTCTGCTGCCAAGCAAGCAACTGCGCTCCGCCCGACCTGCCCATCGCGAGGAACCAGAGACACAAGATATGCAAAACAACGATTTATGTCCTGACACAGTCGACGTGTGCTTAATGTGACGTCGTGTTTGATCGTCTGCCGACCCGCAAGGACTGCATATAAGGGGGACCATCAACCGTCGAAGAGGCATGTTGTAGAGGATGAATAAGCCAGATTGTGCGCGGTCTTGCTCCTTCACGGGGTTTGCTTGGATTCCATCATAAAAAGCCTTGTGACAACATTCGCAAGATGCCTACCACGACCACTCCTAAGTCCAACAGTATCGGACCATCCTCATCATTAACCAAACGGGGCAAAAAATATGAATCGGGTGAATATCTGAAAGGAGAACATCAACATATGCAAAATCGATTGCTCACGGGCTCACACATCAGGTCCTACGCGCATGGATAGAAGATAGAGTGGCGAAAAACTGTTGGAGAAAGAAGACGTATGGAAAACAAGCCTTTTCCACTTTACAACCCACCTCCAACGAATCGAGTCGGGCTCAGCTTCAGTGACTTGGTTTACCTAAGTCACCGCGTGATACTTAGGATGACTCCGTGAATTTTTTTTAGATTTTTTGGTTAATGTAACATACTCTACAACTGAATAGTCACACGACAAATGTTACATGAGCTTAGCGGGCATAGTCAACACATATTTTGAAAGATAACACAAAGTTTTTTATTTTAAAAGTATATGCACTCAGCACTCTTACCTTTAGACATACTAAACACATTAAACCTTTAAAAAAACATGAAAACCATTCCAGATTGTTTTAATCATCCAGGTAGCACGAAATTAGTTCCATAAATATGTAACAATATATCCCTACAAAAACCTGTAGCAATATAGTTGCACATAATTAGAGAAAGAAAAGGAAGACCAACAATTCTTTAGGATAATTCAGAAAAAAGAGCAAAAATCCTCAAAAACAAATTATCAAGATCTTTATCATGAAACTAAAGACTGAGGGAAAATAACGATTTATTCAGAAATATTACAAACCTGCTGCCTAAGGAGCACAACGATAGGTTCTTCTTGTAGGTGGAGAAAACTGAACACGTACAAATTCTTCCTTATAGCTAACACTTTTATCACATGACTCAAGACATGTGAACACAACTATTGTTGCCCAGTCAATGGGGTCTTGTTCCTTTTCAACACGGAAGTGATGGAGCAGTTGAGACATTAGCTGAAAGTACATGTAGTGGAAATAAATATAAGTGGAATGGAGCGAAACCAAAAGCAAGAAATTGTAATAATGTGTGCCAAGCAAAACAATATATATTAATTTATTTTAGGAAAGCTTAGTGTGTTGATATGTGGAGCGTCGCAATCATTTGTTGTCACAAGAGAAAGAAATATGTCTATCCATAAAACAACAAAACATTGTATTCAATATAGTTAACATGAATATTTACGACCTTTCTACTCACTTTCCTACAACAATAATCAAATATGTTATCGTACTACTCCCTCCTTCCACTTTTATAAGCCACACTACCTAAAATTTCCCTTTTGGCCACATACATACCAAAATTAGTGAATCTGGACTTATTTTGTACATCATACTATGTATGTGGCCAAGATAGAAATGGTAGGTAGCGTGCCTTATAAAAGTGAACGAATGGAGTACAATTTCCTTATATAGAAGGAACTCTTCAAGAAAAGATATTTTTGCCAAACTTAGATACAACCATAAAACTTGCTCATATACAATTTCCTTAGATACAAGCATGTAACTTGCTTAAAAATGCCACAACACAAAATACAGTAATAATATGCTTTGAGTACCACATGCATCGCATAACCAATAGGGTCATAACTCATAAGACATTCATATCAATTTTTTGTTGTTGCATAAATAATAAACTGGAATAGTTCATAGAAACTGAAACCTGACCAACCTGAAATTCATAGCGAAGTTGCCCATTACAATAGATACACAAAGGGATATCATCACATGCCAAAGACCCAGTCGATACTGCCCAAAGAGGTTCTGCATCTTCCTCCTTACAGTACCTGCATAAGAAAATAACTGAAATTACGGCTAACGTTTTCTTTACAAGAGTGTTGATCGACCTAATCGTTGCTAGATCAAAGAAAAAGTTTTGGATGAATGTTAGATGATGAACTAATCAAAATTAGAAATGTTAAATCTAATCAAGTTGAATACATGCTCTTGTTGACCATACCACGCTACCATGTGTCTCAAGGCATAACACTATTGGTGAAGCTTGACTTTGTTAAGAGCTAATTTATGACTTTTATGAGTACCTATTGGATGCCAAAATATAAATTATGAAAAAATAAATTGAAAAGGTAGCTCCGCAAGTGCGTAGCACCTCACCATGGCCACAGAGGATATACAAGCCACAAGGGGAAGAAACCTATGATGGGACATCGATATTGATAAATAAGATTTTCCATTGTTGTGGACAAAGATTTTTTGTGTTGAAATAATTTATTTTGTTTTGGTTGCACATGTTGGAAAGCCGCAGAAGTGTATGTTCAATGCAAATTCATGAAAGAAATGTTATGAGAATCCATGGTTCTTCTTGGGAATGGATTTTTTATTTTACTATATACTATATCTTTTAATTCACTTATTGCACATACTTACACTCTTGTTGCAATCACGTTATAAGTTGTTGCATAATCGTTCATTTTTATTGCAATTGGCTACAAATCTTATTGCAATACTAAATGGATGAACCAATTGTCATTAGGGGCTTGTAACGGTGACAACAGGAAGAGTGCAGGACGACCATACCTGTGTACGACATGGCCAGCGGTTTACATGCCGCAAGGCCATTTAACGACCAGAAATCATGGTTCGTTACAATGTGGAGCGGGATAGGATAGTACGCAACATTGTATAGTAGGGCCAGTGAAACGTGTGAGAACTAATGGCCCTACGGTTGTCTAGAAGGTCGATCAAGTACCCACATCAACAAAGAGACCTAGTCATCTCCTTAGTATAAACAATACCAGAAGATTTACTAAACCCTAATGATGACCAAATAAACCAGTACCCATATAGTTTGCTTCAGCGTAGTGGAGACAGTGCATCCTGTCCAATAGCAGTCATGGCACAGAAGTAAGACCTAACTCTAGTTTCCTCTGATACAAAAGAGAAAACAAAATTTACTCAAACGGAAGTCTAGACTTAATCACACACTCCAGCACAAAAAACAGCAACGGAAGTTGATACTCATATCACACTAACCGTAAGACATGAGGCTGCTTGGAAAGACGGTCTATGAAAGATGCCCAGATGGTATTGTCCTCGTCATCCTGCACACAAGTTGTGGTATTGTACTAATAAATAATAGCATTACGAATATGGAAGCATAGGCCGCAGCATGAAGAAAACCTCAAACTGATCCATGAATAACTGCATCATGGCATCTGGTTCGACTTCTCCTTCTACCACCATCAGTTCTGAATTATCCTTGACAGAAACAGTCGACCGTGAACGCTCAGTTTTATGTTCCACCACATATTCAGGCCATGAGTGTCCAGGAAATACTGCAAATTGTCCAAAACGGTTTTTTTTTAGAAAGGAGGTAAGATTAAGACCTAAAGAAAACTGAAATAGACAACAACCTTTCCCTGTGACTGGCGGAATAGAAGCAGTGGGTGAACCTGGTATTTGACAGCAAGTGTCTCCGTGACTAGCGTGCCCATGCAATTCCTGAATAACATTACAGAGAGGTTCCCACCAAAACAGAGATATTTCAGTATTCAAGCTGGAGAGGTAAACATATAATGCTAAATAGATATGGTGAGACCTATTTGGTACCTGATGTTTCCTAGAACAGTAGCTTGTTTTGCTGCAGTGGCTGCAACAAATTTCACCTTTCCATGTACCACACCAATCACAGAGCCGGGTACGGTATGCTAACAGAGATATTTGAAAGACAAAATACACGACTCAGTGCCTTGCATAACATATAGTACGCCAGTTCAAAGACATAAGCAAATCGGTGCATAATAAAAGTAAAGAGCTTTGTGATCTAAAGCGTAGTGGATTTAAGAGATGAAGTTGTCAATGAAATTAAGTGATCCTTCTGCTATACAGCAGCATACTCGGAAGCTAGCTGTCTGCACAACTTTAAAAGCTAGTTTTGTAGGTGTAGTTGAAACCAGGAGAAATTGCAGCTCAACTGCACAAACAAGTACAAATAAAGCAAGCAAGGCTACCTTCTGAACATTGTGATCCCATGCAACCCTTAGGTTCTTCAGCTGCATAAAATGCGTTACGCTTGGGCAGCTGGCACCGGAAGACCTTCACACTGCAGCACAATTCACCGCAAGCGATCATGACGACAAGAAATGTGAAACTTTGGGATAACACGGTAGACAATCGACAGCTATGCTACCGATACCTCCTTCTAGGATTTTGTGCCCTGTCCTTCCCCTGCTCACGCTGGTCTAGTTGTAAGCATGACATGGATGGACACATAAACACAAAGAATGCGCGGTGGTATGTCGTCTCCTTCCAGTCATATGGTACGTAGACCTGCACGTGTGACAGAATTTTGTTGTCAATCCAAGACATAAACGATCAGGTAGTGTTAAGCTTTAGGAATGAAGCTGAAGAAAACCTGCATGACAAAACGCATTGGGTCGCCGCAGAAGCCGCAACAGCTGGATCTTCCTGATGGCAACTCGACAGGATCAAGCCAGGCCTGAACGAACCAACATGTTTCGCGCAGTTCAAAGAAAAACTCAGATGACATCGCGATGTGAGGCAAGTATGAAGCAAAAGTACGGTCGTACGCACCGGGGCGCCGCCAGCTTTAGTGGGGAAGTGCTGTGGCAGAAGAGAATGCCGGTCTCGTGGCTCCCGTACGACGCCTAAGCTTACTCGAGGCCGTAAGTCCTCGTCATCCTCATCTTCATCCTCGTCTGTGTAGTCCTCGTCCGTGTACTCCTCTTCAGATACGTCAACGGATTCTGTTTCCTCGTCGCTGGCGACGTGAAGATGCCGCACGACATCGTCCGTCTTCTCGGGCACATCTGCGGTTATGTTGAGATTTTGAAGCTTGTCGGCGTAGGCTTCCATGTTTCCTGGAACTTGGCGGCAGGGCAATCGATATGGGAGGGGATGAACGTCAGCAATGTGGCTGGGAAAAAGAAGAAATCACAAAGATCGCGCAGTGGATCCAAGCTATCACGAGATTAATTTCTCCAAGGAGGAAGGGAGAGAACGGCACTGACGGACGGGCTGCGGCGGCGACGGCACAAACCCTAGAGCAGCGGCTATGCTCGTTCGCAGGGCAGGGTGACTTATGTCTGTTGGGCGCAGGGGCGGCGCCACTACCGGGGCGAGCAGGGGCGGAGCAAAGTTCCTACGGCGGCGACGCCGTTACCTTCGTTGCAGAAGCCTGGCGGCGGATGGAGGTTGATTTTGAGGTGACGAATTGTTTTCCTGGAGGCCTGGACGCCTCGGTGCGTAGGGTGGGCTTTATTGGGCCACAATTTCAAGTCAGCAGACAAGCCCATCCCCGTCCGATTCAGAAAAACAAAAACTCCCATGAACGCCCGCCACGATCTCTTCGCACCAAAGTTCCCCGTCGTCTCATGCACCGCCGGCACGAGCTTCATCTGCCGTCCTGCTGTTTGCTGCTCCTTGTCCTTGTACTACCTGCTAGCTGCTACCTCATACTCCGTATGATTCATCCATGTGCATTCCAAACCATCTCAAGCAAATAAATTTGGATCTGAAATAATCTGTTCTCGTTCCGTTTCTAAAAATAAGTGTGTTTTGGTTTGTCCAAATATTTTGTTGTCAACTTCAAAAAAAAAATGTACTCGCCTAAGGCAACGTACATGTTGCCTTGAGACCAATCTCCACCGTCCCATTTGCATTCAACGGCCTCAAGCGGTCAACGCGAAAACAAGCCGTAGTGGGGCATGCACTTTGGCAAGAATAGGTGTAGAAGAAGCGGCTCGGAACATGGGCAGATATTAAAAATGTAGTTCTTCAAATCTTTTTTAACTCACCGTTGGTGAGTTTTTTCTTTGTTTGGACATCCTGCATTCCTGCTGTTGAGGGGCTACAGATGGTGAAGTTACCATTTATGAAGATCTGATGCCTTGACCTATAACTTTGCTTTTTGGATTGAGATTTTGCATTGTTGAAAATATATCCGTTTATAGACATACACATTTTGTCTATATTTTTTGAAACATGAAATATTTGTTTTTTGAATGTTGAAAATTAAGAGCTAAATGTAGCCCGGGCACGGGCTACAAACGCCCCTCTACTTGCTACACTTGTATCAAATCTTGAAAGCCCATGTCAACGGAAACCTATTATCATGCAGTAGTCTAATCTCTTAAGCCTTAACCATCCTCCGTTTTCTGAACCCTTAGTCCTTTGTCTTTTTTGAAACTTCTTAGTCCTTCGTCTGATTTTCTTCTCAAACAGTATTCGTAATCATTCAGTTAGTGGACGACTCGATGTGAATCTCTCAACATGGTTTGGATTGGTGGCAACATGATGTGACCCACTCTCTTGATGAGTTGTCGGACTAGTGGAACACATGGTCAAGGCATCCAACTCAGCATTGTGGAGGCAGGGGAATGTTCATTGCCATCAATAATCAATTTATTATATGTATTGACAGGCCACATATGAGTGCTCCAGGACCAGGACCTTGAATTTGACCATGTGCATTGTCTCTCTTCCACATCTCCCTCAACTGTCAGCATAAGTTTGCATTATGTGTGTGCTAAGTTGTTCTCTTATACTGATCCAACACATTAGCATTTATGTGAGTGGTAGTCACTGTCAATAGTAGTGGAGAACTGTACCGAAGTTAGTGGTTCACAAGACAGACAGCTGGACAGGAGCTAAAGGATTATAATTCCTCTGATTGGATGATCACATCTTGTATACACGCAACAAGGCATGAGCAACAAAAGAAAAGTAATTAATGGCTAATACAAAGGTAACACTACTACTACTACTAGTATAAAACCAGACACAACTTATAAATCCCTAGACATTGAAGAACTGCAAAAAGAATATTCAGAGTTCAGTACACCAAAGCTCCAATATAAACTGACTATATGATTGGTGATCCCCCTCCTTCAACCTCCTGATGGCTACTTTGACACAAACCTCCTAACTTAGCAAACCAACAAGTCTCCTTAGAGCACACCCTCTTTCCTAATTGACTGCCTAGCTGCAAAGTTTCGCTCCTAATTCTGTCTCCCTCTGCTCCTGCTGCTGCTGGTTTAGCTCTCTCCTTCTCACCTACCTAATTTTGCAATGCAACAACCACTCTGTGATTGATTCATCTATTTCTCCTGCCCTCCTCACCCTCCTCTATACAAACAAAAAATCATCTTAAGGGGGAACCAATTAAGTAATAGACAAAAGAAAAAAGTTGAAATAAACCCAAAATAAAAGCCCTACTGAACTAACGCCAGCTAGGATGGCCGGCTGTGGATGGATGCTGACGGAAAACCAATGCATGTCGGTGATGGTGGTGGATGCATTCATGAAAACAGTGCTGCGGAGCACTGTCCATGTTCATGGCGATGACTGACTACTTGGAAGCAAGCATGCATGCATACATACTAGCATGTATATTGTAGCTAGGAGGGACGAGACCGACCCTCAGCGCGACGGCACCGGCGCATGCCGCCGCAGGGAGCTCAATCCCGGCGCACGCGGATGAACTGAAGGAGATCGTCGCCCTTTGGTTCAACCTTCTGGCGCATCTCCACCACCTTCTTGTGGGAGTTGGAATGGACGGCCGGCACGAAGGTGGGGCTGGCAGCCGGGCGATACTCGGGGAAGAGACGTCCGGACTTGTAGCGGACGCCGCAGGCGTTGCAAAGCGTCTTGGGCCCCAGAGGACCGGCACGCCACTGCGGCGTCTTCTCGATCTGGCAATGCGTGCATCTCCGCACAGCACCCGGCGGCAGCGCGGCGCCACCGCTGCCTTCCTCGTAGTCGGCATCACCCTCGGCGTCCGAGGTCACGGGAGGCGCCGGCCTCTTAGCCTTCTTCTTCTTCTTCGTGGCCGGCTGCTGCTGCGAGTTGTTGGACTCGGAAATGCTCTCAGGCTCCTCCGAGTAGGAGGAGGTGTTGCACGAGTACATGGGCGTGGGCACGAGGATGGTGGCCTCCGGCGCCGGCGCCGCGGCCCGGATGGCCGTGGGGAACGCGGAGGCGCGGGACCGCTTGCTGCGCGCGCGCGCCGGGATGACGAGCACCGGCGGCTCCGGGCGCGGCGACACCGGCACCGACCACGGGCGCGCCGCGCTCCCGGAGAAGGACTCCGAGGACGACGACGCCGAGGAGGAGGACGAGGAGGCCGACGAGCGGCCCCCGCTGTTGCTGTTGTTCTTGTTGTTGTGGGCGGCGCCGTCCTCGAGCACGGAGGTGGGGCTGGAGCTGCGGAGGAAGAGCGCGTCCTCCATCTTGTCCGGCAGCACGACGCCGGCGTTGGCGCCGAGCGCGGAGGTCCTGATGGGCTGCGCGCAGGCCGCGAAGGGCGGGTCGTGCGGGATGGAGGCGTCGTCGAAGAGCCCCGACAGCCACTCCAGCTGCGCCATGTCCATGTCCAGCTCGTCACACTGCATTCATCCAATAACCATTGTCAGGAAAACAAGTTCTCAGTCCAAGTTCACTGCAGCAGCATCAGCAGCAGCTTTACTGAATATACGACTACAACTATTACTACTGTTCAATCAGTAAAGGCAGTGACACTCCATCTACGTCCCGTCGGGCCGGGCCCATGACGGGTGGGTTTAATTTGTGTTTGTTGCTTAAAGCTACCACTGGTAGGAGTGGAGTGGTACTGGAGTGGTTGCTGGGTTGTTGTTGGGCTAGCTACCCACCGAAAGCGATGGGCCCCCGGTACGTAACATGGCCGGGCCCACGGCCGGTGAAAAGAAAAGGAAATAAAATCCAACCGGACCGTTGCGTAACTCCGATCACGTTCTCCTACGCCGTGCCACCGACGCCGCCTCCCCCATGAGGACATGACCCAACCACCCCGGCCCTTCACGCCGGTGCTGCGGTGGCCACCGGCTCTGGTTTGGTTTGGTTTGGTTTGATTTGATTGAATCCTTTCTTCCCGCCCGCGCCCGGACAACACCAGGTAGGTGAGTGAGCCGGTGAAGAAGTGAAGTCACCCCATCTCCTCGTGGTGATGTATATTTTTTTGGTGGCGAGTGCACCGCGTGAGTGATTGGCGCCCAGCTGTTTCGAACTTTGAATTCGAACTCTCCGGATACAGAGAACTGCCAAAATAAAATTTCGAAACTGCCTGGCGCGACCGACAGGGGCGGTGGCGGTGGTCACAGGCAGGCAGAGATTTTTTGGAAAGAAAAAAAAAAGTCGAGTAGTAGGTTTTTGAAACTTGGCGTATGGGTTTCCTTAAAATCGGCCGTACGCGCGGGCGGGGTCGCAACCACCGACCCGTACGCACGCACGCACGCCGACGAACTGAGCCAACTGCACCAACAACAACAACAATGGGGAAGGAAAACAAACAATGGAACTCACCGAGCCAATGTGGCCGTCCCCGAGTGCGGTCATGAAGGCGGCGGCGTCGTCCCTGGCGGGCATCGGTGGCGGCGGCAGGGCCATGAACGCCGGCTGCTGGTGCTCCACCTTGACCGTGGCCTGATGATGAGAGGCGCCGAAGTCGGCACCGCCGAGGACCCGCGCGGCGAGTGGGCTGTCGGGCACGGGCGCGTCGAGGAGCAGCACGTCGGCGGCGCAGTCGTCCTTGGGGAAGTCGAGCAGGTCGTCGATGTGGTCGAAGAGGCCCCCGCAGGACGCCTCCAGCAGGCTCTGCTCGTGCTCCCTCATCATCTCCTCCATGAACCGCCCGCTCGCCATCGCCGCAATCTATCGAGTCTGCCTGCCAAGAGGGAAGGAACTATATAAATACGGGAGGGAGGGCGAGGATTAATGATGATAATTGAGGATATGATATGATCGTGATCCAAGCAGTATATATGGAACCAAATTAAGACAAACCTATGCCAGTAATTGATTCCTTCCTGCCCAACCCCGCCCCCCCAAAATAACAGAGAAGATTTTCGAATTTGTTCTTGTGTGGCGACCCTAATGTGGAAACGAAAGGAAACGGAGACGCGATATCTTCCTTGTTTGTGGTTTGTGGATGAGCTGTAAATACAAACGGTGCCGCCGAGATATACGAACTTGCCTTGCTTCTTTTTCAAAGCCACGGCACCGCGCCTGCGCATACATGGACGCGGTGCATGAATCATGGTGCGGGCCACGTCGCGGGCCCGCCACGTGACACGCGCATGTGACGTGCGGGGCTCGGGTTTTTTCTTTTCTTTATCCCGAAGCAAGCAAGGGGCGCCTTCATCCAGATTTTTGTTTTGTTTGTTTGGTGTGGGTTGATTCACCACCAAGGTAAAAGTCAAAGCGGGCGGGCACAAGGTAAGGAATTTGTCAAAAAAGCGTGGCATGCTGACGCGGCGGCATGCCATTGGCTACGACGCGTCACTGGGCGTGCCATGTGGACAGACGGATGCGTCAAATGAAAGCCGCCCCCTCGGAAGACCGGCGAATTTACTAGTATGAGCCTCGTGGGTGAAAAAACCGAGGGATCCTGGGTGTTTCCATCCATCTGCCTGCTGCCGGATCGATCCATCCATCACCGGCGCGCGTTTACCGCGTACGTACGGATCACACAAAGGGAATCTTGGCATCCGCGACGGAACGAATCTTTTAATTTGAAAACAAAACAAAAACAACGCCTATGCTATGGAGGAGTACAGTACAGTTTAAATTTACACACTTTTATTTTAGCCTGTGCCAGAGTAGGGGGGGCGGAAGTAGAGAAAGTGGAAAACACATGGACGAGGTTGGAAAAGCTGGGTTGGCACTGGGCAGGCCACAATGGATGGATGGATGGATGGAGCATCCCATCCATTTCTCGCCACAGTAGCGTAGCCGCCGTGACGTTGTTGCCCAGTAGAAATTTCCCCTTTCCACGAAACTAAACCGCAGGGAGGAAATTTTGACCGGAAACCTTCAAATTTTGCGAAACTGAAATCCAAAATTCTTGCGATTTTTCGCACCGCCCATTTGTCCTCTTTTGCCGGGGAGATGAAATGAAAGAGCCGGTGCAATCATGCAGAACGCGTGTAAAGAGAGGCCTCATCGAATAGGGGGCAGCCGGCGACACATATGGCGGAGCGCCAGGCAGCTGGTGCCAAAAATGACAAGTGCGGACCCAAAACCAGACCGGAAGAAACCATGTTCAAAACCGTAGGCAGCAGGGAAGTCTTGTTGATTTGAATTTTGGATCAGTTTTTCCCCAACTTTCCCCGGGAAGTGAAGAAACTGCTTATTATGTGCAGAGAGAGAAACCGGAGGAGCACATGCATGCACCCTCTGTGATTGACTCACCTGCGAATTCCTCTCCTGTTTCTTCAAAAACTGATCACCGCCCTTGTCTCTTCTTCCTCCTTGCTTGGCTTGGCTTGGTGCGAAAACTGAATAAAGGAAGAAAGAACTCCTCTTGCAACTCTATCTATCTGCTGCTGCTGTTGCCGATCAAGAAGGGAGGAAGCAAGCTCTATGTAGTAGTAGTAATAAAGAAGGAAGGAACTAAGGCTAGCTAGTACTCCTCCTGCATGGTGGTGTGTCCGAGTTCCTTTGAATTATATGGGGGAGCGAAGCAACTGTACTGTTATGAAAGAGAGGGAGGGCGGGGTGGAAATACGGGGAGCTATATAGGTGGAGGTAAATGGAAAGGAGGAGGAGGTGCGTGGGACTGGCCCGGTCGGTGCTAATTCAATTCAAACCCTTCTCTCTCTCTCTCTCTTCACAGCAGAGCTAGGAGCAGTGTCTCAGCTGGAGGAGGAAGATGAAGGTGGAGCGTGGAGAGAGAGAGGGCAAGATTGGGAGGGATATTATTCTACTTCCACAGGAAAGGCTGAAGAGAGAGAGAAGGGTGGAGAGAGAATAAATATTGGTGCGAGAACGTGAGGGAAGGTAAATATAACAGCTTTGCCACGAGACCGAGACCGTGATGGATGGAAGGAAGGGGTTTGCTGTGTGTAGGGTTTAGAAGAAACGCTGGAGGACAGAGAGGCAGCGCAGGTTGATCGAGAGTGGGGAAGCACTACGTACGCGCTCACAGTCTATCTCATACACACGACACGAACACACGGCTGGCTGACTTATCGCGCGGCGTGAACACGCGAGGAGGATGGAGGACGAAGTAGTGGTAGGGTACGTGCGTCGAGCTGGACCGGATCGAAGCCGGGCTAGCACGAGCAGGCAGCGAGGTGCGAACAGCTTGCCTGGCCGTGGCCGTGGCCGGAGACTCAGCCAGCAACTTGTGTTTACTACTGACCGAGTACACGGTTCGGTTCCTCTAACGATGTTCTTTCTTTGTTTCACCACCGGATTAGGAATTTCTTAGCGGTAATTCACCACAGCAAGCAAGTGCACGATCGAGTGGTGGCAGCAGCAGTAAGTAAGTATTCCGCCATCAGCAAGCCTGCCCGCGTGCGAGTGCGAGGTCTCTCGGTTCGGTCGCCGCGCGGCCTGCCGGCCGGCCGGGGTTCGGCTGGGCTCGCCGTAAGCGGAGGAATTGGCTCCGGGGATTGGGACCTTGGTGAGAACGACGCTTGCCGAGTTTTCTCGGGCCGGAGACGACGACGCGTTGACCAGACGCACGCCGGCCGGAGACGGAACTCAAACTCGTATCCAAATCAGCTCACCGTTTTCACTGCCTACTTGTGTATGATTTCTCGCCCAACTCCGTCGCCCCGCTTGTGGTTCTGGCCTAACCCATCCATGGCTGCTAGCTTCCAGTACGGTTCGTCACAACTCACTGATGACGACTGATCTATCATCGATCCATCGGACTTTACCAAACTTTGTTACAGCACCTGTAATTATATTAGATTATATTACTCCACCGTCACAATAAGGAAACAAAGTAAGTACTACTCCTATAAGAGAATTGTTAAGCCAGTGGCAATATATTACTCCCTGTCGTCTAAGTTAATGGCCTCTCTCGAATAATCAAACATTCATCCTGACAGATGGTCGCCCGCGGCACATGATGGATCCAGCGATCGCATCAAGATCGATCGGTGTGCGGAGTTCAGTACCACCACCACTCCACTCCACTGCCATTATTCATTTCATCCACGCAGCTGCACGCTAAAAATAATCAGGCCAGGCACATGCGATTTAATCTCGACAACAAAAAAACTAAAACTACACGGTGGCAAAAAGATGGAAAATTAACCTCAACCGCGCGCGAAAAGGGGGGAAGGCGGAAAAAGAGTAAAGTGACCGCACAACCGATGGTTGTTCGTTCGTTCGTTCGGGCCTCACTAATCATGTGAGGCGGGACCCACCCGACGATACATGGGGGGCAGCAGCAGCAGCTGAAATCTCCTCTGACTAACTTGGGTTGCACTCCTCGTTGCGACCGTGGCTTGTGCTTTACTCACCAGCTCACTCACTCACACTCACTTTGAGCTCAGCTCAGTGGTCGATGCCCCTGCCCTGACCGTACCCCAGAGCCGAGCTGGCAACGAGGATCAGGACGGCCGATCCACGGTAGCACCACAAAGGCAGCACACCGGTTTTCTTTCCTTCTCGTGAAGGACGTCATGTGTTGGTTTCTTCATTATTCAGTAGCGACACCACCCTTTCTCTAGCTTAACAATGTTTCCAACGGATCGATGCAAACGGACACACATTTTCACCGTGGTTAGTCTATTTGTGTCACTTCCATGTATGTCCATCGGTGGTCACAACACCCCAACGGTGTGACGCATCCCGAAATATAATTTTCTTCCATTTTTAAAACAGGTCATACTTGGGTATTCTCTTACATTAATAGGAGTGAGCCACAAACCGTGATTTTAAACATAGTAAAAAAAATAGAAGAAAAAACCTAACCCTATAGTAGGGCGTGACCTAGTGACGGACTACCGGAAGATACTTCTCGTTGTCAAAATCATCGAGGATGTCGTAATCCATGGCAGCTTAGAGGTGCGTCGGTGGCGCCATCTCCACATGCCAGCGGGAGGGGCAGTCAGCCCCTAGGTCTGGTTCGGCTCCGGAACAGGTCATCGAGGTTGCCAGACCAGGACCAGTTCTGACCGTGCAACAGCTTAAACCAGAACGGCGTCGTGGCGAGCTCGACCGCTAGGACGCGCTGGTAGTGGTCCTCCTCCTGCTGGGCGATGACAACCCTTTGTGTAGTGTAGGGTCCTCGTATGAGGCGAATGCCTCCTCCATGCCCTTTTCATGCACCTAGTAATCCTTCACCACGCGCCACGCTGGTGGAGCATGACTACGAACAAGAGCGCAAGTACAGGTCGCGTCATGAATAGGAGCGTGAGGACGATGATGAAGGTGGTGATTGAGGCCCTCCGCGTGCAGACTGGCCTCCGCAAAAGAAGGACTTATGACGCAATGTGCTCATCCTCAAACCAAGTTGTCTCTGGTATGGCGACTTGGGTGGAAGGAGCGGTGGTTGACGAGGTTGGGGGGTAGCTTGGCCCGACGCCCCGAAATTTATGTGTCATGGACAGGGCCGACCGTCAGAACTGGTGGCACCATAATCCTCTCAGAATTTAGGTGCGACAAGTCTGGGAGGTGGAATCGGACCATGGTACAGGGATCGAGTTGTCCCAGTACTGTTGACACCTCCACTGATGGAGTTACGGCCGAACCGTTGTGGTGATGTCAGCTCGGTGCACGGAGGAAACTGCGTTGACACATGGACGCGCTTTTGTTGTTCTCGTCAACGCAAATCTGACCTGAATTTGTGTCACGAATGCGTTGAACCGGCGCCAAATTTACGTCGTAAAGCGTTGAGTCGTGATTTTTATCTAGCTTTATCCAAACGGATGGTCACGGTCTTAATGCCCCGTGGCGTCCTAAGATGATCATACACTAGTACTTCATTCTTCTTTCTTCTATCGAAGCGTGTGTGACACTGCATGCATGCATGATGCAACGCAAATGAAGCTACAGTGCCATAACATGCATGGTTTCTCCCCGGCAAAAAGGGTGGCGAGGCCGTGAGAGCGGGACGCATCCGATCCATCAGCTGGTTGACATCAAGCTATTAGCAGCACCAACCCGTCCCTCGACAGATCGTGCTTCGTGCGCCTGTCGCCTCCAATTCTCTTGCATCAAGCGGCCGTCACCTCTCACTTGCATGCATCGCCAGCAAGCAACGAACGATCCTTCTCTAGCTAGCCGGCCTCTCCAGCTTCTAGAAGGATCCACACCTTGTCTATACGTAGATGAAAAGGAAACGGGAGTACCAATGTACCAGTACGGTGTACGTACTGTTTCTTTTCCAAACGGTGTACGTACGCGTGCGCACGCACGCACGCACCGGTTGTTGTCTCGCTGGATCGGACAGGGATTGATCGCGGTTGGTTGGTCAGTCCGTTGCGCACCACGCCGGCCGGCATCCACCTCCACCGTGGCGTGTGGATCGAGCTCGGCCGTCTGGTGCGTAGCATTAGCATTAGCGGCAGCCAGCAAACAAAGCGCTCCGCCGTACGGCCTCCTCTCGTGGCAAGTGGTTCCATGATCCGGACACTCTCACACACACATGCAAGAAGCAACTCTGCTTACTGCACTCTGCCCTGAGCAGGGGAGCTCGATCGTGTTCGTACAAGTACCGGTGCAGCTGCATCGTGCTAATTCGCTACAGTGCTAGTTATTAGGCGTGTGATTTTGGGTAGGTTTGGTATTACGTTTAGCATTTAGCAACATGGGATGGGTTGATGGGTTGATGCCGTGGTGGGAGAGGGGCGACCGGCCGATCTCTGACAGGCCAGGGATTATACTGCGTGCGTGCGTCGATCCCGAGGACGAAGGGTGGGCGAATTATGATTGCTGAACATGCCCCTTGAGCCAAGCAGTTTAACTATACCTACTACTAATACTAATAAAGTTGTTCACTGCAGTGGAAGATGCCAATCATTCACCGTACTACTACACTACTGTGCGCGGGGTTTGGCCTCATGCATGGAAGATTCCGGCCTGCGACTGCGAGTGAGTGAGAGCATTCTAGGCGGAGAAGAGAGGAGACGCAAGGCCATGTGTCGGGGCCGCCATATAATACGGCAGCAACAAGCCATCAAAGTACTACCGCGATCGATCCATCCATCCAACCACCGGCCGGCCGGCCGGGTGTGGTAAGATTAGCAAAGGGCCTCATGCGTTCATGTGCTTCGATCCACTCGAGTAACATGCATCGGATGGAATGGGATTAGCGTGCTGCTACTGTAACTAACATGTACTCCCGGCCGTGGCTTCTTCATCGCTGATGAGCAGGAAGGAAGGAACAAACACCCGCCCGGCATCATGTTACGGACGCATCCATGGATCCCACCGGGCGGCCATTATTTTACGGCCGCATCGATCCCTCACCCGTGCCTCTCCATGTTATACCCACCCAAAGCGCATCTCAAAAGTTATTCCCACTCTTACATCAGTTCTATATGTAGATGTTACATCAAGGCAGTGTCGTAAAGAAAGAGTATAAACACGGTAAAGGAAAAGATTTTTCACGACGATTGACTACAAAATAAAGGTAATTTCATATCGTAACTACCGTGATAAGAGACATCCTAACAGCTTACCTTTTTCTCGGATTCCATTTATAACTCATTTGTATTTTTTTTTCTAGAGAAAGGTCGGACAAGAAGATATTTTTGTATGAGTCAAAATAAAGGAACTTTAATATGAAGCAGGCGTGCACATGACACAACATGTACTCCCTCTTTAAACAATGTATGATTTTAGAACTAGCTAGTTAAACTTGTCAAAAAGGATTACATTTTAAAACAGAGGTAACATCGTGGTTCGATACTTAGATCACCCGGTTGCGCTCTCATTCGAATCATGGCACGTACTGATCGACCTGTAAATGAAGATGCATTTTAGATGAAAATGTTACGTCAATGTTCTTTGACGGTCAGCGTAGTAGTAAAGAAAGAGTATAAACATGGTAAAGACTAGTAATCTTTTTGAGAGAATTAAAAAACTTATTTTGGGACGGAGGGAGTACCATATTTTCACACTGAACCGTACGGATCGACCTGTGAATAAAGATGATTTTTAGATGAAAATGTTCTTTCTAGTAAAGAAAGAGTATAAACACGGTATAAAGAGTAGTACCATATTTTTCACGCTGATGAGAAAAAAAGGGTAAGCATCGTAACTACCGTGATGAGGGATATCTTAACAACTTACTTTCTCACTAGTAGTAATTCTAAGGTACAAAGATTACTAGTTTTAGTTTTTGGAGGGAGAACCAGATGAAAATTTGTAGTAAACATATTTTTTTCGAATTGGAAAACAGATAAGAGGAAGTTTCATACGAAGCATGCGTGCACAGGCTCGAGAAGGTTAAAAACAAAAATGTATCATGGTTAGATACTTAGATCAGCCAATCGCGCTCTAGTTCGAATGGAACAAGACTTAGCTATAGAAAAGCATACTAGTAGTAGATATGGGATCGACCCGTAAATTAAGGTGGAGCGGCACTAATTATTAATCATTTTGACACTGATGGATGGATGGTTCCTGTACATACGTACGAGGAGTTCCAATTACTACTTAGTACTCCCTCCTTCTCGGTTTATTGAGCGCGGTTCCAATATCATGCATTTTCACATCGTTAAGGGCGTCTTTGCATTAATTACGTGATAATTAGGGGCACTAAACCACAGCTAGGTCGGCAGTCTGTTCCTTTTTCCCCTTCTGGCTAGTGTGTACGCTCTTTGAAATTCCTGCATTCAGCTGCCAACATGAAGTCTGCCAATGCATGCACGAGATTAATTGGCCAGCGGAATAACTGCATAGTTAATTGCCTACAATTAGGTGCATACGTAATGTATATTGGAGCCAATCACCTACAACCTTGGTTCCAGCGATTTCTCAAGCGCGCTCAATAAACCGAGAAGGAGGGAGTAAGTTAATTAGAACTATAAATTCCTAAGATCAAGTGATCAACAACAAGTGATACTTTTTTAACATTGATCTCTGAATAGTAGTACTTTTAGACTAGTCCTAGTGGGGAGTATCATATAGCGGTATCATGCATATGATACTCCTCTATGTTACTATGTCAATAATGGGTAGTAACATAGATGTAGTATCATATAACCATGTATTTATTAGGCTATAGATTCATCTTATCTCGAAATCCGCTATGTTACGGTATCTACCTATGATACCACCACCACTTCTCTCCTCATTAAATACTTGCTACATTATCATTTTTGCCTATGTGACACTTATGTTACTACCTATGATACCCCCACTATGACTAGTCTTATGCTATCAACTCCACCATGGCCAATGGCCATGGCGCCGTGCTTGTTATACGTGGATGCCTATCCGCGTCTCCACCTTGTCAGCATGTTGCAGATAGATCGATCCATGATCCCTGGTCAGCGTGTACATGCACAACATTGATTCGGCTAGCATCCCTAGTCCGATTCAAAGACGAATCATGGATGCCATGTGCTTGCTTGCACTCCATTATACACGCTAGCTGCTTACAGTAGCACTACTTGCAGAGTAGTTACCAATGGACAATGGTTGCATTGACCGGGGCCTGATTGATTGCCCCCGGAATAGTTAATTACCTTGGACTAACTAACCCTAAACTATATATAAATGCGGGTTGCACTTTACTATACTTACGAAGTTTCTTACTAGGTTCGCCTTGTGATAGAGTTAACCTCGCCACCAAGGGGTTTACTAAATCTGTAACCATCTCGGCATGACTTTGCGTTTACAATACGAGCAGAGGTTGACTGCAGGTAGATCGTAAATGAGGACTGGGGATCCGATGTTTACGCCGTCAAAATAACAAAACGTTGAAGCGGTAAATTATACTACTGTATATACATGTGCACTGCATCTTACTGATTCCTGTGTATGTATGAGATCATGGATGAACCACGGGGAGGGAGGTATGGTGAGTCGTAGTAGGACTCTCTCCGGCCGTGATGCTGCAGGCACGTCATGTGGATCGGGCCTTGTCAAACTCTCGTTGGATCACTTTCTAATCAGTTTCTCCTTTATTACATTTTCTCTCTTTATATATTATATTATATTTAATTTCTTTATCTTTGTCTCCCAAGGCCACAGGGTACTACTTCTTTCTTGTATGATACACATGGTCTCTCTTGGACCAGCCAGATCGATCATGTATTTCAATTTAGTGATCTAATTTGAGTGCATAAAACAAGCATGTACAACTAGGATCTAGAATTTTATTTATTTAATCCTATCTTTTTAGAAAGGATAGATACCTTCATCAAGAGGAAGGTGATCCAGCACTAACAACTGAGCCAAGAGCTGATGTTTGGATCGTGACGAGTTTTCGTCCTAAGCGTGGGCCATGGTGTAAGTGACAAATGGCTTATTTAAAAAAATGACAAGTGGAGTTCAAAAGACTCCATTAGAGGGAAAATTTTGCAGGTGGCAGCAATCCCGGCCCGCTTCCTGTGGCCTACAAGGCGGCGATGATAACAACATTGTAGATGATTGTGACTTGGAACCACCAAAATGCAAGTTATTTTTAGCACGTGTAAGAAAAATCGTGCATGGATAGTGTACCCACTAAATCGGCACTAATGGCCAAATAATGGTATATATGTGTCTTCTTTACTAGCGTGAAAACAAACCCTTGTTGACATATGCAAATTCATGTAAAAATCGAGCACGAGGGGATGCCAAAATCTATATCCAATATTATTTTTTGGAGAAAACCCCTCGACAAAGTAGCAACAAAATAGCGTCTCCATGATCAATTTCATGTAAAAATTCAAATAATTGTTTTTTTTTGAAAAATATGAACAAGTACGATCTTATTTCTTTAGTATATATGTCTCCGCCGTGTCTTAATTTTTTATATTTTAAACGAGATTTGTTATTTTACGGTGTTATATTAAAATATAGCACGTTATGGTGTATATAGCTTCTGGAGAAGGCCGCCGTTATTTCTCGTGGCATACTATTTTTACATTGCCGGAACCGTTTTTCCATTACAAAACCGGACACCACGACCAACGACGGAGAGGAAAGCGCAGGTGCACGGGGACGGTGGTGGCTCAAAAACAGGTCGCGCGTGCTGGTGACAGCATGCACTTTGTGTACGCGCTCGCCTAATTCAGGAATCAGGAGTGATAAAGAAGGGCAAAGAAAAGAAAAGGCTAAAGTTGGCTGCGGGAAAAGTTGAGACCATGGATGGATGGAATCCTCAAACCATCACCTACAGGGAAAGTCGAATGTACATGTAGACGAGATGTGAGCTGAGCTGAGGTGAGGAACACGGCACAACGTGGGCGCAAGTAAGTACACTACACTACAAGAACTTGCCTGTAGCAAGATGGTTAGGTGGATGATTGTATCCCCAGCCCACCAGAGTTCAAACCCCAGGTTTGACGTTGGTGTTTCTCATTTAGGCGGAATATTCTTTCAGTGGGAGGCGACGTTCCCGTCGACAGCGAGGCGCCTGTGGTGACTTCGTCAATCTCAAGACCCGCCGGCTCAGTCACTCGGAGGTGTTCATAGGGGTAGGGTGTGCGTGTGTGCGTTCATAGGGGTGAATGTGTGCGCGTGTATATCAGCGCTTGCGTTGTACTGTGTTTCTCAAAAAAAAAAAGTAAGTACACTACGCGCCCACTTTGGCTTGCCTCCTGCATGCATTGCATGAGCCTCTACCGTTTCGATTTGATCGCTGGCTCCCGGTCTTTGGCCGGATGGCCGACTTGTTTTAGTCGTCCTAGTCTCGTAGATCCGTCTGCAGTTCTCCATCAATCAGTCGAATCTAGAAGAAATATTCCATACCCATTCTCTTCTTCTCTCGCTGCATGCAGCTCGGCTCCACGCACCAGGGTGTACGCTTCTCAGTGAACAGCTACCGGTAATGAGAACGGTGACTGAGTGAGCGAGTGAGTGTGTGAGTGGTGCGGCAGCACGCAGGGATCACGAACGAATAGGTAACATGGCGTCCCTGTCTCTCCAACACCACGAATTAAGCCACGAATGGAACATGATAGACCACGATATCACAGTTAACGACATTTTCCGCACATACAAAATATTATTATAGAAGATTATACTTTCTTGATCCGACCGCACAAAATAACAATTAACAACTTTTTTTTTGGTTATTATGGTGGATAATTAGGCTGTGGGACTAGAATTGCATGATTTTTTTAGATATAATTTGCTACCGTAAATTTGTTCTAGCTTGCTAATATCCGTCTCGACATCTGGAAAGCAATTTAGAATTATTCACTGACATTGGGCACACTTATTTCCAGTCCAGAAATCCATGCACTTTTTCTACTCCCTCCGTTTCTAAACATAAAATGTTTCACACTTTTTTCCGATTTTACATGTATTCACGCGTATCTAGACATGTTTTAATTTGTATGTCCAATTATTTTGGTCCATATCTAATTGTCATGTGAAATACCAAAAACATTTTATTTTTTAAAAACTGATGGAGCAGATCATGCTACGTACAAAGGTCTCTCCAACAATGTTGACAAACAAACAAACAAACAAACATCAGGCCAGTGAGGCAGTGAGTGACAGGCCGAGCTATCGTGCGTGCATCCATCGCTAGCAACATAGTACTCCTACTGCGTATACATACGACCATTGCCTTAGAAGCAAGCCAAAGTCGAGAAAGGAAAGCCAAAGTTCTCTTCGAAGCATCATGCTTTTCTCTTGGATCTATCAGGTGATGGCCACCCCACTGCTACGGCACCCATGCATGTACAGAGAAAATACAGTGTAGGGCAGCCGATGGATCGATACTGATGGGTTTGAACCTTCGTCGCTTTCGCAGCGGACTGGAATTGAACAGAGTTAGGTGCAGGTGCACGTATCGTGAGATCATTGATTTTGACCTGAATGTGTTGCTCTGATCGATTTACAGCCGGCGACCGATCGATCGAGCTGTTAGGTGACGCGATTTGGACGCGAGCATCTGCCGCTGGGCTCAGGATTTTTTTTACTGTAATGGGACCAGGAATTTTATTTAGCATTTCGTTCTATTTCTTTGTTTGTCTCGCTTTTTTTTTGAAGCAACCACGCGATTTCATTAATTGAAAAACAAGTTACAAGAATAAACTGTGGACACAAAATAAAGAACAGACGAAAACAGTCGTCCTGAAAACTTTGTAGATAGACACCTAATGGACAGAACGATCCCTAGGGTTTATTGCACTCGCCGGAACCAGCGGCCGCCGCCAACAACCATCGACGCCAAGCCGCACGCAGGAAGAGACACCAAGCTTCCACAATCACCCCAGATCCAAAAAAGCACCATCGCCAAAGAAGGCTCTATGAGTCGATGAACAAGCCTGTTGCGAGCAGCGAGGCACATGTTGTTGTGGCACGTCGACCGGGGATGTCACCGTGCTGTCTTGAACCTAGATCCGCCGCATCCCGTCGACGAAGTCGGGGAATAAAGCAAGATCCTCCACCTTCGGACCAACCTCCTCGCTCCAGAGCATCCACCTCGCCATGGTCCCAGCGCCGCCAGCCGCGCTTGTGTGGCCGGAGTTAGAATTTACTCGGTGTTTTATGACAAAGTTATAGAGAGGAGACAAAAGAGAATGAGAAGCCCAGTAGCAGAACAAAATTTGCATTATATGTAGCTGTGGATGCGCTATATATATATGGCAGAGCAGGCAGCTGGACGAGGGACCGTCCTCCAAAACGGGGATGCATGCACCGACCGACCCGTCCTATGCGCACAATCAAGATAGGAAAAACGACAGCTAGGGAGTGAAAGGCGAGCACGAAGCAGCGAAACAGGGGAGGAAGAAGGAAGAGAACGTGAGCGCAAGAACTGTACATGGCCACCTTTGCTCGGATCACCCAAAATGTTTAGTCTAGTCGTCTCCCTTGCTTAGACTAGCACTAGTACGATCAAATCCGACTGAGTGATGGTAGCATGTATCATCCTCCGTGTCGGTGTCGCCCCTCTCTGCCTGCAGGCTGCACTATGGACATGACTAGGCTACGCTCACAAGCATCACTACTACACTCCAGTGAAGTGAGAGCGAGAGTGGTGCGGTAGCATGAAGGATCACCGGCGACCTTCTCGATCACGGCCGCGGTCGGCACGTGACCGTCACATGCATTTCATTCATTCATCTCTCTCTCTCTGGAGAGATGAATTCCCGCCGGGCATTGCGCGTCGTCGGCCACCCGTGGATTGCGGTGCCGCCGTGAGGAGAAGGTCAATTCACCGTCAACACCCCCGGCTCCCTTTTGTAATGGTGTGGAGAGATGTGACATCTTTTTCTCCTAGCCACTCGCTTGAATAAAATGTCATGTTTTTTTTTTCTCTTCTCCTTGATGATAGATGACCGGAGTTGTCCAACTCAATATCGTACCCGGTTCCTCTTTTCCCGTCTTCTTGTTTTTTTTAACAAGTCCATGTATTTTACCATTTTCATTTGAATAAAAAGAAGAGTATTGTGTGGTTAGCTACGAAAAAACGTGCACAAACAACTGTCGACATAAACACCAACACACTCAGCTGAAATTTTGAGTTGCAATAACCGCACACACTCAACCAAACAGACGTGAACACGCGCCATCAACCAGGCCGCTCCGATTGTGAGGGACAGACACAAAGGAGAAGAGGAAAACAATTGCACATGGATACCCATAGAACATGACATTTTGATCACCAAATGCATTTTCACGATGATGCGGCCACCGCTCGACTCGTTGTAGTATCCACACAAACCCTACGCCGACGACCAACCATCGTCAGAAGGCCACCTGCCGACCAAAATGCCCTGTGCGTCGAACTCACAAAGAGTGTGAAAAGGATCAATAGTTTTCAAGACGACAACCAAAGGGGAGAAGCCACGTTTGGGAATGACATTGTAGCCCAATCCAACAATGACATTATGCTTTCACCCGAAGAACATGACCAGATGGTGAAAGTGTTGTGCACCTGAGCACCTCCATGACGCCTGGGTGTCGGTGTTGATATGAGCTAGGCGAGGTTTCGACCAGAGTGAGCACAATAGAGCATTCTAGTGCGATCGGCCAAGGCCGGAGCGACAAGGAAACTCATGTGGCGTCACCAACACACACTTCTAGCGAGACGACCACGCCGGAGCCAACTTGGAACCTATAACCCAAACAATCAACATATAAGTGTGAAATATTCTAATCCTTTATAGATTTCAAGATTTTATATTGAATTAAAGAGGCTTAATCCAAACAAGGCACACATAGGAAATGGTTTTATAAGGATTGGATTCTCTCCCAATTGGTATGATATATCCATTCACACTACAATTATAATGATTCCGGAGAAATTCCTGCGAGTCAACCCGTGTTTCCGGTTCTATCACACCGACAAAGGAGACATTTAGGCGAAGCGATTGACAGGCGCATGGAGCTATCATGCAGGCGTCTATCAGTGTATCATATCTACAGGGGCCCAAGCAACAGTCACCCATCGCTACCTACATTAATACGACCGCTGTTGGTCCATTGCCTTAGAAGTAATGCAGAGGTTTATCAGCAATAACAACAACAATAATAATGCTCGATCGAAGCATTACACATGCTCTGTCGACATGTATTAATCTGGAAACGGAATCATACGTACGTATAGCTAATTAGCTAGCAACATCAGCAAGCAGCAAGATACCGATGGTTCAACACTTTGCTTTCACGGTTAATTGTCAATTAATTAACGGGACAAATTTGATTAGGTTAGGTGCAGGTGATCGCTATCTAAAAAAATACTACCACCCCTAAGCTCGGATGCCAAATGCGTATCGTGAGACTGTTTGGCGACTGATTGATTGATTGATCGGGTTCAGCATGATGGCTCGGGCTCACCGGAGGTCATGGCAGTTAGGTAGCAAGGTTTGGACGCTAGCAGCAGCTTAACTACTCTCCTACTCCGGCCGATGGCTGGCTGCCGCCGACGATCGACGGCGACGTACGTACGTACGTACTCAGCGTCTAGCTACCACGCCCTCCACGTCTTTAAATACGCAACGAAAATCCGCTCCTCCGTTCTTTTGTAAAAGGGAATATAGCCATTTCTTCTTCAAGTACTTGCTTACTTATTATGGAGTGTACTAGTACTACAATATGATTGTCCAAACAGTAAATCAATCGGCCGACTATTGTCGCGTTAGCATTCATCGACGAAGCGGTTCACTTTCGCCACTCCGTCTGACTATATATTCTCTCAAAACAAGAAAAGAGGAAATATATACCGTTTATCCGTACACGTCTAATACTAGTGTATTGTATTGTTACATGACTGTTTGCCCCGGCAATATAATTAGCTTGGCAACGGTATGCAGCGGTACTTGCACTATTTGGTTAATCAAGACATGAGGTGTGACCTCCTGTAATACTGACCTGGCATCGTCCCTTGAATCCGACGTGCCACTGGCAGCCTTTCCAGCTGGCACGAGCTGCCACCCTGTCGCCATCGCCGCCACGTCGGACGCACTAACAGCGGAACGGACGATAGCTACAGCCCTGAGGTGTTTGTTTAGTCACAGCAGCCTCACAGGCCGCCGTTGCAACTTGCCAATCACGTAGGTGAGCTCTTGCGGCTCCATATACCCCAACAAAAGCTAAGCTAGCCTGTCAATCGTCGTAAACAAAATCAATTAACAACAAGTTCTTGCGTTGGGCATGCACATTGTACCTTTGTCTTTGTGGATCCAGCACGTACACTTTCGTTGGTATCGCTTCTAAGATACTTCAATATACGTTGCACCATCATTATTGGCCGGGAGAATACCATACATGCTTCAGAGCTGAGCTCAGTACTGGTATAGGTAGGTGGCCATTAGGCGGGCGATGAAGAAAAACCGGTCAAGGGCTGCATATCTGGGATCGCATGCTGAAGCATAAAAGAAATGGTTTGAAAAATGGAAAAGGAAAAGTAGAAATAAAGAAAAGATGGGAAACATGGGATCACGATGGTTGCATGTGCACCATGACGACTCGCATAATTCTGGTCCTGGTGATGACCAGCAACTGCTAATCTATTGCTTAGGGTTATGCGCAGAGAATCTGCCAGTCTTTGCTAGGTTAGTTTACTCCCATTTGAAAAATGAAGAGAAAATACAAGTATTATTGTAGCGCCAGTTCAAATATTTACTTTTTGGGCGTAAGTCCAACTAATTAGTATTCGCCGCCAAAGCTACTTACTGCAAAGGAATTGTTTTAGAAGAAGTTAAAATGTTTACCCCGCCAAAGCAGTAGCTCGTGAAAACATTTGTTGACAGAAGCATGGGCAGCGGGTGTCTCCTCCAGAGAAGCGGAGCCCCGCTGCGACTAGGGTTCCCCAGCCCCGCGCCGCCGCCGCCAGCCGCCGCAGCCAGCCCCCCGCGCCGTCGTCCTCCCCTCCCCTCTCCCCTACCCCTCTCTGCCCCGCTCCCGTCGCTCCCCCGAGGGCGACCGGGGCGTCCCCAAGTTCCTGCCGGCGGGCTCTCTCTACTCTTCCATCCTTCGCCGCCGCAGGCAGGGTCGTCGGGCGCAGCCCCAGCGACGCCGGCGGCGGCGGACCTTCCTTCCCCGCGTCCAAGGTGGAATGGTCGGGGCTTCTCCGTCCTGTGCGGCGGTGCTCGTCGGGAGCTCGTGGTCCGGCTCGGCCGGCGGGTTCTGGTGGCGGTGCGGACCATCAGCGTCGCGCGCGGCGCCAGCGGCCGGCTTGGCCCTGGTCTGAGTTGCCTCGGCCCTAGATGGGCTCGGGCGGGCTCAGATGGGCTTGAGCGGGCCGGGGCGTGTGGGCGGTTGCGGCTCCCTCTGAAGATGGTGGTGGCGACGGTGCGGGGCAGGGGATGGCGGCGCTGCAGCTCTGCCTGTTGCAGCAGGGCGGCAGTAGCTATACCGGGCCAGGCGGGCCTGGTTTGCTCCGACTGCTCTGTCCGGTCGGCTACCGCCTCTCTGTGGTGGAGGTTGGTCCCTCCCGTGGTGTGGCGGTGCTGCTGTCCCTCGTTCCGGTGGTGTTGCCTGATCCGGTCTACAGACCGCGGTCTGGTGCTCGTGCAGAGACGGCGTTGATGACAGCAAAGTTGTGGTGCGCATGTTGGCAGGCGGAGAAGCGGGTGGTGGTGCTCCGGATTTGTCTGGGTGTTTTCGTGTCTTGGGCTCGGGAGAAATCCGTGTTGACCCGTTCGACACCGACGTGGTGCCGCCTTCGGGTGGCGTCATTCCTTGTTGGAGGGCGTCGTGGGTAGCCCGAGTTCACCTTACACCGAGTGCCGGGGGAAACCCTAGGAGCAGTGTGTTGATCTGAGTAGCAGCGCCGTGACGACGGTGCCCCCTTCGAGTGAATTGCTGCTTGGTACTGAGTGCCGGAGGAAACCCTAAGAGCAGTGGGCTGATCCGAGTAGCATCGCCGTGTCGATGGTGCCCCTTCCGAGAGAGTTGCTGCTTGGTACTGGACGCATCGGAGTGCCGCGAGCGTGGTGGGACAAATTCGAAGGGCGCAGCGCTGGAGGGTCTTTTTCGCTTAGTCGATTCGCCATGTTCTTCTTTTCTTTCTGTTTTGGGCGATGTGTCTGCTGATGCCCCAGCCTGTGTGGTGTGTGTGTTGTTCTTATATCGGTGACTGTCTTTTGGTCGTTGCTTTATTTATAAAGCGGGGCGAAAGACTGTTTCGTGGACAGAAGCATGGGCAGCCATAGGCAATGTCGGCAGAGCAAGTCGACTTGTAGCCTGGTGAAAAAGAAAAACATGTTACTATTTCTACTAATTACTACTCTGATTATAAGATATAACCCCAGAACATGCTGCTGCTGCTGTGCTGGCTACGGAATGGGAGAGTGAGGACGAAGGAAAGGGAGAGGAGTGAGCTATGGCGAGCGTCGGTCGGCCATGTGGGCCGGGCAGGAGTACGTGCTACGCAAACGCCGGCGACTACTACGGCCGGGGCTACATTTTTTTTTTGTCTCTGCGGCACAGCTCACCAGGTGACGGTGACGCGCTGATGCCGACGCGTTGTCTCCCCGGAGGAGCGTCGGCCACCGACACGACACGGCGACCGCACCGCTCCCTGCCCGTACACACAACCGGCCATCGCCGGTGACTCTCTGGTAAAGATGATTAAGGAGTTAACCATTGTTATATATACTACTAGGATATTTTCTGAGAGATTTTCTGCGCCTCGGGATTACCATCGTAGCAGAGATGTCAATGGTCCCGGTCAAACCATCCCTGCACAACCACATTACAAGAATAGTTATTTTATTTCAGCTAGAACTACCCTTAATAACAGAATACTCCAGTACGTGGCCAGTAGGTTCTTCGACAACTTGAAACAGGAGAAATACAAAGGCCTTTCCCAGCTTCAACGCCGTACGTCGAGGATCAAAATCGAGGCGGGGAGAGTTTGCATTTGAAACGAAGCATCGCCAAAGTTTTTCTTCTTTCGTTTCAGCTTTAAGTTTTGTTGTTTTGTCACTCTATCGGTCTATCCCAAAGGACCCAAACAATGGAACAAGGCAAATTTATTTGCCGTAGTTTTGGTAAGAAGAATTACCAGCAGATGGGAAGCCTCAAAAGAAATAAAAAATCAACATTTGATCAAGATTAAGCGTGTGTTGAGGAGCAATAATTTCACACGTACACTCGGGACCCATTTCCCCCAACCGAGCTTAGCACTATCCATCCATGTGCCGAGAGCATTATTCTACCAGAAAGAAGAAAACAAAGCAAGTTCAAAGCCGATCTGAATCTGCATAATGCTGGGCACAAACGAAAGGGAAGGCACATATAAATAGCGTTAGAATTCGTTGAGCTCACATGCATTACGCACAGATCCAACGATCTCGCCTCACCTCACCTCACCTGCCGTGCTGGTGTGGATGATGATCAGCTAGCTGAGCTTCACCCTTGGCAAGCATGCGTCCCATGTGACATGTTCTTCACTTCCATCTCCCCTCCACCACCCACCCAACAGCAAAATCTTCGCCCATTTCCTCACCTCCACGGAATCGGCAAGCCAGGCTCTACACTACCCAGACAACATCGGCAATGCTCCAACAACCATACAGTTCAGAGGGGGGAAAGGGGGCCGTTACCCGCGCCTACGTACCTGGTTGGTGTCAAGAACATCATAAGGAGACCACTATGCCACCTAGTGATAGATACTGCTGCCACCCTCTCTGTCAGACACGCACCGGTCCCAGGGTGCATCCTTCAGCCTTGTATTGCTGCATGAGAAAAATAAGTAAGAAACCAGATATTATGCGAAACAGATGTACGGCGCGCCGAGCGTGACAAGAATCATACCGTAGGGATCCATGGCAGCATCATATTTGAGATATACATTGACGCCAGCACAGGAGGGGCCACATAACCGGGTACTGAATATGTGATTCATACCTGGGAACAATCTTCGTAGTATTGTCAGTTAAGAAAAATAGGCAACTTAAGCAGAGCACTGTACCTAAATGAATAAGCTTGGTGATGAAAAAACAAGGAACTCATGTGCGTGCATGACAACAATGGGGAAGCATGAAAGCTGAAATGTATTTCTTTTGCTCCACAGGCTACTTGCCAGGATTTCTGGGTCCAGGTCGTCCAAAGAAATTAAGTATCTGCATCCTTACGCCTTTTTGAAACAATATATTGTAGCATATACATGTACCCTCTAGTACTATACATCAACCGCTATACACGAGAAGAGTCGTCTTGGCCTTCTCCGCAGTATCTACATACCATCTCTGTAGTATCTACATGGCATCGCTGCAGTATCTATCCACGAGTCTCGATTTTTGTGGTTAATTACTCTGAAACTGTACAGCCTAATTCTTGGGCACAAGCTTCATCATGAAGTCGTATCGCACTCCTTCAGCTATCTTAGGTGCCGGCCACTTGGCATCTTCTGGCACGCGGATGCTTTTGTAACCTTGGCCTTTGTACAGACGCAGCGCGGCGAGGTTACTCACATCACAGTGCAAGGCTACTGACCTGCATCCCCAGCTCCTCGCTCGTGCCTCAGCTTCTGCGACGAGCATTTTGGCGATTCCTTTTCGACGCTCCTCCTTTCTGACTGCCACATTTGCAATGTATGCAATACCCGTTCTGCATAAATTTGAAAAAGAAGAGCATGTATGAATTTTAAGAGGAAGAAAGACTTCTGCATGTCATATTCAGAACACTAATGAAATGCTATACTGGCATATGTTGAGCATCTCAGACGGAGTGATGTGCATGGCTGCATGAGAAGGCTTTGCAATCCTGAGCACTTCATGCATACTAAAATTAGCATAACCAATGGCACATATCCACTGTAGTCAACCAAATATATCTTATCATCTACTTCTACATTCTAAATGTGGCAAGCCAACAGTTTCATTTGGATTACCACAATGTTTCAGACTGAAAGTTTTCTTATTGAGGAGTTATTTTAGAATGAGATACGACAAAAGAATTTGCATCCGTCTATATGCAGGAAAGGAGGCTACTCAAACAAACTTTCTTGATGATGCAAAGTACAAACATGTTCTGTCTATATGCAGGAAAGGAGGCTACATTTCATATCAGTAGGCAGTAGCTATAAAGTAGAACATATTGCGAAGGTGACGTCTCAACAAAACCTGACTATGGCAAGATGGAACGGGAAAAGAAGGACATATGATCAGTATCTATTCAGGGCAGTGTCGACAAGGATTGGCAACATTGACTAGACTCCCATTGAGATTTAAAGCTAGCACAAAGTTACATGAAAGGCTGTTGTATGCATATCTATTTTTCATTAAGCACAAAGCTTGTCCTATATTAGAATCATAGTACTGTAATGTAGTGCATTCTCAAACTATGGTGGAGATCAGGATCAAAGTGGATGTTAATTATTTTAGTGCTTTTCAATATATTTTGTTCGCTAGAAAGATCAATGGCGATTATGCAGAAGTTTTTGCCTCTTACCTGAATCAAGCTAAAGTTCAAATACTAACACTGTTTACGAGGAGTTTGTTGAAATAAGCAACATTGGACCTGTAATGTGTGACATGTTTGCCACAAAATTGGCTGGCTACCAAATTTTATTTACAAACACGTAGGTTGATTGAGTATTGGCACTTTTATCTGTTGTACAAGTAAAACTACGTGATAACTATAAATTTGGATTCTACTTAATCCATGTAGTTTAGGTAATGAAAAGGTCATATGAAAGTATAACATTCAACTTGGCAATCAATGTTCTTGGTACGCACATTGGACTGCCACCACAACAAAAGGGAGTGCACTCGAAGTTGTGTCAGTCTAGCTCTAGATGCTTATATAACCTTTTGGTTCTAAGTCAAGGACAAAAGAGACACAAGTGAATAAAAAAAGGTATGGGGTCCCCCAGAGCCCACATCAGTACATGACTATAAAAGGAAGCGGAACAAGTCATGTCGAATAATCCAGGCAAGCTACAGCAACCCTTTGCTTTCAACAAACAGAAACAATTATCTGCTAACCAAATTTGTTCACATGTTACTCACCTCCCCATAGACACAATGGGTGAGAAGAGTGTGGACAGTACACCTCGTTGGAGGGGTTTTGGGGGATGATCCCACATACTACTACAGCTTGGACGCAGATTAATAAAATCACAATTTATAAGGAAGCCAATTTCATCACAGTTGGGAGACGGCGCATCGACATCGCTCTGGATGGACAAATGGGCTAGCAAGGGGCCCGATACATCCAACTCAGCATTCTTCTCACACGCTGTTCGACCAAATGTTTCTACTGCGGAATGCAGAGTTGGAAGTGAATGGGTTCTGCCGAAACATCACTTAATGTCTGATGAAGTGATTAGGGAACTTGTGGCCTTTTGGGGTTTTCTGAACAATTGCGGCCTGGACAGCAACACCAGAGACAGGAGGGGTGGAGACTGTCTGAAACCTTCCGAAACGTTTTCAGTCAGAAAGATGGCGCGGTAGTGCAATCTGAATATGGCACTGCGTGGTGCCGAAGAAAGGGAGGATTTTTTGATTGCCTGCCAACTAAAAACAGGATCATCAAGGATAGAGCAGCACTATTCTGACAGAAAATCTTGGACAATGATCTGTGCCCCTCAGTTGTGGGGAAAGTGAGACGGTGGCACACTTGGCACACAGGTTTGTCCGAACTAATGAAATCCTTCACCACTTTGGGATCTGTATGGCTAGAATTAGTGGCATATCTCCATATATCTGGAAGCAAAGAACATGGTAAGAGCCAACAAACAACAAGCTTGGGCAATGGTGATCACCGCTGTGCACTGGGCTATCTGGTTGTCAAGGTATGGAAAAGTGTTCGAGTCTCTATGCTGACGGTGGCAGGGCAGTGCGTACTCTGGGCTAGCGGGGCAAGAAAAGATGAGAAGATGGCGATCAAATTTTGCATTGAAGAGTGGAATTCACAACAGCTGTGGGTTTTGAATCCGTGTTACCTTAGAGTTATCTACCCTCCCTCCCTCGTTTCCCCCCTCTGTAACTCCTCCTTTGTTATTAGCAAAAGAAAAACATCTTCCTCTGTTAGTTCCCTTGAGTCCCTTCAGGACTTTGTTTTAGTAAAATCAGAAGGTAGGGGCATCCCCTCCCGACTAGTTCAATAGAAAAACTAAACACATTATTTTGTCGAGAATGCCACGAACTACATGAAAATAGATTCATCTATACGTATTTGTAACATGGTTTTGAGAAAATCACACGAGAGATCATTGTAGTGTAACATATACTATGACTGAATCGACTATGCAACCCTGGAACACCGAGCACACCACATACTAGGTAATTATGCTTAAGATTGTACTGTTTTGTGATTGAGCAAATCTATGGGTTGTGTAGGTTGATGCCATTTGGGAGTTTACCACATGGATTCTCAGACGACAAGACAGTGAGGAGAATGGAACCTATGTTTGCAATGCTACGGCATGCACTAGCAAAATGCAACATGGTCATGGGAAGCTTGTCCACTCTTTATCATGGGAAAGTAAGTTTCTTCATCGCAAAGGAGAGGAGTTCTCCAAACATTACGTTACTGGCTTCTATAACATTTTTTTGTTTATATTTGTGAGTCAGTTCCATAAACATTTAACACTGCATGACCTTAAGATGTTGGACTTTGCACCCCAGGTTGGAGTAGAATCAGAAAGGACTTATATGTTGGTTTTGAACGTCTAATAGTTATGTTCAGACTTTCTCAGTGTGAAATAGCTATTGCAAAGGTTCCTTAAAAGACATTGTTTGAGTAATATTTCTTTGTTTCCAATGGAATAAGAAAATTGTTCATGTGATAAAATTCTGAGGCAATGAGCTTTTATATTGTTTTTCAAAAGGGAGAAATAAAATATTACTAACGTCCGTTATTAGCAATACCATCGATATTGGATCCCCAGCATGTTTCTAGTTCGGGGAAGAAAACGTAGTAAACACTTACTTTTAGTCAACTATTTATTGGTATATCATACGCTTCTAATCATCTTCCCCGACAAGCTAAGGTGAATAATAATTTGACCTTTGAATATTGGTTTGGCTCGTTTCACTTTAGATGTACTGAAGAACTAGCTTTTCACCTTCTGGTAAACCAGATATTTTCTCAGATAGTTTCCTCACGTCTGCTATTGGCTAAGGACAACCAAATTCCATCATTGGCTTCCCATGGAGATTTTGAGAAAAAGAAATCAAGAGTAGCTGAGATATTACTACTTACTACCTTCAGCTGTGCTATAAATTGACATTCCTAACTTGAACGTTAGATTGGTATTTTATGACAGGTCAAACATTTTAAATGCTAACAATATGACTTGGGTAGAGAATATCAAACATATGGTACATCAATGTCAAGACAACAAGGTTGCAGTAATATCAATATATATAAGTAGAAAAGGTATAATAGGTAAGCCATGAAAAAGTAAGCAAAAACATTGTACAAGGAATAAGCAAATGACATTAATGAGATGGGTAGGTATATTTATAGCTTATTATAGTCACACTTATATATATGCCCAAACAATTTTAGCATCTAGAAACTGAAGAAAAAACTTGCTTATTTCAGTTTCAAGCACTTAGTGATGTACCTTCTCTGCTTGAGAGGTCCTCTTCGTGGAAGGTAGTCCGCCACAGTGTCAACCGTAAGAATGCCAGCAATGGAGCCTTTACTCACACCATATTTCCCATGAAACTCTGCATCTGTCAGATCTCCACACTCAATACTGATAGCACTGTTAACTGCAGCAGGGTTAACCGCGACAAGGCAAGTCCTCGTGCAGCCGGGGGGAACTGCGAAACCGGATAGGAGGGCGATGTAGCGATCAAGCCGTAGAACAAGGTCTAACGGGAATTTGTAACCCGGAAAGAAGGAGCCGCAGTGGGTGTCTGCCACTTCCCAACAGTCCTCCATCCGCGCATCACGGACCACGATGCCCGTCCCCGGGTACAAAGACGGCAGCAACTCAACCGCTTGGCTAGCATAGCATATTTCTGTAAATAACCATGGATGCCAAATATGTCAAAAGGACATGCTTACAGAACAGCAAGCTGGCACTGTCTGCACTGAGGTTCACATACAAAAATGCACCAGACAGAAGATAATTTGCGGTCATACCGGATGCCAGGAATATAATAATAACATGTTAAATGCGCAAACTACTATGTTCGATTCAGGTTCATTTTGAGGTGGGCAAAGACAAATTCCCAATTGGGGCCGACCTACTATATTACTAAGCTATACAATTTTCATTCCCAACCGGATATATACAGATACGGAATTAAAAAAAAAGACTATGCAGATACGGAATTATGAGCGATGAACTGTGTGTTGCCAAATTAACTAGCTTCCGCTAAATCCAGTGGCCAGTGCCCCAACCGTTAAGAGATTTCAATCGGAGGGTGGAGGAGGGTGGAGGGACCTGCGGCGGGTTTGGAGGGGAACGACGGGCGGTGGAGCTGGACGGCGGCGGCGGATCGGCGTCCAGGACAGAGAGGAGAGGAGGAGACCGACGGCAGCGAGGAGCGCGGTATGCTTAGCAGCGCCGGCGGCATCATGGCCTCCCCTCCTCCAGCTCCGACCTCCGCCTCGCCTCCTCCGCTCCTTCGCTGCCTCCACAGATTTTTTTTCTTAATCTCCGCCGGCCTGGCGTAATATGGTGACAGCGTGTTCTGAAGAGCATTACGTACTACAGGAATACGCCTTCTCTTTCATTTTACATAAACGATTGGAATACGTTTTTTTGCTCGGGTCACAGTTCTCGTACTCCTCTGCCCTGCTCGAGTCCGGCCTACAGTGACCAGAGAGAGGGGCGGGGGACAGCGAGTGGTCACGGCGGCGGAGGCGGAGGCGGCGAAGGTCAGTGGATGGCGATGGCGGGCGGCGGGGGACTCAACCGGTCGACGTCGAGGGGGCAGCTGCCGCCGCAGGAGCTTCTGGACGATCTCTGCAGGTGCGTAGCCCTAATCCACCCCCCAAATCCCATTTTTCCCCAAGTTCATGCAATCCCAATCCAAATCCAATCTGGTCCGCAGCCGGTTCGTGCTGAACGTGCCCAAGGAGGATCTGGAGTCCTTCGAGCGGATCCTGTTCCTGCTGGAGGTGGCGCACTGGTTCTACGAGGACAACTCGGTGGAGAACAACCCCTCCCTCAAGTCCCTCTCCTTCAAGGACTTCACCTCCCTCAGTAAGATTTCATCATTCAATCAATCTCTCTCGAACTACGGCGGTTCAGGAGGGCGGACCCTAGCTAAAACCCTACCCAAGATGTTTGGTGCCGTTCCTAACTCCGACATCTTCGCCGTGGTCGTTGCCGCCCTTGTGTATGCAGTGTTTAACAGCTGCAACGCGCTCAGGCCCTACCGCGCGCACCTGGACGAAATCTACAAGGACTTCAACCACTACAAGTTCAGCGTCCCGGTCTCCGGCGCCATCATCCTCGATGACACCCATGACAGGGTAATGCGCTCGCTCTTCCTTTTTCACGCGCTTCTTGTAACCAATATTACTGCCTCCCTTAGTAATGATGTTTAGGAATTAGGACCTAAATTTGGAAATAATGATGCCTGATATCAGTCGATGCAACTTAAACCCTATTATTATGTGCTACCTGTTAGCCTCTTAATATATGGTCTATCACACAGTTGCCTCTAACTTCAGTAGATACAGTTTCACACTCAATTGTGCAATATACATCAAACTGTAGCTTTGTTTCCTTGGCCCTTGTAGCCATCATTTTCCTCAAGAATTTTGTTTAATCTCAAGGTTTGCTGCCTTACCCTCTTCTGCACAGTGCTTGCTTGTAAAGGGATGGAAGTCAAGTGCCAGCTGGAGCTTCCCACGTGGAAAGAGGAGCAAAGATGAAGAAGATCATATTTGTGCAGTTAGAGAAGTAAACCTTCTGGGCTTGATCCATGCTGTGTTTTTTACAGTTTCGATGTACCACATTGCGACTAATGTTCTAAGATATTGCTGGACAGCCATTTCTGTCTCGCTGAACATTGAAGTCCTTCACTTTAATATACTAGTTTCCTACAGTTCAAATTAACCCAACACATCACATTCTTGAGTTAATGTTGTATCTTTTCTGTATTGCATATTAGGCCATTTGAAAGTTCTCCAATAATGTACTAAATTTGCAATGTAATGTCAAATATAACAAGTGAATCTCTAATTGTGGCACTTCACAGAAGTAAAAGATTCCATGTTTGAGCTATTATTTCATTTTTGGATGTGTTGTTTGCTAGGTTGCACAACTCCCTAGTTGTCCGTCCTATTTTTTTCTTCTAAAAATGAGAATTAGGACAATCAGCATCAGGCAGCTGTGTTCATGCCTGCTAGCTCTCTGCGTAGATTACTTGAAGATTTCCATGTTATGATGCTTTGTCTTTTTTCCAATTCGCAGCAGGTCCTGTCCATATTAAGACTTTGCCATCGTTTAATACATAACTGATTTTTCTGTAAGAGACATTTATTTGCAAAATGATGCAGGTTCTGGAGGAAACTGGGTGTGACGTTTCTAAACTCTTGAAATTGGATGACCACATTGAAGTTTCAATTGGACAACAAAGAGTTCGGCTCTACATTATTGCGGGTGTTAAGGAAGATACTGTTTTTGCACCTCAAACCAAGAAAGAGATCAGTGTATGCAAATCTTGAAGTCTTTTGTTATCTTTGTATTGATAAAATGTTTTTAATGCACGTATCAAGATTTTTTTAGCAGATATAGTATGGTAGATATGGCATGGTTGATGGTTCCTTTATCCATCACATATTTCTTTAGAATGTAATGGTTTCTCTTTAATGAATTACATATTTTAATTGAATGATCCTAACTGAGACATTACATCCGGGCTGAGAAGTAGGACTACGCAATCATGTGTCATATTTTTAAAACGTCTGAACTGATGTATATTTCTTATTTCGTTGGCTTGAAAATTGCATTCGCTTGTCCAAACTGCTTGCAGTTCTTGTTATTATGCTCTATTCTCTAAGCTATACTATCTCAGTGGCATAACTATTGTTGTGGTTTTAGTTCGATTAAAACCGTGACGAGAATTATGGAACATAGAGAGTAGCTTCGAGTTCACTAATTTTTGTGTGTGCTTGAGATTTTAAGCAGTTGTTGTTTGCATTGGTCGCTTTTTATTTACTGTTCCTTTTTCTGTTTTGAATCCTTTATTTGGTTAAATAAGTGAAATGATCACTGCTAAGCTATGGTTCTCTGCAAATCTGGCAGGAGATCTCGTGGCACAGAATTGATGATCTTCTACCTGCTAGTAATGATGCAATATCTCGTGGAGTGAATGGAATGAAGCTTTATATGGTTGCGCCATTTTTGACGTCAGTATCTTTTTATCTTGTTGACCCCCATTTTCTATATAATTATGTATGTAGACGTTTTCATATGCATTACCACCATGGTGGCTGTTAGAATCTAGCATGTTTGATTGCTTCCACTTCTTCAATGTAATTTTATTGGTTTTGAGTTATTCGGGGCCTTACTCTTTTGCTTGTGTCCCAGGGGACTAAAAGCATGGATAGGCGCACATCGGCAACCAGTATATCAGAAACCAGATACATCTGGCAGAGGTTTATTCTGCTCCCTCTTTAACCCAGAGTGGTCAAGAGAAACATTCCTGAATATTAATCACGATGTAGTTCTGTGTGAACTCGTTTGCTTTCTTCATAACCAAGTTCTGTCCTCTAGATGTCTTTCTAAAATGAGCCAAATGCCAGCTAATAATAAATAAATGGAACGTATTTGAGCCCAGAGTAGTTCATGGTTATCTTCACGAGCAACTTTGACAAAGAGAATTTGGTATATAAGCTCATATGTGCATGTATATGCATGATGGTAGCTTTTTTTGGTGCACAGCACAGGAAAAAATCGTAACACAGGGTGTGCCAAGCCATCCATCCTGTGCCTCCCTTTTCTAAATGGGCCAAAGCCCTAGTGGGCTGCTTCCCTACGTTGCTCACAAAAAAATCAGATGGCCGAAGCCTAAAAGCAAGATCAGGAGCAGTGCCTCCAATTTTGTCACTCCTCCTTCCGGACGCACGGTACTAGAGCCACACAAGGGAGCACTGCTCCACTGCCATATATTTCTGATTTGTAGCTGTGAAAAAATGAAATTTCTACTGCTATAAAACTAAATCTGAAATCATAGAATAAGCTGTAATGGTCTTCTTGATCTTGCTAGGTAATTACCGTAGACAAGTTGTCACTAGAATGAACAATTTTTTAGTTTTCTTACCATTGTAACTTTGGTATCTTATAACTGTGTTGCAATATTTTATCTCGTAATTCGAGTACCCTATATAATAATCCTGGCTCCGCCGTACCCGTGTTGACATGTTGAACCTGCTAGGACGTGTACTGCTCTCTTACATGGCTGTGAATCTTAGTTTTTTGAACTGACTGAATCTTGTGATGACATAACCTCACTTCACAGGTCCTGTGTGGAAAGCGAAGAGTCCCTCAGGTGTTTCCGTGCCTGTCGAGGACCCTGCTATTAATAGAGCAGCGTCTGACACGCAGCATGTTGACAACCGCCCTGGTAAAAGTTTCAGGAACTTCAGATTCGATACGGCGAGTATCCTACAGTCCATGGAAGCTTCCTTCCAACGCACGTAGGATCCTGAGACATCATGCCCTTGATGTGTATAGACTATGGAATATCGTCGCTTATTGTTTAACTGAAATCCGCGATAACATGTCTTCTCAGTCTCCTTATGTTGGTACGTGTAATATAGACTGTAGCAAGTGTTACAGGCTTACAGCTCTCTTGAGTTGTTCTAATGTCATGTCTTTTGCATGTTTAAGTTTGCTTTTTGCATGGTAACACCGCTGCGTGCAGTAAGAATTGCTGTGCATTATGGGCATTTTTTACTCAGGGGTTTGGTGATATATTCATTAGCCCAAACTCATTATTGTACTAAGAATGGATGAAGTCTTCCTCTATAATTTCTCTCTTCTCCAAAATAAAACCAGATAGAAATGCAGCTCCTCTATCATTCTTGTCTCTCTTGATTCGCTCCCGAATCTCCTTCTAACAGTATCCCGTGGAGTTCATTGGCCAGGTGGACGATGAGCCGATGACGTGTGCGTCGCGTGGCCGGTGAATCTCCCCCCGAGCACACTTTTGCCGCCGCACCACCATCACTCCCCCAACCCGCGCTCTCCTCCCTAGTCCCACCGGAAAAGCTCCCGGAATCCGGAGGCCCGCCGTGCGATGCCGGCGCTGGTGCGCCCCGCCGTGCTGCCCGTCTGCTCCGTGACGACCGGGGGCAACGACAACTGGGCGCCGCGCCAGCAGCGGTCGTGGTGGGGGAGGGGCAAAAAGCAGAGCCTGCCGCGGCAGTCCGGGGGGCGAGGAGGCGGCGGCGGTGGGCCCCTGGACCAGGTGCTCGGCGTGCTCCGCCGGGACGGGGAGTTCCTCCAGACCGCCGCCGGTGGCCCGCTCCGCGACGCCCTCTGGCTCCGCTTCCTCGAGAAGAAGAAGCTTCAGCAGCAACACAGGTGGAAGCAGCCGGAACCTAAGCCCGCGCAGCAGCAGCAGAAGGAGGAGGAGGCGCTGCCACCGCCGCAAGCCTCGCCCTTCCCAGCCTACCCGCCAGGTTCCTCAGGGGCGACGAGACTAGCTCACACCATCACATTGCTCTTTGTTTCTGACTGACCACATTTCTTTCTCCCAATTTGTTCGCTACTTGCTAGGGTTGTCTTGCGTGGAGCTGGTGATGGCTGATCTGCAGGCCCTCAAGGTGTACGCCGATTCCTCCAAGCAGGACTTCGTGCTCCGCTTCCTCGGAAGCAAGCAACAGCCTCAATCTCAGCAACAATCTGCTAAACGCAAATCAGCTCCCCAGAAACAACTTAAACCCAAACCCGATGGGCCACGCAAAGAGCAGCGGCAGCAACAGGCGCTTCGGCCCCCGGCTTTCCCTCCCCATTCCTACCCGCCAGGTTCCTCACTCTGCACAGCAGGATCATTACAGTCATCAATTTGGCTTCACCGATCACCATGTTGACCCTTTTCTTCTTCTGAAATTTGGCAGGGCTGTCGTGTATGGAGCTGATGATGGCCGATCTAGATGCCCTCAAGTTGTACGTCAATTACTTCTTGGCCATTCTCAGCACTCCTCTGCCCCAGCATTATGACCCCGATCTCCTCGCGCAATACTTTGTCTCACGCCCACATATCCTTGTATTTCGCACCGTTCAAGTAAGCTACAATTGATGCCAATCTTTTGCCCTTACCTAGCTTTACTTGCTTCTGCTGATCCGTATAAATGTTTGATGTGATATGCATATTTACTCTGTAGATACTATTTGCATTTCTCGTGGGTGCGGTAAAGGTGCAAATGTTTAAAAGAGCCAACCTGACCATAGATGCTACCAACCGCAGTACTATCACCAACAATGGTTTTAATGCTTCACAATACTTGGTTGGACAGCTTCTCAAGGATACATTTCTTGACCTTGGGCCTACTTTTGTTAAAGGTATGGTAGTCGTGTTTCATAGCTTTAAGGCATGGGAGCGATCATCCGGCTCGAATTATTCCTAATACGTCTATCATCTTATGTATGTAGTCGGACAGTCCCTATCGACGAGACCTGATATCATAGGCTCGGAGATTTCTGAGGTTAGGTAAAACTACTCCAGGATATCACTGAATTTTACATTTTCATTGCTTCATTTCCTAACAAACATTGCTTGATATAGTTAAGCTCATATTCTTTCACTAGAAATTAACTGGTCATAGCACCTTAATTCCAGGCTCTTGCCGAGTTACATGAAAGAGTTCCTTCTTTCCCAAGAGAGGATGCAATGAATATCATTGAGGAGGAATTTGAGCACCCTGTTTCACAAGTTTTCAGATACATTTCTGATGAACCTGTTGCCGCAGCTTCCTTTGGACAAGTAATTGTTTCTTCAGGATTTTAACCGTTGCTTCCAATAGGTTGGAGTTTTTTTTTTTAAGTTTCTGGTCTAATTCATTTCACTGTACCATCTCCATCAGGTTTACCAAGGGCGTACAGTTGATGGTGCTCTTGTGGCCATAAAGGTCCAACGGCCAAACCTTCTTCCTTCTGTATTGACGGACATCTACATTCTACGCCTTGGGGTATGTAAATTTCCAGTTGCTAAAGTACAAACTTACCTATAAGTTCTTTGGCCTTCGAGTAATTTTTGTTGTGCTTAACTGCTTGTGATACCCTAGACTTGTTTCCTTCATCATTATATGGTCTAGAGCATCGCTGTAGTTGCTGCTGTTTTTTGGTTTGTTTTGCAAAAGTAGTTGCTGGTGCTTTTATTCTACCTTTCCTAACTTGCTATGTGTAGTTTATTGTTAGCATTGGCCTATCAATGGTAGTCTTCACTTTTTAAGTGCCAACAAGCTTTACCTTTGTATCGTCCAAATATTGTATCCTAAAGTGATAATGTAACTACAATCTGGCTGGACACAGGAAGCACCACACAAATAGTTTTTTCCTATATCGTGTTTAGCTTCCCCACTCTTTCCATGTCCTTTTAGCTCTTTGTTTTTACTACAATTGCAGCCTTTTCTATTATCGTAGTCTCATTTGTGTGATGCCTTATTTATTCAGTTGATTAATTTCTACTATTTGTTGCAGCTTTCTTTTGTGAGGAAAGTTGCAAAGCGAAGAAGTAACATTGCCCTCTATGCTGATGAGTTGGGTAGAGGTTTTGTTGACGAGTTGGACTACAATATTGAAGCTGCTAATGCTACTAAATTTCTGGTGCTTCTTTGTTTCGTCTCCCGCCCAGGCTTAGCTAACGGATGTCTTTTCGAGGTTGAGTTTTAGCTCATGATTTCCACTCTTGCAGGAAACTCACTCCAGATATCCATTTATAGTTGTACCAAAAATTCTCAAACAACTTACTAGAAAGAGAGTTTTGACTATGGAGTGGGTGGCTGGTGAAAGCCCCAGGGAATTGCTGTCTTCGTCAAAAGGAATTTCTGGTAACATTACCGATTTGTCAGAGAAGCAGAAGTTGGAAGCAAAAGGCCGTCTTCTTGACCTGGTATGTAGCTATTTGTTCATAAGCAATTCCTTAGTTATCTGTGTCATTTGACATAAAGTGAGCGCCATAAATAAGTTAATTGCCAACCAAGCAAAACTTATGTTCATTGGTAACTTGTTAAGTGCTTCTTTATCATTTAAAAGTTACAATTTAGGTAGTTCTGTACCACCCTGTGCTTGTCTGGAAGTCATGCAACTTAAAAATATATATCTGGAAAGATATTTTATGGTATAGAGGGATTACCAGCAATTTGCACATTTCAAGATTCAATATAAGCTTACTGGTCAATGGGTTTTAACATTTGATTACTTGTTCTGATAATAAGGTCAACAAAGGTGTTGAGGCATCACTAGTGCAGCTCCTTGAGACAGGCTTATTGCATGCTGATCCTCACCCTGGGAATTTGCGTTATACACCTGATGGTTGTGTTGGGTAAGTGCCAGCTTATTCCCGATCCATGTTCTACAAGTAAATTGTTGATGTGTATATGTGGATTGCCTAGCTCTTTCCATCAGTTCGGACTTTTGGTTGCGTTGGCTAGTGCATTAATGACATGCTACGATAATCGGTAGAGCAATATATCCATACCGTACTGAGGCTACTGGTTTAGTTCGTTCGGTGGAACTATAGTTCAACTGTTTTCCTGGTATCGAGCTCTGGTGTAACATCTTTCTAAACATGTCAGGTTTCTTGATTTTGGTTTGCTTTGCGAGATGGAGAAGAGACATAAGCATGCTATGCTTTCAAGCATTGTGCACATAGTAAATGGAGATTGGGCTTCTCTTGTTTATGATTTGACTGAAATGGATGTTGTTCCACCAAGAACTAATCTACGCCGAGTCACAATGGTAATTTGTTGAGCATAGTATGATTTATTGTGTGCTTGGAAGTAATCAGTCTCGTTCTTCATCCTCAGCGGCATCGTGTATTTTGAACTTTAGATCGTTGAAAATACTCACTTACATGATATAAAGGCTGTCTTAAATGGTTGAATAAAAACGAATCATTAAATACATTCGGAATGGAAATAGAAAAGGTTAATTAGATCTTGATTCTATCTTGGAACACATTGACAAAGAGCTATACACTTTATGGTAAATCATGCTCTCTTTTTTTGAGAAACAACTCAAAAATCCCTGCTAGTCCTGATGTACAAGTGGGATCAATAAACGTTCAGCTTCGTAGTTCCTTCGGTCCATTGGGAAATTTATATTTATATGATTTTCACTTAAAATATGTTACAAAACTCGACCACACGATGTCTACTTGCCTCTGCCATTGCCTCTTCAATAAAGATAAGGGGTTATTAATAAATGTGGATATTGCGATTTACTGTGCCATCATTATCTTGTTAGTAGATTCTTACAGCAGTGTCTTTGATATTCTAGGACTTAGAGGATGCATTGGGCGAGGTGACCTTTGAAGATGGAATTCCAGACATCAAGTTTAGTAGGGTGGGTAGACTTTTCTCTCTCTAGGTTCAATTCCATATGTTGTTGATCTAACCTCTCCATCCATCTATCTTCTGTTTCCAACCAAGTCCCTTGCAACATTCGTTTAACATATCTGTTGTTCTGCTTGAAATATTACAAATATCTTTTAGGTGCTTGGAAAAATTTGGTCTATAGCACTTAAATATCACTTCCGTATGCCATCATACTACACACTGGTCCTGCGGTCACTTGCCTCTTTGGAAGGTTAGCCTGTTCATCTGATGTCAAGATACTGAACTGGTTCAATAAATACATATATATGAGTTGTTCACTCCAGATCCATCTGTTTTGATTGTGATTTGTTTCGTCAGAGGCTTACGTATAATCTTCTTATGATATTGGTAGGACTGGCTATGGCGGGAGATGGATCATTTAAAACATTTCAGGCAGCATACCCATATGTTGTTAGGAAGCTTTTGTCTGATAATTCACTTGAGACAAGGAAGGTCTTGCATCAGGTGCCCTTTTTATCTCAATTAATTTCCAGAATGGCGTCTATGGTTAAGTTTCTTATTTAATTGATAGCTTTACTTTTCTGGTGTCTTCCTTTAGTTACTTAAAGCTAGTCTTGAAACACATAACATCTCCTCTTCTGTCCGAGCAATATAGAATTCCCGCAGTAAAATGACTAACTGACAACAAATAGTACCACTGAGCAATATACTTACGCATTTTGTTTTAAAAATTCTTTCTGACAAGATCGAGGGAAAAAAATATCTTACCTCAATGAGTTTCGACTGTCGAGCTAGCAACATGACCTACATTTAAGGAGGACTCCAGCCTTGGGATCGCTAGTCCCTCTTCAATCTGCTAGCAATATCTAAGTCTAGTTTCTTTAGTACTCCCTCCGTTCTCTAAGGTAAGGAATTCTTCCTAATATTGCAATGTTGACTACATACATACTAAAATGAGTGAATATATGTACAAAATAAGTCTAGATACATTTGAATCAAGTAACTAAAGTGCCTTGCATTAGTGGACGGAGGGAGTAGCTAGTTTGTAAAGCATGGGAGCAGGTCACAGTATTAATATTACGTGGCACACATTCTTCACAACAAAAAGCAGCTGGAATGCTGCTGACACCAGTCATGTACGCAGGTGGTTTTCAATAGAAAGAAGGAGTTCCAGTGGCACAAGATAACAGTGTTTCTGAAGCTAGCATCAACGAGGTAGATTTCATAGTTCTTATCTTGACTTACCAATTCTTTTAACATTCTAAGGTTGATTTCATAGTTTTTTCGTAAATTTCTTGTTGTCGATGGTTTTAATATTTAACTCGAATTGTATATATGGTGTTTTTCTTATCAGTACAAATGATTAACAACTTAATGAAACTGAAGTGTTGAGCATCGCGCCTCATCCGATGTTCACCCACCTAAACACACAAATTTGAAATCTTATGATGACTGATTATTTATCTATGGCTTTGTTCAAGTTTCTTATTATCCTCATAACACTCTGAAGAAATTGGTAAGCTGGAGACATGTTTCCTTCAAAATTTTATACGCCTAGTAGTAATGGAGTGGAGTGACCAAATCTTATGTTCTTGTGTGCCATTTTCTCCATATCTTGTTCGATGTCCACTTTGTCCATAACAAGTTTTTCACCTGCCAGCAGAAAATTATCTTCTTCGTTACTCGTGGTCTCGTGGAAATACCTCTCGTTTATATTCTCAGAAAACTAAGCAAACATAATGATTTATGATGATCCTGAACATTTCTGATACTTACTTTTCACTTTTCTGCACTTTGAAATGATAGAAATATCAATTTTTGTACTGAATACACAACATTCCTGCTGACACTATGCTCATATTTGAAGGGGTAACTTCAGGCGAAGAACTGGAGTTTTGCCTGAGAGGAAGGGCTTGAATGTCTCAAACCTTGCAGAGATCAGCGACGTGTCTTCCCTCGAGCATGCTACTCCTGAAAAGGCACTGCATACCGCCAACCTTTGTCTGAAGCTCTTATTATCAAGGGATAGCATTGTGATAAGGAGACTTATAATGACAGCAGTATGTACCGTCTCTTGTTTCTCTAGGCACTTCTTTACCTGCATCGGTCGTGGCTGTTCTTCACTGTACTAATAGAGCTCACTCTGTGTCTGGTTGTGCAGAACACAAAATCCCTTGCCAGGGACCTGATCTCGAAAGATGCAACAATTTTCCGGGTCCTCCTGAGCCGGGTTCTCGCCGACGTTGTCTGCCAGTGGATGGTGAAGGTGACTGGGCTGAAGCGAGTCAGCAACCGGGGTGACCTGGGTCTGACCAAAGAAGCATCATCCTCAACCATGGTGTCTTCGTTACAGGAGGCCGTAAGAGACCGAAGACTGAAGGTCATATTCTCGAAGTTTCTCAGGGAGCTAAGGGAGGAGCCCATCCTGATGGCCAGGGTGAGCTGGAACGCGCTTGTTGTCTCCGCTGTATCAACCGCCATTGGCGCGCACCGTTTCGTCGTCCTCTTGTCGGAGGAATACTTGCCGATGTTGTGGACGCCTGCGACTCCGTCGCCTCGGCTAGTTCAGATTTAGAGTTTAGAGAAGAGCAGCCCAGTAGCAACCAGTCTGGGTATATTGAAAAGATTCTTGCATATGTATTTAGTAATGAGGTATATATATAGGTGTTGTTAGAATCAACCTTACCTTTTGTAACCAGCTTCTGTACGTTTTTTTAGTGCAAACAGTAGGCGAATGACCTTTTTTAATGATTAATTTCCCCTACGTATAACCAGTTGTTCCATTTATCTCTCTTTCATATATCCTGGTGGTAAATGTTATCTGGAGCAGTTTTTCTAAGAGATTATCAGGAGCCAAACTATTTACGTGAGAGGCATCCCGTTGATCAATTACAAGACTTGATTCACTGCTCAGTCTATTGGAGATGCTCATCGATCAACAGATTGTACGAGCTTGTAAGTGTGTAGGTTTGTGCTGTGTTTATTAAAACAAATGATGAGTAAACTTTTGTTTTAGCTGGAACAAATAAAATATGCTAAAACTGATCGAAAAGCCAAACGATCAGAAATTTGATTTCCCTTGTTGTCGAAAGAAGTACGAAACGGGCAGTTGGGTGGGCATTTCGGGCCGAGAAGAGTAAACAGGGAGTTGCCTGAACCTGAAGAGAGGCGAGCGAGACTGGGCAAAGGGGAAGAGGAAGAAGAAGATGATGGGGAGCCGTGGAGGGGGGCGGAGGCAGGAGCGGCAGGCGCTGATGGTGGCCTTCGCGGTGGCGCTGCTGATGGGCACCGCCGTCTACTTCCGCATCTGGGCGCGCCAGTCCGACGACCCCTCCTTCACCGCCGACGACCGCGAGGAGCTCCGGTTCGTGCTCGACCGCCCGCTCTCCCCCCCTCCACTGACGAATCCTGATTCCTTCTCGGTAGTCTGTGGACATCATGTTCCATGGGGGGATCGTGGCTAGGATAGGAGGAAACTCTGGAATTTGGGGGATCCTGCTTCCGTAGAATGGTTCTCCGATGAGCGAATCTTAGTGCCGCCATTTACATCTGCGTCTGCGCGTATGAAACCATGAATCCAGAGTTAACAAAGGCATTCATGTGGATGGATTTGCATCATGACTTATTTCTAGTTTTCTTACTGCCTGAAGCCATTTCAGATGCTCAAAGAATTAACTACCTGATCCAGGATTCATACTGAATTGGAGCCTTATTTCCTCGTTTGTTTATTTCCACTGAAAATACCATTGTCGGGCAACAGTTTTGTTGACTGCCATATGTTTAAGAAGCTATGGTCTTGGTGGAGGAATTACATTTTTTTGGAACGAATAGGAGTAGGAGTGAACACCCATTGTGTAGGAGAGCTTTTGTTGTCTACAGTTGTGTGTGCTCTGCCTTGATCGTTTCTTGGTTATTGGCATGATCTTGTAAACTCTTTTCTGCCTTCTATAAAGTTAAGGTACGGATCTCCTGCTTTTCTAAAAAAAAGTTAAGGTATGTGATCTGATCACTCTCTCTCGTAAAAAATGGCATTGCTCATATAGGACATTGTTCATTTTTCCCACAGCGGTTGTTTGTCTGTGGTGAAGTTTTAAGTCAGGTCTATCCAGTTTTATCTATGTCTGTTCATGTTGATGTTTCCTTAGAAACATGGCTAAGAAGTTTAGTGGTTTTTATTTTCGTGCTGGGCAAATCTTTACAGGAGGCAGTTTGAACATGCTAACCTAGAGGCAATGGATGAATCTGCTGAATGGAGGATGAAATACGACACAGAGGTTGGGAAAAACAGGCAGCTGGAAGATGAACTCCTAAAGGTCGATCCCGTTTCTAGCATATGTACTCCTGCACTTGTTATCCTCCCACAAATTTGCGTCTGGGATGCTCATTGAGAATTTTTGTTTCCAGGTTAAGACCTCACTGTCTGCTTCAGCCAAGAGATTTGACTCGCTGCAGAAGGTAACTTTAGGGCAAATTTTGGTGCCCTTTTTTTCTTCCAAATTTAGTTCTGTCTCCTGTATTATCTGATGAGCATGTGCCCGTGAGTGCTCTTTCGTATATGCACCCGCTTTTCTTATGCTCATTTTCGTCGTTGTAGGATAATGAGATGTTGAAGAAGCAGATTGAACTGCAGTGCAATTGTACTGTTCCATTGAAGATTAATCAGGAATAATGGCATTATTTATTTGCCAGATTAGCGCTACTTTCCTTTTCATGTCATATAAATCGGAGGGAGGACAAGTAGAATGAGGAGCTATGTAACAGTAGAAATGGGACTGTAGTAATAGAATTGCTAATTTGTTACACATTCACATGATCTTAGAATTGGTCACTCGTTTGTCATGAGTAGCAATGCACAATGCAGTTTTTTCGCTCATTTTGTAAGTGTTGCAGTTTTGTTGTGCTGTAAGCTGTACATATGCACTTAGTAATGGTCATATCCAATTCATCTGCTGTATGTTTTAAAATAAAATAAAAAATCTAGGTTGCATATGGAGATCATCACCGATTGTCTTCATTCTCCCGTGATGTGATCAAACAGAGTCCGTAAGTTTTCTGATTGACACACTGTGGTGTGTTTGGTTTGTGCCCACAGTTGCCCAATCTATTATCATCCAGATGACTGAATTAATCTTAGTAAAATAAAGCATCGATTGTCGTCAAATAATTCCGCTCGGTAGTATGTGTATCAAGAACACTAGGCCAGGTGCCTCAGACAAGATGAAACAACATGGAAGGCTTTGAGGTTCCAACATTTTATTGTAACTGATGATTTTGAATACCCAACATAATTAAACCGGTGCTAGGTGTTTGAATTTGTTTTCGTTTGACAAAGTTGGAGTCACCTCGCTAATAAGTCAATAAATAAACAAATTCAAAAAAAAAAGTCAATAAATAAACAACCGCTGACGTTTCCTAAATAAACTATTCTCAACTGAATATTTCAAATCATGCCTTTTCGTTAAGAAACTTCTTTTGTATTTTTATAGTCCTTCTTTCGTTTTATAATGCCAGTTATGGTCATCACAACTACACACAAGAAAACATATACGTCTTGGCTTTGTCAACAAAAAAAAAACATATCTTCTCGCTGTTCTGTGCTGAACTGCTGAGTAGGGGAGCTTCAGGCAGCCGTGCAGCTCCATACTGGACGCGATGCAGAGCAGTTCGCCCTGCTTGACGGCAGAGCAATCCAGTAGCAAGCGCCGCTGCGTCGACGCCGCCGACCGGCTGGGCGACCTGCCGGACTGCCTGTTGCACCGCATAGTCTCGTCCCTCGGCTCACGGCAGGCTGTGCAGACGAGCATTCTGTCGCGGCGGTGGAGACACCTGTGGCGCGACGTGCCCTGCGCCGCTGTCGACGAGCGGGAGTTCGCCGGTGAACCGTGGGAGCGCTTCGAGGATTTCGCCGACCGCATGCTGACCACGATTCCGTCTGAGAAGCGGCTCGACGTCTTCCGCCTGCACCTGGTCAGCGGCGTTGATGTCGGCTACATTTACGGCCCAGCCGACAGGTGGATCCGCCGCGGCCTCCGCCAGTTCCCGGTGGTCGTTGACATCCGCTCCACCCACGACTCCAACATCCGCTGGCAGCCGAACCGCTACTACTCCGCCGCCGGCTTCACCCGGCGACTGACAACGCTGCGCCTCGTCGGCGTCGACCTGACGGTCGGGTTCATGGAGGACCTCGGCAGGCACTGCCCGGCGCTCGAGGAACTCCACATAGAGAGGTGCTGTGTCCCAAAGATTAGCGTCGTCACCTCGACCACGCTCAGGAGCCTCGTCGTGGAAGCGCCCAGCTGCGCCCACCTCACGATCACGGCACCCTGCCTCGCCACCTTGCGCTTCGAGATCTTCTACACCGGCGCGGACTGCAAGTGCGCCGCTGAAGAGGCCGTGCCGGAGCCGGAAGCGCTGGCATCACTGGCCGAGGCGTCGATCCGGCTCAAGGAGACGGCCCCCGAGTACTGGCAGCGGGACAACCGACCGTGGAGGAAACGAAAGCTACAGTTCTTAATGTCCATGCGCAGATTCCTCGGCCTCCTCCCTAACGTGACCAAACTACATCTCGCCGGATTCACGACGACGGTATAGGCTCCCATCGACTCATTGTTTTTTCGAAAAGAGGGAGTCCCCACTCCGCATCGATTGAATCATGCAGTGCAGCCTTAATTAAAACTCCCACCAACTCATTCAACTTGATTTGATTCGTACCATTAAGACCAGACGAATCAATGTTACTACCTAAATGGAAAGATCTTACCACGTAGGAGTACATGTTTCAGGCATTGCTAGAGGAAGAATCCCACGAATTTCCGGTGCTCCATAGCTTGAAGAACCTGCTCCTCGAAGAATGTGACCTCGGACTCGAGCTTCAGGCGCTGACGGGCATCCTTCGAAACACACACAATTTGGAGAATCTTGGATTGCACCACTGCAAGGTATACTTTCATTGGCTCCTTCATTTCAATTTTAGTTTGCCTCTCTACTCTAGTTAATCAACTACTCTAACATGCACTGAGCCCGGTACAAACATTTGAAAATGAACCACAGTTCGTAGCTCCTCCGGCTAAGAAGAGGAGGAAGATGGGGCAACAATCTTCGAAATGCCGTACCTTGGTGCTACCTGTTTTCTGGTGCAAGAACCTTAAATCGATAGAAATCGAGCGCGGGCAGGAGGATGCGTCAGAACTCCTCCAGGTTTTGTCAGTAATCTCCGAGGGAATGAAGCCATCGCAATGGCGGCGGGTCAACACATCGACTACAATTGTGCATAGGACAGAATAAATTCGGCACGAACCCTCCATGTTATCAAAACGATCAAACAACTTTGAATGTCGGATCTAGATTTATCATGGCCACATAGGATTCGATGGTTTTTGTATTTTATTCTAGATGCAAATATCTAATCTTCAACTTGACAATGTGTCCATATATGCAAACAATTTGGACTATCAGATCGTCTATGTATGTTTGAAACAATAAAATCCGGCCTTCTGCTTCGGTACACCCCCCTTCCAAACTCAATGAAACTCAGACACAACGACGGCTACGATTGATCGATAACCTTTCATAGTGAAGGGCGGGATGATTCATATCACCATTAGTATGAAAGAATAAGACTGCAAAGTTCCAACAAGTATCGTAACCATCAGGACTTCAACATTCATCTTACAATACTCCCTCTGTTTCACAATAAGATGTTTTAGGATTTTCTCACATGCACGTATCCAAACTTGTATCTATACACATTTTAGTGTACGTGTACACTTATTTTAATATGAATCTAGACAACATATACAACACTTATAACATCTTATATTGTGTAATAGAAAGAGTATTTTTTCTAAAAAACACAAAGTCCACACGTAGCACACAAAAAGATGGATGGGTACAAGGTCTCATAGTGCACGCATATACCCATACCCAGTCATGGAATGAGTTTTGTGTGGGAGCTTTTTTAGATAATAGGGTGCGGATCCCCAGCCTCTGCATCAAAATGATGCACACAGCCACCGCAATTATTTAAAAATTGAGTATCTCAAGTGTACCAATCATGGATCGCACAAAGTGAATACAAATATCAGCCAGACAAAAACAGCTCTATCCATCTAGTCTCCTATGATGTTGCCACCCACCCCGGCAGAAGATAGCCCGTACGACCATCATCATTCGAGTACATTCTGAATCCATGAGACCACGTCGCTCCGTAGGAAGAAGAAATGACCACATGTGGATCCAGTAAGTCGCCTTGTTGATAACCTGCAAATAATGAGTAGATGTTGCATTGTTAAAAATAACATCATTTCTGCAGTTCCAAATAGCCCATAACACAGCCGCAATGCCTATCCGAATGAGCTCCTTGGACTTCTTATCTACCCCATTAAGCCAACTTCCAAACATATTCGTAATGCTAGAAGGAGGTTTAATGTTAAATGTAAAATGTATCATGCCCCAAATATCCCGTGTAAAAGGACAAGAGATAAAAAGATGTTTTACAGACTCATCCGCATTACAAAAAACGCATTTTTTACACCCAATCCATTTCCTTTTAATTAAATTTTCTTTAGTTAAAAGTTCTTTCCTGTGTAAGAACCACAAAACGATACGAATCTTTAATGGGACTTTCAATTTCCATAAGTATTTCCGCAAGTATGGTGTATGTCCATTCATTAATGCAGTATAGTATGATTTTACCAAAAAAACACCCGATGGTGTTAGGCGCCAGTTAAATCGATCAGGCTCATTTGTCAAATGAATCTGCATGAGTTTTTCAACTAAATGAAACCAAAGTTCTCTATTATTTCCTACTAGGTTTCTTCTGAAGTTGAGATTAATTGGCAGACTTCCAAACACAGACGAAACTGAAATATGCTTGTCTGACGCAATAGCATATAAGGATGGATAGTCACTCGCAAGTGTAGTATTACCCATCCAAACATCCTGCCAAAACCGAGTCCGTAGACCATCCCCTATGTTAAACGACCCAAATTTAAAGAATTCATCCTTAACTCTCATAAGCCCCTTCCAAAAAGGTGAATCAGTGGGTTTCATTTGTACTTGCGAAAGACATTTGTCACCCAAATATTTATTTGTTAAAATCTCTTGCCACACCCCTTCTTCAGTAAGCATTTTAAATAGCCATTTACTCAATAGGCATTTGTTCTTTATTTCAAGCACTTCAATACCGAGTCCCCCTTGGTCTTTTGGTCTGCATACAATATTCCATCTAGTGAGGCTGTATTTTCTCTTATGTTGATTACTTTGCCAAAAAATCTTGACCGGTAAAAATCTAATCTTTTACGTACCCCCTTAGGTATTTCGAAGAAAGACAATAAGAACATCGGTAAACTAGTCAACACCGAATTAATAAGCACAAGACGATCTCCGTATGATAACATCTTGGCTATCCAAGATCCTAGCTTCCCTTCGAAGCGATCTTCCACCGATTTCCATTCCTTGTTTAGTAACTTCCTATAATGAATGGGAATACCAAGATATTTGAAAGGTAAAGAACCTATTTCGCACCCAAATATACTACAGTATTGCTCCTGATCCTCCACCGCTTTTCCAAAACAAAATAACTCACTTTTATGAAAATTGATCTTCAAGCCCGATAGTTGTTCGAAGAATGCCAATATTAATTTCATATTCACGGCTTTCGCAACATCGTGTTCTAGAAATAATATTGTGTCATCCGCATACTGGAGAATTGAAACCCCACCATCGACCAAATGTGGTATTAACCCCCCAACCTGCCCATCTTCCTTAGCTCTCTGAATTAAGATTGCTAGTATATCAGCGACAAGGTTAAACAACAGCGGGGACAACGGATCCCCTTGTCGTAAACCTTTTAACGTTTGAAAGTAATGCCCAATATCATCATTTACCTGTATCCCGACACTTCCCCCTTGAACAAATCTAGCAGTCCATTCGCACCACACTGGTGCGAACCCTTTCATGCGAAGCACTTGTTGCAAGAAGGACCACTTAACCTTGTCATATGCTTTTTCAAAGTCAATTTTAAACAGAACCCCATTGAGTTTCTTGCTATGCATCTCATGGATCGTCTCATGTAACACCACCACTCCTTCCAAAATATTCCTCCCTGGAATAAAGGCCGTTTGAGTAGGCCGCACAACTCTACTCGCAATCGACGTCACCCTATTAGTACCCACTTTTGTAAATATTTTAAAACTGACATTAAGGAGACATATTGGCCTATATTGTTCAATTCTGCTGGCATCTTCTTTTTTGGGTAACAACGTAATAATCCCAAAGTTGAGCTTATATAATGGTAGTTCTCCCATTCGCAACTGCGAAAACATTGCCATTAAATCATCTTTTAAGATATGCCAGAATTTTTGATAAAACTCCGCTGGAAACCCGTCCGGCCCCGGAGACTTATTATGTTCCATTTGCAAAATAGCGTCATACACTTCTTTCTCAGTGAACTCTGAAGTCAAAATACTATTCTCCTCTGATGAGATTTGAGATTTGAGATGTGTGGGAGCTTGATTTCACATCTTATGAGTTTCAACTGCTCTCGGTAGAGGGATTTGTTATGTTTAATTCATCATTAGAAATAATCTAAACATGAAATGGCGTCTATAACTAGATAACCTAATTAGAATATTAACACATGGATTAGGGGATGCATACGGCCGTTACGTCAGTCCAGGAAAAATTAAACGTTGACATAGTCTATGAAAACCGCATAATTTTTCAGATCTCTTCTCGCTGACACATGGCCAGACCACGCCTAGGCAGCTAGGCTAGGTCTTCCTGTCTTTGCAACGTTTCCCCTCATCGGTTAGGGTAGAAAACATTTGAAAATGTCAACCTTTTAGTTTCTAAACCAGGCAATCCTAGTGTTGGTCACAGGGGACCCGTTTCCCCAACAACTGTCCCAACAGCTTGTTCTTGGAAAACATTTTTTTCCTTTTGTGCGTATTGTTTGCTATGTGGTGTGTAGAATTTTAGGGAAATCTTCTCTATCTAAATAGGAACACCCCACTAATTGATTTCTCTCAACATGTAAGCATGCCACATCATCAAGTCTCTAATTGGTACATGTCATTAAGCCATCCATATTTACTTTTAGCCTATGAATTAATCTTTGAACAAAGTAATGAAACAACTCAATTCATATTTCTTACAATAGAAAACTTTCTAACATATATCACTATAAAATTCCGCGGCAACACGCTGGATGCTATCTAGTTAGGGAAACGTTCGTACCCTTTCGGGTGTCGGGTTCGTGTTAATATAGGCAAGGAATAGCCCCAATGCATGGCACATACAGAGAGTTGGATGTATATGGTGGTGTACTACACTAATATGGTGAACGTGTTTAGTGCTATTAGCAACTTTTGAATGTGTTAAGCCCACTTGATCTCCTCGTCACACGGAATCTTAGCGACTTATTTATCGATCTCTCTTGGCATCCCACTCGGATGCACTCATAGGTGCCTTCTTGTTTTAAGTTTAGGCTTGTTATAGAAGATAGCAAGAAACGACGAAGAGCGGAACGATCAAACCAACGGGGACACGAGATTTTAACGTGGAAAACCCCTCCAAACAAAAGAGAGGAAAAAACCACGGGCGCCAGCCAGCAATACTTCACTATATCGGAGTGAGGTTACAAACGCCATGGGTTTACAATGTGTGGCTTACCCCAACAGGCGGCTTACAAGCTGTATTTATAGAGAGCAGAAATCCTAACTCGGTTGCGATCTGACTTGGACACGGTCCGTACCGTACCGCGGGGGCTGCCGCCCCTGCACCCCGCGAGCGCAGGATAGGCCGGTGTGCTAACTTCCTCGCTACGCTACAGCCCACGGGACTCCGCTTCGCTCCGAAGTTAGCCGCTCACTTCACATCGTCATATAATTTGGATCACAATAAAACAACAAGGCTCATCAATGATATTTAGCAAGTTTTCATTTTCTTCTTTTAATAAGCTCCATTCTTTTTCTAGTCCACACTCAAAGAAGTTGCATGAGATGTGGGATCTTGTTGTGCCATCTCGACATGAGTGTTATCTACTAAAATCAAGACCTATTCGTCTGCTACCATTTTGTACAAACCATCTTGACCTAACCATGATAATTCAAACGGAAAAATTCTTTATAACTCTTGGAGGGATTGATCACCAGAATCGCTGATTCGGCATTGAGCCAGTTTCTATACATTGTTACTGAAGAAAATTTTCAGCTCCCATTTTACCCTTGCTAGAATATGGTCTAACTTTCCATACGTGTCGGGATTTCCTTTTATGATTGGTCCGTCTAAATTGTCTTCTAAACATAACTATTTTCAATGATCGTATTAAATATAAAAGACCACATACCACCATTAAAATTATCATTGTCCTTCTCTCCTCGACAACGTCAAATGATGTTGAAGTTATCCTGCAAGATCAGACCTTTGCGCTTCTTGAGCGGCGGCCCCATGTACCGTCAAAAGACCCACTCAAAACAGTCATACTTAGATATCACCTAGTATTTATCATAACAATCTTCGGTATCAGCATTTTTTACATGGAGAGTTGCTGTATTAATGTCCCCTGGCATCCGGTAAGATGGCACACAATGCCGCATAATCTAGCTCCAGCTAAGGTGTTTCAAAAAAAGAATGGCAAAGTTGGACATGACCTTATTTTTTTTAATAAGTTGATGAACAATCGCTCACCGTTTCATAAATAAACCATGCTTAACTGACTATTTCACATTATACCTAGTATTACTTTTCGTTCGGAAAACTTCTTTTGTTTTCTAATCCTTCTTTTGTTTGCGTAAAGAAAGCTTCTTTTCTTTTCTAATCCGAGTTGTGCTTACAACGACAGAAGGAGAAAACCTATCTCCGCGCGTGCCAAAGATAAATGGAAACCTTCATGTCGCCGTGCAGTTCCATACTGGACGCGAATGCCATGCAGAGCAGTCCGCCTCCGCCCTGCTCGACGGCAGATCAATCCAGTAGCAAGCGCCGCCGCGTCGACTTCCCTGACCGGCTGGGCGACCTGCCGGACTGCCTCCTGCACCGCATAATCTCGTCGCTCGGCTCGCGGCAGGCCGTGCAGACGAGCATTCTGTCGCGGCGGTGGAGACACCTGTGGCGCGACGTGCCCTGCGCGGCTGTCGACGAGCGGGAGTTCGCCGGTGAACCGTGGGCGCGCTTCGAGGACTTCGCCGACCACGTCCTCACGACGATTCCATCAGAGATGCGGCTCGACACCTTCCGCCTGTACCTGGTCAAGAGGATCTATGACACCGCCGACCGGTGGATCCGCCGCGGCCTCCGCAACTTCCCGGCCGCTGTCGACATCAGCGCCTCCGACGGCTGCAGCGTCAACTGGAGGCCGTGCACCTCCTACTGCTCCAGCTCCGCCGCCCGGCGACAGCCGGACTTGTCCGTCACGGGTCCGTGCGCCGCCGGATTCACACGGCGACTGACAGCGCTGCGCCTCGTCGGCGTCAACCTGACGGACTGGTTCGTAGGGGACCTCGGCAGGCACTGCCCGGTGCTCGAGGAGCTCCACATCGAGAGGTGCTATATCCCGAAGTTCAGCGCCATCACCTCGCCCACGCTCAGGAGCCTGGCCGTCGTCGAAGCGCGGAACTCCTCCCCTTGCGCCCACCTGACGATCACGGCTCCCCGCCTCGCCTGCCTGCGCTTCGAGATCTTCTACAATGGCGCGGGCTGCAACTGCGCAGCCGGGGAGCCCGAACCGCTCGCGTCACTGGCCGAGGCGTCGATCCGGCTCACGGAGAAGGCCCCCCAGAACTTTCAGCGGGACAACCGAGCGTGGAGGAAATGCAAGCTCGAGTTCTTGAAGTCCATGCGCAGATTTCTCGGTCTCCTCTCCAACGTGACCAAACTGCATCTCGCTGGATTCACGACGACAGTATGCGCTCCGATCGACTCATGCAGCTCCATTCGATCGATCTGGTCTTCATGATAAGATCTTATGACGGAGTATTACATGTTCCAGGCATTGCTAGAGGAAGAATCCCAAGAATTTCCGGTGCTCCATAGCTTGAAGAACCTGCTCCTGGAAGAATGTGATCTTGGACTCAAGCTTCAGGCGTTGACGGGCATCCTTTCAAACACACACAATTTGGAGAATCTTGGATTGCACCACTGCAAGGTATATATACCCGCAAAAAAAGTATATATATCCATGTTATGTTTTTGAGAATCTATCCATGTAAACTTTCATTGTTTCCTTCATTTCGCTTTTCTTTTCTTTTTTTGTAACTTTGCTTTTGGTTTGCCTCTCTAGTTACTTAAGTACTCTAACATGCACTTGTACATGAACCACAGTTCCTAGCTCCCCCGGCCAAGAAGAGGAGGAAGAGGGGGCAACAATCCTCGAAACGCCGTAGCTCGGTGTCAACTGTTTTCTGGTGCAAGAATCTGAAATCGATAGAAATCAAGCGCTGGCAGGATGAGGATGCGCCTGAACTCCTTGAGGTTATGTCAGTAATCTCCAAGGGAATGCAACCAACTCAGTGGTGTCAGGTCAAGACATCGACTACAGTTGTACAGAGGGCAGAATAAATTCTTCACAAATCCTCAGTCTTATAAGAAAGGTCAAATAACTTGGAATTTTGGGTGCAGATTTATCAGAGCCTATGGTTTTATATTTACGGATTTGCTCATTCTTAGCTAGGTCATTGCTCCGTAAAATCTTGCAGCATCAGATTTGCGGCGTGATTTGTGTACATGTGTGAGTTGCAAGTTTGGTTCTGAGATTTTTTCGGTTGCAAATTAACGGAGTGGCAACTGAGAAAATATATTGCCTTGTGATTGAGTTAGGTATGACTTGCAACATGGGTTTCACCTGACATTTGACGAGGTTCCCCCGACTAAGAACTAACTTAATTATGATTGGACCGAGAATTAGTCAAACCCTTTATATTTATTATAGATGCATATATCTAATCTCCAACTTAACGCGGTAAGTCCATATATGCAAACATTTGGGTTATCTTAACTTTCATGTATGTTCACAACAGTAAAATACAAGTGATCTACAGATGTTGATAACCACTTTAAGCCCATGACGAAGGGTGTCCCCATCAATACCCATGACTGATAGCCTAGGGTTAGAGTTATGAGGTAGAGAACGTGTAGTGTTAGTAGATTCGTAGACTGACAAGCGGGAGTTACCCAGGTTCAGGACCATCGAATGAGGTAACACCCCTACTTCCTACTTGTTTGTATTGATTGTGAATATTCGGCGAGTATAAGGGTCTAGCAAGATGTCGATCTCGCTAGGTTTTGGTGGTTCTGATTGGGCGTGTCCTCAATCGGCCACCTCATGTCCCTTATATGGGGGTACAGTCCTGAGAACATAACCGACTAGGATTACAAGTATGAAAACTATAACCGACTATGAATAACTACGTAAGTAATTTTCGTCTTGGGCTTCGCTTATTGGGTTTTTTCAGTCTATTGACAATTGGGCTATAGTCATCACATGCTACAGACTCAAATTTTATTGTAGCTTCGCTTACCAGGTACCCACACGATGGGGTACCCGTTTGGTATAACCTCGTCAGCCCAAGAATAAAACTCTTTACCCGTAAAGCCTGCTCGGTGGCTTCATAACATGCTACATACTCAAAATTTATTGTAGATGAAGCTTAACATTTGTTTGGGCTATTCCACGATATGGCTCCCTCTGCAAGTATGCATATATAAGCTGGCGGGGATTTGTTACTATCCACACACTCGGAAAAGTAACGTTATTAGACTTTCAATCTGTAAGCTTAAAATCATTCGTACCTGGCATATAAAGCAACACTTTCTTTGTGGCCCTTCGGTAGTTCTGTCATAAGTTTAATTCTTATCTACCAAAGCATATTGGTTACAAAAGTCAAATCAGGGTGCATGCATACTTGAGCATACATGATGCTTCCCACGGTTGAAGCATACGGAACCAACTTCATCTGGGTAGTTTCATTTGGGTCCTCGGACATTGAAACATATATACAGACTGGTTGTAGTTTGTATCCTCTTGTTATTAATACTAGATAAACACCCCGCGCGTTGCTGCGGAATTTCGTAGTGATGTATGTTAGAAAACTTTTTATTATAAGAAATATGAATTGAGTTGTTCCATTTTTTATTGTAATTTAACTCATAGGCTAAAGGTAAATGTGGATGGCTTAATGAGGTGGACAAATTAGAGACTTGATGATGTGACATGCTTGCATGTTGAGAGGAATCAAGTAGTGGGGTGCTCCTATTTAGATAGAGAAGATATTCCCTTTATCAAAAAGTTACAATTAATTTCAACAGATTCTCTTGCTTATGTTTGCAGTGTGGTCCTAATATTTCTCATGGACTTTTCATACCGTACCCACAACAACAATTAGTATTGATTTCTTGCATAGTACAGGCATAAAAGAATAGAATACAGTTACAACTTACAAGTAGTATAAAACTACAAACCATTTGCCTCCCTCCATTGATCTATTCATAATTTCATATATACAATCTCATCCATACAATCTCATCCCTTTGGCCGCCCCTGCATAATTAGCCACTACTATCCTATAGTCATAACCATAAACGGCAATGGAGCATTATCTGCTTTACTAAATCCTTTTGGCCATGCAAACGTTTTTTTTTTACGAGAATTTGGCCATGCAAACGTTAGGTGCCTTGATGATCCACCCATTCCCCCCCTCTCCTCTCCCCTCCACTTCCTGCAAGAGTCAAGACCAACCACCTTCTTTTTGAGGAGTCCGAGTCGTCGTCTTCTTTGTCGCACCAAGAAGAAGGCGCTGCCCGAGAAGCTATCAAGAAACCGTTGATTAGTTGGCTCTAGGTACGAGGCATGGGGCAAGAAGAAGCCTTGCCACCGGTGGCGGCCGTAGCTTTCTCGTGGGAGCATGAGCAGGCGGTGCAGCTGAAGGCGGTCCCGGGGTCGGCCGTGGGTGCTCCTGGCATGCGGGAGAGGCCGAGGAAAGCGCCGGCGGTGGCCACCGTTGTCTTGCCATGGGAGCACGATCCGGCCGTCGTAAAGCCTCGCGGCATGCCGGACAGCGCGAAAAAGACGCCGACGCTGGCGCGGCGGCTGTCCGTGCCTCCGCCGCCGGGTCGTCCGTTGACGAGGAGCGTCTCGCGTGCCGTCCGGCCGGAGGACGACCCGTTCCTTGCGGCGTACCTGGCCTGCACCAAGAGCGCCGGCCACGGCGACGGGAAGAGGGACGCCAAGGGACGGAGACTGTTCGCGTGGGCCGGGCTGGGTCTCGGCTCGCTATCCTGCAAGAGGGGCAATGGCGTCGTGGAGCAGAGCACGGTGAGGGTGGCCGGGCTGCCTGAGGTGGATCCTAGGGATGCTTTGATCGATTGATGTTCTTCCTAATCAATCTTCTTCTTCTTGGGTATGGTTTGTAGTAGCCAGTGTTGCTGATTAAGGTTGATTAACTGGGTGATAAATCTGGTGAGATATGTTAGGGAAGTGGAAGTTTTAATCCGTAGAAAATAAAACACACACTTTGGATGTGTTCATCCCAGTCATGGAACAGAAATCTTCAACTTTCAGATTATGTTGTGGGTTTCATGTTTCTTCTAGCTCTATCCTTGCATGCGTTCAACTTCTTTCTTCTCTGTGACGATAGACAGATTGACTATCATGATACTGGTCTTGCCATGCACCTGTGATTTCCTATCAGTGTCAGCTAGACAGGGACAGAGGTTGACCAGACTTGGAACATTCCATTGTTTCTTGTGCTTGGTGTTCATGTATGTGGGAATATATATGCGTGGAGCACTGATGGGTTGGTACCCATCCGTTTCACAATATAAGATGTTATGTACACACATATACGTAGACATGTTGGCTTGTTTGATTCAAATGAATTTCGTAGGATTTTATTCCAAAGGAATTTTTCCTTTGCTAGTGGTTTGATTTATATGATTAGTTCTTACAGAAATTTTTTCCCTAAGAATCTTTGTACTACTTCCTATAAGAATTCTAATATCCACTCTAAACTTTTTTTACAATTCCTTTGGTGGAATAAAACAATTTTTGGTACAAATCAAATCCTTTAGCATTGGAGTGTGCATGACATACCAATCATATATTTTTCCTATTTCTATGTCTTTCCTATCCTATAAATCAAACGAGCCCGTATATATGCACTTATTTTAGTCCAAATCTATACAACATGTATAACATCTAAAACATCTTATATCGTGAAACGGAGGGGATATAATATCATCCCGGCATGAGAAAAGTTAGTTACAGAGTAGAACAAAATATCATCCAATAAGTGACGACACATTCCTTTTATCTGACCAGTTCCATGGCATGAGAAATGCAAGACTATATTTTGTTAGGCGCAAGTTTTTGGACTGCAAGGCACGTTGACTGGAAGTCTGGAAGAGATTGTACAGTTAAGAGAAGAAGAGAGCATCTTGCAGAAAAAGACATATGATGTTTTTTCCTTGTGTGACGGAACTGTAGTATGATCAACATTGGAGAGATGACTGGTCACTATCCAAGTTCAATTTTTCTAAATACGGCCGGGAAAATAGACGCAACACCTAGATGGAATGTTAAAAAACTACTGTAAAAAGGACAAAAACACAGCAGCTAGGTGATACTGTACAGCTGCAGCTTGCTGCTGCCCAAGAGCATCTCACGGCACAGTTGTGTCCGGAACCCCAAAATATTGTCGTTGTTGCCCTATGGGATATTTGAACACATGTTCGGCCTGTCACGGCCCAGCAGCACACCCATAATATATTTTTGAGAGAAAACTAAACACTCAAATTTGAACAAACATCTTGAATTTCATTCAAACTTAATCAACTTTTACAAAGAAACTTAAGTAAGAACTAAAACTAAAATTTAAACTAGTAAACCTAATCTAGTTTCTATGTCGGTGATGCTAGAGGGTTCGCTGGGCCTGCCTTATCGTCATTCGCAGCCGGCTGGCACAAAGTGCACTTGCCTCCTTTATCTCCCTATTAGGAAGAAACACCATACAATCATAAGATGGTTATTGAGTGTGTCTTTCTGAGCGTCTATTTTCTTTTGTGTTTGGCACTTGAACATTATATGGACATATCCAAGAGGAACTCGACCCCCCCCCCCCCCCCTCAGTAACGTGTGATCTTGTCAGTTATCCTTTTCGGCAACCATGATTAAGGTGTCTTATTTACCGAGTTGTTTAGAATTGTTAGCATTGCACAACGGCAAACAAATTGCACTTCAACAACGGCAAAAAAAAACCACAACAACTGAACATGTATATTTATATCACCAAATCCATGGCAAACTCGTACAAAGGTAACATAGAAAGTTGCCCTGTTTACAGAAATTCTTGAAGCCAACTGTTTGAACACTCTGTCGGTTCATTCAAATACACCCGAGGTTAACACTACTTTCGGTGTGATTTCTAAAAGCAGCATCTCGGTTCAACTCCTCGAAATTGTCGCCATACCTTTTCGCATGTATTCTGGTTTGTTGAAAACCACCCCTACATAAATGACAAGAATCGGTATAAGATTAACTGAGCCACCAACAAAATGGCAAAAGATGTTATGCGGCTGAGTAATACAAAAATTCAGAAAAGAAAAACGATTGATATTATTATGTTAATATAAATCATCCGATCAGGTTAGCATCTCTGAGCATCATTGAGGAATCAAAATGAATGCGTGCATAGATAATCTGGGTTGTTATAATAGAGGGAAACTCAACTAGTCTGGGACGAAAGAACTCAAGAGAATGCTTGGCACTATCAGAAACAGGAACACATGGTACTTCAATACTTTTATTATGCAAAAACCAGGTGTAGTGCCCTTTATCCGAAAAATGGTATTTCAATACTATATTAGTCCTTTAGAAGAAAAAACCTTGGGAATTTTATCTCTTGTTATAATAAACTAAAGAACATAATTTCAAAGCATGTTGTCGATCGTGTAAATACAAGATGCCTTATTAGATGGGAAAATAAGCTAGCTGCACTGTTCAAAGCATGTTGTCGTGTATTACGCAGCCGCAATATATGCTAAAACAGTACAAAATACAGCAGGGAGAAAGTACATGAAGAAAAATGTAGTTCGTTTTACTTACCTATTAGCATGCGTGCAGACCCTTTTATCAGATCTCTTGTTCTGATACGTTGTCCATACCGCTCGTTAGTTACCACTGAGAAGTTGAAACGAAATGGTGAGAAAATAATGCAAGTGAAACAGAACATAGGAAAACCGTCTGGCTACTGGTTAGGTTTTTTTCAAATTTTAGATTCGATGTTGGACACGCGCGCAAACGCGACCCAATAGTAAGCTAATTTGATCACAGCAAACAAACCTGCCAGGGAGCGCGATGTCGTTGTTGCAGTTGCAGGTTGTAGAAGTGGTGTGTCGCTGTGGGGGCAACCTTTCATGCCGACCTGGAAGTAGGCTGTGATGTCGATGACATGGGAGTCGATCCTGCTGTTGACTTTGGCGAACCTTGCGGCGAGGACGCTGGCACGGGTGAGCTTCCGCGTCTTCCACCTCTGGCAATCGACGACGAGCTTCTGCGCCTCGTTGAGCGTGGCACTCAGCCGGGCTAACTCTTCTGCCAGCCCCGGGGCCTCCGCCGCCTCCGGCTGCAGACGATCCATCAGCTTGCGGCGAAGAAGGGACAGACGCGCCGCGAGGTGGCTGCAATCCTCCTTCTTCTTGCTCGAGCTCTTAGCCTCCTGTATGATATTGGCGATGAGCGTGCAGGCAGACACGATAGACGGTGCCACCTTCACCACCGCCCCCGCCGTCGCCAGCGTTATCACCACCATGCCACCAACTGGAGTGTAGTATAAACCAACTGGAGTGTACTACAAGCAGCTTTGGCAAGTATGCTTTACACGACCAAGACATGTCTATATATACATCGGGAATCAATCATTCATTGGGTGCGAACAGGTCAGGACGTCGGAGCCGCGTTAATTAGTGTTTCGGGTCCGAAGGAGGAAAGTGGGAGGAAATAAAGAACTGAGGGGGAAGCACAAACCGTTGACGCTCGGCGCTCGCCATGTCTTCAGTCCACACCGACTAGCAACCGTTGATTAAGTCGTGAACTCGTGCATTCGATTGATCGTACTGTGATAGTGTGATGTCTCAGTATAATGAGTCATAAGAGAAATGAAGTATCCTAGAAAATCCGGAAAATAATAATGAAATATCCACCCCTTAAAATGGTAGGACCCTCACTCATCACTGACATGTGAATCAACGGGTGGGATCTTGGGCCATGCACTATGTGGTGCCGGTTCAAGGCAACAAGTTGGCAGAATTTGATTCGCTTGAGTCGAGCTACTATGAATGGAACCGCATTGAATTGTAGCTATGGGGTCCAATCTGACATATACATGCAACTTTCCTCTTGAAAACACCAATCTCTCTCTCCTCTTCCTTCCTAAACTATCAGCCACCCTGACACATTTGCTCTTGAACCGAACCAATAGTTTGGTTCGCTTCTTTTTTCTGACACCACAATGCGATGCCTTGCTATGTACAACATCGGTTCAAAGCCATCTATGAATCGCTTTTGGAGCACATAGTGGATGGTCTTATGCAACGGAAGAGAAACCTCCCGCAGTCCTTGATATTTCCGAGCTCTAAGCCTAATTTCCTTACCCTCCAAAGAAAATAGATGTCGTCGGTCGGCGCTGTAATGGTGGCTGTAATAAAATGTAGAAAAAAAAGTGGTTGTAATAATACCTCCTCCCGGCTTTCCTATTGCCACGCCGTTGTGGTTGGTCCAGGTCATAACCACACTTCCCTCCTTTGCGGCCGCCGTCTGCCTTCAGCGTCGACCTCAACATGGCGTATAGAAGCTCACCGAGCTCGCCAAACTTTGGTTTTTTTCTATTCGCCAAACTGTGGTTGTTGATCCTGTGCTATTTTTTGGTAGCAGGAAAAGAAATTTTCAAATTTTCTTGGTTTTTGGTGCGCTTGGGGGCCAAATCCTGGGGGCGGCTGGAAACTTTGCCCTCGTGCCCTAGAAAGTGCTTGCATTACGGTCTAGCCCCCCCCTCCCCCCAATTACAAACTTTTCATGTGGCTTGCCCTAACGAACCACCGCTAGACGACAAACCGTCTAGCTCGACATGGTCTACAATGTACATACACTTACCCTTTCTACGATCAGGAGGCGGAGACCATCGACCATTTAAGGTGGCGTTGCGTGCTGGCCCGAGCGGTGTGGGTGGCTTGCCTCCACAACTGGCACGGTAGGCTGGATCCCTAAACTTGACGTTCCTCTAGTGAGTGGGTGGATTCGCGCCAGGTTGCGAAGCGAGACGGAACCTCTAGATGGATGTGTCTCTACTGTGTTGGTTGCTATGGAATCACAATGACGTTGTCGTTAGTAGTAACTCACCATCAGCGGGAGTGATTCAGAGTATCAGGGAGGAAGCCGAGGACAGCAAGACTGTTCATAGGGTGCCTACTAGAGGCGGAGCGGTGGAGGTTTAGCGAGTAGTTGTTCCGTGTCAACCGGCGTTGTAACCTCGGCTGCTTGACCCCTCTTTGAAAGAAAAAAATACACCGAAAGTCTCAAGAAAAAAGTGAGTACGTGTGTAGACCTGTGCGCCTTAATTTGATTAGGAAAATCACTCACGCAGTACGATACATGCATATTATGAATCACGTAATGGCTAGCTAGTCATCGCTAGCTCATGCTCAAATGAAGTCGCTTAGGTAGTTAGACTCGTCGCTTTCGATGAGCCGGAGCGCCTCATCGAGTTCCGTCACCACCTTTGACATGTCGGGCCGGTCTTTCATCCACAGACAGCGTGCTGCCATGCACGCCACGAGCTCCAGCGCCTCCATCTGCCGGGTCGTCGGCCGCTGCGCCTGCGACGGGCGATTGTCCAGCACCGAACCCAGGTCGCCACTCTCAATGATCGGTACAGCGAAGCCAAACAAGGTCATCGGGTTATCTTCCTCCCAGCCAGTCGCGACGGGCGGCCTCCCTGTCAACACCTCCAGCATCACCACGCCGAAGCTGTATACGTCGCCCGCCGGACTCACGTGCTTCGTGCGCCGGTACTCCGGGTCGATGTACCCGGGCGTGCCGACGACCTGTCTCTGGGCGTCTTCCTCGCCCGACGGCGGCGGCCCTTGCAGAACAGCCGAGCCGAAGTCGGACACGCGGGACGCCCAGCTGTCGTCCGCCAGAAGGATGCTGGACGAGCTGACGTTGCGGTGGATGACCGGGGGCGCCGCTAGGCGGTGAAGGTGGTCGATAGCACGGGCCGCGCCCAGAAGAGCCTTGACTCGCGCCTTCCACGACGAGGTCACCGGTGAAGCTTCACCGACGCCACCGTGCAGGTGCAGGTGGTCAGAGAGCGTCCCGTTTCTCGCGTGCTCGTAGACGAACATGCGCTCGTCGTCCTCCGCGCACCAGCCCACCACGCGCACGATGTGGTCGTGGTCGAGGCGGAGGTGGAAGAGGATCTCGAGCTCCGCCACGAAGGCGTCCTTGTGTTCCTGGACTTGCCGCCCGTGATTCCTCAGCCTCTTCACGGCCACCTCCTGGCCGTTGTCAAGACGGCCCTTGTACACCGTTCTGGAGCAGTCCTCACTGAGAACATGGTCGAAATCTCCGGTCAAGAATACGATCTCCGCCCACTTAAACTCCACAACCATAGGCATGGCCACATGTGTTGAGCTCGCGTATGGTACGATCACTGCCTTATCCTGCGGAAGACGACGACACAAATACACAAAAGCAATTTAAATGAACTGTAATATAAACAACAGGACGAAAACCCACCACTTTAGACTTTATACGTACCGGCTGCATGGAGCGGAAACAGGAGCCCGGGTTGTTATAAGGAGAATGATCTGCACCGACCATTGATGTTGTCTCCACCTCTGCAGTGCCCATTGATGATGATGATGATGATGATGTTGTTGGAACTCGGCCGCTGGTGTTGGCGATGATTTGCTCGAGGCGATGGGTAGTGTCGATGTGGCAGTACAGTTGGATGGTGTTGAGGTGGGAGTCGATCCTTCGATTGACTTTACTGAACCTCTCGGCGTAGACGCCAGCCATGGCGAACCGAATCGGCGCGCTAGTCTTCTGGCAAGCGACAACGAGCTCGTGCGCGTCGTTGAGCGTGGCGCCCAGCCGGACCAGCTCTGCCGCCGCGTCAGCGCACCGCAGCTGCAGGCGAGTCAGCAGCTTGCCCATCACGGATAGACGACCCGCAATGTCGTCGCACTCCACCTTGTTCTGGCTGGGCACCTCCGTCGCCTGTATGATCCTGAAGATGATCCTGCTGGTGGTCCAGACCAGCTGCATCACCGTCACTGCCGTCTCCATGACACCGTACTAGTATAAACCAACTGCAAGCCTTGGTTAGTACTAGCCAGCATATACTCTCACAGAGAAGACATGTATATATATATATATATATATATATATATATATATATATATATATATATATATATATATATATATATATATATATATATATATATATATATATATATATATATATATATATATATATATATATATATATATATATCGGCGATCATCGGGCGCGAACAGGACGTCGGAGCCGCGTTAGTTGTCACTTGTCAGGTGGAACGTGGGAGGAAGAATCGAATGGAGATTGGAGAAGCACAATCGTTGACGCTCGCATTTGCTCTAGTCCGCCCTTATTTCTATGAAATTTGCAACCTTTATTAATTACAAAATAACGGTTATATCATCGGTGGATACAGCAGGAACGCAGCGGTTCATCGATCACACCAGCCTGATACTACGAGTGAACTCAGTGCATTCCCAGTTTCCCACTCGAACATCAGGGTTAATAACCACAAGGGAAATATACAAGAACATCCAGAAAAAAGTAAAATGTACATCCGGCGCTTAAAATGGCGTGTCCTTGTTAACAATTACAATCAACGGATGGGATCTACTCCAAAGAAAAACGAAACATCCCGCGGCTCCTCATGTTTCCGTTACCTTGTTCGAAAGAAAATTTCATGTCGTCGCTCCAACCGGCCGGAAGGCGACGCGCCATATATATGCCTGCGTCGCTGTACGTAGTTGGTCCAAGTTCAAATAATACAAGCCAGAGCGACTGGTTGATCGATGCTAGGCCAAGCGCCTTCTCTCGGCTTCTCCACTTGCTTCCTCTTCTCGCTGTGCTCCTTCCCTATCATTGGGTCGCCGCAGGCAGGGTCGCCGGCGACTAGGTCAGGCCGGGGGTGGATTCTGCATGTGACGGGAGATAAGAGGGAGATCGAACCACCGCAACCGCGTGCTTAAGGTTGTTTAGGGTCCGAGCTCGGTATTTTTGAAGTATTATGAGAATACACCGGGTACGACTAGCTAGAGGGAGGCATTTGTGAAGGTAACCTGTGACCGGTGACAGCGCGCCACGTGTAACAGAATCGTGAAGCCTCAGCTGCTGGACGTGCACGCAAAGCCCCGCGTACATCCCAGATGCATGCAGATCGCGTGGGTGCGCTTTAGTTTGTACAACAACACAAACGAGATTGTACAGCAACACATATCTGGTTGTACAGAAACATAAACGGGGTTCTACAACAATACAGACCAGGTTGTACAGTAACACAAAAATCTGTTTGCACAGAACCACAGACCGGATTGTACAGCAACACAGACCGGGTTGTACAACAACTACATTCATGTTGTACGTATAACTACACCTAACAGGTTGTACATACAACTATAAAGTTCAGATTGTACGTACAATTACACTTAGGTTGTACAAACCATAAATAATCTGAAGTACAAAAAAAAAGTTTGTCGAAACCTATCAATGTGGGATCTAGTTTTGAAAATCTCGACGCGAGGAGTTTAAAAGTGAAAAGGTTCGTAAATCGGATAAACGGTATTTGAAAAAACGAATTTTAAAATAAATGCATGTACATCCCTCTGCCCACCACCAGAGAGCCGTCACTTGTCACCGCATGGAGAAAATGTGGCAAAAACGAACGAAATTACGACACTTGTCAGCATCGAAACGCACGCAGATAGACCTTCATGAAGGGAAACTTAAACTTTTTTTAAGAATTTCCGAATACACCGGTTTTCTAAAGTACTTCATGGCCGATTGGGTCAAATAAGAACTAGGGTTTAAAAACTGAAGTGTTCCTTAAAACCAAAGTGTTGGTTAAGAGAGACATTGGCACTGGTACGTGGTAGGCACAGATCGTCCCACGTGTGTATCTCTACTATATAATATTGCTTGGTGACACCGGTAGTACGTCGTCGGACGTTTTGCACTTTAGCCCCTTAGGTTTTAGATAATCAACCCGCGGTCCTCCTTTTAAGGTCAACTTACTGGTTCGTGTTCTTTTTTTTCTCCTCAGCCCGCAGCGGACATAGTCTTCTTCTATCTCCTCCTCGCGGTTACGCATCAGAGCAGAGATCGGGAGAGATTTCGCCCCAAACTGGGAGCACCGAGCACCAAACTTGGGAAGTGCCGTAGGGGGCATCGCACTAGGAGGCGGTGGCGCGGGCAAGCCAGGTTATGCGAGGCAGGGCGCGGCAAGCAATCCTTCCGTCCGCGGAGCTTGGCGAAGGAATAAGCAGGCGAGATCGAGTAGATTGATGGCCGATGCCCATCGCCGGCCCAATAGAGAGGACGTGGAGGAGGTCGAGGTTACCCGCATCTAGGGCTTGTTGTTTCCGGTGCGGCGTGGGGGCAGATGCGAGCGCTGCTGACGTCTGCTACTCTGGTCAGGTATGAGCAACTGAACTTTGTGGAACTCCTCAACTCCAGAGCCGTCGACCAGGGGTTCCGACACGCTTGCTGCTCCTAGACTGACCATATCCAGGATATGTTGACACCCCACTGATTTTCTCACCAGGCCCCAAGGGCGGTCTGATGCCTGCACGGAGCATGATTGTTTGTATACTTTGCTGTCCGCAAATAGTATCTATCTACTATGTTCATCTGTTTCAATTTCTTGCATCTATTTCAGTTTCTTGATACATGTTTAGCAAAATTAACTAATCCTGGGGCAAGTTGACTCTTGTCAGGTACTATGTGCTTTTAGAATGTTTATTTAGCTACAGATTTGGTTATGTAATTCATTACCTCCTATAGTGATGTTTCATTCACTCGCAATGTTTATTTGCTTACTGATATTATTTGATGTATGTATTGATAATGTAATGTTGTAGTCCCATTTCCTTTTATTCAGTTAGGTTATTGCGATATCACCTTACATGAAGGATCACTAATGTTTGATTTTTGACTTGTTTTAATCCGGGTAGCAGCATCTGTTTTGCTGCAATATGACAAAGTGGAGGTCTCGGAAGGTCAAGTTCCTTTTATGTCTGAACAAACAACGGTTTATTTGGGATCAATTGGATTGCTGGGAGAGTATTCTCGTACAACGAGAAAAAGGCATAAGTTTGTGCTCCCCTGCATGCATCAAGAGACTATTGGGTTCTCTTGTTCTGAGAGTTTGCTTGCACCTGCATGTGCTCAAAGTCAGCTCAGTTGTGTTGAAGGTCCTGCAGTTACTCTCGCTTCTGAAGTGTGCCACATTTGGTTGCATCCGCAGCAGAAAGCTTGAGTCAACATGGCGCTCCAAAACATTGGTGCTTACAACAAGGATGATGCCTTCTACAGGTACAAGATGCCCATAATGTTGACCAAAATAGAAGGACACACGACTGATGCATTGTTACCAGGCCCCAAGGGCAGCCCGATGCCTGCACGGAGCACATTATTGAGACCTCTGATGGAGGATTTCAGAGAATTTGAGGAACCAGTGGAGGAGGGTGGTGGTGGAATAGAGAGAATTGCATTGGGTACACTCGAGAGCAGCTTCGTGGTTGGAGATTCTGGTATACATGTGGTGAAGAACTTCATTGATACTGGGGAAAACTGGGGACAACTGATTCTTACCTGATATTTATATGCACTATTTTCATTCATAAGTATGGGACCGAGAATACTAGATTTGGTGGAAGGATGGGGAACAAGATTGCTCAAGCTCAACACACTACACCTGAAGGGGATCGTGTGCAGAAAACAAAAAATTTCCTACCGACGATATCCTAAAAGCATGCCAAGATCTATTCTATGCAGATATAGTTGTACGAACGGAGATCGGAATACGTACCCTTGTAGACCGAAAGCGGAGATTACGTTCCCGCACAAACATTGTCGATGAAGACCGACGAAGCCGACCTCAAGGTCGTGTAGAGGAAGCAGGCCTCCGAGTACCGCTAGCGCAGCACCTCGCAGGGAGTCGCACACGTACGGTGGAGACGACGCCTCCGAAGCTCCAGTCCAGGACGAGCAGCGGACGACTTGGACCGGAACACCAGCAGCGCGGCAACGGGCTATGGTGGAGGAGATCCCCTCTTCCTCAGCTCGGCGCAGCTCCAACTTGGGAACCACGAGATCGAGAGAGAAATCAGGAATTAATTGGTGAATTAAAAGGCTGGGGGTGCCCTTTCTTATATAGGCTCCCAGGGGGAGCCAACCTTGCCAGCCAGGCAATGTGGGACTATCCCCACATAGCCTGGTTCGGCCAAGGGAGTGCGCCGGCCCCCTGGTGGGCCCCATCTGACCCACCTAGGCCGGCCTCCAAGCCCCCACCGAATTCCCCTTGGGAATTTTCCTCTCTTGGGCCTTCTTTCGTCCGGAAGGCCCATTTAGGGAAATCTGCCTTAATAAATTCGAAAATAAATATATAAAATCATATTTGCATATTAATAACACTAATTAATATCAAACATAATATATATAATTATTCCTAGCTCCGAAAACTCTTTCGGCGCTGCCCGATCTCCATCGGACCTCTCCCGGGACGCTCCCGGTGATCTACTTCCTTTCCGGTTGTCTTGTCGAAACCCCTTAAGTGTGTTACCATAGCGGTTCGATATAATATCAGGTATGATCAAGACTCCTCAATGATCAACGACTAACTCGTAGGCCTGGACCCCATGAATTAATCCCTGAGATATAACGAATGACTTTCATCTATCAAACCTGAACGTAAAGTCTTAGACCTTTTGCCATAGCGATACTTAGCACGTCCGAGCGTCGTTCCATAGATATCTCCATACCTAATCCCGACCTCGTTACCGACGACGCTATCTTCTACTCGTTCATGATCTCATGTCTCCGTGACCTAGTCACATGCTTGCAAGCTCATTAGACATGATCTCACCGAGTGGGCCCGAGAGTATCTATCCTGCTATGCGGACTGGCAAATCCCGCTCTTGACCCCTCGTCTCAACTACTCCTTTCCGATACCCAAAAGTATCACCGTTATTGTCATACTAAATAAGATACGACGTTTGGTGCAATCAAAGTATCTTCCGGGAATATCAATAAGAGTTGATCTCACGGTCAAAGGCGTAACGACTACGTTCTCCAAATCTGGGTATGTCCATCACATCGCTCTCTAGCGATATGACTCTCATTGCCGACCGGCACCATGCCCCATGACCGGGAAACCTCGATCATCAATCGCGCAACGAAACTAGTCTTAGTAGAGGCTACTAGGGACCTGGTTGTTTACGTATCACACCCGCATTAATGTTTCCGCTTAATACGGTTCTAGCATGACACAAAAACCTATTATGAACAAACGAGATATGATAAAGAATACACTTTATTAATTGCCTCTAGGGCATATTTCCTTCAGTCTCCCACTTGCACTAGAGTACAACTTAATCTAGATTACAACTTGGTAAAAGCTTAACACTCATAGCTAACTGGTGCTGTTCATGCTTATCATGCGGGAGAGCCTTTGTCAGCGGATCTGCCACATTCAGATCCGTATGCACTTTGCAAATCTTCACATCTCCTCCTTGTACGTACTGACGTATCACGTGGAAGCGTCGGAGAATGTGTTTGGCGGTGGAGTGAGACCTTGGATCCTTGGCGTTCGCAATGGCACCCGTATTGTCGCAGAAGAGGATCACGGGGTCTTGCACGCTCGGGAACACTCCAAGTTCGATGACGAACTTCCTCAGCCACACAGCTTCATTCGCGGCCTCGCATGCAGCAATGTACTCCGACTCCATTGTAGATTGTGCGACTATGGGTTGCTTCCCACTTCTCCAGCACACGGCGCCTCCATTCACCTTGAACACGTAACCTGTCTGTGACTTACAGTCATCGGGGTCTGAGCAGAAACTTGCATCTACGTAACCCGTTACGCCAAGTTCTTCATCGCAGCCACCATACACAAGGAACATTTCCTTTGTCTTATTGAGATACTTAAGAATGCTCTTAACAGCTACCCAATGCGGCATTCCAGGATTACTCTGGAACCGGCTTGTCAAACTTAGAGCTAATGCCACATCCGGTCTAGTACTCAACATTGCATACATGATCGATCCTATGGCTGAAGCATAAGGATGTTTCGTCATTTCGGCCTTACCCAGTTCCGTCACCGGACACTGCGCCTTACGCAATATCTTATTCTTGATAACCGGCAGAGAACCCTTCTTTGCCTTCTCCATATGAAAACGCTTTAGTATTTTATCAAGATAAGTACTCTGACTTAGTGCTAATAGGCGCCTTGATCTATCACGATAGATTTTTATGCCTAAAACATACGCAGCTTCTCCTAAGTCCTTCATGGAAAACTTACTGTTTAAATATTCCTTCACGCTATTCAGAAGTTCCACATCATTCCCTATTAGCAATATGTCGTCAACATACAGTGCTAAGAACACAACCGAGCTCCCACTCATTTTCTTGTAAATACAAGTCTCTTCCACATTCTGGATAAATCCAAAACCTTTGATTACCTCATCAAAGCGAAGATTCCAGCTCCGAGATGCCTGCTTCAATCCATAGATGGATCGCTGAAGCTTGCACACCTTGTTAGCACTTCCTGGATCGACAAAACCTTCCGGCTGCACCATGTACAACTCTTCCTCAATGTTTCCATTCAGGAAGGCCGTTTTGACGTCCATCTGCCAGATTTCATAATCATAGTAGGCAGCTACCGCTAACAAAATCCGAATAGACTTAAGCATCGCTACCGGTGAAAAAGTTTCATCGTAGTCAATTCCATGAACTTGTCGGAAACCCTTTGCGACAAGCCGAGCTTTATAGACGGTCACATTACCATCAGCATCAGTCTTCTTCTTAAAGATCCACTTATTCTCGACGGCCTTGCGCCCTTCGGGAATATCCACCAAAGTCCACACTTTGTTATCGTACATGGATCCTATTTCGGATTTCATGGCTTCAAGCCATTTCTCGGACTCTAGACTCTCCATCGCCTCATTGTAGTTCGTAGGTTCGTCTTGCTCGACTAGCATGACGGTGCAAACCATATTGCCATACCATTCTGGTGCGATCCGAGATCTACCAGACCTACGAGGTAGAACATCTTCCTCGACAGTTTCTCCCACTCCTTCCACGGAGGACGTCTCCGGAATTGCTTCTGTTGCGCCACTCGGAATCTCGAGTTCAGGATCAACGATTTCATCGAGGTCTACCTTCCTCCCACTTACTCCTTTCGCGAGAAACTCCTTCTCTAGAAAGGCACCGGTCTTCGCGACAAAAGTTTTGCCCTCAGCTTGGTTGTAGAAGGTGTACCCAATGGTTTCCCGCGGATATCCTACAAAGACGACTTTCTCCGACTTCGGTTCGAGTTTGTCGGGCTGTAGTTTCTTAACGTACGCCTCACAACCCCAAACCTTCAGAAACGATAACTTAGGCTTATGGCCATACCATAATTCATACGACGTCGTTTCAACGGACTTGGACGGAGCCCTATCTAAAATGAATGCGGCTGTTTCTAACGCATAACCCCAGAAGGACACTGGCAGATCGGTAAGAGACATCATAGATCGGACACTATCAAGTAGAGTACGATTACGTCGCTCGGACACACCGTTACGCTGCGGCGTTCCGGCGGGCGTAAGTTGGGGTACTATGCCACAACTCTTCAGATGTGTGCCAAACTCAAAACTCAAGTACTCTCCACCGCGATCGGACCGGAGATGCTTGATTTTCCTATTAAGCTGATTCTCAACTTCACTCTGGAATTCTTTGAACTTTTCAAACGATTCAGACTTGTGTTTCATCAAATAGATATAACCGTATCTACTCAAGTCATCAGTGAAGGTGACGAAGTAACGATAACCATTGCGTGTCGAAACGCTCATTGGTCCACACACATATGTATGTATGATCCCCAACAAATCCGACGCCCGTTCAACGAAACCTTTGAACGGTGTCCTGGTCATTTTGCCCATGAGGCATGGTTCACATGTATCGAGGGATCCGAAATCCAACGAGTCCAAGAGTCCATCGGAGTGGAGTCGCTTCATGCGCTTTATACCAATATGACCAAGACGGCAATGCCACAAAAACATGGCGGTATCGTCACTACACTTAATTCGTTTGGCTTCTATGTTATGGATGTGAGTACTACGATCGAGATTCAACAAGAATAAACCGTTATTCTCGGGAGCATCAACATAAAAGATATCATTCATATAAATAGCACAATTGCTTGACACTGATTTAAACGAATAACCGTCTTGTAACAGGCAAGACCCACTTATAATGTTTACACTCAAGGATGGCACAAAATAACATTTATTTAAAACCAAAACTAATCCCGATGGTAGATGCAGAGGGAGCGTGCCGACAGCCACCACGTCGACTCTCGATCCGTTGCCGACGCGCATCGTCACCTCATCCTTCGCCAGCCGCCTTCTATTCCGTAACTCCTCCTGAGAGTTACATATATGAGCAACAGAACCAGTATCAAATACCCACGTATTGCTCCGGGCGGATGTAAGGTACACATCTATAAGATATATATCAAATATAGCTTGCTCTTTGTCGACCGTCTTTCCAGACTTCCTATCCTCCAGATACTTGGGGCAGTTGCGCTTCCAGTGACCCTTCCCCTTGCAGTAAAAACACTCCACGCTAGCTCTGGGACCAGACCTGTTAGTCCTGGGCTTGGCAGCCAACTTTGCCTCCCTCCGGGACTTCCAGCTCTGCTTTCCCTTGCCACCGGACTTCTTGAAATCAATGGTCTTGTTGACCATCAACAGCGTGTGCTCCTTCTTAATCTCTACCTCAGCAGTCTTGAGCATCACGAACACTTCACCCAGGGACTTAGCCATGCCCTGCATGTTGTAGTTCATGACGAAGCCTTTGTAGCTTGGTGGCAACGATTGCAACACCCTGTCAATCGCCAGCTCATCGGGAATCTTGCACTCCAGAGCATTCAGGCGTTGAACGTAGCCAGACATCTTGACTACATGCTCGCTCACACTGCTATGCTCTTCCATCTTGGCTGAGAAGAAAAGCTCAGAAGCCTCATATCTCTCAGCCTTAGCCTGCGGCGCAAAGACAGCCTTAAGATCCGAAATGATCTCAAAGGCGCTCATCTTCTCAAAGCGCTTCTGCAGGTCGGCTTCCATGACGTAGAGCATGCCACTCTGGACAAAGGCAGAATCCTCCGATCGGGTCTGGAAGACCTTCTTCTCATCCTCAGAGGCATCATCTGCAGGAGGCTCACCTATGGCGGCCTCAATGACGTAGGCCACCCTATGGGGAGTGAGGAGGATCCTCAGGTTGCGGAACCAGGCCATGAAGTTTGACCCATTGGTCTTAAGCTTTTCTTTCTCAAGGAACAGACCTAGGTTAAACGAGGGGCGAGACATCTACAATGGAATTTGCAACAACATAAGACTTTGTTCATAATAATTTTGAGTTATAGTATTTAGAAAATAACTAAGATAACTCCCACTCAAACGAACATCCCTCCTGGTCGTTTAAGCGATTACACGACCCCCATCCATTGCACCACCCCTCATCATCAAAGCCGGCGGCACAACTTCAAGAGTAGACAAAATCGTCCGCCACACCAATTTTGTGACTCGTGCTCGACCTTTCGGTCTTCCTGTTCCGAGGCCATACCTCTGAGTATGCTAGGCTCGCCACCAAAGACCTCCACGCTGACGCTTATGCAACATGGCTTACACCCACTGTATGCGAACGACGAGATGGGTGACACCCGATCATCACGGCCTGCCTCATAACGTAGAACTTTCTTGGTGGTGCGCGTTGGAGGGAGAACACTAGTGGTATTTTGAAGGGATCATCTTATTCATCTACCGCCGTGTAACACACAATCACACAAAAATAAGATGCACACAAAACATCAAATGTAATGCAATGTGATATAGTCCATCGCGCCATGGTCTTCTTGGCGCCCGCAGTTTATAAACAATTTAATAAACCTACCTTGACCATATCACATAGCCCCTGCAAAATAAAGTTAGACGCTTCTACTTTATCTTTTGCATATTTTACGTGGCTTGGGGCTTTCGTAAATAGAACCGCTTCATACCTACGAATCTTATGACCACAACAACGATCCAATAATTGCATGTTTAAGCATCCCTTTCGGGCCCTCCATTGAAAATGCGAAGACCAACTAAAGAGAGAGAAACTGTCACCCGCCAGCCACATATACGGTACAAGCCGTATGTCAGTAGTGGAACCAGTCTCGCGTAAGCGTACGCGTAAAGTCGGTCCGGGCCGCTTCATCAACTCAATGCCGCTGGTATACACAAGTGCACGCTAGAGGGTAGCAAATAACAGGAACGGTGCCCCCGTGCAGAGCACGGGTTCTAACAGCGTACAACTATATCTACGATAGATCGGCTCTGATACCACTGAAGGGGATCGTGTGCAGAAAACAAAAAATTTCCTACCGACGATATCCTAAAAGCATGCCAAGATCTATTCTATGCAGATATAGTAGTACGAACGGAGATCGGAATACGTACCCTTGTAGACCGAAAGCGGGGATTACGTTCCCGCACAAACGTTGTCGATGAAGACCGACGAAGCCGACCTCAAGGTCGTGTAGAGGAAGCAGGCCTCCGAGTACCGCTAGCGCAGCACCTCGCAGGGAGTCGCACACGTACGGTGGAGACGACGCCTCCGAAGCTCCAGTCCAGGAAGAGCAGCGGAAGACTTGGACCGGAACACCAGCAGCGCGGCAGCGGGCTATGGTGAAGGAGATCCCCTCTTCCTCAGCTCGGCGCGGCTCCAACTTGGGAACCACGAGATCGAGAGAGAAATCAGGAATTAATTGGTGAATTAAAAGGCTGGGGGTGCCCTTTCTTATATAGGCTCCCAGGGGGAGCCAACCTTGCCAGCCAGGCAATGTGGGACTATCCCCACATAGCCTGGTTCGGCCAAGGGAGTGCGCCGGCCCCCTGGTGGGCCCCATCTGGCCCACCTAGGCCGGCCTCCAAACCCCCACCGAATTCCCCTTGGAAATTTCCCCCTCTTGGGCCTTCTTTCGTCCGGAAGGCCCATTTAGGGAAATCTGCCTTAATAAATTCGAAAATAAATATATAAAATCATATTTGCATATTAATAACACTAATTAATATCAAACATAATATATATAATTATTCCTAGCTCCGAAAACTCTTTCGGCGCTGCCCGATCTCCATCGGACCTCTCCCGGGACGCTCCCGGTGATCTCCTTCCTTTCTGGTTGTCTTGTCGAAACCCCTTAAGTGTGTTACCCTAGCGGTTCGATATAATATCAGGTATGATCAAGACTCCTCAATGATCAACGACTAACTCGTAGGCCTGGACCCCATGAATTAATCCCTGAGATATAACGAATGACTTTCATCTATCAAACCTGAACGTAAAGTCTTAGACCTTTTGCCATAGCGATACTTAGCACGTCCGAGCATCGTTCCATAGATATCTCCATACCTAATCCCGACCTCGTTACCGACGACGCTATCTTCTACTCGTTCATGATCTCATGTCTCCGTGACCTAGTCACATGCTTGCAAGCTCATTAGACATGATCTCACCGAGTGGGCCCGAGAGTATCTATCCTGCTATGCGGACTGGCAAATCCCGCTCTTGACCCCTCGTCTCAACTACTCCTTTCCGATACCCAAAAGTATCACCGTTATTGTCATACTAAATAAGATACGACGTTTGGTGCAATCAAAGTATCTTCCGGGAATATCAATAAGAGTTGATCTCACGGTCAAAGGCGTAACGACTACGTTCTCCAAATCTGGGTATGTCCATCACATCGCTCTCTAGCGATATGACTCTCATTGTCGACCGGCACCATGCCCCATGACCGGGAAACCTCGATCATCAATCGCGCAACGAAACTAGTCTTAGTAGAGGCTACTAGGGACCTGGTTGTTTACGTATCACACCCGCATTAATGTTTCCGCTTAATACGGTTCTAGCATGACACAAAAACCTATTATGAACAAACGAGATATGATAAAGAATACACTTTATTAATTGCCTCTAGGGCATATCTCCTTCAACACCCTCACCTTGTAGGGGACAATAGCAAGTTCTGTGTGGGCAGGTTTTCATGGGTTAGTACATTTTAACGCTTTTCTCCTATTGTGAATTCTTGTTCAAATTTACTTATTGTTTCTTTATATGAAGATTTGGATAGATCTACCTCCTATCAGTACCACTCACTCTCCCCTGCCATCCCATCCCCAACCACTACCGGAAAATTTGTGTATGCTGTGTGGAGTTATATTTTCCGTGAGCTAAAAATTTGCGGAACACGGCAAAGAATTCTTTGCCGTGAGGAAATACTATCAGCGCACGGCACACAAACCACTCACGGCACATACTACCCAGGGCGCACGGCAAAGTATTGGACACGGCACAACGGACACAAAACACTCGACAAAGATACCGTGGTCGGCAAAGAGAACTTTGCCGTGCGACAAGTTTTTCCAGCACGGCAAAACACGGGGACCGGCGACCACTAAATTCACCAACTTTCCCGCGCTAACCAATAATTCGCGGGAAATATCTTTGCCGGCCGTGTATGACAGAACTCACGTCCAAATAAGAGTCTCAAATTTTATTCCCCCAACAAGAACCCATTTCCCGCGCTCCAAATAATTTCGCGGAAAACGCTATGCCGTGCACAAATATCTCAGCGCACGGCACATTGTGGGTTTGCCGTGCGTTTGTTATGTTAGCCCACGGCATAGTTTAGATTTGCCGTGTGCCTTTCGGTGTGGTGCACGGCAAAGCATCTGTTTACACTGTTTTGATAAGCTTTCTATATTTTTTCTTTGTAAAGGCTTATAGTACGTTTATTTACTACACTTAATTATATTTATCTCAATAATATGCCTCAACACCCCCAAATGAGTGGATCGAACGTTCAAGGCGTTGAAAATGGGTTGCTCGGTCGGCTTTTCTTCGTGATGTTAGGTTAGATCATATGAACATCTCAACCAAACTTTGGGAACATGTTACCACATGATTCCATGTCGATCTACCCCTTTAACCGGCGTCAAGAGGAGGTAGACGCATGAACTTTTTTGCTTGGATGTGTTAGTTTGTTGCATAGGACCATGGGGAACACACATTTCATGTGTTTTGTCGCAAGATTCTATGACCGACACCCGAAACGCGAGATTTCACCTCTAAGTGCAAGAACTTACTACAAAGTAAGAGGGGTCGTTGAAGTGGGTCGCGTATCGGGGCTGTATCTTGGTTCTGACAACCTAACAACACACTATTATACATATTTTAGGGGTCTATGCAAGTTTTGGTGGGGTTCCGACGATCCGGACCCCCTCTACAGCGAAACCATGCTCCCGTTGGAAAAAAGTCCAACATGTCGATCTACCCCTTTAACCGGCGCTGAGAGGGGGTAGACGCGTGAATTTTTTTGTTTGGTTGTGTTAGTTTGTTACAAATAAACTGAAGGGGATCGTGTGCAGAAAACAAAAAAATTCCTAGCAACGATATCCTAAAACTAGCCAAGATCTACACTATGCAGATATAGAAGTACGGCGGAGATCGGAATACATACCCTCGTAGACCGAATAGCGGGGATTACGCTCCCGCACAAGCGTTGACGATGAAGACGCCGTAGCCGACCTCTAGGTCGCGGAGAACTCGGCGCGACGAAGACGACGAAGATGACCCCGAGGTCGGGTGGAGGAAGTAGGCCTCCGAGTACCGCTAGCGCAGCACCTCGCAGGGAGTCGCACACATACGATGGAGACGACGGCCTCCGAAGCTCCAGTCCAGGACGAGCAGCGGAAGACTTGGACCGGAACACCAGCAGCGCGGCAGCGGGCTATGGTGGAAGAGATCCCCCTCCTCTACTCGGCGCGGCTCCGTCAAGGGAACCACGAGATCGAGAGAGAAATTGGGAATTAATTGGTGAATTAAAAGGTCAGGGGTGCCCCTTCTTATATAGGCTCCCAGGGGGAGCCAACCTTGCCAGCTAGGAATTGTGGGACTATCCCCCATTGCCTGGTTCGGCCAAACCAGGTGCGCCGGCCCTAGGTGGGCCCCATTCGGCCCATCTAGGCCGGCCAAGCCTCCCCCACAAAGTTCCCTTGAGGGTTTTCCCCCCCATGGGCCTTCTTTCGACCAGAAGGCCCATTTAGGGAAATCAGCCTAAATAAATTCGACATATATAAAATCATATTTGCATATTAATTACACTAATTAATATCAAACATGATATACATAGTTTTTCCTAGCTCCGAAAACTCTTTCGGCGCTGCCCGATCTCCATCGAACCCCTCCCGGGACGTTCCCGGTGATCTCTTTCCTTTCCAGTTGTCTTGTCGAAACCCCTTAAGTGTGTTACCCTAGCGGTTCGATATAATATCAGGTATGATCAAGACTCCTCAATGATCAACGACTAACTCGTAGGCCTGGACCCCATGAATTAACCCCTGAGATATAACGAATGACTTTCATCTATCAAACCTGGACGTATAGTCTTAAACCCTTTGTCATGGCGATACTTAGCGTGTCCGAGCATCATTCTCAGATATCTCCATACCTAGCATGATCTCGTTACCGACATCGCTATCTTCTACTCGTCTATGATATTATGTCAGCTGGTGACCTAGTCACATGTTTGCAAACTCATTTGACATAATCTCACCGAGTGGGCCCTATAGTATCTATCCGGCTATGCGGACTGACAAATCCCGCTGTTGACCCCTCGTCTCAACTACTCCTTTCCGATACCCAAAAGTATCACCGTTATTGTCATACTAAATAAGATACGACGTTTGGTGCGATCAAAGTATCTTCCAGGAATAACAATAAGAGTTGGTCTCACGGTCTTAAGGCGTAATGACTATGTCCTATAAATACTGGGTATGTCCATCACATCGTTACTCCTAACGATATGACTTCCATTGCCGACCGGCGCCATGCCCTATGATCGGAAAACCTCGATCATCAATCGCGCAACGAAACTAGTCTTGGTAGAGGCTACTAGGGACCTGGTTGTTTATCTACCACACCTGTATTAATGTTTTCGCTTAATACAGTTATAGCATGGTGTAAAACATATAATGAACGATTGGGATATTGCCAATAAACTACGTTTATTAAGTGCCTCTAGGGCATATTCCCTTCAGTCTCCCACTTGCACTAGAGTAACACTTAATCTAGTTTACAACCTGGTAAAAGCTCAACACCCATAGCATCTTGGTGCCTGCTCGCCTCGTGGAAAAGGAATACAGTCAATAGAACTCACACATTGAGATCTATATGTGTTTTACAACACTTCTATGTCACCTAGTTTGACATCAACCCGTATCTTATGATGACGGTGAAATATATCCCAGTGGATGGAGTGAGACTCGAGCATTCGCGTAGCATGCGCCTTAAAAGTCTAAGAGATCTATTAAGGGGACCACCTACGCTCGGAAAACTGCTCAGTCCAATCACACTTGCTACTTCTAAAGTCGCGATATATTTCTATACCTATGTAGATTATACGACCATGCATTCATATGCGACTTCGCAAACTAACCATGTCTTTCTTCAAAATAAAGGACATCTCCTGTATGAGATTTCTAGTCGTGTGGGTCAGTGTAATAACTTGCATCATCGTAACCGCTTTACGGCAAGTTGCCATTCCACTCTTACCCGTTACTAGAAAACCTATCTTCAGTTCTCATAGACACTGAAGAATAAACTTAATGTTTGTTCATTGATCCACACAAGGATCACTCTAGAACCTGTTCTTCAACCAAGAACTCGGGTCACACTAAGTCGAGCTTTCAGCCTGATAGACTCTATGTGTGATACATAGAGAATGTCGAACATCATTTTCTATCACTGAAAAAGTCAAGATTAACTTAATCTTTTAACTAGTCATACAAGCAAGAACCTCTTTCTTCGCTTGTCCTTTTCTGAAACACTTCAGAATCCTGACGTAGGAAATACTCCGACTTAATGTTATTAAGCCCCCTCTGATCTATACAATTATAAATCGGATGCCTAATACTCGTAACTTCATTTCATAGAAAATTTAATCACTTAAATAATCCTTTACACTCTACTAGAGGATCTGTGTCATTCAATATGTTGTTACATACCAAATCACGAATGACACCTAGCTCCCACTCAAATATGCCTTCCGCATATAAGATCAAGTAAAGCTACTTAGCTCCCACTCAAATATGCCTTCCGCATATAAGATCAAGGAAAGCTACTTTGCTCCCACTCACTTCTTTGCAAAATGTAGGTTTCTTCAACTATTTTGGACAACTCCAAAATCCTTTGATCACATTATCAAAGTGAAGATTCCAGCTCCGATATGCTTGCTTCTGCCCATGAATGGACAACCGAAGTTTGCACACTTGTTTAGCATCCTCAGGATTACATACCATTCTTAATGACACTATTAAGAACCATGGTTTTCTCATCCATCTATCAATTTCTCATTCGAAATTATAGTAATTGCTAAACGACCCAGAATAGATTTAGGCTTCAACACTTGAGACAAACTCTCATGTGGTCTGTCGGAACTGTTTCACGACAAATCGAATCTGCTCAATGTCTACTCTCTCATAAAATTCCATATACTATTAACATCCTAGATGCCATCAAGAAGATCTCCCAAGTCAATACCTGGTAATCGTATATGGATTTTATTTCGGATCACAAATGACTCATAGCCATTTCTCGGACTTAGGTCCACCATCTCTTCTTCGTAGTTCGTAGGTCTATCATATTCCATTAATATGACCTTCATAACAAGATTGTCGTAACACACAGTGTGGAACACAACCTCGTATGCCTACGCTCTTAGTATGAGCTCAGAACATCATGATTTTGAATCATCAGCTTTTTCAAGCTGTGGAGCCTGACACCGAAAACACTTTCGATTGCGCCACTCTGATGTTTGGAGAGGAAGTTCACCAACTTCATCTTGCTCTACTTTCTTTCTCACTTATACCCTCGGACAAGAAACTATTTCTTTCGCAAGGTATATCCCGACAAAGATTTTGCCTATGTCGTGAGACATGTACCCAACTAACTCTTTAGGTAGGGTATACTACAAAGATCAATCCATTTTAGGTTCGATTACATCGAAACACTAAATTGCTGAAACGACAATCCAGGCTAAAAGCCACACCATTACTCATATGGCAGTGTCTCCATGGATTCAAATGGTTTACCTATTTGCTAACGTGAGTGTTTACGTTTCTACCATATGACTCTAATGATCACAATAATTCGGTAAGAGATTTATTTACCACACACTATCCGATAGGGTGCGATTACGACGGCCTAACACACCATAACACTATGGTGTTCCATGCGACGTAATTTGTGGAACTCTTCTCACAAGTCTTCCAATGATGTGCCAACATTATAACTCAAATCTTTATTTCCTCGATTTGCATCGCGGGAATTCGATTTTCTTGTTAAGTTTATTTCCTACTTCATTCTGAACTCCGTTTGATCGAATCAAAAATTCAGACTAACATTCCCCGGAGTGGATATCCATATATCTACTCGGAATATTCATGAAGTCTATGAAATAAAGACTTCCACTACACGTTAAAGTACTTCATTGATTCACATACACCCATATGCATGATTCTCAACAAGCTATGCTCAAAACGCTCAGTGAAGTTCACGAAATAAAGGTCTCCACTACCCGTCAATTACTTCATTGAACTACATACATCTCTATGTATGACTATCAATAAGTTATATGCCCGCTTTCCGAAAACGGTGTCACAGTTATTTTGCAAGTGTCAAAAGATCAAATCTTAGGACTTGTAGGTCCATCCAGTGTGGAGCTAATGCATATAACATTGACATGACTAAACGGTAGTGCCACACATATGTGGTGTCTTTATTAAGTTTGTATCCTTTGGCATTAATATTATGAATGTGGGAGCTTCTACCATCTAAATTCAAATCGGCATATGACCATTACTTCATAAACATAGGACACCAATTTGTCACTATCATGTATGAACAAGTGTCTCGCTAGAGGAGACACACTCGTAACGATCATACCAACACCCGATCATAAAGAATTTATTCAAATGGTAGATCTAGAGGGAGAGTGTCTATGGCCGTCACAACAACTTGACTGCCATTATCAACACGCAATGTCGCCTCATCCTTTCAAGCTACTCAAGCAGTAAACCTGGTTTTTCACAAAACATGACTAGTTCAAGACTCAGTCACTACTGCGAGCACCTGCTTAGCTAAAACATTCATAACATGTATATCATATATACACCATCATCATTGATGACTTCCGGCGATCTGTTTCATCTTCTTGATACTTCCACCGTAATCAAGAACCATGAAGGTGAACGATTCCCCTTGCATGACATAGTCTATGACAAAGGATTTGCACTTGGCAACAATGTCTGTCATCCAGTGATTGAGCTGAGCGAGGCGTCTCAATGTTCATTAATCATGAACATACGTCATTAAGTATGACCGCCACATGCTCCCTCAATTTGCGTATTCTCTTCCATCTTGGTTGAGAAGACAATCAGTCAACGTACTGATAAACTTCATCAACCCAACGTTTGGGGTACCCCGAGTTTAGCGACCATATCATATGTTCGCGATCTAAAAACTCGTACCCACCGTTGGTTCTTTATGGCAGAGATCATAGCATACACTGGACTATGATGATATCATCCGCACAAAATCCGATAATCAAAATTATCTTTTGTTAGCGGAATCTCTGGGTTTATCTCCTAGCGGGTATTGTAACACAAAGAGCTAACGGTTTAAACAAGGAGTATCCTCAAGCTAAAGTATAAAACTATGAAGTTTGGACCCAACCTTTTAAGTTTCTCAATCCCAGGGATGCGCCTAATTTGAAAAGATGCTATCACAATGGTTAATATCTACAAAGGTTTGCAAAACAGACTCTGTTCATTATATTCTGAGTTCTAGTATTTTAGAAAATAACTATCCGAACTCCCACTCAAACGAACATCCCTCCTGGTCGTTTTAAGCGATTACACGACCCCCATCCATTGCACCACCCCTCATCATCAGAGCCGAAGGCACAACTTCAAGAGTAGACAAAAGTCCGCCACACCAATTTTGTGACTCGTGCTCGACCTTTCGGTCTCCCTGTTCCGAGGCCATATTTCTGAATATGCTAGGCTCGCCACCATAACCTCCACGCTGACGCTTGTGCAACATGGCTTACACCCACCGTATGCGAACGAAGATATGTCTAACACCCGATCATCACGGCCTGCCTCATAACGTAGAACTTTCTTGGTGGTGCGCGTTGGAGGGAGAACACTGGTGGTATTTTGAAGGGATCATCTTATATAACTACCGTCGTGTAACTAATGTATACTATACACACAATCACACAATATAAGATGCACACAAAACATCAAATGTAATGCAATGTGATATAGTCCATTGTGCCATGGTCTTCTTGGCGCCCGCAGTTTATAAACAATTTAATAAACCTACCTTGACCATATCACATAGCCCCTGCAAAATAAAGTTAGACGCTTCTACTTTATCTTTTGCATATTTTACGTGGCTCGGGGCTTTCGTAAATAGAACCGCTTCATACCTACGAACCTTATGACCACAACAACGATCCAATAATTGCATGTTTAAGCATCCCTTTCGGGCCCTCCATTGAAAATGCAAAGCCAACTAAAGAGAGAGAAACAGGCACCCGCCAGCCACAGATACGGTGCAAGCCGTATGTCAGTAGTGGAACCAGTCTCGCGTAAGCGTACGCGTAAAGTCGGTCCGGGCCGCTTCATCAACTCGATGCCGCTGGAATCACAAGTGCACGCTAGAGGGTAGCAAATAACAGGAACGGTGCCCCCGTTCAGAACACGGGTTCTAACAGCGTACAGCTATATCTACGATAGATCGGCTCTGATACCACTGAAGAGGATCGTGTGCAGAAAACAAAAATTTCCTACCAACGATATCCTTAAACTAGCCAAGATCTACACTATGCAGATATAGAAGTACGGCGGAGATCGGAATACATACCCTCGTAGACCGAATAGCGGGGATTACGCTCCCGCACAAGCGTTGACGATGAAGACGCCGTAGCCGACCTCTAGGTCGCGGAGAACTCGGCGCGACGAAGATGACGAAGATGACCCCGAGGTCGGGTGGAGGAAGTAGGCCTCCGAGTACCGCTAGCGCAGCACCTCGCAGGGAGTCGCACACATACGGTGGAGACGACGGCCTCCGAAGCTCCAGTCCAGGACGAGCAGCGGAAGACTTGGACCGGAACACCAGCAGCGGGCTATGGTGGAAGAGATCCCCCTCCTCTACTCGGCGCGGCTCCGTCAAGGGAACCACGAGATCGAGAGAGAAATTGGGAATTAATTGGTGAATTAAAAGGCTGGGGGTGCCCTTTCTTATATAGGCTCCCAGGGGGAGCCAACCTTGCCAGCCAGGCAATGTGGGACTATCCCACACAGCCTGGTTCGGCCAAGGGAGTGCGCCGGCCCCTTGGTGGGCCCCATATGGCCCACCTAGGCCGGCCTCCAAGCCCCCACCGAATTCCCAAGGGGGTTCCCCCCCTCTTGGGCCTTCTTTCGTCCGGAAGGCCCATTTAGGGAAATCTGCCTTAATAAATTCGAAAATAAATATATAAAATCATATTTGCATATTAATAACACTAATTAATATCAAACATAATTCTATACAATTTTTCCTAGCTCCGAAAACTCTTTCGGCGCTGCCCGATCTCCATCGGACCCCTCCCGGGACGTTCCCGGTGATCTCTTTCCTTTCCGGTTGTCTTGTCGAAACCCCTTAAGTGTGTTACCCTAGCGGTTCGATATAATATCAGGTATGATCAAGACTCCTCAATGATCAACGACTAACTCGTAGGCCTGGACCCCATGAATTAACCCCTGAGATATAACGAATGACTTTCATTTATCAAACCTGGACGTATGGTCTTAAACCCTTTGTCATGGCGATACTTAGCGTGTCCGAGCATCATTCTCAGATATCTCCATACCTAGCATGATCTCGTTACCGACATCGGTATCTTCTACTCGTCTATGATATTATGTCAGCTAGTGACCTAGTCACATGTTTGCAAACTCATTTGACATAATCTCACCGAGTGGGCCCTAGAGTATCTATCCGGCTATGCGGACTGACAAATCCCGATGTTGACCCCTCGTCTCAACTACTCCTTTCCGATACCCAAAAGTATCACCGTTATTGTCATACTAAATAAGATACGACGTTTGGTGCGATCAAAGTATCTTCCAGAAATAATAATAAGAGTTGGTCTCACGGTCTTAAGGCGTAATGACTATGTCCTATAAATACTGGGTACGTCCATCACATCGTTACTCCTAACGATATGACTTCCATTGCCGACCGGCACCATGCCCTATGATCGGAAAACCTCGATCATCAATCGCGCAACGAAACTATTCTTAGTAGAGGCTACTAGGGACCTGGTTGTTTATCTACCACACCTGTATTAATGTTTCCGCTTAATACAGTTATAGCATGGTATAAAACATATAATGAACGATTGGGATATTACCAATAAACTATGTTTATTAAGTGCCTCTAGGGCATATTCCCTTCACGGGGGCACCGTTCCTACACATTTCATGTGTTTCATCGCAAGATTCCATGCCCGACATCCGAAACGGGAGTTTTCACCTCTAAGTGCAAGAACTTACTACAGAGTAAGAGGTGTCGGTGAAGCGGGTCGCACCTCGGAGCTGTATGATGGTTCCCACAACCTACCAACCCACTAATATACATATGTTAGGGTTCTATGCAAGTTTTGGTGGGGTACCGACGCTCCAGACCCCCTCTACGGCGAAATAGTGCTCCCGCTGGAGAAAACTCCAACATGTCGATCTACCCCTTTGACCGGTGCTGAGAGAGTGTAGACGCATGAAATTTTTCGCTTGGTTATGTTAGTTTGTTACATAGGACCATGAGTAACCAACATCTTATGTGTTCCGTCGCATGATTCCATGCTCGGCACCCGAAACGGGAGATTTCACCTCTAAGTGCAAGAACTTACTACAGAGTAAGAGGGGTTGATGAAGTGGGTCGCGTCTCAGAGCTGTATCTTGGTTCCCACATCCTACCAACACACTATTATACATATGTTAGGGGTCTATGAAAGTTTTGGTGGGGTTTCGACGATCCGGACCCCCTCTACGGCGAAACCTTGCTCCCTGTTGGATAAATTCTAACTTGTCGATCTACCCCTTTGGCCGGTCCCGAGAGGGGTTAGACGCATGTAATTTTTTGTTTGGCTGTGTTAGTTTGTTACATAGGAACATGGGTAACACACATTTCATGTTTTTCGTCGCAAGATTCCATGCCCGATACCATAAACGGGAGTTTTCACCTCTTAGTGCAAGAACTTACTACGGAGTAAGAGGGTCGGTGAAGCGGGCCGAACCTCAGAGCTGTATATTGGTTCCCACAACCTACCAACACACTTTTATACATATGTTAGGGTTCTATGTAAGTTTTGTTGGGGTTCCAACGCTTTGCACCCCCTCTACGACGAAACCCTACACCCGCTGGAAAAGAAGTCAAACCTGTCGATCTACCCATTTGTCCGGCGATGAGAGGGGGTAGATGTAATGCCCCGGGATTTATCCCCTTTTAATTTTGTGTGTTTTTCTTTTTGTATCGACATAGCATCGCATTAATTTAATTTGTTGCATTTAAATTCAATCCCCGCAATTAAATTCAAATGCATTTCAATTTAATTAAAAATATGTTATTTTCAAATCTTTTAAAAATGTTAAAAATTAGTTTATTAAATTGTCATTTTAAAACTAAAAATATTTTGTATAAGATTCGTGTTCAAATTCATTTTCGTTTTTGTTCTAAAAATATAAAACAAAAAAGAATAACGAGAGAGAAATAAGGCCCAAAGCCCACCTAAGCCAAAGCCTAGGTTTCCCCCCCCCCAGAAATTTCTTCCCACCCCCTGGAAATTTTGCAGACGCCCCCCTCCACTCTTTTCTTTTTCCTTTTTCCACTTTCCCCCTCCTTTTTCTTTCTTTTCCTTTTTCTTTTTCCTCTTTTCCTTTTTTTTCCTCCTTCTTCTTCTTTCCTTCCTTTCCATCCCGCACGGGAGAGCCCAGCCCGAGCTCCCCTGCTTGCCCCGTCGCCGCACCGCCGCGCCTCCCGCGCCGGCCGCTCCGCCCCAGCCCGGCCGCCACCCGCCTCCGGCCGCCGGCATGGCGCCGCGCCGCGCCTCTCCCCGCCGCGTGCCGCCGCGACCCGCAGCGCCCCCGACGCCCGCGCCGCTCCGCTTCCCCGGCTCGCCGCCCGCGGCCGCCGCACGCCCGCGCCGCGCCCTGCGGCCTGCCGCCGCCGTGTGCGTGCGCCCCCCCCTGCGCCTCCCCGCTCCCGCAGCGCGCCGCCCCGCCGCGTGCAGCCCCACGCCGCTGGCCGCCGCAAGCCGCCGCGCTGCGCGCCTTCCCAGCGCCGCCCGCGCGCTTGCCGCGCCGCTCGCTCCCTGGCCGCCGCCTCTTCCGGTCGCTGCCGCCGCACCCTGCTCCTCCGTCGCCGGCCGCTGCTGCGTCCCCGCGCGCCCCTGCTTCCCTGCGCCAGCCACGCCGCGCTCCGCCATGCGCCCGCGTGCTCGCCGCCGCGCGCTTCCGCCTCCTCCCGCCGCCGCGCGCTCGCTGCCGCGCTGCGCCCGCCGCCGGCTACCTCCACCCGACGGCCCGCGTCCCCGGCCGCCGCCGTGCGTTTCGCCCGTGCCGCGTCGCCTTCCCCGCTGCCTCTTCCGGTCGCGTGCACGTCGTCTCCGTCCTGTGTTCCCCCCGCGTCCGCCGCACGCCAGGTGTTCGACACAATGCCCGCAAGAACTTCGGCGTCGCTTTTGTGCCCGAGTTGTCCACCCTTCGAGGTGTTGCTACATACGCGTGCGCGTCCTCTTCCGGTGCCGCGTGCCGTGACTGCCCATGTTCGTGTCGCGGTGCCCGCCGTGCGTTTTTCCTTCCGGTGTCCGTTGCCGAGCTCCTACGTGCCACGACTACCCGGCCACTTCCACGACACCGACAAACGACGATGCCCCGGTTCCGCGACGACTACTTCCCCGACGACGACTACTTTCTCTACGGACCGAAGACGTCGGTTTCGAACCCTAGTTCACCCGATCCGACGTACGGACCCAAACCCTAACCCTAAACCTATTTTATTAAATGTCATCTATCTTGTGCATTTCGCATCATAATTGCGTGTGTTGCATCTCTTGGGTTTGGGGGGTGTAGCAAATCACCTAAATAATTCAATATGGAATGTGTGGGGTAATAAATATATATATTGCCCTATTCCATTTAATTTAATTAAATCACCCATGCCATGTGTTGCCAAGCTAACCAACATTTAATATTGCTGGTAAATAAATAACTTGCACCTAAAAATAAATTGTCGGAATCCCGGTTCCGCTTAATTTGGATTAAGTGCATCTCGCATTGCATCTTGCCATGTCATTCATCTGTCGCATGAGCATGCTGGATCTTTTGCCGTAGTTTTAAAATGCATCTTTTACGCTTTCCAGTGTTTGTTGCTTCTTCGCGGATACGACGTTGAGATGTGTGAGCAACGACAAGATCTGCTTCCATGCGGGATTCCAGGCAAGCAAAATTTGCTTGATTACCTATACATTGTCTTTCATTCCTGCCGTTGATCTCTGCTACCCTAGTTATCGATTCTTATCGCGATCCCATCACATGTTTATCCTGCAACCCATACAGCTTTATCCCCACATCCCATCACCTGTTGTTTGTTTATCTGTTGGCCTTGCGAGTCGTAGCGCATGCTTAGAGTTGTTTGTGCGAGCCGTCTGTTGGTCTTATGTTTCATCTGCTTAGTATGATATATCTTTCTACCTTAATAAAATGTTATTTTATATTGGGGTATTGTAATTAAAAGATAAGGCACCAGGCGGAAGGCCTTGCGAGGTGCTTTGTTCTGCTCAGTGTCGACCTAGGAACTGAGATTTTGTCCTTGGATCCAATTTTGAGTGCACTAACCACTTGTGGGAGGCCCTATGGAGCCCCCTCGACTTTGAACGGATCTTCAGCTTGTCCATGTGCCGCAACTAGTTCGGGTTTTCCATTTTCTCATATCCATGTGCATGATGATGATTGATGAGAGGTTACTTGCTACGGGGGGCATATAGGGGGGGTGCGCGCGAAGCGGACAATTTCTACTGTGGTTTGAGCCGCATGGCGCGTGGACACAAACTAATGAGTCCGCAATTGAGATTCGGCCGGACTCTTGACGCGGGTAACAACTCATATGGGTGGCACTTGGACTTGCTGTAGTGAAGAAATAAGTCGTGTTGAGAAGCCCTGATGCTTGCTTGGGTTGATCATGCGAGTATGGGTACAGTAGTGCACCCCTGCAGGGTATAATCTTATCGATGAGCCGTGTCCACGGTTATGGACGACTTTGGTGATGATGCTGGCTAACAAGATCTAGACAACTTGCACGTAATTAATGTTAATTAATTTGACTAGTAATATAGAATTACTTTCATAATAAATTATAATTAAAACTGTTCAACGTGTGAGTTTCCCGAATTGCTTCCTCATATTTAGTTGAGGGGGTTAATTCGAGAATGGGTTATGTTTGGTGTTAGTTGTAGTTGTTTACTTATGCGCTCTCTTATCCCTCTCTGATTAGACGAAAGTTGTAGCGTGTCTCTTTAGGTTGCTAGTGCTGCTGCCGCTAAGTCCACCTCCCCTATATTTTGGGAGATGGTGTAGAAAGTAGGCAAGTCGGTTTTGCTTGCCAGGGAGTGCCCTGACCCTCTTTTGGGATGTGCTTTATGTGTAGTCAACAGGTTTGAAGTCAGACGACGTTAGCTTGGGAATCCCTCCGGCTTGGCTGGGCAGGGATATGACGCCATTGCTTATCTTCAGGACTCTTAGTCCAATTTGTATCTTATCCGTAGTCGGATACTATTTTTTTTCTTCCGCTATCATTTGAATCTTTGTATTGTATCATTTGTATCTTGACTCGTTCGAGTCGTTGCTGTAATTTATCTTCTGTTGTATTTGTGGATGTATCGGAACTGTTGTAATGTTATCACAATTTCACCCACATAATGCGCATGCTTCGGCGTGCACATTATGTCTGGTGGGCTACCTAAAATCGTTATTATGCGGATTTTGGCGGGAACGCTTAAATCTACATAGTACCGATTTTAGGGCGTCACAAAGTGGTATCAGAGCCTTGGTTTCGATCTCCTTGTTGTTTCGATACGAATGGTTATCGAAGCAGCGGGTCCGCAAAAGCCTGTAGGATAACCTCGCTAACGGTCGTTGTTTATAGAGTGTCTAAACTATTTGACTAAAATTATTTTGAAAAGATCTCAATAGGTTTCTTTTTACTCCTTACCTCTATTCTACTTCTCCTCTTATCTTATTTGATTTGGAGTCTCTTTTCTTATCCAACTTTCAATGTTTTAGGATCCTACGTGTGGGTGGACGATTTCTTGCCTTTTACCCTATTAGGTTCGATCTTTCGGAGTCGTCTTCGTCGTGAGCAACAATCCCTTGTTAGTTGTGTCGAGAATTTCAAGGTGGAGCAACAATCCCTTGTTAGTGGTGTCGAGAAGTTCATCCCGGAGCGTGAAGACTCGATAGTTACCCCTCTCTTCTTGTGGTCTCGGCGTGGATCGCGGGACGCGATCCCTTGTTAGTGGTGTCGATTGTAACGCCCCGGGATTTATCTCCTTTTAATTTTGTGTGTTTTTCTTTTTGTATCGACATAGCATCGCATTGCATCGCATTAATTTAATTTGTTACATTTAAATTCAATCCCCGCAATTAAATTCAAATGCATTTCAATTTAATTACAAATTTGTTATTTTCATATCTTTTAAAAATGTTAAAAATTAGTTTATTAAATTGTCATTTTAAAACTAAAAATATTTTGTATAAGATTCGTGTTCAAATTCATTTTCGTTTTTGTTCTAAAAATATAAAACGAAAAAGAATAACGGGAGAGAAATAAGGCCCAAAGCCCACCTAAGCCAAACCCTAGGTTTTCCCCCCCAGAAATTTCTTCCCACCCCCTGGAAATTTTGCAGCCGCCCCCCTCCACTCTTTTCTTTTTCCTTTTTCCACTTTCCCCCTCCTTTTTCTTTCTTTTCCTTTTTCTTTTTCCTCTTTTCCTTTTTTTGCTCCTTCTTCTTCTTTCCTTCCTTTCCATCCCGCACGGGAGAGCCCAGCCCCACGCCGCTGGCCGTCGCAAGCCGCCGCGCTGCGCGCCTTCCCAGTGCCGCCCGCGCGCTTGCCGCGCCGCCCGCTCCCTGGCCGCCGCCTCCTCCGGTCGCCGCCGCCGCCCCCTGCTCCTCCGTCGCCGGCCGCTGCTGCGTCCCCGCGCGCCCCTGCTTCTGAAGGGGTTACGGTGCAGAAAACAATAATTTTTCTAGCGTACGAAACCCTAACTAGCCAGGATCTATCTATCTAGTACATACGATAACGGTGGCGGAACGGGTTACATTACCTCCATGTAGACCGATAGCGGGGATTACGCTCCCGCACAAGCGTTGACGATGAAGGCGTACGTAGCCGACCTCGAGGTCGCGAAGAACTTGCCGCGATGTCGAAGTCGATGACGCCGGGGTGTTGACGATGATCTGCGTCGACGGGCGTCGGGCGGAAGCAGGCAGAGCGCCAGCACCGGGGCTGGTGCGCCGGCAGCAGGGGGAGGGAGACGCGGCGGCTGCAGGGACGAGACGACGTCGCCCAGGCTACTCAAAAGGAGTTACCTCCGAGCACTCACAAACATACGGAGCTTAGCGACAACCCCCGGTCATTCAGATCCAGCTGAAATCGCAGGGGTAGATCTTATCTGGAATTCCGCAGAGCAACGGCGCTCTGCGGTATAGCTTAGGTGGAGAGAGGGGGCAAAACGGGCGGAGAAACAGCTCGGCCGGCCTGCATACAATTAATTGTATTTTCCAATGAATTAAATCAATTAATATGCCTTGCTATATAAAGGGGGAAGGGGGTGTGCAAACCCCTTGGCTCCCCCATGTGGGACTAAAGGAGGAGAGGGGAGGGGGGGTTCGGCCGAACCCCCCTTGGGCTTCTCCTACTCCTAGTCCAACTCGGACTAGGAGGCCCAAGCTGAAGGAGATATGCCCTAGAGGCAAATAAATAAGTAGTATTTATTGCATTATCTCATAAGTTTATAATAGGTTTGTGTATTATGCTATAACTGTATTAATCGGAATTATTAATACACGTGTGATACATAGACAACCAGGTCCCTAGCAAGCCTCTATATAAGCTAGTCCATTGGGCAACAGTTGATCGAGATTCCCGATCAAGGATAATGACGTCGGTTGACAATGGGGTCATCTTGTTAGTTGAATAAGGTGGTGGACATACGCAAAGTATTGCAATAAGATCGTATTACGATGTTTGTCATTTGCAATAGATAAGAGTGTGATAGCTTATTCCTTAGACCGTGAGACCGTACTTATTGTTGCTTCGTAGGAGTGCTTTGAGAGCATCAAACGTTGTGTCTTATATAGCATGACAATAACGGTGTCCATCTTGGGTATTCCGAAAGAGCATCGAGACGTAGGATCAAGAGCGGGATTTTTTCATTCTTGTAATGGAAAGATACTCTGGGCCCACTCGGTGATATTGCATCTATATAGCTGCAGCTTATGACTAGGTCATGGAGATGTAATATCGCAGACGAGTTAATAACCTTCGTCGGTAACGAGATACAGCAAAGGCATCGGTGTGTCTACGATCATATCTCGGACAAGGTAGTATCGCAGAGACAAAAGGAATGAATATCATACTTATGGTTCAACGACGATATTCGTGGAATGCACAGGGGTCGTCATATATTTCCAGGTATCCCTGACGATCATTGGTGAGCGGAGTGTCTCGACCATGTCTGGAGAGTTCCCGAACCGTAGCGTAACAAACTTAAGGTCTTAGCGACGCTAGGAGATAGGTTCTGGAATTTTATAGGTTTTTATTGGAGAGAGAGAAATGATCCGGAAAGAGTTCCGGTGGTCCGGAAGGAGTTCCGGAGAGGTCTGGAATGGTTCCAGGAATGTCCGAAAGTTGTTCGGGTGGTCCGAAAGAGTTTTCGGAGTCACGGGATATTGAATTATATATAAATATATTAATTATGAATTAATGGGATTTTTATATTAATTTAATATTAATTAAATAAAGGAAAAAGGGGGCTCCCACCTATATGGGCCCTAAGAGGGCCCAAGAGGGGGAGCCGCACCTCAAAGGGGGGTGGGCCCCATTGGCTGGTTCGGCCAGCCCATGTGGGGGCCGAACCCCCCCTCCCATGTCCTTTGTTTAGTCCCACATGGGGTAGCCAAGGGGTTTGCACACCCCCTTCCCCCTTTATATAGCAAGGCATATTAATTGATTTAATACACAGGAAATTCAATTAATTCCCAATTTCTCTCTCGATCTCGTGGTTCCCAAGTTGGAGCCGCGCCGAGCTGAGGAAGGGGGTCTCTCTCCACCTAAGCCATACCGCAGAGCGTCGTTGCTCTGCGGGATTCCAGATAAGATCTACTCCTGCGATTTCAGCTGGATCTGAATGACCGGGAGTTGTCGCTAGGCTCCGTATGTTTGCGAGTGCTCGGAGGCTACTCTATTGAGGAGCTTGGGCGACGTCGTCTCGCCCCCTGCAGCCGCCGCGCCACCCCCCTCTGCTGCCGGCGCGCCAGCCCCGGTGCTGGCGCTCTGCCTTCTTCCGCCCGACGCCCGTCGACGCAGATCATCGTCGACACCCCGGCGTCATCGACTCCGACATCGCGGCAAGTTCTCCGCGACCTCGAGGTCGGCTACGTACGACTTCATCGTCAACGCTTGTGCGGGAGCGTAATCCCCGCTATCGGTCTACATGGAGGTAATGTAACCCGTTCCGCCACCGTTATCACATGTACTAGATAGATAGATCCTGGCTAGTTAGGGTTTCGATCGCTAGAAAATTATTGTTTTCTACACCGTAACCCCTTCAGTGGTATCAGAGCCGACCTATGCGTAGTACTGCTGGTACGGTTAGAACTCATGTTGAATGAGGGCGTCTTTCTTAAATTTGCTACCCTCTAGCGTGCACTTGCGATGCCTTCGGTATTGAGTTGATGAAGCGGCCCGGACCGACTTTACGCGTACGCTTACGCGAGACTGGTTCCACTACTGACATACGGCTTGCACCGTATCTGTGGCTGACGGGTGTTTGTTTCTCTCTCTCTAGTCGGCAAAGCATTTTTCAATGGAGGGCCCGAAAGGGATGCTTAAACAAGCAATTATACGATCGACGTTGTGGTACAAAGTTCGTAGGTAGGGAAGCGATTCTCTTACGAATAAGCCTATATGCCACGTAAAACTTGCAAAACTAAATAAAGCTAGAGGCGTCTAACTTTGTTTTGCAGAGGCGTTATTTTATGTGACATGGTTACGGTAAGTTTTGATATTACTCGTACTGTCGGAGGCAATGGAGGGCTCTGTAGACTCATAGCCATGCCGGGGCGCCGGGGGCCAGGCACATGGCGCCATGAAGGTCCAGGCGCATCGACCATGTCACATCGCACTTCATTGCATCATTATTGTGTGATGTTGTGTGTGCATCCTATTGATTGCTTATATGCTAGATATACAACAGGAGCATCATAAATAGGATGATCCCTAACAAATACCAAAATTGTGTTCTCCCTCGTTGCGCACCACCAAGAAAGTTCTACGTTATGAGGCAGGCCGTGATGATCGGGTGTCACACATCTCGTCGTTCGCATACAGTGGGTGTAAGCCATGTTGCACGCGCAGGTCTTCGAGGTTTGATTGGCGAGCCTAGCATACTCAGAGGTATGGCCTCGGAACACGGGAAGATCGAAAGATCGAGCACGAGTCACAGAGTTGTTGTGATCGACATGTTATGTCCACCTTTGAAGCTGTGCTGCCGGCCGTGATGATCGGGGGTAGTATGGTGGATGAGGGTCGTGTCATCGCCATTATTATTTTAGGGATAATAATCTTGGTGAGGTGTGTTTTAGATAATGAGATTATAGAACTAAAACTCACCTATATATTATAAACTTATCTTACCTCTTTTGCGATCACATCTGGAGACTGCGGAACTACGCTTCGGTTACTTCTTCAAGAGCTCGGATTCTACCTTGGAAGCCGACGGGTCCAACTTCATCAGCTGGTGCATTGGTTTTAGAAACATTCTCCAAACACAACAAACATCCTATATGTGCTAGAACATTAGTTAGGAATTAGACCAGATGATTCTGATAGCAAGGAGAAAGATGATGAGTTCCGTAAGCATCATGATATTTTCATGGAAGTGAAGGTCATCATGAGCGTATGCCTAGCACCAGAGTTAAAAGTTGTATTCAACACCTGGAGCCATATGTTGTGATTGATGCGATCAAAGGTCACTTCAAAGATGAATTGAGTCTTGAGCGGTTCAGACAGCTTAGAAAGTTCCGGACCATTCACATGGGGAGCATACCTGTCTGGAAACTCAGTTGAAGAAGTTGTGTGACATCTACTTCAGGATTACGAATATCTACGATTTCTAGATAGCGAACTCCAGTGCAATAGAGATTGTGCTTTACCTCCTAGCTGTGAATAGCATGTGCGTAAATATGCTATAGAGACACGGTGAGCTTCTTCACGTTCGTGAACAAGTTCAAATCTCTAAAAGTTGATTCATCGAAGAAGAGTTCTTCGACGCTATGGGTATATTTGATATACGAAGATATAAATGTATTCTTCTCATACTTGATGAAAAGTGTTTGATAATTTTTCTGTTTGTGAAACAGTCCCTGATTATCACAAGTATGTGGCGGAGGGTGACGTGACAGTGCACAAGTGATGGCAAGTTTATGGCCAGTAGTGCTCACGCCCTCGAGATATCATATTAGTTATCATCAATAGTTTTTGATGAGACATTTTGTAATAGTGAGAATGTGATCTAGTTTGGTGTCTTGAATGTTACAAGACATAATTATTCATATAGAACACATCAGTTGTTTTATGAAACAAAGCAGTTGTTTCATGTTATGAGTAATTTGCATCACATCTCAATTACATTATGCATATGATATACATTTATAATAGCGGGAATGATAAAATTATGTGTCCAAAGAGCAAACACCATCGAATTTAGTCATAAAGGCAATGAAAGAAGAAATGGATAATTTTGGTCCATTTAAGTATTTCGAGTGCCAAAATTGATTAAGTTTGAAATGCAGTATTGAAGTTGCAATACTAGAGGAAATTGATTGAGAGTCATTTTTAATGATTAATCAATGGTGTTTTGCTTGATCCGAATTCTTCTATGATTTTGGTAAATAGGAGTATTTGCCTGATAAATTATGGAGTCTGAAATTAATTTGATAATAGATCAAATGGGGTTTTTCAGAAGAAAGATTAGTGAATATTGTATTCACAAGATTCGATCAAAGGACAATATTTTTGAATCATGGTTTCAACACAAAAGACTTGTGGAAATTTGTTTTCACAATATTATAATGTCATATATGGTGATATGTGGGGAATTATAATTATGCTCTATTTTAAATAAATAAAGTGTGGTCTGTCAGAATCAGTCTTAGAATCTCCTAATATGTTCAAAACATTATAGTCGATGTCCACTTTAGAAAATAGATATTTTTCTCAACAAGAATTCATAGGATCGACAGTAATGTCGACGTGTATATGATTATGCGATAATTCAGAATATACATGAGTAGTTCTTTGTAGATTGCTCGCATTGGACGAGAGTGTATTCCAGAATCAATTAGAAACAAAGTTCAGTTTGTTGTCTATGTAATTCCGAGAAAAGATGACTTTTCAAATTATGGTTTATGGATTGAAATTAGAAGTTTGGAATAAAGTGTCAGACTTATGTTGGAAGATGGTCCAAAGAGTATATGTCTGCTAATGAAAGTTTAGTGATTGAGAGTGAGGGAGACTAGAAAATTGTTTTCTGCTTGCAATCCTCTTCATAAAGATCATAATATTTTCATGAAAGAAACTTCTAAATAAAGTGTTGTTATATTTAATATTGCTGTCAGGTCACAGCACTGTATTAAGTATTTCAGATCTTGTTGACAGATCAAGGTGCACTTTATGAATACAAAGAAAGTTGAAAAAATATCAGAATACGAACAAAGGCTTTTTCAGCCTGGAAATCCAAGTTACGTTTAAAAGGATTAAGAGAGTAATTGTTGCTGCAATTCTTATTAGAGGAATAAGATTGTTTAATCGTCATATAAAGTGTTATATGGAAATGTGACTATAAGAAAGACGCGGGAGCATGTCTTGTCAAGAAATGTCTCTTAGACAAGATCAAATTTGTTGACTACATTTATGTAGACATGCTTGAAGTCTGAGGGATTTGTATTAATGTAATACTGGAGTTTGTATTGAATTCGAATTGATAATAGATAAATGATTTTGGTTAGACCAAAATGTCGTTTTAAGTGGGAGTCAAAGTTAGTTTACTCAGGTGGAATATGTACAGAACATATTTTTGAGTGGGAGCTCAGGAACTCAAATATGTGGATGACACGTTTTTGAGTGGGAGCATGTGTTCTCAAATATGTGGAGACATAATTTTGAGTGGGAGCCGAATTCATCTTGTGTAAATGACACATTGTGAAATTGTATCAGTAGAATAGATAAGAAGGATGAAGTTGTGAAACTATTTGAAAGTCAGTGTCTATTTTGAAATAGAACGGGAATTTTAAAATAGTTAGTCGAGTTGTTTTGGATTAGATCTGAGGAGTCAGATTAGAATCAAAAGGATGGTCCTTTGGAATCCAATTGATCATTAAGAGTAATGATGCGTGAAAGTAATGGTTGTATGACATGTGGGTCTATTATGTAATATTAGACATCATACAGAAACCTTATTATCTGCTCGATGAAATATAACCGATGTTCTTGGAATAAAGAGCAGTTATGAAAGTAAATTTGGAATTTTCTGGAAGTAGAAGTGCGTTAGTTAAGGGATTGACATTTGAATGTCAAGTTTTCTACATAGGTGTGAAAGTATGTAGATATCGCGAGTTTGTAATTGTTACAAGGGGCTCTGCATGGCTGAGTGTGTTTTTCAGGGCAGTTATCTAGTTAGTATAATCAGAGTAAGCGCTGGGAAGCAGAAGTCTCACTTAGTTACGGTATTTGCATATATGTTGTTAGACAACATGGTGATATCAAACAAGTTGATGCAAGTGAATCGCAAAAGCATGTACAATCTCGGATTGTGCAGTAACACTTTTCCACGAGCAAGCATTATCAAATGATTCTTATTTGATAAGGGATTCTGATAAAATAAAATGCAGCTAGTTTATTTGTACTCTAGTGCAAGTGGGAGACTGAAGGAGATATGCCCTAGAGCCAAATAAATAAGTAGTATTTATTGCATTATCTCATAAGTTTATAATAGGTTTGTGTATTATGCTATAACTGTATTAATCGGAATTATTAATACACGTGTGATACATAGACAACCAGGTCCCTAGCAAGCCTCTATATAAGCTAGTCCATTGGGCAACAGTTGATCGAGATTCCCGATCAAGGACAATGACGTCGGTTGACAATGGGGTCATCTTGTTAGTTGAATAAGGTGGTGGACATACGCAAAGTATTGCAATAAGATCGTATTACGATGTTTGTCATTTGCAATAGATAAGAGTGTGATAGCTTATTCCTTAGACCGTGAGACCGTACTTATTGTTGCTTCGTAGGAGTGCTTTGAGAGCATCAAACGTTGTGTCTTATATAGCATGACAATAACGGTGTCCATCTTGGGTATTCCGAAAGAGCATCGAGACGTAAGGATCAAGAGCGGGATTTGTTCATTCTTGTAATGGAAAGATACTCTGGGCCCACTCGGTGATATTGCATCTATATAGCTGCAGCTTATGACTAGGTCATGGAGATGTAATATCGTAGACGAGTTAATAACCTTCGTCGGTAACGAGATACAGCAAAGGCATCGGTGTGTCTACGATCATATCTCGGACAAGGTAGTATCGTAGAGACAAAGGGAATGAATATCATACTTATGGTTCAACGACGATATTCGTGGAATGCATAGGGGTCGTCATATATTTCCAGGTATCCCTGACGATCATTGGTGAGCGGAGTGTCTCGACCATGTCTGGAGTGTTCCCGAACCGTAGCGTAACAAACTTAAGGTCTTAGCGACGCTAGGAGATAGGTTCTGGAATTTTATAGGTTTTTATTGGAGAGAGAGAAATGATCCGGAAAGAGTTCCGGTGGTCCGGAAGGAGTTCCGGAGAGGTCTGGAATGGTTCCAGGAATGTCCGAAAGTTGTTCGGGTGGTCCGAAAGAGTTTTCGGAGTCACGGGATATTGAATTATATATAAATATATTAATTATGAATTAATGGGATTTTTATATTAATTTAATATTAATTAAATAAAGGAAAAAGGGGGCTCCCACCTATATGGGCCCTAAGAGGGCCCAAGAGGGGGAGCCGCACCTCAAAGGGGGGTGAGCCCCATTGGCTGGTTCGGCCAGCCCATGTGGGGGCCGAACCCCCCCTCCCATGTCCTTTGTTTAGTCCCACATGGGGGAGCCAAGGGGTTTGCACACCCCCTTCCCCCTTTATATAGCAAGGCATATTAATTGATTTAATACACAGGAAATTCAATTAATTCCCAATTTCTCTCTCGATCTCGTGGTTCCCAAGTTGGAGCCGCGCCGAGCTGAGGAAGGGGATCTCTCTCCACCTAAGCCATACCGCAGAGCGCCGTTGCTCTGCGGGATTCCAGATAAGATCTACTCCTGCGATTTCAGCTGGATCTGAATGACCGGGAGTTGTCGCTAGGCTCCGTATGTTTGCGAGTGCTCGGAGGCTACTCTATTGAGGAGCTTGGGCGACGTCGTCTCGCCCCTGCAGCCGCCGCGCCACCCCCCTCTGCTGCCGGCGCGCCAGCCCCGGTGCTGGTGCTCTGCCTTCTTCCGCCCGACGCCCGTCGACGCAGATCATCGTCGACACCCCGGCGTCATCGACTCCGACATCGCGGCAAGTTCTCCGCGACCTCGAGGTCGGCTACGTACGACTTCATCGTCAACGCTTGTGCGGGAGCGTAATCCCCGCTATCGGTCTACATGGAGGTAATGTAACTCGTTCCGCCATCGTTATCACATGTACTAGATAGATAGATCCTGGCTAGTTAGGGTTTCGATCGCTAGAAAATTATTGTTTTCTACACCGTAACCCCTTCACAAGCCTCCCTTCCTTGTGGGGTGCGGCTCCCCCTCTTGGGCCCTCTTAGGGCCCATGTAGGTGGGAGCCCCCTTTTTTCTTTATTTAATTAATATTAAATTAATATAAAAATCCCATTAATTCATAATTAATATATTTATATATAATTCAATATCCCGTGACTCCGAAACTATTTCGGAACCACCCGAACAACTTTCGGACATTCCCGGAACCATTCCATACCTCCCCGGAACTCCTTCCGGACCACCGGAACTCTTTCCGGATCATTTCTCTCTCTCCAACAAATCCCTATAAAAATTCCAGAACCTATCTCCTGGTGTCGCTAAGACCTTAAGTTTGTTACGCTACGGTTCGAGAACACTCCAGACATGGTCGAGACACTCCGCTCACCAATGACCGTCAGGGATACCTGGAAGTATATGACGACCCCTGTGCATTCTACGAATATCGTCGTTGAACCATAAATATGACATTCATTCCCTTTGTCTCTGTGATACTACCTTGTCTGAGATATGATCGTAGACACACCGATGTCTTTGTTGTATCTCGTTACCGACGAAGGTTATTAACTCGTCTGCGATATTACATCTCCATGACCTAGTCATAAGCTGCGCAGCTATATAGATGCAATATCACCGAGTGGGCCCAGAGTATCTTTCCATTACAAGAATGAACAAATCCCGCTCTTGATCCTTACGTCTTGATGCTCTTTCGGAATACCCAAGATGGACACCGTTATTGCCATGCTATATAAGACACAACGTTTGATGCTCTCAAAGCAACCCTACGAAGCATTAATAAGTACGGTCTCACGGTCTAAGGAATAAGTTATCATATTCTTATCTATTGCAAATGACAAACATCGTAATACGATCTTATTGCAATACTTTGCGTATGTCCATCACCTTATTCAACTAACAAGATGACCCCATTGTTAACCGACGTCATTGTCCTTGATCGGGAATCTCGATCAACTGTTGCCCAATGGACTAGCTCATATAGAGGCTTGCTAGGGACCTGGTTGTCTATGTATCACACGTGTATTAATAATTCCGATCAATACAGTTATAGCATAATACACAAACATATTATAAACTTATGAGATAATGCAATAAATACTACTTATTTATTTGCCTTTAGGGCATATCTCCTTCAGTCTCCCACTTGCACTAGAGTACAAATAAACTAGCTGCATTTTACTTTATCAGAATCCCTTATCAAATAAGAATCATTTGATAATGCTTGCTCGTGGAAAAGTGTTACTGCACAATCCATGATTGTGCATGCTTTTGCGATTCACTGACATCAACTTGCTTGATATCATCATGTTGTCTAACAACATATAAATACCGTAACTAAGCGAGACTTCTGTTTCCCAGCGCTTAATCTGATTATACTAACCAGATAACTGCCCTGAAAAACACACTCAGCCATACAGAGCACCTTGTAACAATTACAAACTCGCGATATCTACAAACTTTCACACCAATGTAGAAAACTTGACATTCGAATGTCAACCCTTTAACTAACGCACTTCTACTTCCAGTAAATTCCAAATTTACTTTTATAACTGCTCTTCTTCGAAGAACATCGGTTATATTTCATCGAGCAGATAATATGGTTTCTGTATGATGTCTAATATTACATAATAGACCCACATGTCATACAACCATTACTTTCATGCATCATTACTCTTAATGATCAATTGGATTCCAAAGGACCATCATTTTGATTCTATTCTGACTCCTCAGATATAATCCAAAACAACTCGACTAACTATTTAAAATTCCCGTTCTATTTCAAAATAGATACTAACTTTCAAATAGTTTCACAACTTCATCCTATTCTATTGGTACAGTTTCACAATGTGTTAACTACACAAGATGAATTCGACTCCCACTCAAATTATGTCTCCACATATTTGATAACACGAGCTCCCACTCAAAAACGTGTCATCCACATATTTGAGTTCCTGAGCTCCCACTCAAAAATATGTTCTTTACATATTCCACCTGAGTAAACTAACTATGACTCCCACTTAAACCGACATTTTGGTCAAACCAAAATCATTGATCTACCATCAATTCGAATTTAATACAAACTACAGTATTACATTAATACAAATCCCTCAGACTTCAAGCAAGTCTACATAAATGTAGTCAGCAAATTTGATCTTGTGCAAGACACATTTCTTGACAAGACATGCTCCCGCGTCTTTCTTATAGTCACATTTTCATATAACACTTTATATGACGATTAAACAATCTTATTCCTCTAATGAGAATTGCAGCAACAATTACTATCTTAATCCTTTTAAAAGTAACTTGGATTTCCAGGCTCAAAAAGCCTTTGTTCGTATTCCGATATTTTCTCAACTTTCTTTGTATTCATAAAGTGTACCTTGATCTGTCAGCAAGATCTGAAATACTTAATACAGTGATGTGACCTGACAACAATATTAAATATAACAACACTTTATTTAGAAGTTTCTTTCATGAAAATATTATGATGTTTATGAAGAGGATTGCAAGCAGAAAACAATTTTCTAGTCTCCCTCACTCTTAATCACCAAATTTTCATTAGCAGACACATACTCTTTGGAACACCTTCCAACATATGTCTGACACTTTATTCCAAGCTTCTAATTCCAATCCATAAACCGTAATTCGAAAATTCATATTTTCCTCGGAATTACATAGACAACAAACTGAGTTTTGTTTCTATTTGGTTTGGGAACAGACTCTCATCCAATGTGAGTAATCTACAAAGAATTATTCATGTATATAACGAATTATCGTGTAATCATATACATGTCGACACTACTGTCGATCTCACGAATTCTTGTTGAGAAAAACATCTATTTTCTAAAGTGGACATCGACTATAATGTTTCGAACATATTAGGAGTTTCTAAGACCGATTCTGACAGACCACACTTTATTTAAAATAGAGCATGGTTATAATTCCCCATATATCACTATATATGACATTATAATTTTGTGAAACAAATTTCCACAAGTCTTTTGTGTTGAAACCATAATTCAAAAATATTATCCTTTGATCGAATCTTTTGAATACAATGTTCACTAATCTTTCTTCTGAAAAACCCCATTTGATCTATTATCAAATTAATTTTAGACTCCATAATTTATCGGGCAAATACTCCTATTTACCAAAATCATGGAAGAATTCGGATCAAGTAGTAAACACCATTAATTAATCATTAAAAATGACACTCAATTAATTTCCGCTAGTATTGCAACTTCAATACTTGATTTCAAGCTTAATCAACTCAGCACTCGAAATACTTAAATGGACCAAAACATTCATTACTTCTTTCATTGCTTTTATGATTAAACTCGACGGTGTTTGTTCTAGTAATAGAACTCTTATTCATAGGACACGCTATTTTATCATTTCTACAATTATGAATACTTATCATACAATCAATGTAACTGAGATGTGGAATCTTTATTCATAAGATAAAACAACTGACTTGTTCCATAACATAAAACAACTGAACTTGTCTTATTACATGAATAACTTTGTCTTGCAACAATCAAGACACACACACTCGCTCACTATTACAAAAGATCGTATCAAAACTATTAATGATAACTATGATAACTTGAGCACGTGAACACCAAAAGGCCATCAACTCCTTGACTACCAGCTTCAGCGCCAGGTCACATCAAACTGCGCCGCATATATGTGATAATTAGGACCTGTTTCACAAACAGAACAAGTATCAAATACTTCATCATATACCAAGGGGCGAATTCATAATTCTGCATATATCAAATATATACCTGTAGCATCGAAGATCTCTCCTTCGATGGAATCAACCTTCAGAGATTTGAACTCAGACACAAACTTGTAGAAGTTCATATCATCGGCCTTCAAAATGTACTTGCGCAAATGCTTCTCATAGCTTGGGGGTAGAGATATCAGGACAGTCCGAATGGCACAAGAATCTGCCATCCAGTAATCGAAGACCATCATCAGCTGGAAGTATATGTCATACAATCTCTTCAAATGTGTCTTCAGACAGGTATGCTCCTCCATGTGAATGGTCTGGAACATTCTAAGCTGCCTGAATTGCTCACGCTTTAATTCATCCCCGAAGTGTGTCTTTATCGCATCCATCATGACGCTTGGCTCCTTGCGTCGAAACAACTCTTTCAACTCGGGTGCCAGGCATACGGTCATGGTGATCTCCACTTCAATGAATATGTCTCGACGCCTACGGAAATCATCTTCCTCCTCCTCGCTAGCAGAATCTCCTGGTCCTTCTCCTAACGGTTCATCGAGAACATATAGAATGTTGTTGTGTTCGAGAATGTTTTTAAATCCGCTGTACCATCTGATGAAGTTTGGACCCGTCGGCTTCTAATGTAGCATCCGGGCTCTTGAGGAAGTAACCGAAGTATAGTTGCGTAGTCTACAGATGTGATCGCAAAACGAGGTAAGGTAAAGTTTATAATATGTAGGTGAGTTTTAGTTTTATAATCTTATTACCTGAAACACACCACACCAAGATTATTATCCCTAAAAATAATAATGGCGATTACACGACCCTTATCCACCACACTACCCCCGATCATCACGGCCGACAGCATAGCTTCAAAGGTGGACATAAAATGTCGATCACAACAACTCTGTGACTCGTGCTCGATCTTTCGATCTTCCCGTGTTCCGAGGCCATACCTATGAGTATGCTAGGCTCGCCAATCAAACCTCGAAGACCCTGCGCGTGCAACATGGCTTACACCCACTGTATGCGAACGACGAGATGTGTGACACCCGATCATCACGGCCTGCCTCATAACGTAAAACTTTCTTGGTGGTGCGCAACGAGGGAGAACACAATTTTGGTATTTGTTAGGGATCATCCTATTTATGATGCTACCGTTGTATATCTAGCATATAAGCAATCAATAGGATGCACACAAGACAGCACACAATAATGATGCAATGAAGTGCGATGTGACATGGTCGATGCGCCTGGACCTTCATGGCGCCATGTGCCTGGCCCCCGGCGCCCCGGCATGGCTCCGAGTCTACAGAGCCCTCCATTGCCTTCGACAGTACGAGTAATATCAAAACTTACCGTAACCATGTCACATAAAATAACGCCTCTGCAAAACAAAGTTAGACGCCTCTAGCTTTATTTAGTTTTGCAAGTTTTACGTGGCTGATAGGCTTATTCGTAAGAGAATCGCTTCCCTACCTACGAACTTTGTACCACAACGTCGATCGTACAATTGCATGTTTAAGCATCCCTTTCGGGCCCTCCATTGAAAATGTTTTGCCGACTAGAGGGAGAGAGACAGACACCCGCCAGCCACAGATACGGTGCAAGCCGTATGTCAGTAGTGGAACCAGTCTCGCGTAAGCGTACGCGTAAAGTCGGTCCGGGCCGCTTCATCAACTCAATACCGAAGGCATCGCAAGTGCACGCTAGAGGGTAGCAAATATAATTAATTGTATTTTCCAATGAATTAAATCAATTAATATGCCTTGCTATATAAAGGGGGAAGGGGGTGTGCAAACCCCTTGGCTCCCCCATGTGGGACTAAAGGAGGAGAGGGGAGGGGGGGTTCGGCCGAACCCCCCTCGGGCTTCTCCTACTCCTAGTCCAACTCGGACTAGGAGGCCCAAGCCTCCCTTCCTTGTGGGGTGCGGCTCCCCCTCTTGGGCCCTCTTAGGGTCCATGTAGGTGGGAGCCCCCTTTTTCCTTTATTTAATTAATATTAAATTAATATAAAAATCTCATTAATTCATAATTAATATATTTATATATAATTCAATATCCCGTGACTCCGAAACTATTTCAGAACCACCCGAACAACTTTCGGACATTCCCGGAACCATTCCATACCTCCCCGGAACTCCTTCCGGACCACCGAAACTCTTTCCGGATCATTTCTCTCTCTCCAACAAATCTCTATAAAATTCCAGAACCTATCTCCTGGTGTCGCTAAGACCTTAAGTTTGTTACGCTACGGTTCGAGAACACTCCAGACATGGTCGAGACACTCCGCTCACCAATGACCGTCAGGGATACCTGGAAGTATATGACGACCCCTGTGCATTCTACGAATATCGTCGTTGAACCATAAATATGACATTCATTCCCTTTGTCTCTGCGATACTACCTTGTCCGACATATGATCGTAGACACACCGATGTCTTTGTTGTATCTCGTTACCGACGAAGGTTATTAACTCGTCTGCGATATTACATCTCCATGACCTAGTCATAAGCTGCGCATCTATATAGATGCAATATCACCGAGTGGGCCCAGAGTATCTTTCCATTACAAGAATGAACAAATCCCGCTCTTGATCCTTACGTCTTGATGCTCTTTCGGAATACCCAAGATGGACACCGTTATTGTCATGCTATATAAGACACAACGTTTGATGCTCTCAAAGCACCCCTACGAAGCATTAATAAGTACGGTCTCACGGTCTAAGGAATAAGCTATCATATTCTTATCTATTGCAAATGACAAACATCGTAATACGATCTTATTGCAATACTTTGCGTATGTCCATCACCTTATTCAACTAACAAGATGACCCCATTGTCAACCGACGTCATTGTCCTTGATCGGGAATCTCGATCAACTGTTGCCCAATGGACTAGCTCATATAGAGGCTTGCTTGGGACCTGGTTGTCTATGTATCACACGTGTATTAATAATTCCGATTAATACAGTTATAGCATAATACACAAACCTATTATAAACTTATGAGATAATGCAATAAATACTATTTATTTATTTGCCTCTAGCACATATCTCCTTCAGCTTCCTCGTGCCGGCCACGCCGCGCTCCGCCATGCGCCCGCGTGCTCGCCGCCGCGCGCTCGCTGCCGCGCTGCGCCCGCCGCCGGCTACCTCCACCCGACGGCCCGCGTCCCCGGCCGCCGCCGTGCGTTTCGCCCGTGCCGCGTCGCTTCCCCGCTGCCTCTTCCGATCGCGTGCACGTCGTCTCCGTCCGGTGTTCCCCCCGCGTCCGCCGCACGCCAGGTGTTCGACACAATGCCCGCAAGAACTTCGGCGTCGCTTTTGTGCCCGAGTTGTCCACCCTTCGAGGTGTTGCTACATACGCGTGTGCGTCCTCTTCCGGTGCCGCGTGCCGTGACTGCCCATGTTCGTGTCGCGGTGCCCGCCGTGCGTTTTTCCTTCCGGTGTTCGTTGCCGAGCTCCTACGTGCCACGACTACCCGGCCACTTTCACGACACCGACAAACGACGATGCCCCGGTTCCGCGACGACTACTTTCTCTACGGACCGAAGACGTCGGTTTCGAACCCTAGTTCACCCGATCCGACGTACGGACCCAATCCCTAACCCTAAACCTATTTTATTAAATGTCATCTATCTTGTGCATTTCGCATCATAATTGCATGTGTTGCATCTCTTGGGTTTGGAGGGTGTAGCAAATCACCTAAATAATTCAATATGGAATGTGTGGGGTAATAAATATATATATTGCCCCATTCCATTTAATTTAATTAGATCACCCATGCCATGTGTTGCAAAGCTAACCAACATTTAATATTGCTGGTAAATAAATAACTTGCACCTAAAAATAAATTGTCGCAATCCCGGTTCCGCTTAATTTGGATTAAGTGCATCTCGCATTGCATCTTGCCATGTCATTCATCTGTCGCATGAGCATGCTGGATCTTTTGACGTAGTTGTAAAATGCATCTTTTACGCTTTCCAGTGTTTGTTGCTTCTTCGCGGATACGACGTTGAGATATGTGAGCAACGACAAGATCTGCTTCCATGCGGGATTCCAGACAAGCAAAATTTGCTTGATTACCTATACATTGTCTTTCATTCCTGCCGTTGATCTCTGCTACCCTAGTTATCGATTCTTATCGCGATCCCATCACATGTTTATCCTGCAGCCCATACAGCTTTATCCCCACATCCCATCACCTGTTGTTTGTTTATCTGTTGGCCTTGTGAGTCGTAGCGCATGCTTAGAGTTGTTTGTGCGAGTCGTCTGTTGGTCTTATGTTTCATCTGCTTAGTATGATATATCTTTCTACCTTAATAAAATGTTATTTTATATTGGGGTATTGTAATTAAAAGATAAGGCACCAGGCGGAAGGCCTTGCGAGGTGCTTTGTTCTGCTCAGTGTCGACCTAGGAACTGAGATTTTGTCCTCGGATCCAATTTTGAGCGCACTAACCACTTGTGGGAGGCCCTATGGAGCCCCCCTCGACTTTGAACGGATCTTCAGCTTGTCCAAGTGCCGCAACTAGTTCGGGTTTTCCATTTGCTCATATCCATGTGCATGATGATGATGATTGAAGAGAGGTTACTTGATACGGGGGGTCATATAGGGGGGGTGCGCGCGAAGCGGACAATTTCTACTGTGGTTTGAGCCGCATGGCGCGTGGACACAAACTAATGAGTCCGCAATTGAGATTCGGCCGGACTCTTGACGCGGGTAACAACTCATATGGGTGGCACTTGGACTTGTTGTAGTGAAGGAATAAGTCGTGTTGAGAAGCCCTGGTGCTTGCTTGGGTTGATCATGTGAGTATGGGTACAGTAGTGCACCCCTGCAGGATATAATCTTATCGATGAGCCGTGTACACGGTTATGGACGACTTTGGTGATGATGCTGGCTAACAAGATCTAGACAACTTGCACGTAATTAATGTTAATTAAATTGACTAGTAATATAGAATTACTTTCACAATAAATTATAATTAAAACTGTTCAACGTGTGAGTTTCCCGAATTGCTTCCTCATATTTGGTTAAGGGGGTTAATTCGAGAATGGGTTATGTTTGGTGTTAGTTGTAGTTGTTTACTTATGCGCTCTCTTATCCCTCTCTGATTAGACGAAAGTTGTAGCGTGTCTCTTTAGGTTGCTAGTGCTGCTGCCGCTAAGTCCACCTCCCCTATATTTTGGGAGATGGTGTAGAAAGTAGGCAAGTCGGTTTTGCTTGCCAGGGAGTGCCCTGACCCTCTTTTGGGATGTGCTTTATGTGCAGTCAACAGGTTTGAAGTCAGACGATGTTAGCTTGGGAATCCCTCCGGCTAGGCTGGGCAGGGATATGGCGCCGTTGCTTATCTTCAGGACTCTTAGTCCAATTTGTATCTTATCCGTAGTCGGATACTATTTTTTTTCTTCCGCTGTCATTTGAATCTTTGTATTGTATCATTTGTATCTTGACTCGTTCGAGTCGTTGCTGTAATTTATCTTCTGTTGTATTTGTGGATGTATCGGAACTGTTGTAATGTTATCACAATTCCACCCACATAATGGGCATGCTTCGGCGTGCACATTATGTCTGGTGGGCGACCTAAAATCGTTATTATGCGGATTTTGGCGGGAACGCTTAAATCTACATAGTACCGATTTTAGGGCGTCACAGTAGACGCATGCTTTTTTTGCTTGGTTGTGTTAGTTTGTTACATAGGACCATGAGGAACCAACATCTCATGTGTTCAGTCGCATAATTCCATGCCCGACACCCGAAACGGGAGTTTTCACCTCTAAGTGCAATAACTTACTACGTAGTAAGAGGGGTTCCGACACTCCGGACCCTCGCCCCGGCGAAACCCCACATTGAATGGAAACGTCAACGTTTATCCCTTCCCCCGTGTGGTATACTTTCTCCGAACGATGGTAACTCGGTGGAGTTTTTTGTTTTGTGTTTGTTTGGTTAGATCATAGGATCATGTTAAACCGTGGAAACTACTCCCGTAATTCGTATTTTATAGTTTGGTAAATAAGTGTAACTACAATGTAGGATGTGAAAAATGTAAATGGTAGTGTCCTAACTAATACTGATAAAAGTCCACAAAAATAGTAAACCAGAAATTGAAATAAAAGAGGAAAAACAAAACGAAAAATGAGAACAACAATGCACACGACAAAGAAATAGACGCACGGCAAAGAGCTTATTTGCCGTGCGCTTTCCTGGAATGACACACGGCAAACCAATTGGCTCACGGCAAAGAAAACCCGCACGGCAAAACCCTTCTCCTATCTCTACAGCCACACCACAACGCACTGTGCAAACTCTCTCGCACTCACTGTCACACACACCACGCACACCGCCGCCGTCCCCCGCATCGCCGCCCCCCACACGCGCCTCCACCGCCGCCGCCGCCCCCACCCCGCGTCTCCACCGCCGCCGCCACCCCTGCATCGCCGCCCCCACCCCGCGCCTCCCCGGCCGCGCCTGCATCGAGCTCGGCGCCTCCCCTACCGCTGCCATGCTCGAATCCCCCGCGCCGCCCGAAGCTGCCCGGAGCTAGCCCCGTCGTCCAGTCTTTCTGGTAAGTTTGTTTAACTTCTCATCATTCTATAAATCCGAGATTGCACTAATGGCTTTGACCCTATTTTACCTATGTGCATGCTTGTAGGACTACTTCTCCCACCTGCCGGAGGACGAGGAGGACTGCACAAAGATCCTTATGGGGATGCTTCCTCAGATGGTGACAGACATGCACTACGAGGCTGGCGTGATCTCTGTTCGCAATTGGTACGCTGAAAAGATGATCGCGATAAAGAAGAAGAAATCCCGGGACATCTTGCTGCAGCCATGGCAGTACCTGCAGGTAGCTTCATTTCTACATTTGTCAATTTTATTGACCGCACTGTAATATCATTAATATGTGTGTTCTTTGTACGTAGGTGCCTCCTCCGTTCGTCGGTAACGATGCTACGTGCCACCTTGCGATGGTAGCGTGGTGGACTAGTCAGGCGTACCTCAAGTTGCACGAGGAGGGAAAGGCAAAGCGGGCGCACAACAAGGGTGGAACACACCGCCAAGGCAACCTTTGCCTTAACGAAGTCATACAAAGGGAGGTAAGAAAATGCATTCTTTAATCCACCTACTTATGTTCGTGCTCTCTTTTGCAATAGCATTTCCTTTTCACCTATGCTTGTGCTCTCTTTTGCAGGCCGTGAAGACCGGCGAAGAACCCTCCCCCTTCGCCGTTTGGTCCAAAATGCGTACAATGGATAAGCCGGATCCTGTGACAGGGTCCTTGTGGATCAACGACGGTGCCCGGCTCAGGAGCGAGGGGTACACGGGAAAGTTCAAGGAGCGCAACGGTGTGGACGCTGACCCTCTCACCAGTCCACTTGATATTGAGGCTATCGTGCTTGCGGGGGAAGGCAAGGCGAATGGCCGCTTGTGGATAGGTGACGGCTTCGTCGACCCTCGCATCGTCCCGTCTCTACGTCGAGTCCGTCGTGGGAGGGCGCCTGCTGTGGAGACCCGCCCACGAGTTTCGTCTCTAGCTGTCGAGGAGCTTCGGGTATGTTCTTCAGACAATACATTTTATTACATGTTCTTCATTGCAACATTCATGAAATCACGATGACATAATGTAGTCCGAGTTGGCCGAGGACAGGAGACGTCGTCTTGAGGTCGAGGAGCAGGTTCGTCAGAAGCAGGAGCAGATCCAGCAGCAGCAGGAGCAGATGCGACAATCACAGGAGCAATCACAGAAGCAGATACGGCAATCACAGGAGCAGATGCGGCTAGCACAGGAGCAGATGCGGCTAGCACAGGAGCACTCGAGGCAGATGATGGAGTGGATGACGAGCACGATGCAGCGCATTGCTCCTCCAGCAGACGTGACTCTTGCTTTCCCTCCACCCCCTCCACTGACGATTCCCATGGGTATGTTGTAAACTTGTCTTTCTATTCATCTTATTGTTTTAACTAAATTATTTGTGTAATGTGAGTATTTTTCCATGTTGCAGATGGATACAGGATCGGTAGGTGGATCTCACTCGATTGCGTCGTCGCCGCCTGGTGGCGAGGATGATCCGGAGGGGCAGCCCCGCGTCTCCAACTGTACCGTTGTGAAGGCGCTCCAGTGGGTACGCACACATGACTTAGCTTCTTTACTTGTCAAAGTTGACATTTTAACTTAGTTCAATTTTGCCGATGACATTGACACTTAGCTATTTTAGTTGTCAAACTAGCCATTGCAACTTAATTAGGCTCCATTTCAACTTAGCTAGTTTTGCCTTACATGAAAAACTATCCTTTGTAAAGAGACAAATGGAACTAGCAACAGTGTATACTATTAGTTAGCCATGCATTTGCTTCGTTCCTTGCACATGAATGGAAAAAAGAGTCTGCTGCGGTCAAAAGTTGGCTTTCAAATTCCTGTACTTCTCCTATGCTTCCAAATATCCAAATTTTCCTTGCACATGAATGACAGCTAAGGAGTGCACATAGAACTAGCAACAATGTATACTAGTCGTGCTCCAAATTTTCCTTGCACATGATTTTTCCTAGCTATACTCATTATTTGTATATAAACTTGCAGCAGGGACAATGAGCGTCTATCTTCGGCATCCTTCTATCGTAGTGGAGTTCATGTGGTCAAGATTATGTCTATGCATGAAAGGAGAATGCTATGTTGAATTATGACTATGTGGTGTTTGAAATTATGTCTATGTTTTCTGGAGTATGAACTATGTTTAATTAGTCATATTGAGGAGGTTATGTCCTGTTTATACATGCTATGGAGCACTATTTAGTCATATATGTGTTTGAATTGTCAGCTGTGAATTATTTGTGAATTTTGTGTGAAATGCAGGGATATTTCAAAAACTAGTAAAAATGGCGCCAAATGGCTGATTTGCCGTGTATTACCACACGGCAAAGCCCTTTGCCATGTTGATACTCACGGCAAATCGGGGTACGTGTCGCGAGACTGTGCTCTCGGCGGCCAGAAGATGACCATATGGTACATATGCCGTGCGTTTCTGGTCAAGACACACGGCAAAGGCACAATTGACCAGACCAGCCAACATTTATGTGCCGTGCGTTTGTGGTGACGGCTCACGGCAAAGGAAAAATCTATGCCGTGCGTGACCACCTGGAGTGCACGGCAAAGGTAAATGATAAGCCGTGCTTGGCAGTCAGTGCACACGGCAAAGTTTAAAGATATGACGTGCGTGAACTCGCAGGACACACGGCAAAATTTGAAGATATGTCGTGCATGGGCACGAAGGACGCACGGCAAATCGTTGCTGAGGTGGACGAAGGGCTGACAATATCCTAACAGATATGTGCCGTGCGGCGCTCGTGCAGCTCACGGCAAAGGCTTTGCCTTCCATTTTGCAAAAAGCTCACGGCAAAGGATCTTTGCCTACGGGTATTATGCCGTCCAGTGTTTGTCGTGCGAGTGCTGACGGCAGAGCCTTTGCCGGGTTCAATGACGCCTTTGCCGACCGTTTGTGCATGACGGCACATTCCGTTTTTCCGGTAGTAACCCTCGGTTTAGGAAGAGGAGAATGTTGAGACTGTTGTTCAGGTTCTTTCTTCACTAGCCACATCCATTTTTCATTAGCAACCCGTTTGGCATGATCAGGTGCATATTTATCTGATCCAATTGAGTCAATTCACACCTATTGTTTCAACATCCATCGGACCTTGCAGCTAGCTAATGCGCTCTGGTTAATTTCTTTCTGTTTCAGCTGCCAAGTCCTTAGTCTTGGGACCAAGTCTGCTCCTGCTGAAGACATACTTCATACTGACCGTGGAGACGTGCATCTATAATTCCTCCAATATGTTTACTTTATGTTCATTTTATTTCCTGCTGCAAGTTAAGCTAGAAATTGGAACACTGAGTTTTAAACCTGATTTCAGGTGCAAAACAGTACCCGATTCACCGGGGCAAAAAACATGTAGGTAAAAAAACCTATCCGTCAGAGACCATTTTATGATTTGTAACAACAGCTTTATACGAATTGTTCTTATGTCAGGTGGACGGACTATCAGACCAAATATCGTTCGCTGCCATGGCGGCCTCCAGATGCTTTATATGCCAGCACCTTGGAGCTCAGCATCGCTCCTCCTCACCACAGCACTGTGGCATGAAGGCGTTGTGATCTGGACATGACCAGCGGAAGAATCTGTATCAGCTTCATCAGTTATCCGTGTTCTCGTTGGCATGCTAATTAACTTTGTGTTCATCGACCGGGGCGGTAGCTCTTATGTTTGAACTTTGAACATGATAAGATGTACGAGAAAACAAAGAGACTAAGTGAATCAACAATTGCATTTTTTTAATTCATGATAGAGTGAGTCATTTTGAGGTGCATGTGGGTCATTTTGTTTTGCCCGTAGCAACGCACGGACATTTTACTAGTTATTTATAAGACACACACAAGTGGTTTGACCGGTGCACTTTGGTCACAAACAGGCCACGCAATCCTGTTTTCAGAAAACCCTAGTGTATTAGGGGGGCATAAAATCGGACCACCATCCTCTTCGTCCACGTTCCTCGCTATGGCGGCCACCACCCATTCTGCTCCAATTTCCCCACGCGCCGTCCTCCATCCCCGGCAGCCGTGACTTTGATGACATCTCAACCATCCAAAGAAAATCCAATGGTAAGAAATAGATCTATTTGATAAATTCAAAATTAAAATTAAAAAATTGAAAAAATCCAGCAATTCTTATATGCTGTGTTCTACATTATGTGAAAGTTTTATCAAAAATAGAAATTGAAAATACAGTTTTTGTTCAAAATTTGGTGGAAAACTTAAAACGAGGTTTATGCATAAACTGTTTGTCCAAATCTTACAAAACTTTCAACATATAAGAATTACTGAATTTTTACAAAATTTTCTTACCACTTTTAATTTTGACTTTGTCATATAGATCTATTTCTGACCTTTGAATTTCTTTTAGATGGTTGAGATGGCATCAAAGTCATGACTGAACTTTGAGCTTCAAAGTCACTAAAGTTGCGTCTGAAGTTGCGTCCGCCCGGCAGCAGCTGTGCCGCCCTCAATCCCCAGTGGATACCGCGCCACCCTCCACCTCATACCTACGTGCTACCATGGCCATTCCTTATACCCATGGTCCTGCCTGTTGTTCCTTCCCATCCATCTACTCCAGATTTCATGTTGAAGACCACCGCGCGGGCCTGCTGCCCCAGCAGAGCGCTCCTAATTCCGGTGACCAGCGGCATCCGCCGGAGTCAGGGAAGACAACTATGCCGCACACACAAATTCAATCGCGTTGGCTCGCTTGACTCAAACAAGACGTAGTAGAGACCTAGGCGGACACGGCGTTGGTCTTCGATTTGTCCAGGAAAAGTGTCAAGCATATGAAGCAGTTAGACATGACCTGCTTGAGGTGGAAGACAAGCCTACCACCCGTCATGTCTTTTTTTTATCTCACTACAGGTGAAACACATTTTTGCAATATGACCCTCCTAATATAACACTTGGATGTTTCCTAAAAAGTTCCAGTCGAGAATGGGATGACGCGGCCTGTTTGAGACCGAAGTGCACCCGCCTGCAGTGGCGAATTTAGCGTCTGGGCACCCTGGGCACGTGCCCGGGCTCAGCGATGCCGGTTAGACGTACTCCGGCGAGCTGCTGGGGCAACATAGAGGTCGCATGAACGGTCAGATTCAGCATATCGATCTGAAAAAACGTGTTTCTGTATATGGGCTGTATTACTCCGTATCCTGGCTAGAGCATTGGGCCATAAGCCCACAGGGACAGCCACAAGTCATCGATCGATCCGATCGATCAGCATAACAGCAGTTTAGAAAAGCTAAAAAGAACAGCAGTTTAGAAAATCAACGATCCTCAACGCGAGTAGCGACGACTGCGGCGTAGGGTGCCCTAGCTCGGAGACGCCGCAAGTGGCTCCCGTCAGGCGGCGAATCCGACACGAGACTGCAACGTGCGGAAGCGCAAGCGGCAAGGAGGTGATTCCGGCGAGTCGGCAACGACGGAAGTTCTGGCTCATCAGCGCCGCAACATATGGAGGCGGGAAGGTGTAGTAGACCGGGACCGGCGACGACGTCAATGGCGATCGGCACATTCCGCACACGGCAGCTAGGTGAGTTTTCTCTATAGTTTACAGCAAAATTCCGTAATTAAACAACTGTGGCCAGTGTTAAATTTTACTTGTTTAATTTAAGATTTGGGGGGATTTCTTGTTCACACAATGAATTCATCACAAGTGGAACCACCGCAAGACCCACAGCCAAGTAATGAAGATGAACAAAATATCATCAGCGATGCCAATGATGACATTGGCGAGGTTGAGAACTGGATTGAGCAAGAAATGTTCGATGAGGAATGTGTGAATTTTTTTATTCTTGGTAGAAAAATAAGTCTTAGTTTTCAGTGTGCCCAGGCTTTAATAAATCGCTAGATTCGCCACTGCCCGCCTGTTAAGTTGTGTGACCAACTGACCAGTTATTTCCTTTTCCAAATGTGTGACTTAGCTCGAATGCAGGTCTTACTTAGCTCGAATGTAGGTCGAGATTGACTCTTTGACTCGATTCCAACTAAACGCGCTCGAATTTTAGCCTAACTTGTTCAAACTTACTCATTGTGTTTCACAATATAAAATGCTTAAGTGTTTCACTTATTGTCTAGATTCAGACTCTAGACACATGTGTACACATTTTAGGTAAAAAAATACCTAAATCATTTTATACTTTGAAACAGAGGGAGAGTTCATCACGTATGGATGCTACGTGGAAATTCCACTTTCATCCACTCACGTACCCGAACGGAAGTGTATCAGAGGGTTCCATTACAAATTGAAACCCATGTATAGAAAGGAGTGCATGGAGGGATCTAATTAATCTCGTCTGGGTTAAAACCTCCTGGGAAACAAACCCGTGAAACAACGCCTAAATACGGCAAATACGTATAGTAACTTTGCATGGTCCTCCAAGCAAACCCGTGGAACGAGGCCTACATCTCATGTGAAACCAGCCGCCGCCGCCGTGATACGAATACGATCGAGTGCCACAAAACCGATCAGGCCGATCGACATGGACTCCAGCTGCAAGCGCCGCCGCGTCGACGCCGCCGATCAGTTGAGCGACCTGCCGGACTGCCTGCTGCACGGCATAATCTCGTCCCTCGGGTCACGCCAGGCCGTGCAGACGAGCGTTCTGTCGCGGCGATGGAGGCACCTCTGGCGCGACGTGCCCTGCGTCGCCGTCGACGAGCGGGAGTTCGCCTGTGAACCGTGGGAGCGCTTCGAGGACTTCGCGGATCGCCTGCTGACAACGATCCCGCCCGAGACGCGGCTCGACGCCTTCCGCCTGCACCTTCACGGCGCCAGCATGGGCCACAGCGGCAGTCTCGCCACCTCCGACCGGTGGGTCCGCCGCGGCCTCAGCCGCTTCCCGGCCGTCGTCGACATCCGTGCCGGCCCCGGCTGCCATGTCCGCTGGCGGCCTCACCGACCTTACTCCTGCACCGACGCCAACGCCTCCCAGACGCTGCAGTTCACCCGGCGACTCACCACGCTGCGCCTCGTCGGCGTCAACCTGGAGGCTGCCTTTGTTGAGGACCTCGGCAGGCACTGCCCGGTGCTCGAGGAGCTCCACGTCGAGCGGTGCTCCATGGAGAAGCTGGCCCTCGTCTCCTCGCCCACGCTCAGGCGCCTCCACATCGTCGATCCCCAGCAATCACGCCCCTGCGCCCACCTAAGGATCGTCGCCCCGCGCCTCGCCTTCCTGCGCCTCGAAACCCGTTACGACGGCGTCGGCTGCTACTGCCGCGCCGGAGAGCCCACGCCGGAGCCGGAGCCAGAGCCGCTGCCGTCGCTGGCCGAGGCGACCATCCGGCTGACGGAAACGGCACTCCTCCACTGGCAGCGGAACCAGCGAGACCGCAAGAAGCGCAAGCTCGACTTCTTGAAATCCATGCGCGCCTTCCTCGCCCTCCTCCCCAACGTCACCAACCTACATCTCGCCGGATTCAAGACCACGGTACATTACATGCATAAAATATACGCCCCGTTCGACTCACGCTAGCTACATCTGTCCGGTCTTCATGCATGCATGGTGAATTTTTCCAGGCATTGCTAGAGGAAGAAGAACCCCAGGAATTCCCGGTGCTCCATAGCCTCAAGAACCTGCTCCTGGAAGAATGCGATGTTGGACTCAGGTTTCAGGCCTTGAAAAGCATTCTCCGGAACACACCCAACTTGGAGAAGCTTGCATTGCACCGATGCACGGTAATAGCCTGCGTCATTACCCTCATTTCATTTTATTTTTTTGCATCTCCATTCTCCAATTAGTTAACTTGTCGATCGTGCACCGCCTGCAGTTTCTAGCTCGCCCAGCCAAGAAAAGTAGGGAGAGCGGACGGAGGTTGACGCCAACTGTTTTCTGGTGCGAGAACCTGAAAACGATTAGAATCGAGGAGCGACAGAAGGACGACGCGACAGCCCTCGTCAAGGTTCTCTCAGTAATCTCCAAGGGAATGTGTTCAGCGCAGTGGAAGCGGGTCCAGAAATCGACTACAGTTGTATGGAAAAAAACATAAACTTACTAGGAAGCTCTTATGAAAACAAAGAAGAGAAAAGACGAACTCGCCTGTTGTCATCAAAAGCATCAAACAAGTTGGAAAGCTTGTCTAGATTTATCACGGCCACAGAGTAATGTGGGGTTTTACAATGTATGGTGCCCTGGTGGATGCATATAAGAGTAGCAATTGTACTTAACAAACAGTAATACATAGTGTTATCACAGCTTGTAGCTTTCGTACTCTCTAGTAGTTTCGTTTCTTGACATGGAGCTGGGGAGAAAATCCCTGTTAACTCGGTATGTTGGATCTAGATTTATCATGGCTACGGAGGAGTATATGGTTCTATATTTCTCATGAACAGAAAGAACCCTCTCTTGGTATGAATAAAAAAGATCAAACAACTTGGATTACTGGATCTCGGTTTATCATTATATTACATTCCAAACCATTATATGGTGGATGCATGTACTTAATCTCCAATTTCACAGTAAGAGCATTATGCAAACATTTGGAACATCAAAACTTTCATGTACATATTTAAAAAATTATAAATCCTTTGGTTTAAACTTTGTTTCTTCTTGAACCTCCTGCCGCTGAATTACAGGGGGGGGGCAAAAAGACAGCCTATTAAGACCACTGTCTGTCTTGACACCTGCTATGAAATTTGGTAAGGTTTCAGGTGACACATTTGGGTCTGTTCTGTTTCAGTTCACAGTTGGCCCAATCAAATATCCAGTGCTTCTTTCAAGCAACAATTATATGTACCCAAATCACACGATTCGATGAAAGAACGAAACCTCCAGTTCCAACCTTTATTGTACCCATCAGCACTTCAGGATCCAGCTTACAATACGGTAAAAAAGACAATATCGATACATAGTTCACAAGAGAAAAGGTGCTCACAGCAGCCCCCACTATATACCCAATCATGGAATCAGTAGTATCTTGCCAATGTGGGAGCTCGACTCCATCAATTTGTGAGATTCGGCTGCTTCAGAGAGAGGGAATGTCTTGTAAACCACAGGCTTCACCTTGCCTGACACGACGGCTGGCCATACATTTTTCTCCACCTCGCTGACAATCTGAGCCTTATTAACGAGGCTTCGGTTCCGCAGTCCAGCAGCTGCACAAAATCATGGTAATTCAACCATGTAGAAAAATTACTAATGACAATTTGGAATAGTACAATCATGTAAAAAATGAAGCAAACAACAAACATTGACATCAGATTTTGAACAGAAAAATGTCATAACGAGAATAACATAAATCTAAAAGAGACGTGGTTTCCTATGTATAGAACCATCCAACCTTGTATGGTCAATCTTCGGGCAAGCATAACCCCCATGTTCACTTCAGTTACAACGCCTCCCATGAAACCGATAATGAAAAGTCTGCCATCAACAGCTAAGCTGTTCAGATTGCGCTGGAGATAAGATCCACCGATATTGTCCAGAATAACATCAACACCTGCTCAAGACATATTCATTCTATAGTTAAATTGTATATAAACTTAAAAGGTATGACTTGGAAAGACAGTAGGTGCTGGCAACAACAACAGAACACATAATTGTATCACTCATTACAAAAGGGTAGCATCATACCCTTTCCATCAGTTTCTTCCTTTATGCGTGCTACAAAGTCTTCGGTTTTGTAGTTTATACACATATCTGCCCCCAAATCTTTGCAGGCAGCCAGTTTTTCTTCGCTTCCTAGAATAGCAGAACAGAGTAACCAGCGGAATTTTAGAAACAACTTACTAGTATATCTTATTTCTGTTAAAAAAAACTTTAATATTATAACCAACAAACCTGCAGTAACAAAAACCTTAATACCAAGGTGCTTTGCGATCTGTATAGCAAATGTACCAATTCCACTTGATCCACCATGGATCTGCAAACATTGGAGGTACCCAATGATCAGGAACAAATGCAGCCACAATTCACCTATTGTTGCAAATAAGTAACTGCAAAAGTAGTTCACACTCCATCCGAGTAAACAAGCATCATTTACTTTGCTACTTATCAGTTACTCAGTGAATGAGATTTACAGGCAGTCTGATACTCCCATTCCCACAAAGTGCAGCAAATTGCCGGGCCATTTGAAACCAATCATCCCACGGAAAGAAAAATTAGCAAGAGAGATTTTCTTACGAGCAGTGATTCACCGGGGGAGAGATGGCTGGTCATGAAGACGGTGGACCAGACGGTGCAGGCCACCTCCGGCAAGCCGGCCGCGTCCGTGAGCGACACCCCCTCCGGCACCGGGAGCAGCTGCCCCGCCGGCACGACCACCTTCTCCGCATACCCGCCGCCGGTAAGCAGCGCACACACCTGGATCGAAACAGCATAATAAGCCCAAAAACTAAGCATCACCATGGTCCATTCCATCCATGGGGAACGCAGTACGCAGGGTAGGCGAGCCGACCGCACCTTGTCGCCGACGGCCCAGCGCGGGGGAACGTTGGGCCCGAGCGCTAGGATGGTGCCGGAGCACTCGAGGCCCGGGTAGAGGGAGGCGCCGGGCGGCGGCGCGTACCTGCCCTGCCGCTGTACCGTGTCGGCGCGGTTGACGCCGGCGGCGGCCACCCTGACGAGCACCTCGCCTTCCCCCGGCGCCGGGAGGTCCTCCACCTCGCGCGCCTCCAGGGCCTCCGGCCCGCCGGGGCTCGAGATCACCACCGCCCTCATCGTCGTCCTCGTCCGCTTGCTCAGCTGCCGGCTTGCTCACGTCTCAAGGTGCCGAGCCACTGTGTCACGGCTCTGCTCTTCCTCCTACTTCTACGTGGGCCGAAATACATGGACCTAATGCGTAAACGGGAACGGCCGAACACCTAATTCAGCCCAATAGATATTACATGGCGACGACCATACGGCGTAAACCGTGAATAGGGATTATTTTTACATCAAATACATTCAGTCTCTCCAACAACTAAATGTTCTAAAAACATTAGGGCTGCACATGGCTCTACAAAAGAAGAAGAGACAATAAAAAATCCCGCTATAGTCACTCTCAATAAAAATCCTAATATGGTTATAATGACACCGAATCCGTTTTCAAAAAATGTTATCATATTTTAATGAATAGAAGCATGCATTCAAATTGATGAATAAAAGCATACATCATCTAAATTTCAATAGAAAAGTTTACAAACACAATGTACTAACTGTGGGTCGATTTAGCTAATCAAATTGGTCACTCAAACGTGCCTCCACTCACCCAACTCTTAGTTCACATGCCTTATTGGCCTCTCTTTTCTTGGTCGGGTGAGTGATCCAAGAGACGACCATGCCCATTATCATCATGAGACATATAAGTCGTGTCATTGCATCCCTATCACATGGGCCTAGTTATAAATTCTCATGATTCATATCTCACACATGCAACTTGTATCAAGGTGGTTTTAAGGAAAAAAATCAAACGATTAGTAAAGTTGCGGTTATCCTAGTTTTATGTAATGTGATTATACAATCTTTTAAGGACTTATTTCATTCATATGATAAAAAAGGAGTCGGAATAGCAAACCTATAAAATTAGAATGTCATGTCTAGGATTTCTTTGGATCACAGGATTATAAAAAAGAACACAAAAAATGTAAAAACACGAGAACTTGAGAGAGGATTGCAGATGTAAAATTGAGTATTGCACAACAGCGAAAAACCACATTAATGGGCAGGTGGATAGAAAACATAGATAATGCGCATGAATGTAAAAAGTAATATTAGAGCATATCTTGAAATTTCTATTAAATTGGTTGTAGAAATGCAATACATAGGAATTATAAGGTGGCATTTCTTTAATCCAAAGGATTCTTGTGAAGGAATCACGTGATTGGAATTCTCCAAATTTGTTATGAAGATACTTCTAATCCAAAGAGGGCATAAATGAACCTTTACTAAGTGATATGATCCTATGAAAATAGACAGTTTTCAAAAGAAAAATTTCATAGAATTTCAATCCTATATATATGTATATATATCTTTTTAAAAACATACTCCCTCTGTTTTTAAAATATAAAATGTTTTAGTTTTTGTCCATGTTCAGATTTTAATGTGCATATTAACTCATTTTAGTATGCACTTAAACAACATGTGTAATCCTAAAAACATCTTTAAAAACTTTAAAAACCTATATAAGTACAAAATGATTCCCGTTCCATAAAAGTGCGCGTGCTCTATTTGTGTGTTGTCATTTGTGTTTGTCTTGGACTGTTGGTAGTGGTAGGAGCAGGGGGAAAGAGATGGCATGGAGTTCGTCACCACCACCCACGGCGCCGGTGCGGAAGCTGCGCGGCTCACCAATCTCGGCCGCCGGCGGCTAACGGGAGGCAGGAGCAAAAGCGTCGCGGAAGGACCCTATTAGTTTCCGGCCAGCTACCACACATCGGACCGATCGATCGATCGAAGCAGGGTAGGGTTGGCTGGTGTGGATTGAGTCGCAGATTCCGTCGGCATGGCCAGCCTCCGCCTCTCCGCCTGGTCCTCCTCCGCCGCCTCCGCGCGAGGCTTCCCGCCGTCGCCGTCGCACTTGCGCGGGGGACGCAGCAGCCGCTGCGCTTCGTCCTCCCCGCCATCGGCGCCGCCGCCGCCATCTCTGGGCCGGCTCCGGGTGGGGACGGAGCGCCAACTGCACTGGGACTGCCGCGGCGGCGACCTGGCAGGGGGAGGGGGCAAGAGGGACTACGCCAAGGAGATGGAGGCGGCGGTGCGCGTCGTGCAGGTCGCCTGCACGCTCTGCCAGCGCGTGCAGGACTCGCTCCTCCTCGCCGACCCCGCCTCCGGCTCCGGCGGCGTCCACTCCAAGCTCGACCGCTCTCCGGTCACCGTCGCAGGTTTTGTACTGTCACCCCCCCCCCCCCCCCCCCCCCACTCCCTCTTGAACACTAGTACTGTCACTTCAGTATTCCCAGTAGTATTCACCAATCGTTCCACACCCCAAACCACAATTAGCAACGAGATTAGTCAAAGTAAAACATTGGTGTATTAGAAAAATATGTTAGTTCGGTCACAATGCCTACTGCTTAGTTAAATCGGCGCTGTTGACTTCTGAATTGTGGTAATCCTTTTTTCCATTTGATAAATACAGTATAAGATTACATATTGCCACTGATTCTGGTTGACGTGACCTATTGTAATACTGACAGTGGGCTGAAATGCAATTAAAGTTGCAGCCCCGCAATAAAGTATAGTGGGTGTTATAAGTTCCAATATGGTATCAGGAATAGCTGATATATGAATATTATGCAACATATATTTTCATTGCCCCCAGAGGTTACATAAATTGGATACATGCATATTCTGCAATAAAATGGGGTCTTTGTGGTTAGAACCTAATATATCCGCCTATGTTCCTTATGCCAGATTGGGGCGTGCAAGCGACAGTAAGCTGGCTACTCTCGGATTGCTTTCGTGATGAAAATGTGTCGATCGTAGCAGAGGAAGATGATAAGACACTATCTAGTAGCGACGGCACTGCTTTGCTTGAGTCTGTGATCGCTGCTGTCAACGGTTGCCTGGTTGAAGCTCCAAAGTATGGTCTGAGGTCTCCGGAGAAAGACCTCAGTGCTCATGATGTTCTTCAAGCTATACGGAAGTGCAGCTCCACCGGAGGCTCAAAAGGAAGATTTTGGGTGCTTGATCCTGTGGATGGCACGCTTGGCTTTGTGCGTGGGGACCAATACGCTATTGCTCTCGCCTTAATTGAAGACGGGGAAGTTGTACTTGGTGTTCTCGGGTGCCCCAATTATCCAATCAAGAAGGAATGGCTCAACTATCACCAGCGGTACTACAGGTTGATGTCTAAGGTTGCTCCTCCTACATCAGGATCCTGGAACAAGGGTTGTGTGATGTATGCTCACAAAGGATGTGGCCAAGCTTGGATGCAGCCATTGGTTCATGACTTTGGCATGCTTAATTGGCATAACTCAAGGGAGATTCAAGTATCATCTGTCAGTGATCCAGTTTCAGCTACATTCTGTGAACCTGTTGAGAAAGCTAACTCAAGCCATTCCTTCACTGCTGGACTTGCTCATAGTGTAGGTTTAAGGTCAGTTCTTAGTTTCACCATATATGTCAGTACTCCTTACAATGTTAAAATTATATCACTAGAGTGCGGAAATTATTTCATAGATTTACATGTGCTAGTTGGTATCCTGTATTCCCGAATAGAGTACTGGTTTACATTAGCAGTTAGAATCAAGTAGCTTTTGGGTCAGCTGCATAGCGATTGCATGTTTTGGCTTCTGGATCCACTGTTTATTGATTTCTATTTGCTTACTTTTCAGAAATCGACCTCTACGTGTGTACAGCATGGTGAAGTATGCTGCAATAGCACGAGGTGATGCAGAAATATTCATGAAATTCGCTAGAGCTGGATACAAGGAGAAGATATGGGATCATGCCGCAGGGGTGGTCATCATTCAAGAGGCTGGTGGAGTGGTCACAGATGCTGGAGGTCGCCCCCTGGACTTCTCTAGGGGTGTTTACTTGGAGGGTTTGGATAGAGGCATAATAGCTTGTTCCGGAGCATTGCTACATCGGAGAATTCTGGGAGCTGTTGATGCTAGTTGGAACTCATCAACATTGTAACTGCAAGCAACAGAAACCCTTATAGCCAGATGGCCTGATCTTAGTCATGGTATGGTAAGTGCGAGTTCACAAAGCGTTTTTGCTCTATTTTAACCCTCTGGTCCAAAATGTTTGTGTCTCTTACCCTCTTGTATCTACGTATTTACAGGTAATCTGACTCATTTTGGTACGGAGGATTAGTCTGAAGCGCCTATTTTACCTCAAAATAGGGCCAGCATGTAGCATGGTAACCTGTCTGCTCATAAACAAGTCGCGGCATGCATACTGGCATTTGTTCGTCAAGAGCATATGTACATATGCTTATTAGCTGTTTTAATGGCTTGTATCATTCCCTTCTCCCTCGGGCATAACTTTGTAAGCTTGTCGGGTTGATGACAGTGCCAATAAATTCAATCATGAGCAATGTGCTCAACACCATTTGATGAGCCAGACAACTCAATTATTGTGTGCAAGTTTCTTGCTTCCAGTTCTTCTCATTTTCTAGATGCTTACCTGCTTCAGATAATACAAATTCCCACTCCATATATATGGTACATTCCACATGGTAAAATACCATTTTTGTTCCCTCCATACAGCCTTGTGTTTACAGTCACACGCATACAGCACAAGTAGGAAATATTCATGATTAAAACCATAATACAGACTGTGTGTACTGGACTGGAGCAAAGTGTAACTATTAGCTGGAGAGCTGCACGGAGCAGCACTGGCTGAAGAGCTCCTTGCTGCCGTCCTCGACGTTGTGCTCATGGTCCATCTTGGGCTGGAAGCTGCTCCACGCCGGCACCATCCCCGGGACGGCGTTGGTGTCGAAGCTGTGCACCAGGGAGACGGTCCTGAAGCTGCCATCGTCGTCGCCGTCCACCTCGTAGCCGGCGAGGAAGTAGAGCTGCCTGTCGACGACGGCCATGGTGAGGTACAGCTGCTGCGCCGACGGCGGGAGGCTGCTGGCGAGCAGCGACAGGTCCGGCAGCGCCGAGTGGTCCATGACGCTCCAGATGTTGAGCTCCCCGTCGTACACCTCCACGTGGCCCTTCCAGCTGTTCAGGCAGTCGCCGGAGCTGAAGAGCCGCCCGGCCACCGCGACGATCTGGTTCGGCGGCACGTCCAGCTGCCACATCCCCGGGATGATCTCCCACACGCCCCTCTGACAGTTGAAGACCTCGGCGGAGCTCCGCTCCAGCGCCGACGAGTGCAGCATGGTGGGGGTCCCGGGCGGCGTCGGGTCCGCCGTGGTGCTCTCGGCGAAGCCGCCGACGACGTGGAAGCCGCCCTGCCAGGTCACGCCCACGCACTTGTACCGCATGGTGCTCATGTCGGGGAGCGGCGACCACCGGCCGTCCTCGGGGTTGTACAGCTCGGCGGCCGCCGTGCCCCGGGCGCCGGACAGCGACGACAGCCCTCCGGCCACGCAGATCCTGCCGCGGCACGGCGCGCACGCGAAGTCGAAGCGCGGGACGAGCATCGGCGCGCAGGCGCGCCACTCCCCGCGGCGCACGTCGTACCGGAGCACGTCGGCCCGCACGCCGACGTCCGCGTCGCGGTAGTCGTCGCCGGACACGTCGCGGCGGCAGAGCCGGCCGCCGATGACGAAGACCGACTCGCCGACCGCAACGACGGCGAACCCCTTGAGCACGTGGCCGTCGGGCACGCCCGGGATGCCGCCGACGCGGCGCCACCTGTTGGCGCCCGGCTCGTAGCACTCGAAGCTGTTCGTCCCACCGTAAGCGAAGCACGCGTATATCCGCACCCCGCCGGTACTTCCGCCGCCGGCATTGTTATCGTTACCGCCGCTGCCGCTGCTCCCGGTGCTGGACAGAGACGGCGAGGTGGCGACGTCGCCTTCCAAGGATCCCATGCCGATCTTTCTACTACCTCAGATCCTTATGCTTTCCTGGGTAAACCCAAATGGGGGAGTATTGCCAGGAGGACGGACTGCCTCCATTTATACTGTATCGAAGCTTCCATGCCGGGCGGACGTATCAATGTGTATGCCTTGGGAACTCCGGCCATGGATCTGTCGACCTGCTTGAAACCTGCTTGTCGTGTTCCTTTCATGAACAACCGCAGCATGAAAAATAACGCCGCAACATCGTACGTACGTTTGACAAGAGTGTGGAAACTAGCTTGGCTCATCCCTCGCTCTCACTGGCCTCGTGTAATAATCACTGAACAGTAGATCACCAAAGTAACAAAAAAGTTACGACAACCGCTGGTATGAAATGCACTTACGACGACAGTGCAAAGTCTGAACCCTAATTCGATTTACACTTGGAAAAGAGAACATGTTCTGGGTAGTATCCTAATCTACCATGTACTGTAATTCACTTTGTTATCATCCACGGTGTGAAATCTTTTGTTTTACTCTTAAACCTGTAGATTAAATTTTGCAAAATGATGGGCACATATATGGTGTCAATGCTGTCGATATTGTAGAGAACTGTTGGACACGCGCTTGGATAGTGCAACCTTGATTGGCACCATGGTTGCATCTAGATAGACATGAGCACTAGGTTCTTGCTCCGTCGTCAACACCTGTGATCCATAGTGCATGACGATCAACAATGTGCTCGTGAACTGACAAGTATGTTTTCATGTGACATTTCCATAGGATAAACATGACCGTGTTTACCTATTCACTCTGCTCTATGTTTGAACACGGTAATAGCAATGTTTCTATTGAGCCATCTTGAGAACCGAGGCTTGACCCGGATTGCTAAGTGGTGATGATACCTCCTGTGCCCGCATGGTCTTGAGTTCGAGCGCTAGCGCCGAATTTCTTCTATTTATTTTTTTGCTTGGAGGGCCTTCTAAACCCCCAAGTCTCATTTTTTATTGAGGCATGCTGATCTACAGGAAGCGAGTGCATAGAGAACGTGAGGCAGATGAATTGCTTCTACATGCCCGATCATGTCTATACCTGCTTTTTTTATAATTGGCAAGTTAATTTGTTCAAATCTCTTTAACCAACATCTCTTACAAACGAGATGATCTACAGTAAGCGAGTGCATAGAGCTCTTACAAACGATGATCCTCTGAGGTAGAGATTGATCTATGCTTGCTACTGACGATTTGAGTTGAGCTCATGAATACACATGCTTTTGTGATCAAGTAATTAAATTAATAAACTACACTATGAAGGTTCATGATACAATTGAAACATTAGCCAAAGACCTACTTTGGTGTGAGTGTGTGGAAGGGGTGTTCAGAGCAGTACATGAATAGCAAATTCATCGCATGGTAGTTGCATTTTTGTACGAAAATTGGTAGTGGTCCCGAGCACCAGTGAGCCCGTTTCTAAAAAAAAAAAAAATCAAAACGTACATCTCCAAAAATCTGAAACTTTGTACACAAATACATATACACATTACATATGTCGACCAGAAATTTTGTCCAAAAATTTATATTTTGGGCTACACAAAAATCAAGAAATTTCTAACAGATTCAACTCATTATTTTTCGTTTTTGTGCCCATATTCTTGTTATTTTTATATAGCTCATAATACGAATTTTTGGGATTTTCAACTCAAATTTCAAAATGTAAAAAAGAAATCTAAAGGGTCCGCTGGTGCTGGGGAGCGACAAGTCTGTATTCATCTTTGTGGCACTATTGAACAACATGATAGCAATATCCATCGCATGGTAGTTGCATCGTAGTGTGACATTAATCTACCAGTGAACTGGTGGTCATATATATTCATATTTATATGTGAGAAGAGATGGAGCAATATCATAATTCATAAGGAAGTCGTCTAGATAACCTGAACCAAGTAAGGAGTAGAGCTCAGTCACCACCAAGTTCATATCAACACATCATGCGAGTAACCATCAATAGTTGCTTCCTTAGTTGGAATTGCTTTTGCAATGCAGTTGAAACACATACATTACTCTATATATTAAGGCGGGAGAGAATGGCGCGCTGTGGTGCGTCCATTCACTGTTCATTGTGAACAGTACCACACGCTTTACTTCCTAGGACTCAGACTCTATATATTAAGGCGGGAGAGAATGGCGCGATGTGGTGCGTCCATTCACTGTTCATTGTGAACAGTACCACGCGCTTTACTTCCTAGGACTCGGAAGCATCAGGATATGCGCTTCCACAGTCCACCATAGCTCCTCCATGAAGTTGAACTCTGAACAAACCAACACCAACCATAGTGGTCAGCACGAGGTGGGCACTTATGGGTTCCGCCTTGTAGCATCACGCTAGTTTTTGTTACCACCAATTCCGATAGGGGCGAATCAAGCGTGTGTTGGTAGCAGTAGATGTCCCCACTCAATTGGTCATGCTCCTTGTAATAGCAAGTCTAATTAAGAAGTGAGCCCAGCTCACTTGGCTAGTGGAGTAGATGTACAACTCAGACATCCAGGTTTAAGTCTTCACGGATGCGGATTTAGGTTCTTATATTCTTAAAAAAAAAACTCTTTGTGGGGGATTCCCCCACCGCTTTTCTTTCAAAAAAAAAAGAGTAGCAAGCCTAATTACCAATTCGCCACCACTTAGCAATAAAATTTTCATCAATAAGCACGTCTTCGCCCCCTCTTAAATTTATCCTTGGTCCGCCTCTAAACTCCGACATAGTCAGAGTCGTGGCTCCAATTCTATTAGGTTAATAGACATTGGCAGGCAGGGCATAAGTCCGCTGATGTACTATAGGAGTTTATTGACAAAGATTTGTTGCTAAGTCATCACTTATATATGAATTTATCATATTTTGCTTGAAAGTGAGTAAGGGAGGGCATGATTCCTCATGTTAACTTGTCAACTATAAAAGATTAACTAGCGCGAGCCTTGACTATTCTTGTGTAGCCTTAGGCCGCTCTGCTCTTTCTTAAAAAAGTGACCGTGTAGCTCCTCCAGACCGCACTAGAGCGTTCGATCAGGCGAGCGGCGACTTAGGAACCTTTACTACCTCCCCTGCTCTCCTTCCCATCGTCGAAAGGTGTGTTGGGCTGCGTCGGACACAACTATTCCACACCCAAAATAACTTACCCAAGGTCCACTCAGAGAGAATGCAATAGTGTCATACCACTAGCACGTAGGTGAAGAAAGCTCGAAACAGTGTGGTCCTTATTTTGCTCATCTAGGACAGCTCTATCGGCTCAACTTCACCCAAAGATGAGTTGTATATTGTCTCTGTCATATTACACTCGTGGAAGGAGAAGCTTCGAGCAACAGGTTGCTAGACCCAGCTCGCCAAGATCACGAACAACGTGATGAGTAGTGTTGGTATAATGTGGCTTGGTTCCACTCACTCAACCAATACTCTCTGGCTCACTTGTTCTTTAGCAAATCCGCAACCTGCAAAGTGGTAGGCGGGGGCATCAAATAGGAGCAAAGATGACTCAAGGATAACTGAGAGCCATTAAACGTAAAGGTGATGGTCCGGTCTAACGATACAAATTGTCGAGCTAACCATTGGTGGTAACTGTAAGTAGGACAATAGTATCAAATAATTAGGGCCTCTTTGGATTGAAGGATTTTCATAGGAATATTGGAGGATTCTAATCCATAGGATATTTTCCTAAGGATTGCATTTTGATCAAAGGAATGCCTCCAACATTCCTATGGATTGAATTCATATGCCCCATTTCCATAGGAATTTCAACATCCACTCTAATTTCTTTTTTACACTCATTCGCGTAGGATCGAGACACTTTTCCTGTGTTCTATCCAAATGACCATTCCTGCCATTTTCCTTTGTTTTGGAATCCCCTGTTTTGCACCTCCAATCCTATCTGTGTTTTTCCAATTCAAGAGTTTTCTATTCCTGTGAACCAAAGAAGCCCTTATGGTAAGAGAAGTTTCTTCATTTAATTAAGGGTGACTCGCCTACCGTCTTCTCAACAAGAAAATATACATATGTCACATATCCCCGATGTGCCATGTCGTCGAGACTCTATTATGACATGCCATGGAAACTCGTCGACGCTAACCTGATAGAAGCAACACCACACCACGACTAAACCCCTTAACACAAAATATGTTCCAAAACTATGCCCACAAGAGGGAGAACGACATCTGAGTGTCGCCACAGTTTGATCCGGGAGACCCACATCTAGGGTTTCCCCCGGTGGCGAAGGGCTGGAGAATGCTATGTTGATGCTTTCAACAAAGCAACAACGCTTGCGAACACCGTCATCGTGAGCCCCGACAGAACTTGCCGTGGAGACTCGTCGACGCTAACCTGATAGAAGCAACAACACACCACGACTAAACCCCTTAACACAAAATATGTTCCAAAACTATGCCCACAAGAGGGAGAACGACATCTGAGTGTCGCCACAGTTTGATCCGGGAGACCCACATCTAGGGTTTCCCCGGTGGCTTGTTGTTTTTGGTGTGTCGAATATGTACTAGGGAGGTTACATGGACTTGGTGTTGTAATAGGTGTGGACAGGGTACGGGTAGTGCTGGTGTCGAACACGTGTATCCTAGGGCCTCTCATATAATGAGGAGGCACCACATGTTGTAACCTATGACGACAATGACGACAAGATAGCAGCAGGGCGCGCAAGGGGAGCCGGCGGCTTGTGCCGGCGACCAAGGTGTGTACGCAAGGGGAGCCGGCGGTTTGTGCCGGCGACCAAGGCGACCGGTGCAGCAGTATCGTGGGGAGGAGCGCCCATAGTCATGCCCCGCAGATGTAGGCAAGTTCGCCGAACTGTGTGAACAAATATCGGTGTCATCGTCATCTTGTGATTGCTTGTCTCGCGGTAGATAGATTAGGCGCCTACGATTTTATAACAAGTGGTATCAGAGCTACAGGTTTTTCGGAGGCTGCAGTATGTTTGATCTAGATGAGTCGAGAAATTGATCAGTCGATGTGTACTCGCGTTCCGGCGAGTTCTTCCGCAGATCGGCAAGGATCGGAATTTTTCGTGGAGATGAAAAGCAATCCGATTGATTGATTCTACAAACGTAACAGCAGACTTGTTTAGGCAAGAGAGTAGTACGTGGTGGGCCAAGGACAAGGACTTGCATGCATGCAAGCTAGCTCTATACGGTAGGGAATCAATTAACAAATAGGAACCGGATTTGCTTTGGAAACAAAAGGGACCGTGTCCCAGGTGGAGACGTACGAGTCGTGCTCTCCTCGAGCTCGTATCAGAGACGGAGTTCTGCGCCCTTAAAAGCTGAGGCAGGGCAGGGTCAGGGATAGAGCCGAGTAAATTGATTCAGCGGATTAAATCATCAAGGGATACAGGCGGCGTGTTGCCGTGATACATCGGAAGTAGCAGGCAAGATCAAGGCAAGCTAGCATTGATCGGAAGTTGAGCCAAGGAGCAGCAGCACGTGAAGCATAGGCAAAAGGAGTTCCAATTGCTACGTGCACACGGGGACAGCAACTCGGATTTTTTCCTTCGCAGGTCAGTCGTACAAGAAATCATGGCGCCACAAGGTTCCAGATTTGAAGTGCAAAAGTTCGATGGAACTGGAAACTTCGCGTTGTGGCAGACTGAAGGAGATATGCCCTAGAGGCAAATAAATAAGTAGTATTTATTGCGTTATCTCATAAGTTTATAATAGGTTTGTGTATTATGCTATAACTGTATTAATCGGAATTGTTAATACACGTGTGATACATAGACACCCAGGTCCCTAGCAAGCCTCTATATGAGCTAGTCCATTGGGCAACAGTTGATCGAGATTCCCGATCAAGGACAATGACGTCGGTTGACAATGGGGTCATCTTGTTAGTTGAATAAGGTGGTGGACATACGCAAAGTATTGCAATAAGATCGTATTACGATGTTTGTCATTTGCAATAGATAAGAGTATGATAGCTTATTCCTTAGACCGTGAGACCGTACTTATTGTTGCTTCGTAGGAGTGCTTTGAGAGCATCAAACGTTGTGTCTTATATAGCATGACAATAACGGTGTCCATCTTGGGTATTCCGAAAGAGCATCGAGACGTAAGGATCAAGAGCGGGATTTGTTCATTCTTGTAATGGAAAGATACTCTGGGCCCACTCGGTGATATTGCATCTATATAGCTGCAGCTTATGACTAGGTCATGGAGATGTAATATCGCAGACGAGTTAATAACCTTCGTCGGTAACGAGATACAGCAAAGGCATCGGTGTGTCTACGATCATATCTCGGACAAGGTAGTATCGCAGAGACAAAGGGAATGAATATCATACTTATGGTTCAACGACGATATTCGTGGAATGCACAGGGGTCGTCATATATTTCCAGGTATCCCTGACGATCATTGGTGAGCGGAGTGTCTCGACCATGTCTGGAGTGTTCCCGAACCGTAGCGTAACAAACTTAAGGTCTTAGCGACGCTAGGAGATAGGTTCTGAAATTTTATAGGTTTTTATTGGAGAGAGAGAAATGATCCGGAAAGAGTTCCGGTGGTCCGGAAGGAGTTCCGGGGAGCTATGGAAGGGTTCCGAGAATGTCCGAAAGTTGTTCGGGTGGTTCCGAAATAGTTTCGGAGTCATGGGATATTGAATTATATATAAATATATTAATTATGAATTAATGGGATTTTTATATTAATTTAATATTAATTAAATAAAGGAAAAAGGGGGCTCCCACCTAAATGGGCCCTAAGAGGGCCCAAGAGGGGGGAGCCGCACCCCACAAGGGAGGGTGGGCCCCATGGGGGTTCGGCCGGCCCATGGTGGGGCGCACCAACCCCCCAACCTTTAGTCCCACATGGGGGAGCCAAGGGGTTTGCACACCCCCTTCCCCCTTTATATAGCAAGGCATATTAATTGATTTAATTCATAGGAAATTCAGTTAATTCCCAATTTCTCTCTCGATCCCGTGGTTCCCAAGTTGGAGCCGCGCCGAGCTGAGGAAGGGGGTCTCTCTCCACCTAAGCCATACCGCAGAGCGCCGTTGCTCTGCGGGATTCCAGATAAGATCTACTCCTGCGATTTCAGCTGGATCTGAATGACCGGGAGTTGTCGCTAGGCTCCGTATGTTTGCGAGTGCTCGGAGGCTACTCTATTGAGGAGCTTGGGCGACGTCGTCTCGCCCCTGCAGCCGCCGCGCCTCCCCCCTCTGCTGCTGGCGCGCCAGCCCCGGTGCTGGCGCTCTGCCTTCTTCCGCCCGACGCCCGTCGACGCAGATCATCGTCGACACCCCGGCGTCATCGACTCCGACATCGCGGCAAGTTCTCCGCGACCTCGAGGTCGGCTACGTACGACTTCATCGTCAACGCTTGTGCGGGAGCGTAATCCCCGCTATCGGTCTATATGGAGGTAATGTAACCCGTTCCGCCACCGTTATCGCATGTACTAGATAGATAGATCCTGGCTAGTTAGGGTTTCGCTCGCTAGAAAATTATTGTTTTCTGCACCGTAACCCCTTCAGTGGTATCAGAGCCGATCTATGCGTAGTACTGCTGGTACGGTTAGAACTCATGTTGAATGAGGGCGTCTTTCTTATATTTGCTACCCTCTAGCGTGCACTTGCGATGCCTTCGGTATTGAGTTGATGAAGCGGCCCGGACCGACTTTACGCGTACGCTTACGCGAGACTGGTTCCACTACTGACATACGGCTTGCACCGTATCTGTGGCTGGCGGGTGTCTGTTTCTCTCTCTCTAGTCGGCAAAGCATTTTCAATGGAGGGCCCGAAAGGGATGCTTAAACATGCAATTATACGATCGACGTTGTGGTACAAAGTTCGTAGGTAGGGAAGCGGTTCTCCTACGAATAAGCCTATATGCCACGTAAAACTTGCAAAACTAGATAAAGCTAGAGGCGTCTAACTTTGTTTTGCAGAGGCGTTATTTTATGTGACATGGTTACGGTAAGTTTTGATATTACTCGTACTGTAGGAGGCAATGGAGGGCTCTGTAGACTCAGAGCCATGCCGGGGCGCCGGGGGCCAGGCACATGGCGCCATGAAGGTCCAGGCGCATCGACCATGTCACATCGCACTTCATTGCATCATTATTGTGTGCTGTTGTGTGTGCATCCTATTGATTGCTTATATGCTAGATATACAACGGTAGCATCATAAATAGGATGATCCCTAACAAATACCAAAATTGTGTTCTCCCTCGTTGCGCACCACCAAGAAAGTTCTACGTTATGAGGCAGGCCGTGATGATCGGGTGTCACACATCTCGTCGTTCGCATACAGTGGGTGTAAGCCATGTTGCACGCGCAGGTCTTCGAGGTTTGATTGGCGAGCCTAGCATACTCAGAGGTATGGCCTCGGAACACGGGAAGATCGAAAGATCGAGCACGAGTCACAGAGTTGTTGTGATCGACATGTTATGTCCACCTTTGAAGCTGTGCTGCCGGCCGTGATGATCGGGGGTAGTGTGGTGGATGAGGGTCGTGTAATCGCCATTATTATTTTAGGGATAATAATCTTGGTGTGGTGTGTTTTTGATAATGAGATTATAAAACTAAAACTCACCTATATATTATAAACTTATCTTACCTCTTTTGCGATCACATCTGGAGACTGCGGAACTACGCTTCGGTTACTTCTTCAATAGCTCGGATTCTACCTTGGAAGCCGACGGGTCCAACTTCATCAGCTGGTGCATTGGTTTTTAGAAACATTCTCCAAACACAACAAACATCCTATATGTGCTAGAACATTAGTTAGGAATTAGACCAGATGATTCTGATAGCAAGGAGAAAGATGATGAGTTCCGTAAGCATCATGATATTTTCATGGAAGTGAAGGTCGTCATGAGCGTATGCCTAGCACCAGAGTTGAAAGTTGTATTCAACACCTGGAGCCATATGTTGTGATTGATGCGATCAAAGTTCACTTCAAAGATGAATTGAGTCTTGAGAAGTTCAGACAGCTTAGAAAGTTCCGGACCATTCACATGGGGAGCATACCTGTCTAGAGACTCAGTTGAAAAAGTTGTGTGACATCTACTTCAGGCTTACGAATATCTACAATTTCTAGATAGCGAACTCCAGTGCAATAGAGATTGCGCTTTACCTCCTAGCTGTGAATAGCATGTGCGTGAATATGCTATAGAGACACGGTGAGCTTCTTCACGTTCGTGAACAAGTTCAAATCTCTAAAAGTTGATTCATCGAAGAAGAGTTCTTCGACGCTATGGGTATATTTGATATACGAAGATATAAATGTATTCTTCTCATACTTGATGAAAAGTGTTTGATAATTGTTCTGTTTGTGAAACAGTCCCTGATTATCACAAGTATGTGGCGAAGGGTGACGTGACAGTGCACAAGTGATGGCAAGTTAATGGCCAGTAGTGCTCACGCCCTCGAGATATCATATTAGTTATCATCAATAGTTTTTGATGAGACATTTTTTAATAGTGAGAATGTGATCTAGTTTGGTGTCTTGAATGTTACAAGACATAATTATTCATATAGAACACATCAGTTGTTTTATGTTATGAAACAAAGCAGTTGTTTCATGTTATGAGTAATTTGCATCACATCTCTATTACATTATGCATATGATATACATTTATAATAGCGGGAATGATAAAATTATGTGTCCAAAGAACAAACACCATCGAATTTAGTCACAAAGGCAGTGAAAGAAGTAATGGATAATTTTTGGTCCATTTAAGTATTTCGAGTGCCAAAATTGATTAAGTTTGAAATGCAGTGTTGAAGTTGCAATACTATAGGAAATTGATTGAGAGTCATTTTTAATGATTAATCAATGGTGTTTTGCTTGATCTGAATTCCTCTATGATTTTGGTAAATAGGAGTATTTGCCCGATAAATTATGGAGTCTGAAATTAATTTGATAATAGATCAAATGGGGTTTTTCAGAAGAAAGATTAGTGAATGTTGTATTCACAAAATTCGATCAAAGGACAATATTTTTGAATTATGGTTTCAACACAAAAGACTTGTGGAAATTCGTTTCACAATATTATAATGTCATATATGGTGATATGTGGGGAATTATAATTATGCTCTATTTTAAATAAAGTGTGGTCTGTCAGAATCAGTCTTAGAATCTCCTAATATGTTCGAAACATTATAGTCGATGTCCACTTTAGAAAATAGATATTTTTCTCAACAAGAATTCATAGGATCGACAGTAATGTCGACGTGTTTATGATTATGCGATAATTCAGAATATACATGAGTAGTTCTTTGTAGATTGCTTGCATTGGACGAGAGTGTATTCCAGAATCAATTAGAAACAAAGTTCAGTTTGTTGTCTATGTAATTCCGAGAAAAGATGACTTTTCGAATTATGGTTTATGGATTGAAATTAGAAGTTTGGAATAAAGTGTCAGACTTATGTTGGAAGATGTTCCAAAGAGTACATGTCTGCTAATGAAAATTTGGTGATTAAGAGTGAGGGAGACTAGAAAATTGTTTTCTGCTTGCAATCCTCTTCATAAAGATCATAATATTTTCATGAAAGAAACTTCTAAATACAGTGCTGTTATATTTAATATTGCTGTCGGGTCACAGCACTGTATTAAGTACTTCAGATCTTGTTGACAGATCAAGGTGCACTTTGTGAATACAAAGAAAGTTGAGAAAATATCGGAATACGAACAAAGGCTCTTCAGCCTGGAAATCCAAGTTACGTTTAAAAGGATTAAGAGAGTAATTGTTGCTGCAATTCTTATTAGAGAAATAAGATTGTTTAATCGTCATATAAGGTGTTATATGATAAATGTGACTATAAGAAAGACGCGGTAGCATGTCTTGTCAAGAAATGTGTCTTGGACAAGATCAAATTTGTTGACTACATTTATGTAGACATGCTTGAAGTCTGAGGGATTTGTATTAATGTAATACTGTAGTTTGTATTAAATTCGAATTGATAGCATATCAATGATTTTGGTTTGACCAAAATGTCGATTTAAGTGGGAGTCATAGTTGGTTCACTCAGGTGAAATATGTGAAGAACATATTTTTGAGTGGGAGCTCAGGAACTCAAATATGTGGATGACACGTTTTTGAGTGGGAGCTCGTGTTGTCAAATATGTGGAGACATAATTTGAGTGGGAGTCGAATTCATCTTGTGTAGTTAACACATTGTGAAACTGTACCAATATAATAGGATGAAGTTGTGAAACTATTTGAAAGTCAGTGTCTATTTTGAAATAGAACGGGAATTTTAAAATAGTTAGTCGAGTTGTTTTGGATTATATCTGAGGAGTCAGATTAGAATCAATAGGATGGTCCTATGAAATCCAATTGATCATTAAGAGTAATGATGCATGAAAGTAATGGTTATATGACATGTGGGTCTATTATGTAATATTAGACATCATACAGAAACCATATTATCTGCTCGATGAAATATAACCGATGCTCTTGGAATAAGAGCAGTTATGAAAGTAAATTTGGAATTTACTGGAAGTAGAAGTGCGTTAGTTAAGGGATTGACATTTGAATGTCAAGTTTTCTACATTGGTGTGAAAGTACGTAGATATCGCGAGTTTGTAATTGTTACAAGGGGCTCTGCATGGCTGAGTGTGTTTTTCAGGGCAGTTATCTGGTTAGTATAATCAGAGTAAGCGCTGGGAAGCAGAAGTCTCACTTAGTTACGGTATTTGCATATATGTTGTTAGACAACATGGTGATATCAAACAAGTTGATGCCAGTGAATCGCAAAAGCATGTACAATCATGGATTGTGCAGTAACACTTTTCCACGAGCAAGCATTATCAAATGATTCTTATTTGATAAGGGATTCTGATAAAGTAAAATGCAGCTAGTTTATTTGTACTCTAGTGCAAGTGGGAGACTGAAGGAGATATGCCCTAGAGGCAAATAAATAAGTAGTATTTATTGCGTTATCTCATAAGTTTATAATAGGTTTGTGTATTATGCTATAACTGTATTAATCGGAATTGTTAATACACATGTGATACATAGACAACCAGGTCCCTAGCAAGCCTCTATATGAGCTAGTCCATTGGGCAACAGTTGATCGAGATTCCCGATCAAGGACAATGACGTCGGTTGACAATGGGGTCATCTTGTTAGTTGAATAAGGTGGTGGACATATGCAAAGTATTGCAATAAGATCGTATTACGATGTTTGTCATTTGCAATAGATAAGAGTATGATAGCTTATTCCTTAGACCGTGAGACCGTACTTATTGTTGCTTCGTAGGAGTGCTTTGAGAGCATCAAACGTTGTGTCTTATATAGCATGACAATAACGGTGTCCATCTTGGGTATTCCGAAAGAGCATCGAGACGTAAGGATCAAGAGCGGGATTTGTTCATTCTTGTAATGGAAAGATACTCTGGGCCCACTCGGTGATATTGCATCTATATAGCTGCAGCTTATGACTAGGTCATGGAGATGTAATATCGCAGACGAGTTAATAACCTTCGTCGGTAACGAGATACAGCAAAGGCATCGGTGTGTCTACGATCATATCTCGGACAAGGTAGTATCGCAGAGACAAAGGGAATGAATATCATACTTATGGTTCAACGACGATATTTGTGGAATGCACAGGGGTCGTCATATATTTCCAGGTATCCCTGACGATCATTGGTGAGCGGAGTGTCTCGACCATGTCTGGAGTGTTCCCGAACCGTAGCGTAACAAACTTAAGGTCTTAGCGACGCTAGGAGATAGGTTCTGGAATTTTATAGGTTTTTATTGGAGAGAGAGAAATGATCCGGAAAGAGTTCCGGTGGTCCAGAAGGAGTTCCGGGGAGCTATGGAAGGGTTCCGAGAATGTCCAAAAGTTGTTCGGGTGGTTCCGAAATAGTTTCGGAGTCATGGGATATTGAATTATATATAAATATATTAATTATGAATTAATGGGATTTTTATATTAATTTAATATTAATTAAGTAAAGGAAAAAGGGGGCTCCCACCTAAATGGGCCCTAAGAGGGCCCAAGAGGGGGGAGCCGCACCCCACAAGGGAGGGTGGGCCCCATGGGGGTTCGGCCGGCCCATGGTGGGGCGCACCAACCCCCCAACCTTTAGTCCCACATGGGGGAGCCAAGAGGTTTGCACACCCCCTTCCCCCTTTATATAGCAAGGCATATTAATTGATTTAATTCATAGGAAATTCAGTTAATTCCCAATTTCTCTCTCGATCCCGTGGTTCCCAAGTTGGAGCCGCGCCGAGCTGAGGAAGGGGGTCTCTCTCCACCTAAGCCATACCGCAGAGCGCCGTTGCTCTGCGGGATTCCAGATAAGATCTACTCCTGCGATTTCAGCTGGATCTTTAATGACCGGGAGTTGTCGCTAGGCTCCGTATGTTTGCGAGTGCTCGGAGGCTACTCTATTGAGGAGCTTGGGCGACGTCGTCTCGCCCCCTGCAGCCGCCGCGCCTCCCCCCTCTGCTGCCGGCGCGCCAGCCCCGGTGCTGGCGCTCTGCCTTCTTCCGCCCGACGCCCGTCGACGCAGATCATCGTCGACACCCCGGCGTCATCGACTCCGACATCGCGGCAAGTTCTCCGCGACCTCGAGGTCGGCTACGTACGACTTCATCGTCAACGCTTGTGCGGGAGCGTAATCCCCGCTATCGGTCTACATGGAGGTAATGTAACCCGTTCCGCCACCGTTATCGCATGTACTAGATAGATAGATCCTGGCTAGTTAGGGTTTCGCTCGCTAGAAAATTATTGTTTTCTGCACCGTAACCCCTTCACAGACGAGGGTGAAGGATTTGTTGGCACAACAGGGATGCTTGAAGGCGTTGCGGGATAGCAGGCCAGCTAAGATGGATGTTGATGACTGGGAAGAGTTGCAGATCCAAGCAGCCGGAACCATACGGTTGTGTTTATCTGATCAGGTCATGTATCATGTGATGGATGAGAATTCGCCGAAGAAGGTTTGGGAGAAGATGGAGAGTCAGTTTATGTCCAAGACTGCGACGACTAAGGTGTATCTAAAGCAAAAGTTATACAGGCTTAAGATGCAAGAAGGGTCGGATTTTGTGGAGCACATGAATGCCTTTAATCAGGTTGTCACGGATCTAGCACGTCTGAGTGTAAAGATTGACGACGAGGATAGGGAGATTCTTCTTTTATGTTCGTTATCACAGTCCTATGAGCATTTTATCACTACGTTGACATATGGAAAGGAGACTATCAAGGTTGAGGATGTCACTGCGGCGTTATCGTCCTATGATATGAGGAAGAAGAACACCGCAGAGGAAGTCACTCACGGGGAAGGTTTTCTGGTCAATGGTGGGCAAGGCAAGAAAGGATACGAGGCATGGAAGAACAAGAAAAAGAAGGTGCAGTGCCACAAGTGCAAGAAGTGGGGACATATCAAGAAGGACTGTCCAGATCTCAGTGGTGGGTCAAGTGCTAATGTAACTACTCATGGAATTGGCTCGGACGATAGTAGTGATGCCCTCTTAGTGTCAGACAGACGGTCAACCAAAGGTGAAGCGTGGATGTTGGATTCAGCTAGCTCATTTCATGCGACACCCAATAAGGAGTGGTTTTTTTCGTATAAGTCTGGTGAGCTTGATACAGTCTATGTGGGCGATGACACTGGTCACCGTGTTGCTGGAGTAGGCGACATCAAAATCAAGATGTTTGACGGAAAAGAGCGGGTGCTTCAGGGAGTCAGGCATGTGCCAGGGCTAAGAAGGAATCTAATTTCGCTTGGAGTTCTACATGATGGTGGTATGGTATTCCGTTGTGATCGGGATAGGAAGACCATGAGAATCATGAAGGATGAGGTGACTGTGATGACGGGAGAGAGGACGGCGTCGCATCTTTACAAGTTGCGAGGGAGCACTATTGCAGGTGGAGCTATGGGGAGTGGAGTTGCAGGGATAGCAGTTGTGTTCCACGGAGGCGGCGGGTCTGGGGCAGACACGTCGGGTAGCTCTCGGTAAGCTACAAAGAAGACAACCCAAGTCTGGAGTACATGGAAGTTTGGCGCTTGGACAAGCTCAAGGTGGTGGAGAATATTCGCCAAGGTGGAGTGTTGTTTTTGGTGTGTCGAATATGTACTAGGGAGGTTACATGGACTTGGTGTTGTAATAGGTGTGGGCAGGGTACGGGTAGTGTTGGTGTCGAACACGTGTATCCTAGGGCCTCTCATATAATGAGGAGGCACCACATGTTGTAACCTATGACGACAATGACGACAAGATAGCAGCAGGGCGCGCAAGGGGAGCCGGCGGCTTGTGCCGGCGACCAAGGTGTGTACGCAAGGGGAGCCGGCGGTTTGTGCCGGCGACCAAGGCGACCGGTGCAGCAGTATCGTGGGGAGGAGCGTCCATAGTCATGCCCCGCAGATGTAGGCAAGTTCGCCGAACTGCGTGAACAAATATCGGTGTCATCGTCATCTTGTGATTGCTTGTCTCGCGGTAGATCAATTAGGCGCCTACGATTTTATAACAGACGGAGGGCTGGAGAACGCTAAGTCGATGCCTTCAACAAAGCAACGACGCTTGCGAACACCGTCATCGTGAGCCCTGACAGAACTGGAATTTCGCCTCCCAGATCCATCGAGATCAACCCGTCGAGACCCATACCTTCCTCCTGATGAAGGGTGCGTCGATGCGAAGAAATTCATTGGAATCGTCATACTCCATAAGTGTATGACCTTGGTTGAGAGACGCAGCTTTGATGCTTGGTTTTATGCAAGATGTGACCTTTATATTGCGTTTGTAGTTTGTGCGGTGGCCGAAAACACATTGGACCACCTGGGTTATATTGCATCTGATATGTATGAAAAAAAATAGAAATTCAAAAAAAAGAGTCACCAAATTCCAAATTAGCATTCATGTAACCATTATCATTGTCCTTGTAAAAAAATAATTCGCCAAAATATGCCTGTTATTGACAATGTGCCAATCGCTGACCGCACCACAGTAGCCCTACCAGCGGAGCGCTGACATGCGTTGCACGCACGCGCGCCACTGCACCTTGCTGACTAGCTGCTTCTCTCCATCCAGATGCTACAATCTACATACACCGCACCGCGGCAGCGCCGGCAGGTCACAAGACGATCCACTGTTGCGCGTTGAAAGCGGCCGAGGAGAACACGCCACGCCATTGATGGCCGGCGTAAATGCGGCGTACGCGAGCAGCAGCAGCAGCCGAGCCCAGCAAACCACCCACCATCAATGCACGCACACAGACGACGGGGACACGGCGGCGAGGGAACCGAGAAAGCCAACGACGTGAAAAGACGACCTCAGAAAGCTTCTGCCCTGCCGCGGCTGCAGGAGCTTTCCCGGCCGAAGTCCCGAGGAAAAGCTGGTCGAGGTGACAGCTCGTGCGGTCGCGCTCGGGGTATGGGCTCGTGAGCAGTAGCAGCGGCGACCAGCTCTTCTTCTCTCCTCGGTTCTGCCTCTGCCTCTGCGGCGGGCGACCGGCCAGTTGTCCAGCGGTTCGTGGTGAGCTCTCGCCGCCTCTTCTGTGGGTGGTGGTGGGCATGATGGATCAGGAGCACTTGGAGTTCATCATGCGCCACCAAGGGATGCTGGGGCTCCCCGTCGCCCGCTGCGACAGCGAGGTCAGCCAGTTCGTGCGCCAGCCACCGGAGGCGCTTGCTGTTTCCACTTTCCATTCCATGGTCCGTGGTGAAAGCGTCTCATCTCTCGATTGGTTTGTTTGTTTGTTTGTCGCAGGAGGCGCTGGGGTCGTCGGAGTCGGAGCCTTCGGCGGCGAGGCCGCGCGGCAAGAGGGCCCGCGCCGCCGAGGTGCACAACCTCTCCGAGAAGGTACGTTCGTACGTGCACGCTGCCGCTCCCGGCTCACCTCGCGCCAACAGAACGGCCATGTTTCCTGATTTGTTGTTCCTCCGATCGAGAGAGTGTGTTCGAGACTGATTTGGATTGGGGCGTGATGCGCTGTGTTGTGCAGAGGAGGCGGTGCAAGATCAACGAGAAGATGAAGGCGCTGCAGAGCCTCGTCCCCAACTCCAGCAAGGTCCGTCAAAATCCTAGCTGCTGCCATCTCCTCCATTAATTCTTCTTGCCCCCCATTTTCGCTGTGTTGCTTGCTGGAAGCTGATCGGGGTGCTGTTTTTGTTGGGCGATGGGTTGCAGACAGACAAAGCCTCCATGCTCGACGACGCCATTGAGTACCTCAAGCACCTCCAGCTCCAAGTGCAGGTCAGCAAGAAATGTTGCTGTATTTCTACTACTGCTAGTCTGAATATCTGTTTCCCACTGAAAATTTTCATATGTGACCCCCACCCCCTAAAAAAAATCAAATGTGCTGGTCAAATATTATATCTCCACTTCCTATGTCTTCAGGGATACTTGGTTGATAGAGTTATCTAACAAATAGTACTGAGTGAAGAGGACAAATATAGGTTCCGAGGTTTTAATGCCCTTAATCTGTGAATAAATAAGAATTGACCAGACTAGTGGTGCTAGAATGTTGATCGTGGTAAGCCTCTTGCATCGTTAGGTTGACAATGAATAATGTGCCCATCCTATTTTTGTGTTGTTGTAGTAGAGTGGTTCAGGAATTACATTAGCCCTCCTGATGTCCATTTATGCGTCTTCACTGAGTGAGGATTGAGGAAAGCATCATTGCATACCACATTTATGCATTTCGGTTTGTGTTTGATTGCTATGGTTATGTTCCAGATGTTGTCCATGAGGAATGGTCTGTATCGCCCCCCAATGAGCTTACAAGGAGCACCTGAGCCTTTGCCCACACCGCAAATGTGTGCCGCGCTGAACCAGAATAATGTCGAAGCATCAAACCCAGCAGCAGCCATGCTACCTATTCCTCAAATTTTAGGAGCGATTTCAGCTGCTCGGCATCCATTCGATCATTCAAATCAAAAACGGAGGCATCAGGAACATGGTGTGTTGCCAAGTGTTCCTTGCATCTCCACTCCAGAGCCTCGGTTCCTTCCTGGATCATCCCAGGCCCACCTTCAATCCCTTCAGCTGACCGTATCGGCCGATGTAATTGTTCTGCTGAGTGCATTTGTCTGCAAATACATAGAAGAAAATTATCGGTACCCTCTACAGTTTTTCACTTAATTTCTCCTTATTCACAACAGATGATCCTTCAAGACGAGGATGTGTTAAAGCATCACCAAAGTTCAACTCAAGAGACTACTTCCGCTCCAGGTTCAAGATCCTAATATAATTCAAATAACAATTAGTTAGCACTTAAGATGCCACAGGCTCTATCATATTATGCATTCTGGTCAATATTGGTGAACATATTTATCTGACTTGTTACTGACCTTCGCATTTTTCTCTTTAATAGGGCATGAGATGAAGCCTGTTAGACATGGAACACCCCAAGCAAGCACTACTCATTTCGATGCATGTTCCATATGGAAAAAACAACCACAAGATACGATGCCAAATCATACAGAAAATGTTATGTTTATGCCGCACTTCCGTAGGTAATTTTTATGCCGCACTTGCGTAGGTAATTGGTCTTTGTCGCATGTATGCATTTGCTGCTAGAAGGGGTCATTTTTATGTTACATGCTGCCCTTACTATAAGCATGTTGTGACTTGCTCACTAGCAAACTAGCAGCAATGTTTCTTTTCTCAAACTAGATTTTCCCATATTCTGAGGGAACTTGGACAATGCATTATAATAGGTACTTTTATAGAGCCCTTAACGATTAGGTTGGAGGACAAAGTTTGATTTACTAGCTATTACTAGTAGCCCTTGTTCTGGACTGAATTTTAGGATTGTCACTTTCATTAAGACTTTTAAGAGTATGCTTAGGTTTCTGAAATTACAGATCATTACTCAGATGTAATACATCATCTAATCAACATATTTTAAATTTTATGCCTTGTTAGTATTGATTAATATTTGATAGTTCTCATAATCCCTGGACAGATTTCAGAACGGTGATACTGACCCGGGTCTGAGGCCAGGACCGAAGTAACTTCAGTCAAAATTGACAGCAGGGCGGGGATTTATGGAAAATTTGCCAATTGAGGTGTTTCATTTTGGCAGAGCAGGTCATGACAGTAGGAAACGGTAGTAACTGTTATCATGCAGACATGCATCCACCAGTAGCAATTATATTAGTCAGGTTGCTCTCTAGATGATATCAAGAAATGTTGATGATGTGTATAAATAGTAGTATTAGGAAAGGGGTCGCCGTATCATGGTGGGAACTGGAAGATTGGATCACAACAAGGAGGCCATCTCCAATCCGACAATGGTCTCAAACTAGCTAGTAGTACAATGCTTGTACTGTAAGCAACTAGTCTAGGAAAACTTAAAAATCTATTGATGAGGTGTTGTGGCAACTGGCAATGAGGCTACCATGCTTCCATAGTTCGTTTCCTCTGAGAACAAGCTCATGACCTGTTGAAAACTGAGTCACTGGAATTTATGGAGACGAATATCATACCAAAAATGGATTTCCAGTGGTGGATTGTTACTTCCTTGAAAGTTAGACCGGGCAAAGTGTGGCAACAATTATGGTGTCCTGCTTGTGTTCAGGTTCCATGGGTGAAGAAAACTGAACGACCAAATTGATGAAGCAAATAACAGCAATAACATTGGACTTATGTAACATAAATCACTGGAAATCCATGGATCCACTAACATTCAAAGATACCATAATTGATTAAGAACTGACCGTTTTCTTATCAATAGTGAACATATTTCAGTGTGGTGACATTGGCTCTGGGTCTGAGGGCAGGATCAAAGTAACTTCACAGTCGAAATTGACAGCTTAGCTCAAATTTCTGGAAGGTTGGTAATTGGGGTGTTCCATCTCTGGCAGAGCAGCTGCTGTGGTAATTGGAGTGAGAAGAGTAAGAATTGGTGATTGCCGTTTTCCATCTTTCCTCCGTAGAGAGGAAAGTACAGTAATGGTGATGATCCAGAAGCAGTATACTTTCAGGAACTAATCTATGAACAGCTCTCCAGTGATGAATGCAGCTGTTGCTAAAGAGTTGTCTTTTATATGGCAGCTTAAAACAGAAATGATTCATATACATACTAAATCGGTAACGTGGCCAAACCTGGAGAGTTAATTCAATAACAAAAAACAGGCGAATCCACCGGTTCCAGTAATTTCTCAAAAATCGATCACAATTGCGCTGGTTCTTTGTAGATAGCATTTGATTTTAACATGTTAACGAGGTAAGTGATGGAATATATACATGTATAATATGAAGATTTTTCTGTAAAATTCATTTATATTTCCAAAGATAAGGAAAAATCTCATCAAATATCTTCAACCTCAGCTGCTCCTTGAGCCGGTGCCAGGCTGGCCTGCTACTCACGCTCGCGCCACCGACAACCTCCCCCTGCTCCCCACGCTCGCGCCGCCAACAACCTCCCCCTGCTCCTCACTCATGACTGAGAAGAAGTGGATTTGCGGCGTAATTGTCTTGGACTTGAGAAATTGCTAAGAACCAATGGATTTGTGAATTCCAATAGCAAGAACCAGTTGATTTGCAGCATAATTGTGGTGGATTGTTGAGAAATTACTAAGAACCAGTGGATTTGTAAACTCCAACGTGAATTGTGGTCTTTTGCAATGGTCTTTTGGAATTAACTCAACCTGGACAGATATCTTGTACTCCCTCGACCTAGCACAAGATATGTCTACATACATGTGGACATATCTTGTGCTAAAATATCTCATAACAGCAGGGTTAACATAAATGAATGTGTCTCGGTACAAGCAAAATACATGAATGTGTCTCAGTTACATACAGGAGGGAATAAAACACGATGACCCGGGCAAACCAGAACCAAATTGATAGAAAGATGGATTTTAACTTCCATGAATCTGTCTCGGTACAAGTAAAAGTAGCTAGGAATCATGGCTTCATTCCTGATGCTATTCTAACAAAATAACAGCAGGGGTAACATACTAATCTAACATTAATCACTGGAAGTCCAGCAACCACAAATAGTCACAGATACAGAAATGCCAAGGCAAAGCATTACAAGTTTTGCTTACAGACAAGCGTTAAGCAAACTACAGTCCAAAGACCTGGAGACATAGGCAGCTAAGCATAGCCTTGGAAGTGCAATCATGCCTTCATCTCCTCATCCTCTTCAATCTTTGGTGCCAGATAGAATCTAATGTACCCCATCTCAGCAATCTTGTACTCAACCACCACTGGCAGCTCAGATGAGAGGCTGATGGTCACTTGGTCAGACAGAGGGCTTGCCTTGGTGAAGGAGTTCATGTACCTCAGAGCAAAGGTCAGTGATACTGGCTCTTGCATCTCTATAATGGTAGATTCCTCTGGCTGCATTGACACAAAGTGAAGATTAACTACTAAATAAATTAACAAATGAAGCTTGAAATCAACATCATGGAGAGATTGTACAATTGAAATATAACTTGTTAATTCTTGAATAACATGGAGGTATTCAGCTGGAGCATTGTATGAACAGTATTGCAGTTGCAAGCAATAACTACCTATAGGCTAGTAATACCAAAACAGACCAACAAGAACCTGCAATTGAGATTTCTAACAGAGAACATATATCTCTGTAACTGGGCTTGCTAAATCCCATTATGTGATATACGTGATACATCATAAAACTGATACTATAAACGACTAGAGCTAGCACAGATTCATACGGACTAGAGGCTGAAACAAGACAATACCTTGTCAACAGTCTTGTTCTGCCTGCAAACGATGTTTGCAGTTCCAATGTCTCCGGCAGTGGAGAACTTGACACCTTCCTTGGTGACAGAGATGATAACTGTAGAGAATCACAAAGTAGCAACCGTCAGAGATAACAACTTGCAGCAGATCAGAACCAGAACAGGAGTATATCAAATAAGAAGGGGATTGTGCATACCAGTGTCTCCGATGCTGCTAAGGTCCTTGCAGATCCTGGAGAACTCGGAGGAGGGCATGCGGACGATGGCCTGGTACTCGGAGTCGGGGATCCCGAGGTGCTCGCTGTCGATGTCCATGAGCTTCATCTCGAAGTCCGCAATCTTATCCTGATCTGCTCATCCAATCCATCCAGACCAAACCCACGGTCACAACAAAGAAGAGGAGCAACAACAAGAACCAGATCGGGCTGTGGGTGGGGATGGTGTGCTTACTGGGTGATTCGAACATGAAGGTGACGGTGTCGGACCCGTCGTCGGCCTTGATGGTGATGATATCGTCGTTGCCGGCGCACCGCAGCATCTTTGCCATGTTGTTGAGGTTCATGCCCATGGAGAGGTTGCGGTCGCAGCGGTAGTGCTCGAAGCCCTCGGAGCGGAGGAGGAGCGCGACGAGGGCGACGTGCGAGGAGTCCATGGCCTGCAGCGAGAACCCGGTCCCCGAGCAGTCGAAGTTGGCGTCCGTCACCAGCTCCCGGATCGCCTCCAGCACCTTCTTCAGCAGGCTCCCCTGCACCAGCCTGAGCTCCAGCATGGTGGCGGCGGGAGGGGGGTCTCTCGACGGCGGCGGCGGCGGCTGGGAGGAGGTGGGGAAGGGGAAGGGGATCTGGGAGCGGGCGGGATGGAGGAGGTGGGAATGGGAGGGGAGATTAATAGGGGACGGATTTGGGGGACGCGGAGCGGAAAATGGAGGGAGGAATTCGGGGGGAAATCGTCGCCGCCCGCGAAATGTTTTCCCGCGTTCTTCCGATGGAAGATTGGCCTGGCGGGTGGGACCGGTGGAGGGTGTGGGCCCACATGTCGGTGGGGGAACCGGGACCTGTGTTGGGTGACCGTCCGAGCGGTTTGGGGGGAAATGGCGGGGTGTTCTGGGAACAGTGCGGGAGATGTGGAATTCGTTTTCCCGCCATCTCGGTTTTGGCTTTGGATTTCGTTTACAGGTTGAGCGTCCTCCGTGTTTGAAATTTTCGTTTGGAGTGTATTAGAAGATTGGAAGAGAAAGGTAGCATAACGCAAGTGGAAAATATCATGTAGATTTTGCAACGGAGTGCAGTTTTGTGTGGTCTGGAAGTATCAAGTATACCACTTGCACCATCTGCGGTTCTACATCACGAGCATATGACTACACAAAACAAAACTCGGCGCATTTCTTTTCTTCGATAATCTCCGCGCCCATGTTCTGGCTCCACCCTTGCCGCGAAGCCGGGATGATTATCGAAGGGAAAGGGAAGCGATGAAACCGCCCACTAGGGACTCGGACACCGCCTTGTGCGGCTAATGGACTCAACCCTAATTTTGCGCATCTTGATTAAGTCAAAAATAATGCAAAAAATACCAAACAAAACCTTGATGATAATGATACTCTATTCAGAGACCCATGTTGGTTGGAAATAGGCCAACTATCTCATCGAGCCTTAACGAGCCGAGTTGCGTTGCGAAGAATCCCATGGGGTGTTTCGGGGAAATCCTATAACCTTTTGTGGCGTGAAGGGATGGTGCACACACACGGTGCTGCAATGGGCATACCACTTTTTATTTCTCTTTTATTCTTCTTTTGGCATGCTTTTTCACTTTATTCTTTATGATTTTCACAATGTCCATAGAAAAATTGTTAAATTTAAAAGTGTTTCTGAATTTAAGAAAATGTTCTTATTTTTTGGATTGTTTCAAATATAAAAATAGATTTCGAAAATTTTAAAATTTAAAAAGATTCTAATATTAGAATGTTTATATTATGACAATATCCAGCTTTTATTATAATGATTAGAAATCCAGATTTAAAGTGTTCAGAACTGGAAAAAAAGATTTTAATAACATTCAAAGTAAAAAAAATGACATCAGAAAAAAATCTACAGATTTGAAAAAATGATCATATTATTAAAAGCATTTTGATTTGAAAAAAATATCCAGATCTTTTAAAGTTCAAATTTTAAAGTGTTGAGATTTGAAAATATGTATTTTTTTATGTTCAGATTGGAAATGTTTTTTATTTGAGAAAATATGTTTTTTGTAAAACAAATTACACTTTTGTTAGAGTTACAAAATTACACAGTTAAACTGGGCTTTCGTAACTAAATAGAAAGTCGATAAGAAAACATTTTCTTCTTTACTAGGCCGCGTTGGACGGGCCCATGAATCGAATCCGGCAGGCGACCAAAGCAGTGTGGTGCCGCTAAAGGCGGCGAACAGGAGCGCCTTTGTTTGGGCTTGTAGGCTGGACTGTTGTCGTTCTGCAGCTTCTTCTTCCAGACTCTATGGAGGCCTTCAGAACCAGCTCAAAGAAGAAATATTTTCCAGAAAATATATATCTCTACCTAATTATAAAAGGAGGAAGGCTTCTTTCATGGTTCTTCCTTTTTCCGGACGGTTTTACCCTCCCACAGCAACACATATTACAGTCACTGTCACAAATTAGTTGGAAAACCGGTTCGTCCCTTTGCTTTTCCCTTCTCGCCGCCTCTCACGCGCACCGCAAGTAGCACGACACGCCCTGGCTACGCGTCGCCGCACCACGCGCTAGAGCGCCTACCCAAGCTCTCAGCGAGCCGAACAGCCCCGCCTACCATCGAGACGACCAGCTCTGACAGCGAGGCCAATAGCGAAGGACCGACGGCAGGGCGCTCCGTCAGCCTCCGTCCAGTTGATGGGCGTACCACGAGGCCAGAAGTAGAACAGGAGATACCGTAGCTGGCTGGAGGATAGGTCGTGGTGGTGCACTCTAGCGGAGGAACAGAGGAGGACGCGGGCTACTAATAGGGCGGGCAAGGGCGTGAATCGTTGGCTTCATTGCGCAAATTGAAGAGGAGCAATTTCGGATGGAACGGCCGGCGTGGTCTTCGGCGGGCAAATACGGCAGCCCGAAGGCATTTCGGAGAGGTCTTTTGGGGGAAAATGAAGGAGGAGGTCGAGAGTTTTAAGTAGGAGGAAACGGTGCTTTAATCGGGGTTGTAAATTGTCCGGAATCAAGTCGGGAAGAACCAGCATGGGGCGTGATTTCGCGTTTCTGAGATTAAAGACGATGATGACGTCATCGCTGACATCAACAACTTTTCTTTTCTTACTTTCCTGGTTTTTCTTATTTCTCTCATATTTTTTTTTTGAGACTCCAAATTAGGTTAAATAAATTTCTAAAAAATTCTAAAATTCATATCTACGTTTCAAAACATTTGCAGGTATGTTTTGAACACTTTTCAAAAAAAAAATTCAACATATTGATTAAATGCAAATTTGGCACATTATGTTAAATTTAAAAATATGCCTTTAATAGATTTATTTGTAACCAAATTAAATTTATTAAAATGTCACAAATTCATATGTTTGAATACAAGTTATTTAAACTCCCTTCTTATAATCGACATGTTTTTCTCTCTCGTTGCATCGCACGGGCGTGTTTCCTAGTAACTTATAAAAGCTACAGGAGAGTGAGGCTGAGACAACCATCGACCTTTCTTTCGCAAGTTCGCCTTGTTGTCGACGACTCCAATCAACTATTGACGAATTGATGTGCTACATATCGTGTACATTATTTTTACGTTGTGTTTATGTGATCTTGACCACAAGGGTGTCTGACAAATTAAAAAAATATGTATTGCTCTCAAGGAATAGCTCCCTGTCTGGTGATGTTCTATTGCCCGGTGCTTCGACCATGGAAATGGCGACGACAAGTATGTTGATTTTATTGTGGTCACTTGGTCTTTTGTTTTTTTCTTACTCAAGCACTTGTTATTATTCCCTTGCAATTTGGTGACAGAGCACACAGCTCATAATCGGCACACAGCTCATAATCGTTTTTTTTATAAAGAGCATATATTAAGAGGTATTAGCACCCATCATACAACAACTTGTCAGGTGGGAGCAAAATCATACACTCAACTTATAAATTGGGGTAGAGTAGTACACAAACTTGTCTAGTGGGTGCAAATTCATACAAATCCAGTCAGCAGGACACTTGGCTGCCACGGTGGACAAGTTTTTTTTTTGCAGAAAAGTCAAGAATATTTAAGGAGCTGATTTTGCAATCCACTGTAGCGGAGGAATAGACTTATAGATCCTCGTTTTGTTACCAATTTGCACACAAATCTCTGGACGCAGTGTATACAAGAGATTTTTTCAACGTTCTTGCTCGCTTTTGGCAGTCATGAACTCTGCGCCGCTTCTTATGGATTCTCGACACGCGTTGTCGGTTGCACCAATGTCGTACGATCCTGTGTACCGTGGGTACGACATGGAGGCTCCAGAGTACGGTAGGTGTCTCCACCTCCACATAATTGTTGTTTCTATCTCCGTCCCGGTCGTGGGTTGAAGTAGGGTTGTAGGGCGCCATGATCAACAATAGCTTTGGTCACTAAATCATTTTGATTTGCGTTGATAGTTACACAGAATGATGTTCCCTTCGTTATTGTGCAAAAAATACATCGATTTCCATGATTTGAGTGGTGCTTAAGGCGCCTATTTCTTGCAGATGAAGGCGTCGACGATTCTGATGATTAGGTGTTTTGTGGATCAAACCATTAGTGTTTTGGTGATGGTTAGTATTGAATTACCTCTCCAAAGTGGTAAAAAATGGCTCGGTTCCCTGGTTCACATGATTTGGGCATTGGCCGTGGCAGACACGTCGCATGCGTGTCCAAATCCTCTGTGGCAGACAAATGTCGTGTTATGAGTAGATTTGTATGAATTTGCTCCCACTACACAAGTTTGTGTACCACTCCACCCCATTTCACAAGTTGTTGTATGATTTTGCTCTCACCTGACAAGTTGTTGTATGGCTGGTGCTAATACCTCATATATTAATATCGCACAACTCATCATCTTGCCTCGCAAGAATGTGTCTCGGTTAGGTTAGAACTTACAAACGATGACTTCTTCCTTAATCCCCACTTGAAGTGGACGGATCACGCGGCTCGTCAAAACTTTTGTTTTTTATTTTCCTCTTAAGGTTTCGTTCTATATAATTATTCGAGTTTGTGTCTTTTTCTTCCATCACGCGCACTGTCTATTCATTGTTGGCCTAAATCGGGAAGTTTGAAGCTTCCTTCCAAACCCAACGCTGTCCCAAGCTAGACAAGGGAGGTTTGTTGCCGGCAAGCTACTCTAACTCCGCTTTCCCAGCAGACATTCTCCTGTGAGGTCGCACTCATCTTCACTCTCGTTTTCCTTTCTAGTGAAAAGGCCGTTAGTGCAGAATCTGCTCAAGAATATATGCTTGTCTGTTAATCTCACTGAAACAGCTGCTTACCTGCAGAACCCGCTGCGCTGTGAGACAGCTACTATAGTATCGCACCTGTCTGTTCTTTCATTAGTATACTACTACTAGTAAAAGAAACCAGCTGCGAATCTGCCGGTGAACTTAAAAAGAAGAAGATACTGACAGAGCACCGAACATAAAAGGATTGCACATCGTATTGTATTGCATCCAAGATTTTCAAGCATCATGTTTGATAACTGAAACTGTATCTTGCTTGAACAGAGACCAGGATTCGCCATATATTTTCACACTGTGCGAGGAAAACGATCAAAAGAGGATAAAAGAACGAAAGGTTGTATTCATACTTTCATAGGAGTATATATGTATATATGTATAGTACGTATTACAAGATGTCTGTAGCACAAGCTTCGAAGATGTATAGCCGAAATCTCACAGGAAAAAACACACACTCAAAATCTAGGGTCATATCGTGGTCAGACTTCAGAGGCTCAGAGCAAAATCTTCAGACGTTTCACGGACCGCGCAAAGTCCCTGAAGAAAACAAATCACATCACCATGTCAGTTATCCTCCATGAATGATCGATGAACCGCACTCTACAGATCGATGCAGGATCTATCTCGGTTGATCAAACGGAAACGGGAGATGATCAGTTGAAGGACTTACTCCCACGGCACGTCGCCGACCAGCATCCAGTCCCCGTCGGCGTCCTCGTAGGTGACCACGAGCCCCGCACGATCGCTCGAACCTCCGTCGTGAACTTTGGTGGCGGGTTCAGGGAACATGCGCGCGAGCGTGGCGAGGAGGTCGCCGTAGGAGCCATGAACGGACAGGTCCACCTTCCTCCCGATGGCCTCGCCCTCCTTCATCACCTTCACGTGCTTCCCGCCGCCGCGGGCGACGACGACGCCGCACGCCCTGCTGCGCGCATAGCTCACCGGCGGCCACCCGACCAGCGCCTTCTTGCTCTCCCTGCCGCCGCCGCTGTTGCTACTGCTACTGCTGCTGCTGCCGTCGTCGAACAGCGGCAGCGTCGTTGCGGCCGTCTCCCGCTCCTCGTCGTCGAACGCCTCGCCGAAGCCTCTCTTCCCGCCGCCGCGCGCGGCAGAGCAGGACACTGCCGCGGCGGTGTTGGTCGGCGGCGCCAGCCCGAGCTCCAGCTCCATACCGATCGATCGATCACAGCTGGAGAGTAGTTGTCTCTTGGCTGGGATTCTTGCACTGGCCGCTGGCCGGAGAGAATATCTTTCGATGGTGGAGTCGTGGGGGGAAGAAGAGAATGCGATGCCGGTGGGGCGGTTGCGTGAGTATATATAGTATATATGTCGATCGCCGGCGGGCGGGAGCGGATCGGCATGGAGGATCGAGGGGCGGCCGGAGGCGGACAGCTTGTCGGGGGCGCAGGGGACCCGGAGGCGGACACGCTGTCGGCCTGCCTGCCTCATTGTGGAGCGGGAGCTTGCTGATTTGCTTTGGTTTCTCGGGGCATACCGACACGCCCGCCACTTTCAGCTCCGCGTGTCCGAATGCTTATTGGTTGAGAAAACCGGCTGTGACTTTGCTTGTTGCCTTTTCTTAAACCCAGTGCTGCAAATTTGATTGGGCGGTGCATAGATTAGGAGGCTGTGTCGGTGATTTATGAGTAAATCTAGGCGCGCAAGACTCTGGCTTGGTCCCTGGTAGATTAATAAAAAAGCGATCGAGTCCCCGAACACAAAAGACAAAAAACAATCAGGTCCTGGGAGGTTGAGCTCGGCTTTGCCGGGGAGGTGAGCCGCCGACGGTGGCGGCGAGGTGAGCTGGAGCCGCCGCGCACCGTGTAGCTCGAGCCCTGGTCGCGCCGCATCCAAGGATGACATTTGAATAGAGCTCGCGCCGCATCCGACTCACGAAACCTTGATAGGCCTATGCGTCATCTTGACAGGAGGCTTGAATATGAGCATGGGAAGCTTGAACATGAACAAAGGCAGCTCCACGATGACCTGTCAAACACGTCAGCACAAGAGCCAATCACTAAAGACGTTTTTTTGTTGTTGCTAAAATGGCCTTTTTTGTAAAACTAATGGTACATATGACCGTTCCGTAAAACTTTTTTCAAATTTGATCTCTGTATGTGGCGGCTCTATCCTTGAGTGCCGTATTTAAAATTATGTTCACCGACGGCCGTATACATTATTAGTTTGATGAGAGGCCATTTTTAATGAACAAAAAGCCTCCGGCGACCAAATCATCACTCCTCATCACACGTAGGGACGTAGGGTACCCTGACTAGTGCCGGGTGCAGTGACCCACCGATCATTCGAACACTGGGTGGCAGCTGTAGGTCAAAGCGCGAGGCACAACCTCTACGGCAAGGACGCTCTGTCTCGTGTCCGTGGGTGATAATCGGTTGGTCGCCATGGAAGGCGGCAGTGGTCGGCGAGCGGGCGTGCGGCTTCCCGGCCGGTGGCGGCAAATGTCCCCTGCTCCTGCGAGCGGTCACCCATGTGCCGCGCCGGGCAAGCAGGCTTTCTCAGCTCAAGGCAAGATCCGCTGATGCTCTGCTCCGTTTCCCGCGTGGGTGTCTAAGATCTTTACTATCAAAGCAGAATATGTGGTATGGTGTCATAATTTAAATGGTGTCACACGCCAAATGTCATCCTATTATATGGCTAATTATGGAGCTATGCCACCTATAAGTGGAATACTGGTTCAAAAGGAGAGGAAAATAACTTACAGGATAACCCACAAACAGTTTCAAAAAAAATAACCCGGATAACAACCATCGTGATTATCTCAACAAACAAAACAAAACCTGTTAAAATCCTCGGCACTCTCTCTATCTCATGCACCTCCACCCCGTTCCCCATTTTTTCTATCTAAATCTAATCGCAACGGAGGCAACCAGGAAGGATTTAGGAGCGGTGACGACGACCATGTAGGCCGTGCTTCTCCCTCGCTGTAGAACTTCCCTCTCGTGCGCCTCCACCCCGGCCGTGGTCCCTTTCTCTCCTCCTTGATCTAATCGCGGCGGGAATAGCGGAAACGACCATGCAGTAAGAAGGATCAACGATGGCGGCACATCATCATCGGCCTCACCTGGATTTTCACGGTATATATACCATTTCTCGATTCTTCCCTATGCGCCTTCACTGTAGGTCACCCCGTCTCTGGCCCCAGACGTCCTGCATGCGTCACCTGAAGTTAGGCTGCGTATGTATTCCCCTCTTCTCTTTTCGTGTACCTCAGTTTGGAGTTCTACTTCAGCAACATCGACTTACCCCATGACGTACAGGTTTATGTGGAAGAATGTCGAGACAAGCGAGAATGTATGTACTAATTCCTCTCTGTCTTTGACAGTTCCATGATTATGTTGCTTAATTTGATTTTTATGGTCAGCTTGGCTCTCATATGATCCTTCACCACGATGACGTCGCACCTTCGCCTAGATGCCACCATGAAGGAGGAGAGCATGCCCGAGACGATGGTGCTCGCGGTTGCGAAGGTGATTCAGTGTTTACCACTTCAGCGGCCCGTAGTGTATTTGAGGACGGTAAGCAAGTGGTTTCCCATTGACCTGCCAGTTCTGTGACATTGTATTCCTGTTTATAAGCTTAAATTCTAGGTGAAATGACAATAATCCATTGTTCAGTACTATGTAGAGACCAAAGACTGACATGGTGAACTTTATAATTTATAGTAAAGTAGATGATTTAAATCATGACTCTTTCTTATTGTTAGATCAAGTCCTCAATATAAACTAGCTAAATCATCTGGTACAATGGAAGCATTATTTTTATTTTGTGTTTGTACAGGAAAGAAAGTTGAGCTGCTGAGTTGTTGAAGCTAGAAAAGATTACAGAGGAAATTGACCGTAGGCCAATCACATTGTTAGCACTTCCTTACAATGTAAAGTTGGAAGTCTATCTTTCTTTGCTCAGCATGGCAAGGTATGTAATCTGCATAGCCTTGAATACCAGACTTGACATGATATGCTAGACCACATAGTGGTTGTTGCTTCAAGGTTCAGTAAAAGGTAGCAACTACTTTGAACTGGAAATGTTCTATTAGATCCACGATAAATGTGAGATTGAATGGATATACTAATTCGGCAAACTAGCAAGTTAAAGTAACAACACTATGCACACACGAATGTAATATCGATTCTGTTTGTGATATGTTGTTTCTGACGTGTGTGAATCACATGTGAACATTGTAAGGCTACCAAATCATTTTTCTGACTGTGCTTCGTTAATGAAGTTGATGGCAAGCCCCTTTGTTTTAAAAAGAGACAATTATGCAGCACAGCTTTGGTCACATTTTCAGAAGAAGAGGAAGCAAACGATGTTAAGGAGAAGAAACTTAGTTCTGCAAGAGAGGATCTGGAAATAAAACCGAAGTAAGCTAACAACATATTTAATCTTCTGTTTCCCGCTTACCATTTACCGGTTGGAGTTTGTTTTCATTCTTCGGGCTTATTCTCAGTTTTTTCGTTTCCATGCTCTTTAATTATCACTCGACGATTGAAGTTTGCTCATATGCGATTTAAGACTGTTTATGCACAATGCATGCTGCTTTAAATCTGTTTCCCTTAATTTTAGAATCAGTATTCGAGCGAATCATACTTTTTCACATTCATAACTCAATGTCAAATAGTGATACGTAATCAAATTTTGACATAACACATGGAGGAATTTGATACTGTAAGGGATTCTCCATGCTCGACGAGTCCCTTGTCGGCAAGCTAGACGGCGTTGTCGTTTCCCCTCTTCATCGGTCGGGAAAGCAGCAGTGCTCCAAGAGTTTTGTTCGTGAAGAACCTCCTAGACGGCAAGACAAGTTTGATGATTTTACCTCACGAGCTCCTGTGGTGAACTCCATCGGTGATCCTTTCCTGCTGATGTTGTTCCATCATTTGATTTACAACTAGGATTGAGAAGGCTTCTACCATGAAACTCAAGTCAGGTTTGTGATTTGTCAGTGATCAGTTGTGTGCACATCTTTTTAATGGATTGGGTTGTGTGATTGCTGGTGCTCAACGGAATGCAAAATATTATATTTGGTTGTTTATGCTATAGCAATTCAACCATAGAAAAAGTGATATGATTCTTGCACTGATGTAGGCTACCTGGTGCATATATACATACAATTAAGCCATCACTTTCCCCTTTGTGTCAGTTTTGAGGAGGCGTTCTTGTAGGAAATGTTGTATTATTCATTATTTTTGTAGAATCTGTGTGTTCATTGAACTCTTAGTACTAAACTCTTGTATTAATGTAGTACAAGTACTAATTCGTTTGTGTCCTGACGGCTCTGTATGTGCATTACATGGGATGCGCCGACCGAGTCGATAACCCTGCCGCCCTTGCAGCTCAAAGTCACCACCCAAAGCTCTGACAAGCCGCAATTCTGCCTCATGGAGCTACCATTGCATCGCTGCCCGAGGTCGCCGCCTCGACACACATCCACCAGCATAGTTTGTCTTGGAGTAAGAAGTTTGTCTTGAAAAATGCCATACAGAGCCGTCCGTGCATTGCAACGAGACAATGAAGTTTGTCTTGGAGTAAGAAGTCCTATGGGGTAATAAACTTGAAGGGGTTACGGTGCAGAAAACAATAATTTTCTAGCGAGCGAAACCCTAACTAGCCAGGATCTATCTATCTAGTACATGCGATAACGGTGGCGGAACGGGTTACATTACCTCCATGTAGACCGATAGCGGGGATTACGCTCCCGCACAAGCGTTGACGATGAAGTCGTACGTAGCCGACCTCGAGGTCGCGGAGAAATTGCCGCGATGTCGGAGTCGATGACGCCGGGTGTCGACGATGATCTGCGTCGACGGGCGTCGGGCGGAAGAAGGCAGAGCGCCAGCATAGGGGCTGGTGCGCCGGCAGCAGGGGGGGGCGGCGGCTGCAGGGGGCGAGACGACGTCGCCCAAGCTCCTCAATAGAGTAGCCTCCGAGCACTCGCAAACATACGGAGCCTAGCGACAACTCCCGGTCATTCAGATCCAGCTGAAATCGCAGGAGTAGATCTTATCTGGAATCCCGCAGAGCAACGGCGCTCTGCGGTATGGCTTAGGTGGAGAGAGACCCCCTTCCTCAGCTCGGCGCGGCTCCGACTTGGGAACCACGAGATCGAGAGAGAAATTGGGAATTAACTGAATTTCCTATGAATTAAATCAATTAATATGCCTTGCTATATAAAGGGGGAAGGGGTGTGCCAACCCCCTTGGCTCCCCCATGTGGGACTAAAGGAGGAGAGGGGAGGGGGGTTCGGCCGAACCCCCCCATGGGCCCTCCAACTCCTAGTCCGAGTTGGACTAGGAGGCCCAACCTTCCCCTTCCTTGTGGGGTGCGGTTTCCCCCTCATGGGCCCTCTTAGGGCCCATTTAGGTGGGAGCCCCCTTTTTCCTTTATTTAATTAATATTAAATTAATATAAAAATCCCATTAATTCATAATTAATATATTTATATATAATTCAATATCCCATGACTCCGAAACTATTTCGAAACCACCCGAACAACTTTCGGACATTCTCGGAACCATTCCATAGCTCCCCGGAACTCCTTCCGGACCACCGGAACTCTTTCCGGATCAATTTTCTCTCTCCAATAAAAACCTATAAAATTCCAGAACCTATCTCCTAGCGTCGCTAAGACCTTAAGTTTGTTACGCTACGGTTCAGGAATACTCCAGACATGGTTGAGACACTCCGCTCACCAATGATCGTCAGGGATACCTGGAAATATATGACGACCCCTGTGCATTCCACGAATATCGTCGTTGAACCATAAGTATGATATTCATTCCCTTTGTCTCTGCGATACTACCTTGTCCGAGATATGATCGTAGACACACCGATGCCTTTGCTGTATCTCGTTACCGACGAAGGTTATTAACTCGTCTGCGATATTACATCTCCATGACCTAGTCATAAGCTGCGCAACTATACAGATGCAACATCACCGAGTGGGCCCAGAGTATCTTTCTATTACAAGAATGAACAAATCCCGCTCTTGATCCTTACGTCTTGATGCTCTTTCGGAATAGCCAAGATGGACACCGTTATTGTCATGCTATATAAGACACAACGTTTGATGCTCTCAAAGCACTCCTACGAAGCAACAATAAGTACGGTCTCACGGTCTAAGGAATAAGCTATCATACTCTTATCTATTGCAAATGACAAACATCGTAATACGATCTTATTGCAATACTTTGCGTATGTCCACCACCTTATTCAACTAACAAGATGACCCCATTGTCAACCGACGTCATTGTCCTTGATCGGGAATCTCGATCAACTGTTGCCCAATGGACTAGCTCATATAGAGGCTTGCTAGGGACCTGGTTGTCTATGTATCACACGTGTATTAACAATTCCGATTAATACAGTTATACCATAATACACAAACCTATTATAAACTTATGAGATAACGCAATAAATACTACTTATTTATTTGCCTCTAGGGCATATCTCCTTCAAAACTCTATGTCTAATATTAATCAAAAGTATGCTAATATATTAAGATTTCTGCTAAGTGCATGATATTTATAAAGTGTTATTATGGTAGAGCAGTGTAAAACTTAGTCAACCGAGAATTGAAAAAATATATCAGTGGCAACTCATGTACGACTTGGAGACTGCGGGAGGATGTTAATTGTTAGGCATGCAAAGCTCACATTATTAGGTAAAAACTCACTTGATGTGACTATGTGTATATTTTCTTGGCGGTTGATTTTTTCTTATATTTCTCACCTCTTATAATCGCTCTATATATCGTTCTATGGTTATTTTGTTTATGTTAGACGATAGTAATGAATAAAAGGTATGCTACTTAGAGTGCGCATGATGCCAGTTTCGTTGTGGATTAGAGACACGTATGGCTACGTCCATTTCGATCTGAATTAGATATTTTTGTTTCATTAAAAAAATGTTTCTATCATGGTCTCAAGATAATGTTTCAATCTCCTTATGAATATTTTGAATACTTATTTTCAAACGGAGAGAGAACACACTCCATCAATTAGATAAAAATCATATGAAAATTATGACTTCATAGTTCAAGTTTTTTTGTTGAGCTGCATACAAATCATGCTGGTTTGATAAATGGACATGAGGTGAGATGTGCAGTTAATTAAGAGGAATTGAGTGAAATTACGAGAAAAATTGATACATGTAGACATGAGGTGAGAGAGTAGTTAAGAGGAAGAAGAGAAATTAGAATCTCATTTTACATGTAGAATTAATCAATAAGCAGTTTTCTCTATGAGTTTTCACGGTATTAAATTTTGTGAAATTGTATAAATGGGAGGTTGCACGAAAACAAGATGAAACACAGAATCTTACTTATTTCATAGGAGGAGTTGTAATCTTACATATTTCATAGGAGATGGAGTTAGGTTTGTTTGTAGCACCAAATCACATTTTCTACACATGTAATTTCTTTTTTATTTGTATTATGTTACAAACAACTTAAACCCCGTAGCAACACGCGGGTATTTAGCTAGTGATCTGTAGTACACGTCGTGGCTGATGGTTTCAGAGATAGAATATGGATCACAGCCGGATCCTTCAGGACACGCAAGCGTTTTTGTTCTTCATTATTCGACACCCACTTACACTTAGGGTAATCATCCAAGCCATGGCATTGTTTAAGCACAGTTGGAGGTTGTTTAAGCGCGTGCTCCAAACACGAGATGTTCGTCTCCATCCACCGATAACCGATTGTTACTCTGTCCAGCTTGCCTCCGTCCACTGCACATGTGCCGTCATCGCACTCTCAATTTTAACTCTATTTATATATAAAAAAATGAATGTATCTAGATCCAGGTAATCTAATATGTAACAAAAAAGCTATCTATCTGTTTATTTGGGCTAAAGACATTTTTTACTTTACAAAAAATAATTTAAAATTGATGTGGTTATACCAAACTGGTATATCCACTTGAGTACAATGAAGCATAATCCAACGGAAGGCCCAACTGGTGTCTCAGTAAGCAAGACTATAAAGAAAGGTGTATGGCGGCCCAAAAACAAGGAGTACGACTCAATAAAGAAGCAAGTCGTGTGTGTCGACTTATAACTTACCATACATGTAGTCCAAGTTAGATACGACTTAGAACTCTATATAAAGTGACAAGACCACGATGCACGGGTAAACATGTGCTATTGTTTAGTTTCTAGGATATGTATTACGAAATGGTTCAGGCCGTCTCCAATGCTTAACTTAATATAATTATTTTTGGCCCGATTTGGCATTAATAAAGAACCTACTTCCCGGTGTTGATTACAAATGTACATGATGCCATGGGATGCAACAACAATATTGAATTGTAAGAAAGCATCAAATGCATGGTTGTTGTGTCACATTATATCCAAATTTATAACATGTTCCTATTTAAACACGAAAATAGAGATCAAGCATGATCACGATTCAGAAGAATAGCCAACTGATCGAGGATGGGTAAGGGGTAGAGCTCATCTGTTGCTAGGTTCATATTGACATACTTCGAGTTTTTCACTTAACTAGAGCTATTTTTCCAATGTTGTTGAAAACCACAAAAATATTATTAGGACTTGGAAGCATCAGAAGTAGCAATTGCGTGGAGCTACATTTATATATCAAGTGATAAGACTATGATGCAAGCATAGACCTCTACTCATGCATAGTCTCTAGGGTATCTTTTACCGCGATGTGGAAGGCTACTGCTCTTTGGGTCAGCAAGGTCTTCTATTGGACCTATGCCCAGGGATGAAAGCTCAAGGTTTCGCGACCTCGTCAACCTCTTTGGAAGACGTCCCTCCAAAGATACCCTGACATAAACAAACAGGCACACATTTCTTGTGCCTCGTTCTCATGCTGTACAAACGTCAGATTTCTCCAATACTCGCCAGCAAGCGACGCTCTACTCACACGTACGTAGGCAGTAGCAAAGCAGCAGTAGCTTGGAGGCAGTAGAAGGGAGATGGAGCTGGATCGGAAGCTGCCGTGCCGTGTCCTGCGACATGGCGGGTCTCATGGCCACCGTTGGCTAACATCACACGGTCTTGTATTGTCGGTGTGAAAAGTTGCCCGGATCTCGCAGCTCACACTCCCAATACTTTGTTTAGCATACACTTTTCAAAGAACACTTCCTAGTTCCTACAACTTATGCATGTACGTGTATTTCAAGTTACGAACACACATGCAATCTATTTCTAATTAACTTGTTATGGACAAATTCAGCTCTACGTCATAACTTTCCCTTTGTTTATGGTATTTATTTGTCTGTGTATTTATCTCTTATCTTCTTGATTATCTAAAATATAAACCAAATTTAAGTAAAAAATAACTTGTTATGAAAAAGGACCTTGAGTTTGTAAAACTCATTTAGCGTGTCACATGCTTTCGCTCCATAATGCAATGTGATTTAAGAAGGCAAATGCAAATAATTAGTGGATCTAAAGAAACTAAATGCGAACTTCAATCAATATGATCACAACTTCTCTTAGAGGGCTATCTCATCACCGCGTTTGGAAGAATATGTGAATATAGTTTTTGTATGCTGATGGTATTGGTTAATCACCCGAAAACTGCAGGCTCGTTTTCATCTTCTGTTTTCTCGCCGTCCGCCTTTTGCAATCAATGAGTGACATGTTCAAGTGAGTACAAGGTACTCAAATGAGACTGCTAATCACAAGAAAAATCGGTCAATCATTGTAGTAGCAGTAATAGTCTGTCTCGGTAACATCTGTTTGTTGTGAAACCGTGAACAAATTGCTGGTTTGATAAAAAATATGTGTAATATCGCATGTTTGTAGGGTCTAGTTAAGAATTATCTGATTGTATTAAATATTCTCCTTTCTCTAACAGTGTTAACTTGAAAATTAATAGCGTGTTCTCTTTATCTGATTGAACACAGTTAAATTGGAAGATAATATTGTGTTATATCGACTTTTTATAGTAATAATTATCATAGTTCTAGGATTTGCTATATATATGACTAAGACAAATGACATGTAGCTTAAAATATTATGCACAAATCCAAAAACTTTTCTTAGCATGCAACTTTGTAAGAACAGCTATAGTTTGCGTTTGTCCGTGTATCTTAAGCTACAACCACATATGCAGTGTATTTCCAATAAATTTATTTACAAAAATCATCTCTTTGTTGTAATTCCTTTTTGTTGAAGGTATTTTTTAATTTTTTTGTGTGTTTAACCTTATCTGGTTATTTATGTAAAATATGAAACATATTGTATTTTAGAAGGGTTAACTTGTAACTGGTTGTGGTAACGGGGCCTTGAGTTTTAGAATTCTCATTAACTAACCTCTTTGTGTCGCTTGTTATCGCGGGGCAATAAAAATGTAACTTTAGAAAAGAAATACAAATAATGAGTCAAAATGTGCGGATCCATTGAAAATACAATGTGCACTTTCAATTGATGTGATCAAACTGAGCAATAAAAAAGAATCTACCTCACCGAGTGAGGGGATGCTCACAATGTTCATGATGACGGACTGCAACAAGAGTATTGAATTCTAGGAAAACATCTAATGCATGGTTGTTGTGTCACACTATATCCAAAGTTATAACATCGCTCCTATTTAAACATGAAAAATAGAGATCAACCATGATCACTATTCAAAAGAATAGCCATATACTCGAGGATGGGTAAGGGGAGGGCTCATCGGTTGCTAGGTTCATATTGACATACTTAGCATACCAATGTACACAACTTTTGCACTTAACTAAAACTTTTTTTCCAATGCTGTTGGGAACCAAAAACTCTTAGGACTTGGAAGCATCGGGATTACCAATTGTGTGGAGCTACATTTATATATCAAGTGATAAGACCATGATGCAAGCTTAGGCATGTACTCTTCCATAGTCTCTAGGGTATCTATTACGACGTTGTGGAAAGCTACCGTTCTTTGGGCTAGCGAGGTTTCGTCGTTGATCTATGCTGAGGGCTAAAAGCTCGAGAGTTCACGACCTCGTCAACCTATTTGGAAAAGATCGAGAGTTCACGACCTATGCTCAGGGATCCTCTACATGATGGGTTGCATGTCGACCTACCTACTGATTGAGGAGCGAGACTCTGCTGATTTGCTTTGGTTTCTCGGGGCATACACGCCCTCCACTTTCAGTTCCGCGTGTCCAAATGGTTATTGGTTGAGAAACCGGCAGTGCCTTTGCTTGCTGATTTTGTTAAACCCGGCGCTGCAAATTTGATTGGACGGTGTATAGATTAGGAGGAGGCTGTGTCCGTAATTTATGAGTAAATCTACACGCAGTGCTCTGTCTGGTCTGGTCTTGTGATTCAGTAAGACAATTGTTTTTTCGAAACTAATGTTATCGTCATCACTTCCCCTCGAACGAACTACTCGACTCCAGTGCTGCAAATTTGATTGGCCCTTGTATAGATCAGGAGGTCGTGTCGCTAATTTATGAGTAAAACTAGGCACAGTGCTCTGACTAGTTTGATCTTCTGATATAGTAGGACAATCAGTTATTTTTTGAAAAGAGTAAAAAGATTAGCCAACCGGCACAAACACCCTCGGTAAACATCATGAAGCACGACAATTTTGATGGCACGTCCAACTAAACTGTTTACTGATACAAGTCACGCATACAAAACCATCATCAAGGTTGCTTACTTATGTTATCGTCATCACTCACCCTTAATCGAATGAACCGACCCCACGAAAAATGACATTCAAAGAGAGTTAGGACGCAACCATATTTATGTATAATATGAAACATATTTTATTGAAGAAGATTTCATTTTTAATTAGTTGTGGGATTAGAGACCTTTAGCTTTGTAGATCCCATTCACTGACCTCTTTGTGACGCTTGTTATCACTCGACAATGAAAATGTGACTTAAGGAGACAAATGCAAATAATTACTCAAAACATGTGGATCTGTTAAAACTATGATGCGAACGTTGATATGATCAAACTTTTTATTAGATGGCTATTTCAGTCAATGATGGAATTGTTTTGTGGCACCGGTGGAACATAAAAAAAGACCTACCTCACCGAGGAAGGGGATGCTTACAACCGTACATGAATGCCATGCGCTGCATTGACAATACTGAATTGCAAGAAAGTATGACTGCATGGTTGGTGTACAACTTTGTATCCAATTAATAATGTTGTTCCTATTTAAACATGAAAATATAGAACAAATATGATTATGATTCAGAAGAACATATGATCGGCATTGAGCAAGAGGCAGAGCTCATCCGTTGATAAGGTTCATATCGATATACTTCACACACAAAATGTACACGAGTTTTGTACTAGCTAGAGCCCCTTTTATTCCAACAAAGTTTGAAACCACAAAAATCTTAGGATTTGGAAGCATCGGGATTAGCGATTGTGTTGAGCAAGATTTCAGCATCAAGTGACAAGACCATGACGCACGGTTGGACACACTCTTCCGTAGCTATATCTTACCACCTGGTGAAGGAATATTGTTCTACGGGCCGAAGAGGTTTTGTCGTTGAGCTGTGTCGAGGGATAAAAGCTTGAGGTTTTCCAGCTGTGCTGTTCATATTGATCAATGAGTGAGAAATTTGAGTCACCGGAAGATACAAACACAGCTCATCATATATATAACAAATCGGTCGATGATGAGAGTAGCAGTAGGAGGCAGTGTACGCAACATCAAATCGTGAAAGTGTGTACAAACGCTGTTGGCAAACCTGTGTACAAACGTTGGCTAATCTGAGTATAATACTACAGCAGTGAGTGTTTACTGCAGGGATCCCTCTGAAAACCTTGAGCGGCAGGCGGGGTGGCATTGGCAGGTTAGAGTGTCAAGCGAGCAATTAGCTAGGCGGTGGCCCGTGGGTATTATCGGTTGGTCGCCATGGAAGGCGGCAGAGGTCGGTGGCGGCGGGTGTTTCCTGCCGGCGGTCGCCCGCACATCGGCCCATGTGCCGCGCTGGGCAGGCAGCCTCCGTGAAAGTCAAGGGGGCTCGCTCAAGGTAAGCAAAGCAAACAGATATATCCAATTTCAAAACACACACACAGATATATCGCCTCTTCGCTGTAAGACAACTCAACTGGACATTGTTTAAGCACGTGCTCCTCCTAGCACGAGATATTCGCCTCCATTCACCACTTGTTTCTTTGTATAGCGCGTCTACGTCCACTGCTTACGTTACGTGCCGTCCCTCTGAAGATGCCTTGACAGTTGACATAAACAAACACTTTCTAGTGACTGGTTCTCATGGTGTACAAATGGTACTAAATCTTGTTTTTGCGGGGAAATGGCAGATTTTTTTCGCCACCTTTCACTCACATGCAAAGCAACGCTCCGCTCACGCTTACGTGTATTTCGAGGTACAGTACATCCACAAATGCAGTATATTTTAAACGAACTTGTTTTAACAAAACATGAACTCTTCACTTTTAAAAAAATAAACTCTTTGTTTTAATTTTCCGTTGTTTAAAGTTTTTTATGTGTTTGTGTGTTTAACACTTTTCTAGTAATTTATGCAAAATATTGAACATACTTAATCTAATAAGCTTTAAATTGTAATTGGTTGTGGGAATAGGCACCTTGAGTTTTGTAAATCTCGTTCACTAACCTTTTTGTGTCGCCGGTTTTTGTTCATCAACGAAGTTGTGACTTAAAAAAGACTAATGTAAAAAAATCATCAAAACACGCGGATCTATTAAAACTACAATGTGGACTTTAATCGACGATCAACATTTTATTACTACCTATTTTAGTTAGGAGGTTTTTTTGGCACAAGCCGAGCATTAGAAAAAATACGTACCTCGCTGAGGGAGGGAAACTCACAACTGTACATTAATGCCATATGCTCCGGCAACAATATTTAATAGCATAAAGCATCTACCTACCACATGGTTGCTGTTTCACATTACATCCAACTATATAATACCGTCCCTATTTCACAACAAAATCGAGATCAAACTCATGATTTTTTAAAAAGCCATGTGATGGAGGATGGGCAAGGAGTAGAGCTCATCCATATATAGGTTCATATTTACATACTTCACGTACCAATGTAAGACTTATGCACTTTGCCAGAGCTCTTTTTCCAATGTTGATAAATACCACAAAAACCATAGGAGTTGGAGGCATCAGGATTAGCAATTCTGTGGAGCTAGAATTCTACATAGAGTGATGAGAGGATGATGCACCATTAGATATGTACTCTTCCCTAGTCTCTATGGTATGTATCACAACTGGGTGGAGAAGAACATTTTTTTGGGCTTACGAGGTTTTGTCGTGGAGCTATGTCGAGGGATAAAAACACGAGCGTTCATGAATGAATTAACCACTTTGAAAGAGTATGTAAATGTAATTTTACAGGTTGACAATTCCTTGTTAATCACCCAAAAATAGAGGCTGGCCTTTTCATATGGATCGTGACAAAATGAAGTCACCAGGATACATACACACCTCCTCAAAAGAAAATCGGTTGATCATGGTAACAGTAGTAGACCGTGTCTGTAACATAAAAAATGAAGGTAAAACCTTTACCTTATCTATTAATTAAAAAGAATGTGTCCAATTTATTTGTGGTAGAAACAAGGAAAGATCATACAACGAACACCAACAATCAACATCACAAGGAGGAACCCACACAAGCACAAAGAGCAACACCTAAAACGAGCAACTATCAACAAACAACTACTTGTCCAACCTACCACACACACATACTGACATCACCGCAACCTTAAATGGGCGCACCATGCACGTTAGAGGTAAGATGGGCTATCGTTAACGTGCGGCCACACGTCAGCAATAGCCATTACCACTTATGTGACTATGCGGACACGCACATTAACGGTAGGCAAATTCCGCATATCAATGGTAGTGTGTCAATGAAAGTCTTTACTAGGTTGTGACATGGTGTTCCACTACTCCAATTGGCACGTACCTGTGATAGTCACCAGTGTGGTATTGTTCAACTCATGTTTGGACATGATAATATCCTGTGTGTAAATACTGCTCCTTTGCTCGGAAAGGTAACTCTTGTTTGGAGATGGTTTGGAGTCATCACCATGGAATGAACGTGGACTAGTGCGGTAGGCCATATAATAATCCAACTTGTAAATTGGCTGACTCAGTAGGCTTGCTACGGGCATGGATAAAATAAATCTCTCGTGTGTTTTACTGTTCATTTTTTGCTTGGAGATGATAATCTATTGTGTATAAAAAAATCCTAAGTTCAAAAATCGAAATCATTTTGAGATTTGGTATTAAAAACCGGGTTTCAGAAATGGAGAGCGACAAATAATACAACGGTCACTGGCCATGCTTAATTTGCCTTTTTTTTTCATGTGCCGAATCTGCTGTTCGGTGGAAAAGTTCTACTCATTTGGTGAATAAGTATTGATCCGTCCGGACCATCGGATCTGCCTAGCTGGACGGCCAATATTTGTCGGTCCCTACCGGCAAAAGCCTCCCAATCCCAAATAGCCAAGGCTTCTGACATTCTATCTAATTAATCAAAACCTTTAAGATGATCGCATCATAACTAAATCTCTCCAGTTTGCTCAAGTAGCTGGCAGAGATATATTTACTGAACGATCAAGTTCAAGCTGGTATGGAGTAACAAGCGTTTGTACTCTCCGTATCCTCCATACAATGTGCAACCTGACCTACATTCAGTACACCAACCTTTTGTACTCTAGAAAAATCTTGTCTACTCACCATATCTTTGCATATACTGTGGAACTAGGCATGGAGTATATATATGACGAGATGGCATGCCACTAACATTAACATGGTGCTCAGTGAGTTTCCACTTGTGTGTTAGACTTAGACATTGCTCTACTGAACCTTGCTTGGGCCTTATCGGAAGCAAGAAGGAGTAGAAATGAGCCTGCAGGCCGGCGGCGGAAAGGGAGCACTGGACGTACCGCAGCAGGCGGAGGGCGCTAGGTTGGTGCGCATGGCGGCGGAGATGCTGGACTGCCATTCTTGCCACCTCCCGCTCAAACACCCAATCTTCAAGGTGAGATCAATCAAACCAATGCCTCGTCTTTCTTAATTTCCTCATTATTTCCAAGTCTCGATCGATCTTGTTTGTTGATTGCCGGCCATGCTGCAGTGCGACGCGGACCACCTGGTGTGCTCCTCCTGCCGCGGCATCCACGGCGAGGCCTGCGGCGCCCCCGTCGCCCACTCCACCCTCGCCGAGGCCTTCGCCGCCGCGGCCTTCGTGCCGTGCGACTACGAGCAGCACGGCTGCAACCCTGGCTACGTCGCCTACCACGAGGCCGCCGACCACCGGCTCGCGTGCCAGCACGCGCCCTGCGGCTGCCCGGAGCGCTGCGGCTTCTCCGGCTCCCGGCAGAACCTCCTCAAGCACATCTCCGGCGTCGAGCATTCGCGCACCATCATCGTCGTCCGCTACGGCAAGCCCGGCGTCCTCAGCCTGCCCCTCTCCCAGCGCTGGCAGGTCCTCGTCGGCGAGGAGGATAATAAGGATGACGACCCACACCGGAACGTGTTCCTGGTGTCCATGAGCGAGCGCGGCGTGGAGGTGGAGGTGTCGCTGGTGTGCATCCGTGCGGACGGTGGGGCGCCGCAGTTCTCCTACAAGATCGCCGTGGAGCACTCGGACGATGGCACGAGGCAGACGCTGGAGGCGCCGGTGATGAAGACCAGCTCCCTATCTGACGGGGCGCCGGCGCCAGGCGAGGTCAAGTGCTTGACGGTGAAGAAAGAGTATCTGTCCGGCGACATTGTCCCCCTCAGCATCCGTATCGACAGGCTCGCATACCCTCTACCCTTCAGTCCCAAGTCTCCTCCTGTTAGTCCTAAGCCTCCTCCTTACAGTCCTACACGTCCATTCAGTCCTACATCACCCCCTTTTAGTCCTACCCGTCCGTTTAGTCCTAAGCCAAATGCTAAGCGTTCATTTAGTCCTAAACCTCCAGCTGTTGCTTCTCCCCCTGTTGCCGCCCTAGAAGGAAAAGTCTGCAAGAGGACCAGGAGAGGAACTTCGCAGCAGCTATAAGGAAAACATGACATCAAACTACTTTGTAGCAGCAGAAGAGTAGTTTTAGTTAGGCGTGTCTCCAATCTCCATGTATGATTGTGGTTTCAAATCTAGTCTAGAAGCTTCCAAGAATGACCGAGTCCGAAAAAGTAATGATGTGTTGTATTATGATGTACTTGTGTCATGTTCTAGCTGCATGCACCTACATAAATAATTAGATTCGAATACTAAATTGATGCCGAGAACAAAAATGATTGGTCCATCTACTCGAAAGCCGTGTTATTAATGTCTCACAATTACAAATGAGTTTGGTTTGACCCTAGCGTAAGGGATATATTTTGTTCAAAGTTGATAGGGGAAGCGAGTTTTCAGAAACCATGAAACAACATACCGGTTCAGTGATAGCATCTACAGAGCCATGAGAAGCAGGGGCAGCAACAAAGCACTGATCTCTCCCATCGCCGGGCAAGATTACCTGCAGCATCACACTCAGCTCCATGGTAGTGCATTTAGTATTTTGAAATCTGCAGCATTACCTGCAACATCACACTCCTCGAAACAGGATTACGCCCCGCCATATTAATATAGCAACCACCAAGATCGATGCTGGGGCAAACAACACACTGACGAGGGTGTAACTCGGCAAATCACAGGGTTGTCCACCCCGGGTTGATTGAGTGGGAGAGAGAGATGAACGTTGGTGATCACGACGGCTGACAAGCAAGGCGTTTACCAAGGTTCAGACACCCGGAGGATAACATCCTACTTCTTGCTTGTCTGGTATTGATGACGAGTAGTGATTACAATGGCGAGAGGATGATCTCGCTAGGGTTTGAGGTGGCGGCTATGGGTGTGTCCTTCTGGACGGGCAACCCTCCTAGCCTTTATACGTAGGCTAGGTCTCGGGTGAACGGTGTCGATGGTAATTACAGATACGGTAAGAGTCGTATGACCTAACCGACTAGAACTAGGCCACACGATACCCCTTTTGGGCCTTCCTTGGGCCTTCGTAGTCTTGGCGTGACCCAGGTAGGCTCATCGTGGGGTAGTCGAAGAGTAGCACCACGTCAGTAGCCCCCGAGTGCTTGGTCTAATCGTAAAGTCGGGCAGAGGACTCCTTTCTCCTGGGCACGCCACCTGGTTGCTTGTACTTGAGATTGGACTCGTTTTCTTCAGTCGAAGAGCACGCTCCCGATGGGAGTAAGATCTGCAGTCGACTTATTGGAGTCGTGGTTTCTGTGAAACTTGCATCTGTTCAGCCTGCTGGCTTACCGTCAGTTGATTCAACTTGTTGGACTTACTTGGTCTTCTTGCCACCCGATTGCATGTTTCGGGTTCTTGGATCGGCACTGTGGCTTACTGATGTGATTTCAGCTATGAAGCTTACTACTCGAATCATTTGTTCGAGTTCCCTCTCAGCTCTGTGTCTTACCTAGAGCATTTGCCTTGTTGACATCAGCGATGACGCTTCGTAGCACGCCTCTGCGTCCAATGGGACGTGACGGAGCGGGCTCCACTGTCAGCGTTGACTGTAGTCAGTAGTTGCCCGCTTATCTCTGACTTGGGCGCGAAAATTTCGGGGCGTGATGATAGTGCCTTGATCCCCGTCCGTAGTGGACGGAGTGGGCAGCGACGGTTAGTCTCTCTATATGACATGTGGACGGCTGGTTGGAGCAGCGGGGAACAGTTTCTTCGGGGACGGCCAAGATGGACTGCCTGCGCGGTATAAGTATTGTACCGCGGCGTGAAAACAGGTCATCTTCTCCAATTGTCGTTGCCTCCTTTTCCTGCGCCATTTTTGCCCCCTTTCTGAGCTCTTGCTTTTTGTCCTTCCACCTTCCGTGAACTCCTAGAGTGATGGGGAAGTCGAAGGCCGCAACCAGCGCCGCCGCCGCAGCCGAAGCGGGCGTGATGAATAAGCCCGACGGCGACTGGCAGAAGTCGTCCATGAAGAAGACCGACTTTGAGGTTCTACGCGCGCAGGGCCTGCTGCCGCTGCCGGACCAGGCGACGATACGCGCCCCTGGTAAGGAAGTGTATCCTGCTCCTCGCGAGGGGGAACGCGTTTGCTTCGTGGACTTCCTTCCACGGAGCTTCAGGTTCCCTCTCCACGATTTTGTTCGTGGTCTTTTGTATGCCTATGGGGTTCAGATCCACGATCTGACCCTCAATGGCGTCTTGAGCATCGCGAGCTTTATCGTGCTCTACGAGTGCTTTATGGGGATCGCTCCCCACTGGGCTTTGTGGAAGTCGCTCTTCCTTGTCAGGAAGAATGTGGGGAAGAGCGGGTTGACATACCCGGTGGGCGGCTTCGGCATCCAAGTGCGCGGTGACACCGCGTACTTCCAGATGAAGAAGTCGGACTCCGTCCAAGGGTGGCGGAAGCGGTGGTTCTACATCAGGTGCGACCAGGAGGGGCTTCCGGACTTCAAAGGCGAACACGAGTTGCGGAAGACGCATGCGTGGGTGCACCCGCTCGCGGAGGAGGAGTAGGATGCTACGAGGCCGTTGCTGAGCCTTCTGCGCAACCTGCTCAAGACCTTGGGGCGCGAGTCGGGCGACGTCGACCTCATGGCCACCTTCTTCAGGCTCCGAGTCCAGCCACTCCGCGCTCGCCACCACCCGATGTGGGCAGTTGAGGGCGCCGGTGACCCGCAGCTTGACGACGAGGAGGTGGAGTTCAAGGTGAGGAGCTTCACAAGTCTCCGAGCCGCAGACCCCTGCAACGTCAAGTGTCCCGTCGTCGTGTATGGAGCAACGAACCCTGTTCCTGAGGTAAGCTTCTACCTTTTTTCTTCTTTTCCTTATTTGATTTCTTGATCTTCTGTTTCTTGATTCGTCTGTCTTTATTGGTTACAGGGTCGCTCTTTCCTTGTCAGCCTTCCTCCGATCCTAGAGAACGGGCCTCATGACGAGGCGAAGTTTGTGGAGGAGGAGGGTGACGATGAGGACATTCCTTCTGCCATCTCTCCGAGTGAAGAGGTGGAGGATGATGATGATGAAGAGGTGCCGGCGCGGAAGAAGCAGAAGCGGCGACTCTTTGACTGCTTCGTCCCCTGTGAAGGGTGCGACTGCTGACATGGAGGAGGGCGGCATGTCATCTTCGGGTGCCAGGTCCCGGGGCGACTGGGATGAGCCCTTGGCTGCACCTCCTGTCAGCTCTGCGCCGCCGCGCGAGTTCGCTCGGATGCCATCCGTTTCGCTGGGGAGCGACGATGACGTCGAGACCACCAGGTTAGTAGTGATTTTCTTTCTGTTGCGTCGAGTTATCTTCTTGACTTTGCATCTTGTGCCACCTACCGTTCTAGCGGCATCGGCTGCCCTGAAGGAGATATGCCCTAGAGGCAATTAATAAAGTGTGTTCTTTATCATATCTCGTTTGTTCATAATAGGTTTTTGTGTCATTCTAGAACCGTATTAAGCGGAAACATTAATACGGGTGTGATACGTAAACAACCAGGTCCCTAGTAGCCTCTACTAAGACTAGTTTCGTTGCGCGATTGATGATCGAGATTTCCCGGTCATGGGGCATGGCGCCGGTCGGCAATGGGAGTCATATCGTTGGAGAACGATGTGATGGACATACCCAGATTTGGAGAACGTAGTCGTTACGCCTTTGACCGTGAGATCAACTCTTATTGTTATTCCTGGAAGATACTTTGATCGCACCAAACGTCGTATCTTATTTAGTATGACAATAACGGTGATACTTTTGGGTACCGGAAAGGATTAGTTGAGACGAGGGGTCAAGAGCGGGATTTGCCAGTCCGCATAGCAGGATAGATACTCTCGGGCCCACTCGGTGAGATCATGTCTAATGAGCTTGCAAGCATGTGATTAGGTCACGGAGACATGAGATAATGAACGAGTAGAAGATAGTGTCGTCGGTAACGAGGTCGGGATTAGGTATGGAGATATCTATGGAGCGACGCTCGGACGTGCTAAGTATCGCTATGGCAAAAGGTTTAAGACTTTGCGTTCAAGTTTGATAGATGAAAGTCATTCGTTATATCACAGGGATTAATTCATGGGGTCCAGGCCTACGAGTTAGTCGTTGATCATAGAGGAGTCTTGGTCATACCTGTTATTATATCGAGCCGCTAGGGTAACACACTTAAGGGGTTTCGACAAGACAACCGGAAAGGAAAGAGATCACCGGGAGCGTCCCGGGAGGGGTCCGATGGAGATCGGGCAGCGCCGAAAGAGTTTTTGGAGCTAGGAAAAATTATATATATTATGTTTGATATTAATTAGTGTAATTAATATGCAAATATGATTTTATATATTTATTTTCGAATTTATTTAGGCTGATTTCCCTTAATGGGCCTTCTGGTCGAAAGAAGGCCCAAGAGGGGGAAAAATCCCTAGGGGATTCGGTGGGAGCCATGGTGGCCGGCCTGGATGGGCCAAGGGGCCCACCAGGGGGCCGGCGCACCTGGCCTAGCCGCACCAGGCATGTGGGGATAGTCCCACATTGCCTGGCTGGCAAGGTTGGCTCCCCCTGGGAGCCTATATAAGAAGGGGCACCCCTGGCCTTTTAATTCACCAATTAATTCCCGATTTCTCTCTCGATCTCGTGGTTCCCAAGTCGGAGCCGCGCCGAGCTGAGGAGGGGGATCTCTTCCACCATAGCCCGTTGCCGCGCTGCTGGTGTTCCGGTCCAAGTCTTCCGCTGCTCGTCCTGGACTGGAGCTTCGGAGGCCGTCGTCTCGACCGTGCGTGTGTGACGCATTGCGAGGTGCTGCACTTGCGGTACTCGGAGGTCTGCTTCCTCTACACGACCTTGAGGTCGGCTTCGTCGGTCTTCATCGACAACGTTTGTGCGGGAACGTAATCCCCGCTTTCGGTCTACAAGGGTACGTATTCCGATCTCCGTTCGTACTACTATATCTGCATAGAATAGATCTTGGCATGCTTTTAGGATATCGTTGGTAGGAAATTTTTTGTTTTCTGCACACGATCCCCTTCAGTGGTATCAGAGCCGATCTATCGTAGATATAGTTGTACGCTGTTAGAACCCGTGCTCTGCACGGGGGCACCGTTCCTGTTATTTGCTACCCTCTAGCGTGCACTTGTGTATTCCAGCGGCATTGAGTTGATGAAGCGGCCCAGACCGACTTTACGCGTACGCTTACGCGAGACTGGTTCCACTACTGACATACGGCTTGTACCGTATATGTGGCTGGCGGGTGTCAGTTTCTCTCTCTTTAGTTGGTCTTCGCATTTTCAATGGAGGGCCCGAAAGGGATGCTTAAATATGCAATTATTGGATCGTTGTTGTGGTCATAAGGTTCGTAGGTATGAAGCGGTTCTATTTACGAAAGCCCCAAGCCACGTAAAATATGCAAAAGATAAAGTAGAAGCGTCTAACTTTTTTTTGCAGGGGCTATGTGATATGGTCAAGGTAAGTTTATTAAATTGTTTATAAACTGCGGGCGCCAAGAAGACCATGGCACAATGGACTATATCACATTGCATTACATTTGATGTTTTGTGTGCTTGTAACGCCCTGGGATTTATCCCTTTTTTGTTTTGTGAGTTTTCTTTTTGCATCGACATAGCATCGCATTGCATCGCATTAATTTAATTGTTGCATTTAAATTTAATTCCCACAATTAAATTCAAATGCATTTCAAATGAATTAAAAATGTGTTATTTAAAATCTTTTACAAATGTTAAAAATTAGTTTATTAAATTGTCTATTGAAAACTAAAAATATTTTGTAAAGGTTTCGTGTTGAAATTCTTTTTCTATTTTGTTTTAAAAATATAAAACAGAAAATAATAAGGGGAGAGAAATAAAGCCCAAGCCCATCTAACTCAAACCCTAGGTTTTGTCCCCTGGAAACTTTTTCCACCCCCTGGAATTTTTGCAGCCGCCCCCCTCCTTCTCTTTTCTTTTCTTTTCTTTTCTTTTTCTTTTCCTTCTCTTCTTCCTTCCTTTTCCTTCCTTCCTCATCCCGCAGCCCGCCTCAGCCCGAGCGCCCCGAGCTCCTCCCGACTCCACCCGACGCCACCACCGCCCCGGCCGCCTCCGGCCCGGCCCTGCGCCTCCCCGGCCTCCCGCGCCACCGCGCGCGCCGCGCTGCCGCTCCCGCGCCGTCGCCTCCCCCGTGCTCCTCCTCCTGAGCCGGCCGGCCCCTCGCCTCCGCCTCCCCTGCTCCGGCCGTCCCCGCCGCACGGCGCCCCGCCGCGCCGCCGCACCGGCCAGGCCGCGTCGCCGCGCCAGCTGCGTCGCGCCCTCCACCGCCGGCCGCCCGCGCGCCGCCATCCGCTGCGCCTCCGTCTCCTCCCGAGCGGGCCCGAGCGCTCCCCGCCGCACGCGCCTCCCGGCCGCGCCCCCTGCTCCTCCGTCGCTCCCGTGTGCGCCGCCGCATCCGCCGCCCCCTCGCGCCTCTGCGCCGCGCGCCCGCCAGCCGCCGCCGCGCGCCCGCGCTCCTCTTACTCCGGCTGCGCCATGCCCTCACGCTGCCGTCGCCCGCCGCCGCGCCCGCGCGCCCGTCGCGCACCCCCTCCGCGCCTCTGCTTCGCGGTTTTCCTCGTCCGGTGACGTCCTCGCTTCCGCCGCCCGCAAAGTGTTCGACACAATGCCCGCAAGACCCCGAAGTCACTTTTGTTGACCGTTTTGCCCACCCTTCGAGGTGCTGCCCGTGCGCGTGCGTGTGCTCCCTCCGGTGTCGCGTCGCCGTCACTGTCCGTGTCCATGTCGCGGTGCCGCCCGTGCGCACTTTTCCTTCCGGTGTCCGTTTGTCGTGTTCTACGTGCCCGCGCTACCCCGACCACTTCCCCGACACCGACAAACGACGATGCCCCGGTTCCGCGACGACTACTTCCCCGACGTCGACTACTTCCTCTACGGACCGAAGACGTCGATTTCGAACCCTATCTCTCCCGATCCGACGTACGAACCCAAACCCTAACCCTATACCTATTTTTATAAAATGTCATCTATCTTGTGCTTTTCGCGTCATAATTACATGTGTTGCATCTCTTGGGTTTGCGGGTGTAGCAAATCACCTAAATAATAAATATGGAATGTGTGGGACAAATCACTATATGTATTGCCCCATTCCATTTAATTTGACTAGATCATCTTTGCCTTGTCTTGCCATGTTAATGAACATTTAATTTGTGGAGTAAATAAATAATTTGCACCTAAATATTAATTGTCGGAATCCCGGTTCCGGTTAATTTGGATTAAGTGCATTTCGCAATGCATCTTGCCATGTCATACATCATTCTCACATGATCATGCTGGATCTTTGCCGTAGTTATAAAATGCATCTTTACGCTTTCCAGTGTTTGTTGCTTCTTCGCGGATACGACGTTGAGATGTGTGAGCAACGACAAGATCTGCTTCCCTGCGGGATTCCAGGCAAGCAAAATTTGCTTGTGTACCTATACATTGTCTTTCATTCCCGCCGTTGATCTCTGCTACCCTAGTATTCGATTCTTTATCGCGATCCCATCACATGTTTATCCTGCAGCCCATAAAGCTTCATCCCCACATCCCATCACATGTTGTTTGTTTATCTGTTGGCCTTGCGAGTCGTAGCGCATGCTTAGAGTTGATTGTGCGAGTCGTCTGTGAAGGGGTTGCGGTGCAGAAAACAATAATTTTTCTAGCGAACGAAACCCTAACTAGTCAGGATCTATCTATCTAGTACATGCGATAACGGTGGCGGAACGGGTTACATTACCTCCATGTAGACCGATAGCGGGGATTACGCTCCCGCACAAGCGTTGACGATGAAGTCGTACGTAGCCGACCTCGAGGTCGCGGAGAACTTGCCGCGATGTCGGAGTCGATGACGCTGGGGTGTCGATGATGATCTGCGTCGACGGGCGTCGGGCGGAAGAAGGCAGAGCGCCAGCACCGGGGCTGGTGCGCCGGCAGCAGAGGGGGGAGGCGCGGCGACTGCAGGGGGCGAGACGACATCACCCAAGCTCCTCAATAGAGTAGCCTCCGAGCACTCGCAAACATACGGAGCCTAGCGACAACTCCCGGTCATTCAGATCCAGCTGAAATCGCAGGAGTAGATCTTATCTGGAATCCCGCAGAGCAACGGCGCTCTGCGGTATGGCTTAGGTGGAGAGAGACCCCCTTCCTCAGCTCGGCGCGGCTCCGACTTGGGAACCACGAGATCGAGAGAGAAATCGGGAATTAATTGGATTTTCCTATGAATTAAAACAATTAATATGCCTTGCTATATAAAGGGGGAAGGGGGTGTGCCAACCCCCTTGGCTCCCCCATGTGGGACTAAAGGAGGAGAGGGGAGGGGGGGTTCGGCCGAACCCCCCATGGGCCCTCCCACTCCTAGTCCGAGTTGGACTAGGAGGCCCAGGCCTTCCCCTTCCTTGTGGGGTGCGGTTCCCCCTCTTGGGCCCTCTTAGGGCCCATTTAGGTGGGAGCCCCCTTTTCCTTTATTTAATTAATATTAAACTAATATAAAAATCCCATTAATTCATAATTAATATGTTTATATATAATTCAATATCCCATGACTCCGAAACTATTTCGGAACCACCCGAACAACTTTCGGACATTCCCGGAACCATTCCATACCTCCCCGGAACTCCTTCCGGACCACCGGAACTCTTTCCGGATCATTTCCCTCTCTCCAATAAAAACCTATAAATTCCAGAACCTATCTCTTAGCGTCGCTAAGACCTTAAGTTTGTTACGCTACGGTTCGGGAACACTCCAGACATGGTCGAGACACTCCGCTCACCAATGATCGTCAGGGATACCTGGAAATATATGACGACCCCTGTGCATTCCACGAATATCGTCGTTGAACCATAAATATGATATTCATTCCCTTTGTCTCTGCGATACTACCTTGTCCTAGATATGATCGTAGACACACCGATGCCTTTGCTGTATCTCGTTACCGACGAAGGTTATTAACTCGTCTGTGATATTACATCTCCATGACCTAGTCACAAGCTGCGCAGCTATATAGATGCAATATCACCGAGTGGGCCCAGAGTATCTTTCTATTACAAGAATGAACAAATCCCGCTCTTGATCCTTACGTCTCGATGCTCTTTCGGAATACCCAAGATGGACACCGTTATTGTCATGCTATATAAGACACAACGTTTGATGCTTTCAAAGCACTCCTACGAAGCAACAATAAGTACGGTCTCACGGTCTAAGGAATAAGCTATCATACTCTTATCTATTGCAAATGACAAACATCGTAATACGATCTTATTGCAATACTTTGCGTATGTCCACCACCTTATTCAACTAACAAGATGACCCCATTGTCAACCGACGTCATTGTCCTTGATCGGGAATCTCGATCAACTGTTGCCCAATGGACTAGCTCATATAGAGGCTTGCTAGGGACCTGGTTGTCTATGTATCACACGTGTATTAATAATTCCGATTAATACAGTTATACCATAATACACAACACTATTATAAACTTATGAGATAATGCAATAAATAAAATACTTATTTATTTGACTCTAGGGCATATCTCCTTCAGTCTCCCAGTTGCACTAGAGTACAAATAAACCAGCTGCATTTTACTTTATCAAAATCCCTTATCAAATAAGAATCATTCGATGATGCTTGCTTGTGGAAAAGTGTTACTGCACAATCCATGATTGTGCATGCTTTTGCGATTCACTGGCATCAACTTGCTTGATATCACCATGTTTGTCTAACAACACATATGCAAATACCGTAACTAAGTGAGACTTCTGCTTCCCAGCGCTTACTCTGATTATACTAACCAGACAACTGCTCTGAAAAACACACTCAGCCATGCAGAGCCCCTTGTAACAATTACAAACTCACGATATCTGCAAACTTTCACACCAATGGAGAAAACTTGACATTCGAATGTCAATCCATTAACTAACGCACTTCTACTTCCAGTAAATTCCAAATTTACTTTCATAACTGCTCTTATTCCAAGAACATCGGTTATATTTCATCGAGCAGATAATATGGTTTCTGTATGATGTCTAATATTACATAATAGACCCACATGTCATACAACCATTACTTTCATGCATCATTACTCTTAATGATCAATTGGATTCCAAAGGACCATCCTTTTGATTCTATTCCGACTCCTCAGAAATAATCCAACATAACTCGACTAACTATTTAAAATTCCCGTTCTATTTCAAAATAGATACTAACTTTTAAATAGTTTCACAACTTCATCCTATTCTATTGGTACAGTTTCACAATGTGTTAACTACACAAGATGAATTCGACTCCCACTCAAATTATGTCTCCACATATTTGACAACACACGCTCCCACTCAAAAACGTGTTATCCACATATTTGAGTTCCTGAGCTCCCACTCAAAAATATGTTCCATACATATTCCACCTGAGTAAACTAACTCTGACTCCCACTTAAAACGACATTTTGTTCTAACCAAAATCATTGATCTATTATCAATTCGAATTCAATACAAACTCCAGTATTACATTAATACAAATCCCTCAGACTTCAAGCATGTCTACAAAATGTAGTCAACAAATTTGATCTTGTCCAAGACACATTTCTTGACAAGACATGCTACCACGTCTTTCTTATAGTCACATTTCTCATATAACACCTTATATGACGATTAAACAATCTTATTCCTCTAATAAGAATTGCAGCAACAATTACTCTCTTAATCCTTTCAAATGCAACTTTGGATTTCCACGCTCAAAAGCCTTTGTTCGTATTCCGATATTTTCTCAACTTTCTTTGTATTCATAAAGTGCACCTTGATCTGTCAACAAGATCTGAAATACTTAATACAGTGCTGTGACCTGACAGCAATATTAAATATAACAACACTTTATTTAGAAGTTTCTTTCATGAAAACATTATGATCTTTATGAAGAGGATTGCAAGCAGAAAACAATTTTCCAGTCTCCCTCACTCTTAATCACCAAATTTTCATTAGCAGACATATACACTTTGGAACACCTTCCAACATAGGTCTGACACTTTATTCCAAACTTCTAATTCCAATCCATAAACCATAATTCGAAAAATCATATTTTCCTCGGAATTACATAGACAACAAACTGAACTTTGTTTCTAATTGGTTTTGGAATACACTCTCATCTAATGCGAGCAATCTACAAAGAACCACTCATGTATATTCTGAATTATCGCATAATCATATACATGTCGACACTACTGTCGATCCTACGAATTCTCGTTGAGAAAAATATCTATTTTCTAAAGTGGACATCGACTATAATGTTTCGAACATATTAGGAGATTCTAAGACAGATTCTGACAGACCACACTTTATTTAAAATAGAGCATAATTATAATTCCCCACATATCACCATATATGACATTATAATATTGTGAAAACAAATTTCCACAAGTCTTTTGTGTTGAAAACATAATTCAAAAATACTGTCCTTTGATCGAATTTTGTGAACACAATGTTCACTAATCTTTCTTCTGAAAAACCCCATTTGATCTATTATCAAATTAATCTCAGACTCCATAATTTATCGGGCAAATACTCCTATTTACCAAAATCATGGAAGAATTCGGATCATGCAATAACACCATTGATTAATCATTAAAAATGACTCTCAATCAATTTCCTCTAGTATTGCAACTTCAATACTGCATTTCAAACTTAATCAATTTTGGCACTCGAAATACTTAAATGGACCAAAATTATCCATTACTTCTTTCATTGCCTTTATGACTAAATTCGATGGTGTTTGTTCTTTGGACACATAATTTTATCATCCCCGCTATTATAAATGTATATCATACGCATAATGTAATTGAGATGTGATGCAAATTACTCATAATATGAAACAACTGCTTTGCTTCATAACACAAAACAACTGATGTGTTCTATATGAATAATTATGTCTTGCAACATTCAAGACACCAAACTAGATCACACTCTCACTATTACAAAATGTCTTATCAAAAACTATTGATGATAACTAATATGATATCTCGAGGGCGTGAGCACTACTGGCCATTAACTTGCCATCACTTGTGCACTGTCACGTCACCCTTCGCCACATACTTGTGATAATCAGGGACTGTTTCACAAACAGAACAATTATCAAACACTTTTCATCATAGCGTCGAAGAACTCTTCTTCGATGAATCAAGTTTTAGAGATTTGAACTTGTTCACGAACGTGAAGAAGCTCACCGTGTCTCTATAGCATATTCACGCACATGCTATTCACAGCTAGGAGGTAAAGCACAATCTCCATTGCACTGGAGTTTGCTATCTAGAAATCGTAGATAATCGTAAGCCTGAAGTAGATGTCACACAACTTCTTCAACTGAGTCTCCAGACAGGTATGCTCCCCATGTGAATGGTCCGGAACTTTCTAAGTTGTCTGAACTGCTCAAGACTCAATTCATCTTTGAAGTGACCTCTGATCGCATCAATTACGACATATGGCTCCATGTGTTGAAACAACTTTCAACTCAGGTGCTAGGCATACGCTCATGACGATCGTCACTTCCATGAACCTGTCATGATGCTTACGGAACTCATCATCTTGCTCCTTGCTATCAGAATCATCTGGTCTAACTCCTAACTAATGTTCTAGCACATATAGGATGTTTGTTGTGTTTGGAGAATGTTTTGAAAACCAATGTACCAGCTGATGAAGTTGGACCCGTCGGCTTCCAAGGTAGAATCCGAGCTCTTGAAGAAGTAACCGAAGCGTAGTTCCGTAGTCTCCAGATGTGATCGTAAAAGAGGTAAGATAATTTTATAATATATAGGCGAGTTTTAGTTCTTTAATCTCATTATCAAAAACACACCACACCAAGATTATTATCCCTAAAATAATAATGGCGAAGACACGACCCTCATCCACCATACTACCCCCGATCATCACGGCCGGCAGCACAGCTTCAAAGGTGGACATAAAATGTCGATCATAACAACTCTATGACTCGTGCTCGATCTTTCGATCTTCCCGTGTTCCGAGGCCATACCTCTGAGTATGCTAGGCTCGCCAATCAAACCTCGAAGACCCTGCGCGTGCAACATGGCTTACACCCACTGTATGCGAACGACGAGATGTGTGACACCCGATCATCACGGCCTGCCACATAACGTAGAACTTTCTTGGTGGTGCGCAACGAGGGAGAACACAATTTTGGTATTTGTTAGGGATCATCCTATTTATGATGCTACCGTTGTATATCTAGCATATAAGCAATCAATAGGATGCACACACAACAGCACACAAAAATGATGCAATGAAGTGCGATGTGACATGGTCGACGCGCCTGGACCTTCATGGCGCCATGTGCCTGGCCCCCGGCGCCCCGACATGGCTCCGAGTCTACAGAGCCCTCCATTGCCTCCGACAGTACGAGTAATATCAAAACTTACCGTAACCATGTCACATAAAATAACGCCTCTGCAAAACAAAGTTAGACGCCTCTAGCCGTATGTCACTAGTGGAACCAGTCTCGCGTAAGCGTACGCGTAAAGTCGGTCCGGGCCGCTTCATCAACTCAATACCAAAGGCATCGCAAGTGCACGCTAGAGGGTAGCAAATATAAGAAAGACACCCTCATTCAACATGAGTTCTAACCGTAATAGCAGTACTACGCATAGATCGGCTCTGATACCACTGAAGGGGTTGCGGTGCAGAAAACAATAATTTTTCTAGCGAACGAAACCCTAACTAGCCAGGATCTATCTATCTAGTACATGCGATAACGGTGGCGGAACGGGTTACATTACCTCCATGTAGACCGATAGCGGGGATTACGCTCCTGCACAAGCGTTGACGATGAAGTCGTACGTAGCCGACCTCGAGGTCGCGGAGAACTTGCCGCGATGTCGGAGTCGATGACGCCGGGGTGTCGATGATGATCTGCGTGGACGGGCGTCGGGCGGAAGAAGGCAGAGCGCCAGCACCGGGGCTGGTGCGCCGGCAGCAGAGAGGGGAGGCGCGGCGACTGCAGGGGGCGAGACGACGTCGCCCAAGCTCCTCAATAGAGTAGCCTCCGAGCACTCGCAAACATACGGAGCCTAGCGACAATTCCCGGTCATTCAGATCCAGCTGAAATCGCAGGAGTAGATCTTATCTGGAATCCCGCAGAGCAACGGCGCTCTGCGGTATGGCTTAGGTGGAGAGAGACCCCCTTCCTCAGCTCGGCGCGGCTCCGACTTGGGAACCACGAGATCGAGAGAGAAATCGGGAATTAATTGGATTTTCCTATGAATTAAAACAATTAATATGCCTTGCTATATAAAGGGGGAAGGGGGTGTGCCAACCCCCTTGGCTCCCCCATGTGGGACTAAAGGAGGAGAGGGGAGGGGAGGTTCGGCCGAACCCCCCATGGGCCCTCCCACTCCTAGTCCGAGTTGGACTAGGAGGCCCAGGCCTTCCCCTTCCTTGTGGGGTGCGGTTCCCCCTCTTGGGCCCTCTTAGGGCCCATTTAGGTGGGAGCCCCCTTTTCCTTTATTTAATTAATATTAAATTAATATAAAAATCCCATTAATTCATAATTAATATATTTATATATAATTCAATATCCCATGACTCCGAAACTATTTCGGAACCACCCGAACAACTTTCGGACATTCCCGGAACCATTCCATACCTCCCCGGAACTCCTTCCGGACCACCGGAACTCTTTCCGGATCATTTCCCTCTCTCCAATAAAAACCTATAAATTCCAGAACCTATCTCTTAGCGTCGCTAAGACCTTAAGTTTGTTACGCTACGGTTCGGGAACACTCCAGACATGGTCGAGACACTCCGCTCACCAATGATCGTCAGGGATACCTGGAAATATATGACGACCCCTGTGCATTCCACGAATATCGTCGTTGAACCATAAATATGATATTCATTCCCTTTGTCTCTGCGATACTACCTTGTCCGAGATATGATCGTAGACACACCGATGCCTTTGCTGTATCTCGTTACCGACGAAGGTTATTAACTCGTCTGTGATATTACATCTCCATGACCTAGTCACAAGCTGCGCAGCTATATCGATGCAATATCACCGAGTGGGCCCAGAGTATCTTTCCATTACAAGAATGAACAAATCCCGCTCTTGATCCTTACGTCTCGATGCTCTTTCGGAATACCCAAGATGGACACCGTTATTGTCATGCTATATAAGACACAACGTTTGATGCTCTCAAAGCACTCCTACGAAGCAACAATAAGTACGGTCTCACGGTCTAAGGAATAAGCTATCATACTCTTATCTATTGCAAATGACAAACATCGTAATACGATCTTATTGCAATACTTTGCGTATGTCCACCACCTTATTCAACTAACAAGATGACCCCATTGTCAACCGACGTCATTGTCCTTGATCGGGAATCTCGATCAACTGTTGCCCAATGGACTAGCTCATATAGAGGCTTGCTAGGGACCTGGTTGTCTATGTATCACACGTGTATTAATAATTCCGATTAATACAGTTATAGCATAATACACAAACCTATTATAAACTTATGAGATAATGCAATAAATACTACTTATTTATTTGCCTCTAGGGCATATCTCCTTCAGTCTGTTGGTTTTATGTTTCATCTGCTTAGTATGATAGATTATTCTACCTTAATAAAATGTTGTCTTATATTGGAGTATTATAATTAAATGATAAGGCACCAGGCGGAAGGCCTTGCGAGGTGCTTTGTTCTGCTCAGTGTCGACCTAGGAACTGAGATTTTGTCCTCGGATCCAATTTTGAGCGCACTAACCACTTGTGGGAGGCCCTATGGAGCCCCCCTCAACTTTGAACGGATCTACAGCTTGTCCATGTGCCACAACTAGTTCGGGTTTTACATTTGCTCATATGCATGTGCATGATGATGATGACGATGATGATGATGATGATGAGAGGGTATGTGATACGGGGGGTCATATAGGGGTGGTGCGCGCGTAGCAGACAGTTCCTACTGTGGTTTGAGCCGCATGGCGCCTAGGCACAAACTAATGAGTCCGCAATTGAGATTCGGCCGGACTCCTGACGCGGGTAACAACTCATATGGGTGGCACTTGGACTTGCTGTAGTGAAGGAATGAGTCGTGTTGAGAAGCCCTGATGCTTGCTTGGGTTGATCATGCGAGTATGGGTACAGTAGTGCACCCCTGTAGGGTATAATCTTATCGATGAGCCGTGTCCACGGTTATGGACGACTTTGGTGATGATGCTGGCTAACAAGATCTAGACAACTTGCACCTAATTAATGTTAATTAGTTTGACTAGTAATATAGAATTACTTTCACAATAAATTATAATTAAAACTGTTCAATGTGTGAGTTTCCCGAATTGCTTCCTCATATTTGGTTGAGGGGGTTAATTCGAGAATGGGTTATGTTTGGTGTTAGTTGTAGATGTTTATCTTATGCGCTCTCTTACCCCTCTCTGATTAGACGGAAGTTGTAGTGTGTCTCTTTAGGTTGCTAGTGCTGCTGCCGCTAAGTCCACCTACCCCATATTTTGGGAGATGGTGTAGAAAGTAGGCAAGTCGGTTTTGCTTGCCAGGGAGTGCCCTGACCCTCTTTTGGGATGTGCTTTATGTGCAGTCAACAGGTTTGAAGTCTGATGACGTTAGCTTAGGAATCCCTCCGGCTTGGCTGGGCAGGGATATGGCGCCATTGCTTACCTTCAGGACTCTTAGTCCAATTTGCATCTTATCCGTAGTCGGATACTTTTTCGCTTCCGCTGTCATTTGAATCTTTGTATTGTAATATTTGTATCTTGACTCGTTCGAGTCGTTGTTGTAATTTATCTTCTGTTGTATTTGTGGATGTATCGGAACTGCTGTAATGTTATCACAATTCCACCCACATAATGCGCATGTTTTGGCATGCACATTATGTCTGGTGGGCGACCAAAAATCATTATTATGCGGATTTCGGCGGGAACGCTTAAATCTACATAGTACCGATTTTAGGGCGTCACAAAGTGGTATCAGAGCCTTGGTTTCGATCTCCTTGTTGTTTCGATACGAATGGTTATCGAAGCAGCGGGTCCGCAAAAGCCTGTAGGATAACCTCGCTAACGGTCGTTGTTTTTAGAGTGTCAAAACTATTTGACTAAAATTATTTAGAAAAGATCTCAATAGGTTTCTTTTTACTCCTTACCTCTATTCTACTTCTCCTCTTACCTTATTTGATTTGGAGTCTCTTCTCTTATCCAACTTTCAAAGTTTTAGGATCCTACGTGTGGGTGGACGATTTCTTGCCTTTTACCCTATTAGGTTCGATCTTTCGGAGTCGTCTTCGTCGTGAGCAACAATCCCTTGTTAGTGGTGTCGAGAATTTCAACAATCCCTTGTTAGTGGTGTCGAGAAGTTCATCCCGGAGCGAGCGTGAAGACTCGATAGTTACCCCTCTCTTCTTGTGGTCTCGGCGTGGATCGCGGGACGCGATCCCTTGTTAGTGGTGTCGATTGTAACGCCCTGGGATTTATCCCTTTTTGTTTTGTGAGTTTTCTTTTTGCATCGACATAGCATCGCATTGCATCGCATTAATTTAATTGTTGCATTTAAATTTAATTCCCACAATTAAATTCAAATGCATTTCAAATGAATTAAAAATGTGTTATTTAAAATCTTTTACAAATGTTAAAAATTAGTTTATTAAATTGTCTATTGAAAACTAAAAATATTTTGTAAAGGTTTCATGTTGAAATTCCTTTTCTATTTTGTTTTAAAAATATAAAACAGAAAATAATAAGGGGAGAGAAATAAAGCCCAAGCCCATCTAACTCAAACCCTAGGTTTTGTCCCCTGGAAACTTTTTCCACCCCCTGAAATTTTTGCAGCCGCCCCCCTCCTTCTCTTTTCTTTTCTTTTCTTTTATTTTTCTTTTCCTTCTCTTCTTCCTTCCTTTTCCTTCCTTCCTCATCCCGCAGCCCGCCTCAGCCCGAGCGCCCCGAGCTCCTCCCGACTCCACCCGACGCCACCACCGCCCCGGCCGCCTCCGGCCCGGCCTTGCGCCTCCCCGGCCTCCCGCGCCACCGCGCGCGCCGCGCTGCCGCTCCCGCGCCGTCGCCTCCCCCGTGCTCCTCCTCCTGAGCCGGCCGGCCCCTCGCCTCCGCCTCCCCTGCTCCGGCCGTCCCCGCCGCACGGCGCCCCGCCGCGCCGCCGCACCGGCCAGGCCGCGTCCTCGCCGCACGCACCCCCCCTCCCCGCGCGACCGAGCGCCCCGGCCGCGCGCCGCCGCCGCCTCGGCCGCCCTGCTCCGGCCTCCCGCGCCCCGTGCCGCCTCCCCGCGTGCGCCTCCGGCCCGGCCGCGTCGCCGCGCCAGCCGCGTCGCGCCCTCCACCGCCGGCCGCCCGCGCGCCGCCATCCGCTGCGCCTCCGTCTCCTCCCGAGCGGGCCCGAGCGCTCCCCGCCGCACGCGCCTCCCGGCCGCCGCCCCCTCGCGCCTCCGCGCCGCGCGCCCGCCAGCCGCCGCCGCGCGCCCGCGCTCCTCTTACTCCGGCTGCGCCATGCCCTCACGCCGCCGTCGCCCGCCGTGCGCCCGCGCCGCCGCCGTGCCCGCGCGCCCGTCGCGCACCCCCTCCGCGCCTCCGCTTCGCGGTTTTCCTCGTCCGGTGACGTCCTCGCTTCCGCCGCCCGCAAAGTGTTCGACACAATGCCCGCAAGACCCCGACGTCACTTTTGTTGCCCGTTTTGCCCACCCTTCGAGGTGCTGCCCGTGCGCGTGCGTGTGCTCCCTCCGGTGTCGCGTCGCCGTCACTGTCCGTGTCCATGTCGCGGTGCCGCCCGTGCGCGCTTTTCCTTCCGGTGTCCGTTTGCTGTGTTCTACGTGCCCGCGCTACCCCGACCACTTCCCCGACACCGACAAACGACGATGGCCCGGTTCCGCGACGACTACTTCCCCGACGTCGACTACTTCCTCTACGGACCGAAGACGTCGATTTCGAACCCTATCTCTCCCGATCCGACGTACGGACCCAAACCCTAACCCTATACCTGTTTTTATAAAATGTCATCTATCTTGTGCTTTTCGCGTCATAATTACATGTGTTGCATCTCTTGGGTTTACGGGTGTAGCAAATCACCTAAATAATAAATATGGAATGTGTGGGACAAATCACTATATGTATTGCCCCATTCCATTTAATTTGACTAGATCATCTTTGCCATGTCTTGCCATGTTAATGAACATTTAATTTGTGGAGTAAATAAATAATTTGCACCTAAATATTAATAGTCGGAATCCCGGTTCCGGTTAATTTGGATTAAGTGCATTTCGCAATGCATCTTGCCATGTCATACATCATTCTCACATGATCATGCTGGATCTTTGCCGTAGTTATAAAATGCATCTTTACGCTTTCCAGTTTTTGTTGCTTCTTCGCGGATACGACGTTGAGATGTGTGAGCAACGACAAGATCTGCTTCCCTGCGGGATTCCAGGCAAGCAAAATTTGCTTGTTTACCTATACATTGTCTTTCATCCCCGCCGTTGATCTCTGCTACCCTAGTATTCGATTCTTTATCGTGATCCCATCACATGTTTATCCTGCAGCACATAAAGCTTTATCCCCACATCCCATCACCTGTTGTTTGTTTATCTGTTGGCCTTGCGAGTCGTAGCGCATGCTTAGAGTTGATTGTGCGAGTCGTCTGTTGGTCTTATGTTTCATCTGCTTAGTATGATAGATTATTCTACCTTAATAAAATGTTGTCTTATATTGGAGTATTATAATTAAATGATAAGGCACCAGGCGGAAGGCCTTGCGAGGTGCTTTGTTCTGCTCAGTGTCGACCTAGGAACTGAGATTTTGTCCTCGGATCCAATTTTGAGCGCACTAACCACTTGTGGGAGGCCCTATGGACCCCCCTCGACTTTGAACGGATCTACAGCTTGTCCATGTGCCGCAACTAGTTCGGGTTTTCCATTTGCTCATATGCATGTGCATGATGATGATGACGATGATGATGATGATGAGAGGGTATGTGATACGGGGGGTCATATAGGGGTGGTGCGCGCGTAGCGGACAGTTCCTACTATGGTTTGAGCCGCATGACGCGTAGGCACAAACTAATGAGTCCGCAATTTAGATTCGGCCGGACTCCTGACGCGGGTAACAACTCATATGGGTGGAACTTGGACTTGCTGTAGTGAAGGAATGAGTCGTGTTGAGAAGCCCTGATGCTTGCTTGGGTTGATCATGCGAGTATGGGTACAGTAGTGCACCCCTGCAGGGTATAATCTTATCGATGAGCCGTGTCCACGGTTATGGACGACTTTGGTGATGATGCTGGCTAACAAGATCTAGACAATTTGCACCTAATTAATGTTAATTAATTTGACTAGTAATATAGAATTACTTTCACAATAAATTATAATTAAAACTATTCAATGTGTGAGTTTCCCGAATTGCTTCCTCATATTTGGTTGAGGGGGTTAATTCGAGAATGGGTTATGTTTGGTGTTAGTTGTAGATGTTTATCTTATGCGCTCTCTTACCCCTCTCTGATTAGACGGAAGTTGTAGTGTGTCTCTTTAGGTTGCTAGTGCTGCTGCCGCTAAGTCCACCTACCCCATATTTTGGGAGATGGTGTAGAAAGTAGGCAAGTCGGTTTTGCTTGCCAGGGAGTGCCCTGACCCTCTTTTGGGATGTGCTTTATGTGCAGTCAACAGGTTTGAAGTCTGACGACGTTAGCTTGGGAATCCCTCCGGCTTGGCTGGGCAGGGATATGGCGCCATTGCTTACCTTCAGGACTCTTAGTCCAATTTGCATCTTATCCGTAGTCGGATACTTTTTCGCTTCCGCTGTCATTTGAATCTTTGTATTGTAATATTTGTATCTTGACTCGTTCGAGTCGTTGTTGTAATTTATCTTTTGTTATATTTGTGGATGTATCGGAACTGTTGTAATGTTATCACAATTCCACCCACATAATGCGCATGTTTTGGCATGCACATTATGTCTGGTGGGCGACCAAAAATCATGATTATGCGGATTTCGGCGGGAACGCTTAAATCTACATAGTACCGATTTTAGGGCGTCACAATCTTATATTGTGTGATTATGTGTATAGTATACATTAGTTACACGGTGGTAGCTATATAAGATGATCCCTTCAAAATACCACTAGTGTTCTCCCTCCAACGCGCACCACCAAGAAAGTTCTACGTTATGAGGTAGGCCGTGATGATCGGGTGTCAGACATCTCGTCGTTCGCATACAGTGGGTGTAAGCCATGTTGCACAAGCGTCAGCGTGGAGGTCTTTGGTGGCGAGCCTAGCATATTCAGAAATATGGCCTCGGAACAGGAAGACCGAAAGGTCGACACGAGTCACAAAATTGGTGTGGCGGACGATTTTGTCTACTCTTGAAGTTGTGCCGCCGGCTCTGATGATGAGGGGTGGTGCAATGGATGGGGGTCGTGTAATCGCTTGAACGACCAGAAGGGATGTTCGTTTGAGTGGGAGTTATGTTAGTTATTTTCTAAAATACTATAACTCAAAATTATTATGAACAAAGTCTTATGTTGTTGCAAATTCTGAAGGGGATCGTGGGCAGAAAACAAAAAAATTCCTAGCAACGATATCCTTAAACTAGCCAAGATCTATTCTATGCAGATATAGTAGTACGGACGGAGATCGGAATACGTACCCTTGTAGACCGAAAGCGGGGATTACGTTCCCGCACAAACGTTGTCGATGCAGACCGACGAAGCCGACCTCAAGGTCGTGTAAAGGAAGCAGGTCTCCGAGTACCGCTAGCGCAGCACCTCGCAGGGAGTCGCACACGTACGGTGGAGACGACGCCTCCGAAGCTCCAGTCCAGGACGAGAAGCGGAAGACTTGGACCGGAACACCAGCAGCGCGGCAGCGGGCTATGGTGGAGGAGATCCCCGGATCCTCTTGCTCGGCGCGGCTCCGACTTGGGAACCACGAGATCGAGAGAGAAATCGGGAATTAATTGGTGAATTAAAAGGCTGGGGGTGCCCCTTCTTATATAGGCTCCCAAGGGGAGCCTACCTTGCCAGCCAGGCAATGTGGGACTATCCCAACATAGCCTGGTTCGGCCAAGGGGGTGCGCCGGCCCCCTGGTGGGCCCCTTGTGGCCCACCTAGGCCGGCCCCTAAGCTCCCACCGAATTCCCAAGGGGGTTCCCCCCCTCTTGGGCCTTCTTTCGTCCGGAAGGCCCATTTAGGGAAATCTGCCTTAATAAATTCGAAAATAAATATATAAAATCATATTTGCATATTAATAACACTAATTAATATCAAACATAATATATATAATTTTTCCTAGCTCCGAAAACTCTTTCGGCGCTGCCCGATCTCCATCGGACCTCTCCCGGGACGCTCCCGGTGATCTCCTTCCTTTCCGGTTGTCTTGTCGAAACCCCTTAAGTGTGTTACCCTAGCGGTTCGATATAATATCAGGTATGATCAAGACTCCTCAATGATCAACAACTAACCCGTAGGCCTGGACCCCATGAATTAATCCCTGAGATATAACGAATGACTTTCATCTATCAAACCTGAACGTGAAGTCTTAGACCTTTTGCCATAGCGATACTTAGCACGTCCGAGTGTCGTTCCATAGATATCTCCATACCTAATCCCGACCTTGTTACCGACGACGCTATCTTCTACTCGTTCATGATCTCATGTCTCCGTGACCTAGTCACATGCTTGCAAGCTCATTAGACATGATCTCACCGAGTGGGCCCGAGAGTATCTATCCTGCTATGCGGACTGGCAAATCCCGCTCTTGACCCCTCGTCTCAAAACTCCTTTCCAATACCCAAAAGTATCACCGTTATTGTCATACTAAATAAGATACGACGTTTGGTGCAATCAAAGTATCTTCCGGAAATATCAATAAGAGTTGATCTCACGGTTAAAGGTGTAACGACTATGTTCTCCAAATCTGGGTATGTCCATCACATCGCTCTCCAGCGATATGACTCTCATTGCCGACCGGCGCCATGCCCCATGACCGAGAAACCTCGATCATCAATCGCGCAACGAAAGTAGTCTTAGTAGAGGCTACTAGGGACCTGGTTGTTTACGTATCACACCCGCATTAATGTTTCCGCTTAATACGGTTCTAGCATGACACAAAACCTATTATGAACAAACGAGATATGATAAAGAATACACTTTATTAATTGCCTCTAGGGCATATCTCCTTCAGTCTCCCACTTGCACTAGAGTACAACTTAATCTAGATTACAACTTGGTAAAAGCCTAACACCCATAGCTAATTGGTGTTGTTCATGCTTATCAAGCGGGAGAGGCTTCGTCAGCGGATCTGCCACATTCAGATCCGTATGCACTTTGCAAATCTTCACATCGCCTCCTTGTACGTACTGACGTATCACGTGGAAGCGTCGGAGAATGTGTTTGGCGGTGGAGTGAGACCTTGGCTCCTTGGCGTTCGCAATGGCACCCGTATTGTCGCAGAAGAGGACCACGGTGTCTTGCACGCTCGGGAACACTCCAAGTTCGATGAAGAACTTCCTCAGCCACACAGCTTCATTCGCGGCCTCGCAGGCAGCAATGTACTCCGACTCCATTGTAGATTGTGCGACTATGGGTTGCTTCCCACTTCTCCAGCACACGGCGCCTCCATTCACCTTGAACACGTAACCTGTCTGTGACTTACAGTCATCGGGGTCTGAGCAGAAACTTGCATCTACGTAACCCGTTACGCCAAGTTCCTCATCGCAACCAACATACACAAGGAACATTTCCTTTGTCTTATTGAGATACTTAAGAATGCTCTTAACAGCTACCCAATGCGGCATTCCAGGATTACTCTGGAACCGGCTTTTCAAACTTAGAGCTAATGCCACATCCGGTCTAGTACTCAACATTGCATACATGATCGATCCTATGGCTGAAGCATAAGGATGTTTCGTCATTTCGGCCTTACCCAGTTCCGTCACCGGACACTGCGCCTTACGCAATATCTTATTCTTGATAACCGGCAGAGAACCCTTCTTTGCCTTCTCCATATGAAAACGCTTCAATATTTTATCAAGATAAGTACTCTGACTTAGTGCTAATAGGCGCCTTGATCTATCACGATAGATTTTTATGCCTAAAACATGCGCAGCTTCTCCTAAGTCCTTCATGGAAAACTTACTGTTTAAATATTCCTTCACGCTATTCAGAAGTTCCACATCATTCCCTATTAGCAATATGTCGTCAACATACAGTGCTAAGAACACAACCGAGCTCCCACTCATTTTCTTGTTAATACAGGTCTCTTCCACATTCTGGATAAATCCAAAACCTTTGATTACCTCATCAAAGCGAAGATTCCAGCTCCGAGATGCCTGCTTCAATCCATAGATGGATCGCTGAAGCTTGCATACCTTGTTAGCACTTCCTGGATCGACAAAACCTTCCGGCTGTACCATGTACAACTCTTCCTCAATGTTTCCATTCAGGAAGGCCGTTTTGACGTCCATCTGCCAGATTTCATAATCATAGTAGGCAGCTACCGCTAACAAAATCCGAATAGACTTAAGCATCGCTACCGGTGAAAAAGTTTCATCGTAGTCAATTCCATGAACTTGTCGGAAACCCTTTGCGACAAGCCGAGCTTTATAGACGGTCACATTACCATCAGCATCAGTCTTCTTCTTAAAGATCCACTTATTCTCGACGGCCTTGCGCCCTTCGGGAATATCCACCAAAGTCCACACTTTGTTATCGTACATGGATCCTATTTCGGATTTCATGGCTTCAAGCCATTTCTCGGACTCTAGACTCTCCATCGCCTCATTGTAGTTCGTAGGTTCGTCTTGCTCGACTAGCATGACGGTGCAAACCATATTGCCATACCATTCTGGTGCGATCCGAGATCTACCAGACCTACGAGGTAGAACATCTTCCTCGACAGTTTCTCCCACTCCTTCCACGGAGGACGTCTCCGGAATTGCTTCTGTTGCGCCACTCGGAATCTCGAGTTCAGGATCAACGATTTCATCGAGGTCTACCTTCCTCCCACTTACTCCTTTCGCGAGAAACTCCTTCTCTAGAAAGGCACCGGTCTTCGCGACAAAAGTTTTGCCCTCAGCTTGGTTGTAGAAGGTGTACCCAATGGTTTCCCGCGGATATCCTACAAAGACGACTTTCTCCGACTTCGGTTCGAGTTTGTCGGGCTGTAGTTTCTTAACGTACGCCTCACAACCCCAAACCTTCAGAAACGATAACTTAGGCTTATGGCCATACCATAATTCATACGGCGTCGTTTCAACGGACTTGGACGGAGCCCTATCTAAAATGAATGCGGCTGTTTCTAACGCATAACCCCAGAAGGACACTGGCAGATCGGTAAGAGACATCATAGATCGGACACTCTCTAGTAGAGTACGATTACGTCGCTCGGACACACCGTTACGCTGCGGCGTTCCGGCGGGCGTAAGTTGGGGCACTATGCCACAACTCTTCAGATGTGTGCCAAACTAAAAACTCAAGTACTCTCCGCCGCGATCGGACCGGAGATGCTTGATTTTCCTATTAAGCTGATTCTCAACTTCACTCTGGAATTCTTTGAACTTTTCAAACGTTTCAGACTTGTGTTTCATCAAATAGATATAACCGTATCTACTCAAGTCATCAGTGAAGGTGACGAAGTAACGATAACCATTGCGTGTCGAAACGCTCATTGGTCCACATACGTCTGTATGTATGATCCCCAACAAATCCGACGCCCGTTCAACGAAACCTTTGAACGGTGTTCTGGTCATTTTGCCCATGAGGCATGGTTCGCATGTATCGAGGGATCCGAAATCCAACGAGTCCAAGAGTACATCGGAGTGGAGTCGCTTCATGCGCTTTATACCAATATGACCAAGACGGCAATGCCACAAAAACATGGCGGTATCGTCACTACACTTAATTCGTTTGGCTTCTATGTTATGGATGTGAGTACTACGATCGAGATTCAACAAGAATAAACCGTTATTCTCGGGAGAATCAACATAAAAGATGTCATTCATATAAATAGCACAATTGCTTGACACTGATTTAAATGAATAACCGTCTTGTAACAGGCAAGACCCACTTATAATCTTTACACTCAAGGATGGCACAAAATAACATTTATTTAAAACCAAAACTAATCCCGATGGTAGATGCAGAGGGAGCGTGCCGACAGCCACCACGTCGACTCTCGATCTGTTGCCGACGCGCATCGTCACCTCATCCTTCGCCAGCCGCCTTCTATTCCGTAACTCCTCCTGAGAGTTACATATATGAGCAACAGAACCAGTATCAAATACCCACGTATTGCTCCGGGCGGATGTAAGGTACACATCTATAACATGTATATCAAATATACCTTTCTCTTTGTCGACCGTCTTGCCAGACTTCCTATCCTCCAGATACTTGGGGCAGTTGCGCTTACAGTGACCCTTCCCCTTGCAGTAGAAACACTCCACGCTAGCTCTGGGACCAGACCTGTTAGTCCTGGGCTTGGCAGCCAACTTTGCCTCCCTCCGGGACTTCCAGCTCAGCTTTCCCTTGCCACCGGACTTCTTGAAATCAACGGTCTTGTTGACCATCAACAGCGTGTGCTCCTTCTTAATCTCTACCTCAGCATTCTTGAGCATCACGAACACTTCACCCAGGGATTTAGCCATGCCCTGCATGTTGTAGTTCATGACGAAGCCTTTGTAGCTTGGTGGCAACGATTGCAACACCCTGTCAATCGCCAGCTCATCGGGAATCTTGCACTCCAGAGCATTCAGGCGTTGAACGTAGCCAGACATCTTGACTACATGCTCGCTCACACTGCTATGCTCTTCCATCTTGGCTGAGAAGAAAAGCTCAGAAGCCTCATATCTCTCAGCCTTAGCCTGTGGCGCAAAGACAGCCTTAAGATCCGAAATGATCTCAAAGGCGCTCATCTTCTCAAAGCGCTTCTGCAGGTCGGCTTCCATGGCGTAGAGCATGCCACTCTGGACAAAGGCAGAATCCTCCGATCGGGTCTGGAAGACCTTCTTCTCATCCTCAGAGGCATCATCTGTAGGAGGGTCACCTATGGCGGCCTCAATGACGTAGGCCACCCTATGGGGAGTGAGGAGGATCCTCAGGTTGCGGAACCAGGCCATGAAGTTTGACCCATTGGTCTTAAGCTTTTCTTTCTCAAGGAACAGACCTAGGTTAAACGAGGGGCGAGACATCTACAATGGAATTTGCAACAACATAAGACTTTGTTCATAATAATTTTGAGTTCTAGTATTTTAGAAAATAACTAACATAACTCCCACTCAAACGAACATCCCTCCTGGTCGTTTAAGCGATTACACGACCCCCATCCATTGCACCACCCCTCATCATCAAAGCCGGCGGCACAACTTCAAGAGTGGACAAAATCGTCCGCCACACCAATTTTGTGACTCGTGCTCGACCTTTCGGTCTTCCTGTTCCGAGGACATACCTCTGAGTATGCTAGGCTCGCCACCAAAAACCTCCACGTTGACGCTTGTGCAACATGGCTTACACCCACCGTATGCGAACGAAGATATGTCTGACACCCGATCATCACGGCCTGCCTCATAACGTAGAACTTTATTGGTGGTGCGCGTTGGAGGGAGAACACTAGTGGTATTTTGAAGGGATCATCTTATTCAGCTACCGCCGTGTAACACACAATCACACAAAAATAAGATGCACACAAAACATCAAATGTAATGCAATGTGATATAGTCCATCGCGCCATGGTCTTCTTGGCGCCCGCAGTTTATAAACAATTTAATAAACCTACCTTGACCATATCACATAGCCCCTGCAAAATAAAGTTAGACGCTTCTACTTTATCTTTTGCATATTTTACGTGGCTTGGGGCTTTCGTAAATAGAACCGCTTCATACCTACGAATCTTATGACCACAACAACGATCCAATAATTGCATGTTTAAGCATCCCTTTCGGGCCCTCCATTGAAAATGCGAAGACCAACTAAAGAGAGAGAAACTGTCACCCGCCAGCCACAGATACGGTACAAGCCGTATGTCAGTAGTGGAACCAGTCTCGCGTAAGCGTACACGTAAAGTCGGTCCGGGCCGCTTCATCAACTCAATGCCGCTGGAATACACAAGTGCACGCTAGAGGGTAGCAAATAACAGGAACGGTGCCCCCGTGCAGAGCACGGGTTCTAACAGCGTACAGCTATATCTTACGATAGATCGGCTCTGATACCACTGAAGGGGATCGTGGGCAGAAAACAAAAAATTTCCTAGCAACAATATACTTAAACTAGCCAAGATCTATTCTATGCAGATATAGTAGTACGAACGGAGATCGGAATACGTACCCTTGTAGACCGAAAGCGGGGATTACGTTCCCGCACAAACGTTGTCAATGCAGACCGACGAAGCCGACCTCAAGGTCGTGTAGAGAAAGCAGGCCTCCGAGTACCGCTAACGCAGCACCTCGCAGGGAGTCGCACACGTACGGTGGAGACGACGCCTCTGAAGCTCCAGTCCAGGACGATCAGCGGAAGACTTGGACCGGAACACCAGCAGCGCGGCAACGGGCTATGGTGGAGGAGATCCCCGGATCCTCTTGCTCGGCGCGGCTCCGACTTGGGAACCACGAGATCGAGAGAGAAATCGGGAAATAATTGGTGAATTAAAAGGCTGGGGGTGCCCCTTCTTATATAGGCTCCCAAGGGGAGCCTACCTTGCCAGCCAGGCAATGTGGGACTATCCCCACATAGCCTGGTTCGGCCAAGGGGGTGCGCCGGCCCCCTGGTGGGCCCCTTGTGGCCCACCTAGGCCGGCCCCTTAGCTCCCACCGAATTCCCAAGGGGGTTCCCCCCCCTCTTGGGCCTTCTTTCGTCCGGAAGGCCCATTTAGGAAAATCTGATTTAATAAATTCGAAAATAAATATATAAAATCATATTTTCATATTAATAACACTAATTAATATCAAACATAATATATATAATTTTTCCTAGCTCCGAAAACTCTTTCGGCGCTGCCCGATCTCCATCGGACCTCTCCCGGGACGCTCCCGGTGATCTCCTTCCTTTCCGGTTGTCTTGTCGAAACCCCTTAAGTGTGTTACCCTAGCGGTTCGATATAATATCAGGTATGATCAAGACTCCTCAATGATCAACGACTAACCCGTAGGCCTGGACCCCATGAATTAATCCCTGAGATATAACGAATGACTTTCATCTATCAAACCTGAACGTGAAGTCTTAGACCTTTTGCCATAGCGATACTTAGCACGTCCGAGTGTCGTTCCATAGATATCTCCATACCTAATCCCGACCTCGTTACCGACGACGCTATCTTCTACTCGTTCATGATCTCATGTCTCCGTGACCTAGTCACATGCTTGCAAGCTCATTAGACATGATCTCACCGAGTGGGCCCGAGAGTATCTATCCTGCTATGCGGACTGGCAAATCCCGCTCTTGACCCCTCGTCTCAAAACTCCTTTCCAATACCCAAAAGTATCACCGTTATTGTCATACTAAATAAGATACGACGTTTGGTGCAATCAAAGTATCTTCCGGGAATATCAATAAGAGTTGATCTCACGGTCAAAGGTGTAACGACTATGTTCTCCAAATCTGGGTATGTCCATCACATCGCTCTCCAGCGATATGACTCTCATTGCCGACCGGCGCCATGCCCCATGAACGGGAAACCTCGATCATCAATCGCGCAACGAAACTAGTCTTAGTAGAGGCTACTAGGGACCTGGTTGTTTACGTATCACACCCGCATTAATATTTCCGCTTAATACGGTTCTAGCATGACACAAAACCTATTATGAACAAACGAGATATGATAAAGAATACACTTTATTAATTGCCTCTAGGGCATATCTCCTTCAAATTCCATTGTAGATGTCTCGCCCCTCGTTTAACCTAGGTCTGTTCCTTGAGAAAGAAAAGCTTAAGACCAATGGGTCAAACTTCATGGCCTGGTTCCGCAACCTGAGGATCCTCCTCACTCCCCATAGGGCGGCCTACGTCATTGAGGCCGCCATAGGTGACCCTCCCGCAGATGATGCCTCTGAGGATGAGAAGAGGTCTTCCAGACCCGATCGGAGGATTCTGCCTTTGTCCAGAGTGGCATGCTCTTCGCCATGGAAGCCGACCTGCAGAAGCGCTTTGAGAAGATGAGCGCCTTTGAGATAATTTCGGATCTTAAGGCTGTCTTCGCGCCGCAGGCTAAGGCTGAGAGATATGAGGCTTCTGAGCTTTTCTTCTCGGCCAAGATGGAAGAGCATAGCAGTGTGAGCGAGCATGTAGTCAAGATGTCTGGCTACGTTCAACGCCTGAATGCTCTGGAATGCAAGATTCCCGATGAGCTGGCGATTGACAGGGTGTTGCAATCGTTGCCGCCAAGCTACAAAGGCTTCGTCATGAACTACAACATGCAGGGCATGGCTAAGTCCCTGGGTGAAGTGTTCGTGATGCTCAAGACTGCTGAGGTAGAGATTAAGAAGGAGCACACGCTGTTGATGGTCAACAAGACCGTTGATTTCAAGAAATCCGGTGGCAAGGGAAAGCAGAGCTGGAAGTCCAGGAGGGAGGCAAAGTTGGCTGCCAAGCCCAGGACTAACAGGTCTGGTCCCAGAGCTAGCGTGGAGTGTTTCTACTGCAAGGGGAAGGGTCACTGGAAGCGCAACTGCCCCAAGTACCAGGACGATAGGAAGTCTGGCAAGACGGTCGACAAAGAGCAAGGTATATTTGATATACATGTTATAGATGTGTACCTTACATCCGCCCGGAGCAACACGTGGGTATTTGATACTGGTTCTGTTGCTCATATATGTAACTCTCAGGAGGAGTTACGGAATAGATGGCGGCTGGCGAAGGATAAGGTGACGATGCGCGTCAGCAACGGATCGAGAGTCGACGTGGTGGCTGTCGGCACGCTCCCTCTGCATCTACCATCGGGATTAGTTTTGGTTTTAAATAAGTGTTATTTTGTGCCATCCTTGAGTGTAAACATTATAAGTGGGTCTTGCCTGTTACAAGAAGGTTATTCATTTAAATCATTGTCAAGCAATTGTGCTATTTATATGAATGATATCTTTTATGTTGATGCTCCCGAGAATAACGGTTTATTCTTGTTGAATCTCGATCGTAGTACTCACATCCATAACATAGAAGCCAAACAGATTAAGTGTAGTGACGATACCGCCATGTATTTGTGGCATTGCCGTCTTGGTCATGTTGGTGTAAAGCGCATGAAGCAACTCCACTCCGATGGACTTTTGGACTCGTTGGATTTCGGATCCCTCGATACATGCGAACCATGCCTTATGGGCAATATGACCAGGACACCGTTCAAAGGTTTCGTTGAACGGGCGTCGGATTTGTTGGGGATCATACATACAGATGTGTGTAGACCGATGAGCATTTCGACACGCAATGGTTATCGTTACTTCGTCACCTTCACTGATGACTTGAGTAGATACGGTTATATCTATTTGATGAAACACAAGTCTGAAACGTTTGAAAAGTTCAAAGAATTCCAAAGTGAAGTTGAGAATCAGCTTAATAGGAAAATCAAACACCTCCGATCCGATCGCGGTGGAGAATTCTTGAGTTTTGAGTTTGGCACACATCTGAAGAGTTGTGGCATAGTACCCCAACTTACGCCGGCCGGAACACCGCAGCGTAACGGCGTGTCCGAGCGACGTAATCGTACTCTACTGGATAGTGTTCGATCTATGATGTCTCTTACCGATCTGCCAGTGTCCTTCTGGGGTTATGCGTTAGAAACAGCCGCATTCATTTTAAATAGGGCTCCGTCCAAGTCCGTTGAAACGACGCCGTATGAATTATGGCATGGCCAAAAGCCTAAGTTATCGTTTCTCAAGGTTTGGGGTTGTGAGGCGTACGTTAAGTAACTACAGCCCGACAAACTCGAACCGAAGTCGGAGAAAGTCGTCTTTGTAGGATATCCGCGGGAAACCGTTGGGTACACCTTCTACAACCAAGGTGAGGAGAAAACTTTTGTCACGAAGACCGGTACCTTTCTAGAGAAGGAGTTTCTCGCGAAAGGAGTAAGTGGGAGGAAGGTAGACCTCGATGAAATCGTTGATCCTGAACTCGAGATTCCGAGTGGCGCAACGGAAGCAATTCCGGAAACGTCCTCCGTGGAAGGAGTGGGAGAAACTGTCGAGGAAGGTGTTCTACCTCGTAGGTCTGGTAGATCTCGGATCGCACCAGAATGATATGGCAACATGGTTTGCACCGTCATGTTAGTTGAACAAGACGAACCTACGAACTACAAGGAGGCAATGGCGAGTCTAGAATCCGAGAAATGGCTTGAAGCCATGAAATCCGAAATAGGATCCATGTATGATAACAAAGTGTGGACTTTGATGGATATTCCCGAAGTGCGCAAGGCCTTCGAGAATAAGTGGATCTTTAAGAAGAAGACTGATGCTGATGATAATGTGACCGTCTATAAAGCTCGGCTTGTCGCAAAGGGTTTCCAACAAGTTTATGGAATTGACTACGATGAAACTTTTTCACCGGTAGCGATGCTTAAGTCTATTCGGATTTTGTTAGCGGTAGCTGCCTATTATGATTATCAAATCTGGCAGATGGACGTCAAAACGGCCTTCCTCAATGGAAACATTGAGGAAGAGTTGTACATGGTACAGCCGGAAGGTTTTGTTGATCCAGGAAATGCTAACAAGGTGTGCAAGCTTCAGCGATCCATCTATGGATTGAATCAGGCATCTCGGAGCTGGAATCTTCGCTTTGATGAGGTAATCAAAGGTTTTGGATTTATCCAAAATGTGGAAGAGACCTACATTTATAAGAAAATGAGTGGGAGCTCGGTTGTGTTCTTAGCACTGTATGTTGACGACATATTGCTGATAGGGAATGATGTGAAACTTCTGAATAGCGTGAAGGAATATTTAAACAGTAAATTTTCCATGAAGGACTTAGGAGAAGCTGCATATGTTTTAGGCATAAAAATCTATCGTGATAGATCAAGGCGCCTATTAGCACTGAGTCAGAGTACTTATCTTGATAAAATACTGAAGCGTTTCCGTATGGAGAAGGCAAAGAAGGGTTCTCTGCCGGTTATCAAGAATAAGATATTGCGGAAGGCACAGTGTCCGGTGACGGAACTGGGTAAGGCCGAAATGACCAAACATCCTTATGCTTCAGCCATAGGATCGATCATGTATGCAATGTTGAGTACTAGACCGGATGTGGCATTAGCTCTAAGTTTGACAAGCCGGTTCCAGAGTAATCCTGGAATGCCGCATTGGGTAGCTGTTAAGAGCATTCTTAAGTATCTCAATAAGACAAAGGAAATGTTCCTAGTGTATGGTGGCTGCGATGAAGAACTTGGCGTAACGGGTTACGTAGATGCAAGTTTCTGCTCTGACCCCGATGACTGTAAGTCACAGACAGGTTACATGTTCAAGGTGAATGGAGGCGCCGTGTGCTGGAGAAGTGGGAAGCAACCCATATTCGCACAATCTACAATGGAGTCGGAGTATATCGCTGCTTGCGAAGCCGCGAATGAAGCTGTGTGGCTGAGGAAGTTCGTCATCGAACTTGGAGTGTTCCCGAGCGTGCAAGACCCCGTGATCCTCTTCTGCGACAATACGAGTGCCATTGCGAACGCCAAGGAGCCAAGGTCTGCCTCCACCGCCAAACACATTCTCCGACGCTTCCATGTGATACGTCAGTACGTACAAGGAGGCGATGTGAAGATTTGCAAAGTGCATACGGATCTGAATGTGGCAGATCCGCTGACGAAGCCTCTCCCGCTTGATAATCATGAAAAACACCAGTTAGCTATGGGTGTTAAGCTTTTACCAAGTTGTAATCTAGATTACGTTGTACTCTAGTGCAAGTGGGAGACTGAAGGAGATATGCCCTAGAGGCAATTAATAAAGTGTATTCTTTATCATATCTCGTTTGTTCATAATAGGTTTTTGTGTCATGCTAGAACTGTATTAAGCGGAAACATTAATACGGGTGTGATACGTAAACAACCAGGTCCCTAGTAGCCTCTACTAAGACTAGTTTTGTTACGCGATTGATGATCGAGGTTTCCCGGTCATGGGGCATGGCGCCGGTCGGCAATGGGAGTCATATCGTTGGAGAACGATGTGATGGACATACCCAGATTTGGAGAACGTAGTCGTTACGCCTTTGACCGTGAGATCAACTCTTATTGTTATTCCTGGAAGATACTTTGATCGCACCAAACGTCGTATCTTATTTAGTATGACAATAACGGTGATACTTTTGGGTATCGGAAAGGAGTAGTTGAGACGAGGGGTCAAGAGCGGGATTTGCCAGTCCGCATAGCAGGATAGATACTCTCGGGCCCACTCGGTGAGATCATGTCTAATGAGCTTGCAAGCATGTGATTAGGTCACGGAGACATGAGATCATGAACGAGTAGAAGATAGTGTCGTCGGTAACGAGGTCGGGATTAGGTATGGAGATATCTATGGAACGAAGCTCGGACGTGCTAAGTATCGCTATGGCAAAAGGTTTAAGACTTTGCGTTCAGGTTTGATAGATGAAAGTCATTCGTTATATCACAGGGATTAATTCATGTGGTCCAGGCCTACGAGTTAGTCGTTGATCATAGAGGAGTTTTGGTCATACCTGTTATTATATCGAACCGCTAGGGTAACACACTTAAGGGGTTTCGACAAGACAACCGGAAAGGAAAGAGATCACCGGGAGCGTCCCGGAAGGGATCCGATGGAGATCGTGCAGCGCGGAAAGAGTTTTCGGAGCTAGGAAAAATTATATATATTATGTTTGATATTAATTAGTGTAATTAATATGTAAATATGATTTTATATATTTATTTTCGAATTTATTTAGGCTGATTTCCCTAAATGGGCCTTCTGGTCGAAAGAAGGCCCAAGAGGGGGGGAAATCCCTAGGGGATTCGGTGGGAGCCATGGTGGCCGGCCTGGATGGGCCAAGGGGCCCACCAGGGGGCCGGCGCACCTGGCCTAGCCGCACCGGGCATGTGGGGATAGTCCCACATTGCCTGGCAGGCAAGGTTGGCTCCCCCTGGGAGCCTATATAAGAAGGGGCACCCCTGGCCTTTTAATTCACCAATTAATTCCCGATTTCTCTCTCGATCTCGTGGTTCCCAAGTCGGAGCCGCGCCGAGCTGAGGAGGGGGATCTCTGCCACCATAGCCCGCTGCCGCGCTGCTGGTGTTCCGGTCCAAGTCTTCCGCTGCTCGTCCTGGACTGGAGCTTCGGAGGCCGTCGTCTCCACCGTACGTGTGTGACGCCCTGCGAGGTGCTGCACTTGCGGTACTCGGAGGTCTGCTTCCTCTACACGACCTTGAGGTCGGCTTCGTCGGTCTTCATCGACAACGTTTGTGCGGGAACGTAATCCCCGCTTTCGGTCTACAAGGGTACGTATTCCGATCTCCGTTCGTACTACTATATCTGCATAGAATAGATCTTGGCATGCTTTTAGGATATCGTTGGTAGGAAATTTTTTGTTTTCTGCACACGATCCCCTTCATGCCCTCCACGCGAAGTGGAGCACACGTCTGCTCCTTCAACCGAGCTAACTGTGCGGGTGGCCGATGAGCATGCGCGGGCTGGTGGCTTCATGGCGCCGAGTGATGCTGCCGCGGCGACTTCGGCGGATGCTGATTTCCTGGACCATTTAAGTTCTTTTTCTTGTTCTTCCGTAGTTACATCGGGTGCGCGAACAGCGCTCCCGATGGGAGTAGCCCCCGAAGGTGTGGGTGACTAGGATAGTCGACCGCAACTTTGTATATGCTTGCTTGCTTTGCATCCATATTACCGCCAACAGCTTGAGGCAGCCGCTGCCTTCGTTCGCTTGGAGAAGGAGAGGGATCAGCTGTGCACCTCCTTGGACCAGGCCACGAGGCGAGCTGCGGAGCTGGAGCAGAAGCTTCAGGCTCAGGCGGAGCTAGAGAAGGCATTGCGCGAGTCGCAGGAGCGCGAGCGTGCGTGGGTCGTCCAGGAGAAGACCCAGGTCGACCGCCTACTCGCACTCGTCGGCGCCCTCGGAGGTAGGTCTTTCAGCTTGGTGCCTATTTTGTGTTCTTGTTTTGGCGTGAACTGATTTCTGATCATCGCTCAGAGAAATGTGGAGGCGCTCCTCCGGAAGGCTCGTCCAGCGACGACGTCGACTTGGCAACCGTGGTCGGGTTCCTCGACCGTGTCTGCGCGTATGCCTCCGCTGCGCTGCAGAAGTCGACGGCAGCATTGCAGAAGTCGACCGGAGCACTGGCGACTGTGCATCGGAGCATCTTCCCCAGCACGCCGCCGCCAACTGCCGTGGACGCTCTCGCGGCGCCGTTTGAAGATGACGCGACCACCCTCACGGACTTCACTCGGACGCAGACGGTACGCGGCTCCGAGCTTACTTTCCAGCTTCTCCTTGGCCATCAAGTCGCGGGCGACTTCGAAAGAGTTGTCAGCGGCTTCCCTCGGCGGCCTGATGGCAAGACCGCGTCTCTTAGCGGGGTGAAGGCGCAGGCGACTCAGCTGGCTGTGAAGCTTGTTGCCACCTTTGAGAGCTGGATCGCCAAGGCGACCGAAGCGGCTGCTGCTCGGAGGAGTCGCTCTCGGTCGTAGTCTGTAGCGTAGTAGTCTTGTAGTGTAGGTCTTAGTAGTCTACTTTTGAGTCTGCAGTTTGTAATGACTTATATTTTTGCGGATCTTCTGGCCTTGAATTATGTTTTGTGCTGAAGTATATATTCTTTCACTTCAATTCTGCCTTGGTTGAGAAGTCGCCTTTACTTTTCTGTTTTGACACTGTCGATTCTTGGCAGACTGACATGGACGAGACCACTTCAGTTGTTGCGACGACTGGCGCTGGTAATGAAGAAGGTTCTCCTTTGACTGAGCCTGTTCGCCGCCTTCGTCGAACAACCTCAGCTACTGCGCGAAGTGCGAACAACCAACGGTTGATCACCTATATGAGGAACAAGGTGATCAAACTCGAGGCGAAGCTGAAACATACTAAGTTGGAGTTGGAGCGCTCGAGGTTGCGCCTTGTTGCAGAGTTCTCTCAACGTGAAGAATTCCTGCTTGGTGAGATTGATCTGATCAGTCGACAACTGCAAGGTTGGTAGCATTTTGTTTTTGACTTCCTCCTTCTTGCAAGGTGTTGATTGCGATGTCTTGATGCAGATGTGAACCCTGACTGGCAAGCTGAGCAGGCTTGGATTGATGAGCGGGTCATCCGAGAGGCGACTGACGACTCATATGAGGCGCACCACTTTTGGTCGAACAGATCGAGAGGGCGGATCCTTGCGTGTATTCTTGACCGCGCTTGGCGAGCTGCTTTTCTTCTGGAAGAGTGCAGGAAGACCCTCTGGCATATCCATCGCGTGTACTTCCCGCACAATGGGCAACCCCACGAGTTGGCCACATTGCTGGAGAGGTTCCGTGAAGGTGACGCGTTGAAGGAGGTCGTCGACGCCCAACTAGTCGCCGGGGCGAACGTGGCGTTGGCGTACGTCCGACTGCATTGGCCAAATCTTCCTATGGCAAGGTTGATAGGTGGCTTGCCTGAGGAGGATGACTACGACGAGACCTTGCCAGCTGCGTGCCAGATGATTCAGAAGGTCCAAAGGCTGAGTGAGCGTCTCGTGGGGCCACTCGATGCGCCGAAGGATGAGCCTGCAAAGTAGGAGTAGCAAGCTTCTGTTGTACAGGATTAGTTCTAAGAGGCAAATTTGCCGAGTGTAAATACCAATGTATGTTAGATGAGGTTGGGGGAGCCCCCGAGTAAGCAAATTAAAATTGTTTGTGTTACTGTACGGATATCTGTTGTGCAGCTTCGAGTGGACCGAGTGCGACTTAATATAAGTGTCTTGTGCGACGCGGCCCCCCGAGTGCCTCGAGTGTGATGCAATCCTCGAGTGGCGGACTGTGTTTTTGTCTTGACCTGTATGGCGCAGCCCCCGAGTGCATCGGGTGGCGGCCGAGGATGAACTTATACCTGTGTGGCGCAGCCCCCGAGTGGATCGGGTGACGGCCTAGGTTTTCAAGTGATACCTGTAAAGCGCAGCCCCCGAGTGTGTCTGGCGACGGCCTAGGATTTTTGACTTGACCTGTATGGCGCAGCCCCCGAGTGCGTCGAGTAGCGGCCTAGGATTTTGTGAATAAGGCATGTATGGCGCAGCCCCCGAGTGGTTCGAGTGGCGGACTAGGTTAGGAATTGCTTTTTGACTGAAAAAGTAAAGGGGAGAGCTTGTTCCATAAATCACTTTATTGATTCTTGCGAGCAGGCCGCCTCGTTAAAACCCTTCCAGTCCCCTTAGATACCCTGGTAAGGGAAAGCGTGCGTCTGAAACCTGCCGCCTTGACAAACTTGCTTTGGTACAATGATGGAGTCGACTAGGCGTAGAAACGACAAAGCTGTGCGACGTTCCATGGGTTGCTGCAGACTGCTCCCGTCTTCGAGTCCTTCAGGCGGTAAGCTCCGCCACCGATTGCTTCTGTCACAATGTACGGGCCCTCCCATGGGGAGGCGAGTTTGTGCACCTTCTTCTCTTTGAGGTGGAGGACCAAGTCGCCTGCGACGAATGCCCTTGTCCACAACCTCCGTCCATGGTATTTGTGCAGGTCTTGCTGGTACATGGCTGATCGTGCTAGGGCGATGTCGCGGGCTTCATCCATGACGTCCATGTCGTCTTCGAGTGCTTCTTCTGCGTCTGACTCGTCGTAGGCCACTACCCGTGGTGCGTCAAACTTGATGTCGCAGGGCAGGACCGCCTCTGCGCCATACACCATGAAGAACGGTGTGTACTGGGTGGACCTGTTTGGCGTGGTTCGCATGCTCTAGAGTATTGATGGCAGTTCTTCCACTCATGCGCCCGCGGTGCGTCTCAGCGGTACTCGCGGGCGCTTCTTGATGCCGTTGCAGACTAGACCGTTGGCTTTCTCGACTTGCCCGTTGGACTGCGGGTGCGAGACAGATCCGCAGTTGAGCTTGATGCCTTGATCAGAGCAGAAGTCCTTGAATTCTTTGGCTGTAAAGTTCGAGCCGTTGTCCGTGATGATGCCGTTTGGTACCCCGAATCTGAAGATGATGGACCTGATGAAGTTAACTGCTGATGATCTAGTCGAACTTGTGATAGGCACGGCTTCGATCCACTTGGTGAATTTGTCGACTGCGACCAGGAGATGACTGTGTCCTCCGGGTGAGGATTTCTTGAGCGGGCATACCATGTCCAGCCCCCATTGAGCAAAGGGTCAGGCTAGTGGTATTGTCTTTTGCGCGGACGCTGGCGTGTGTGGCTTGTTGGCGAACTCCTGGCATCCAGGACACTTCCTTACTAGATCTTTGGCGTCGTGCATAGTTGCTGGCCAGTAGAACCCGGCTCGTAGTGCTTTGGCCACCAAGGCCCGACTACTGGCGTGATGCCCGCAGATACCGGCGTGAAAATCGAGTAAAATGGCTTGGCCGTCGACTGGATCTACGCACCTTTGTAGAATTCCCGAGATGCTTCTCTTGTAGAGCTCACGGTTGATGACGGTGAAACTTTTGGAGCGCCGGATGATGCGCTTGGCTTCAACTAGGTCGGTTGCCAGCCTTTGGTGCAACATGTAAGCTAGGTATGGTCTTGTCCATGTAGCTTCGACCATCATGACCTCCATGGGCTCCTTTTCTTTGCTTGGCGGGTTGGCAGTGCTTGTTGAAGGTGTGCAGGAGACTGGTGCGGGTCGAATCTTAATGGATCGCTGCGTGATGCGCTCTAGGAAGACGCTGGGTGGCACTGGTACCTTGTCTGGCCCCATGTTGGCGAGGACGTCGGCTTCCTCGTTGCTCTCGTGGCTGATGTGCCGCAACTCGCAGCCGTCGAAGGTGCCCTCCAGCTGGTTGTATAGGTCTCTATAGGCGATCATGTTGTCGGCGATAGCGTCGCAAGACTTCATAGTTTGTTGTACGACGAGGTAGGAGTCTCCGTAGATCATGAGGTGAGTGGCGCCGCAGTTCTTGGCCATCCGCATTCCATGGATTAAGGCCTCGTACTCTGGTTCGTTGTTGGACGGTGTTGGGAAGTCCATCTGCAGAACGTATTTCAGCTTGTTGCCTTTGGGGGAGATGAGGATGACTCCTGCCCCAGCCGCTCTGAACTTCTTGGAACCGTCGAAGTACATTGTCCATGCGTTGGACAAGTCGGGGATGTCCGGTAGCTGGGCTTCTATCCACTCGGTGGTGAATTCTAGAAGGATTTGGGCCTTGATTGACTTCGGGTGAGCATAATTCAGCCCCCAGGGTCCTAGTTCGATAACCCACTTGGCGACTCGCCCTGTCGCGCGCTGGTTTGTGAGGATATCTGCTAGCCCGGAGGAGCTTACCACCGTGATCGGGTGCTCGGAGAAGTAGTGGACGACCTTTCTTGAAGTCATGAAGACCCCGTAGGCCAGCTTCTGGTAGTGTGGGTAGTTTGGCTTGGACAGTGTTAGCACCTCGCTGAGGTAGTAGACTGGTCTTTGGACAGGATGGTTGTGCCCTTCTTCTCGCTCCACTACGAGTACAGTGCTCACCACCCTGTTGGTTGCTGAGACGTATAGGTAGAGCGGCTCGTTCTCCAGTGGTGCCACCAAGACTGGGGAAGTCGTCGGGGTCTTTTTGAGTTGGTCGAATGCGTCTTGCGCTTCCTCTATCCACTCGAACTTGTCCGTCTTCTTCATCAGTTGGTAGAAGGGCAGAGCCTTCTCACCCAACTTACTAATGAACCGGCTGAGAGCTGCGACCCGGCCAGCTAATCGTTGCACCTCACGGAGTTTGGTTGGTGCTGGCATTGTGAGTATGTTTTGCACATTCTCGGGATTCGCTTCGATTCCTCTTGCAGAGACGAGGTATCCTAGCAGCTCTCCGGCTGGCACTCCGAAGACACACTTATCTGGGTTCAGTTTGATCTGGTACTCGTCGAGCACAGTGAAGACCTTGCGGAGGTCGGCGACTAGGGTGTCTTCCTTGCGGGTCGTGACGACGATGTCATCGACGTAGACCTGGACAATTTGCCTGATGATCCCTTTGAGGCATGCTTGCATTGTACGCTGGTATGTGGCACCAGCGTTCTTCAACCCGAAAGGCATTGTCTGATAGCAAAAGACGTCGTCGGGTGTGATGAATGCAGTTTTTTCTTCATCGTCGACGTTCAGTCTGATCTGTTGGTAGCCTGAGTAGGCGTCCAGGAAAGATAGGCGCTCGCAGCCTGCTGTCGAGTCGATGATCTGGTCTATCCGCGGGAGCGGGAAGTGGTCCTTGGGGCAACATTTGTTGATGGCAGTGAAGTCGACGCACATGCGTAGTTTCTTCGTCTTCTTCTTCTCTACCAGGACGGGGTTGGCGACCCAGTCTGAGTCCTTGATTTCTCGGATGAACTTGGCGTGCAGCAGCCGGTCGATTTCCATAGTGATCGCGTCTCGTTTGGGTCTGGAGAAGCGTCGCATGGCTTGCTTGACGGGTATGGCGTCCTTGTGGACTTTTAAGGAGTGCTCGGCGAGATGCCTGGGTATTCCTGGCATGTCAGAGGGTTGCCATGCAAAGATTTTCCAGTTCTCACGTAGAAACTCGACGAGCACGCTTTCCTATGCGGGAGTCAAGCTTGATGATACTTTGACCGTCTTGCTGCCGTCAGTCGGATGGACTTGATGGGTTGTTATGTCATCGTTTGTGTTGAAGGCGGCGTCTTTGGCTTGCTTGAAGATAGTCTTGTCGTTGTCGGCTGCTATTGCCTTGAAGTGCTCCTCGACTCCGAAGAATTCAGAGATCCCGCTCAACTCGCGGTCGCAGTTGTTGGAGCGGTCGAAGTCGCCCCGCACCGTAATTATGCCTTTGGGTCCAGGCAACTTGAGCATCAGGTAGGCAGAGTGAGGTACTGCCATGAACCTGGCGAATGTTGGGCGCCCAAGTATCGCATGGTATTGCGACTTCCAGTCGACGATCTCGAAGTCGATCGACTCTCTTCTGAAGTGCTCGGGTGTGCCGAGGATGACGTAGAGGGTGATCGTTCCCATGGGCGTGATTGCTTGCCCTGGTACTATGTCGTGGAAGGTGGTCTCAGATTCCGGCAGTTTCTCTGTCGACTTGTTCATCCTTCTCAGGGTGTCTGCGAATATGATGTTAATGTCGCTGCCACCATCCATGAATACCTTCTTCAGGTTGTAGTCTCCGATCAGGGCTTCAACTACTAGGGCAGCGTGCCTGGGTCGAGGTACGTCCGACGGGTGGTCTGCCCTTGAGAACGTGATCGGTGTCTCTGACCCTCTCAAGTAGTTTGGTACTGCGCGTGGGCAGGTGGTGGCTTGGAGGACTTGGCGAGTAATGAGCTTCCGGACCCTGTTCGAGGGGCGTCCCTTTTGTATCATGTTGAGTTGTCCACACGCGGCTGGGTACGCGTCGTGTGCCACCAGCTGGGATTCATGTTGCGGCTGCTGATGTTGGGGGAATGCTCCCGCCGCAGTGTGTTGGGGTGTTGTTCTCGGGTGCTGCCTGGATAGCGAGCTGCGGAGCTGGCTGCAATGCCGACGCAAGAGTGATGATATGTTCCATGGCGTCGTAGATATTGCGTGCTTTACGTCAATCCTTCAACAAGCGGTTGGCGCCCCATTTGCCCGTTTCCGGGTTGCAGAACATGTGGTGCTTACAAGGTTGCGCCAACTCCTCGGCTGGGGTCAATGCGCGTCCCCACTCGCGTTTTTGGCCTCCGTCGTTGCGGTTGATGTTGCCGCCGCTGCGGTTGTAATGTCCTGGGTCGGATTGTCGACCTTGGTCACCGCTGCGACTGTATTGGCGACCTTGATCGTACTGGCGATTGCTATCGCACGCGTCATCCCGGGGGGTTTGCTATCCCGCCGCTACTAGCTCGATCGAGTCGAGGTTGGTAAAACATGGTTTCTTCTTCTAGCGTCCATCCCGCCAGTTACTTGTTCTGGCTTCATTCTTCGGGGAGTTGTCGCGGACGTAGTCCTCTCCTTCAGCCCATTGGTTGGCTATCTTCATGAGCTTGATCATGGTTTTCGGCTGGAGCCTACCGAACTCTTCGCGGAGGTCGCGGCGGGAGACGCCATGCATGAATGCATCCATTACCCGGTCTTCTGAAATAGCTTCCATAGTGTTGCGAAGGACTGTCCACCACTGGATATATGATCGGAGCGACTCATCTCTTCCTTGCTTGCAGGCTTGCAACTCGATGTAGGTTGCCGGCCTCACGTACGTTCCAAGGAAACTTTTGATGAAAGTATCTTGGAATTCCTCCCAGGTTCTGAAGAAGTCCTTAGGCTGGCTAGTGAGCCACCCGCGTGCTGAATCCGTGAGCATGAGCTGGATTTACTGCATTGCCGTGGTCGATGTTCCGCCTTGGCAGGTGCAGGCGATGAGGTAGTCTTCGAGCCAAAGGTGTGGGTCTTGTTTCCCATCATACTTGGGTGTTCCTGCTGCTAGCTTGAAGCCTTTGGACATGTGGGTGTCGCGGATGTTGAAGCTGAAGCATGCGGCGCCGCACGGCTCAAAGTTGCGGTCGGCTTGATCGTCCAGGTTCGTCGTGTCAGTCGTACGTTGGGTGCGGTTGCGGTCCACCGTCCTTTGCACGATGACGTTGCGAAGGTGAACGGATAGACGTCGCCTAGAGGGGGGGGGGGTGAATAGGCGATTTAAAAACTTTTTCGAGGAGCCGGAATATCCGGTCCAATAGTGACCCGGAAATTCCGAGTAGCCGGAATATCCGGTCCACAATGATCCGGAAATTCCGGTATGCTTGATAAAGGCGGAATAAAACTAGAGGTTTACTTTAACAAGCATACAACCTAGATATGTAAACTAGGCTCACCTATGTGCACCAACAACTTAAGCTAAGCAATACAAGTAACAAGATGATAGCAAGATATATGACTTCAAGCACGAAGGCTATTACAATGTAAAGTGCATAAGTAAAGAGCTCGGGTATAGAAATAACCGAGGCACGCGGAGACGAGGATGTATTCCCGAGTTCCACCCAAAGGTGTACGTCTCGTTTGGAGAGGTGTGCGCAACCACAACAGGTTAGCCGCAACGCCACAAAGGCTCACCTTCTTCTCCTGATGAACTCAACCACAAAAGGTTTGAGTTCACCTTTCACTATTGATCTCCTTTGGGGCGGAGATCGAATCCCGTACAACTCTTGAGGCACACACCCACAACTTAATTGGGGGCTCCCAAGTCTTGAGGCACACACCCACAACTTAATTGGGGGCTCTCAAGTGACCACAAAAGGTCTTGACCACAAAAGGTCTTGGCCACAAAAGGCCGGCCACAAAAAGCGTCTAGGGTCCAAAGACCCAAGAGTAACAAGCTCACAAGTAATACCACCACGAATCCTCGTGGAGGGCTCAAACCGATGCAAATGCAATGGCAAGAGCACACGAAGTGCTCAAGTCCTTCACTCTCAAATTCCAACACAACAACAAATGTTAATGGGGGAATAAGAGAGGAAGAACAAAGGAAACCACAAAGGAGTCAAATCCTTCACTCCCAAATCTCACCAAAAGCAACTAATGCTTAAGGGGGGAGAAGAGAGGAAGAACCAAAAAGGAACTCCAAGAACTAGATCCACTAAGTTCCCCTCACTTAGAGGAGAGATGGATTGGTAGGATTGTAGATCTAGATCTCCTCTCAACTTTCCCTAAAGAATATGGAAGATTCAATGGAGGGATTGAGAGGGAAGTGAGCTTTCCAAGGTCAACAATGGAGTAGGAGAGAGGGAAAAAGCGTGCTGCGTTAGATTTTCTGGGGAAGAAGAAGGGGAGGGGTAAGGGGAGGGGTATTTATACCCCTCCAGGAAATATAGCCGTTGGCTGTTTCGACACTCGGAAATTCCGGTATAAGTTAGACTCGGAAATTCCGGTCATCCAGAAATTCCGGTCTAGAGAGACTCGGAAATTCCGGTCACCCGGAAATTCCGGTCTAAGAGAGCTCGGAAATTCCGGCTGGAGTCAGAAGCAAAACCAAACTTTTCCTTAGCCATTTCTGGAGGACTTTCCTAGGGGTACTCGGAAATTCCGGTATATGGAAATTTCCGAGCACAATTTCCGACTGGAGTCAGAACCATTTTTCTCCTTTCCTTAGCCGTTTTCTTGGATGAGCTGGGGAACCGGAAATTCCGGTAGGGCGGAATATCCGGCCCCAATAATCCGAATCAGCAGAACACCGAAACGAAAACTGCTATAACTTTTGCAAATGAACTCCAAATGAGGTGAGGCTAATTTTGTTGGAAAGATAGCGACGATGAGCACCCAACAAATTTTGTTGGAAATATTGCATCCCATAAATAGAGTAAAATCAACACACATGGCAAGGTGTGGGACTTTCCTCAAGGTAGAACCGGCAATATTTCCGCCACCGAAAACGCAACAAGTTGTCCAAAGTAAAACCGATTTCGATGAACTAGAGCTTGACATGGAGATGAACCAAGCTGTAATTCCTCACCAACATAAAAGCCAAATGAGAACCAAGAAATATGATATGCCAAGTATGCAAAGGTTTGAGCTCTCCACAACGATGCGATCAAGTTACTAACTTGAGAACCCCTCTTGATAGTACGCCTATCTATCCTATAGCCCTATCAAGATCATACCTTTGCCTTGAGCATTACACTTGAGTTGGATGATGACTATCTTGATCTCTTCAAGTGGATCATCTTTCTTGATTGCGCGTCCAAGCACTTGCTTGATGAAGACTTCTCCAAATACTCCCCCATGCTCACAATGGGAGAGTCTCGCTTAGCTTCATCTTCATGTATCCATTGCAAGCACCAAGCATAGGATCTTTTCGAGAAAGCTTGTCTTGGTCTTGCACAACTCATCTTTTCTTCACTAAGATGATGTCTTGAATCTTCAAGACATACTTGCAATAACCTTCACTCAACACATGAGCTTCAAGAGTTCAACACATGAACTCCACAATTCCATGGACATGATCTATAATGATATCTCAATGCAAACATTAGTCCATAGAGATTGTCATTCAATTACCAAAACCACACATGAGGGAAAATGCTCTTTCAGAAGGTCTTCGCCTGGTTGCGGCTGTCGTAGTGGCCTTGTTGCGGGGCCATCTAGTGTTGCCGGCTCGCGGGCTTGGTGTTCTCGCTCCTCACGTGCCCGGTTACTTGGCACCTTGTTTGACAAGGCGTCCTCGATTGCCTTCATGGACATGATCTGCTATTTGTTGAGAAGGGTGCGCGCGTCACCCTCCGGTGGCTGCGTGAGCCGCAGGTATGTTTCGACTGCCATGATAGCGGTGTTGGCCGTTTTATGGACGGGTATCCCGTTTTCATCCTCGGTTACGAAGGATGAGTCGAGGTTGCGGGTCACCCTGGCTCAATCGGCTTCTGTCATAAGGGGCACACGAGCTCTGTGGCGCCGCGCTCCTTGGTTGACTTCCGTGGAGGAGGTAAATGAATAGGCGGCCCGTCTGGCGCTTGATGCGTCAGCCTCCCTCTTGCGTCGAAGGAGTTTGGCTTTTTCCGCGCGAAGTCGTTCGCCTTCCTTGCGTAGCAAGTACTGGACTGCCAGCTGATCTTCCCGAGGCGCGTCGGGTGGTGGAAACGTACCGTCGTCGATGTGCTTCATAGCCCTGATCGCCATGTCGCGCGTGATAGTGAGCCGCGTCAGCTGGTCGGGCATGACCACCTCTAGTGGGTATGCGGGTTCGTCGTTGTCCTCTAGAGGCACTGTGCCAGCCATGAAGACTTGCGCAGGGTAAACTTGGGTAGGGGTGTATACGCTGCCGCTGCTGCTTCCATCATCCGAGCCTTGCTCGGGATAAAAAATTGTTGCAACGTGATAGGCAGCATAGTCTTCGTTGCGTCTCCTTCCCTGGAACCCTGCGATCTTTACCGCTGACGAGGTGCTAACTCGACAAGTCCCAGGGTTGTGCACCCCGGGTTGATTGATGGGGAGAGAGGAGAGTGCAAGGTGATCACGACGGCTGACAAGCGAGGTTTACCCAGGTTTAGGCTCCGGAGGATAACACCCTACTCCTGCTTGTCTGGTTATTGATGCGAGTAGCGATTACAATGGCGAGATTGTGATCTTGCTAGGGTTTTTGGTTCTCCGCGTGTCCTCTAGGACGGGCAACCCTCCTGGCTTTATAGGCAGCCAGGTCTCGGGTGGTTGGTACAGATACGGTAGGTTACAAGTCCTAACCGAGTTGGACTAGGATACGAGATACCCCGAGTGGGCCTTCTGCGGGCCTTTCCATCCTTGGCGCGGCCCAGGTAGCCTCACCGTGGGCTACCCGCAAGGTAGCCCCACGTCAGTAGCCCCCCGAGTGCTTGATCGAGTCTCAGAGTCGGACAAAGGACTCCTTCTTCCTGGACGCGCCATTGGATTGCTTGATCTTGAGCCTGAACTCGAATTTCTTCAGTCGAACCAGCCGCTCCCGATGGGAGTAATCTGTGCAGTCGAATTACTTTGACTTCTTCTTGTGAAGCTTGCTTCTATTCAGCCTGCTTTGGCTTACTTGTTGGATGGATTCGGCTGCTTGAGCTTACTGTGTTGCCACTCGAAAGGTTACTTCGGGTGCTCGGATCACTGGCTGATCTTACCTTGTTGATTTCAGCTGTGAAGCTTACCACTCGAATGAATCTTTCGAGTTTCTTCGGTTAGTTTCGGAGCCGTTGGCTTGGTGACGTCATTGATGACGGTTTTGCTGCACGCCTCTGCGCCCGATGGGACGTGACGTGGTGGGCCCCGCTGTCAGAGCTGACCACGTCCACAGTTGTCACGTCCCCGAAGTGGGCGCGAAATTTGCGCGGCACGATGACGACGCCTCGGTTCTCGTGCGCAGTGGAGGAAGTTGGCGGCGACGATTGGTTTCTCCGTGCGACACGTGGACGGCTGGATGCTCTCGCTCGGAGCCCTTCCTTGATGGACGGTTGAGATGACGATCCTCGAGGAATAAGTACTGCGCCTTGGCCTTTGGTATGTCATCTTCTCCAATCGATTCTTGCCTTCCCTCTCCTCGTGCGCTCTGCCATTTCCGCCGCCGTCCCGAGCTCAAAGCAATCTGTCCCCGCACCCTGCGACCTAGGCGATGGGCAAGCCGAAGGGCGCTGCTGGCTCTTCCGCCGCCGCCGCCGACGACGCCGGGGTGATGAAGAAGCCCGAGGGCGATTGGCAGAGGTCGTCGATGAAGAGGCCCGATGTGGAGCTGTTCCGCGCGCAAGGCCTGCTGCCACCTGCGGACGAAGTCCAGGTACGAGTCCCTGGCAAAGAAGTGTTTCCCACTCCCCGCGTTGGGGAGCGCGTTTGCTTCGCGGACTTCATTCCGCGTGGCTTCGGGTTCCCCATGCACGATTTCGTGCGCGGACTCCTGTATGCCTATGGGGTTCAGATCCATGATCTGACCCCCAATGGCGTCTTGAGCATCGCGGGCTTTATCGTGCTATGCGAGTGCTTCTTGGGCGTCGCGCCCCACTGGGCACTGTGGAAGTCGCTCTTCCTCGTTCGCAAGAACGTGGGGAAGAGTGGGCTGACCTTCCCAGTGGGCGGCTTCGGAATCCAGGTGCGCGGTGATATCGCGTACTTTCAGATGAAGAAGTCCGACTCCGTCCAAGGGTGGCGCCGGAGATGGTTCTACGTCCAGTCGAACGACGACAGACTGGACGCATTCGACGGCAAGCGCGGACTGCGGAAGACCGGCGCCTGGGCGCACCCGCTGTCTGCCGTGGAGAAGGAGGTTGTGCGGCCCCTGCTGTCCCTGCTGCACGAGCTGACTCAGACCCTTGGGCGTGATGCGGGTGGCATCTTTTTGATGGCCACCTTCTTCCGTCTTCGGGTGCAGCCACTCAGCGCCCGGCCTCACCCGATGTGGGCCGCCAGAGGCGTCAGCGCCAAGCCGCTGGAGGACGAGGAGGTGGAGGCCAACGTCAGGTCCATCACCAACCTCCGAGCCGCGGACGCATGCAACGTCAAGTGCCCGATTTCTCCTTACGGGGCCGCGAAACCCGTTCCTGAGGTGAGTCTGATCTTGCTCTCTTTTTGTACTTGTTCGACTTGAGTCTACTTTGCATTTTGATTCGACTTGCGTCTACTTTGCTTTAGGGTCGGGCTCTGTTCATCAGCTATCCTCCTCTCCCTGAGAACAGACCCGACGATGAATCGAAGTTCGTCGAGGAGGAGGACGAGGACGAGGAAGTCCCTTCCGCACATTCTCCTCGCGATGAGGTGGAGGAGGAAGACGAAGTGGGGGAACCCGCGAAGAAGAAGCGGAAGCTTCCGAGTCGCGGCGAGTCTGCCACTGCGTCGTCGCCTGCCAGGGGTGTGGATGTTGCTGAGGAGGAGACCGTGGCGACGTCCCCGGGTGCGCAATCTTCGGGTGGCTGGGAGGAACCCCTCAACGTTCCTCCAGTCAGCTCTGCAGCGCCACGGTCATTCGCGCGGATGCCCTCACCTTCTCTGTCGAGCTTCGACGACGCCAGCACCCCTAGGTTAGTTTCTGTGCAACATGTTCTTCGAGTAGTACTTTGCAGGTTCGCCGTTTAGTTGACTTGTGTTCTTGATTTTGCTGCAGCCACCGCTCTGACAACGTCAGCTCCCCCCTTCGGGACACGGAGCTTACTTCTGGCCCTTCGACTGGGCTGGAGACGCCTGTGTTGGTGGAGAAGGTGCATGTTGAGGCCGCCGGCCTGGCCTCGTCTAGCCGGGCTCCTCCTTCGGCTGCCGAGGACCTTGAGCTCCTGGACCACGTAAGTCTTCTCGTGTTTTCCTTGTATTTCTGATTTCTCATCGGGTGCGCGATCAGCGCTCCCGATGGGAGTAGCCCCCGAAGGTGTGGGTGACTAGTATAGTCGCCCGCAACTTTATTGACACCTTGCTCTTTTTTATTTTTAGCCATACTATCGCCAGCAGCTCGATGCAGCCGCGGCTTATGTTCGCCTGGAGAAGGAGAGGGACCAACTGCGTTCCTCGCTGGACCAGGCTACTGGCCGGGTGGGTGAGCTTGAGAAGGCTCTTCGTGAGTCTCGAGAGCGCGAGCTGGCGCGGGTCGCCCAGGAGAAAACTCAAATCGGTCGTCTCCTTTCACTCGCCGTTGTTCTTGGGGGTGAGTGTCGGCTTGACGGTTACTGAGTCTTCGCTCCTTTTCTTGTCCTGACTTTGAATTTCGGCGCAGAGACTTGCGGTGGAGCTCCTCCCGAAGACGCGTCGAGTGACACGGTCGACTTGGCGACCGCGGTTGGCTTCTTCGACCGGGTTTGCGCCTACGCCTCGGATGCCCTGAAGAAGTCTTCCGCCGCGTTGGAGAAGTCGACCGGAGCCCTGGCCGTGGTGCATCAGAGCATTTTCCCGGGCAGCCAGCCGCCAGCGACCGTGGACGCTCTGGCTGCACCGTTTGGGGACGCGACCACCATCGCCGACTTCACGCGGTCGCAGACGGTACGCGGCTCCGAGCTCACCTTCCAGCTCCTATTAGGCCACCAAGTTCCAGGTGACTTCGAGAAGGTCGTCAGCGGTTTTCCTCGCAAACCCGATGGCCGGACCGCGTCGCTGAGTGGCGTGAAGGAGCGCGCCTCGCAGCTGGCTGCGCAGCTTGTGGCACTCTTCGAGAGGGCCCTTGCTAAGGCGACTGAGGCGGCTGCTCGGAAGGGCCGTTCCCGGTCGTAGTCCGCGGCCTTAGAGTAGGCATAGTTGTAGGGATGCGGCAGTCGCTGTGGCCTGTATTTTGAACTTCATGTTTGTAATGAATATTGCCCTGTCGGGTCTTTTGCTCTTCAGTATTGATTTTGCTGACTTTTCTGTCTTCTGAGTTGAACTGTGTTTGGCAGTCGCATTTCTGTATTGACTCTGTGTATTCCTGACAGAGTGCCATGCGCGATGATGCTCCACCTTCTCCCTTGGCCGGGCCGAGTGGCGCGGCTTCCTCTTCGGGTGCTCGCCGTCGTCGGGCGGCGCCGGCTCCTCCGCGCAGTGCAAATGATCAGCGGGTAATCACCTATTTGAGGAACAAGGTGGTGGAGCTTGAGGCGACCCTGAAGAATACGGAGCAGCTGTTGCAGCGCTCCCAGTCGCATCCCACGGCGGAGTTCTCACGTCGTGAAGATTTTTTACTTGGAGAGATGGACCTGATCAGTCGGCAGTTGCAGGGTATGTATCATGTTGGCGGCTGCCGTCACCGTTGTTTGTCCTTCTCGTTCTGACTTGCAGTTCGTGTGCGCAGATGTTAATCCCGATTGGGAGGCCGAGCGGGCTCGTGTTGAAGAGCGAGTCACTCGAGAGGCGTCCGGCGATTCCTATGAAGCTCGCCAGTTCTGGGTGAACAAGTCGAGGGGGCGCGTCCTTGCCACCATGCTTGATCGTACGTGGCGCGCTGCCTTTCTTCTGGAGAGCTGCCGGAAGACACTTTGGCACGTCAACCGCGTGTACTTCCCGCATAATGCGCAGCCGAACGGGTTGCCTGCCTTGCTGGAGAGGTTCCGCGATGGCGAAGGGCTGAAGGAGGTTGTCGACGCTCAGCTTGTGGTTGGTGCAAACGCGGCGCTGGCGTATGTTCGGATGCACCGGCCACATCTTCCGCTTGAGCGGGTGCTTGAAGGCCTGCCAGGTGACGACGACTTCGACGAGACCTTGCCGGCTGCGCGCCGGATTATCCGGCAAGTTCAGGACTTGAGCGAGCGGCTTGTAGGTCCTCTCGATGCGCCAAAGGCTGAACCTGCAGTTTAGAGTAGTTGTCGTCTGATGCACAGGGTTAGCCATAGAGGGCAAGTATGCTTGTGTAAATATAATGTAACAGATTACAGTACTTTTTCGAGTAATGAGAATTGATCTATTTACTCGAAAGTGAGGGTGCCTGATTCGATTTGCGACCTGTGTGGCTCATCTGCCAAGTGTGCTAACCAGCGGCCTAGGTTTTTCAAGTGTTACCTGTATGCCGCGGTCTCTGGTTTTATTAGGTGGCGACTTAGGATTTGTAACTTGACCTGTACGGCGCAGCCCCCGAGTCGTTCAAGTGGTGGCCTAGGATTTTGAATAATTCCTGTCTGGCGCAGTCCCCGAGTAGGTCGAGTGACGGCCTAGGATTACAAGTGTGACCTGTGTGGCGCAGCCCCCGTGTGTGGTGGGCGGCGCCCTAGGATTTTGGACTTGACCTGTATGGCGCAGCCCCCGAGTCTGTCGAGTGGTGGCCTAGGGTTTTTCTGAAGCCTGTTTGGCGTAGCCCCCGAGTAAGTCGAGTGGTAGCCTAGGGTTACAAGTGTGACCTGTGTGGCGCAGCCCCCGTGGGTTGCGGGTGGCGCCTTAGGATTTTGGACTTGACCTGTATGGCGCAGCCCCCGAGTCGGTCGAGTGGCGGCCTAGGATTTTTGATTCTGTGCTTGTGTGGCGCAGCCCCCGAGTCTGTCGGGTGGCGGCCTAAGCTTTTATTTCAACCTGTATGGCGCAGCCCCCGAGTGGTTCGGGTGGCGACCTAGGATTTTTGGCGTGCTTGTATGGCGCAGCCCCCGAGTGGTTCGGGTAGCGGCCTAAGCTATTATTTCAACCTGTGTGGCCAGCCCCCGAGTGGTTCGAGTGGCGGCCTAGGATTTTTGAGCTCCTTGAGTGACGGGAAAAAGGAGACAGATTTTCTTCAAATCACTTTATTGATTCTTTCGAACAGGCCGCCTCATTAAAAACCTTCCAGTCCCCTCAGGTACCCTGGTAAGGGAAAGAGTGCGTCTGAAACCTGCCGCGCTGACTTTCTTGTACAATGCTTGCTTTGAACTAGGCGTAGAACCGGCGGAGTTGTGCTACGTTCCACGGGTTGCTGCAACCTACTCGGAGGCAACCGTGGCAGCAGCAGCATCGACCACAGCGATGGAAGTCAGAAGCGCGAGTGGAAGCGCCCGTTAACCCCGGCAGAGGAACTGATGCAACCATGTAAGCATCACTCGTTCCGCAACCCGGCAACAGGAAAGTGGGGTTCAAACCATCTGTTGAAAGATTGCCGCAAAGCAAGGAAGATCTACCATGCCATGCAGCAAATCATCGCCCCGGTACAGGCCATTCAAGCGGCACCGCACCTAGCCATCCAGGCAGCACCCGCAAACAACAATCAAGTGCAGGCGGCAGGAGCGTTCCCCCAGCCGCAGCAGCAACAACAAGGTCCGTCGGCAGCAGCCGACGCGTACCCAGCCGCACGAGGACAAGTGAACATGATCCAGAAGGGACCCCCGTCGAACAGGAGGCAGAAAATCATCACACGCCAAGTACTTCAAGCCATCAACAGCCCGCGTGCGGTACCAGACTACCTGCGCGGGTCGGAGACACCAATTACATTTTCCAGGGCAGATCACCCAACGGAGGTAGTCCGACCAGGGCACGCCGCACTCGTGATTGAGGCTTTGATCGGCGACTACAGCCTGAAGAAGGTGTTCCTGGACGGGGGCAGCGGCATCAACATCATATTCGCCGATACCCTCAGGCGAATGAACAGGTCGACAGAGAAATTGCCGGAATCGGAGACCACCTTCCACGGCATAGTACCAGGACAAGCAATCACGCCCATGGGAACAATCACACTCGACGTCATCCTCGGTACACCCGAACACTTCAGGAAGGAGTCGATAGACTTTGAGGTCGTCGACTGGAAGTCACAATACCACGCCATCCTAGGACGCCCAAGCTTTGCCAGGTTCATGGCGGTACCCCACTACGCCTACCTGATGATAAAGCTACCCGGGCCAAAATGAGTAATCACCGTCCGCGGGGACTTTGGGCTCTCCAACAGCTGCGACCGCGAGTTTGCCAAGATCTCCGAGTCCTTCGGCGTCGAAGAGCGGATCAAAGCCATATCAGCCGACAACGACAAAACCATCTTCCCGGCTCGCAAGAAGCCCGCCAAGGACGCAGCGTTCAACACGAATGACGACACTGTCACCCACCAAGTCCATCCGACTGACAGCGGAAAGACAGTCAAGGTCTCATCAAGCCTGACACCCGCATAGGAAAGCGCGCTCGTCGAGTTCCTACGTGAGAACTGGAAAATCTTCGCATGGCAACCTTCTGACATGCCGGGGATACCCAGGGAACTCGCCGAGCACTCTCTGAAAGTGCACAAGGACGCAAGACCTGTCAAGCAATCCATGCGACGCTTTTCGGGGCCCAAACGAGACGCTATCACCATGGAAGTCGACAGATTATTGCACGCCAAGTTCATCCGAGAGATCAAGGACTCGGACTGATTTGCTGCATGGCATGGTAGATCTTCCTTGCTTTGCGGCAATCTTTCAACAGATGGTTTGAACCCCACTTTCCTGTTGCCGGGTTGCGGAACGAGTGATGCTTACATGGTTGCATCAGTTCCTCTGCCGGGGTTAACGGGCGCTTCCACTCGCGCTTCTGACTTCCATCGCTGTGGAGGCGCTGGCGTATGTTCTACAGGTCATGGAGGGCGACCTCACAGTCGCCGGAGTGCGATTGGCTCGGGGAAGACTTGGTGAGTCCATGAAGATACACATGACGCGGCTGACGGTAGCGCGACCCTGGTCGCACGCGTAGATGCGGCCGACGCATTCGAAGCTGGTGTAGACCTTGGTTTCGCCAGCGATGCGATCGAGACGGTCGAAGTAGACTCGATCTGCATGGCAGTCGCCGTGGCAGTTGACGTAGTCGATGTAGATGCGTATTGATCAGTCGAAGATGCGATCTTCGCAGTCGCGGTAGATGCGATCTTCGCGGTAGATGACGGCGGGGGCAGCACGATGGTGGCAGATGCGGGTGTTGTCGACGTGCATGGCGTGGTCGCCATGGACCTGAATATTCCGCGACTGTCTTCGAAGCAGTGTATGATACCAAAGGTGATGCATATACCTTCGTGCAGATCGGCGTACACCGAGCGGTGGGCCGGCGGGTGGAAGGTATACTCAAAGGAGCCGAAGCGGATTGGCTCCTGGGTGGAGCAGACGTCGATCTTCTTCACTGTTGGAGCCGGTGCGACCATGATTCCAACGCTCGTTCTTTCCCACAGACGGCGCCAATTGACGAGGGTGTAACTCGGCAAATCCCAGGGTTGTCCACCCCGGGTTGATTGAGGGGGAGAGAGAGAGATGAACGTTGGTGATCACGACGGCTGACAAGCAAGGCGTTTACCCAGGTTCAGGCTCCCGGAGGATAACACACTACTTCCTGCTTGTCTGGTATTGATGGCGAGTAGTGGTTACAATGACGATATGATGATCTGGCTAGGGTTTGTGGTGGCGGCTATGGGCGTGTCCTTCTGGACGAGCAACCCTCCTAGCCTTTATAGGTAGGCTAGGTCTCGGGTGAACGGTGCCGATGGCAATTACAGATACGATAAGAGTCGTATGACCTAACCGACTAGAACTAGGCCACACGATACCCCTTTTGGGCCTTCCTTGGGCCTTCCTTGGGCCTTCGTAGTCTTGGCGTGACCCAGGTAGGCTCATCGTGGGGTAGTCGAAGAGTAGCCCCACGTCAGTAGCCCCCGAGTGGTGGTCGAATCGTAGAGTCGGGCAGAGGACTCCTTTCTCTTGGGCACGCCACCTGGTTGCTTGTACTTGAGATTGGACTCGTTTTCTTCAGTCGAAGAGCACGCTCCCGATGGGAGTAAGATCTGCAGTCGACTTATTGGAGTCGTGGTTTCTATGGAACTTGCATTTGTTCAGCCTGTTGGCTTACCATCAGTTGATTCAGCTTGTTGGGCTTACTTGGTCTTCTTGCCACCCGATTGCATGTTTCTTGGTTCTTGGATCGGCACTAAGGCTTACTGATGTGATTTCAGCTATGAAGCTTACTACTCGAATCATTTGTTCGAGTTCCCTCTCAGCTTTGTGTCTTACCTAGAGCATTTGCCTTGTTGACATCAGCGATGACGCTTCGTAGCACGCCTCTGCGTCCAATGGGACGTGACGGAGCGGGCCCCACTGTCAGCGTTGACTGTAGTCAGTAGTTGCCCGCTTATCTCTGACTTGGGCGCGAAAATTTCGGGGCGTGATGAGGGAGGACCATGGACGAAGAAGGAATAGCTTTGCACGGAAGCTGCGGCCTCTGCGGCGTGCATTGCTGCCGCCTCGACGCCGGCGACCGGCCTGAACTCAACAGCAAGCTGGGGGTGGCGGCGGCGGTTGTTTCTGGCGTTGCCGAGCCAGTTCAAGACGGAAGACGAGGAAGCCTGCGCGGACGTCGAGGTGGGGTGAGCGGCGGAGGTGCCATCCACCCAAATCCTCGACCAGGGGTAGCGCCTGGCGTTCGGGTGGCCATCACCACCCTCGCCCCGGCAGGACATGCAGCGAGTCGATGTCGGCGACACCATAGGACGCCGCGACCTTGCAGCTCCCCTCGCGCAGCAGCCGCAACTCCTTGTTGCCGCCGCCGTCCACCACCTTCGCCTTGTACACCGTGCAGTAGCTCGCCTTATCCACCACCTGCCCCGTGGCGTTCAGCACCTCTTCCAGCGTCAGGTGCTCGCCGCCTTGGAACACCACTAGCTTTCCCTCGCTCCCACCTTCCTCCGTCTCCAACCCCTCCGCCCTGTTCCGCCTCCACTTCCCCTGCGCCCACCCGATGGACACCGACGCCACCACGACGGCGCCGGCCATGAGCCTGATAACCATTCCCGCGACGCCGCCGGAGCTGAGGCCCGGAGTGGACACGCACGGCTGGCGCAGCGGCTGGCCGCACAACTGGCAGAAAACGGCGGCGGAGGGGGGCTGAGAAAGGGGATCGCGAGTTCGCGACTGCGAGGTTAAGCTGGGATTGTAACTCCTAACAAGGGTTGGACGTGCGCTGGGGTTTGTTGACTCGCACGGATCTTGAAGCATGTGAACGGGAGGGATAGGACCGACGGACGAACAACCGTCTGGTTTATGATTTCCGTGAAACTCATGTATACACACTGACTATGAAGAAACACAATCGTAAGAAATTGGCGGATGACTAACTCTTCTGTATCTACCGCTATGAGTGGAGAATATAAATTGTGAATGGAGTCTCGAAGTGGTGGCAAGTGATCGTTAAGGTGAAGATATGAATTGGGTCTTATGACTATTCATGTTGGAAACGTTTTCAAGCTAGTTTGATGAGACACATTGGGGATGGGGCTTCGATCAATATCTAGACAGATCAATGGATCCGTGATTTGCTAGGATGCAAAGCCCATTTTGAGAGCTGATGTTTCACAACGTCCTGAATTAGAACAACGCAAAACTAAAAGCAAATTTCATCATCCCATATGTATTTGCAGTCTAGAATAATACTTAGGCACGGTCACACGTCTATCATTGAGGTGGGCGCCTTATCAACAACGAGTTTGGCAAGAGTATTAATCGCCAACATAGATATTGTGTCTGTGTAATGTTAGTAGCTCATCATAAAAAGTCCTTTATATTCCGGTTTGTATTGCCTTTTCGAAGATTTATTCGTATATCAAATATATATTTCACATGACACTCAGATAGTTCATTCATAACATAGACAAATTACCATGTGTAATAGTAAGACAACCTCAATCAAATCAAAGTTTGTACAAATAGACAGTACTAAATAACATTGGAACGGAAACACTGACAGGAAGTTGTAAATTACACTTGAACATAGGAATATCCCGTGATACAAGGATACACAAACCTAACATTTAAGCTCAAGCAAATGCAAAGCGTGTACTATCAAAGATACTTTCTGAATTATCATGACTACATCTGAGTCCATTAATTCAAAACGGAGAGAGTAGACAGATAGCACTTGACTCATTATTACAAAAAAAAAAAGTCAGCATTCGTTGGTGTCTTGGCTCGACGATGCATCAGCAGCACCACCATCTTGATCTTGGTCCTCTTTGTGCTTGCGGGATCTACCTGCGTACACACCGACGGCGTCGATGCCACAGGATTCGCCGCCGACGATGTTGAGGCTGGTCAATTTGGCGAGCGCGGCTTCCCTGTTCTGCTTGCACCATTCCTTGAACTCGGCCTCGCCTGCCTCATCGTAGGTATTGTCTTCGTCGTCCTCCTCCTTGTCCATGTCGTCGTAGAGCTTGGTGAGGACGGCTCGGTACTCGAAGTGCTGCTTCTTAGACGCCTCGATCCACTCCCGTGGCATCCCAGTCTGCCTGCGGATCCTGTTCAAGTTCCAGATGGCAGGGTCCTCGTCGAAGTCCTCGTCCAGGGTGTCGTCGACCGCAGAAAAATATGAATCTTCATCCATGCCTGTCTTCACGTACACCTCCGCCGGCCCCGGACAGCGGCCGCCTGCCTTGTCGTCGTTCCTCGGAGCCATCGGAGCTTGGTCGTCGAGTAAATGGGGGATTTTGCTAGCCGAGCGATTGGGGAAAGTTTGGATTGCGATGGAGGCTGCCCCGATCTATATACACGCGTTGGAACCCTAGGTTATACGGAGTACTTGACTGCGACGGGATCGGAAATCGAGTCCGTCAAGGATTCCCTTGGGCCTTCTCTTTCCTGGGCCCCCACCGTGCTCACTGCATTGAACGTTACAACTCCGGGGGAGCGCCTATTAACGCACGACCAACCACCAAGAAATGGGTAGGCCCAATAACACATTTTCTTTTCTTTTCTTTCAGTTTTTACAGAAAAAAACATAATTTGAAAGATATTTGCGTATGAGTTTTTTTTCGAATTCGAACCCTTTTTTAATTTAAACAATTTTAAAAAATCAAAAACTTTTAAATTTGAATAATTTCTAAATGTGAACAATTTTCGAGTTTGTAACAATTTTTCAAATCTAAAACCTTTTTAAAATTGAACACTTTCCCAATTTGAACAATTTTTGCATTTGATCAAATTTTTAATTTAAACAATTTTAATTTATATTTTTTTATGTCAACACAAAAAATCTCATGAACGGGAAAAATCTATGAACATAAAAAATAATAGAGAAAAAAGAAAAAAATCATAAAATTAATAATAGTTGATTTTTTATAAAAATAGGAAATATTTAAAAACTAAAAACCATAAAAGAAAACAAAAAAGAAACATCCAAAAATAATAAAATGAAAAAAATAATATAAATATAAATAGAAAAAAGAAAAAGGATTAAGACAAAAGAAAAAAGAAAAAAACCCAGGCCGTGCACTAATGGGCCGGCCCACTCGCCTATCATATCATCATATAGACCTTAACACCATTGTTTTATCCCTATTAGCAACAATACGTTCCAGACCTTACACATTTCTATCACTCGATCGCAGATACACGGGAGGCATGAACCTAAGTCTCTCTTGGAGATAAATAATCATCACTTGACCAGAGTAAAATTACTATAGACAGAATGCAAGATCATAAATAAAAGATAGCACGATGTAAAATATGAACAAACTACCATAACTTCATAATTTATCGGCCTAACAAGCACAACATGTATTATTACAAATAGATAATCTTGATCATGTAGGGCAAATACCAAGATCTAAACATGATAGCATAAGGAGAATGACAACCATCTAACTACTGCGATCGACCCGTAGTCCAATGGTGAACTACTCACGCTACTCTCTAGAGGCGGGCATGGTGATGAAGATGCCTTTGGCGATGATTTCCCTTTCCGGTAGAATACATCGAGAGCTCTTAATTAGGTCTCAACGGCCTAGGTGTCTTCTCTGGATAATTTCTCTACATCTAGGGTTTTCCGTCACGAAGGGTTTTATTGGCGAAAGGGCGAAGTAGGTCGGTGGAGGTCGTGGTCTTTTGTTTGTAGGTGTGTCCTTTGGAAAATGGGTTTTGTGGTAGAAAACAAAACAAAATCCTACGACATGGACAACATTTAGCCAAGATCTATCCTATGCATAGGTAACAAAGTAGGGTGGTGTAATAACTTTGGAGAACGAAAGTGGGATTAACTTTCCTGCACAAACATGGTCGACAACGACAAGTGCTTCAAAGGGCAGCACCTCCGTAATTCTACACACGTACTAGATCATCTAGGTGCACGTTGTCGCGCCCATCCATTATGAATGTAGATTTATAAGAAATTATTATTTTTATAAAGAATTCGAAAAATATTATGAACTTAGAGATGTAACTATAACTGATGTGTTGGACTGTAGAGGGATTGTGCCTTATTACGATCCGGATTCGATTATGTCCCAGTAATCAAGATTGCACGCGATACAATAATAATAATAATCAAAATGTTTCCACATAAATTTAAATATCTAGAAAGTAAAGGCATGCGAGAGTATCATTTTTTTCAAAGAGAGGCATCCAAGATAATTTATTTATTTCAACAGAAAGCTGAAATCAAATAGGAAGGTCTATGATTATTGTGCTTGCATTGCAATGGTTCTCTCGAAACATAGGACGAGAACGTGCATCAATAGGCTAACATAGCCTGAGTTGATAAAGTCACACATAGTTGACGTAATGATAGAATGAAAAGTAAAGCATAATGATGGCCTGTGTAGAACATCTCCATCTTCTTATTGGGTAAGCGAAGTCCATGAGCCATTTTCATCTCAGCCAAGCTGCAATTTCATCTTTGTCGAAGTGGATGTGTTGTCATCTTTGGGTGCCCTGCAATTTATATGGTTTGTGCTTTGAGTGTATTCGTATGTTTCAATATAACATAGTCAATAAGCTGCTAGAACCGTACATGGTTGGTCCAGCTATTTATAGGCTAGCTGCAATGACAATATGATTTTAGCTGGACTACCGTCAACCTAAGCTAGTTTTCAAACTGTGGTAAGCCGTGGGTAATGCTTCACCAACCAGATCGAGGAAGCTTCTCAAATTCGTGATCAACATCTTCTAGGATATAAGACTTCATATGGTTGCATGTTAGGTTCAAACTGCGGTCTTGGAGGTCAGGAGCTTAAAACAAGCTGCATGGCAGGACCAAATTTCACACCTAAGCTAGTTTCAAATTGCGATCCTGGTGCAATAATCTTAAGATATAGCAGAGAGGTCAGAAGATATATCATGAGGGAAAAATAGCCACAAATTCAGATCATTTAGTACCTTCATAGCAGTGCCTGCTTATATCAAGTGATCACTACAATATCAAGGATTTATCAGCAGCTTCTCCAAAAGAAGGCAACACACAATATCATCCACATGGTAATTTGATCTGTACAACCAAGATTGAGAGCATCAAAAGGCATCCTGTTACTCGACCCATGTCACAGAAGAAGGAAAATATCATTGCAAGATTTGGGCACTCACAATGAACACACCATTTTTGCACAGCGGCACTGGCTCAGGAACATGAACACTAAAAAACCCTTTTCAGAAATTAGTTGTGTAGGATGAACAAAACCTGCAAGAAAATTAATATTAGATTAACAATGACAACTAATGTGGAAAATGGGGATTTCACATGATAATCAACCTAGGAGAACACTATTAGACCGGAAGTTGTGCCCAAGTAGAAGTAATATAGAGCTAATTTGAGGCAACATATTATATATATAGGGGAAAAGAGGCATGTGTATAGTAACATACCATTATGAGTAGTCGCCGGCCATTTGCACGATGGCTTGCATTAGTGGTTTCCGACAACTAATAAACAATGTCCTTCATTAAGGCGCATTTTGATCAATCACCAACATGGCAACAGCTCTCCTCAAGTGCCAAATGATGCATCAGGTCGCTTTGGGTCGATTGATGTATCTCTTTTGTAAGGGTCGGTTATATCTCTATTCTCCTAATAATAAAACCAGTTGTGTACATCCTTTGAATGCAGAGACTGGTGGCACACCATCCATTTCTTAAAAAAAGGTGCCAAAGGCCGGGCGCGTCATCAATCTGAAACAATGTAAGCAGGCCATATAATATGAGAGAAATAAATGAGGTATTCTAAGAACTGCCCTAAAGCCATTGTAAATACTGAGGGCTTGTTTGATTCATAGGATAACAAAAATGTACGAATAGGAAATCCATAGGAATGGCATGTCATGTCTAGTTGAATCATTTAGGAAGAGTAGTTGTGTTTGATGTAGTAAAGGAATTGTATAAAGAGGTTCAAGTGAATGTTAGATTTCCTATGGGATGTAGTTCAATGAAAAATTCCTATAGGAATCAATCCTATGAATCAAATGAACAATGTAGGAAAAATTCCTTTAAAAATCCTATGAAGTTCCGATGAATCAAATGAGCCCTAAACTAAGGAATTGCAGTCAATAAAATCCGACCAAATCTACAGGAATAAAATCCGATCAAACAAGAATAACTACATAACCAGGATGAACAGAACCTGTGAAAAATGGTTTTTGGATGTTAGAGAATGTCACAATGCATACATGAGAAAATGGTGATTTGGGAGTCTAAATGATAATTCAAGAATCCGCTTTCGAAGAAACCATAACAGAAATAATTTGAAGGTAAACAAGCAGATCCTTAGAACTACGAATACTTAAACATATTATGTAGCAAAGCAGCACATTAAAATCAACAATGAAACCCCAAAGTTAACACCAGAATGTGCTGTCACATGACAAAGGGGAGTAAGGGGTTGAAGCATACTTATTGCCGCAGCTCATGGTCGCTGTTGGCGTCCGAGGAGGCATCAGTAGCAAGGAGCTGCATAACCTGTTACATACATCAACAATGAAAGAGAACATTTCAAAAGTATCACGCATAACAAATGTACACCAGGCAAGTATTTAGAGAAAACGAACGATGTTGAGAGATGCAAGATGTTGTAAACTAACCTGGCAGTGTTTTCAGTGCCCTTATTAGTTTATACGGTCATCTTCTTTTGGTAAAGAAAATCTACGTACATAACTGCATTGTGCTCTTTTTGCTCATTGTTAGTGCACAAGAATGATGATTGCGACTTGAAGATTCTCATGAAATCCAAAGACTTCAACAGAGGGTCGTACACCTACATTTCAATTGCAGAAGAAATGAATTTTCATTGGAAGAACTTACTGTGATATACATATATTGTACGTGAAGAGATGAATCTTCTACACTGTGGACGTCATGAATCAGAGACAAGATATATGTCATCCAAAATATACGAATTAGTAAAACAGAGCAACTAAGATACTCAGAATTCAGTGCAGTTGGACAGAAGAGAGCATAGTAAATGAAATCTTCCCACTTCCTGAATCACAATGTAGGTATGGTATAATGACAGTGGCACCATGAACCAAATGCTACACGCACACCCTCAAATGGAATAAAGAAATTGGAATCGGTTAGAACTGAATATGTTTTAACTTTTATCCACAAGGAAGTCTCTAATTGCGTTTATAATAGAATGGATGTCCACTCCGAGTTGATACAGTTCAAGTTGGCTCAGTACGCACATGAAAAGACTGGAAATACCAAGTTGATATGATCCTACACGGAACATAAGCAACCAACAAATATCATAACACGATTATTCCCGCCCAAATTAAAAAGGGCCATCGTCGCAGAAGGATGGATGGTACCTTCAGGTCGAGGGGCTAGCCTGTCAGTTCCCGCTGGGACGACGCGCTTGAAGTAGACCCTAATAGGGAGAAGAACTTCGACGCTGAGGACGGACTTGACGAAGCGGCCGCAAGCATAAGCTTGTACGCGAAGGATGCGCGTGTCGTCAGTGCAATCTTATCCTCAACTTCGTGGCGCTCCTTCGTCGACCCTTTCCGGCTTTCCCTGCCCGTGCCGCTGTCGCGATGAAGGGGCGGTTTGCCATGGTGGGGTTCGAAGGGGAGGGGGAAAAAAGTTCACAGATACGTGAAGAGGAGAAATAGATTGATGCCGGGTTCTATGACGCGATCGAGGTCATGGACGTGCTGCCGCTCGAGGAATATCAAGCCCCCCCTCTCTTCAGCGACAACGGCAGCTGCGCCCACCTAGGTTTTGTTAGAACTAGAACCGGGAGCGATCGAGAGAGAAGCGAATGAATCAAACTGTGTCTTTATTCCATCGATGAATCGAGTATTTATACAAGGTAACCGTCGCGACAGGGAGTCGCGTCCGATCGTGGGGGGCGAGAGGAGCGTCGCGACGGTTGGCTGGCAACCGTACGGACAGATTACATAGGGAGGATTATCCCATTAATGAAGTAAATGAATTAAATCCTAACACTCCCCCTAATCCTTCCTTGTACTCGACGCTTGAACATCCTTGGAATAATCTCCTCCAAAAACCCTGTGGGAAAAATGTGAGGAGTAGTGTAGGATATACTGGTAAAACTCCTTCAAACCCTGTGGGAAAATAAGGAGAAAATGATCCAGCATATGAGGATTATTGTCTCCGCTAACTCAATATGAATTATATCCATAGAATTTGGGAGGCAATAAATATGTCGTGTATACTTCCCTAAAAACCCCGGTGGGGAAAACAGAAAGTATGACATATAATTTTATGTTGATATTACCTCATTAAAAACCTTGATGAGAACCTGAGAAGTAAACTCATGAAGGGAAAAGAGTGTAATATGATGCTTTGAACAGAAATGTTTAGGAAGATACTCCCCCTGACTTTTGCAAATCACGAAGCCGTCGCATACCAATCCCATGAATGTATTTCTGGAATGTTGAAGTTGGTAGAGACTTGGTAAAAAGATCAGCGAGATTATCGCATGATTTAACTTGCGAGATGTTGATTTCCCCACTCTTTTGGAGTTCATGGGGGAAAAACAACTTAGGGGCAATATGCTTAGTGATATTGCTCTTGATGTATCCTGTTTGCATCTGTGCAACACAAGCCGCATTATCTTCATAGATAATGGTAGGTGATTCGATAGAACCAATTCCACATGACTGTTGTATGTGGTTTATCATCCTGCGAAGCCACACACATTCGCGTGATGCTTCATATATTGCAATTATTTCAGAATGATTGGTGGACGTTGCAACCAGAGTCTGTTTTGAAGACTTCCATGATATGGCCGTTCCACCATATAGGAACACAAAGCCGGACTGCGATCTGGCGTTATGGGGATCAGATAAATAGCCAGCATCAGCGTATCCAGTCATACTAGAGTCCAGGTTTCTCTGGAACTGAAAGAATAGGCCAAGATCCTTTGTGCCTTGGAGATATCGAAAGACATTCTTGACTCCCGCCCAATGGCGTTTGGTGGGAGATGCGCTGTGTCTAGCAAGTAGATTTACTGCAAATGCGAGGTCAGGTCTCGTACAATTTGCAAGATACATAAGCGCTCCAATGGCACTGAGATATGGAACCTCGGGTCCCAACATCTCTTCTCCATCATCCCTCGGCCTGAACGGATCTTTCTCTACGTCTAGAGATCGAACCACCATGGGAGTTTTAGACGGATAGGATTTGTCCATATTAAACTTCTCCAATATTTTCTTGATATAGGCAGCTTGGTGTACCATTATTCCTGAGGGAAGGTGCTTGAGTTGGAGACCCAAGCAAAATTTGGTTTTACCCAAATCCTTCATCTCAAATTCCCTCTTTAGATGATTGCGTGCTTCATCAATATCTTGTCCGTTGCCAATGATGTTGAGATCATCGACGTACACGGAAATGATGCAAAATCCCGAAGAGGACTTTTTGATGAAAACACATGGGCAGTCATCACTGTTGGAGTAACCCTTCTGAAGAAGGAACTCACTAAGTCGGTTGTACCACATCCGCCCCGACTGTTTCAAGCCGTATAAAGACTTGTTCAGTTTTACACAATACATGTTGCGTTTTGCGCTTGCATCCGGGACAGAGATTCCGTCAGGAACCTTCATGTAAATGTCTGAATCTAGTGACCCGTAAAGATATGCGGTCACGACATCCATCAACTGCATAGATAGACGATTTTGCACTGCCAAAGATATTAAATATCGGAAAGTGATACCACTCATAACTGGGGAATATGTCTCATTGAAATCAATGCCGGGTCTCTGCGTGAAACCCTGTGCTACGAGCCTTGCTTTGTATCTCACCACCTCATTGTTCTCATTCCGTTTCCGGAGGAAAACCCATTTGAATCCCACAGGGAAAACACTGGGAGGTGTTGGTATTGCTTCTGTGAATACCTTCCTTTTATTAAGCGAGGCTAATTCTGCTTGTATTGCATCCTTCCATTGAGGCCAGTCGGAGCGTTTTTCACACTCAACGATAGTCCTTGGATCATGATCATTAAGAAGGGTATTTGCAATTGTAGCAGAAAAATAAGTGTCGACAATCGTAGACTTACGGTTGAATGATTCTCCAGAATCGATATAGTTGATGGATATCTCGTGCACCCTTGATGACTCTTCGTGATTTCCCAATACGCGTGAGTCTAGGTGTTCCGATGTCCCAGCCAGTGTGTGCATGCTGGAGCTGGGTTGTGGAGGTTGTCCTTCCACTGGGTGTATACTACCCATAAGGTGTTTGTCAACGTTTAGTTGACTTGCATTTACTGACTTTGAGGAGTTTCTCCTCGCTCTCCTTTGCTGCTTGCGAGAAGCAGGATCCGGGTCAGAGGCCGTACTACTCCCCCTCTTTTTAGGAACGGGTAGTTGAGTGGTTTTTGTTGGTACCTCCACTCTTTCGGGCGCATTTCTGGCCGGATTCAAGGATTTTGTGACACCTTTTAGATCAGTAAATGAATCTGGCAGATTATTTGCAAGATGTTGCAAATTTATGATTTTCCGAACTTGAAGTTCAGTTTCTTGGGTACGTGGATCGGAGGCTGAAATGGCAAGAGCATTCCAATCAATTTTCGGGCATTCTTTCTGGTACTTGAAATCTCCCCCTAATGCCGGAAAATGTTCCTCGTCAAATATACAATCAGCGTGACGGGCTGTGAATAGGTCCCCAGTAAGGGGTTCCAGGTACTTAATAATCGACGGCGATTTGTACCCCACATAGATCCCTAGTTTTCTGTGTGGGTCCATGGATGTCCGCTGAGGTGGTGAGATCGGGATGTATGTAGCACATCTGAACTTACGCAGATGGGAAATGCTAGGTGGATTTCCACGTACCAATTGCAGAGGGGAAGTACTGTGATATGCAGTAGGTCGCAATTGTATTAAGTCAGCAGCGTGTAAAACTGCATGACCCCAACAGGACGTTGGCAAGCTGCAATTCATCAACAAAGGTCTTGCAATGAGTTTGATCCTCTTAATTAGGGATTCAGCCAAACCATTTTGAGTGTGGACGTATGGAACAGAGTGCTGAACTTCAATCCCCAAGGCCATGCAATAGTCATTGAAAGCACGTGAGGAGAATTCTGCAGCATTGTCCATGCGAATTGACTTAATTCGACTTTCTGGATAATGGGCTTGTAACTTAATTACTACCCTCATTATCTTGGCAAATGCATGATTCCGTGTGGAAAGAAGGCACACATGTGACCATCGTGTAGATGCGTCAATAAGAACCATGAAATACCTAAACGGTCCAGACAATGGTTGGATGGGACCACAAATGTCTCCTTGAATTCGTTCAAGGAATTGAAGTGGTTCAGCTTGTATCTTAAGGTGCGAAGGCCTCAGAATAAGCTTTCCCGTGGCACATGATGTGCACACAAAGTCTGATGATTGAGGAAATTTGGACTCAAGCAAATTGTGACCAATGGAATTGCTAGTAATTTTCCTCATCATCCCGATACCAGGATGGCCTAGGCGATCATGCCAGGTTTGGAATGCGTTAACATTCTGGAAAATTACCTTGTAAGCAACATGTTCTACGGGTTTGATGTACGTATAGTACAATCCAGACGATAGAGAAGGAATTTTTTCAAGTACTTGCTTGCCATATCCATAATCTTTTGTGAAGAGTAAATACTCCTCTTTGTTGTCTTCATGGGTTTCGATGTGAAAATCATTCTTACGGATATCTCGATAACTGATTAGGGTACGTGAAGAATCGGGGTACAATAATGCATCCTCAATTGCCACTTGTGTACCACTTGGGAGGGTAAATATGGCACGTCCAGTGCCAACAATTACCGTATCGCGTCCAGCGATAGTCAAAATATCACCATTCATCTTTTTCAGAGTTTGGAAATATTTCAACTCCCTCAGTATGGAGTTTGTGGTAGCACTATCCACAAGGCATAATTTCTCTTCCATCGGATTGTCCCGTAGAGAACTATATATAAAAATGAAGAATTTTCAATAAGAATCCTTTATTTAAATACATAGATTACAATCTTATTATATCAAAGTGCTGATACAATATAAATGACAACAATACTTATGTTCTATTACAACATCACAAATGGACATGAATATATCAATCACTAAGGAGGTATAGGGACTAATCGAAGTCTCCAAACACGTCGGTTGATGCATACTCAACCATCATGTCCTCCGTTCCTGTAGGGTCCTCTGACCGAAGGGGAGTAACGGCGTTGCTAGGTCCCGAGGGGACATCTTGCGAACAGCCAGCTCCATCAGTGCCATCTGGATGAAGGTTGAAGTTGGCTTCAAACCTTTTCCCTCGAGGTCCGTTACGTCCTTGGGATTGCTGGTACAGAATGGCCAGATGCTTTGGGGTTTTGCACTTGCTCGTGAGGTGCGTGTAGCATCCACACTTTTCACAAAGTTTAGTTTTGTCAAACTTGGGCTTTGCGGTGCTTTTCCCACGGTCTGAGTTTCTAGGCTTCCTGTTCCAATTGCGCTTTCGCTTACCATTGAAGTTTGAGGGCTTGATATTTAAGCCACTATCAAACTTTCGTCCGTTCGCGACATTCATATGAACTTCAGGTAGAGGTTGGGAACCAACCGGACGCTGAGAGCCATTCTTAGCGAGCAGCTCATCATGCTTTTCAGCCTGAAGTAAAATATGAATAAGATCGGAATAGACTTGGTAGTCGCGAGCACGGTATTGCTGCTGGAGGATCCTGTCAGATGGGAGCATAGTAGACAGAGTTTTCTCTATCTTCTCCGCATCAGTAGGCTCCTTCCCGCAAAAGCGCAGTTTGGAACTGATCTTATGAACCTCATGATTGTACTCTCCGACGGACTTAAAGTCCTGGAGTCGGAGGTGAGTCCAATCATGAAGTGCTTCAGGCATGACAACTGCCTTCTGCTGTTCATACCTCGTCTTGAGGGCCTGAAACAACGTACTAGGGGACTCTTCCTCCAAGTACTCAGATTTGAGATCTGGATGAATATGGTGCCTTATGATGTATAAGGCGGCATATTTTTGCTCATCTGTCAGCGGCGTCACTCCAGCCGGGGGTGGTTCCACCGGGGTCTGGATTGCACGCACTAATCCACGGGACGCAAGAGCGATCTTGATGTCCATGGCCCATATAGGGTAGTTGTGGCCGTTGAGAGCGAGCGAATCGAACTCTCGAACCATCGTTCACCTACATGGGTAAACCAGAGGATATTAATTTACGTCCGGTAAATCAAATCCATCATGGTTATGTTGTAATGAACTATATAAAATAGATGAAGATTCAAGAAGTGGGCTTGAACTCATCGGTGTGAACTTCCAAGTTAAGCATGACATATGTAGATAATCTCCATTGGAGTAGGTCTATCAGCATTAGCGGAGTATTGGATACTCGCACTTCGAATGCCTTATGCCATAACTTAATTGAATGCATGGGAGAGCACATAGGCAATCATAATGTCAAAATGACAATATGTAGGCTTAAATAGTAGGTGTAGATAAATCTACAGGCTACCTCGTGATCCCAGAACATCAATTTGAAGAAGTCACCTTGAATTTTGCATTTTAAATTAGCAAGAGATTTAAAATCTCAATTGCAAACTGGGAATGTAATAAATCTCGACGTGCACACGGAAATATATTACATCACACATGTTTCAGTGATACACATGGCACTTGAACTGAAAAGTAGTACTGAAATAAACAGGTCTAAAACAGAATTAAAAATACTGCTAGAACTTCTGTTGAAAAGCTACTGCTGAACGCCTGAACTAGTAAATGACTACAGTAGGCACATAGCTACGAGTACTACTAGCAAATAAGTAAATAGAGCATGCTTGGCTGTACGCAGCAGAAGAGCACAAAGCAACCATCGGGCAAGTACTAGTACACTCTGGGTCAACGAGTGGATAAGGGAGAGCCATAGGAAATAAATCCCCACTTTTCCTCATCTCTGATACTCGACATGACCGAGAGATAATACAGCAAGCGCCGTGGATGCGAGACCTCTGCGCTCGCGAGCGGTGCTCACCGGCGGTGAGAGTTGCTCCCGCCGCGCTCATCCTCGGAGGAGGAACCGCCAGGAAGATGGGTGCCGGGCGCGACGCCGTTGGAGACGCCATTGGCGAGTCCGAGCATGGCCGGGTTCCATGTCCCTGTGCGGCGGCTACGGCCACTGGACGATGGACTGGCCAGCGGGACGCCCAGGGCCGTGATACGGCGGCGATCGCTCGAGCGGGGCGAGGGCGGAGGAGTGGCCGGCGTCGGGGACGGCAGGCGCGGCGCGACGGCGTCAACAACGACAACCGCGTGGTTGGAGGGGCCGTTCACGCCGGAGCCGAATGCGAAGACGGAGGCCCCGGTTGGTGCGGACACGAAGGCGAGCGCGTCGCTGTCGCGAATCCGCAGGAGGGGCGCGTCCGCTGTGCGTTCCACCGTCGGCGACCTTGCCACCGGTGCGCCGGCTTCTGCCTCGACAACCGCTGGGGTCGGAGACGGCAGCGGCGCGTCCCGGTGCATGGGGCAAACCATCCAGCCGTGCACCGGGCACCAGAACGGTGGCGGCGGTGCGGCCAGCGCCGGGGCGATGTTCTCGTCGGCGTCAAGCCAAGGTGCGGCCGGACCGGCGAGAAGCCAGTCGGGCACGAGGGGCTGGAGAGGCGCCCGCGGTTGCGCAGCCTGGTTTTCGGGCCCCGCGCCGTTCTGGTGGTGGCGACGGAGGTCCTGACGATTCCAACCTCCACGCCGGATACGGCGGAGGTCGCGCTCATGGCGCTGGAAGCGCCGGAGTCCGCCCACACCATGGCGGCGGTGACGAGCGACGAAGCGACGACCACGGCCGCCGGCGCGAAGGAGGCAAAGAAGCAGGTACATGGAGACTCGAGGCATGGTGTCGATTCTCACCTTTTCCCCTGTTCTTCTTGTCTTCTCGTCGGAATCGCTCTGTTGGAGAGCAAAAGTGCTGATAACGTGTTAGAACTAGAACCGGGAGCGATCGAGAGAGAAGCGAATGAATCAAACTGTGTCTTTATTCTATTGATGAATCGAGTATTTATACAAGTTAACCGTCGCGACAGGGAGTCGCGTCCGATCGTGGGGGGCGAGAGGAGCGTCGCGACGGTTGGCTGGCAACCGTACGGACAGATTACATAGGGAGGATTATCCCATTAATGAAGTAAATGAATTAAATCCTAACAGGTTTCACCCTAGGTCGAGGCCGGGAGGGATGTGGCGGTGTGGTGTCGATCTATGCGAGGATACTGTGCTGGGAGGTGGGTATGTTGATGAATAGGTGGCTCCATCAAAACCGTCCGCTCCAGATCGAACGAGAGAGCTCCGATTTTACCTCCGGGGCAGCTTGTCGGGGACAAGTGGCAAGGCTCCAAACGGGTGATCTGACGGCCAAAAAATCGTTGCTTGCGTGAGAGAGCTTCATTTTGTGCCAGTTATAATGTCCCTAATGGATCTAATTGACATCATAAGTGAAAATCTCTATTTATTCAGTTAGCTCAACTAGCTTTGCCAAATATAAGTTAAGTAGCTTTTCAATGGTTCATAATCATTGTGATATTGCTTCACTGTATTCTGAAGTTCGGACATATATCAAACAACATCCAAGGCCTTATTCCGCATTCAAATAGTTTCATGCTTTTCTGGCAGGCTGGATATCAGCATGGTGAGGCAGATTAACACGATTTATGCCACCTCGGGTTGCGACAAGTTTCAAGTGTGTAGTCTCGTTCATGATTCTTGGCTTCAAAATAGAACCCCATAATCTGTGTAAGTTTTCATGTGCTATTTATGGCTGGGCACTCCTCATTACACTCTCAATGTAACCTCTAAATACTTTGGATGAATAAAGCTAAGCAATCCCTATAAAAAAACTAATACAACACCGGAACCTCCAACACCATGTACATCTCAATACCACAGCGAGATGATAACATCTCACTACCACAGCGAGATGATAACGGCGAGATGGTTTGCCATGGTGATATTACCATCTGTACACGGTACAGAAAAACTTCAGCAATGCCAAACCAGGAAAGAAATTTCTAAAATGTCAGATACTCCAGAAAATTTCAGCAATAGAAACACGATTTTCAGTAATAGAAACACAACTCAGGATATAACCAGAAACTAAAAGTTGCAAGGGTTTAGCAATAGAACCAAACAGTACACAACCAAACATCTCAAACAGAATCAAACAGGTACATACCAAATCAAGGGTATGAACTTTTGATTACAATTACGTACGTGATATAACACCCACAGCATCTCACAGAGGTCACAGAGAAGAGGCAAGTCACCTAATGCAAAACAAGTGAAACCCACAGGATGCACCACTTGTTTTTACAGCTACCTAATTATCCTAGAGCAATACAGTAAGGGCCTTCACATATCACTCAGCCCGGTTCGTTCTCTTAACGCCCAGGCTGGTGAAGGAGAAAGACGATAAGATGGCAGTATCTCCACAGCAGCTCACAGAGGTCATAGAGAAGAGGCAAGTCACCTAATGCAAAACGAGTGGAACCCACAGCATGCACCACCTTTTTTTACAGCTACCTAATTGTCCTAGAGCACGAGAGTAAGGGCCTTCACAGATCACTCAGCAACACACATTCTTCTCTTCTCAACACCTCACACAGGTCCACGCCTACCTGCAACACAAAGGGGGATGATTAGAACCTTAACAAACATTACCAACCAATACTAAATTCTTCCTTCAGCATAGAAAAATTGTACAGCCATGTTCCGTAATACTCTATTTTAGAGTTTGAGTGTAATAACAGGAGCATTTAACTTCCAGAGATAATTAGGTCAGACATAATAAGTTAATAACAAACGAAAATCACAAAATAACGTGAAGCCACAAGAGTTGCACAAGAATTTAAGACTCGATAATAGAAATACATATATGGTTTATTCTAGACAGCACATCAATTATATAACCCTCACAGCAACATATGACTACCTAGAGCAGAACAAAATAATTCACAAGTTTATATAACAAAAGGGGCAAAGTACGGGATAATAAACTTACTGAAGAAGGTGCACTTCAGACACAAGCAACTCAGGAATTCTGACGTATCGACCATTATGTCCGGCTACGTGACCTTGCAGCTGTTGAATAGCTGCAGGCCACACTGCATGAACTTGATTATGAATCTGTCTAGCATCATGAGTGTTCGACTTCCCTTTGAGGGCAAGGTTAAGCAACCTAGAACATGGTATAACAACAAGATTACAAACAAGAAACAGAACATGATATTTGCGCAAATAAGTGTAAATCATACATTCTGCGCCCCCTCGCCATGTCATTTACGAGGGATATGATGTGTTCATTGGAAGGATCAATGTCTTCACCCTGATCTAGAAGAGGCTGGGAGATTTCATACGTTTGCAGCTCCTACAAAGTCATAAATGAACAATCAGGGAGTGAATGAAAAAAGTTCAAGTTTCTGATGATCAGTATATCCTACATCAGAGTACACACATTCAGATTAACTATGCCAGAGGCTTCCAAGTTTTTTAACGATATCTTCATCCCTATCGCAGATGGAGCTCAATGAGGGTTCCTGCCTGTTGGGATTCCCTCCTTGCCAAAGTGCCCAAGGAGCAGGGCCTGCATTGCGGCCAGCCCTAGGACCCTATCAAAACAGGACAACATACATATAAGTAAATGTTGGTCCACTGTCACGAAACAGAAATTAAGCAGGCAGTGTCTAGAAATGTAACATCATGTCGACCAAAACCAAAAAATGACAGGACAAAATAACATTTCAGCAAACAGTAAGTACTGTAAACCCATCTGAACAAACCTAGAACTATTATAAAACACTAATGTGCACAGGACCATGTTTTGTAGCATAAACAGCAAGCTTACAATTATCATATGCCATAACAGTGCAAATGTACCTGTTAAGCAGGTCTACAGCATAAACAGCAAGCTTACTATTCCTAAGCATTAAACAAGTATCGGAAGTACAAACATATCACAACAATAAGAGTAACCTCCTGGGGGGATAACCCTACAGCAGCACACTCTAAGACTAGAGCAGAACACGGGCCAGTCTTACAACAGTCGCAGAGCAACACAGATATAGAGGAATGTGCATTTCAAATCACATGGCATGATAAAAAAACAAAGAATGCAGATTACAAGAAATGCTGTGGATGTTGTCTAACCCTGATGCCCACGGCAACCTCCTCACGTTCGCGCTCTCTGCGGCGCCAGTCACCAGAGCGGTTAAGAGGCACTAGTTCTGCCATACCTGGTCGAGCAGAAAACAGAGTTGAAAACACAGTGCAAGGAGCGAAACAGGAAAAAGGGTGATTCTCCTAGGGACTCTGGACGAATTCAATGGGATGCTAATCAAGCGAATCTGGCAGGAAGGTGATGCAGAAATTGGGGGAAATCGAAAGGGAGTGGGGGAAGACAGAATCCAGGATATACCTGCAGAGTGAGGCTTTGAAGCTAAATCCGACGAGGGTCGGCCCTTCGATCTGGCTTGTGGTACCTAGCGGACACAGGGAAGTCGTGATTTAGTTCCCAAAACCTAAAAATGGGGGGGAAATCGAAAGAGGTACGGACGAAATCGCGCAAGGGGCCAGAGAGGGAGGGAATCCAGCATCTACCTGCTGCGCGGGGACGAGAATCAAGAGCCGAATCGGGCGGGGTTCGTCGATTAGATCTGCCTTGTGCTACCTGAAGGGACAGAGAGAGGTGAGGAGCGAAAAATTCGAAACCCTAGAAAGGGTGGATGGGGAGGGGAGGGGAGGTGGAATCGATCAGGCTCACCTGCGAACTGCGAATGAGGGCGTCGGTGGGCGGAGGAGCGGTCGGCCTGCTTATATACCGGCGAGGTGGGGGCGGCCCACCTGTCAGCCTGCTTCCCTTCATCGTCTGCCCTGGAGTGCGGAAAAGATTGGAAGAGGTAAGTTGTTTGATGCTGCGTAAATGGTGCATGAAAAGAAAGGAGAGAAACTTACACTGATGTTCGTAGATGAATCCCGCGAGGAATGCTACTGGGGCTCCTTAGCAGTGGGTGCTTGGTGCTGAATCTGTTCGAACAAGGAAGCATAAGAGGGTGGATGCGCTGGAGTAGAGGAAGCCATTGGGGGAGAGGAGGAACCAGAGGGAGCTCGTGGTGGTGGAAGGAACAAAGGAGGAGAGTGAATGGGTTGTGGTGGAGTGGACTGGAGGTATGCCCCTCGGGGTCTGGCTACTCCTACTCAGTTGTGAGGTGTCGTGTCGTGTCACTCACAAAAATAATAAACAAAACAAAGCCACCGCGTCCCAGCTCCCAACGGTAATAAATGTTTGCGACCCGTGACTCCCTACCCTATCGTCTGTCTCTCTGCACCACGCGGGCACGGGGCTCCAAAGGTGACTGACCCCTCCCCTCTCTCTCCCCCTCTACAGCACACCCATCCTATCACGGGTACCAGTACAAGCATCCAATGGTAAAAGAAAGGAATCCTATGCAGCTTCCACCCATTTACCACGGTAGAAATGTAGTGCGGTACTACCATACTCTGACAGCATCCTATGCATCTTCCATCTAGTTATTTATTATCTAGTTCTTTATTACCACGGTAGACATGTAGCACTACTATTCTAGTTGTCATTTTCCACACTAGTGCTAGTCCTCCACAAGCATCCTATGCATCTTCCACCCAGTTTTACCACGGTAGGCACCAAGTAATACTATTCTACTCATCATTTACCAATATTCTCACCAACCACACCAGTACTACTCCAGCACTCTTTACACTCTAATAAGTGATTCTAACAAAGCTTTAACATGGAAATACTTCTACCACTCACTACATGCACATTAACATTGGATCACTTTTTGTCTTCGCAAGTCTAGTTGAACTATTATTAATCAGCAGGATGTAGTACACAATAAAAAAAAGCGTAATACTAATACAACCCCCCAGGTGAACAAAGCCAACCTAGTTACTTGGTGGAGAGATTAAAAACCTCTCAAATTTAACAGATGCAGGGTTTAAGACCAAGTTATACCTGGGGATGCGATGATGGTAGCAAATTGAATAAGCAATTGTAGACACCCATTTGATTCTTTATAAACTCAATTCTTCTAGAGATGCAGCTTCCTTGAACACCCGAAGAACCTAAAAAAACAGAATGCAGATAAGCATTAGACAGGCACTTCAAATCCCTGAAAATTCTGAAGCTGTTCAAACATACTATTATACACATGGTTGACAAGAAGTTTACTCAGGTTGTTGCACCATTATCATTTTAGCACTAACACTAGCAGCATTTATATCTAACTACGCAAGGATCAGCAAACAAACTAGTACGCACGGACTGTATATATGCAGTCACTATCTGCAGAAGGATAACAAGCAGTGAACAGTTTTTTACAAGATTTATGTTTATGTTGAACAATGCAAATATGCAACATGACATTAACTAAACACGCCACCATCTAGGACACCTGGTATATTTAGATTCAATTCTTCAGTACTTGGCATATATCTGAAGGAAATTACACAATGCCGAGGTTTAGTAGCTTGCAGACTATTGCTTCATCTCTTGAGCAGGACTTTCAAAAAAAAACTAAGGCATTTTGACAAGGACTACAAAAGAACAGTGCATGAATGCACATTCTATGACTTGGGCAGGGATATTTCTGCGGCAATAGTCCTACATAATGGAGACAAAGCCACCAACATTGGGTAGTTTAAGGACAGTAATGCATGCTTATCAACTATTGTTATGGCTTAAGAATTGTATCACCTACTCAACAGGTACATTCAAAATAGTGACAAGCTGGCCAGGGTGTAATAAGAGCAGATGAGATTTGTACCGAACATAGAAAGGTAAAAAGGAAAGTTGATAAGATATCATATTCTGCTAAAAAATACTTGTATTTTGGACAGAGAACAGTCTATATGCATATAAATAAACAAAGTTGACAAGAAATCTAAGGAATGTACATGGAGAAGTGCTATTTTTGGCCATTCTAGTTATTTGGTGTACAAATCATGCCACTTATCAACTAAAGGAAAGATAAAGGGAAACCCCCTTAATGCTTGGCAAAATTGAACAAGAATGCCTAATTGGCACAAACTGATTGTTTCGTTGCCAACTAAATTCTAATTTTGTATACCTTGAGATAGTTAAAAATACAAGGCATCCAACAAGGATGTGGCGTTGAAACTCAAGTATTTCAACTGCAGATAAAGATTGATATATGAATATACAGCAGTGAATAATTACCATTAAAAACCTAGTGTCACATGCAAAACAAAAATTATCACTAAACCCATCAACTTACTAGGTAAGGTACTTCATATTGAAAGCAGTATCTTTGTCCTGCTCAAGATTCTCCACCAACATCGCAGAGGCTGAGCTTCAAATGTGCTTAACACAGCCTGAAATTCAGTTATTAATTAACACGAATCAGAGTTCAGAACTAACGTGTTTAACTGGACAAAAGAAAAAACAATGCGTGTCACTTGAAAGATGAATGGGAATGCACCTTTAAATTACATGCAAGCTTTTGCCATTTTGTTGGGTTTTCTAGTAGTCAAAGCAGGGTTCCTGGGATGCTCCTGAAATGGAAATAAAGCACCATGTTAAGCATCGATACAACCTGAAGAAGACAAATTAACAACAATTGAGAGGTGTGATGATGTTTTTGAATCAGAGAGATTAACAAGTACTATATATCAACCTGTAGAATCCACAGGGTCTGGTATAAGTTGAAATCAACAGAAATTCCTGAGAAACTAATGCACATTTACAAGACAGTTGTCTGAAGATAGGAAAAACATGACAATTCGCAAACATTATAAAAATCAGTACTGTACAGCGGTGCTACTTTTATCAACAATCATACTCAATATGTGGCAGCTTTCTTATACTAAGCTTCATTTGATGTGTTAAAGATTCCGTTAATTTTGAGAACTGGTGAAATAAAAATGAACTCAGTACCCCAGAAGACAGTTAAGTCCTTACCAGCAAGGGCCAAACTAGCTAGAACGGAAAGATGTAAACCTGAACGCTCCAAACTAGCTAGAACGGGCCAAACCTGAACGCTCAGATAATACGTCCAAAGAATACCACAGCATTCAACTAAAGTTTAACGACATAGAAATTATCACTGGTCGTAAAGAGCACAAACTTTTAAACAGACTAAAGTCCAAGAAATGAAAATGAGTGCCAAGCTCGCAGAAGTTTAAGGTCAGACTATTTCACTGATAGCAAAGCTTGTATCGCACACCGAGTTCTGTAGTTGATAAAACCACCCACCATAGAAATAATGCTACCCCAATTTATTCAGTAGTACAACAAAATAGCTTAAATAATAGGCACATCAAATTAACCAGATTTAACCTTTGGAAGTCTTCAAAAAAGTTGGCTGCAAGTCCTCAGCAAGTCCTCAAATAGCCCTTAGTTGAGCCAACCTAAAAGGATAATCCATTAGCAACATATGAGCATACATCATGTGTGCCATAACAGCACCACAAACAATTAAAAAGTACAGTATAATTTACATACAATTACCTTTTCCAAAAAAATCATGTTTGCTACACCCAAAGATTTTCCTCTTACAGATCGTCCTTTATTTCATGCAGAATACAGCAGGCACCAATACAATCTGCGCTAGTCTTTTTACCACATTTTTTTCTTTCAGAGCTCTGCGCCAGAACAGCCTGCATGTTTCCATACCAGCGGAGATCAAAAACTACACAGAGCTTAGAGCAATGTATGCTACTCTATATGTTCTTTTCATTTCATTTCATCAGGCTGCTAAAATTAACTAAAGGTGATTGGTTGTCTATTTTCTTGTTTATCTGATAGCAGCTATGTGTTAGTATATGATCTGGTTTATAATACTTCATTTCATATTGTTTGCTTATCAGGCTGCTAAAATAAATTGTTGTCTGACTGTCTATTCAGTTATACCTAAGAGCTAAGAAACATGTTCCCTTCCAGTTAAAGCTAAATGCGTCCCAGCGTTCTACAGCAGCAACATAAGTCACAGTAATGCATGTTTATCAACTATGGTTATGGTTACTAAGGATTGTAACAGAGGCAACAGCATCAACATAAGTCACAGTAATGCATGTTTATCAACTATGGTTATGGTTATTTAAGGATCGTATCGCCTACTCAACAGGTAGTGCCATTCAATATAGTGACAAGCTGGCCAGTGTGTAATAAAAGCAGATGAGATTTGCATGAAACATCCGAAGTCAAGAAAGAAACAACTTATGCAAATGCACATCCAGCAATGCGCAGTCAGATATCACATCCTGCCAAAAATGATTCGTATTTTGGACAGAGAACAGTCTATATGATTATTGCATTGCCAACTAAATTCTAATTTTGCATACCTTGAGATAGTCAAAAAAATACAAGGCATCCGACAAGGATGTGGCGTCAAAAACTCAAGCCTTTCAACTGCAGACAAAGAATGATATATTAATATACAACAGTGAACAGTCAGCAAAAAACCTGGTGTCAGATGCAAATCAAAAAATACCTCTAAACCCATCAACTTACTACTAGTAAGGTATTTAACATTGAAAGCAGCATCTTCCTCCTGCTCAAGATTTTCCACCAGCATCGCAGAGAGGGTAAGCTTCAAATGTGTTTAAGACGGCCTGAAATTCAGTTATTAATTAACACCAATCATAAGTTCAGAACTAACACATTGAACTGGACAAAAGACAAAACAATGCATGTCACTTGAAGGATGAATGAGTGCACCTTTAAATCGGATGCCAACTTCGGCCGTTTTGTTGGTTTTTGTAGTAGTCCAAGCTGGGTTCCTGAAATGCTCCTGAAATGGAAATAGAGCACCATGTTAAGGATGGATACAACCTGAAGTTGAGAAATTAAGAACATTTGCGAGGTATGATGATGCTTTCGAATCAGAGAGATTAACAAGTACTATACAATGTATATCAAGCTGTAGAATCAACAGGAATTCCTGAGATACAAATGTGCATTAGGGAATGTTATCATTTACACGACAGTTGCCTGAAGATAAGGAAAAACGTGACAGTTCACAAACACTATATATATCAACAATCATACTTAATATTGGTGGCATCTTCGTCAAACTTTGTTTCACTTGATGTGTTAAAGATTCCCTCAATTTTGAGAACTGATGAAATAAAAATGAACACAGTACCCACAAAAATCAGTTAACTCCTTACCAGCAAGGACCAAACTAGCTGGAACGGGGGAAGTTGTAATATGGAAACCTAAATGCTTAGATAACAGAAAAAAAAAAGTGCTAGAAACATGATAATATGTCCACTGAATACCACAGCATTCGACTAAAGTTTAATGACATAGAAAATATGACTGGTCGTAAAAGCAGAAACTTTGTAACAGACTAAACTCCAAGAAATGAAAAGAGTACCAAGCTCGCTGAAGTTAGACAATTAAACTGATAGCAAAGCTTGAACTGAACACAGTTATCAGTTCCATGGTAGATAAAACCATCCACCATAGAAATAAAGCTACCCCAATTTGTTCAATAGTACGATGACTACAAAAAATAGCTAAAAGATTAGGCACAACAAAATAACCAGATTTAACCTTTGAAAGTCTTCGAAGAAGTTGGATGCGAGCCCTCAGCAATTCAGCATAACCAACTTGTGACACACAAATAGCTCTTACTAGAACTAACCTAAAAAGATATACATTAGCAACACTATGAGCATACACCATTTGTGCCACACCAGCACCAAAAACAATTAAAAAATATAGTACAATTTGCATACAATTACCTTCCCCAAGACATCCTTTTTGCTATACCCAAAGCATTCTTCTTCTTAGAGATCGTCCTTCATTTCACGCAGGAAGCAGCAGGCACCAATACCATCTGCGCTGGTCTTTTTACGACATCTTCTCTTTCAAAGCTCTGCACCAGAAGTCCAGAACAGCCTGCATGTTGCCATACCAACGACGATCACAAACAAAACAGAGCTCAGAGAAATGAACACTACTTCTATATGTTCTTTCATTTCATCAGGCTGCTAAAATTATCTATGGATGATTGGTTGTCTATTTTCTTAGTTATCTGATAGCATCTATCTATTAGTACTACCTCCGATCCGAAATTAGTGTCAGAGTAATAGAACGTCGTAAGTACATCTCATAACTACAACTCGCGCCACTTTTTTCGGATCGGAGGAGTATATGATCTGGTTTGGTTTTTAATACTTCATTTGATATTGTTTGCTTATCAGGCTAATACAAAATGTTGGTGTTTGACTGTCTATTTAGTTATACCTGAGAGCTAACTACCTGCAAGAAAACATCCCTCCTAGCTAAGCTAGAATGAGCAAACAAACAATACAGACCCTGCTAAAATAGTAGATAATGCAACATGAACATGAACTGCACAGACCACCATCTAGTATACTTTGGCATGTTTCAGAATCAACTATTCAGCACTTACGTTATATATGTGGAAGTGTGAAACCAAATTACATGATGTCAAAGTTTAGTTTTGAGGCACTGCAGGAGAATAGGAAGTTGGCAGGCTACTACTTCATCTTTTGAGCAGGACTATAAAACGAATGTCCAGTTTATGTTGTTGCCCTTCATACAAGTGGACGAAATATCAAAAAAATGACAATTTTCTGAATTCGTGATAGCGTTAGTACGACTCAACCATGCAAATAGATACGTAGTGCCGTACCACGAGGTGCCAAATGATAAATTTCCTAATACTTGCCGCAGATCTGCGACTACTTCATACCCTACAACTTTCAGATCCAAAGTAGGATGGCGTAGAACTCACCGCATGTCGTCGCAGCACGTTTGCACCGGTCGAGATTCAAAAAAAACTCCTCCCCGATGTCGAACTGCCAGATCCGGACCGGCTTGACGTGGTCCGGGAGGATAACCACCTGAAGCAGGACAAAAGATCCAATTTTTATTCCTCCCCGATGGATCTCCCGGCGCGTGCAGGCTGCGGCGGCTTCGGCTTGGGGATGGGGCGGGGAAAGCGAGGTAGAGAGGGGCTGAGAGAGCGAGAGGGGCTAGGTGCGGCTGCATGGTGAGGGAGAGAAGGGATGGCCGGGCCGCCGGAGCCGCGCCGGCGGAGCGGGGAAAGCTTTGGATTCGGGACTCGGGGATGGGCAGGCGACCTCGCCGGAAGCGCCGGGTGGAAGGTGAGGGTGTGGGAGGGGCTAGATGTGGGGGACAGGGACGCAGGAGCCGCCGGGGCGCCGGCGCCGCGCCGGCGGCGCAAGGGGAAGCTTTGTATCCGCGATTTGGAGATGGCAACGCGTCATGGACGGATGCGGTGGCCAGGAGGTGAGGGTGCGGGCTGGGCAAGGCAAGGCAGGCGGAGAGGGAGGCCGGAGCGCCGGCGCAAAGGGGAAGCTCTGGATCCGCGAGGTGAGGGGTGGGTAGGTGGTTGGTTGGGTGAGGAGAGGTGTGGCAGAAAGAATGGGGGTGGTGTGTCGTGTGGGTCAGGTTAGGAACGTGCCCATCGGGATAGGGTGATCTCGCCAGACTTGGGCCAGGTCTTTTGGGCCAGCCATACGAACTGCAAGGCCAGAGCCCGACCTAAGTACCACCACTTCACCAGGAGATCTGGATTTACATTTTAAAAACTAGATAATTCCTCACTCGTTGGTACGGGAAATGTTTGCAATATATTTAAATGATATTTGTTGAGTGGAAGATAAATAATTGTATTAATAATATAGGATCTCTATGGAAATCTTATGACTTATTTTATTTAAGTATTATATTATAAGAAATACTTTATTGAAATAAGTAGCAAATGTACATGTAGACTAATTGTGTATTCTTCTTTTCTCTGCGTTCAAACAAAAGGAAATGAAGCACACAAAAATGCACACGTTACTTTGAGAATCCTATTAGAAAATATGAAAATTGATACGTTTGGACGTGCCCTTGCCTTTAATAGCAAACAAACTGTTGGTACGTTTTCTAAAATAAGGTAAAATCTCCAAGAATAGGCCGTTGATAATTTTTATAGTTTTGTCGTAAGATTTTTGTTTTTGTAAGCTAAACCAAGTCATAGCTAAGTATAATATCACGTCGAATTGAGTAATACTTGGAAGTGTCAACTGAAATTACAGGTAAAGAAAACTAAATTGTGCACTCATTCACGTACAATAGAAGTACAAATTTCATGTAGTGATGTGTTCTTGTAGGTGGGACGAAAGTAGTTTTATCAAATGGTTAGGAGTGTTACCTCACTTGCATCTTTCTGCTGTAATATAAAAAAAAAGTAGAATAATACTCCCCAAACCCTTCTAATTGATGAGCCCTAACATTATCACGAAATGAATATATTATTGTATTTTCGAGAAGAAAATCATACAATACGGAAATCAACACGGCGTCGTTAGATGGAATTGGAATGACTAACATTCATAAAACTATCGGTGCATCGCAAATCAAGACATAACCAAATTGAACATATTATAGTCTTGGAATAGACGCGTCCTACCGCCTATTGCCAAGACTTCTCAAGGCCTCTAGCTAAAATGGGCAATTAACAGGTGCAGCCCATCAAGGAAATGATGAACGTAAGAAGTGGAACCGAATATAGAGAAGATGAATTAAAGAATAAAACAAAGGTTGTTCCCCAAATCTGTAACTCGATGCTACCAGTTGTAATATCTCTCTCCGTGAACTTAGCCTCATGAACTACTCCTGCAAACAAAAAAACAACAATGAAAAAAACTATATATTAAAGGGCAAAAGCTATATCTAATTAAATAGTACAAATGTATCGAAAAGTTGTGGAAGTGAGCATAAAAATGAATCGCATAGTAGCCTTTGTCTAGTTCAGGCTCTTCCCGATTAGCATCAAGCCACTGAACTTTGCTGGCAAGGAAAAGGCTACTTGTGAGTAAATAATCCATCTTTGTTTCTCTCAATGAAAGACTGAATGAGCAAGAAGGTGCAGCAAACCTGAATATAAACCCATTAGGAAGTGCGGACGCTTCAGCTTAACATGGAGGAGGTGAGAAGGCATGGAAGCCGATCCAGACCCAAGGCTTTGGTGGAAGGTGGACTGCCCACCCACTAAGGGTTAGTTAATTGAGATAATGTTTTGATCTTTTTGAGGGGTAAAAAAGCAGAACAATATAACACATGAAAAATGTCATTTATGACTTGGTGATATGGCCATGTAACTAATGAATGATTATGTGGACCAATTAATAGATGAACGCTGATGTGTATAGCATGCATGTTGTGAGAAATCCTTGTAGTGGGTCATTGTTATTTAGATATTCTTGTTGAAGTTCAACATATTGTTGAACAATCTATAACTCTTATAAAGCAAAACCCCACTAGGTGTACTAGATTTTTTTCTATCTCAACATGCAAGATTGCAAGGTATCCACGTCATCCATTCTCTTAGCCAACCAAATGTCCATGTCATCCCACTAATATTTATCAAAGGCAATATTTCCTTGCATGCAACATATACATGTCATCTACTTTTTATCATCTATTTTTTCGTGTCACCTATTTTTTTATCATCAAATTAAAAAAATAACGCCAAATAATTTAGCATTATGACAATTGTGATATGTTTATATTTCTAAAAAAAAATCATATCCATAGTATTATGTGTAGTTATTTGCATAGTAAAAAATTAAAAGAGTCTCGTTGAACGCGTGGGGTATGTTTGTAGTTATGTTATATGGGTAATCTCACCATACCCCCAAAGATGTTACCACAACACCATATCCACTCCTCATCCCTCAAACCCAACAACATATCACCCTTCTAACCAAACAAAATTTGGCTCATCCCACAACCTCAACCAAATAGAAAAGGTGCCACTAAAGGATACCCTCCGAACGAAACACACCCTTAGTAGTAGCTACAAGGAAAACATGCAAGCAAACTACTTTGTAGCAGCAAAAGAGTAGTATCAGTTAGGCTTGTCTCATGTTTGATTGTAGTCTCAAATCTAGTCTAGAAGCTTCCAGGAATGACCGAGTCCGAAAAATTAACTATGTGTTGTATCATGGTGTGCTTCAATCATGTTGTAGATGCATGCATCTACATAAATAATTATATTCAAATATACTAAATTGATGCCAAGGACAAACATGATGGTCCATCTACTGGAAAGTCGTGTTATTGACTTGATGTCTCACAGTTACAAATGGGTTTGGTTTGACCCTAGCGAAAGGGATATATTTTGATCAAAGTTGATAGCGGAAGCGAGTTTTCGGAAACCAGGAAACAACAAACCGGTTCAGTGATGGCATATACATAAACATGAGCATGCAAATGAGAAGCAGGGGCAGCACACAAAGCATTGATCTAGTCCGGGGCAAGATTACCTGCAACATCACACTCAGGTCCGTGGTTTTGCATTGAGTATTCTGAATCTGCAGCATTGCCTGCAGTATCACACTAAAAAGCGAAGGACACTAGCCCGACATAGTTGAAAGGAAAGGACATCATCACGACACAGTTCGAAGGACATCATCTATACAGAGAGTTGCCTTCGCTTCCACAAGGGTCCAGGGGAAGATGCTGAGTACGTACTCGCCATTGAGTATTCTGAATCTGCATATTCATATTGGCCCTTCTTCAGACAAATAGGTTCAGGAACATAGGACAACCATCTTAGACTGAATCTCAAGAGTAACCCCACCGCTTGTCCAGCAAAACAGTGACAAATAGCCGTGTTGAAAGCTTTTGCTCTTGTTCTATATCAGGTCCGACGACCTACATGTAATGAGACCGTCATGTTGCATTTAAACCGTTACATGTTCAGACAGCTTCAAGCCATGCCATTGTTGTTGTGTTTCATCCTTACTCCTTGTGCAGTCATTGAATCATTTTCATATCCCTCGCTTGCTAAGATGTCAACCGTGTTTTAGTGCTGATGTTTCACAACGCCCGGAATTGGAACAGTGCAAAACTAATAGTAGCAAATTTCATCATCCAATATTTATTTGCAATATCTAGAATAATTAGGGACATTATAACTGAGTCAAATTCGGGCTCCCTCAAGCCACCTCACTGTTGGATTCGCCTCATCTCACGATCCTGACCATTTGATTTCTTTGTGCAGACTAAATGGGCCAAATGTCCCTGAGGGACGCTGCTCAGGGCATCAAAATGGCGTTTTTTGATGCGTCCCGGCCCGTTTAACCAAAAGCCCACGCACGTTCAAAAAAATGCCTATTCCTTTCCCCCAGCGAGCCGAGCGCGCCGTGTGGATCTCGCGCCTTCCCCTCGACCCCTCCCCTCGCTCCACCACGCCGCGCCGACCCGTCGATCTCCGCCTGGCCCGCACGACCCGTCCGCTTCCCAGCCGCCCCCGTCCGCTTCCACCCTCCTGCGACGTCGCCGCTCCAGACGCGAGTTGTACCGTCCCGATTCTAACCGAGACCAGTACAACGATTCTGCCCATCCATATCCCCTCCCCTCCCCCCAACGCACTTCTCCGATGTCAACCGTGGAGCCTGGCGCCGCCTCCTCTCCTTCCTCCCCTCCTCCGTCCGCACACCAGCGAGTCGGTGACCGTCCCAGCAATCGGAAGTGTCATGGATTATTGTTCTGTGATGGCTTCCCTCGCCGCTATACTTGGGGGATAAAAAGGGATGGTGAAGCCAGTGAGGGCCGCCTCGCCGCCCAGCCGGTTAGCCATTGTCGATCTCCTCGCCTCATGTCCGCTTGCTGGGCCACCGTGCCCGTTGCCGGAGACGCGCACATATTGTCTCGAAATCCGAGCAGTGAGCCTTTACGATGTCGAGGATGTGGGCGCTATGGCAACTTCCGTCAACGACACCAAGCGAGGTAGCTCCCTGGAACACGCCCCAATCTTGTTGATATCATATGTCTGTTTGATTCATTTCCTCAACGAAACCCGCTAGTGCTGCTCATAGTTATCTTGTGCGTGATAATCTTAACTGTTTATTTCGTGTGAAATGTTAACTGGAAAAAGATCAATCTAGGAATGGAGCCCAGCAAGTTCTGAGCATGAAGGGCTTACCTTGTTCACATAGAATGGAACCTAAAGATTAGTGCGAGACAGGGCACATAATAAGTTATTTTGCACATGGTGAATTCATTAGGAATTAATATCAATATCCACTCAATATTAGTTCAGCACTAGCCACTAACCAGAGATTTATTTTCATTCATTCCAAACATATGCTGATTAGTGTGTCTATCCATCATTCATTCACAACGTTTATTTTTATTCATTCACTCACTTTTACATTTTGAAATGGAGTCGGTTGATATTAATTCATATCTGAACATGTATGCTGATGGATAGACACACTAATCTTTGGAGTGAATGAATGAAAATAAACGTTTACATTTTGAAGTGGAGTCGGTTGCCAAATCAAATAGTCATCGACCCTACTTTTACTGTTCAAGGTTTATCGAGCTACTGCCCAAGGTTTATCTAGCTAAACAAAAAATCTTAATGAAAGTGTAGCTCATATGCACAACCTTGACGTGTTTCAACACTTTCAAAAAATGTGAAATCTAAATATATTATCCTCTATATTCTTTAAAATTTATTTGCCTAATAGACAGGCGCGGCAACGTCTATAGCTAAAGCGAACAGCAGGACCATGGCATCACGGCTTCACATAAAGATCGCTTTCATCTTTTGCTGCCAGTAAATTGAAACCCTTGTTGATGCCATTACACCTAAATTTGGAGTACTCTATGTCAAATCAGCTAATGCTGATTAATACCAGGAAAAAATCTATTAAAAGTGCGCAATCAAATCAAAGTTTGTAAAAATAGATAGTACTACTAAATAACATTGGAACGATGACAAGGAGTTGTAAATTAACTTGAACATAGAATAGCCTGCGATACAGGTTACACAATACCTAACAATTAAGCTAAAGCAAATGCGAAGCATAACATGTTGATCGATTGATAGATAGATTCATAGATAGCACTCGAGTCATTACTAATTTGTTGGTGTCCTGGCTCGACGAAGCAGAAGCAATAGCAGTAGAATCGTGGTCCTCTTTGTGCTGGCGGGATCTACTTGCGTAGACGCCAACGGCGTCGATGCCGCAGGACTCGCCGCCGACGATGTTGAGGCTGGTCAATCTGGCGAGCACGGATTCGCTGAGTTGTCTGCTCCATTCCCTGAACTCGGCCTCGCCCGCCTCATCGTAGGTATCGTCGTCGTCCTCGCTGTCCATGCGGGCGTAGATCTTGGTGAGGAGTGCTTGGCGTTCGTAGTGACGCTTCTTCCTAGCCTCGATCCACTCCGGTGTCATACAATTCAGCCTCCGCATCTTGTTCAAGTTCCAGATGACAGGGTCCTCGTCCAGGTCTCGTCGACCGCATCAGATGCAAGAGACGAGTCTTCATCCATGTCTGTCTTCACGTAGACCTCCACCGGCGCTGGGCAGCGGCCGCTTGATGCCTTGCCGTCGTCCTGGGAGTCGTCGGAGTTTGGTCGCCGAAGGACTGGGGAGCTTGGATTAGCGACGGAGGCCGCGAGGTGTCGTCCCGATCATATACTCCTACACGAGTTGGAACCCTGCGCTAGATTTGACTGCCACGGAGTGCCAAATCGAGTCCGTCAAGGATTCCTTTTGCACCTCCTCCTTCTGGCCCCCCACTTCGTTAACTGCATCTTTGGTCGCTTCTCAAGGCCCAACCAGTCACCCTATCCAACGCACATAAATATCTCTGCAAAAAAATAACGAGAAAGTAAAGAAGAAAGATGCCCTATAAGTAAAGCCAAAAAGTTTGCTAGAAAAAAGGTAAAGCCAAAAAAGGGTAAAAAAACATAAGAAAAAGACAGAGAAACAATAGATTAACTAAATGCGACAACATAGATACTCGCAGATCGAGAAGATAGTTGATGCCTTCCTCATGGCATAAAGAAGCTTCGTTATTATTTCCAATGGCAAAGCAGAGCTGCTGTTGCGAGTGATAGGGAGTCCGCAACATGAGTGATCTCAGGGAGGGCCTCGGTCATCGACACCTCTGCCTCTCTCCCTACCTCATCGAATTTCCTTTTTATGTATTGGGAGACATGATCGACTGGAGAGGTCATTGGCACTAGCGTGTGTGCGGAGGCTACTGAAGACGCATTGGACAAGCGGACTATAGACGCGAGGGGTGATCGAGCTTGTGGCGACAATGGTGGTAGTGTCTAGGAGAGCACAAACTTCCCATTAGACGTTGTGTGGTGGCATCGATAATTTGGACGAGAGTTCTACGTGGAGGATCGACACTCTCAGGGGCGGAGCCAGGATTTGAACTTAGGGGGCGCGAGCAATAAAAATTTCGGAGCTAGCCGATGTCTTCGGGAGGCTAGCAATGACAACTTCGTGCACAAATACTTAATTCTTGAAAGGATCGGTATGACACCTAGAGGGGGGTGAATAGGTGCTAATTCAAATTTTAGTTCTTTTTCAAATTAGGCTTGACACAAAAGGTAAATTCACTAGATATGCAACTAAGGTGAATTTCCTATATGACAAGCTAGCAACTAAGCAAGATATAATAAGGCAATAAACAAGGATAGAAGAAACCGAAGTGAAGACACGAGACGACAAGGATGTATTCCCGAGTTCCTCCCTTGAATGGGAGTACGTCTCGTTGGAGAGGTGTGAACCAACACAATGGTTCAACGGCCACAAAGGCCTCACCCTAATCTCCGGTGAACCGCACCACAAAGGTTTGGTCCACTTTCCACTATCGGAATCCTTCGAGGCGGAATCCGGAGCCTTTACAACAACGATTCGGGGCACGACCCACAAAGGGCTTGGGGGCTCCCGAACAGCTACAATCTGTCACAAAGACAATAGGTAAGTACAACAATGGGCTAGGTTTCCTAGTGGAAGCCCTAGCAAGTGTTCCCTCAAATGAATGAGGGGGAAATGAAGAACGGCTCGGTGAAGATGTAGATCGGGGCCTTCTCCTTCAATCCTCCAAAGATCAACGAGTTTGGATGTGGGGATTGGGAGATCTTGGGATTCTTGGCTTGCAACAATGGAGCTCCTCCTTTTCTAGGTCAAGCACTTTTCTGGAGGAAGGAGGAGGAGTATTTATACCCCTCCAAAGATGTAACCGTTGCAGCCAAAACCCAGGCCGGAAACTCCGGCCCTAGTGGCCGGAAACTCCAGCCAGGGCGGAAACTCCGGCCTAGGGAGGCCGGAAACTCCGGGGGGCACCAGGGGCTGAACACCAGATCTTCAAACTTAACTTGGACATCTTCGAGATCCACGAGGCCGGAAACTTGGCCTGGGGCGGAAACTCCGGTCCATGGGACCGGAAACTCCGCCCCCCACCAGGGGCTGAGCACACTTTCGGCAACCGAGCAACGGAGAAGATTCCGGTCCTCAGGGACCGGAAACTTCAGGCAGGGCCGGAAACTCCGCCCCCCTGGACCGGAAACTCCGGCCCCCACCAGGGGCTGAGCACACTTTCAGTGCTGACTCTTTTTCTCCTCTTTTGGTGCTGATGCATCTGAAGTTCCTAGATTATCCTGCATTACTTAACACCAACTTAATACATCCACATGTTGTTAACTAACACACAAAACACAGAGATCATAGAAATGTTCTTTCAATCTCCCCCTTTTTGGTGTTAGATGACAACATATGGATTTGCAATAACAGATAGCTGAAAGAGCTCCCCCTAGATGTGTGCATCAAGAATATTTGCTTTGGAATGCACGTGCACACATATAGAGGCAAATTTGAACAACAATTTGCAAGCATGATAAGTAGGCAATACATTTCATAAATAAGACATAGTATAGTATGGGTTGAGTGTTAGGAGATAAACCATACCTTGTGCATAAAACTGAAGATATTAACCCCATATAATCAAGGCACAATAGTAGTCTCAACCACATAATATTAGAAATCCAAATGTCTTACACACACAGTTCATGACAAAGAGAAGGCAAATGAGTTCGAAATTCAAATAACATAACAAGGACACAAGCGCAATAAAATGAAAGAGGCACATGCTTGTGTCCCAACCCATGCAAATCCCGGAGAGAACCTAATAGAACTACTTCTCCCCCTTTGGCAATATAGAATACTTCAAGCACGAAGGCTATCACAATGTAAAGTGCATAAGTAAAAGCTCGGGTATAGAAATAACCGATGCACGCGGAGACGAGGATGTATTCCCGAGTTCCTCCTTGTTAAGGGAGTACGTCTCGTTGGAGAGGTGTGAACCGACACAACGGTTCAACAACCACAAAGGTTTCACCTTCTTCTCCGATGAACCGCACCACAAAGGCTTGGTTCACCTTCCACTATCGGAATTCCTTCGAGGCGGAATCCGGAGCCTTTCAACAACAATCCGGGGCACAACCCACAATGGGATTGGGGGCTCCCGAACGGCCTCCAACAACAATCCGGGGCACAACCCACAATGGGATTGGGGGCTCCCGAACGGCTTCCAACAACAATCCGGGGCACAACCCACAATGGGATTGGGGGCTCCCGAACGGCTTCAAGTGACCACACAAGGGTCCAACCACCACAAAGGCGTCTAGGGTCCAAGGACCCAAGAGTAACAAGCTCACAAACTTTCAACTTCCACGAATCCTCGTGGAGAGCACACCGATGCACCAAATGCAAAAGGCAAGAGCACAAGTGCTCAAATCCTTCACTCTCGAATTCCAACAAAGCAACAAATGCTTATGGGGGAATAAGATAGGAAGAACAAAGAGGAGATGCACCAAGAACTCCAAGATCAAGATCTACTAGGTTCCCCTCACTTAGAGGAGAGATGGATTGGTGGAAATGTAGATCTAGATCTCCTCTCTCAAATCCCTCAAATATATACAAGAATCATGGGAGGAAATGAGAGAGGGGCAAGCTTTCCAAGGTCAACAATGGAGGAGAGAGAGGGGGAAAATTCGTGCTTGGAAGAGCTGCTCTCTCTGGGGAAGAAGGGGCCTTTTTATATGTCCCACGAAAAAGAGCCGTTGCAGGAAAACTTCACACCGGAGTTTCTGGTCACTAGGGCCGGAAACTCCGGCCAGGGGCGGAAACTCCGGCCTACTGGGACCGGAAACTCCGGCCCCCACCAGGGGCTGAACACTGTCAACACCGCCGAGGCTTGGGCAAACTCTCCGGTGCCCTGGGCCGGGAAGTTCATCCAGGGGCGGAAACTCCGGCCTCTAGGGCCGGAAACTCCGCCCCCCACCAGGGGCTGAACAACGTTTGGAGAAAAACGTTGAGTCCGGAGACTCCGGTCCTGCACAGACCGGAAACTCCGGTCTAGGACCGGAGACTCCGGCCTAGGAAAAACTGCAGCAAAACCGATAACGAAAACGTCAATATCTTTTCCATCCGGACTCCGTTTTCGATGATTTTTGGCTCGTTGGAATCACAACGAAGAGCTTTACAAGATCATGCAGATAAACCTCATAGTCCAACAATGGAAGATAAAACCAAATGGAGGAGGTTAAAACCTCTCTAAAAAGGAATGATCGGCAAACCTCCAAAACCGAAAACGCAACAAGTTTTCCATATGAAATTCGTTTTCGGTGAACTTGTGCTTGTCGTGAAGATCACAACAAGCACCAAAACCCAACAAGGAGAAAAACCAAGTAAGAACCAAGAAAGATGAAATGGCAAGTATGCAAAGGTTTGAGCTCTCCACAAAGATGCGATCAAGTTACTCACTCGAGAGCCCCTCTTGATAGTACGCCATCTATCCTAAAACCCGGTCTCCCACTAACACCATGAGACCGGTCAAATAGAAAACCTATCAAGATCATACCTTTGCCTTGCGCATTCCACTTGAGCTCGATGATGACGATCTTGACTCTCTCAAGTTGAAACACCTTTCTTGATTGTGCTTGCTAGCACATTCTTAATGAGGACTTCTCCAAATGCTCCCCCATACTCCATTATGGGAGGGCCTCGCTAAGCTTCGTCTTCATGTCTCCTTTGCAAGCTTCAATCAAAAGATATCTTCCGAGATGCATCATATTGAACTTGCTCTTCATCTTCTTCTCTTGATATGTAAGATGGCTTGGGGGTAAACATGATTGTTCACTCAATCTTCTATTCCAAGCCATACTTGCGATGAGCTCAACTCTATACATGACCATTCTTCATATTAACCCTTGAATAGAGCATTGGTCATTATGTCATCTTGAAGAGTCCAACACATGAACTCCTATATTTTCCCATGGACAAGATCTATAAGAATATCTCAATGTAAACATTAGTCCATAAGGATTGTCATTCATTACCAAAACCACGTATGGGGGCAACCATGCACTTTCAAGAACTTCTACTGTCTTAAGCATTTGATGGGAGATAAAGGGTAAACACGACCGAATCTGAATAAACATGTACTAATTGCTGCTGTAATTTCTTGAGGGGGGCGAAAGGTTGGGGGGGGGTCTGACCCCTGCTAGCCCCCCCCTGGACACTCTACGAGAGTTCTAGAGGCGCAATGGTGACAGGAACCTGTGTAGCAGCGACGTGGATTGGCAGAACAACAACTATTGGGGCATCGACGTCGGCCGTTCCACCATGGGATCGCTAGAGACTAATGTGGAGTTTGTCGGGCATGGAGGTTAGAAGGTCGTAAGTTGATTTTACATTCGTTTTCCTTTTTTCACGTGACATTAAGATAGTTCATTCATAATATAGAGAAATGACCATGTGTAGTAGTAACATAGACAAATGACCATGAGTAGTAGTAAGACAACCTCAATCAAATCAGTGTTTGTAAGAACTACATAGTACTAAAAAACATTGGAACAGGAATAGTGACAGGGAGTTGTAAATTACACTTGAGCATATGAATAAGCCACGATACTAGATGATTACACTAGAACATATTAACCCGTGATACAAGATACACAAAACCTAACACTTAAGCTCAAGCAAATGCAGAGCGTAACATGTAGATGGCACTCGACTCATTACTAACAAAGTCATCATTTGTTGGTGTCTTGGCTCGACGAAGCAGAAGAAGAAGCAGCAGCAGCATGGTCCTCTTTGTTCTTCCGGGATCTACCTGCATAGACGCCGACGGCGTCGATGCCGCAGGACTCGCCGCCGACGATGTTGAGGCTGGTCAATCTGGCAAGCGCGGCTTCCCCGACCTGTCTGCTCCATTCCTTGAACTCGGCCTCGCCCGCCTTATCGCGGGTATCGTCCTCCTTGTCCATGTCGTCGTAGAGCTTGTTGAGGGCGGCTCGGTACCTGTAGTGCTGCTTCTTCGTCGCCTCGATCCACTCCCGTGGCATCCCAAACTGCCTGCGGATCCTGTTCAGGTTCCAGACTTCAGGGTCCTCGTCGAAGTCCTCGTCCAGATCAGTCTCGTCGACCGCAGATGCAAGAGATCGGTCTTCATCCATGCCCGTCTTCACGTACACCACCGCCGGCGCTGGACAGCGGCCGCTCGCCTTGTCGCCGTCCCTGGGAGCCATATCGGAGTTTGGTCGCCGCGATCGAGAGATTGTGGAGTTTGGATTCACGACGGTGGACGCGGGGTGCTGTCCCGATGATATATATACACAAGTTGGAATCGAGTCCGGCCACGGAGTGCAAAATCGAGTCCGTTCCCGATCATAATTCATAAACACTACGAGTACTACGGTACGGAGTAGTTTATTTTTTCCCGTTTGCATCTCCTTTTCTAAGGTTTCTTACCCGTGTCAAATTAATATTTCACAGGGCATATTTTCAAGGCACAAGCGGAAGGATCAATAGCAGAGAGTTCATTCATAGCATAGAGAAATGACATTTTTACATATTTGTTACACGTTGTGACATGATTAAAATATATCATGTCGGCGAGAAGAATATCTCACGGTCTCCATTTTGGACTTAACCACATGATAGAAGAAAAACAGGCATCAGAACTGAAATTGATAGCACACAAATGACATATCAACTCCTTGGACCTAACCATACTCTTTTAAGCTACACACAAAATTTTCATAATTAAATATAAGATTAAATGTAGCTAGATTAAGTGAATGGCAACAAAATTAGTTTAAAATTCATATTGACAAAGTGGTTAAATCTGTTACAATGCCCACAATGTCACCGAAAATATAATATCGTCACTGCACTGATGTGATATTTCGGCCTTACTATAAAAAAATGCTCAATTTTTTTTGTCTTATGTAGTGCATGAAAACGTATGGATTTTCTATAAATTTCACTAAAATATAATATCACCACCAATGTAATTCTTCTTATCCCAACATCTCATCGAGGAGTTGAAACAAACCGAGATAAAATACGTTCGATCCTCGACATGGAGGCACCAAAATCCACATATGTGTCCTACTTCTAGCTGGATTTGCGCCCTGAAGATTCTTCTCACGCTACAGTGAATAGCCTCAGCCTCTCTCCCTACCTCGTCGGAATTCCTTTTATGTATTGCGAGACATGAACGGCTAAAGAGGTCATCGGCACTCGCGTGTCTACGTGTGTGCGAAGTCTATTGAAGAACCAATGTATGAGATGGTTGGAGGCGCAAGGGTGACCCGAGCGTGTGGCAGCAACATGAGTTGGGGAAGCAGTGGTAGTGGCTAGGAGAGCACCGACGATATCCCCCCATTAGGTGTCGTGTGGTGGCATCATGAGTTCTGCATAGAGGCATTGACACTCTACAAGAGCTCTGGAGGCACGGTGGCGACATGAACCTGCGCGACATGTCTACATACATCTACTTTTTGTCTTAACTTTGATAAGAAGTGGATGTATGTAGACATAAAACATGTCTACATACATCCACTTTTTATCAAAATTGAGACACTTATTTTGGGACGGAGGAGTATCATATTTCCTTAAGTAAAAAACTTGCGATGCCGTTGCTTTTTTTCTTACCGTTTATACGAATTTCAACGAAAATCTTTTCAATTCGACACATTTTATCGAAATTCGATCTCTTTCTTCCAAACGGGCCTAAAGTTTCAAAATACGAAACAACCCAGGGGGCTATTCGCAGTTCGCACCGTCACCACCATTTCCCACTCCTCCAGATCCACCACCGTCCTCCGTCCTCCTCCCCGCTGCTTCCCGCCTCAACTACCTCGACAGCCAGATCCGGCGAGCTCCCTCCCTCCACACCCTCCTCGTGCGTGCGTTCGCGCGCGCTCTCCCCCGAGATCTCAAGCTGGATACCGTCGAGAAGATCGTCGAGGACTTCGCCTCGGACATGGCCATGAATCCCTTCTCCTCCGGCACCCGCCTCCGGTGAGCGAAATTCCGCCCCACCCGACGTACCCCCTTCCGACCCGTCACGATTTCGCGGCGCAATGCTGTGCGGTGACCGCGCTGATTGATTGATTTCGAGCTTTCCGCAGGGACATGATACGGGCGATACGCGCGACCAAGACGGCGGCGGAGGAGCGGGCGGTGGTGCGGCGGGAGTGCGCGGCGATCCGGACCGCGATCGGCGAGAGCGGGCGGGACGACCTGCGGCACCGGAACATGGCCAAGCTCATGTTCATCCACATGCTCGGCTACCCGACCCACTTCGGCCAGATGGAGTGCCTCAAGCTCATCGCCGCCGTCGGCTACCCCGAGAAGCGGATCGGCTACCTCGGCCTCATGCTGCTCCTCGACGAGCGGCAGGAGGTGCTCATGCTCGTCACCAACTCCCTCAAACAGTGAGTAGGGGCAATGCTGCTTGCTTGCTGCTACCCTTACTTTTGCCTGCACATGTTATGTTATGCCAGAGTTTTTGAGTAATGTTTAGTGCTTGATTTGGGGACAGAGATCTCAACCACTCGAACCCCTTCATCGTGGGACTCGCGTTGTGCGCGCTCGGGAACATCTGCTCTGCCGAAATGGCTCGGGATCTAGCGCCTGAAGTCGAGAAGCTTATGCGCAGCAGGGATGCTAATACAAAGAAGAAGGTGCCTATTTTCGTACTGCAATTCAGTTCCTAGTTAGTGAATTCAGTAGATCATACCCAAAATAAGCGACTGTGCAAGGAAGTGTCGGTATGCTAGGGCTTGGAATATATGTGAAACCTAGGTTGATTAGAGAACTGCACAATATTATTGAACTCATCAATATGGATTATCGTATACAAAATCTGGGTGCCTCTTGGCCCACTATCTATTGTGTAGTAGTTTCAGATTTTTACTCGACAAGCACTCATGCTGTTTCACCACTCTTCTACACTATCTGGAGTTGACACAGTATTTTATTGGGTTGAGTTATGATTTAAATGGAGGAATTATCCATGATATTCTTCTCCCTGATTATTAGGCTGCTTTGTGCTCTGTAAGGATTGTAAGGAAAGTCCCGGAATTGGCGGAGAACTTCATGGGTCTTGCTGTATCATTACTGAAAGAGAAACACCATGGGGTTTTGATATCTGCGGTTCAGCTCTGCACAGAACTGTGTAAAGCAAGCAAAGACGCACTGCAGTACTTAAGGAAGGTATGGACATCTTTTATTACCCCGGGAGCCATATTAATGACTGGACTAAGACAATAATCGACGATTATATTTATATTTGTAGCCTACCATGTGTTAAGATGTATCATCTCAACTACCTCTGTCCAGAAATATATACGTTTTGGTGGGCCAAAACATAGCCCACCAATACGTCTTATATTTGGGGACAGATATAAAAATCAAGCTTCTAGCAATCAACAATGCTACATTGTAGGAATTGTTCTGTGCTCTGCAGTCTGTACCATAGTTTAAAAAAACGGACCGGTGAGGTCGTCGATTCAGGGTTTTACCATTCAGACCGCAGGTTCACCGGTTCACTGTGCGGTTTTTGTTAGGAGGTTCACACACTTGGTTTTCAGGCAACAAATGCCTTCCTTTTCTATTAGCTTTTGTAGCAACGGATGCTACACGATACAGGCAACGAATGCCTAAAAGCTTGGCAACCTATGCCTAAGCTTCACCACAGCAACGAATGCTGGCAAACGTTAGCAACCTATGCTAGGACTTTGGCTTGCTTCCTTCTTTCACCCATAGGGTGCCTCTCCTTATATACAGGGTTGATGGTTGGTGCTACTGTATTCTAGAGGCTTCTACTGCTACCTATCTTATTGGCTAAGAACAACAGTATTCTAGAGCCTTCTACTCCTTTCTACTGCCTAGCCTAAGAATTACCAAATAGTAGAGTAGTCTAGAACATACTAGCACCTACTGGCAAAACTCCTCACAGCTGCAAACATATTGCAGCATGCCTATCTACCTAGGACACAACTTATGTGCCCTCCAACCAGCACACAACCTATGTGTGTGTTCACACTATAGCCTGCACACAACATATGTGTGCAGTTTACACTATGACAAGATTATATCAGGCCAACAGTTTTTAGGATATAAAGTATTATATATTTACTTATAAATGCAAAATTAAATAAATAATTATGTATGGAAAGATCTTAGATTTTGTAGTTTGACATAATAACGACAGAAAAGAGTAATGCCACATGTATGCATTATGCATGCAGCGCTGCAAAGCAGCAAAAGCCGTCAGGTAGCTTAGGTCCAGCTGTGATTTTTTAATGCTACCGTGTAGATGCTAGTAGAATAACCACATGTCTATAGTTTGTACATCAAGGAACCACATGACAGTTGGTCAGGGCAGCGTCTCCACCGTGCACTATTAATTTAGTTTTGTGGTTTGAAACCTACTGTACACTCCGGTTCCCTTTTTTTCTGGTTGAACCGCGGTCCGGTTTTTAAGCTATGATCTGTGCACCTTATGTTTCAAAGCAGTTCCATATATCCCCCCTCCCCCCGCCCCCCAAGATCATTAATAAATTAGGTCATCCTTTACTTACTACCTGAGTACTTTACAAGTTGAAAATGGCACCTGACCCACACAATATCATTTCTAACTTTTACAAAATATGTCATTGCAGAACTGCATCGAAGGTCTTGTCCGAATACTTAGAGATGTCTCCAATAGTTCTTATGCTCCCGAGTATGATGTTGCTGGCATTTCGGATCCTTTCTTGCATATTCGAGTTCTTAAACTTATGCGTATGTTGGGTCAAGGAGACGCAGACTGCAGTGAATATATGAATGATATTCTTGCTCAGGTGATTGCTTAACATATGTAATCGGTTTCACATGCACAAAACTGTCATTTATTGTCTGTGAATAGCATGATGATTTAGTCACTTTCTATTGCCTGAGTTATTTTATTAATTTTAGTTTTATCTGGGTTCTGACATATCTTGTGTTGAGCTTCCAATGAGGGGATATGCTTACACTGTTTTAGATGTTATGAACAACGTGAGCTCAGGTTTGCTCCTTTTAGAATCTGATGAAGTTTTTTGAATACTTAACCCATTACTCCTTTAGTTCAAATTTTGTTAATTACGATATGCCGCTGTTCCTTTAGGTCCAGCTATGGGTAGCTGCATTTGTGTTGGATTAGAAGGCCCATAAGTGATTAATACTATTTACTGTCTTTTTTCACCACAAAGCATGATATGTTTTCTTGGATTTTGTAATTGTCTCTTGATTGAATCTTACATTGGAAAATTAACCATGGTATTTGTTTTTTTCAGGTTGCTACAAAAACAGAGTCAAACAAGAATGCTGGAAATGCTATCTTGTATGAATGTGTTGAGACCATAATGGGTATCGAAGCTACTAGTGGTCTACGTGTCCTGGCTATCAATATTCTGGGCAGATTCTTGTCAAACCGTGATAACAATATAAGGTTATTTTCCTATTATTTTGACCTTGGTTGGTTATTTTATTTAAGATAAGATGTTTGAGAGACTTTTTTTTTACCTTTATCATGTACCTGCTAGTTGTAATAGGTAAGTAGAGCTCAGCTGTAGCCTATGACTGTTGCTTCAGCTATAAGCCTATAACTATTTTCTGGTGATGATACTTCAAACAGTTGGGTCTCTGCTTCTCTCTGAACAATTATATTAGTACAATGTTTTTTCATCTACTCTGTTCTGGGGTTAAGTATTCACTGTTATATTATTTTTGTACTTACAGATATGTTGCTCTGAACATACTTATGAGGGCCATTACAGTAGATACGCAAGCCGTGCAGAGGCATAGGGTGACAATATTGGAGTGCGTAAAGGTAACGATACATATAACTCTCTCTAGTATGATGAGTATATGTCATGTAGCGGGTTTTGGGGGCAATGTATGTACAGTACCATAATGACTAGTTAATTCATCATCCTCGACAGGCCCACACTAATGAATTTTCAATGTCCTTCCATAGAAAAGAGGACATTTATCTTAACTTTACTTTATCTTCTATGATGTTTGTGTTTTTCTCATCATCTCTTTCTCCTCTGAATTTTGTGAAAGGACCCTGTACAAGAACTGCCAGAAATGCTGGGTTTATTCCTGATGCGACGAGTCTGCTTGTGTTGTAAATACATTTCTCTACTGCTTGGCATATTTAGTCTAACACAACAACATCTAATCAGGAATGCTTGTATTTCCCCGTACCCTTGGAATAGATAGCTTCCCTCGCGTAATTGCTAAAGCTTGATTCATATAGTCCAGTTTCGATAGTGCTGCTCTTTCACGGCAGTGTTTTAAAAGGTTTACAGCATACTGATATATGAGTTCCTTAATCCTCACTAAACAAGAATTTAGTGCTGCAATCTTGCAGGCTGTTATAAACACTTCCTTTTATTAATTCGGGAAAAATTAGTTCCGCTATTGTGGCTTGTAACATTCTGAATCACCTATGCACTTTTCAGGACGCTGATGCTTCGATTCGCAAAAGGGCCCTTGAACTTGTTTATTTGTTGGTTAATGATACAAATGTAAAGCCTCTCACCAAAGAGCTCATTGACTACTTAGATGTAGCTGATCCAGACTTCAAAGAAGATCTCACAGCCAAAATATGCTCTATCACTGAAAAGTTAGTATCTATTTGTTTGATTTTCCTGTTGTCGCATGACATTTTTAACAAGGTTGCATCTCTAATAGGTTTTCTCAAGAGAAATTGTGGTATCTTGATCAGATGTTCAAGGTTTTATCCCTGGTAAGTACCAAAATACAGTGGAGCTATCTTATATCTGAAATTTTTGAATTACCAAACGGATTTTGTATTGGCAATGCAGCCTCGCTGCTCCAATGCTATTAGAGCCAGTAAGCAGATTTAGCTACCATCTTGCTTTATTGATCTGTTTTCTAGGGAAGTTTGTGCACACATTACACACTGGGACTAGCAATTGAGGGTATCACAAACTATTACTATCAGTGATCTCCATTGACAATACTGCATAAGAATATCACATGTTAGAGAGAGAATTGGATTTTGCGGGCTACTGGGATATGTGTTTGTAGTTTGCAGATTGAGTTACTGTTGGCCATTCTTTACCAGTTTACCTTACCTCATTTAACAAATACGCACACAGAAACTCTTGAAGAATGTTAACAATTAGTTGAAGTCACCTGCAGATGTGCTATCACAGAGAAAAAAATCACAATTCTTTTGAACCAGCACAATGGTTACCTTTTGCACACATTTATCCTATGTATTAAGCTATTAATACGTTTTTTTTTCTGGATTACGCAAAGCTAACCTTCAATATATTAATATATACATATGCATTTTTTATTTGTTACCGGAAAAAAGGAAGGGACTAAATTCTTTCAAGTATAGTAGCTAAACCATGATAGCCTGGATATTTTTTATTGCACATCATTAGGGACACTGGGCATAGTAATGTTAAACTTCATGACACAACTCAGCTGGGTGATTCCCAGGTAACTGCTCAAATAATTATAAGAGAAGTGCTCCTGTGCTTTCCGTGAAGTTTTTCTGCACGAAAAGCGCACCGACGGCTGTGATTAGGTTTACATGGGATCTATAAGTGACATAAGAGGAGAACTAACCAGGTGGGATTAGCACCCCCAATCCCCACCTCTAATCACAGCCGTCGGTGCGCTTTGAAGTTCATGCAGAAAAACTACCAGGAAAGCACAGGGTCACTTCTCCAGTTCTCCTAATTCTAATCCACATTTGTTATGGGTGTTTTCCACGTGAATAATATTGAATGCATAAGTAATTAAGTATGACGGGACATACACATGCCTCCAGTTCTCTAGGTCAATTTTCCTTGATGACCAACATATAAAAAATCTGTATTCACAATTCAGGTTGCACTCTTATTGATTAACAGGCTGGAAATCATGTGAAGGATGATGTATGGCATTCCCTTATTGTTGTAATAAGCAATGCATCTGAACTTCAAGGATACTCAGTGAGATCATTATACACGGCCTTGCAAGCATACAGTGAACAGGTTTGGATTTTGTTTTTGCTCATATAATGGATGCCATACCATTCCATCCCTCTCAGCATCTCATTCTACCTTCGACGTGTATAACCTTGTTGACATTACATATTGATACAATAGGGAAGCTTACTGAGAGTAGCTGTTTGGTGCATTGGTGAATATGGTGAAATGCTAGTGAACAATGTTGGCATGCTTGAAGCTGAGGAACCAATCACGGTGAGTGTACATTCATGTAGGCCATGGTCTTGACATTTTTAACTATGTAGACAGCTTCCAGCTATGTTTCAAGTTTCAACTACTCCATAAGCTGGCACATTTATAAGTCACATTACTGTCTGATCCATCATTATTGTTCTCATTCTCAATAATTTTTGGCAGTATTTCTAGGCAAAACATTCATTTAATTGCTTGGCATTTAGTCCAAGAGAATTTAATTAGCATGAGTAAATTGCGCAGTGGGTAGAACAACTTGTGAGGTGGGTGCAACCAAGTATGTAACTTTACAATCATTTGTTTCGGCCACAAAACTTGATTGGGTGCTCAATGTTGGTCCATTAGGCGCCTGTTGTGCTAATGATGCTTGGTCAGCATCCAACAGAAGTTTTGGGGGGCATAGGCTCTCAGTCCCACAAACTCTTTCAAGGCTAATATTTCATCTGGTAGTATTTGTTTTCTATGGCATTGTTGTCAGACGTCATGCTAACGCGTCAACATGTCCAGGTAACAGAAACTGATGCTGTGGATGCTGTGGAGCTTGGTTTTAACCGTCACTCTGCAGACGTGACGACTCGGTCTATGTGTCTTGTTGCTCTTTTGAAGCTCTCTTCACGGTTTCCATCCATGTCAGAGTAAGATATCTACAACTTGACCTCTTACCGTGGTGGCATAACTTTCTTCAAACTACTTTCTCAAAATTGCAAAGGTTTTTAACAATGAGCTTGTTGAATTTGTTCTTGGCAACTTCTGAATACGTTGCGCGAAACCATTTTTCCTATAACTTCGAAGTTTGTGCAATTGTATCATCTGTTACTACTTACTACAAGTGAACTTTGACTTCCCCCTCGCTGAATAACTATGTAATGCCGTGTTGATTTCTACACTATAGTTTTCATATGGTAGCATACCAATACCACTCTATGATTTGCTCATCCTTTTGGCATCTGTTTTTACTTAACTTCTGTAAACCTTAATCGCATTTTTAGATCCTTGCCATGGCACCTACTTGTAACCTGGAAATATTTCAGCATGAATGTAACTAGTGTTAAATAGTACTTTACCTTTCTTAACAGGAGGATAAAACAAATTGTTGCCCAGAATAAAGAGAATATGGTGCTTGAACTACAGCAAAGATCAATTGAATTCGGTTCCATTATACAAAGACATCAATCTATCAGGTGGTTTGCAGAACTTGTATATATTACTTTATAAACTATATATTTTATTTTGGTACTTAAAAATGGCATTAACTTAGAAATATATGGTATAAGTGCAGGTCATCTTTGCTTGAACGTATGCCTGTATTGGATGAAGCCGCTTATCTTTTGAAGAGGGCTAGTGCTACACAAGCAACTATTCCAGCATATAAGACCGCTTCAGCAATCACTCCTGGAGACCTTAAGCTTCCAAATGGCGTAGCCAAAACTGTTGCAGGTCCTTTAGTTGATTTGCTTGATTTAAGTTCTGAGGATGCACCTGTCACTTCCACTGCTTCGTCTACTGCAGCACCTACTGATTTTCTAGATCTTTTGGGTATTGGTGGGACAAATCTATCAACTGCAGGTATGTTGTTAAAATTTCCGTTATTATTTTGCTTCTCACGTGACAGAAAGGGACCAAAGTAATACTTAATTACCTTTGGTGCGCTTGAGAATACCGGATGTTTGGAGACTTGTTATTTAGTTATTTATCGTCTCAGCCTTAAATTTAGCCATTTTAATTTTTAGCCTTATAATTAGTTTTATGTCTCTGCTCCAAACTTTGTATTCAACCTTCCTCCTTGTTGCTTGCCACAAAACTGTTCGTGCCAAACTTGCTTGTGCTTTTTTAGTCAGTCGCATGGATGTTGCTGCTATGTTTCGTGTATTGCAGAAAAGTTCACATTTGCACTCCTAATATTAAATTTCACCTTTGCACTTTAATTATTATCTTATCTATCAAGTGTTTACGTTCTCTTTGCCTGCTATAAGAATATCATTACTGAACTTCTTAAGTACCTTCTGTTTCATTCAGGAGTACCTTCATCTGCCGGCACAGATATTCTGATGGATCTTCTATCCATCGGATCGTCTACATCACAGAATGGTCTGCTAGACTTAAGCTCTCCTGCCCAAGGTAAAAATAACTCTGATTGTAAATATCGCTTATTTTCTGTTTTCGCAACCATCGCTGAACTGTCTAAAACTTCCGTAGCAGAGAAAATAAGCATTTCTGGTACACCTCAAGTTGTTTCTCTTGTACCTGAACCTATGGATCTACTAGGCAGTTTGTCATCAAGTGCATCTAGTTCTGGTTAGTCCCCCTCCCCCCCCCTCTTTTTTTGACAACTTAGTTTTGGTTGGTTGGTTGATGCTATCCGACCAGTTTCTATATCTATATCTGTTTAGCACCATCGCCGAATTGTAACACTTGTGCAGCAGAGACTAAATCCAGTACTGGTGTACCACAAGCTGTGGATCTGCTTGATGGCTTGTCAGCAAGTACATCTGTTTCTGGTTAGTTTGGTTATAGATTCTTGCAAGCAAGAACCAACTATGCTATGTTCATAGTTATTAAACCTCGTTATTTTACCAGGACTTGAAGATGTGTGCCCATCAATAACTGCTTTCCAGAGTGCAACTTTGAAGATCGTCTTCGATTTAAGAAAGCAGCTTGGAAAGCCGCAAGAGGCTACCATCCATGCCACTTTTACAAATCTGACTTCTACTACTTATACGGATTTCATTTTTCAGGCAGCTGTTCCAAAGGTAACATCATAGTGTGCTTTATATCGTAGTCTATTTTAAGCTGTTCTTTTGGGTTGCCAATTACATCCGACATTGTCCCTTCCCTAGAGTCCCTTCGTGTATCTTATTGACTAAAAGTTCCAACAAGGCTAAATAATTTCTTGATACTTATGGGAATGTTTGTTATGCTGTCCAAATGGGAATTGCAGTTCATCCAATTGCGACTGGATCCAGCTAGCGGAAATGTTGTTCCAGCTAGTGGAAAGGGTTCAGTCACACAAGGGTTCACTGTCACCAATAATCAACATGGGCAGGTATATGATGACATGCATCCTTATCTTTCATGCCTAATATTTGATTGAACTGCATTTCAAGTCTATCTTTTCTGCCCAAATGTCTGATCTATCTCTGTTATCCCTGTTATGATGATCATGCAGAAACCGCTTGCAATGCGCATCCGGATGTCCTACAAAGTGAATGGGGAGGACAGGTTGGAACAAGGCCAAGTCAGCAATTTTCCTTCAGGATTATAGTGCATTTTGTGTGTACAATATATTATGTTGTGATAGTTTTCTTCATATGACGTTTTGAGGAAGAGGGGAAGTTTCTTTATCTGTAAAACTTATCTTGGGGGCCCTTGCTCCCATTTGAGGGCACTTAAACAACAAAGAGGCATGTTTGTCCATTTTACCCAACATATATTGTATAGTGGTAGCAGTAAGTATGTAGTGTAATTTCATGTCTGGTGTACATCACACGTGAGGATTAATGATAATTGTTCGGCCACCCCCCTTGGGTCATAGTGACAAGAAAATCAGGGATATTCCTTCCTCATTGTAAATGCTATGTATTCTCATTTTAATTTACTCTAGCTTGTACACACGTCATTCAGACAGTTGGTCCTGTTTTTGCATCGGTGCTTTTATTTTGTGCGAGCCTCGATATTTGGTTAAATTTGAAGTAGATATATTTAAGTTCATGAGGCTTCTCCATCGACCGAGCGACTGTTCCCTATGGCATGTAATACGGGTCACTAAACGTTGTCCGAGTATGATACTTTCAATATGGCGCAATAGAATGCAGGGACTGGCACATAATCGCCCCGGTCACCAGCAGGCAGCAGCTCTGGGCTTGCTGCTAGGTCATCTCGAGAAGTTTGGTGCACGGGTCGGTGGTGATTAACCCAAAAAGAACAGCTCAAACATAGACTACAATATAAAGCACCATGATGTTACCTTTGGAACTACCTGAAAAAGAATTCTGTGTAAGTGGTACATGTCAATTGTAACAACCCATCGAAAAGATCCAGATTGAGGAACAGCAGTACCGGATCAACCCATCGAGCACATCATCATAATGACAAAGAGATCCTGATCAATCCAGAATAGCTGGTGAACATACAATGTACAATTTCAACGCATTGAGAAAAGTGGAGTCACACAAGGCACTGATGGTGAATACAACAATTCTCAAAGCAGAACGGTTGTGTCCTAGCAGGATCTTCGCTCTGCTTAGCTTCTGCATGTTGACGCATTTAGCTACACTATTTCGCTGCATCCGCGTCAACATGCATTTAGCAGCACATACCAGATGTGTCGTCTGGACCAGTCTGATCCACCTCGACATCGACGAGGACCAGACGACGCGCCATCACCACCATCTACACATTACGTACACATGCAGCTAGCAGCACATAATTGTGTTTTCTTACTTATATAACTGTCACACGATTGGTCAGGTGTTGTCCTGCTGGAGACACAAGGTTTTGTTTCTTCAACAAAGTTGGCAGGTAAAGTGAAATATTAATTCAAGAAGAGAAAGAAGCCAGCAGGTTCATAGCAGACTCATGAGAGTATGACAGCTAGGTCATTGAGAAGAACCACCTCAGTAAATAGCCGTCAGACGAAAGGTGAAGCGTTCACAGCATATCCTTCTAGCGCCGTGAAGAATGTATGCTGAACAAGAGTTTGTTTCAGCCAAAGTTTAGAAGCATAGATATGCTGGCCATCACGACGGAAGTGATCAACCAGTTTGTCGTCGGTGTCAACGTGAAACATCCACCCACCATGATCGACCAGCAAGAGGACATCACCATCTACCGAGTGAACACTTGCATACCAACGGTCATTCGACCATCCACCAACACCAAACCGCCACTTGATTTCTCTGTGCGGCACTCTGTACTCGTAGCTCCAAACCCGGCTTCCGTAGTCCGGTAACATCCATATATCAACAACTTGGCTGGCATCGTCGTAGTTGTATATGCCAAGAGTGCCATCCATTTCAAAACGCATGACTTGGCGGGAACGACCGGAGCACGCATCCGCCGGAACGACTCGGACATGGTGTCAAACAGAATCACCACCTTGCTTGCAGTCGGACGCTCCTGCGGGTCACCCCGGCCGTAATGCACCGGGTACCAGTGCAGACTATCACGGACCATGGCAGGTTTGCTTAAGTATGCTGACTCTGCCGCCACCTCTGGTCCCCCGACGTACCTCGGCGGCTCGTCGGAGCCCAACACGAAGACGTAGCAGTCAACCTGATCTTCTTCTGCGAGAGTCCGGTGCAACAACAGCCGGTACTCGCCGGTCGGGCGGTGCTTGTACATCGCGAACACATTGAAGCCGTCAGATAGTTGCCGGCCGAGGAGAGCATGCTGGCGCGTGGCCGGGTTACAGACGGAGAGGCGGGTGCCGCCGTCGTCGGCGCCGTGGCTGGAGAGAATGAGGAGCCCGTCGCAGGAGGCCTCCGGATAGAAGGAGTGTTCGAGCCGGAAGATGGGTTGGAGCCGGGCGTCGGCGGTGGCGGCCTTGTGTGTTGTGGTCCAGGGCGAGGAAGGTTTCGTGGCGGGGGCCGCTGTCCTGGTAGGCGTAGGCGATGGGGAGGCGGGGCTGGCGGCGGTGGTGGTTCTGGAGGAAGACGCGGGCTGAGGTGGCGCGGCAGCGGAGGAGGGGTTTTGGCGGGAGGCGGACGAGGATCTCCCAAACGACTATCTCATCCGGGAGGCCGCCGTGGCGGAGAGGCGTCGCTCCTGTCCTCCTTCTTGGTCATGGTTGCCCGCCGCGATTCCATCCGAGAATTCTACCGCCGGCTTCACCACGATCGCCGGTGGCTCTTACTAGACCTCACGAAGTAGATCAGATGACCAGAACAAAGAAAAATCCAGTGACCGATGCTACACGTGTAATGTGAACTCAGAGACGTCGCCTTCAACAAAACAAAGAAAAATGGTAGGGACGATTGAGGAGTTCAGGCTGCTTGTTAGTGGCTCCATGTTTGGTGAACTCTTCTTGTTTCAGTGTTGATCTGTGATTTGTTTGATTTCCAAACCGTTAAATGTCTGTCGACATATGGTTCAATTTCATGCCGCAAGCAAATATGTGCGTGCTTCCAACACGATCTTTTTTTTTCTATATTCCAAACTTGAAATAGTGCAGCAAAGCGATTTACACAACGCAAACGTACCTCTTCCCCTTTTGCAGCCAGGAGAGGCGATTAGGATTCCCACAGCTTCTAGCAATAACGTCTCTCTGGCTGCACTTCTTCTGATTCGTCATAGGAGTCTAAGAATGGGATCGAAGCGCACATGTTGCTCGAGATAGTAACACATTCTGAATACTCAATACAGCTCTATTTTCTTAGGTTGGAGTCCAAGTCTCTAGGGTTGACAAATCCTAGACTGCGTCGTTGCACACCGAAGAAAAAACCAGATGACACGGCTTGATTAAGGTGAAAAGGCTTATCCATCCATCCATCCATCCAGTGACAGTTAACCATGGATGGCGCACACGCTGGGTCAGTAGCTATATTGCATCTGAACATACATTGTGTAACCAGACAGGCTGTCTAAATATTTCATCACCACCAGTTTATTTCTCCCGATCGCCGCAATTCTGAATTGTTGATGCGCCAGTCACAAATATCTGACACTGAGCAAGCCTAAATCAATGTCAGTAAATGGGAGCAGTTACCCTGCAGTGGTAGACAACACATACATCAACCAGCAGATGATCACAGTACTTGCTCAGTTCCACTACAATTGTACATGATTGGGACGGTGCTGTCCTGCTGGAGACACAAAAATGTTGTTTCTCCGGCAAAGTTGGCATGTAAAGTGAAACAATAAGAAACCACCATTCCAGCAATGCAACCGAAAAATTGTCAGGATCAAAGAAGCTCACACACAAACTAAAAGGTATTCATAGATGTACAGGTTGCACTGGTAGCCTTTTTTCTACAAAAGTATTACTCCCTTCGCTCTGTTTTAACTGTCATGAGCTGTCTGGCTGATTTGTACTGGGCTAGTTGTTTCTCCCCGACAAAACATATTAGAGGTAGTATATATGACCATATCCGATTCTTGATATCAGATGGAGCGAGCTTGTTTATTAGATTCCTCAAGCCTAAATGTATTTGGAAGAACAACATAACCTGTCCAACTTTAAATTAATAAAGCCAATCAAACCGACAAAGTTTACGTCTTGAGGTCTACCTCCTCAAGCCTAAATGTTACCTACGCTGCAATGGCAGATGATACAATTGTACTGTTGACCATGACAAACAAATTTTGTGCTTGTGAGTATGCAAGTTTTGTTTCTCAAACTAACGTTCCGATTGTACATTCATGAAGCATTAGTACTTAAAGTGGTTAGCATACAAAAGGGAAATAATTGGAGATCACTCAAGTTCAACAGAAAAGCCGTTTAAGGATGGAAGGACATATCATTTTTTTTTCAGATTTTCATGCTGCAGCCAGTTTTCTCTAGAAATACCACCACTCATTTGAACGAGACAAGTATAATCATGTCAAATAATGCTGAAATAGTGCATGAATAAATTCAATTATAACCTAACATTTAATTGAGAACTGAAACTATGATTCAACCATGTAATTTAAGAGTAGAGCTCCAAGCCCAATTTGTTGTTGTCGGTGCAGCGGTTGTATCAACATGTGGGATGTCCTCATCACCCAATGTCTTCTAAAAACCAGAGCCAATGCGGAAAATATATATCAGCTACAACAAAGGGTGGAAAATGAAAACACCCAAATATTGACTGACTGTTAAGAAAACCACTAGATAAAAACTAAGATCAATTCCACGGTTCAAGGAAAAGAGTGCTAACAATTGAGTACTAAGGACAAGAAGCCAACAAGCTCATACCATGACGATATGACAACGAGATTGTTGAGAAGAACCAAGTCACTCAACAGCCGTCAGACGAAAGGCAAAGCGTTTACACCATAACCTTCCAGTGTGGTGAAGAAGGTATGTGAAACAAGAGTTTGTTTCAACCGAGGTTGACAAGCATACAAATGTTGGCCATCACGATGGAAGCTCTGAACCAGATTGCCTTTAATGTCAACGTGAAACATGAGCCCACCTTGGTTGACCAGCAGCATGATATCACCATCCACCGAGTGAATGTTGACATAACAGTCTTTTGACCATCGACCAGACCACTCCTTGATTTTTAGGGCCGGCAATCTGACTCGGTGCTTATATGTCCAAAGCTCGCTTTCGTAGTTTCGACACATCCATATACAAACAACCTGCATGCTGTCCTTATAAGCATAGATGCCGAGCGTGCCGTCCATCTCAAAGACATATGACTTGGCAGGAACAAGCGGAGCACGCATATGTCGGAAGGACTCGGATGTAGTGTCAAATACAACTATCACTTTGCTCCCGGCCTGATCTTGTTGAGCATCACGCTTGTAATGCACTGGGTACCAATGCAGGCAATCACGGAGCAGAGCAGGCTTGTTCAAAGAAGCTGATACTGGCACCTCTGGCCGCCCGATGTACCTCGGCGGCTGGTCGTCGGAGCCCAGCACGAAGACGAAGCAGCAAATTTGATGTGTGCATGTCCGATGCAGCAGTAGCCGGTACTCGCCGGTAGGATGGTGCGCATACATGCCCAGTAGATTGAAACCCGAGGGGAGCTGCCGGAGGGGAGCATGCTGGCGCGTGGCCGGGTTGCAGACGGAGAAGCGGTCGCGAGTGAAGCCGCAGCTGGAGAGGACGAGCAGGCCGTCGCAGGAGGCCTCCACGGTTAAGGAGTCGTTGAGCCGGGCGACGGGTTGGAGCCGGGCGGCCCGGCGATCGAAGGCCAGGATGTTTCTGTGGTGAGCGCCGCTTTGTTCGGAGCCGGTGACGATGGGGAGGGAGGGCTGGTGGCGGTGGTGGGCGTCGACGAAGGGGCGGGTTGAGGTGGCGTGGCGCCAGGCGGGGCAGACGGCGCGGCAGCGAAGGAGCGATTTGGGAGGGAGCCGGACGAGGATCTCCCACACCACTATCTCCTCCGGGAGAGGCGTGTCTCCGCCGCCGGTCATGGTCGCCGTCGCCGCCGCCGGCAAGTGGGGATTCAATCTCAGGAATAACTCGTTTTCCGCTTCCGCGCAGAGCTCACGTATTTGTTGACTCGGGCCGCACGGGCCTCGCCTGGCGGGCCTACTAAGGCCCAGTTCTTTTGAGATTTGGCTTGTGCATAAGCCATCTTCACTAGAGTTGCTGCTGTGTATTTAAGCCAATCAGAAAATGTCCTCCAGTTCTTTTGGGCTTCTAGTGTCTCTCTAAGATATACAATAGTTTTTACTAACAGGTCCTCCAAAAAATACAGACATGTCCCTGGAAAGAAGTAAAAAAAAGCAATCGGGTCCAGAGACCCAATCATACAAGTTGCTCATCGCGTCCACCTCGCCGGCCACCTCCTGCTCACCGCCACCGTCGTCCTGATCCCGCCGGTGCTGCCCCGACGGGCTCGACAGCATAGCCGGACACCCGAACAAGCTCGCTGGCGCCCTGCCGCAGCGGAGGGAGGAGATTGTTGCGCGGCTGGTTGCCCTCGGCGCCGTTCCGTTGGAGGCTGCACAGCCGGTGGCGTCTTCAGCCGGAGGAGCGGAGGGAGCAAGCGCGGCTGGTAGTTCTGCCGAAGGAGGAGGGTGTGGCGGCGCAGCTCCGGGCGTGGCGGCGCTCCCCGAGCGCAGACGGGGGCACGTCTCCCGGCGTGGACGGGGGTGCGGCTCCGGGCGTGGCGGCGCGGACGGGGCTGCGTCTCCGGGCGTGGCGGCGTGGCTCCGGGCGCGGACGGGGGTGCCTCTCTGGGCACGGATGGCGGCGCATCTCCGGCACGGACGGTGTTGCGAGCGACAGTACGAGGGCGGTTGTGCAGTGACGTGGAGGAAAAAAGAGGTTCGCTCGGGAGAGAGGAAAACGTTTCGTTCACTTTCGGGAAGCCACCGGCGGTTGCAGGAAGTTAGGGAAGGGTGGCTTTTTTCCACTGTGAAGAATTTGCTTAAGCCGGCTGTCCCAGGAAGCGGCTTAAATTTCAGTTCTTTTGGCTTAAGCTTATTTTCACGGAGAAACTGTTGAGAAGTGGGCCTAAAGCTAGCTATCTGTTGCGTTCTCTTTTTTCTCTCAGTCCTGATGGAGGCGTGTGTCGTTCGTCTGGGCGGCGGCGGCGGGTGGGCGTGAGGGCGATGCCGCGGTACGCGCATGGTGATGGCCGGCCGCCTCCCAGCGTCTGCGACTCCGGCGGAAAACCTCTAAGCCCGAGAGGTACCGCGTCTTTCTTTCCACCCGCTTGACTCGGCATAAACCCTAGAAACATCGGTCTAGAATCCAGATGTGTTGCTTGCTTCCCATTGTTGGTCTCGTGTGGCTCCGTTCGTAGGGATTCTCAGAGGTTCATTCCATTTATGCACATCACACTGTGTCGAATCGCTTCCGTAGGCAGTAGGCTCGAATATGGCTGCACGCTGCGGACACATCTGAGGAGTTCAGCTTGTTTGTTAGTGGCTCAATGCTTTGTGAACTCTTCTCATTGCAGTGGTGCTCTTTGAGATTTTTGTTTTATTTCCGAGCTGCTAAATGCTGTGGACATTTGGTCGAATTCGATACTGCACGCGAATGAACGAAGTGCTTCAGATATGACACCCTTTTGTCTATAGCTCTGGTTTTAAAATAATGCAGTGTATTGAAATTGTTTTTTGTTGGTTTGAGCACGTGTGCCACGCGATGCAGTGTACTGAATTTCTTGCTTATAGCGGGGCATACTCCAATGATGACTATTTTTCCTCGCATATCGTTCCAATTTCCAAAAGTGCATCCATGGATGCTGCAGATTATGTGGAACAGAAGGGACATCTGTGGAGTTTAATTCGTTTTTTTCTGCCAGTGCTTGTAGAAATCTTTTATTCGAGTTGTTCGATTCATGAACTATTTTCATGCTGCCAGCAGTTCGTACAATTTTTTTAATAGAGGCTTACACCTCAATCTCTTAATTAAGGAGAGAGGTGCCCGGTTAATTAGGGAAAATCGGGCAAAAACTAAGATACAAGCCCAATGGCCTATTGTCATGGTACACGACAGCCTCCAACTGGGCACCCTGGCCAACCTGGCAACCAACACAAACACCACGCACACCACCAAGAAGTGTAGAACTGTCAAGGTTTTATTGCTCAATGTTAGTTTGGATTGAAGTAGTGCAACACATTTGATTGCTTCCTTATCGCGTGGAACACTCCAGTGATGACTTACTTCACATCATATATCGTTCCAATTCCTGAAAACAGCATCCACGGGATGCTGCACATTTTGTGGAGCAGAAGGGACAACTGAGGAGTTTAGTTCGTATTTTTGCTAGGTGCTTTTGTAGGTCTTTTTATTTCAGTGTTCTTCGTTGAGTTGTTCAATGTTTTATTGCTCAATGTTTAGTTTGGACTGAAGTAGGGCAACACATTTGATTGCTTTCTTATCGTGTGGAACACTCCAGTGATGACTTACTTCACATCATATATCGTTCCAATTCCTGAAAAACAGCATCCATGGGATGCTGCACATTTTGTGGAGCAGAAGGGACATCTGAGGAGTTTAGTTCTTATTTTTGCTAAGTGCTTTTGTAGGTCTTTTTATTTCAGTGTTCTTTGTTGAGTTGTTCAATGTTTTATTGCTCAATGTTTAGTTTGGACTGAAGTAGTGCAACACATTTGATTGCTTCCTTATCGTGTGGAACACTCCAGTGATGACTTACTTCACATCATTTATCGTTCCAATTCCTGAAAAACAGCATCCATGGGATGCTGCACATTTTGTGGAGCAGAAGGGACAACTGAGGAGTTTAGTTCTTATTTTTGCTAAGTGCTTTTGTAGGTCTTTTTATTTCAGTGTTCTTCGTTGAGTTGTTCGATTCTGGCAATTTCGTTCATGCTGCTGACAATTGTTTGAATTCGACACCACAAGTGAGCATGCAGAGTTTTAAATGATTCCCTTCTCACGATTTCTTTTTTGAAATGGTGTGATGCACCAAATCTGCTTCTTCAAGGCGTGTGATGCTCCAGTGATGACTTATTTCACCTCATATATATCGTTCCAATTCCTGAAAGCGCATCTATGGGATGCTGCACATTGTGTGGAGCAGAAGGGACATCTGAGGAGTTAAGTTTGTTGGCTTTCTTGCGTAATGTCCGGTGAATTTATTGTATTTTGCCGTTTTGTTCTGGGAGAATTTGGTTCGATTTTAATCTTTTTTCATGCTGTCTGACACTTGTTTCAATTTCATACCCAGTGGAAACTTGTATGGAGATTCAAATATGATTGTTTTTCAAGGTTTTTTGTTTCGCTTTTGATTCCTTTCTCGATTGTGGGGTAACTTTGTGCGGAACATCCAAACATTTTACGAGCAATACAACTTCAGACGAAATCATGATTACAGAAACACTAGATATTGAGGTTGTTGGTCCAACTGGTGCAGACTCTAGGTTTTAGTCACATTCTGACATTGCATCTGTTGATCTGATGCTATTTGTTTTTTGTTCAACAGTTCGAGTAAGTTTATGCAAGCTTTTATTCACCATTCGACAAACCAACACTAGTTATACCTATTTGTTGTTCATTGCAGTCTTCATTTGCTCTGCACTTCATAATAATCTGACAATAATCCTTTGCTTCTCTGCAGAGTTTATGATCCAGATTCTCTTAAGCTCCTAAGCAAGGCAGGAGAGAGATGCTACCATGTTTGGTGGACTTGATGCCCAAGCAGCATTGAGTGACCAACACTACAAGAATCGTCCTTCAGCAGGCATGTCCGTTTGTGTGACCAACACTACAAGAGGAGAGAAGTCAGGGAGGAACTCCTTTACAGGGTTAATCTTCAAATACTTGCCTCCAAAGCAAATATGGCCTGGTATCAAGGATCAAGCACGGAAGCCAGGGTAAAAGATGATTGCAAGCAGGGCCAGCGAAGGGGTAATCCTTTCTTGGGCAGTTCTCTCTGCAGTAGGGCAATGGCTCAACTTACCAGCCTTCCCCTTTTTAAGACGTTTTGGCAAGCTTAATTAGCATGATTTCTCTGCATCAGTGGCCACAAGCAGCAGCTAGGCAGAGCGAATGTCCTGCTAGACTGCTAGAACACAGACCTTAAGCTTTGAGAATTGTGGTAAAATGAGTACCTTGTGTGACACTACTTTACTCAATGCATTGAAAGTGTACATTCTATGTTAGCTAAACGGCTGTAGTTCTGCAGAATTTGCATGTCCAAACAACCACTTGGACTTGCGACGTGCTGTCAATTGGGCCACATAAATGAAGAGAACAAGGTTATTACTTATTAATGGGTGGTAAGCTTGTCATGGAAGATTATCCATTGTCCGCCTTATTTATGTCACTTAAACCCACGTTATTTTCCTTAGTTCTTTCATCTAATAATCACACTCAATATACTGAACCGATATAAAATATCGTACTAGTCCTCCAGAACATGCAAGTATAACCATATGTAAATAGTATAGAATTACGACTGTATATTTATCAGGATAGGTTTCTCAATAGCTTCAAGATTTCTAATCACCTAGTGTACTATTAATGGTATATTTTACAAAGATCATGCTCCACCACGACAAGCATATAACAATTTGTAAAGAGAAAACGCACATGCATATCTAGCCAGATATGCATACAAATAGTGTCAATATTTCTTATCACTATGCACATCAATAGTACATTTAGAAAGATCATACTCCACCAACCATAAAAAAACATGCGTATTTAGCAAGATATGTGTACTGATCGCTTCAAGATTTCGTATTTAGCATATGCATTACTATTACATCTATAAAGATTACACCACCATGCACATATCTTAGCCTAATTAACCTGATTACTTACCCCGGTCCCCGGATATGAAAAGATCACATAGTCTCATTCATTTATTCGGCAGACATTACACCATATCATTCGTGGGACGTGTATAAATTAAGAACCCCTGTTGCTGGCCATCGCATCATCTTCATCTTCTTTCCTTGCCTGTCTAGGTATTGTACAATGGCTTTGCTGGCCAATCTCCTACTATCGCTTGTCTTGCTCGCCACCTTCTCTCCTACAAGGCTACTCTGCTTCGTGAATCCAGCTCCTGCAAGGGTACATGGGGAGGGTGCCACAAAAACCTCTTCCTATCATACTTATATCGTGCTTGTCGAGCCACCGCTCTCGAATGTCGATGAAGATGTATACCGCCGTTGGCACGAGTCTTTCTTGCCGAGCTTGCATGTTGATGAATCAGGCGAGCCACGCCTTATCCACTCCTACACCGAGGTGTTCAGTGGCTTCGCTGCAAGGCTAGCTGATGGAGAGCTTGATGTTGTTGCCAAGAAGCCAGGATTCATACGTGCATTTCCGGACCAGAGGTTAGAACTCTTGACCACACATACACCAGATTTTCTCGGGCTCAGGAACGGCACCGGGTTCTGGAGTGACGCTGGCTATGGGAAGGGAGTCATTGTCGGGTTGCTTGACACCGGCATCTATGCACCACACCCTTCCTTCGACGATCACGGCATCTCACCGCCGCCGGCAAAGTGGAAGGGCTCATGCAAGGCGGCTCGGTGCAACAACAAGCTCATCGGTGCCCAGTCACTACTGGTTGGAGACAATGACTCAGGTGACAAAGTCGGGCATGGGACGCACACCTCATCCACTGCAGCAGGGAACTTCGTAACTGGTGCGTCGTACCATGGCCTAGGAGCAGGCACCGCAGCTGGAATCGCTGCAGGCGCCCACATCGCCATGTACAAGGTGTGCTATGTTCTTGGATGTGACGTGTCCGCCATACTTGCTGGAATCGACGCAGCCATCAAGGATGGGGTGGACGTGCTCTCGATCTCAATCGGGAGTCCAAGCGTAAGTTTTGATCAAAACCCCATGGCCATAGGCACTTTTAGCGCAGTATCTAGAGGCATTATTGTGGTTTGCGGGGGCGGCAACAATGGCCGGAAGTTCGGTTCGGTCATCAACGATGTGCCATGGTTACTCACAGTCGGTGCTGGCTCGGTGGACCGAAGCTTCCGCGCTTCCGTTCATCTCGGCAATGGCAAGCGTATTGACGGAGAAGCGCTTACTCAAGTGGCGAAGTCGAGCTCAAATCTCTACCCTCTCCACTATGAAAAGGAGCGGGAATGCTACTATGACAATGGCAGTAACAATCTCATCTCCGGGAAGATCGTGGTTTGTGATGAAATTAGCGTTGGCCAGTCCACAATCCACAACATAATGGCCGCCGGAGCAGCTGGTGTAGTGGTTTCTTGCTATGATGGCTACGCTACTGAACTTAGGAATTACAACTCCAGTGTGGTGCAGGTGACCGCAGCTGATGGCGAAGTCCTGAAGAAATTGGCGAGCACCTCCATGGGTGCCACTCTGACATACAACAACACACTGATTGGTGTCCATCCGGCCCCAATCGTGGCATCCTTCTCTTCCCGAGGTGATAGCCCTAACACCAAGGGTGTGCTCAAGCCGGATGTATTGGCACCTGGGCTCAACATCCTCGCTGCGTGGCCGCCAAAAACCGAGTCTCCATTGGGGGTTGAAGAGGGGCCTTTCAACATAATATCTGGCACTTCCATGGCGACACCACACGTTAGTGGCGTCGCTGCACTTATTAAGAGCTTGCAGCCCGACTGGTCGCCAGCCGCCATCAAGTCGGCCATCCTAACGACGGCGGATGCTGTCAACATCACCGGTGGCTCTATCTTGGATTGGAATTACGAGAAAGCAAGCCTCTATGCCACAGGCTCTGGCCATGTCAACCCCGTGAGAGCCGCTGACCCTGGCCTTGTGTATGACCTTGACGTCATGGACTACGCCGGCTACATATGTTGGCTCCTCGGCGACCACGGCTTGGCAACCATCGTGCATAACTCGAGCTTGACATGTGCAAAGTTACCCAAGGTGAAGGGCGTTGAGCTAAACTACCCGACCATAATGGTGCCACTCACATCGACAGCCTTCACCGTGAACCGGACAGTGACCAACGTTGGGCCAGCAGCATCGACGTACATGGCAAAGGTTGAAGCACCCAAGTCACTAAAGATACGGGTCACCCCGGACAAGCTAATGTTCACCATGGCTGGCGAGAAGAAAACGTTTAGCGTTTCCGTGAGCGGAGAACTTGATAAAAAGGAGCACATAGAGGGCAGCTTGAGTTGGGTATCGAGGAAGCATGTTGTGCGGAGTCCAATCGCCGCTACGAAACTTCTATCCCCTTAATATGTTGTTTGATTGTTCTTAGGTCTTGATCAACTTTCTGAGTGTGTTCTCTATGCCAAATTATGTTCAATTTTAGATGACCAGATTTCTGTCATGGAGTTCAGAATTTGCAAAACCCTATTATCGTACAGGTGGTTCGCATGTCGTTATGTTTTTGTTCTTCGTTTTAAAAAGCAGACTGTAGCAGTAATTTGTACTGCTGTTGCTCTACAAGAAAACTGCACTAATTGTTGCAACACCACCCACCCAAAAAATAAACTTACGAGCCATCTGACTACCGCACCTACATATGTGAAAGAGAATGTTTTTATTTATCTTTTTTCTGACAAAGAAAGAAGTTCTGATTGGCTATTGTTGTACTCATTCAGCGTCTCGAGGTCCACACTAGCAACTTAACATCATCAAAACTGAGTTGTGCAACAAGATATTTGTGATGTGTTCTTGATGATGTGATACATGATCAAGGGATGTTCAAAAACAGATCGAAATCACAGAAGATTTTTTAAATCAATTGTAAAACTTTCCCATTGTCTACTATTTCTTTATATATATGCCATTACAACTTCATTACCGGTATGTTTGTTGGCTCTACTTATATTAATTCTATGTTTATTGTCCGGAAGAGAGATGGGAGCCGCCCGATCCTGGACATGTGAAGCTAAATGTAGATGGTGCCTTTGTGCAGGGAGGAGGTGCTGGTTCGGGAATGGTGCTTCGAGGTAACGATGGCGGTGTTATATTTGCAGCTTGCAGATCCTCCTTGGAGCACTGCAACGACGTCACTGAAGCTGAGTTGTGCGCTATCGAGGAGGGCATTCAGTTAGGACTCCATTGGACGACGATGCCGCTTGTGGTGGAAACAGACTGTGCCGATGCAATCGCGATGATCAAAGGGCAACTTCATCCATGCCTTCTGGGTCACAGCTATCAGACAACTTCTTAACGAAAGGAACACTGAAATCGTGAAGATCAGCCGTGACATCAACACTGTTAGTCACAAGCTGGCTAGATTAGGTAGGGTTGAAGCTAGAACTAGGGTCTGGCCAGATGGTTTCCCTTAGGAAATCAACATGGTTGTGACCAATGATGCTAACCCTGCTAGGGCTTAATGTAATTCCTTTCACCGCAAAAAAATAAATAAATTTTTATTGTACTACACTAAGCGTTTGTGTTAGACTCATATATTCGTATGTATAGTATAAATATCAGGTGACTATTTTAGTATTTGCACCATTTTTTTAGAATTTGTCATTTATTCTCGACCATACTGCATATGATCACTTACAATGGACATATCAGTGCATGCTGCATCCTAAAGGAGAAATTTTATTCGTTATGCGGTGAAAGATTATTCAGAAAAGACAGTGACTCAAACACGCTAGAGTATGTCGTCTCATCAGTCATCAGTCATCAGTCGGTGTGGCCTTGAGGTTGAGCGCCTTCACCATGCGCTGCAGGTTCTCATCCGAGGTGCCACCGGCACGAACGGCCTCCTCGGCCTTCGCCTTCCACGTCTCGGCGCTGCCCCTCACGCCGCCTTCCTCCTCCTCCACCCCCCGCCGCATCACCTCCCTCACTCGGCGGCAGACCTGCTCCCTGCCCACCTCGTCGTCCAGCCGCGCGCCGACGCGCCACACCTCGCAGGCGAACTTGCTGTTGGTGTACTGGTCCGCGAACCCCGGCCAGCACACCATCGGCACGCCCGCCGCGATGCTCTCGCACGTCGAGTTCCAGCCGTTGTGCGTCACGAAGCAGCCCACGGCGCGGTGGCGCAGCACGCGCTCCTGCGCGCACCACGTCGTCAGGCGGTACCGGTCGCCGGGCACCTCCGAGAAGAACCCGGCCTGGACGCCGCCGCCGTCCCTCACGGCCCACAGGAACGGGTAGCCGGCATCGGCGAGGCCGCACGCGAACTCGGCCGTCTGCTCGGGCGTCAGCACCGCGTGGCTGCCGAAGTTGAGGTACACCACGGAGCCGGGTTCTTGGGCGTCTAGCCACGCCATGAACTCGGCGTCCTGCTTCCATAGGCTTAGGCCGGTGAAACGGCCGTCGGCGGTTGTGGCATCGTCGTCACTCTTGGTGGTGTGGTGGTGGCGGAGGAGGGAGCCTAAGGGGCCGATGGTGTACACGCACGGGTACTCGGCGCGGAGGGCGGCGAGGACGTCGGGCTCGAGGTCCTCGAAGGTGTTGAGGATGATGGCTCCGGCCTTGGCGCAGTTGGTGGTCTCTGACTCGTTGAAGCGGAGGCCGAAGCTGTCCGGGTCGTCGGTCCTACGCAGGAAGCCGGAGATGTCGCCCAGTTTTATCTGTGGCATTCCAGGGATCCAGTCGATGATGGTTTCCAGCTCGGCCTCATCTGCAGGAATTAAGTAATTTTTCGTTTTTATACCACTTGTACAAATGTCTCAAATGACTTTTAAAAAATGATTTCGTGAGTATTTTCTGATTGCAGACACGGAGTACTGTACCTTTGATTGGGAAATATCCTTTGTCCCGGAGCTCCCGGAGCCTGGTGTGTCCCATGAGCGCGCCGGCGCTGCAGCCCCAGAGCACCATGCTCTGGAGCCCCAGCTCGCGCGCCACGTCCAGCGCGAAGCTCATCAGGAACGTCGGCACCACGCAGGTCACGGGCGGCACACCCGGCGTGCAGCTCAGCCGCGCGATGAGCTCCCTCAGCGGCGCCGCGCAGCGGCTGCTGACGGCCATGGACAAGCTCAGGCCGTAGTCCTGCGCGCCCCGCTCCGCCGCCGACAGGCCGTCGGGGATCGTCTCGAACCGGAAGCCGTCGCGGCCGCGCAGGGCCTCGGCGCCCTCGGTGGCCTCCACGCGCCGGTGGTTGTGCTCGGTGTTCACGAAGGTCACGTACACGCCCTGCAGGTGCAGCAGCTTCGCGAGCTGCAGCGCCGGGTTGATGTTGCCGGAGCATGGGTACGGCACCACCACGGCGTGTGGCCTCGTCCTCGCTGCCACGCCGTCCATGTCCGTCATGGCTAACAGCAGCGACGAGTGTACGGTGTGGGGGTAGGGATCACTTGCCACTGGCCACGTATGAAACATTATTTGTTAGCTTATTTGTATACTTGCGATGGCACCTTGGGCCACTGGCCACGTATGAAACATAGCCTATTTGGTTTGTCTGAATCCTTTTAATGGCACGTTGATTTGGAACCATACTTAACAAACAATCTATTTGGATCTTTACCCCCATTGTTCTCCATGCATGTCCATATGGCTTTAGCTTTTTTATATGCTTAACACGTTTTCTTGAAAGCATACAAATATGGTTTTACCTCACCACTTTACACGCCTGCACATATCTGTATACTTGTGATGCTACATTGAACCATACATAAAAAACAGTCTAACTTGTTGTTATCTCACCAATTTACATGTGGCGTTTAGTTAGCTTGTTTATATGCTTGCATAAAAATATATATAACTAGTTGTTACATACTAGCCACTTTCCACTCATGTACATATGGCTTTTAACTAGTTTCAATTATGTATGCAATGACACATTCAAACCATACATAAAAAACAATCTAACTTGTTGTTACCTCGCTAATTTCCACACATGCATATGAATTTTAGTCATCGTATTTATATGATTGTACGTATACATAAAAAAACTGACTTCTTGTTAACTCTTTTGCACATATAACTTTTGATTAACTTATCTATATGCTTACAATCACCCATTGAATTTATAAATAGAAAATTAACAACATGAATACAAAGAGCAAGGATAATCTAACACAACAAATATAATGATTATGTAGAGTATTCAAATCCATCATCATCCACCCGGTACCTAATTAAAAGCAATAAGAATAAGAAAGTTGCATCATCAGTATTCTAGTAACGAATAGTCGGACTACTCATAAAAACATCACCATGGAGATGCAAGAGGAAGTCTTGATGTTAATGGAGGGCGAAGCAGAGATCGCATAAGAAGATGGGATATAATTTTGTCCCCGAGAAAGAAAAGGAAGGCGATGAAACTCTTGAACAATATGGCAAAAGGTTGTACAGTCATGAGACCACATCGAAGAGGTGAATATATAGCTCGCAGTTGAGTCGAGGTGATGCCCCCATTGGCCCACGCAGGTCCCACCGATGGCCTATGTCTCCCTCTTCGGCAAGCTAGGTATTCTCCTCATGGGCTTTCGTCGAGTAGTTTCCATAAATCAATATGTTTAGCTTCATACACATTAACATATGAAAACCTTGTTTTATGCCAAAAACATTGCCTACAATAGTAGTTTTATATTTGTATTCTATACTATGGAGAAAAAAACATAAATCATAGCAAGGTGATAAGAAAAATTCCATACGATTTTTAACATAGCAAGGTGATAGGAATATTTGTAGTCACTGACACGTGGGGTCATCCAGGTGGCGGACGTGGGTCCACCTTCACATAAATAATCACGCCTCCCGCCACCAGCCAACCACTCCGCGCTCCACCCACCCCAAAAAACGCGCGAAAATATTTCGCCATTCCCGCGCTTCTCCCCCCCCCGCCCGCCTCAAAATTCTCCTTTCCTTCTTTCTGCTCAATCAATATCATCGCGCCGATCTCTCCAAGCCGTTCCCAGATCCCTCGCCGCCTCTCCTCTCCCCTCTCACCACCGTTCCCCAATTTCCCAGACCCTCAGCCAGCCGCCGCGCCGCCCGTCCGCCGGCCGTGCCCGCGACGCGTTCGACAGAAGGTCCGCCCGAGGAGCGGGAGCCGGCGGAGATGTACGTCGTGAAGCGGGACGGGCGGCAGGAGGCCGTCCACTTCGACAAGATCACGGCGCGCCTCAAGAAGCTCAGCTACGGCCTCAGCCACGACCACTGCGACCCCGTCCTCGTCGCCCAGAAGGTCTGCGCCGGCGTCTACAAGGGCGTCACCACCAGCCAGCTCGACGAGCTCGCCGCCGAGACCGCCGCCGCCTTGACCGCCTCCCACCCCGACTACGCCTCGGTACCCCCCCCCCTCTCCCTCTCCAGCCCCGTTCCCACGCGGAACCGATCCCGTCGGCTGCCTGAGCGGTTCGATGATTATTTTAACTGATCCTGTTCGTTTCTTGGCGATGTGCAGCTTGCGGCGAGGATCGCGGTCTCCAACCTGCACAAGAACACCATGAAGTCCTTCTCAGAGACGTACGTGCTTCTTTTTTTTTCGCATGTAGGAGGATTTTTTTGATGATCCGTGTTGTGACGTGGCTGTGTTGCTTTCTGGATGTAGCGTGAATGTCATGTATACTCATGTCAATGAGAGGACTGGGTTGAAGTCTCCCCTGATCGCTGATGATGTATATGAGATCATTATGAAGGTGCGCTCTAAAGGCTAACCCTGTCTTGATAGCTTGTGTCCTTTGACTATATATCATTGTCAAGGAGAATGTACTCACTCCCCGCCAAAAAAGAAAAAAAGAGAGAATGTACTCACGGTGTGATATGCTAAACATGATCACCTGAAACTACTTCACAGTTATAAATTGGTTAGTCATTCTGGTTGAACTGACATAAAACCTGGTTGTTCACGTGTAGTGTTGTAATTCATTAATAGAACAAGTTGTAGAATGATAGTTATCAGATGCTTCATTTCATAATGATGTATGTGATGATTGAGTTACTTACAGTATTTCTGATCGCTGTATCATTTCAGAATGCTACTCGCTTGGACAGTGAGATAATTTATGATAGAGACTTTGACTACGATTTCTTTGGGTTTAAGACGCTTGAGAGGTCTTATCTGTTGAAAGTTGGTGGAAAGGTTGTGGAAAGACCACAACATATGTTAATGAGAGTTTCTGTTGGGATACACAAGGATGACATTGACTCTGCTGTCAAAACTTACCACATGATGTCTCAGCGCTGGTTTACTCATGCTTCCCCAACCCTTTTCAATGCTGGCACTCCAAGACCTCAAGTACTGCATCACTACTACAAAATAATTCAAAAATTGCTTCTCCAATTGTATATTTATTTACTTATTCTTTGTGATGCAGTTAAGTAGCTGCTTTCTCATCTGCATGAAAGATGATAGTATTGAGGGAATTTATGACACTCTTTCGGAATGCGCTTCCATTAGTAAATCTGCTGGAGGAATTGGTGTCTCCATTCACAATATTCGTGCTACTGGCAGTTACATTCGGGGAACAAATGGAACTTCCAATGGAATTGTCCCCATGCTACGTGTTTTCAATGATACTGCACGTTATGTTGACCAGGGAGGAGGCAAGAGAAAAGGTAAATATCATCAAACTAGCCATACTTGTTCTACATGAGTCTTAAGGGTTCCTTATGGATTCCTAATTTACAGGTGCATTTGCTATTTACTTGGAGCCTTGGCATGCTGATATTTTTGAGTTCCTTGATCTAAGAAAGAACCATGGAAAGGTAAACACTCTTGAATACTGCACAACACACTGTTGGTTAGAGATACTAGAAACTGATTACCAGCTTGATTTGCCTTTTGGCATCTGATGACCACTACTAATCTGTACGGATTTGCTAACCTTATACCTTCCCATCTTAGTCTCATCATGTGCATTTTACAGGAGGAGAATCGTGCCAGAGATCTTTTCTATGCTCTCTGGATTCCTGATTTATTCATGGAAAGGGTGCAAAGTAACGAGCAGTGGTCGTTATTTTGTCCTAGTGAAGCTCCAGGTTTGGCTGATTGCTGGGGAGATGAGTTCAAGAATTTATACAAGAAATATGAAAGAGAAGTAAGTTGAATACTGGATACAGATATTTCTGTAAGTAACAGAAGGATATTTAATAACCTAGCTACTCAATTTCAGGGTAAGGCAAAGAAAATTGTGTCAGCACAGTCTCTCTGGTTTGACATCTTGAAGGCACAGATAGAAACCGGAACACCGTATATGCTTTATAAGGTAATATAGTTCACCAGGAGACTGGCTTGCTCCTAATTTTCAACTCTATAACACATGCCTTCTCTTACTGTAAGATGCAATGAACTGTCCTTACAAATACTTAACAATGCGCAGGACTCTTGCAATAGGAAAAGTAATCAGCAGAATCTGGGCACAATTAAGTCTTCCAACTTGTGCACGGAGATAATTGAGTACACAAGTCCCACTGAAACTGCTGTTTGCAATCTTGCGTCAATTGCTTTACCGCGTTTTGTTAGGGAAAAGGTATGTGTTGAAACCTACTGAATTCATTGGTCAGTTGGTGTAATCCAGTACCCTGCGTGTATAACATGCCATCGCATGTTTTGATGTTTCAGGGTGTTCCTATAGAGTCACATCCTGCTAAGCTTGTTGGTAGCATTGGATCAAAATACAGATACTTTGACTTTGATAAATTGGCTGAGGTTTGCTTGGCTCATCTTTACAGTCTATGCTTCTGTCCCATTATTCTGAATGCTACTAACAAATTGTTGGTTATATCACAGATTACTTCCCTTGTTACATGGAATCTCAACAAAATAATTGATGTTAATTATTACCCCGTTGAGACAGCAAGGAGGTCAAATATGAGGCACAGGCCAATTGGAATAGGGGTTCAAGGGTTAGCAGACACTTTCATTTTACTTGGCATGCCATTCGATTCACCTGAGGTACATCCCAAAGCTAACAAAAGTGGAGCCATTTCATTTTGTACTTCTCTGATACACATTATTATGGAATTGTTTCTCAGGCACAGCAGTTAAACAAGGATATCTTTGAGACAATCTATTATCACGCTCTGAAAGCTTCTGCTGAGATTGCCGCAAAAGAAGGTCCTTATGAAACTTATGTTGGGAGCCCAGTCAGCAAGGTTTGTTATGTCTGTGAATGTGACTGTCGTTTATGCTGAGTATGTTATAGAAATGTTGAAATGTGCATTTCACATAGAGAAATTTAACTGATGTAGAAAAAAAGAATTATTTTTGTGCTTGCCATCACTTGCAAGGTATTTAGGGAGATATCAGATTTTAGCATGATCTACTTACCAACTGCAGAGAACTTCTCAAAACAACTGTACCTGTGAGATAGGCCCTTCCCACTAATGCTGAATACACTTCTGTGCAGGGCATTCTTCAACCTGATATGTGGAATGTAGTGCCATCAGACAGATGGAACTGGCCAGCTGTAAGGGGCATGATTTCGAAAGTTGGACTTAGGAACTCTCTTCTTGTTGCTCCAATGCCTACTGCTTCTACTAGCCAAATTCTTGGCAATAATGAGTGCTTTGAACCGTACACGTCAAACATTTACAGTAGAAGAGTTCTAAGGTTTGCTTATCTGCTCATTGTAGTGTTCAGCTGTTGACATTCTGATGGTTAGACGCACATTAATTATTTTTCTCTTGGCAGCGGTGAGTTTGTTGTAGTGAACAAGCATCTCCTTCATGATATGACTGAGATGGGTGTCTGGTCTCCTGTTCTGAAAAACAATATTATCTACCAGGATGGCTCTGTCCAAAAGATCACCGAGATCCCAGATGATCTGAAAGCAATTTACAAGTACGTGAAATATGACCATCCCATGCTGTAGTTTTGCTAGGTGTCAGTTTATGCATATCTTAACTTTTCTGTATCATTGAACCAGGACTGTATGGGAGATCAAGCAGAAAACTGTTGTTGACATGGCGGTCGATCGTGGCTGCTATATTGATCAAAGCCAGAGCCTGAATATCCACATGGATCAGGCAAACTCTGGGAAGCTGACTTCCCTGCACTTCCACGCCTGGTCCAAGGTAAGCCTGTTCATTCCAATGCTGCTTTAGCATTCTGGTTTTGTTGAAAAGTTCAGCAGTGAGTGGTGATTCTTTAATTTCGCATGATGGCATCTTATTTACGTTGCTGCTGGCTAATAAAACCCAAGTGCATTGACAGAAACATAACTGTTTTTTTTTCTTGTGTCAGGGCCTAAAAACTGGGATGTACTATCTGAGGACGCGAGCTGCTGCGGATGCGATCAAATTCACGGTTGACACTAGTCTGCTCAAGGTAATCGGGGAACATTCCCCGGCTTCCTTTTCCGATAACTGTTGAACTGTAGATTTTACGTTTTTTCTAGTATTCACTCAACTGCGTGGACAATATTCTTACCATGAGTAACAACCAAACATGCAGGATAAGAAGCTCGTCGAGGAGGAAGATGATCTCGAGGCCAAAATGGCACAGGTGACCTGCTCCCTGAACAACCGGGAGGACTGCTTGGCCTGTGGAAGTTAAAGTCGTCTTGACATCCTACGCTAACCTATACAATCTCTTATGCTGGGTCGTTGTCTGACGACTTGACAATCTCTGTAGTAGTAAAGCTGCCTGAGCATGACAATCTCCGAACCTCATCGTCTCGTGCACTACGTGCCTAGGCAGCTAAGCCATTCATTGTGCTTGTACATATATATATATGTCATCTATATCTTCTCTAGAATGTATAATGTTTGCTTGGAACCTTTTCTTTAAACAGCAGTGCCTGGTAAGCTGAATTTATGGAGTTGGCAGTATTCTCAGTTTTTAAGTTTATGCATATCCAAACTATGGAATAGAGGGAGTAGTATATAATCTGTTGGAAGCAAATGAGATGTAACGGAACATGCTGTGTCTAACCACACACACTTCTGCTTAAGCCTAGGGTTTTAAACTTTTAATCGACCAATTTATGTGAACAAAGTGCAGTTTAAATACATTGTACTCCTTGTACGTACCAGGGAAAACACCAATCGTCAACTTGAAAATGCAAGAGTTAGCAATGCTTTGACAAATGACACTTGTGAGGCGGCACACTTCATGCTTTCACAAAAGCGTACAAAGAGTAAATTATTTAAAACCAAAAGCGCATATACAACACGGACCTAGCCCATAAAGCCTCAGCACTTTTGGTCATTATCTGTACTTTTCAATTTGATTTAGAACTCTTTATATACAGCTGCAACCTGCATCGCTTCCAAGGCAGCAAACAGCAAAGAAGCCAGAAAAGAGCAGCCGAGAGAGGAGAGAGGTTAAGAGATATGGGTCAGAGCCCCCTTATCCCGCTGCCGGTGGCGGAGCAGGTTCAGCCAGTGGTGGTGACCGGCGGCACCAACAGGTGATTACCTGAAACGCTGAGTTTATTTAACTGAATCTGCCTCGGCTCCTTTCTAGTTCTTGCTGCTGTTGCTGCTAATCGTCATGTGAGTAAGGGAACTAATACTGAGGTGAGCTTCTTCATGTTTATTCGAGAGTTGTGTGTCCTAATTCTTATTATTTCCGTTGGAAAAGGCGACTTGTTATCAAAGCGCAGTAAGCGTTTATGACGAAAATAGTACACTTCCTTATACAAAAAATGGCAAAGATCAAATTACTACCTAAGATGTACCTGTTGTAGCTGGGAAAACAATTAGAAAAAGAAATTAAAGCACTGCAAGGATCGTATGAAGAAAGCATATATGTAGATATATTGCAGAAATTAATGTCATATACACTAAATTCCTGCAGAAAGCCAGGATAGACGAACACCTAAAAATTGCCATCTAGACAGAAGAAACACATCAATTCTAGACACAAGTAGAACATATATGTGAAAAAACATCATGTTTAATTTTCTCCAAAGTTCCTATGGAATGTTACACACGAATTTTAAGGCATTTCCTGCTGAGCTATTCCTTTATTTCAAATGGCATCACAGAATTTTCCGCAAAGAAATTAAGTTCTTTTATAAGTTATATGCGTGTCCTTTGTTCCAATGCTTTTAAACCATATCAGTTTTCTTTATGCACAAGAGCACGATATATGGCACCATGTATCTATCGATCTAGGTTTCTGGGTGAGCGGACCAGTTAGATCTTAGTATAAAATAGACATATAAATTTAAAAGTGGACTATTTATTACTACTGGACCTTTTTATATCTTCAAGCCGCAGGAAGGAGCAGCGTGGCAAGTCAACAAAAGCTACAAATAAATATTACAAGAATTCAAGCAAAGATGATCTTGTTTTAAGGGTGACGTTGGAATCAATCACTAGATTTGGATAAAACTGCAATCTGTTGACAAGAGGAAAATATGTGAGTTTTCCAGGCCAAAGTTGTAGACACTAAATATGACCAGAGAAGCTTCTACTATTGTTTATAGTTTATATATGCTTAGACACATATGTTTGTATCTGAGTAAACATGTCATTTTTCTGTGTGTATTTTGTTGTTTCTGTTGGGAGGTTTGTTTAATTAGCAGGGCTAAAAAAGAATTGAAGAAAATATACTTTTGTTCTTTCTTCAATGCAATGTTTGTTTTGAATTTTCCCTAAACAATGAAATCTTTGTGTTGTTTCAGGAAATTACTAGCGACTGCGCAAATATAACATGGTGCAACTGCTCCGCTTGTCACCTTCAAATTTGTCAATGAAAGAAGATCAATGTTGCATCTCAAGGCCTTGTACTTTTAGGCTTTTTGCTTATTAATGATCTGTATATTAGTTCATATATTGTCCCGGCTCGTAACTAGGAATGGTGTTGTACTAATTTGTGGTATACATGATAATAAAGATACTTACCTCCGTTCTGAAATATAAAATGTCTTGGCTTTCTTTTTTTGAACCGTAAGGGCGGGAGCTCCCACATTGCATTATAGAAAGAGGGAAAATAGTCTGATTAATAAGGGAAACCGGACCGAAAGACCATAAAAACACAGTTAATTAAGGGAAACCGACGAAAACCACACACCACACAATGCGGAGGGAGTATCGAGTATTTCGAACTAAAAAAACGTAGACTGAATATCTAAGACCCATCTCACCTCGTCGCACAAAAAAGAATCATCACCTATCTCAAACATGAGTCGTAATGTACTGCTGAATAGCTAGTACTCGAAAGTCCTGAGCTTATGTAATTGGCCGTACGTACGTAGCTAGGTTCAGGAAACAACTAGTATGATAACATATCCCTATGAATAGCTCGGATCAAAGTATTTCTATCTGGGCAGCCGTAGCGATGCCATCTCTGAGCTTCTGCACGAGCACGTCGACGTCTCTGCTGGCTTTGGCGAACCTGAGCCTGGAGCAGGCCAACGCCGGCCACCTCGGCAACGCGTGCGTGCACCAGTCACAGCCCAGGTCCTCGACGCCCATGGTAAGTTTCTCCAGCTTCACGGCCGCTTCCAAGATCACTCTCACGAATGGCACGTCCTTGGCCACATGGAACGCGCGGCGGATCGTCACCTCCTTCAGCCGGCGGTGCCTGAACCCCGGCGACAGCCGCACCCTCTTGTCCGGCTCCGTGTAGAGTATCTTGTGCCAGTCGGGGCGGCACACGTGGTTGAAGATCTGCATATGTGTCATCAAAAAACAATATGAAACTTCAAAGTGACTCGACTGAATATGGTCAAGTACCCGATGCACTGAATTATTGTGGAAAATTACTTCTCGTGATGGCGTGTATACCTCGATGTGAAGGATCTCTAAGAGTGGTGCGGCTCCGAGTAGAAAGACTGCCCATGAAAGGTCGCAGGTCGGATGGATCTTCTGCAGATGGAGCTCCTTTAGCCCGCAGAGTGTGGCTCTCAGATATTTCGGCAATTCTGGTTGCACCCAAATCTACAATATGTAGGCCGTGAGTGATGTACAAAATCTGAGACAACGTAACAATGCACATGCATGCATAGTTGCATACCTTGGTAGCTTCAAAGCAGAGCGTGAGCACCTGTAGCTGGCGGCGCTCGAGCATGAGGAACTCGCTGAGCGTCCACTCGGCATGATACTCGCCGCCGTATTCTTCCTCGTACTGCTGGTACTGCAGGGTGAGCTTCTTGAGCTTGGGCGTCCACCCCAAGGACGCCGGCAGCGGCTGCGGGCCCTCCTCGTCGTCGAGGAGCACCCGCCACCCGCAGTGGAGCTCCACGAGGCTGGGCGCGCGCACGACCGCGACGCCGGGGACGTTGCACTCGAGGCACAGCAGCGTCCTGAGCCGCGACTCCGGCGGCGCGTCCACCACCATCACCGTCGTCCGCGGCACGAAGCCGCAGAAGCGCATGGAGAGGAACTCGAGCGCGCGGCAGTGGCGGACGAGGTGGGTCACGGCGTCGGCGTCGCGGAACCTCAGGTTCTCCACGGAGAGCCTGGTGAGCGCCCGGAACGCGCGCGGGCAGCCGCGCACGAGCTGCGTGAACCGCGCGCCGTAGCCGAGCATGAGCTCCGCCGTCGCGTCCCACGTGCCGCAGAGGTCGCGCGTCTCCGTGAGGAGCTCGAGCTCGACGGGGCCGCCGGCCTTGAGCCTGCCGCTGCGGGCCGCCTCGCCGACGAGCCTCCCGACGCGCCGCAGCAGGTCGTACCTGCTGAGGATCGTCTTCAGCTTCAGCGTCTCGATGACCCGCGCGCTGGGTGGCGCCTGGAGGTAGTGCCACAGCGCCTGCACGAAGCCCTCGCAGGCGTGGTGCTGGTAGGGCAGGTACCAGTCCTTGCGGCGGCGCCCGCGTGCTGGCGGCCCGGCGGCGCACCAGCCGGCGGCGAGGAAGAAGTCGCCGACGTACAGGGAGACGTGGCGGACCTGGTACCTAGGCAGGTGCCGCCACTGGCGCGAGAGGATGCAGGTCTTGGCGGCCGTGTAGACGTCGCCGGCGTCCACCAGCCGCTGCATCATGTCGAGGAGGACGTCGTCGGGGAGGCTCCTCAGCCCATCGTCGTCCTCGCCGCCACCGGCCGTGTCGCAGCTCATTGTTGATGGCATCTTTTCTTCCTGATCTCCCGTAGGCAGCCGTGTTCGTCGGTGGGGGGGGGGGGGGGGGGGGGGGGGGGGGGGGGGGCTCGTCGTCGGAGTTTGGCGGCGGCTAGGGCTCCGGTGGTGCTCTCGCCTGCACTGCATAGCATAGGTACGTGCGCTGTCCAAACTCGGTAATATATATACGGGGCATGCTACTAATCGCAGTCTCCCTCTCAATTCCGCTACAAGCAACACAGAGGATACGTATCATCTGATTTCATCATGAGATACGTGATCAAATGCTAACAAACAACTTTGAAATAATTTGGTTTGAACAATGGCAACTCATTTGTCATTTGGAAACCAATCAATTGATTTAGTTGCTATAATTTTATTTTAATTTAAACTGAAGGTAAAAAAGAATGTGATTTTCTTCAATTTGATTATAAAACTATGCTACTTTTTTTATTTAATATGGTGTAACATTTGTCCTAAATAATATGTGTCTCAACATGTTTAATCGTATAAAAAAAGACGAGCTATATGCGTACCACACCTAGTACTAGATGTGCAAATTAGTCCGTAAGTTGAAGAATTGGAACGACGGTACTACTAAAACTTATATTGGGGGTGTAAATAGGTCCATAATCAATATGAGACAGACATGTGTATTGTAATTTTTAAGAAATTACTCTTATATATATTTTTCCCGTGTTGTATGGTTTTTGGATGTTTTTCTTCTAAACCGTCCAACTTGTTCTTCTTTAAGGCAAAGCTTTTGCCTCGTTTAAAACAAAAATACCCAGTAGATACTCCGTACAAGAGTGAGTAAGAAAGTGTATATAAAAAAAGAGTGAGTAAGAAAAGGAAAATACTACTAGTCGAGTTGGGCTGGGTAAGAAGAAAATGTCCATGAGGAGACGTAGCACCTATCCTGGACAGGCCCAGGTAGAATCTGGCCCGGTATGGTACTCCCGACTGGACTCGAGGTTGCTCCGCGGAAAAGGAAGCCGGCAGCAGGGCAATGCGAGGCATTGGACATGTTTCCGGCGAAGAACACGGCGCCCGCCATCCCTCATTGGGCTGGCCCAATCTCAAAGCCGCCGGCCGCTGCGACCGGGAAGAGCCGTAAGCTGCCGGAGCGGGTTGCCATGGCGCCCATGGAGGCCGACCTCTTCTAGGAAGACGCGGAGCTGCGTAGGAGGATCACGGGGACCCTGCTAACCTTCCCTGAGTCCAGGGCGTTGTCGGCGAAGCAGCTGGAGGAGGCCGTGGACAGGGTCGTGAGAGAGTCCAAGCCGGAGACGGCGTCCGTGGCCGCGCCGGGCATGGTTCGGCTGCGGGATGACGACATCCGCATCTGGCTGTTCCTGCTCAGGGCCCCCTCGATCGGTGGACGCCATCCTCGGCGTCGAGGCCGGGGGCGTGTTCCCGCCGCGGTGGATCGAGGAGAGGAAGGCGTACCTGGACGAGAAGTGCCAGGTGAAGAACAAGAAGCCCGGCGAGGACCTCTTCTTGGTGCACAAGGTCCGCATCGACCTGATCACCAAGGGCTACGTTGAGGTGCAGAAGGAGTACGTGCGGAGTGACTCGGACGAGGACGAGGACGATGAAGATGAATTTGATGCTTGTCCTTATGGTACCTATGGCCCTGACGATGAGGTGGAGGGTGGCGTGGTGCTGTTGATCTGAGAAGTAATGTGGCTGTATTGTTTAACTGGGCACTGGGGTCATGTCTCAATGTTTTGCTTCCGTTTTGGTCTATTTCTGTTTAACTATCCAAAATTATAACCTACTGTAGTAGGATCAAAATCATGAAAAATAGACCTTTTGTAGAAGGATCAAGCAACAAAAGCATGAAGATTAGACCTACTGTAGTAGGATCAAGCAACAAATAAGGTTGGGTACTGATCACCACTTGAACGGATTTAAAGTTTGATCTTGTGTCTGCATTATGATTCTTGTTTGCAAACTGTACTAGTGCAGTCTTAGGCAGTTGTGTGCACTGGATTTAGTCCCAGTTTTTTGTTCAAATTGTTTCTCTGAGCATAATTTGAGTGGTTCTTACTCCACTTGGTTTTGTTATCATCTGATTGGGAGATGATTCAGCTATATGAAAAACAACCATCTTTCGGGAATGAAAATAAATCCAGTAAACATTCTTTGTTGGTATCCTTCTTTGTTTGCATCTGTTAGGAGTATTTGCATCTCTCAATTAATACTCCTAACATTTACTTATGTGCTTACTCCAACTTTGCCTAATTGTGTACCACGACTTGTAGTTACTCTTATTTCAGAAGCCACTCGTGTGCTGCCCAGTTGCTGAATTACTGTGATTATTTGCACAACCAGGACTCCAATTCATGCCATGATTGTAAAATGGTAGAAATTGTGCGAGTACTCAAATTCAAGTCATGTAAGCATGGAGACATGGAGTACTATACTGATGCAATGGAACAAAGTGGATTTATTTGTGAAGTAAAACTACTCCATCAAACCTGCTGGATGAAAACTACTCCATCAAACCTGCTACTCTTATCACTTGTAAAAACTGCAGACATTGTGATCATGATATGCCTTGTGTATTCTTATGTATAGCTTGGTTAAAATGTATAGCTATGGTTTCCTGTTTTCAACAATTTCGGTACATTTCGGGACGAGGGAGCATACCGAATAAGGGGAGCTATTAGCAAGGCAACTAGCAGCACCACAATTACGTTGTCACGCAGTACAACTTGTGTAGATTAAGTTTCACTCACCAGACTTGTGGTTAAACATTGAGATACAGAAAGCTAATAACTACAAAGATTTACGGGTAATGTATCGTGGTTGTTCATTATTTGTGTTTTGTGTCAATTTTTCTTATTTTAAAAATTACACCCACTACTATTTAGGAGATAAATTATAACATTTTTTTAATTAGTTTCATAACATTTTGCTTTATATATATTTATAAAGCAGGGCGAAAAACTGTTTTGAGAGGTGTATAATACTATTTCTGGATAGACTGACAGTGAGGGCCCACCCTATTCGCCCCCTCCCATCCCAACTGCAGCTCTCTCCTGCGCTCAGACGAGACGCGGACCAACGTCAAGCACACCCACCCAGCTTCTAGAAGCCGCCCTCCTCGGCGAGCGGCGCTAATGGCGCTCGCGCTGTCGACGCCCTTCGCTCCCTCCAACCCGGCGCCCACCACCCGCGCCTCCGCCGCCGCTTTCCCTCCCCGTGGGGTCCACTTCGCCGCCGCCGCCGGCAGGAGCGGCGGCGTCGGCCTCCCGCTCGCGTGCGCCGCTCCGAGGAGCCGCGGGCGGAGGCGGCGCGGCGGCGGACTGGTGGTGTGGGCGGCGGCCGACTACTACGCGACGCTGGGCGTGCAGCGCTCCGCGACCATCAAGGACATCAAGGCCGCCTACCGGAAGCTCGCGCGCCAGGTGTTCGACGCTTATCCCCTCTAATTAGAGCCTCAGTTTTACTCGTTTTATGGAACTATAGTACTTTTTTTATTAGTAGTTCTATGCGGAGTTCAGTTTTATGTCATCGTGTTGTGTGGATAAAGTAGTGTGGATAAACGGCATTATGTGCTACTTGCTACAATAGACCAACTTCTTGCCTATCTTGTAAATTCTAGTAATCCATATAGGTGAATCTTCAGTATTTGAAGTTTGAGGTCTCCTGATATTTCGGGAGACCTCAAACTTCAAATACTGAAGATTCACCAATAGTCTATAATTGTTTATATGAGAGGCGACAGTCTTTTAGAGGTAGACAATAGAGTAGAATGAGTCCTGAGGCCATTTAGAAGAATTCTGCGTGGGATCATTTCAGTTACATCCACATGAACAAATCATGGTGTTTCCTTTCCTTTCTAGCGTCCTACTCCAGCAATGGTGATACTGGAACCATTAACATTGGAGAGCACAACTATCCTACCCAGTGTGCACTGTGCCACGTGGGAACCAACTAGCACCATTGAGTTGCTGCCATGCTAGGAGCCTAAATTACGATGCTACTTAGGCCTATGTCTACATATCCAACCCAATGTTTTTTCCTTTTGATCACATGCCATTTGCAATAGCTAAGTATGGGGCCGTTGGAGTTATCTTTGATCATTGGAGGTGACATTAGATGATATGCTTGTGAGTTGTGGATATAGATAGATCTTCAAAGGATCTATGTCTGTTTCATATGAATCTGGCTGCAGAAGGGTGCTGGAATACCATTACAAGCCCACAAGGTATTGTTTTGGACCCAAGAGAGGATCTTATAGGTCGTAGATTATAGAAGAGTAGTGGGACTAAGCACTTAAGCACCCCTCCCTGATAATTAAAATTTTGAAGCGAGCGATTTATCACTTCACCAAGTAACATGGTTTGTTCTATTAGCAGGTTCTAACATGATTGTGTACATTAGTTTTAAGCCTTATTAATAAAGTTTAGTTGTGTCATTTCTCTCTCTCTACTTTGTAGTATCACCCTGATGTCAATAAGGATCCTGGAGCAACTGACAAGTTTAAAGAGATAAGCTCAGCCTATGAGGTATGCACTACATAGTTTAAATATTGTTCAAATCACTGCGTGTGAGCTAAAATCTAACCTACCCGGTAATCAGTTTGGATGGAAATGCCTGTCGGACTTATGTGTTTTTATGTCTTGGTACACTGTTTACTATATTTAATCAAGAATAAAGCCTTTATGTTTCCCTTTTTCTCTTTATTCCACGTTCTGTACCGCTGAGTCTCATTTTCATCAGGTGTTGTCAGACGATAAGAAGAGAGCGATGTATGACCAGTATGGTGAAGCTGGGGTTAAGAGTGCGGTTGGGGGTTCTGCTGGAGCTTATACGGTACTGCTTTTCAGCTCCTCTTTGTTCTAGCATTTAAATGAAAGTATCTTTTAGTGTGATAATATGTATGTTAACTTGAGTTACTTGGCTTATAAGATAGTAGACTGAAGTAACTACTGCATGCCTTTTCTGCTTAAACAAGGCTTGAGTTCTTTCCCATTTCTCTGTGCAGACTAATCCATTTGATCTGTTTGAGACATTCTTCGGAGCAAACATGGGTGGCGGTGGTGGTGGCTTTTCTGGTATGGACCAGAATGCATTTAGGACACGTAGAAGGAGCACTGCTGCTCAGGGTGAAGACATCAGGTTTGTTGTATTCAGGGTCCAGGTGTTTTTCTAGTGAAACGGACTTGCTAAAGCTGTTCAGACAATTAGTTAATAACATCGTGATTTCTGATTAGCATGAATGTGGCCGCAGCTGCATGTTTTTGAGGTCCAGCATTATTTGCGAGAAAGCAGTACCTATGCATTCGAGGTCCAGCATTACCTGCAAACCAATATATATTACTAGCATGAAATTAATCAAATGATAGTACTGTCTTGTGTTTTGATCTTGGCTGTCTATTCGCAATCGATATTACACTTATTTGTGATTCTGGCATATTGCTTGTTCTTGTGGCCAAGGTAGTTTGAGGAAAGAAACCAAGGCCACAGTTCCACCAAATTAATCTACAAAGTTGTAGATGTAATTTATAACATTTTTATATATAATCTAGCTTGATTTCATGACTTAGCACATATTTACTCTACCAGATATGATGTGACTCTTGGGTTCTCAGAGGCAATATTTGGAACAGAAAAAGATATAATATTATCCCATTTGGAGACTTGCGATACTTGTAGCGGTTCTGGTTCAAAGGTTGGCTCAAAGACAAGAATATGCTCCACCTGTGGTGGGCGAGGGCAAGTAATGCGAACTGAGCAAACACCATTTGGTCTCTTCTCCCAGGTAACAATGAATCATAACTGACAACATTGTCACAGCTTTCATGTTGGAATAAATGGCTTTGGGCTTATATTTCATTGAGGGTAGCGTCATAACAAAATTAAACATTAGCAAAAACTTGAAAATGAGATATAATGAAAGCAAATAATACTTGTACTGTACACTAGGATATAAACAAGTTATTTGTTTTAAGTGCATTCAAATGAGTGAATCATTACAGAAGTTGAAGTTCAACATTTAGAGTAGCAAACAAGAAAAATTGAGAAAGAACGGGGGCTAAAGCGGACTTTGGCAATGAAATATAATGAAAGTAAAGAAGATATAGTTGTACTACACACTAGGAAATAAATAAGTTATTTTGTGTTAAGTGCATACAAATGGGTGAAACATTACAGAAGTTGACCATTTCGAGTAGCAAACAAGAAAAATTGAGAAAGAACAGGGGCTAAAGTGGACTTTACTTTGGCAATGCATCTGGGAGCTTAGCACCTATCTAAGCTATGCCCACTCCTGAACTATTTTGGCAGTAGGGTTCCTTTTTATTTCGAGAACACACATAAAAACTGATTTTAATGGGTTGAAACAGCCTGGAGATGGCAATGTGCACTAAATTCAGAACATGATAGATCTCCTCTTTGTTAAACTATCTTTTGATGTTTGTTTGATGCTAGATGACACTGGTATAGCATGTAAAATAGGCTGTATAAGGCTGTTGAGGCTCAGGGTTTTATTTTAGTACAGTATCAAAAAATCAGCTATGAGCAGTCTTGGTAGCCTGTACTTCTATGTTTAAGTTTTGTTCAATTTTATATTTCTGAAAATATAGTTATATTGTTGCATAAGAGCTTTTCATTGTCTTATTTTGTAGGTTTCTATTTGCCCCACTTGTGCAGGAGAGGGTGAGGTCATTTCAGAGTATTGCAGGAAATGCTCTGGAGAGGGGCGTGTTCGTATCAGAAAGGAGATCAAAGTAAAAATTCCTCCAGGAGTTAGTAAAGGTAGTACTCTTCGTGTACGTGGTGAAGGTGATGCAGGACCAAAAGGGTAAGCAAAATCATTTTCAGAAGATCCAAACATAAAGTTTATTCGCACTTCGCACTTCAATTTTTTTGAAACACTCGCAATTGATCATATTTGTACTACAGGCAATTATGAATCTTCTCCGTAGCTTTGTCGATCAATATGCTTAGGTTTACTTGTAGTCCACGTTACATATACTTGGAATAAACTATTGTTAAAATACGACAATTGAGCCGTGGAGTACCGCCAATGGCATTCACACAAGATGCACATATCACTCTTGAATTGATCTATTGTGTTTCTGTATTGTGTAGGTGAGTGGAAGTTTGTGCAGACAATAAATGCGTTAAGCATATGTAGGATTGTGAATTAACTCTAGAGCTATATGGATTTGAATTTGTATTTGTAGAGGGACATTGCAATAATTTATGATTGTGCCTGCAGTTAAGAAAAACTTCAGAAACTGTTTAAATATCATGTTTTTGTATGTTGTGTGCATTTCCTTAGCTTTCATACAGTTGTTCTGGTTCCTCATGCTCTACTTTTAAGTTTTTGTACCTTATTGCATTGCGTGGATATCCATATAAATCCATGCTCAAACCCTTTTTTTCTTTTGGGAAACAGAGGGCCTCCTGGAGATCTTTTTGTCTGCCTTGATGTAGAGGAGCCATCTGATATTAAAAGGGATGGAATCAACTTGTATTCAACTGTGTCGATAAGCTACATTGAAGCTATTTTGGGTACGGTTGAAAAGGTAAATCTTTCTCTTCAGGACTTTCCTTCTCTTTCTGACCATCAGTTGTGATATTTGGTTTCAGCTATACATTGCCTTTCTTCATTAATCACATATTCAGCTGAACGTAGGAGGTTCTCACTTCACCTATTTGATGATTAGAACAACTCAACAAATTAAATCTCGACCGTACTAAAGTAAAATAGCTTTGGTTGTTTCTTTGCATTCTGATATAATTACCAAACTTCTAGTGCGGTTGTCTGTTGTGATGCCCTAAGTGTATGTGAGTTTATTCCAGCGTTGCTTGTGCAAAAGTGATATTTGGTGTATTTTCCTGCTTTGTGCGTCCTGTGGAAACCCTCCAAAACATGGTGATGGGCTCACAGTAATTATCAAACAGAAGAAGTGATAGTGTTTTATTAATTCCCATACCTGGATACATTAACTATATCTTGGATCGTGTTCAGCTCTAATTTCGATGGTAATAATTCCCCCTTTTGGGTTAAGATTCAATTTCTCAATCGTCAGGTCATTGTAAATGCAACGAAAGCAAATAAGTTCCTGATATTCCTTGCTTTCATGACCAGAGGAGGTGATCTCTTGACCTAGACTATATGCTACATTTGATTAGAAGCAAGTTTGTATTAGCCATGATTTTTCAATCATATTGACTTGAGTCGAGCTACTGTTATGCGAGGCCTGGTCAGATTTGTTTTGCTCGATCTGATTCAAGTTATTGTGCATTGTTAGTGGATGTTTGTTTCAAGTATGATGACATATTATGATTGTTCATTTCATGTATGGACTACTGACTACTATGTTCAAATTATGGTGTTGTGTGATCATTCCTTTCAAACTCTTATTGCAAGCAGGTCAGAACTGTTGAGGGAACTAGTGAACTTCGAATACCTCCAGGCACCCAACCTGGTGATGTAGTGGTCCTAGCGAAGCAGGGTGTTCCGTCATTGAATAGACCATCTATACGTGGTGATCATCTATTCACTATTAAGGTTTCTATACCAAAACGTATAAGGTAGAAATACACTTCTCGTCTCTTGAGCTTACTTTTTGAGTGCACAGCCAATACTTTGGAGCTATATAAGCACTCGATGCTTGCCTTTGAATTACAAATAAACTGGTGTTTCTTTCAGTGGGCGTGAAAAGGAGTTACTTGAGGAACTTGCGTCGATGACCAAAGGTGGTTTTGCTCGTGCACCTGTGAAGCCAAAGCGTAAGCATTCATAGATTAGATCCTTCTTTTGTCTCTCCAACTCTTCAGCAAAGCATTATTTCGCTGTAACTTCAATGGAGTCCAATCCTTATGGCTTGATCAGGAAGGATGTAAGGAAACTAAAGTCGTACATGTGTTTTGCAGCTATACGTCAAGAGAACGGAAGCAGTGTTAATCAAGAAGTACCACCAGATCAGCCTGATGAAGAGGAGGTTGACTGGTTGAAGAAACTCTCAGATTTTGCTGGGTAAATACTAAACTTAATGAATTTCTGAAGCAACATATCTGGTCTTTTTTGTGTGTATCGTTGCCAGGGGGCTGTATGATGTCCTCCAAAGCCCTGCTGATGACTATCATTTATCCATTGATTTTTCTGTCATTTCATGTTTTCTAAAAAACGTGTTTGTGTGGAAATTCATGGTAAAAGAGGACTTCAAAGGAAAAATCCTTCGATTTTTTTTAGTCGTCTCTAAACTCTTTTACTTGTCTCATTTCGAACGAATTGACTTTTATTCTTTATTCTGATCCAGTTCTGTTGTTGAGACAATTGAAAATTGTGTTTACTTGTTCTGGAATCCTTTATCTTTGATTTGTGAAATCCTTGGTTTAGACATTACCTCGGGGATTCATTATTCTTTTTTCTTTCAAAAGAGTAGCAGCATACTCTTTTTTTCTTAGTTCCTTAGATAAAACATCACCCTATTCTATAGAAATCAAATAAGAATAATTAATTCTGATATACTTTTCATTGAAAGAGTTTTCTGTATCTTTAAAATCATTATGCTGAATCTACTGGTGATTTACTATGTCCCCTGCTGGTTTCTGGTGCTGAAATTCAAAATATAAGTGAACAATGGAAGGACAAGTACAGTGCAGAGCAACTGTCAGTTTGGATGTAGATTCCTGCTTGTATGCTGTAGTTTGGCCAAAACCATGACTAAAACATTCAAAATATTTTTCACTTGTTTTTTTCTTCGGTGGTAGCAGTTGGATTTGCACTATCTTGTGCATTATTTTCTGACAGTGACTAAGTTCCTTGTTGAATTCTTTCAGATCCATTGTCAACGGGGCGTCCAAGTGGCTCAAGGATAACCTGTAGCCTGTAAATATTTACTTGTGAAGGATAATCTGCAATTCATCGGGATCCGTTGAGCTGGTGCATGTGTTCTGTTTGAGAGCTTCCATCATCTGTTACAGGCTGTGTAGTGGCAACGAATAGGGGGAGTTGAGTGAGTGTCAACTAATTTCATTGACGCTGTGTTTCGTTTTCGATACCCTTTGTAAAGCATAAATTTTGCTGTAGTGGCATCCATTTCCAAGAGAAGAGCATGTACCAGTCTCGAGTCACCTCTGTAAATACATACATTAATTTTTCCAGTAGAGCACATTGGTGCGTCAGGCTGTACAAGTTCATATTTTTGTTAACATGAAAAATTCAGAATATATAGACGGACACCCGTATCCTCAAGTGCAGTACTGTGCAACAGAAAATATTTCCTGGACACGCTCCCAGATACAAGAATGTTCATCCACCTCTACGCATTCCTTTTCAAATCTTAGCACAGTACAAGGTAAACGTACAGAATGAAGCTGAAGAAAGACACAAATCCTATCAGCTAACTGGAGACATCTTCGACTTTAATCCTCCGATGAGCTCAGCTTGAGCAAGATGAGGACGGCGGCCACCACGGGCAGGGACACCATGAGCAGCGCCTGCACGAGGTTCGGCCGCGTGAGGTCGGGGAGCAGCACGCTGCCGTACTTTATGGCCGCCGCGCCGCCCAAGGATCCGAGGCCCAGCGTCCACAGGTAGCTGGAGTCATCCTGGGTAATTCGCACACATGGAAGGGGGAATCGATTGAAAATGTCAAATCGCTAGTGGTACTCATATCGATACTGCAAAAGCTGGTTAGAAATCGTGCGACTGTATTCTAATGCTTCTGCGATGGAGCTTCATTGTTAGGGAAATGGCTGGTGAACGTGAAGATCGAATTCTGAACTCGTGATCGGAGAAACAGATTACACATACGGACGTACACACCTACACTTTTAAAGAATATGCAGACCATACTGTCACCGTATCTGGATAGAAATGGTTTGGGCTTCTGCTGAAATGTGTTTGGGGATGAATGAATGGATGAATGAGCTGACCTGCGGGATTGGCCCCTTGTTGCTGTCGTCGGCGCCGTTGGTGTCGCGCGAGAAGCGAGCGCGACCGACGGCGCTCCTCGCGGAGCGCCGGCAGTTGACGCGGAAGCTGAGGTGGGGCGACGGCGCCGCGCCGGCGATGGAGGCGGCGGTCGGGGATGGCGCGGCTACGGTGCACGCGCCCGGCATCGAGGTCGAGGTCGAGACGAGAGCGCCGACCACCGTCCGCGTCAGGAAGCGTTATCCACAACCAAGACACTCTTTTTATTTCTCGCGGGAAGAGCAGCTTGCAGTTTCTTTTCTTTTATTTTCCTTTCCTTGAGAGTGAACTGTTCTAGAGTAAGCCAAAACTGCTGTAACCCGTGGCCGACCCAGGATTTAACAAAGACCGGGCTAATTTCTAATACTACTTAGTTCTAGCAGCCCAAGAACTGCAAGTATGGAAATTGAATCTTCAGCTCATCAAAATTCAGTCTTTGCATTAGATTTAGAAACCTAAAGATTACCTCACACTAGCAGAGCCGGCAAGAAGACAGATGACTTAAAAACGATGAACCGATCGCCTTGATGCCGATGAGGAGATGAAGATCCTCCGTGACGAAAACAGGTGAAGAGCGTTGTTTGGGCAGCGGCAGCCAGAGGACTGTCGTTGCGGCCAGCGGCGGTGATTCCTCACCAGGGCAATGCGCCGACTGCAACACGGTCAAGTCGATAGGGCCACATGCATGACATCCAACTTTAATTAAACTTAAGACAATTATTTTAGAATGGAGCGAGTAGTAAAGATTCACCGGCAAAGCACACAAGACTATAACATGGGGCAGAAAGAAAGCACCCAAAATTACAGGAAAAGTCAGGCCCAGAACCACGCTCCATCTAGTCACCTGCACACTGATGAACTACCTAAACTCCAACAAACTTCGTGATGAGCCTCGTTCTTCAGAGAGCCCATGGCGTGCCAAAGAGCCCTAGCATGATCGCAACGGGCGAATACATGAAATTAATTAGACGTGCAACCAAAACTTGTCTGCATTACCCTTGATAAAAATAAATTCTGCAGGTATATATGAGACCCCAACCAAAATTTCCTATCATTGCAAAAAATGAAAAGGAAGATGGTCCAAGATCGAACAAGATGGTCCAAGAAGATGCTCATGCAGATGGTCAAAGAAACTCTGTAATTTTGATAACTATGAAGGATAAGGAGGACGAGAAGACGACGAAGAGGAAGAACTTGATCAAGAGTGGCCTCCACCGAGTCTCAGAATTTGCTACCATGGAGACAGCTTCAACATAAAGATGGCCTACAGCTTTTCCCGGTACCTGGTGGAGCTACTGTCTGTTCATCCTCGCTTCAACTTCGTCGGCTCTTTTGTTGTCTTCAATGATAGTTCTGCCTACTACTTCTCCTCGCAGAAAGGTCAAATGTGTCGTACTCACTACGGGAAACACAGCCCAGCCCGACGGCCATTTCAACGCCGACGGGGGCCGTCGACGTCACAACGTGAAACTGACGAAACGAAAAAACCGTCGGCGTCGTTTTGCCATCGGCGTCCTAGTTGTAAGGCCGACGGCCACCGTCGGGCTCGCAGTACCGTCGGCGTTTATTTAGTGAGCCCGACGGCCACCGTCGGGCTTACAGTACCGTCAGCGTCCATCTAATCACATTGTAAGCCCGACGGTATTACCGTCGGGCTCACTATACATTTTTTTCAGTTTTTCTTAAAAAATTAGATTACATTCAAAAAAATATATGAAAAATACTTAAAAAAAGGAAACCCTTTGGCATGAAGTCTTTTGACGTGTACTAGTTTTTAGAAAAATGATAAACTTGAGTTTTGGCAACTTTTCAAAACATAATTTTACAAAAATATCAATGATATACAAATATGCAATAGTTTTAACACATATGTGACCATTATCATGTCATAGTTTGTAATAAAGTGCTCATAATCAGCACATATATGTGTAATGGTATGTAAAACAACGTCGCCGAAGCGATTTTCAAAATTCTTTTTAGAAATATCATTTTCAATTTTTTTAAGTGTTAAAAATGACTTTTTTGTGAAGCAAGTACATAAAATATGGTCTAAAATGACACCCATTTAATTTTCACAAAGAGTAGAACAAATTTTATGGATAATATCTAAATATGAGGATTTTTTTTACTTTCTATCTATTCGCCTCTTTAATTGACTTTATGTCAATTTTCCGGAAGTAATTCAAATTTGAACTACAACTGTGTGATAGTTTGCTCTGAAGTTCTTACAAAAATAATTTTAAGGCACACAAGTAGTGGTTACAACATAGAACCGTCAATAGTTTTGAAAAAATCGACCACTTTTGATGAATAGCCATGCTCTCCATTTTGACCGTTTTTTGAAAGAAATGGAAAAATATGAAAAAATACTCAAAAAAAGAAACCCTTTGGCATGGAGTCCTTTTACGTGTACTAGTTAATAGGAAAAATGATAAACTTAATTTTGGCAAACTTTTCAAAATGAAACTTCACAAAAATATCAAACATCTATAAACATGCATAGGTTTCAAGACAAATGACCAATGTATGACCATTATCATGTCATAATTTGTGATAAAGTGCTCATAATCAGCACATATGTGTGTCATGGTATGTAAAACAACCGAAGCGATTTTCAAAATTCTTTTTAGAAATATTATTTTCCATTTTTTAAGTGTGAAAATGACTTTTTTGTGAAGCAAGTACATAAAATATGGTCCAAATGACACCCATTTAATTTTCACAAAGAGTAGAACAAATTTTATGGATAATATCTGAATATGAGGATTTTCCTTACTTTCTATCTAAATTCGCCTCTTTAATTGACTTTATGTCAATTTTTCGGAAGTAATTCAAATTTGAGCTACAACTGTGCGATAGTTTGCTCTGAAGTTTTTACAAAAATAATTTTAAGGTACACAAGTAGTGGTTACAAAATAGAACCGTCAATAGTTTTAAAAAATTCGACCACTTTTGATGAATAGCCATGCTCTCCATTTTGACCGTTTTTTGAAAGAAACGGAAAAATATGAAAAAGTACTCAAAAAAAGAAACCCTTTGGCATGGAGTCCTTTTACATATACTAGTTAATAGGGAAAATGCTAAACTTGATTTTTGGCAAACTTTTTAAAACGAAACTTCACAAAAATGTCAAACATTTATAAACATGCATATGTTTCAAGACAAATGATCAATGTATGACCATTATCATGTCATAGTTTGTGATAAAGTGCCCATATTCAGCACATATGTGCGTCATGGTATGGGAAACAACGTCACCGAAGCGATTTTCAAAATTCTTTTTAGAAATATCATTTTCCATTTTTTAAGTGTCAGAAATGACTTTTTTGTGAAGCAAGTACATAAAATATGGTCCAAAATGACACCCATTTAATTTTCACAAAGAGTATAACATATTTTATGGATAATATCTGAATATGAGGATTTACCTTACTTTCTATCCAAATTCGCCTCTTTAATTGACTTTATGTGAATTTTTTGGAAGTAATTTGAATTACAACTGTGTGATAGTTTGCTCTGAAGTTTTTACAAAAATAATTTTAAGGTACACAAGTAGTGGTTACAATATAGAACCGTCAATAGTTTTGAAAAATTCGACCACTTTTGATGAATAGTCATGCTCTCCATTTTGACCGTTTTTTGAAAGAAATGGAAAAATATGAAAAAGTACTCAAAAAAAGAAAACCTTTGGCATGGAGTCCTTTTACGTGTACTAGTTAATAGGAAAAATAATAAACTTGATTTTTGGCAAAGTTTTCAAAACGGAACTTCACAAAAATGTCAAACATCTATAAATATGCATAGGTTTCAAGACAAATGACCAATGTATGACCATTATCATGTCATAGTTTGTGATAAAGTGCCCATATTTAACACATATGTGCGTCATGGTATGGGAAACAACGTCACCGAAGCGATTTTCAAAATTCTTTTTAGAAATATCATTTGCCATTTTTTAAGTGTCAAAAATGACTTTTTTTAAAAGCAAGTACATAAAATATGGTCCAAAATGACACTCATTTAATTTTCACAAAGAGTAGAACATATTTTATGGATAATAACTTAATATGAGGATTTTCCTTGCTTTCTATCTAAATTCGCCTCTTTAATTTACTTTATGCTGATTTATGTTGGTTCTTGTTTGTTTTAAAAGACATCATTCATTATAAAAATGATGGCATGGATGTCATATTTGGATTCCTCTCATTTTTATGATCGACATAGACATTTTATTTATTAAATTCTGATATATCAATATGAAGATATGAATTATTTCTTATTAAATGGAAAAGACAAAACAAAAATAAAATAATTGATTATTATTATCATTCAAGTATTATTAAACATAGTTATTTTGTTCATTCAAATCTTATTTTTGAAATTTTAAAGATTAAAAAGTATAATATCTCAGATGAGGTCTAATATGATTGCTATCATAATAATAGCAACAAGGTATGACATCTCAACTGGAATCTCATTTGAATAGAACTCAATAGTTAAGCGTGTTTGGCCTGTAGCACTCTAATGATGGGTGACCGTCTGGGAAGTTTGACTAAGGGTGAATAGTTTGAGTTAAGATTATGATTAAGTGTGTGAGTGTATAGTTTAAGCTAAGATTATGATTAAGTGTGTGAGTGGATAGTTTGAGTTAAGATTATGATTAAGTGTGTGAGTGGATAATTTGAGCTAAGATTATGATTAAGTGTGTGATATGAGATTAAATATATGACTAAATTGAAGTTAAAATAATAATAAAAAAGTTGAAACAAAATAATTTTGAAAAAAATTGGTAGAGATGAGCCCGACGACATTGTTGTCGGCGTCCTAGTTGTAAGGCCGACGGTTATACCCGACGGTATTTGCGACACCGACGGCAACGACGTGAGACCGATGGATTACACGCCGACGGCCACCGTCGGGCTCGTGTACGCCGATGGTTTTTAGCGTGAGTCCGACGGCAAATGCCGTCGGGTTGGCCTGTTAGTCCCGTAGTGACTGTGGATTCATAGGTATTGTCTATTCATGTATGGATCAATATCTTTTCAATTATTTTTTCGGTATCTCCTTTGAATCATTTTATCACATTGACGACACTGACAGGCTAATTTGATACTCCGGTCACAGTGTGGGGCTATGGAGGAAGGCTTCCGCATTAGAATTGAAATCCCAGACGATGATAACATAACTGAAGCTGGGAACTTCTCCTTCACCGTTGATCCATATGCGTGCAACCGAGTTATAACTCGCACCATACCAACGAAACATTGTCGTAAAATAGATGTGGCTTTTGTGCCCATGTACCGTGCTATACAGGCAAATGTGTCTGTCAACCTTGATCTCACGGCTGGCACTGGCAGTGGCTCTAGCGCTGATGAGACGACCATCTACTACGTCTATGGTGAAATCACTGCACACCACCAACTCTACGACGACAAGAATGTCATGCTCTTTTTTTGTGGAGAGGAGGACAAATCAGAGGTTATTGACGGCGAAGTTCCACTGTTGCGGACATGGGCAGCTGTGCCAATATACTTAGATCCTCTCTTGACAATCAAGTTGAGCCTTCACGTTTCAACTAATCCGAAGCATGATCATGACGATGGCCGTACCATCTCATTCCATGGGGATCTTACCTTTGACCGTGACCAGTATGAGAAAACAATCTGCAACGCTGACCATGCATGGTGAGATCAAAGTGTCGATTACGTATCAGTAATTGCCCTCTAGCTAGCTGGAAATTAACAATGCCTTGTAAATTAGTGTGCTGATATTGTATCTGTTCCATTAATGTTATGTTACCGTTTATATGATATGATGATTAGCTTGTAATTCTATGCTACATTTGGTAAGTAAAACGTCAGATCTTTTATGTACCAAGATTTTCCATATCTCTACTATATATGACTAGTAAAATACCCGTGCGTTGCTACGGGCGAACAAAAGGACCTATTTGTCCATACACAAAATGACTCATCTCACTCTACTATCATGAACTAATATTTCGTCTTACACGATGAGCAAGTTCAGATAAAAAGGTGATCATGTCAAATTCAGCTATCTTCCTCCTAATTTGTGAATTAGTGTACTGAATTTGTGGAATCGCCTACCCCTCACAAGTGGTATATCAAGGAAAAGCAATTTTTGGCGTGTGCAACCAAAAATTTCTTTTGAAACCGATCTCCCTCTTTGATCCCAACTTATTATTTTGAGCAGGAAATTAAAGATTTGAACTTCCTTTCCTTCAAAAGAAGGTATCCGATCATATAAAAAAAAGGAATTATAGTAGCTTCCTCCTGACCTGCAACAGGTTATCTGGTGGCCTGTCTGCCTGCCGCCCTGCCCTTGGTAGCACCAGAGAATTATTTCGTTGCGGGCTACAGGGTAATGAGATCTACGACGCCACCTTGAACCAGACAGACGTCGGAGCTAACAAGAACAAGTTCTTCATCATCCAAGCTTTAGGTCTGTCCTCCTAGCTCCTCCGAGGTTTATGTGTTCACTTTATAAGTGATTGCTAATATATTTATGTGTTCAGTATGTAAGTTCTTCATCATCCAAGCTTAGGTATGTCCTCCTGAACAGTTTATGTGTTCAGTATATACTTCCTCCGTAGTCTTATAATAAGAGGTACCTCTTATAATTAGGGACGGAGGTAGTATTATACTATTTTATTACATAAGGCACTAAGGGCCTTTTGTATTGTAGGAATTTCAAACGAATTTTATAGGATTTCAATCATTAGGGATTTTGTCTATGGATTGTCTTTGGTTTAAATGAACAATGTTAACAAAATCCTATGGATCGGACTTCTGTGCCTCAAATTCATATGAATTTGAACATCCACTTCAAACTCTTTTTTACATTCAAGTGTGTATGATCGAAGCACTTTTCCTGTATTTTTCATGTGTTCTATCCAAACATCAATTCCCGCACTTTTTCTGTGTTTTATAGTCCTCTATTTTACGGTTGCAAATCTGTGAAATTCCTATGTTTTTCACATTCCTATATTTTTTCAACCCTACGATCCAAACAGACCCTAACTAATGTACGTTCATCATAGAATCTGATGATGGGACGAGCTTCATGGTTTACTGGAGATATGGGAGAGTAGGGTTCCGAGGTCGGACTGAGCTGCTCGGCCCCAAGCCATGAGACGAAGCGATTAGCCAATTCATATTTAAGTTTGCGGACAAAACTAATAACGATTGGTCTAGTCGTCGCCACAACTTTTTCTGCTATGCGAAGAAATACACCTGGATTGAAATGGACTACGGTAAAGCCGACACGGAAATAGTAAGATCTGCGTTAGCGACTATTTTACAAGTGAACGACCTTATATACATTTTAATAATTTTGTCTTGCAATTTTTTTTTCAGGATAATATGCAGAAGAATGATTTTTTAGAAGAGACCAAGCTTGAAACCCGAATTGCACAGTTCATATCCTTGATCTGCGATATTAGCATGATGAAACAGCAAATGTTGGAAATTGGTAAGTTGCTTGATTGCCAGTGCTTTTTGAACTCTGGTTTTGTACATTATTTTTTATTAGAAGACTCTCGTTGATTGTTCAGGTACCATTTGCTTTTACTAATTCGTTCATCTTGCCTAACCAATTAGGTTATAATGCTGATAAACTTCCTCTTGGAAAGATAAGCAAATCCACAATACGTAAGGTGAGTTTTTTTTATGCTTATGTGAAGAGGATACAAGACTACTGGATGAAGATAAATATCCGCAAATAAAAGACTGATAGATATGTTACTTCCCATTTTGTTTATTGATGTAGCTTATGGCATCATGCCAATTGTTTAATGAAAGCTATTTAACATTCGACGACTTGAATTTTGTATAGTAAATAATCAGCAGGTTTATGATCTATTATGAATCATGATAGTTGTGCAATGCATAATGGTATCCACCATCAGTACTACACTTGTACTTTCTGACCTTTGAACTATGTTTATACTTACCAAGATATTCCTGTCTTACTCTCTGGGTTTCAGTGAATTCTACACAGTGATCCCTCACGATTTTGGTTTTCAAAAGATGTGTAAGTTTCAAACTTTCTTCTCAATTCATCCTGCAACCAGGATTTTCTAACAAACTTACCCGACAGGTGAATTTATCATCGATACGACTGAGAAACTGAAAGCTAAGCTGGAAATGGTAATAGGCTACCATCTTTTGCTTCATTCTAGCATTTACAATAATAAACAATTTCTATTTTCAAGGATATAATTTAGCACATTGATTCTTCTGAAGAGATTCAGAACAGCCTCCTTTGGTCATTTCGAATGAAAAAAATATACATGTAATTCTTTTCAATGTTTGAAATGCATTGTAAGTTTGTAACTGAACATTCATATTTTTCTCAGTCGTTCATATCCTTAATTACCATAAACCCATATTTAACTCCGCCTTCATATGAATCTTACCACCTGTCTTGCTTTTTTTGAAGGTTGAAGCCCTGGGTGAGATTGAGATTGCGACCAAACTTCTGGAAGATAATTCGGCCGATCGGGTAAGACATGGATGAACAAATGTGGTGTACACACATGAAACTCTGGATTTATAAGTTCTTCTTATTTGTGATCTAGGACGATCCGTTGTATGCTCGATACAAGGAGCTCCGTTGTGACTTTACACCTCTGGAGGTTGATTCAGAAGAATACTCCATGGTAATACTTCTACCAAGAATCTATGTATTATGTATATGATAATGAGTTGGTGTTTGTTGTTGGTATCTAGGTGCTTAAATGGTGTCTTGATAACAACTTCAGTATGGGAATACCATTTATTTTCTGTACTGAAGTGATGCACACGTTCGTCACCTTTTCAATTAAAGGTGTTTTGGTACAAATTACTTCAGTGCTAAAGAGTTGCCAGCGTTGAATGGTGCTCTCTACCTGCACGATATTGAATAATAATTTAGCAAAGCAGATTCAAACATAAATATGTTCTTTACTATTCTAGAATTTCTCATGTCGCTGTCTTCTTACGGGCGCCATCTCTAGCCTAGAGACATAACCATGTAAGAACATTTATGCTATCCCGATAAAACCTTTTCTTTGCATGGTAGATAAAAACATATTTGAGGAACACACATGGAAAGACGCACTCGGGTTATACCGCCGACATAGTGCAAATATTTAAGGTGGCAAGACAGGGTGAAACAGAGCATTTTCATAAGGTTAGTTGATCTTCCTAATCAGCTATGTATAAGCACGCCTAAGAAAAACTGCGAAACTGCAATGAACTGTGAAATGGCTAATTATGAAACAAAATGTTCATGCATTTTATTGGCGCTGGAAATAGGATGCTTTTGTGGCACGGTTCTCGGTTGACCAACTGGACCGGGATATTTTTGAAGGGTAATTCGTGCTACCTACTGTTGTCACCACTTTGTGTTTACATGTGTAGAAGATAGCTTCACACAGCCTTCTTGATTTACGATTTACGAGTTACAGCTTACCATTTGGTCTTCATGGAGTTCTCACTTCTCAGGAGTATGAATATTACCTCTGTCGGTATGAAGTGTGAAAGATGGTGTTAATTTAAACTGATTTTTTACCAGGTTTGCGAATTGCTCCTCCTGAAGCGCCTAATAATGGCTACATGTTTGGGAAAGGAGTTTAACATGATCCTTTCTATACAATGTGTCAGTACTTATTAGCAACACAAAGAGCATACATATCATTGTGAAAATCTCTTGGTGCAGCACGAAAGGAGTTGGGAAGAAGGCGCCGGACATGGCGAAGTCCAAGATCACCGACGACGGCGTGATTGTTCCCCTTGGGAAACCTAAAAATGTTTCTCATGAAAAGGTATATCTTCCAAATATCCAACCTATGGCTAGCAGGGGTACATACCCAAGAAGCACCTGAGTTTAACTATATATGCGCCGTCTTGTCTCTGGTCTTTACAGGGTATCCTGAACTACAATGAGTACACAGTCTACGACGTGGACCAGATCAGGATGCGGTATGCCGTCCATGTCTCCTTCAACCCCGAGAAACTGTAGAGGGTATCGCGCCAAGGTGAAGCAGTGCTTAAGATCCTGATGACATCTCGGTGGAGTCCAATTCTATGTAGCACATGCATTATGTGCGGCAGAGGAATGTGGAGGAGAACTGTAGTTCACCTTCGATATTTTTTCTGATCAAATGACTTGGAGATCTGTCAAGGTTGCAGAGAAAATTTGTACAGAGTGTAAGATTTTAGATTTTAGATTTGTACAAGTCAATTTAATTAGGTCGGTTTGAGTTCTATACAAGGCAACCGATGCGCTATAAGCTTGTTCTCGTATTGGACTCTGAACATCTCGTGGAGATGTCTAAAACAGAGCGCTCAACAATCAGATACTGCAAAAATATCTCTTTTCTTTTCTTGACGGACTATTTTTTTTTAGAAATGCTATTTTTTTGTCTTGGATCACCGTGTGACCCATTTCATGTATGAGAGTGTTATCTGTTCAAGATCTCTCTTCCTATTATCCATCATCATATTATCGACCAACCTTAATTCCACCTACAAAATCAATGGCCACGTCCCTCCCTTTCACTTCATCCAACACAAGTATATACTCCCGTCATTTTTTAATGTAAGGTGTATAGTTTTCTAATAATAATAAAAAAAATCAAAATATAAGGTTACTGTGATTTTTGTATAATTTTAACCCTCCACGGATGAGTTAATTCCCTCCATGGAGAGATTTGATCGATCATTTTCAATTTGCGGCTGTTAGGGACTCCTCTCTCCTGATTTTTTTACAGGGGCAAATGAATCCACAATACCAGATTACCAGGTCTTAATATTCTTGCGAGAAAACTATACACCATAGATTAAGAAACGGAGGTAGTATATACAGGGAGGGACACAGCCCAGGAACCGGCTCTCCCAATGCAAATCACACCATGTACGGACACCACACCTCTCTATCTATCTATTAGCCAGATCCTTTTACAAAGTTGGAGTTCCCGTTTTATCTCCGCACTAGTACTCTTTGACAAATACCCTGCTCATGAAGTCCCGGAACCTCTTTGAGTAGAGCTTTGGGTCGACCGCAGAGATCGAACCGGGGTCTGTCTGCAGGGACTTGTAAGCGTGCTCTAGCTTCTTGCTGATGTCGTAGTCCCGGAGGATGTCAATGATCCCAAAGTAGAGAACGACGTCGTAGCAGGCCTCCACGTTCCTGAGGCTTCCCCCACCACCGGAGAGAAACGAGTCGGTCTCGCTCCTGGGTGTATGCTCTGCTCGAGCCAGTAAGCATGCACCCAATCTAGCCGATGTTTTCCTGTAGTCACTGTAGGAGACCGATTAAAAATCGACTTGGAGTTGGAGTTTCGGGGTGCCCAGTTGGTATTGCGGAGAATGATCGACATGGTAGAATTAAGGCATCATGCTCTCCCGATAATAAAATGTTGCTTTGGCAGTTCAAAGTGTTCTCGTGGTATGATATTCACCTAAGCCTACTTAAAGGAACTTTACTATTTTTTGGCATAAAGCAGTTATCTCACTCAGTAGAGTCCTGAGATAGCAACACCTTTGATGACAGGGAAACAGTAGGGAAGACATGTTCTGTACATAATAATATCTTATGAGTATTAAGGAACAGTTCTCTACAGAAGGTAGATAAGTCGTTGCAAGAAATAGAGTGAGCTCATATTTGAAGCAACAGATTTAACCTTGCAGCAAATCCAGAAAAATGTATGATGTACTTCACCAGATATTTAAAGGGGTGACATCAAATATCATTTTCATGTGACTGATTTGATGTTAATAGGTATCTTGCCATAGCAAAAAGAGGATCCAAAGTTTCTTTTTATTAGTCTTAGCTTGATCAAGACGAATACTGGTACTATTTATGACTATATGACAAGATTTAATTCAGGATAAACAATATACCTCATGGGCCAAGAAGCCACAGAGATGCATACGCCCAAACACTAATTATGACATACCTGTGACCAAGCATCCTGTCTAAATGTTTAGCTGGTAAGCACAGCTCAGGCATGCCAACACTGCCTTGATATGTCGACACCGTGTTGGCTGAAGCCTCTGGTAATAAGATTGTTGTTGTTAGGAAAATCCCATAATGTCGCTATAGTTTCCTATGTCGCGTTTACCAAAAGCGAATCCGTCAAGCAACATCGACTTACCGGGAGAAGTGGTCAAAGTATCTGATCCCATCTTTGACGCATGGGTATCATCACAAAAGTGAACTCCAACCAGTAAACTGTAGTCCATAATGCCCTCTGATTCCAAAAACACGCAATCTCGTCTAAGCTGCCTAAACAAACAATAACATCATGGCAGAACTCAGTGCTGCTGTTTCATCTGAAGACAATATAACTTTCCTAGCACGAGTGGGAGGTTAAAAACTTACTCATGAAGCTGTTTATACCGAGACCGCTGCATCTGAAATACAAAATCGAGATCCAGGTCCTTGAGTGTGGTTGCTTCATCAATCCTTTGTTCAAACTTGTCGGGTTTTCGACCGTAGGAGGAGCCTTTCAGATCATAACAACGATGGATCCGGTGCTCTGAGGAGAATAGATTACCCATGACGATAAACCGCACCTTCAGAAGAACAAAACAAGTGTCATAGACCAAGAACAGGTCAGGGGCACTAGGAGCCGAAAATGTGGTTGTTGCCTTGATTACGGCTAGCATGACACACCTTCTGCCCACCATACGGCTTCACAGAGTGAGCACCGTAGAACCTGGTGATGAGAGAGCTCGTGTATCGCCTTACGTGTTTGTAGTAGCTTGGCAGCATCCGAATCAGTAACTGCACACCCAGAAACTGAATTCTGATCAGCAGAAGTAACAGAAAACAGAGCACGCCAGTAATAAGAAACATCAACGTTACTGTCACCTTCACTTCTGATTTTTTTACCGTCTTGATCATGAACCGCTCGTCCTGTGTGAGGTAGAAGAAGCTCCCGCTCTTCCCTTGCGAGGAGAGCTCCCACAAGGCGTCGTCGCCACAGATCGCGAGCATGTAGTCCGCTGGATCGACGGCGAACAACTCCCTCATATGCCTGCCACACACACACACATAGCAAGTGAAGGATCACAGTCAGTTACATAGCCTGCCTCTGGTGTTTGGACTGAAGGTTTGACAGGGGAACCAGACCACCTGAAGACCATGGGGCAGTAGTCCTTCCACCGGAAGTCAGAGGACGGATGCGGAGGCGTCAGCCTCGACCCCGCCGGCGGGAACCGCGTCCAGAACTTCTCGCCGGGATCGAAATCCGCCCGCACGAGCTCCCGCGTTGGCGACCGCAGATGAATGGAGTACTAAACCATACATAGTTCGTTGCCACCAATGGTTTTACACAGATTACGATGGCCCTAAAAATTGTTTTTAAAGAAGTCTTCCTGTGGTCGCCGAAAGAAGATGAGACACGATACAGCATTTTCTCCTTGGAAAACCGCTCGCCCCCGGCTCCTTATAGTCAGATGCATTCGGCTCCACCTGACTCAAAATTTTAAGGAACACTGAGGGCCAATCTTTACGCTTCGGACCAAATTGTTTTTCTCCATCTCGGTCTTCTACAGCAATCCTCACAAGCTGAACTCTCGTCCGGAGCAGCATTTCCATCAGCGTCGGCCAAAGCTTCGATCCCTCCAGGCCTCCAGCTGCATCCTTGCATGGACAGCAGAAGAAAAAAGATCTGATTTACTATTAACTACAGGCCTAAAACTAAGGGAAACTCAGCCTAATTCAGAGAAGGGCAACCTGGCACCTTCTGGCCTAGTGTTTGTGGTCCGATCATTCCAGCCTCCGAGCACACCAAGGTGGCGTGGCGTGATGGCCATGGCCCTGAGCACCGGTGCCTTCAGTTGTGGAGCATGGTGGCCACTGTTCCATACTCTTCAGATAGTACACCGTCTCGGAGTGAAGGGGCGGAGAAGCTGCAGTGGAAGAGGCAAGGGAGGATGAGCATAAGGGCAATTCAGTCTTCTGCAATTTTGGCTGATGCAAAATGACAGATGCGACGTTTCAGCCCTACTTGGCAGCAAATTAGGCATTCAGTGTCAGGGTAGAGCAGATAAGTACAACTGTCTGAATTTACAGTCAATCCAACTAATATAAATAGGCAAGAGGAACCCCTGATTATTTGATTTCTGCAATGTCAAACGATGTATCTGTGCGGAACTATGAATAAAATCCGCCATGATGGCTTTCCCTAAAAAAATATGGGTGTTTGGAATAAGAATGACCGATTTTCCCCTCAGTACAATCAAGTTTTTAATGGCGTAATGTGTTTTATGGCGATCGACCCCCTCCATAAACTTATAACATATCTAGCGTTGGCGGGAGACCACTCAGCTCAGCTATCTATGTTTGGGGGCATGGCGACGGAAACACCTCAATATGGACAACCTGGTGGGTAGACCCCCTTAGGCTGGAACCACACCACTATGTTATATCGTCGTTAACGACACCATAAAGACCGTGGATACAATACCATGTTTCATTGACTTGTTTCATAGAATCAATACACTGTAACTGTGGAAAAAGGTAAAGGAACACTAATGGAGACCCTTGTTTAGCAAGACCTTAGAATCTATTTACAGCAAAAGGTACCATTAGTGTTTCTTATAGCCAGGAATTTTATTTTGGAGGTATATGATTATAGTACGCAAATTTCATGGACAACAGGCCCGTCACGGAGAGCTAGACCTGGAATTAAAACTCAAAATTCACGAGTTAAACGAGTAGCTCGGAACTTGACTCGGCTTGGACCCTTGCAACATTCATGCTCTACAAACATAAACATGTGATCTAACCTTGGCATCTCATGACCCTGTACCTTCCAGATTTAGTTATGCAGATACGGTCTGTGGTGCATGGTGCCATCACTCTCGAACTTGGAAGTATAGCATGCAGTACACCAAATTCAGATGTAACACATTCTAGGTAACCACAACCCATGGCTTCCATTTAGCATATCCAGTCAAGCTAATGTGGTGTCTTGCAGATAAGATCACTATTTTTCTCATGACGGCATTATCCACCTACCCGATAGGTTCTTAACGGGGGGCATGTGAGAAAAAAAAGGAGGCTCTTGTCAACAACATTCGATAGTTCCATGCAAAAAAAAACATTCGATAGTTCAGCACGGAGAAATAAGTGTAAGTGGGAACAAAAAATAAGAGCAGACTTGCCTTGGTAGAGCTCGCATCAGGCCTGCAGATTCTTCTCCGTGGAATTTGATATGAATAAATGACCAATGCTCCTGAATGCAACGCCAGGCTACTCGAAAAAAGAAAACATGATGAAGCAACAATTACTATACAAAAGAAGTCGGCAGCTAAAAAAGGAAGTGAACAAACGAAGTTCAAGATAAAAAACATATGTGACCTTAGGTTCCATTCCAAGATACATGACCTAAGGAAAATATCATTAAGCTTGCCCTGAAGCCACTTAGAAATAAAATCTACAATATTTTACTTAATTTCAATTGTAAGCCCTATATATGAAGAGGACCCTCTAAGGAATTAATAGAGCAAAAAAATGAAAAAAAACTCATCTACTTCACCTCCTGAGCAAGAGTCCGTCCCCTACCTTACCTCCCTAGAAACCTACTATAAAACAGAAAACATTTTTCATCTTTTCGTTATTTAGACAAAGAAATGCAGCTGATAGATTCAAGTAGCAAACCTTGCCCATCAACACAAGATTGGCATTGTTCCCCGTGTGCTGGATTTGGAAGCTCAAGAAGATCCACCCTCCAACTGTCTGCAAAGCGTATACATACTAAGACTATTACAGATCAAAACATTAAGCAATAAGCACACAAATGGATAAGATAATGAAAATTTCATCACATGATCCAGTGGGAGCAAAAAAAAACTTAATTCATGACTTGGAAATAGATTACCCTGTAATTGGCGTGATTTCAGTGGACTTAACTGCAGATAATCATACATATGGTCGATCCCGCTTATGCCTCAGGAATTTCTGCGTGATTTCAGTGGACTTAACTGCAGATAATCATACATATGGTCGATCCCGCTTATGCCTCAGGAATTTCTGGTTCAAGACAGAAAAGGTCAGTACATCTGGTTTTATTCCCCTGTCGACCATTTCTTGAAAAAGATGTTCCGCCTTCACTATTTCTCCCTGGCTGCAATATCCATTTATAAGAGCCGTGTATGCATAAAGATCAGGAGCAAGTCCTTTCTGCAACATTTCATCAAACAGCCCCCGGGCTTCCTCTAAATAATCTGCTTTGCACTGTCCATCAATCAATACAGTGTAACAGGCTACATCAGGTTTGATTTCCATTTCTTTCATGGAGCTGAGCAACCGGTTCTGCTTTGCTCTAAGAAGAAAGCTCCTTCTCTCCTTACTAATGCCCTGCCAGCATCTCTGCAGGTCCTCTTTTAGGTGACCATCCAGTAGCACCGTATATGAAACCACGTCAGGCTTAATACCTAAACTTGTCATCTGAACAAATAATGTGTAAGCTTCTTGCAACTGACCAACCTTGCAGTAACCATTCATTAGTACAGTGTACACAATAACATCAGCAGAAATTCCTCGGTGAACCATATCATGGAACCATCGACGAGCGTTGTGCATATCTTCTTTATGACAATAGGCTGATATGAGCTTGTTATATGAAATTAGATCAGGAACTACATCCTTTTCTAACATGATGTTGCATACAGTTGCAGCTTCCTGGGCATTTCCATCCCTACAAAGATCATTTATCAACTTCGAACGTGAGAAACGATCCACAAGTTTTCCTTGCTTAGCAACCCTAAGAAAAAGCACGTAAGCCTGATCAGCCCTGCCAGAATTTAAATAGCCACAAACCATTGAGCTGTACAATACTTCAATGTGATCAATTCCTCTCTCTTCAACTATATTAAATAGCACCTCTGCTTCACTAAGGTTGCCTCTTCTACAAAAGCCCTCAATTGATATACCATAAGTAAGTGAATTAGGCTCTAACCCTTGATCCTGCATATGGTCTAGAAGGTCAAACACCTCCGTGACAAGACCACTCTTGCAAAATCCACTGGCCAAAACGTTATATGTAACCACATCTGGCTTTACATTGTCCTTCAGCATCTCTTCAAACACTTGCTGTGCATTTGGTATGTCTCCCTTTAAACAATAACCCTTGATCAGGCATGTATAGTGGATTCTGTCAGGTGCCACACCCTCAGCCTTCATTTCTCCCAGTAGCTTAACCGCATCATCCATGTTCCCAAGCTTGGAATAAGCATCCATAGCAATGTTATACAGAACTCCATCAAGACGGAGTCCTGAATCTCTTAATTTCTGGAAATGCTCTGTAACATGAGATGCCATGCCTCCCTTGGAAAAGCATTGGAGAAGATAACTTGCAATGTGGCAGTTTGTTTCGAGACCATGGGATAACATTGCTTGATAATGATCCAACACCTTAAGTATGTTTCCAGCTTTGCAGTAACTCCGGATGAGATAGCTATAACCATATATATCCGGGGTGAATCCTAGTCTGGTCTTCCTCTCCAAGAGCTTTTCAGCCTCCTCCAGTCTCATTTCCTTGCATAGTGCATCCATTACCTTGTTATACGCCACGGCCTCAACTTGAACCCCCTCCCTGATGCTCTCTTGCAGAATAGAATAAGCTATATCAATCTTTCCACAGTCACAAACACTAGTTATAAATGATGAGTATCCATTTATGTCTGGTGTCACTCCCATTTCAATCATCTCAACCCACACTTTGAATGCCTTTTCTGCCTTCTTTTCTTGAAAAAGAGACCTGGTGATAATGTGTAATGCATGAGCATCCAAAGTTAAGCGAAACAACTTAATTTGCTCATAAGCTGATAAAACAATCTCTGAGTCACCACTCTCAGCCACAGATTTGAGAAGTGCATTGCAAGCCCAAGCTGACGGGGTAACTCCAAGCTTACAGAGCTCACCAAACAAGCCTATCGTGTCCTGTGCATCATGGCAACTGATGTACGCCGCGATTAAGCAATTAGTAGCAGACAAGAGAAGGTATGAATCGGTGCATGTCCTCCTGAGGTGATCCATGAGCGGCAGGATTTCAGGACCGCCGCCATGCGAGACGATCTCGCTGAACAAGGAAAACATCATCCTCCCCTGGCCCGAATGGGTCAGGATGATGATGATCTCCGCATAGGTAGACAAGTCATGCCTAAAGCCGATGCTGGCAGTGTCCTTAAAGTAGGCGAATGCAACACGAGGCCTCCTCTTGAGGTGCTGAAGATTCTCGACGACTCGGGCAGGGGTGAGACCGCCGCGGCTTCTTGTCTGGACAGTTTCACTAGGAGGAGCAGAGCTGGGCGTCTCGTCAGCGTCGTCGCTGCCGCTGGAGGTGCCGCAGGAGGTTTGCGCTTCCGCAGCCGCGAGGAAGGAGAAGCGGCAGAGAGGGGACGGTGGTTCAGTGGCTGAGGAAGCTCTGACGTGTGTGTAGCGCCATTTGGGATGCTGCAGCCGCCGCAGGAGCATGGGAGATGTGAATTTACAGCTAACCGCCGGACGGAAGCAACCTCATACCTCAAAACTCGATGTCCAGAGACGGCGGACGGGGTGGAGACAGCGGGAACGCGCGCGATGTCCCGCGGAGGAAGAACAAGGACAGCGGTCAAGATGGCGGCGGCGGGCGGGAGTGCTTCGTGGTGGATTGGGGAGTGTGGAGAGGCGCCGGCGGCGCGCAGCTGTACGAGGCGGCAGCGGCGCCGCGCGCGCGAGAAAGGGGGGCGGGGGAGGCGCCGGCGGCGCGCAGCTGTACGAGGCGGCAGCAGCGCCGCGCGCGCGAAAAGGGGAGGGGGGAGTTGATTGAGGATTTGAGGCGCCGGCGGCGACGCCAAGGCACGGCGGCGCGCAGCTGTAAGGAGGCGGCGGACTAGGGCTTATTACAGTTAGAAGAGGTTTAGGCCCACTTCTTTTCTTTTCCCCTCCGCTCTCTCTCCAAGCTGAGAAGAAACGCAACGCTAGTGTTCCTACCGCCGCCTCCGCATCTCCGCGCGCCGCCGCCGCCGTCCTCCGGCCGCACGCATCTCCGGCCTCCTTGTTCTCCTTCGTCCCCGAGCATCCCCATGGCGGGAGGATAAGGGACCGCATCTCCCGCCCTCCGGCCATCTTCTCCTGAGCACAAGCTCGTCGCCGGCGGTCTTGAAGGTACTCTTCTGATTGCCCTCTTGCTAGCTGCTCCAGATTGATGTGCCTTGTGCTCCCTCTTGCTAGCTGCTCCAGATTGAGATCCTGAAAACAATTGCTAGCTGATGAAAATTGCTAGCTGCTGAAAATTGCTAGCTGCTGAAAATTGCTAGCTGACGTTCTGAATTGATGTGTGTTTGTGTAGTAGCAAAAAGAATTGCTATGTGTTGTAATGAATTGTGTAGTAGGAAAAAGAATTGCTTTCTTGTGTACACAAATTTCTATCTAAATGTGGAGCACATGTGGAATAGTATTCAGTTTTGTTTAAACTCTACCGTCACTTTTACTCCAAGTTCAGTTGTTGTAGTTGAGTAGGTTGCTATGGGTACTACTACTAGATACTTCCTAGAAAGGAAATCTATACATGCGCCACTGTTTCTATGATTAGGAGTAGCAAATAATATGTACAGTATACAATAGTGGGGTATAATTAGCTGGTTCACTTTAAACAGAAGAAATGTTCAGAAAGTTGGTGCATGGTTGATACACCCCATCTGCTACATGTTGGAGCTACATCTCGAATGTACACTACATCCGAACAATAATGCTAGACTTACGGGAACATTGGTTCGGGGAGAAAGCTACGGGCTGAATATCAATAGTATTTGTTATCTTTTTAATTTCATTTTCCTACTATATTTTTTTTTACCTTTTTATAAATTTCTTTTTCTTTTGACCAAGATTTGTATTCCTTTTTCCTTCTCGGGCGAGTTTACATGTTAGTGAGGCAATCTTATTAACAGGCCGGGTCAGGTGTTGCTGGGCCGTGCCTGAATCTTATTTAAAGACACAGGCGGCGGCGGCAAGAGCTTCTCTTTCACCTCCTCAACTCGGCAACAGCTCCGGCGTCCCCGGCCGACTCCGCCACCACGTCGAGCGCGGATGGACCCCGAGGCGGCGACGGAGCTGGCGCGGAAGGGCGTCACCCTCCTGCTCCTCGACGTGCCCCAGCGCACCGTCCTCGGTATCGACACCCAGGTAGGACCGCCACACCTCCCTCCCACAGCCAGGCGGCCACAGCGGTTCCGAGATTGATTGGTTGATTGATTGCTCGTCCATGGATTTGACGTCGGAGAGTGCTGCCTGCTTCTTCAGGTCTTCTCGGTCGGCCCCAGATTCAAAGGGATCAAGATGGTGCCGCCAGGGCCGCATTTCGTGCACTACTGCTCACCCAGCAGGTACAGTACAAATTAAACATCTTTTCATTCAGCAGTAACACATACAGGCTGATCTGATGCACACATGTTCCTAGCATCTCACAATTTGTAACTGCTGGAGAAGTATTTCGGGATTTGATGCGATGCAAAAAAAAGTTGTATGAACACATTTCTCTGACATTGGAGCCCTTGGTTATGCTTCTGTTTCCCTGTCCTGTTTGATTCCTTAACTTGTCGTGAAAACTGCTGTCCACCAACGTCTTAGTTTGTGAATTCATGCTTTGTTTGTTTTATTCCCAGTTTAAATATCTTCCCATCGTAAACATGTTTCGCTATGCATGACGCCATTGTTTAACGCATCGTTGTAATATCCTATTTTTTCTTGTTTGTCTTATGTCTACAATCCTTCTAGGCATGGGAGCGAATTCGCACCTACGGTCGGATTCTTCCTTACTACACACCCATCGGAGGTGCTCCTCTCACTGTTCCGAAGCAAGTTCACTACCTATTTCAGTGTTCAGTTAGGGCATATCACATTTTGAGTTTGTGATAGTTTTTTTTGTATTGGAACCTGTTTGGCAAATTAAGATATTTGGATGAACTATTGAATTAACAATTATATTTATTAGATCAATGGCTCATGTGGCCTTCTACCATGTTTAGGTAGGGGAAACACAATACAGTATCAAATCCATGTAAACCTCTGCTTTCCAGAGTAGTATTTTATCTGGTTTAGATAGGGGAAAACTAAATAAAATATTAATTCCATTGAAACCTCTACGGTTTAGCGTAGTAATCCTAGAGATATCTATATTTTATCTGTTATACTCTGTTGTGTACTACATGTTGAGAGTTTTGTCTATCTTTTCTTGTAGCATATGTCAGGAAATGATGGCAGAACCCCCATATTCACACTTACATGCATATCTGGGTCTGCGTCAGATAACTCATTTTTAAATGAATCATAATACTCACATTTCCTGTTATAATATTCATGTTCATTTATATGTCAAGCTTCACATCTCGTGCCGATAAAGTTATGGAAGTGAAAAAGATAGGAAATTACTGTACTTGTGAAACATCAGAACCAAACAAAGATTCTCACCGTGTGTTTGAATTTCAAGTGGTTTAATATTTTATCTATCAGAATGCTACTAATTACTCGTAGTTAATTATTTACATGAACTCATCGTGCCTTATATGTCCAGGTAGTCGTTCGAAAATGGCATCCACAAGAGGAGAGATTAGTGAAACTATCAGAAGAGGAGGTGATTTGTTTAATTATATTAGGATCTTTGATCTGTTGTAGGCTACTTTATTTTTTTGTGTTCCCATATCTTTGTAACATACACTTAGTACCACACTTGAGATTATATTGGCTGAGACGGCAACTAGTGTTAAAAGACAATATTGTGTTCAAATAAGCATGTTGCATTTTGCAAAATATAACTGTGGAATCTCTAACTCCAGCAATTTTTCGTAGATCTTGTATTTGCGCCATGAACTGTAACTGTAGAACTCTAGCTACCAATACTTGACATGCCTTGTGAATTTGCAGCAGTCAGGCATAGAACTGTAGAAATAACTGATTCAGTTGGTAACAAAGCAGCGGATATTATTGCTCTGATAAGTAAGACACGCCTAACTACTGGATCTGCACCAGATGATATTTAATATGACAGCTATACAAAATGCACCTAAGTTATGCTCAACTTGCTTTCCTTGCAGCTGGTGTATAGATAAACAAAATCTGTCCGGTTGTCTTAAAATTGTAACATATTCGTCATAATTGAACTTCCTGTTTTCGACTGTGACATAGCATAATACAACCTCAACGTGGGGAGGCATGTGCTTGATATTTCTTGGGCTAGAATCTAAATTTTGTTTTCTGGTAGGAAATCAGATACTCTGAAGCAGTAAAATGTTTCGAGTTTGATGACCAGCTTGGACCATACAATTTGGATTCTTTTGGAGACTGGAAACAACTTTCAAGCTACCTGTCACGAAATGTCATTGAACGCCTAGGTAGGAGTGATGCATTCTCATTTATTTTCTTGCGCCCTTAATAGTTATGGATCAGCTGTATTTATGCCATGTTTGATAGAACGAACTAATGAGTAGTGATTATTTGTGTTTGTTTTGTCCAGAGCCAATTGGAGGAGAAATTACAATTGCATTGGAGACATCATGGATGGATAGAGCTCCCCAAACAGATATGGAGAGACAATTGATGGAACAACTTAGAGAAGACAAGTTCACGAAGAATGCTCCGGCACAGCCTGAGCGGAGAGGATGCTACTACACAACTATCCCTGCTTCGGTTAAGCACAAGAACATCTCTGCAGATGAGCTGACTTTACTAAATTTGGACAGAGTAATGTTCTTATTATGTTATATGGCAGAATACTTGGGCATAGTTAATTGTATCAATATGTATCTTTTCTTTTCTCACAATCAATTTCTTGAAGCAGAACTTTATCTGATGTGAGCAAATGTTACAATTTAATTCTGAAATATTTGGATGCCCCTACATGTAGACAGAACAACCTGAATATGAATAGTACAAGCTACTGTTAGTTAGCACAGTGACCAACAGCCATGGAAAATATGTTTTGCTTTCTCCACTTTATTCACATCGTCATCATTCATACTATAATTTGCAAATAGGCATCATAACTTGCTGCTAATGGTGGTTTGCTCAATTACTGGGTTGACATGTTATACGGTTTTTCGTTGACAAGTCTTTTCTACTTCTCAGACAAGCCTGCTGGAGAGTGTTTTGGCCAAAAGTTATCAAGGCCAAGAAGATCAGCTCTTGGGGGAGCTGCAGTTCTCTTTCATAGCATTTATGGTACTACAGCCAAACAAATATGTTGAAGACGTTCTTATTTATCATATAGTTCTTTTCTCTAATGTATGTGAGCTGTGCAGATGGGGCAATCACTGGAGGCCTTTATGCAGTGGAAAGCATTAGTCAGTCTTCTTTTGAGCTGTAGTGAAGCTGTAAGTACTAATATTTCTTATCTCAAACTGCATCATTACTCTTGCTCCTGAAATATTGACTGTTGAATTTTATATAGCCTCCTCTGTAGTATTACTTCCTCCATATCACAAATAAATGTCGTTTGACCACTAATTTTCACTTTAGTCTATATATAAACCACAAGATTAAATACTGAATAACCTTTTTCAATACCTCCGTAAAAAATAGTGAAAAGTAGTGGTCAGAGGTTAATATTGAATACCATGTCAGTGTCCAAACGACATCTTTTGGTTATATGGAGGGCGTAATATTCAGGGTTTGTAAAATCATATGAAACCAGCTGATTACCCAATTGACATGTCCCAGTTTTCACAGCCCTGGCCCCCTTTCGCCTCCTTTTTATTATTCATTTAGTATACATTTATTCCTGATGATCCTGACGAAGGTTGGGAGCCAAATAATGAAGAATTTCAAATTCAAGGAATCGAAACAAATTTCTCGGTCAAAATTGGTAGTGACAAGGTTCTGGTGTGCATCCCCTTAACAATTTTTGAATCCTGGTGGTATTCTATCAAGAAACAACTTACTATCAGTGTTTTGTCACCTTGCATGGATTTGACATTTTACCGTCGGTGTTTTGCTTCCAACTAGGCCTGTTTTTCGTCCTTCCTATTTAAAGCGAGATTGGCTAGGCAAGAATGTACTCTGTTCTTCCAATTACCATCTCAGGGCATATGCTGATTAAGCTGAGGCACTTGCTTCCATATGGGGTTCAGTCAAAATTTGTGAATATCATGTGTTAAAACGTTTAACAGCAAAAACAGTAATAATGTACTAAGTGTTTCTAGGCGGTAATGTAGGAAAATGGAATAAAAGAGATCAAGTGATGCACTGCACCTGATAGTTGATGTGATCCTCTTGAGGATGTAGTGCGCATCTGCACTATGTGATAGATGCCATTATATTCTAGTTGATTCTTTGTTTCTTTCTTCCTGGCAGCCACTTCATACAAGGACACAAATGTTTGTAAAGGTATTATGTTCTCGCATTTGTTGTTTACTTTTGTACCCAAGGCATTCTTTCCAGAAATTATCTGGGCAATGCAGCCAAACCTTAAGAACTAAAAGGAGTTATGTATGTCAATTTTTGTTGCATGCAGTTTATTAGGGTGATTTACTATCAGTTCCAGCTTGGCTTTCAACGTACGCATAATTCCCGAAGTAGCGAGGACAAGGGCAACTCTTTGTTTTTGGATGAAGCATGGTTTTCAAGAGACATATTTCTGTACCGTCTTTCCAAGGTAATCTTACTGTAATCTTTATTTGGACATTCGCTATGGTTCCTGTTGGTAACACGATATGCAACTACATATCACTGAAGATAATTATTGATGTCATATCACCGTGAAAATTAGTTTGTCTCGGTATACCAGTCTATCAGTCCCATGACGTTGAGATCTGCAGGGTCGTGTTTACTTGTCCACTGTTGATACTGTTGTGAAGAAAGAAAGTAATTTGCTTCTGTACAGTTCCTGTCCAGTTTTATTCATTCGTACCGAATTCGTAATGCAAGCATGTTTTGCCCCCGTCATATGTAAATCTGTAAACTACGCAAATTATTAAAACTACTTGAATTCGTGAAGTTGCAAAATATATTTAACTTTGCTTGGGAAAGTGTGGCTAGGTGAACTCTATCTTGAGCTATTTTGCTTTCATGGTTTACTATGGAATGATGATTGAATTATTTCCATCACGCGATGCTATTTTTTCGGGCTGTAGTATCAGGTCCTTCAAATTGCGACTGTAGGAGACCAAAGTTACTGACAGATACTGTCCAAGTATGTCTGGTATCATATGTCTGAATTTTCTTCTATGCAAAATAATCTTCTTCTGTCAACTGATGTTGTCAGGATTTCTTGACGGTGATACTTGAAGCTCCAGTTGTGGACGGAGACCTCCTGTTATGGGTTGGTATTCTCGAACCTTCTCTCTTCTGATCTTCCAGTCCTGCCTGCATGAGCGAGACCGTGTACTTCCTGTTCTGTATCATGTAACTAGCCCATGTATGAATCAGTGATTCAGTTATCTGAGACACTGGATTCTTGTCATCCATAAGTGATGAAATTTTGGACTAGTGAACTGGGGAAATAAGTGACTGCACCATTAAACACGACACTTCTATCTTATTTACTATGCTGTGCATTCAACCAATCTGAGTAGCCTCACTGTCACTGCTGAAAAACTGTTCAGGATATACTACGCACTGTTGTGAACTGTATGTGGAATTTGTAACATCTTCCCTTGGTATATTATATCCAGGCTAGGAAACTGAAGACGCTCCTAGAGATGACGTTCGGGTGGGACCTTGAGAACAGCGCGACGAATCTGATCGACGAAGACGACGAGGTAAACCAAACCGCGGTCTGCAGCAGCACCTCTCCGCTGCAGCACTCTGACTGAGATTCTCTTGTCTTTGTTCCGAATGCAGTTTGCTCCCGTGATTGTGGAGATGGACGGGTCGTCGTAGCCTCGACAATATTCTGCGTCGAGGACATGGTACACACCCCTGTTTCGTTCATTTCACGAATCTGATCGCTATATCGAACTACACGGAATGCTTGGGACTGGAGCGCACCTTGGGATGTTGGCTGCTGCCTGCCCAGAAAGTTTTACTAACATCTTGTGCAATCTGTAGGCATGGCGTAGTAAGGGAAGGGAGGACCGGACATGCTTACTGCCTTAGCAGCTGGGGACTGCGTGTTTGGACTTGGAAGACGGAGATCGGTAGGGCGGGGATCTTGAGATGCTGAAGACTTAAAAGACTGTACGCCGTGCTAGTGTCGTAGTCGTCTAGGTAGTAAGTAGTGAGTGTTGCATGCGCTGCAGATGGTAACTATGAGCTTGTTTTCACTATGGAACTGTGAATTGGAGTGGCGATTTTCTCTCATTTGTTGCTGAACAAATATCTCAAAATTTAACACAATTGGCCAAACAGTTAGAGTGGTATCAGGCTGGCTCTCACGAGCTCCTCCAGAGTCCAGTGGCGTGGACTGAATAATCAAAGACCGTCTAGCTCAGTTGAAATGGAATCTACCGTCCACGTTGATTACCCTCGGGATGAGGGTTCTTAATTTGCAGGGTGGGAGCCGAGGGTTAAACTTGAGATGATTTAGTTACCACATCATGTTGAGATGCTCCTTGTCAGCCTTAATTATTCTCTTTTTACTGCAGCTGACACCTCTCACCCTCTTCAGTTAAATACTAGAAGGGGAATGCGCGCTTTGCTGCGTCCGAGGTAATATTGTGATCATCTGAGTAAATATTAATCTCTCATATATGACCAGTTAGAAATTCATATCTCTTTAGGAAAATATTATATGTACTGTTTTTAACAACTTATAAACTATATATAATATAAAAGTAACAACTTTAAATTTGTCAATCTTTTACCGAGACGATCCCGATAACTGGTTTGTAGAGGCGGAGGATTCATGCTAGGAAGGGCTAGTCGAGGTGCAGTCGAAGGCAGAGTTTTTGTTTGTCGATCGTGCTCGTGCTTGCAGGGAAGAATGAGGCACAATGAAAAAGGGGAGGATAGGAGGGCTGCTCAGGTGACTCGTTAGCCAGAGTCACAAAAGGGAGTCACTGGTTGTCGTGCACGGGAGGAGAGCTGGGACATCGTTCATGTTGAATCCCTTCCGATTGGTGGTGCCCTTGAGCAGTGATGGTGAATTTGCGGTCGAGTCGGTAGAGTTGTGGTGGAGTTGCCGGATTTGAGACCAAATCGATGGGAGAAGAGGCAACCGTGGTCACCGGACGAGAGACGTGAGGGCAACATGAAAATTCCGATTGACAATTGTCATGCGCACATTGGCCTTTCTGTTTTATAACAACAACCCAAGTGTTTACTTTTACAACACTTGCTATATTTTGGTTTGACAAAAGAATTGGGATAATTTACTTCAAAGTCAACTACTGGAGCAAGATTTTTGGTCCCAAATGACCTAATCTGGACGAGAGTCGATGGTGGCCACGTGTGGGGGGGGGGGGGTGGGGGGGTGGGGGGGAGAGCAACAGCTGGCGTCTCTCGAGGTTGAAACTCTCATGATGTGTACTGTTTGTACAGTGGTGATGGATTCGCCGAATAGGTTTGAGTTGTGGCGGCACTGCAAGAATCGAGGCAAAATCCATGTGAGAATAGGCACGGTTATAGGAGGTGTGAGGGCGATATAAAACTTCTGGTTGGTAGTTAGCGTTGTGCGTGTTCGTCTTTCTATTATTTAGCATCAGTCTGAATGTTTATATTTACACCACTCGGTGTTTTTTATTATAAATGATAACAAAATTTGTAAATGTAGCTGCTGGAGTAAGATTTCGGCATCAAATTATCTAGAAAGAGTTATGCCCTAAAGTTAAAATAGGGAAGCTATTAAAGATGCTCTAAGAACAGGGCAACACCGTAGTTTTGTATGCAGTAGATAGAAAAATAAGTTTTGTATTAACTTTAATGGACAAATCTTATTGTTTTTATTTTGGTCTTGAGTCGTGGATGAGCTCTATTTTTGGGATACTTTTTTTATTAATCTGAATGGACAACTAATATTTTTTTAACCATGGTTTAAACCAATAAGATGTTGACAAGCAAGATTTCGGCATCAAATTATTTAGAAAGAGTTATGCCCTAAAGTTAAAATAGGGAAGCTATTTAAGATGCTCTAAGAGCGGGGCAACACCGTAGTTTTGTATGCAGTAGATAGAAAAATAAATTTTGTATTAACTTTAGTGGACAAATCTTATTATTTTTATTTTGATCTAAACTATTAGAAGGTTGAGTCGTGGATGAGCTCTATTTTTTGGGATACTTTTTGTATTAATCTGGATGGACAACTAATATTTTTTTAACCATGGTTTAAACCAATAAGATGTTGACACATGTAATAACAAGGGAGCTCTATTTCTAGGGAGCTTAGTTCTTTGAAGGATGCAGGGTGACTCGTAGTCCTTCTAGGCCCTACTATTGACGTGGCACTGGTCAATAGGGGTCAGACGATTTAGGATCTCCGATGAACAATTACAAAAGATTTAGAACCTATTTGTGCAATTTCAAAGAACTAGGACTAAAGTGAAGTTGTGAGAAAAATTAGGACGCTGATGCGGTTTACTCATCAAAATTCGATGCCCACTCGTTTATCCATGCTCCAATTTTCTTGCAACCATCGTTTTAGTAAAAAAAATGTCTAGACAAGGAGAAAAAAATTCCTTATAAATATTGTGCATGAAATGATTCACAAAGTTCAATCCATTTACATTTTTCGACAAAAAAAACATCTATGAAGATTAAGTCGACTCCTTCCACAACCAACACCTATAAGAAGGAGCACAATTTTGTGTATCATCGTTGTGTCTGACCTAATAACACATAGCAAGCTACTCTATCCGTGATACCAAATTCAACCAATCGATGTCGGATCAACACGAAAACAACGCCTTTAACAAGTAGACGAAACAAATTTGTGGTTGTCATATCCAATAGGTGAAGGTGGTGGAGGCTGCATGTTTTCAACCCAAATATGGAGTGTTGTTTTCGTAAGTGCCTAATGGTAAATCTTCTAATAGCTTATCCATTCTCTGATTTCAGCCCGATGTTCTCCCAACATAGACACGCTACTGCCACCACTCGAACTTCATCAGATTGTGCACCGACTTGGCCAACATTTGATTAGGACATCCCATCACGATCGTGATATCAAGTTCTTGAGCTATTTTTGGAATACCTTGTGAGAAAATCTCAAAACAACCGTTTTATTCTCGACTACATGTCAACCAGAGATTTGACTGACATACTGAAATTGTTGCTCGCATGATGCACGTGATGCTACGAGTAGTGCTAAATAAGCACTTGAAATTCAAACATCCCAGGGAAAAAAAATCTGTAGGTTGTATATGATCATTTATTTGGATAATCAGTCAGTTTATCACCTTTTATATTTGATCTTATTTTTATTAAATCATAAATGAGCTATCCAAACGACATGATTTTTGTCTTGAGAATACACAAAAAACCATATATGATTCCCTGGAATTTATCATTTTTCCTGCTAAAATATTTGGTTTTCGAATTCATATCTTGTGTGAATCTTATACAGTAGATTGGATGGTAGATAGAAGGGGCACCTTGGATTGCATCGTACCGTTCAAGTTTTTGCCACCTTGAATTTCTCAACAGAATAAGTTTGCTAGGACTACGAGGATAAAATGAACCTATGTGACAATTGTTTGTCGATTATGGATGTCATGTTTGTTCGTTTGTTTGTTTACTTGTTCATTTTTCATTGTTTCTGGGTAATGTAAACTGATTTTTTTGGATTGTTTCCATGATTTATCAGCTTGATACATGGAGGGTTTGTACACTAGAACCTGAAGATCATGGCTAATCATCGTAAACTGTTAGACCAAATTATTACTAGCGAATCAGATGAATAGAACCCTACTATCCCAGTGCTTAATTTGAGGCCTATATTTTTAACTGAATCGTTGGTGGTGACAGGAGCTGTGTTCAACTTGCTATGTGGTGGAACTGATGACGTTGTGATGACAAAGATTGAGAACTACTTCCAGCACAAAGTACCGGTGCCTAACTGGACAAGCGAGGATAATTTTGAGGCTGCACTTAAGGATGCCGGTTTACTTGAGTAAACATCCTCAAGAAATATTTTGGAGCAATTTGGCTCATGTGATTGCATTGTCACCAGAAGTTGGTTCTTTTGTACGTCAGTGGTTGTGTGGATGATAGTTGAGGTTCTCCCGAACAGTTCTGATGAGGCAATGAAATCCCCATTTCCTTGCGTGCAATGTAATCAATTTGTATGCTTGTTATCTTGAAAGCATATGTATTACTTCCTTGCACGTTTTCATGTTGTCTCAACACGCGAACATGTAATTTCGTTTGCAGTTTCATTTTGTATGCTTGTCATGGCAACAAAATGAGAAAGCAATCTACCGCGTGTATAAATTGGTCACCACATTGGGCAATTACATAAAAACTTATAAAGGTATCGCAAACAAATGTAGCAGTGTCAAAACTGCTGCAGCCTAAGAATTATCTCTCTATGGTATATGCGCGGGAAACACAATCCAGCAAACTATCAAGCAGAACATTCTTGTTGCACCTGACGACGAGCTACAACTACTAAACGACCGGCAAAACAACAAGCACGGGTTGACATAGGCACTCCTCCAGCCACTAGATAACTACCGACTTAGAAGCGGGTCTTCCGCTTGCGTCCTGTGTACTTCGTGTCTGCAGGCACCTCGCGTCCTCTTTTCCTCATCTGCTCTTTTTTCCTCAGGAGCCAATCCTTGCCCCTACCGTTGTTCTTGTTGTTCACCTTCCGCCTCTTATTCGTGCGGCTTCGTCCATACGTTCCGACCTGCATCGGAGAAAATACATATGGTCAGTCAGTAGAACATCAAGGCTTCATCGCATGGTAGCAAATAAGTATGACCTAAGCTGATTCTTGATCAAACACAGCCAGTTAGCTCACAACGTCCAGGATAGCAACAGTTTTAAGAGTAACTAATCATCTACTAGGAATTATTGGGTATAAGTATAACTGAAGAAGCTAGAAGTTTGCAGGCAAATATTACAGAGACTGGTAGGAAGATAACCACACAAAAAACTAACATCTCCTGGCCGTAAGGGAGGGACTATGCCAGCTTTTGTTAGCTATCGCGGAAGCTATTTATGATCTGAGTTTTCAAATAAAATAGATGTTATTAAATGCTGGACTAACAAAAAATCACAACAAAGAAAAATTAGAAGACCATAGTAATTTAGAAGCACTAATATAAGTCCATAGCACCATTTTCAGATCTCGAACCACCAAACCAGTCATAGCAACATAAACAACATGTCCAAAGAGTGAAAGGGCATGAAATACTTAAATCTTTTGTCTTAACAAGTAGCTAGCTAGTAACAGTGACTTGAAAACTAGAGCCTACTCTTCTTTATAGTTGGCCGAGAGTTATCGACTATGAATGACCACTTGGTAATTTCGTCCTCATCTGATGAGGAAGCTGAAGTCACTTCTTCATCTGGAATGAGCTTAGTCCTTTCTGATTGATTACTCCTGCTAACCCTCTTCCTCTTGCTTGTACCATGTACAGATCCATGATGCTTCGGCTCAGGATTCACTGTTTGGCCTTGGATTGGTTCGTCTCTTGTAGTTTTGTGAAGCCAATCATTATCATCATCCTCAAGAACATAAATAAATGGTATCACAATGGAGTCGCTGTTCTGTTTCCTTTTCTTTTGCTCCAGTTTAGTGTGGAACTTGATAAAATTTCATCACCAACAAAAACACTTAATAAAAACTAGATCTCTCATGACCGCAATCTTAGAAGCAACCGCCGGCAAGTTGAAGCTCTAAGATAAAACACTTCGGTTCTTCCAAGTGATTTGGTTATATACGTGGTCATTTGAGCCTAAGTTTCCCTACAAAATTGACGACAGGATGCTCTTTCGGTCCATGCACCCTTATACCACCATAGCTGAAGCACGCTATGCCAAATAGTGCCCATAACTATTGTAGCGGTACAAAGTGCCATAGCTTAGGCTCTCAAGAAACGCTGTAGCACAGGTATAACTAGCTATTTAAAACCTTGCTTGTAAAGAAGCTTAAGACTAGAAAAGCATCATGGAATAAAGGAGAGAAGGGATACATATTAAGAGCAGTAAATAAGTTCAAAATGTATAAACATGAAAATGTCTTGTTAAGAGTAGGACGAGCTTACTGTTTGGTCATCATTGCTCTCATCATCATCATCATCATCATCACTGCTGCACATCCCACCATCTTCACCCTTCGCCTTTGGAAGAGATGTATGAATGGAAGGTGAACCGCACGTGAGGACAAGGTAGGACTTCTTTGCTTTCGAACTGTCAGGGTAAAGGCAACCTCATAAGTCTACTTCAGACATGAAATTTGTAAGACTGTTCATACTTCATAGACCATGGCTCCAGGGTAATGAAAAACTTACCTATGAGGCCAGTCAACAACCACTCCACCAGCAAATCCAGCATTCATGGCAAAAGATACGAGCATTTCGGTTTGCTTCACATTATCAGCATAAAATTGTAGAACAGCTCTTGCTCCCCTTGCTAAGCATCTATACAGCGATCCAAAGAAAGCCCTGAAAATTGTGCATACATCAAGGTTAAATACTGGTTGCATATAAACCAAGGGATACGGTACAGAATAACTTCACATACTTTAACCGCAATCTTGGTTCGTGAGAAGACTTGTCAGCATTGCATAACCACTACACAGTCAACAAAAGGCACTTTCTGAGTCAATAACGAATGAGCGGAACATGATCAGTTGTTGAACCAAACAAAAAAAAGCTTGAAGAATCACCTGAACTGCTGAAATACTTATTGCACCATCAATAACTCCTGGGCGCAGGCCTAAGCCCTGGAAAATGAGTTGTACAACTGTGAAGAGCTAGTTGTCGTTGAGTGAAGCAAAAATTCTTAATGTTCATAAAGTTCAGGTACATCATGCACACTAAAACTACACCCACTTGGCAGGCATACAATAATAATGGAGAAAAGGAAGAACTGAAATGTTTAGGTTATGTGGATTCATCCTCCAATTTCCCCTAAACTTGTAGGTTTGAAAGCCCATTTATTTTTATAGTGTCAGTCAGGTTTGATTCTGAGATTATGTTGAACACAATTCATGTGCATTACTATCCATACCAAGGATATCTTATAACTTGTTGGTTTAGTGAGTTCCCTGATGTAATCAGGATCATTACCTGTAATCCTTATGTTTATGAATGAATGAAAGGGTGCTGCACATTACGTAAAAAAGGATTTGTTCCAACACATAACACATACTGAAGAATTACACAAGACAGACATGTCTCGATGAGCTTACGAGTTATATGCACATTTTACCTCTCCCATGTCGGCGAGTAGGAGGTCACCATCTGTTTCCCGCTCAAGGGCGACATCTGCAAGGGCAGGTAAAAGTGAGGCTCCCAGACAGAAATTTAAGCAACACACGACCTGCCCATAAGAGTATGCACGAAACAATGCCAGTTCCTCACCAAGCATGGACTCCGAAATATCGCAGCCAATCCAGTGGTGTCCATGCTCCGTCAGCGTCTCGCCACTAAGTCCAGACCCACACCCTGCGATTGAATCATGATAATAATCTCAGCCAATAGGAAAAGGGGATTGTAAGTAAGTTGGGCATGCATGGAGATGAGAAGCTGACCGATGTCGAGAAGCATCTTGGGGACGCCGTCGTTGGGGAGGGCGAGCAGCTCCAGCGCCCTCTCAGAAATCCTCGCCTGAGAGTTGAATAACAAGAGAGAAAATTCGGGTCAACTTCACCGTGAAATCGACGAGATGAGACGCGCTTCTCCTGCTTGCTCGGTTGATTGCTTGCCTGGATTTCGATTATACGGGAGGAGGTCGTGTACTTGCGCGCCTCCGACTCGTTGTAGAATATCTCCGGCGGCGCCTGCACCTCCGGACGCGGCATCTCGGCTCCTCCCTTCTCCGCTTCACCCCTGCGCGCCGCCTACGAGCTCAACGCCGTGCACTCGTGCTCCAACGCCGCCGCCGCCGAGGTTCTGTGTGAGGGTTCTCTCGGGCTCACGAGGTCTCCGCTAACCACGCGACGCTCGACGTCTATGTGGGCCTCTGGCGGGCCACGGGCCGTAAGTCTACGGCCCACGTCATACGGCCCACGGCCCAAGGAACAAACCCTAGTCCTTCTCTATAAAACCATCCACCAGTCAAGCCTTCCATCATATCAGCCGGAGCCACCGCGCCACGCCGCCGCCGCACTAGCGCTCTCCGCCGTCTCCTCGTGCCGCCGCTCTTCTCCGCCGTCGCCATGGGTAAGCATCTCGTCCCTACTTCTCTCGACTCTAGTTGTCGTGCTTCTCTGTTCTGACAGGCAGCCACGGATGTTTTTCAGGTAAGGTACACGGATCGTTGGCTCGCGCCGGGAAGGTGAGGGGCCAGACGCCCAAGGTGGCGAAGCAGGACAAGAAGAAGCAGCCGCGCGGCCGCGCCCACAAGCGCATCCAGTACAACCGCCGCTTCGTCACCGCCGTCGTCGGCTTCGGCAAGAAGCGCGGCCCCAACTCCTCGGAGAAGTAGATCTGATGGTCGACCCCCTCTTTTTTTTGTTCCCTAGTCAGTATGTATGCATGTTTTCCAGTTCTGATGATGCATCTTATAAGACCTGATTAGAGATCTGTATAACTGGGATGTTGGTAATGGAATGTGATCAAGTATGCATTGATTAGCTTACGTTTACGTGGTGTTTGTTATCCCTACATTATGCTGTTCTAGGTAGCAAAATTTAACTAGTTGGGTATTAGAATTAATGCTTAGCAACAGCAGGTCTTGGTAGCCATTTTTTCGATGCTGTGAATGATTTATAGTTCTAAAACTTTCTTTCCGCTTCGTTTTTTTCTGGTAATGGCAGTGACGACTTCGTTATATTCAAGCTCAACAGACCAAATCACATGTCTTCTCTCATGAGATTGATATGTATGCCGATTATCCCGCTGAACCGAGCCATAATTCTATTTTTTCGTTTCGTTTGTTTTTCTGATGATGGCAGTGACGATTTGGAAATATTCAAGCTCAACAGACCAAATCACAGGTCCTTCTCACCTGAGATTGATCTGTATGCCGATTATCCCGCTGAACTGAGCCATCCTATTTCTTATTTGAATATGTTCTTTTGGGAATTTGTTTATGGAGGTAGTTGCGATGAGGAAACAAGCTCCCTCTTCTGAAAGCATTGAGGACATTGATGGCAGAATCGAACCTAATAACATATTGCCACCACTGAGTAACGTTGGATCCTCCTACAATCAGTCTAAATGTTCTATTGTTATCTGGTTTTCTCGATCTTTTAATGTCTGGTTGTATTTTAGTATCGTTCCTTACTTTTTACCATAATTTCTTATCTTAATTTGTAGTTATTTATGCAGTATCAGTTGATGAAACCTTTAAACAATCTTAGGACACCTTCTGACACAGTGCTTTCATCCTGTGGATGAGAAGTCATTTACTTTCTGATGATACAATCCAGTTGATCTTTTTAATTTTAGTGTTCTTATCTCTGAATTGATGAATCTTCCCTGTTAGTTTATTGCTTGTGCAGATGTGCCCATGATGATTAGCTACATGTTGGAATTACCGTCAGATTTTTAAATGACGAAATTTTATGCGGCTTTCTGAGGTTCCTTCAAGCTGTTTCATTTGTTTGACTGTTGGTGTCTTTAATTGTTTTATTATGTTCATGCTTCGATTGAAACTTGTTAGTATTTTATTTTGCTATTGAGTAGTCCATCTCTGGCCTGATAGTCCTTCTCTGGTAGCTAAAAGCATTTACCTGAGGATCTATGATTGGGCAAATAATTAGCTTTCACATATTGATAGGAACCTTGGACTTCATTGTAGTAGGTCCACTGGGCCGTTTATTGTGATTAAATTATTTCTTGTCATTCATAGCTAATTTTTTTGTGGTAGACTTGCTACTTTGGAAAATACGGCAATGATGATAAATTTAAGGCTTGTTTCTCAAAACATTCGCAGTTGCCGCCTAAGAGCTTTCGTCTTGCCAGGCTTGAGAGCTTATGCTGCTAATTCCTTCCTTGGATGTCTGAGCCTTGTTATAACTTCCAGTTGATATTTCTACCATTGTATTGAATGTATTATCTTCCACAGTATTTGCAGACTGCTTTTATTGCAAATGATGACAAAATTAAGGCTTGTTTCTCAAACATTCGCAGTTGCCGCCTAAGAGCTTTCGCCCAGCCAGGCTTGAGAGCTAATGCTGTTAGATCCTTCCTTGGATGTCTGATGCAATGCTAAGATTCAACCTTTTATTTTCTTTAGTTCCATCTTTTATCCATTGAGCTGTTATATGCCCAGTGATGACGAATTAAAGGCTTGTTTCTCAAAACATTCGCAGTTGCCGCCTAAGAGCTCTCGCCCAGCCAGGCTTGAGAGCTAATGCTGTTAGATCCTTCCTTGGATGTCTGAGGGCATTTTGAACTTGTTATTTTGTCTATCTTATTTCCCTTAGTCTTTTGAGTTCTTTATTCTCTGGTTACTGTAATTCTATTTTTTTGCCATGTTCATTTTTTGTCCAGTGATGAAAAACTTACCATTCATACCATCTTTCGGGACTGATTGGTCGCTATGCGTCCATGCTGTCATTCTGCAATTCTGAGGCCAAATTGAACATTCTTTAGGAAGTCTTTTGTCTTTGTCTAATCTTTTTTATTTTTATTGTATTATGTTTTGTGGTTTAGCTCTATGAAATTGTCTGGACAATGATGAAAAACATGAATAAAACACACCATCTTTCGGGACTGATTGGTGCATTCTGTGTGCCATGCTGTTACATCTGCAATTCTGAGTTCAGTCTTATAAATTCTACCAATATAGATTCTTTTTTGTATCTCTGGCTCATTTTGTTCTGCACTGTATTATTGCTATTTGTTCATTGTTGTCCTGTGAGGAAAACCTTACATCATACCATCTTTCGGGACTGATATGCTGCTATGTGGCTATGCTGTCATTCTTCAATTCTGAGGCGATATTGAACTGATTTACTTTCATTTTTATCTTCTGTTGGTGCTTTTTGTATATTTTTTTGTGGTTGAAAGATCAAAGACCAGTGATGACAACCTATATGAAAAACAAACATCTTTCGGGACTGATTGGCTTACCAGCCGTGCTGTCACATCCACAATCCTGAGGTCTTACATCTTTTAAATTCTACAATTCGTGTTGTTTTCCTTTTTTTCGTTTAGTATTTTAACTTTGTTTTGGTTTGCTGGTTTGAATCTATCCCTACTGTAACAACTTGCACTGTAACATCTATACTGGACTGGGTGGAAAGGAAATTGTGAATTTGTATGTTTTTTTGGACTGAGTAGTACCACTGGTGGACTTTGTCACTGACGTGGTAGTTCCCACGTGCAGAAAGCTCAAGTTCCCACCGTCCTTCAGGTCCATCTTAAGTCGTTTGTGCAGCCTGTCTTCCATTGTTGAAAGTTATTGTGGATGCCTAATAAGTTAGGCTGAAATTTTTGTAACAAGAAACTCTTTTGTAGTTGATGTGCTGATCTGTTGCCATCGGACTCACGATGACTATCTAAAACCATGTGGAGATATTTCTTAGTGAAGCTATTATATAGTGATGTATGGAGAAGGAAGTTGTGATTCTGTAAAATACAACTTTCAAGTGAACTGTTTGATTGAAACAACATTGGCTCAATATTGAAGCATTGTTGGCTATATACCGTCTATGCCAGATGTGAAAATGCATACATCTTTGTTGTTTGTGTGTCACTAAACCTCTAAGATGGGTTATGCAATGGTCACATACAAATGGAAGCATTGTTGGTTAGATACCGATCGACATCTCTGTGCTTTTTTTTTTGTGTCATAGTGAATCCACTTAGTTCGTACAGCTTTTCTTGAGGTATCCTAGAGGTTCTTTTTTTGGAGCCTCTAACCCATCCCTCTATGAATAATACTTCCTCTAATAGGCAAAAAATAAATCCTTATGCTTAAAAACATATTTTTACTCTAAAAATAGGAACAAAATAAATAAAATCCGTTAAATCCCTCTTTTCTTTTGAGATTGTTCTCATTTTTATGGGTCAAATTATCCATAAATAGAAAATTGACCTTATAGTACAGCTTTTCTTTAAAAAGTATACTAGGAAACCAAATGAGTTGAAGGTTGTGCAAAGTGTGCAAGCTCTGAGGAGTGTCATGGAGGTCGTCTATTGACTGTTTGGAGGTCGCCCATTAGCTTGCTGCTCCTTGAGTGCGAGTTGGATGCGGGGGTGGTGGCTTGAGAAGGTGGGTGAACCACCACTATAGTGGTGGTGGTTCCACTTCTTGGCCATGCTGGTGGCGACAAGATCCCTATCATTATTGTTGTTTCGACAGTGTTGACTCACAGATCGTGTCATGTGTCATGGAGGTATGATTTGGTGACAGTAGGTGCCCCGGTGTATAGAGATATGGTGCGAAGATCACTCAGGTGAAAGATGCTTGCAGGTGTCATGAACTCATGACCTTGTTGGAGGCGCCGCCGTTGGACACCTCCACGTCAGAGCTCCGGGTGAAAACTTGACCTTCTCGGTCTCCATGACAGCAGGTGATGCGGTGTTACCCTACTAGGGGCGCAACGACGGCAGATGTCGATGGTGTACCATGGAACTATTACACGGCAAGATGAAAGATGTCGATGCGGTGTACCTCTCGTTCTCTTTTTTTGTCATCCATGGCCAAGGATGGATCCTGTATCGAAACTCTCTTCAACACTAGGGTGGGGCGTCATCGACGGTCCTCTATCTTACACATGTGACGAGTTAGCACCTTTCTCCATCCTCGTTGTCCGCTGGAGGTTTTGTGTGATGATGTCCCGCGGTTCCACTCGGAGGCGAGGTGGAACCTTTAGTTAGTTGTCTTGGGTGATTCGTCAGGGTGTGGCTACTACGATTTTTCTTTGTTTTATATCTGATAGAGGTGAGTGTGTACGCGTGCATATGAGCGCTTACGTTGTTGTGTTTCTTAAAAAAAAATCTCTTATAAATATATATCATTGTGATTTTATTTGTAAAACGGGTCGAAAGACTATTTTCAAAAGTCCCATACTCAATCTACCTACCTAATACAGAGGCAACAACATCTTTCATCTTGCCGTGTAATGGTTCCATGGTGTCTCCGGCAGCTCGATTAGAGACGTCGGAACTCGGGACCAGCGATGTGCCGTGGATCCAAAGTAACAAACCTGAAGAAGAATACCACGGCCTTCGTGACTGAATGTGCGATGGACGGTGCTGTGGGTCGATTGATCAGAGGGGAGTGCAGTGCAGCTCGATCGGTCAGTGTCAGTGTGAGACCAAGGGCGCATGCTAGGCTGCTAGCCCCCACGGAGACGACGACGAGGAGCCGATTCGTTCGTGTGTGTCAGGTTTTGCTGAGACCAACCTATAATGTGAAAAACTGAAAATACCAACTCCGTCCATGGAAAGTATCTTTATCTCCCGAGTTTCAGTGATCACTTCATTTCAAAGTATCTGCAAACTATATTCTGGGATTGGTTTAGATCTTCGTCTTCTCCTGTTAATCACAACAATAGTAAATAATCAAAACTTCAATTTGCAATGACATTTCTACTAATTACTCGCTAATTGCAGATATTGGTTCAACTTTGACGGTTCAAGATGCAAATTGTTCTGATGAAATCACACAATCGCGGGGCACCAGCTTCGCGTTTAGGAAGAGAAGAGCATTACTTTCATGCGCCCCACTACGATATATAGTGTCACCCATCACCGAAAAAAAACGTTACCTGCACAATGTGAAACCATCGCGCAAACCATTATGAACTGAAAATTCCATGAAAGGTAACATCGAAATTGTGTAGATTAAATAATCTTCCTCACAAACATATAATTTAGAGTCAAACTCAAGTGCATTTGAATGCTAACGCTCGTCATGATTGATGCTTTTCAAATTTTACACCATCCATTTCATATTTCATCTCATCCATGTGGTTTCTTAGTTTCTCGTTTTCATATATCCTTGAATGTGATTGAGCTTGATATTCAGTTTTGCAGATTTATAGAACATCAACTATTCTATTAAAAAAATATAGAAAACTTGGAAACAACTACTCCAGTGTCTACAAGGCGGCATGTGAGCGAGTACGTATAGTGGTGGATTACATATGCGCGTCTATGTTATAATCGGCGTTCCAACATAGGTTTCCATCATAAGAGTTTATATTACCTGATCTTCTCCCATCATAATAGAGCCCTTGAAAAGCTTGGATTTGGTGTGCCAAAAGAAGCAAGAATAAAAGGGAGAAGGCTTTTCTTCTACTAGGTTTCCATACAAATATTCTCCTTGGGATCGGGGTCTTTAACCTCACCACCAACCCCATGTGACCTCGGTTCTGAAGCCCCTCATCATCTTTGGCGCTATAAAGAACCACCATCCCCTTGTTCTCTTCTCCTCTCCCCCAGCCGCTTCTTCTCATATCCATGGCACTTTCTTCATGACTCTGCTGATCGATCAATGGTGGCGGACGATCGCTGGAATTTTCATGGCCCTCTCTGTGATCTTCCACAGCTTTCTTGAACTGTAAGGATCTGGTTTGCACGAGAGGGCAGTTCAATAATGCTGTGGGAAATCTCAGAGAGAGGACAGTTCACCGGCAACCGAATTCTGCATCAGATCAAAGGTACGTTCCAGCCAGAGATGTGTGTTCATGCGGGTGTCAGGTTTGCGAGTGTTCATGGATGTGAGAGGGCTCTTAGCTAGAAGATCCGAATTCTGTCACCGTTTCCCGCCATGGTTACCAGTAATTCCCGATCACCTGTTATACTTTATCAACTTTCAGTTTTGTTTCTTTTGCAAGGGTTGTTAATCACCAAGTTTCAGCTATGTTTCTTGTCATGTTTACAGCAAATTCCCAAGCATGATATTTACTAACAGGTTCAGTTTGCTTTTGTATCCTTTGGAAATATTGCCATATGACTGTCTCTTTTTCTTGCAAAAATATATATGCTCTCACTTGAACTGCCACCGCCTTGGAATGCATCCGAGATTGGTAAATCCAGCCGTCAATACAATTGACTGTCTAAAAAAGTTTATTTTGTATGTTTTGGCCTCCCAATTCCATGCACCTTAGAGAGCATGACATGAAAATACGTACAGTAATTCAATTGCCAAATGACAGGCTAAGATTAAACAGCAACATAATTTCATCCCCATTCAGTTGAATATAGGACATTGCTTAGGCATAAACACATCAACCCGATTTGACGCATTGCTGTGCGCACGACCAGGAGATCTTTTGGCCGTGAAACGAGGGTGGAACAGAAGAGACGGTTCCTGGGCTGCAAAGGAAAGCATGCACTATGCACACTGACATACGACATGAAACCTCAAATCAAGCCAGCCCAGTACCTGTTCCCTCTTTGTTGCCTGCCATGGAGACCCCAACAATTATACTCCTCTGACTTCTCACGCCCTTGGTACCAGATTGCCCCAGCTGCCGCTGCACGACGATGTGTGACCATTATTCCTGGAGACATCTCATCACTTCACTCACTCGCTTGCACCAGTGTCCAGCTAGAGTGAGCTGTGCCTGCTTGTGTAGGCTGGGTACACCTTAGATAGGTCAAGGTGTGATCGATGGTGGATGGATCATATCCATGGGGATGAACAGTTGTGCACTACTGCTTGCGTTTGTCATCGTTGTTGCTGCAACCATGCATCTAGCATGCGTCTGCGTTGAGTGTGGTGTTGGGCAAGCGTGCACTGACTGACTGACATGTTGTATGGTTTTCTCTCTTGCCTCTGCACAGCTGGTGAGTTTCTTGGCATGTTGTACGTGTCCCGACCGATCTTGATGTGGGAGGAGGATGTACTTGTGTCCGAGATGTGTGTGATCAGGTGGTGTTATGCTGCATGTGGATATATATAAGTGGGTTGATGCATCTTGTCAACACTAAGCACCATAGCAAATCTATGCTTTTTTGACGGAAAAGGCAATCTGGCCTGCTTTTCATTGATATTAGAAGGAGTGTACAAGAGTACAAATTAACCAAAAACACGGGGGAAAAGAGCTACAAAGTCCTATGACTGCAGCGAATAGTGCTGCAGCCCGCAAAAGAGGGGGGAATGGAGAAATCAGTCAGGCTCCCTTGGACGTAGGATCAGTTCTGCAGCTCCGGGTCGCCCTGCGGCACGCCAACATTTAGCCTCGTCCAATATCAATGTGTGTAATCTGACAAGTGATTCAGCCTTGTTGTTGAAGATCCTTGAATTTCTTTCTTTCCAAACCGTCCACCAAGCAAGGTGTACAAGGGCACACCAGCTTTTCTTGAAGGTTGGTGGCAACCGCTGGCGAGTGCGTGTTAACCAAGAGTCGAGGCTGGTATCTGTCTGTGTAGGTATTAAGGCATTATTGAGTCCGGCTATGTGAATCAGTTTACCCCATAGTCTGATGATTACCGGGCAGGTGGCGAGGAGATGCAGCGCAGACTCCTGCTCACTGAGACAAAAAACACAAGCCGCATTGTGAGGCCACCCTTTTTTCTGTAGGCAGTCAGCAGTGTGGCATTTGCCCAGAATTGCAAGCCATCCAAAGATGCGGCATTTGAGAGGTGCCCCAGAACTCCAAACAGTTTCCTGGAAGTTAAACCTGATGGAACCTTCGAACTGCATTTCATAAGCTGAGGCGGCAGAGTACTGACCATTATTGGTCCATCGCCAAGTAACCGAGTCAGGTGTACCATTCTGTAGCTGTATGGTGTGGACGATATCATGGTTGAGCAGGAATTGGTTGAGGGCTATGACTGGTAGGTTCAGCTTGAAGTGCTTCATCCATTTGTTGCCGGCGACGGCTTGTGCAACAGTGAGGTTTCTCTTGGTGCAGCATTGAAACAAGTCGGGCGCAATAGCTGCTAGGCTCTTCCCCTGAGCCCATGGATCCTTCCAGAAGTGGATTCTCTGGCCATCTCCGAGGTTAAAGCAAACTGCAGAGTTGAATAGGTTTCGAGCTCGGTCATCAATTCCCAAGGGTAGATCCCAAGGGTGCATTCCACGAATATCGTCGTTGAACCATAAGTATGATATTCATTCCCTTTGTTTCTGCGATACTACCTTGTCCGAGATATGATCGTAGACACACCGATGCCTTTGCTGTATCTCGTTACCGACGAAGGTTATTAACTCGTCTGCGATATTACATCTCCATGACCTAGTCATAAGTTGCGCAGCTATATAGATGCAATATCACCGAGTGGGCCCAGAGTATCTTTCCATTACAAGAATGAACAAATCCCGCTCTTGATCCTTACGTCTCGATGCTCTTTCGGAATACCCAAGATGGACACCGTTATTGTCATGCTATATAAGACACAACGTCTCAAAGCACTCCTACGAAGTAACAATAAGTACGGTCTCACGGTCTAAGGAATAAGCTATCACACTATCATCTATTGCAAATGACAAACATCGTAATACGATCTTATTGCAATACTTTGCGTATGTCCACCACCTTATTCTATTAACAAGATGACCCCATTGTCAACCGACGTCATTGTCCTTGATCGGGAATCTCGATCAACTGTTGCCCAATGGACTAGCTCATATAGAGGCTTGCTAGGGACCTGGTTGTCTATGTATCACACGTGTATTAACAATTCCGATTAATACAGTTATAGCATAATACATAAACCTATTATAAACTTATGAGATACTGCAATAAATACCACTTATTTATTTGCCTCTAGGGCATATCTCCTTCAACAATGGCCCAAACTTACTGAACGGTCGAGACCAGCTGGCTCGCCTCATCTGCAGACCTTCCCCTCCTGCTCGCCCTCTTCGACAGGATGGAGAGGGCGTCCATCTGCGTGGCACAGAGCGGTGAGTCGAGCGCGAAGTTGAGGCTTGCGAGGGCATCGCCCTCCGGCACCTCCCCCTTCTCCGCGATGGCGAGGCCGCGCTTGGAGATAATTAGCCTCCACGCTGCCATCATCGTCTTGTTTCCGCCGCCCGTCAACTCCTGTTTGCGGTTCTTCACTCGGTGGCTCCGGCGAGTGGCGGTGGCGTTCTTGGCTTTGGTTGTGGTACGGCGCGGCGGGCCTGGCGGCGTGTGTGGGGAACACGGGGTAGGGATGACTCCAGGTGTAACGGGCTGCATAATGTCAGCTAACATCTCCTGAATAGAGCAAATCTATGCTGGTAGATGTGTGCGATAGAAGTCAGGACATCGTGTTTTGATATGTCCTGTTTAGGATGGAGTATAGTAATAACAGTAGAACCCTGATATAAAATGGCAAAACCGACAAATTTGACCCTGATATAATTAAAGGTGTCTTGCTCGATTAATGTATAGCTTTTGCAACTGTGAGTAGATCCCACCAGTTTATCAACCTTCTAACTGACGCCCCTCATGAATTCTCTTCCGATGATGAAGACATTCATGAGCATGATTGGAGGTTGGTGTCTAGGCGATGTTTTCGATATGGGTTTATATATCGTGAGGAGAAAAAGTGTTACCCGTTTGTTGTTGGCTGCATTAAAATTGACTTCGTCTACGGTAGTTAGCACATACTTATATTTGGCATCTTACGTATTGGGTGGGTTGGCTGGATGGTTCTACCGATTTGAGGAACACTTCACTGTTTGGTTTAGAGAGAAAGTCTGTCCGACGTGGTCCTCCTTTTTGTTGCTTTATTTATTTTTGGTTTAAATTTGGATGGCATAATTGTTGTTCCGTTATACTCTCCGTTATTATGCATATAACACAACGTGTCTAGATACATTTGTTTTTACTTATAGGTCAGTCATCTAAATCCGAACGGAAAGAGTAGCTGATAGTGGAACGCGAAACTGCATGCTTTATATGGAGGAACAGCAGGTGATATCCTATTACTTACAAACTTTCTGTGTATGGCTAATGGATGAGCGTCGATCTCTTTTGTTTGAGGGAGATCAAGAATAAACCGCCCTCCGTGTTTGGGCAGCCATCAACAGTGTTTGTGCTGTGTTTGCAAGCTACAATGCAACACATGATACCTCGCCAATCTTGCCTGGTAGGCTTTGGACGTTTGCTCAATTGCTCGATGTTTTGCTATTTAACCCGGTCTTTAATCAATTGTAATGTTTTGCGGTGTTATGATTCTACCTTTAAGACCATGAAGGGGAAGCCGATTCAACACGTAAGTCTACTTGTTCATTTTGTTTCGCAGATCCTTGTAAAACATGTTTTGATTTATATCAGTGCAAATGAGAGGCTAAAAATTGGCTGTTTAAAGGCATTGTTCTTTGTGTGCCCATGCTACTTAGCGATGATTTCCTTGCAGTTCCAGCCAGGTTACTATAGAGATTTTTCATTGGATCGATTCCTTCCTTCCTGACTGACGTTGCCATCGCTCCCCTCGGCTGCCTTTGTTGTAAATTTTTTTTTGCTAAACGGTCATGAAGCTAACTTTCAGCTAATTGTGATCTTTAAATTACTTTCAGCCACATACGGTTCTTCCTATAAATCATCACATGCTTAGGCGTTCTGAAAATCTAAGAGGCACTCAAAATTTAACAAAACGTCATACACTGTAGCTTATCCTAGTCTGGAAAATGCAAAATTTCTACGTTATTTGGAATAAACTACTCCCTCTGATCCCAAATAAGTGTCGGAAGGTCTTCAGAAATTTGTACGGGCGTGAGACATATCCCGCGTCAATATTTAGGATCAGAGGCAGTATTTGATATGACGTTTTTCAGCCTCGGAGATTCTGAGATTAACGCCAACTGAAAACGCCAGATCACATGGCTTATTCCAAATGATTTAGATTTTTTTGGTGTTTCTCAGTCTGGGGATAAATCAAAGTATATGGCGTTTTGTAAAAAAAATCAGATTGTGTGTATGAAGCAAGGGCAGCAATGGAGTTGATGAGGTGGCCTCGGGGCTGGTTGGTAACCTGAATAAGAGCTCGGTGTCGCGGATTCGCTGTGACGAGGTGGACTTACAACCGCTGCTGGATATCTTGGTTTGCCCGGTGCAACAATTCCCAATTAAATATTTGGGGTTGCCTCTTTCACCAAGACTCAGCTAATGCCGTGGGTGGACAAAGTAGCCAGGCGTGGATCGCTTCCGAGGTTCAAAGAAGTGGCAGATTGATCATCATCGACTCTACCCTTACGGCGACTGCGATCTATCCATTGCTCGCATTGGACATCCCTCCGTGGTTCTTCGAGAAGGTTGACAAAATTCTACGGAGCTTCTTTTGGGCAGGAAAGAAGGACGCTAGAGGAGGACAGTGCGCTCCCAAGGATCTTGGGGGTTTGGGGATAAAAAACTTGCGGTGCGTTTGCAGGCAATTTCTGAGGATGAGGACTTGGTGCGGTGGAGGCTCACGGCTTTGGGTCAGTACTCGTCAAAGTCTGCTTACGCCGCTTTCTTCTTGGGCAGAACAGAGGCGCCTTGTGCTAGGACAATCTGGTCCGCGGCCGCCCCCTTGCGCCACAAGATCCATATGTGGCTGGCTCTGAAGAATCGCTCGTGGACGGCGGATAACATCCTCCTCAGTGCCCGCTTTGCTGCCAGGAGCCGGAGGACGGCGACCATCTTCTTCTCAGATGCGTCTATGCGAGGGAGGTCTGGTTCACCATCCTCCGTCAGGTGAATTTGGACAGATTCACGCCGTCCGCGAGCACGGAGCCCTTGCTGTGGTGGGCTGAGTTAGACGCAGCGGTGCCGCGGAGAGACAAGAAGAGGATCAACGCACTCACGGCGCGATCAGTGTTTGATGGCATTGCTTCGCTTCCGGCAGTTGTCTGTAATAGAATTAAGAGCGAGTTTAGCCTCTGGTGTTTGGCATGGCAGGCTTAGGTGGGAAACCGGGAGGAGTAGAGTAGCCTTGCTGGGGGCCGTTTGTCTGCGAGCCATGCCGCTTGTGGCATTGGCTCTGAGTTGTAAAACTTTGTTCGTTTTCCTCTCTATCTTAATTTCAAAGACACGCACGTGTTCTTTAAAAAAAATCAGATTGTCTGATGACTAAAAAGGCACATATGTGGCTGAAATGTATTCGAAGGCACTCAATTAGCTGAATGTTAGCGTAAGCGCCATTTAGTAAGAAAATACGCCTTTTGCTTGGCTTACAGCTGAAACCACTCATGGTTCTTCCACTTCGTTGGCAGTGATTCTGACATGGGATCTATCTACTAAAAAGTTGGTAAATTGTTGGGCCAATCATTCTGTGATAGCACGAGCTAGCGCCAATACATCTGGGCCTGCTCAAAATGTCCTTTCTTTGGCTGGAGATTCATGGAGCATATATAGGGCTCTCTGCTGCGTGAGAGACTGATGGTGAGGTGAGGAAAGAGGTCAGGAGGTGGAGTGAGCAAGGGGAAAGCTGCCCTGTCTCACTGAGTCACTGCCAGGGACTGTGGCTATAAATTGAAAGCTTAGCTTGACATCCCCTGCTACAACCATCCAGCCTTTCAGAATGTCGGCACAAAAGATTTCCTTTTCCAATCCTCTCTGTATAGTAGTTTTGTCCAATTTAAAAATAAGCTGGGGAATTTGGTTTTCTCTCTGGTCAGTTTTTTTTCCGGTCCAAGACACACTGCTGGTTACTTGGCATGCCAATAGGCAGCTAATGAAACAATGTTGGGTTTTCAGAATTATTTTCTTATATGCACTGAACACTAGCTAAGTGCCCGCTTCGTGCATTTTCATCAACCTCGAGTTCATGCCATGCTTTTATTTCGAAATATGGAAGAAAAAGAAGAGATGCCAAATAGAGAAGCATTATGATCTGATTCAGCAATGAAAATCAATAAGGCCAAGGAACCATGGATGAAAGTGTTTGAACTAATCTTGTTATTGTTAGTGTTGCATATGACTAGGTCATGTTTATCCGTATTGCATGACATTTTTGTTGTTGAGTTAGTTAGTTACTCCCTAAGTTTTTAATATAAGACGTTTTAGACTTTGCACATGATGTCTAAATACACAATAAAGTGAGTGAACATGCACATTACATCATGTCTAGATGCATATAGATGTATATAATAAAAGATAAAACATCTTGTGTATTAAAAAACGGAGGGAGTGGCTAGCAGCATGCACAAACCTGTGTGGAGTTTGAGCGGCCAAACTGGAGAAAGCAACGGGCAAAGTTAGTTGCGGCATATGCACCGTGTGAGCTGATTTTTTAAAACTTGCAACTGACTCAAGTATGTGTAAGTGATGTTAGTGGAGTGGTCAGTGGATCAGATAGTTTGGCCGTGAGGGCAAGACACAATGTAGCCTCGGTGTTTCCAAGGAGGAAGATTTCATGGCAAAGCCATTATATCTTCCCCTTTGTGTATGTATGTGCAGTGCGCATGCTCGTGTGAGAAAAGGCGAAGTGTGCGTCGTTGCCCAAAAAAGTCTTGTTCTTCTTCTTCCTTTGTGTTCATGAGTGTCTTCTCCCCTGGGCAAATCCATTCGAAAGAAAGATGCAATAGAAATTAGGAAGGTGGAGAGCTGATATCAATGATCTGGTGATTTCAATAGCTAATTAAGTACTCCATACATGCACGCAAGCAATATGCATGATGGGTTGCAAAGAGTTAACTTACACCTGCATGGAGATATATTCGACACCGAAACTGTATCTCTTCCACTCGCAAGAGAGTATCTTCTCATAACTAGAACAAAGTCCTGGATGTGGCATTTCTTCCCACAGCTTTCTTGACCCTCTTCTTCCTGCTTTCTTCCCCTCCTTCCTCCACTCACGTCTCTGTGTAGCGACGGGTCGAGAGGAGATCTAGAGAGAGAGAGAGGCACGAGAGAAGTTCAAGAAAGCTGTGGAAAGGCATGACATGGACTAACTTAAGGATCCATATCTACGCCATTTTTATAGAGGAAATCTCTATGCCATTTGCGCGCCCTCTCTCCTTCGTTCTTCCTCCTTATATAACCCAGTATGTGTGCGTGAGTGAGAGAGAGACTATGACTGTCTATAGTAGACTTTGAGGGAGGAAGTTGATTAACAAATTTACCCAGTACTACAAAGCACGCATGAATGAGATCGACCTAAATTAATGAGGTTACGCGGCCGGCAACAAGGGTAGGCCATCCATGAATGTTAAAAATGACAGTGCATAGCATGCTGCGCAGATCCTTCTCATGCATAATGCATCCACAGCTAAGCTAGCTCCTTGGACCACCCCTTGCTGTCTGCTCAATTCTAGAAGGCATGCATGCCCTTGGCCCCTAGCTTCAAGTTCCTTGCATTGCTTTCGAGTTATTTACACTCCCAGTAACAGCGATATCTGTTGATATGGATGCAGAAGAATGGTGAAAAATGAGAAAACTGACCCAAAGTCAAAGTTCTACACAAAATGAAATGTTTTTGGTGTTCGCCGAGGGGCACAAGATAAGTGAAACCGCTTAAAATCGATCGCCCCGAAATAGTGATTTACGCGCGCCCGTGATTTTTTAACCGTTCACAGTGGAGGATTTTCCACGGTAAAACCCTCGTGCCCTGCAGTGTGTTGATCTTGTTTTCATTTATCGTTTGATTGCTTGTCGCTTATAACACAGGTGTACTGTGGCTACTACACGTACCCTACGTAGACAGTTAACCCTTGTGGTATTGCTTGCATGCATGCTTGTAATACGTGAATTCACACACGCACACGCATGTGAATTGCCTGCATGTCCAGCCTGTGGATGGACCGATCATCGTGGATACTACTACGTACGACGTACGATACGATACTGTACGTACGCAACGGCCAAGATCGAGAGATCTCCGGACGCATATGCATTGGCAGATGCCAGGGCGGCCGGCCTGCCAACAGCAGCAGCAGCAGATCTGAATCTCATCGATCGTCCTTCTTGGCATCTGCTCGTGCAAATGCAGCGAGGCAAAGCACATGCCGGCGCAGTGCAGGCTCGATCGTCGTCCCCAGCGGATGCAGTGCCCGCCGCCCGCCCGGCCGGCCGGTGCGATCGATCGTGATCGAGCTGAATGCTAGTTGGTTGTCATGTCGTTAGCGCCTGGACGGATTCATCGTTGAGGTGTAACATTGTTTCCACGCTGTTTTCTGTTAGCTAATTACTACTTTCTGCTGTTACCATTGTTTGGAACCTTACCACTAACGCTGAATATTCAGCAAAGTCGGCCTATAAGGCCCAATATTTTGAGCCCCCTCTACCGACATGGAGTCCTTGGTTTAGAAAGATTGGGCACCGCCTAAGATGAAGTGCTTCGCTTGGCTTGCGCTCCAAAACCGTCTTTGGATGGCCGAACGCTTGGCTAGGCGTGGGTGGCCAAATTGTGGCCTTTGCCCTCTTTGTAAATGTGCCCCCCGAGACGGTCTCACACCTCCTTCATTATCTTTTCACCTCTAAGATTTGGAGCCTCCTCAAGGATTGGTTGGGGTTACACCACCTTTTACCTCTCAAATTGGCCGAACGTAACCCTCCTTGAGTGGTGGCGCCATATGTCCGGCTCCGGTATGATAAACCGCAAAGGGATGACCTCCCTTGTCCTCCTCATGTCGTGGAAATTTTGGAATGAGATGAGTGCTCGAGTCTTCCGCAACAAGCACACCTCCTCCACCAGCATCCTTTCCAAGATCAAAGACAAGGCAAAGCTTTGGGTCATTGCGGGAGCTAAACGCCTTGGAGAAGGCGCGTGATTTAATTGCCTTGTTTTGGTGTTGTGTTATCCTGTACTATTGCCCCAACACTTGAAGGGGTTACGGTGCAAAAAACAATAATTTTCTAGCATACGAAACCCTAACTAGCCAGGATCTATCTATCTCGTACATGCGATAACGGTGGCGGAACGGGTTACATTACCTCCATGTAGACCGATAGCGGGGATTACGCTCCCGCACAAGCGTTGACGATGAAGTCGTACGTAGCCGACCTCGAGGTCGCGGAGAACTTGCCGCGATGTCGGAGTCGATGACGCCGGGGTGTCGACGATGATCTGCGTCGACGGGCGTCGGGCGGAAGAAGGCAGAGCGCCAGCACCGGGGCTGGTGCGCCGGCAGCAGAGGGGGGAGGCGCGGCGGCTGCAGGGGGCGAGACGACGTCGCCCAAGCTCCTCAATAGAGTAGCCTCCGAGCACTCGCAAACATACGGAGCCTAGCGACAACTCCCGGTCATTCAGATCCAGCTGAAATCGCAGGAGTAGATCTTATCTGGAATCCCGCAGAGCAACGGCGCTCTGCGGTATGGCTTAGGTGGAGAGAGACCCCCTTCCTCAGCTCGGCGCGGCTCCAACTTGGGAACCACGAGATCGAGAGAGAAATTGGGAATTAATTGAATTTCCTATGAATTAAATCAATTAATATGCCTTGCTATATAAAGGGGGAAGGGGGTGTGCAAACCCCTTGGCTCCCCCATGTGGGACTAAACAAAGGAGGAGGGGAGGGGGGTTCGGCCCCCACATGGGCTGGCCGAACCAGCCTATGGGGCCCACCCCCTTTGGTGGTGCGGTTCCCCCTCTTGGGCCCTCTTAGGGCCCATATAGGTGGGAGCCCCCTTTTTCCTTTATTTAATTAATATTAAATTAATATAAAAATCTCATTAATTCATAATTAATATATTTATATATAATTCAATATCCAGTGACTCCGAAAACTCTTTCGGACCACCCGAACAACTTTCGGACATTCCTGGAACCATTCCAGACCTCTCCGGAACTCCTTCCGGACCACCGGAACTCTTTCCGGATCATTTCTCTCTCTCCAATAAAAACCTATAAAATTCCAGAACCTATCTCCAAGCGTCGCTAAGACCTTAAGTTTGTTACGCTACGGTTCGGGAATACTCCAGACATGGTCGAGACACTCCGCTCACCAATGATCGTCAGGGATACCTGGAAATATATGACGACCCCTGTGCATTCCACGAATATCGTCGTTGAACCATAAATATGATATTCATTCCCTTTGTCTCTGCGATACTACCTTGTCCGAGATATGATCGTAGACACACCGATGCCTTTGCTGTATCTCGTTACCGACGAAGGTTATTAACTCGTCTGTGGTATTACATCTCCATGACGTAGGCATAAGCTGCGCAGCTATATAGATGCAATAACACCGAGTGGGCCCAGAGTATCTTTCCATTACAAGAATGAACAAATCCCGCTCTTGATCCTTACGTCTCGATGCTCTTTCGGAATACCCAAGATGGACACCGTTATTGTCATGCTATATAAGACACAACGTTTGATGCTCTCAAAGCACTCCTACGAAGCAACAATAAGTACGGTCTCACGGTCTAAGGAATAAGCTATCATACTCTTATCTATTGCAAATGACAAACATCGTAATACGATCTTATTGCAATACTTTGCGTATGTCCATCACCTTATTCTACTAACAAGATGACCCCATTGTCAACCGACGTCATTGTCCTTGATCGGGAATCTCGATCAACTGTTGCCCAATGGACTAGCTCAAATAGAGGCTTGCTAGGGACCTGGTTGTCTATGTATCACACGTGTATTAATAATTCCGATTAATACAATTATAGCATAATACATAAACCTATTATAAACTTATGAGATAATGCAATAAATACTACTTATTTATTTGCCTCTAGGGCATATCTCCTTCAGTCTCCCACTTGCACTAGAGTACAAATAAACCAGCTGCATTTTACTTTATCAGAATCCCTTATCAAATAAGAATCATTTGATAATGCTTGCTCGTGGAAAAGTGTTACTCCACAATCCATGATTGTACACGCTTCTGCGATTCACGGATATTAACTTGCTTGATATCACTATGTTGTTCAACAACATATATGCAAACACCGCAACTAAGTGAGACTACCGCTTCCCAGCGCTTACTCTGATTATACTAACCAGATAACTGCCTTGAAAAACACACTCAGTCATGCAGAGCCCCTTGTAACAATTACAAACTCGTGATGTCTACATACTTACACACCAATGTAGAAAACTTGACATTCAAATGTCAATCCCTTAACTAACGCACATCTACTTCCACTAAATTCCAAATTTACTTTCATAACTGTTCTCATTCCAAGAACATCGGTTATATATAACATCGAGCAGATAATATGGTTTCTGTATGATGTCTAATATTACATAATAGACCCACATGTCATACAACCATTACTTTCATGCATCATTACTCTTAATGATCAATTGGATTTCAAAAGGACCACCCTTTGCTTCTATTCTGACTCCTCAGAAAAAATCCAACACAACTCGACTAACTATTAAAATTCCCGTTCTATTTCAAAATAGACACTGACTTTCAAATAGTTTCACAACTTCATCCTATTCTATTGGTACAGTTTCACAATGTGTTAACTACACAAGATGAATTCGGCTCCCACTCAAATTATGTCTCCACATATTTGAGAACACACGCTCCCACTCAAAAACGTGTCATCCACATATTTGAGTTCCTGAGCTCCCACTCAAAAATATGTTCTTCACATATTTCACCTGAGTGAACTAACTATGACTCCCACTTAAATCGACATTTTGGTCAAACCAAAATCATTGATCTGCTATCAATTCGAATTTAATACAAACTATAGTATTATATTAATACAAATCCCTCAGACTTCAAGCATGTTTACATAAATGTAGTCAATAAATTTGATCTTGTGCAAGACACATTTCTTGACAAGACATGGTCCTGCGTCTTTCTTATAGTCACATTTTCATATAACACTTTATATGACGATTAAACAATCTTATTCCTCTAATAAGAATTGCAGCAACAATTACTCTCTTAATCCTTTTACACGTAACTCAGATTTCCAGGCTTAAGAGCCTTTGTTCGTATTCCGATACTTTCTCAACTTTCTTTGTAGTCATAAGGTGCACCTTGATCTGTCAACAAGATCTGAAATACTTAATACAGTGCTGTGACCCGACAGCAATATTAAATGTAACAACACTTTATTCAGAAGTTTCTTTCATGAAAATATTGTGATCTTTATGAAGAGGATTGCAAGCAGAAAACTGTTTTCTAGTCTCCCTCACTCTTAATCACTAAACTTTCATTAGCAGACATATACTCTTTGGAACATCTTCCAACATAAGTCTGACACTTTATTCCAAACTTCTAATTTCAATCCATAAACCATAATTCAAAAAGTCATCTTTTCTCGGAATTACATAGACAACAAACTGAACTTTGTTTCTATTGGTTTTGGAATACACTTTCATCTAATGCGAGCAATCTACAAAGAACCACTCATGTATATTCCGAATTATCGCATAATCATATACATGTCGACACTACTGTCGATCCTACGAATTCTCGTTGAGAAAAATATCTATTTCCTAAAGTGGACATCGACTATAATGTTTAGAACGTATTAGGAGATTCTAAGACTGATTCTGACGACCACACTTTATTTAAAATAGAGTATGATTATAATTCCCCACATATCAATATATATGACATTATAATTTTGTGAAGAAAATTTCCACAAGTCTCTTACGCTGAAATCATAATTCAAAAATACTGTCCTTTGATCGAATTCTGTGAATACAATGTTCACTCATCTTTCTTCTGAAAAACCCCATTTGATCTATTATCAAATTAATCTCAGACTCCATAATTTATCGGGCAAATACTTCTATTTACCAAAATCATAGAAGAATTCGGATCAAGCAAAACACCATTGATTAATCATTAAAAATGACTCTCAATCAACTTCCTCTAGTATTGCAACTTCAATACTGCATTTCAAACTTAATCAATTTCGGCACTCGAAATACTTAAATGGACCAAAAATTATCCATTACTTCTTTCACTGCCTTTATGACTAAATTCGATGGTGTTTGTTCTTTAGACACATAATTTTATCATTCCTGCTATTATAAATGTATATCATAAGCATAATGTAATTGAGATGTGATGCAATTTACTCATAACATGAAACAACTGCTTTGTTTCATAACATAAAACAACTGATGTGTTCTATATGAATAATTATGTCTTGTAACATTCAAGACACCAAACTAGATCACATTCTCACTATTACAAAATGTCTTATCAAAAACTATTGATGACAACTAATATGATATCTCGAGGGCGTGAGCACTACTGGCCATTAACTTGCCATCACTTGTGCACTGTCACGTCACCCTTCGCCACATACTTGTGATAATCAGGGACTGTTTCACAAACAGAACAATTATCAAACACTTTTTATCAAGTATGAGAAGAATACATTTATATCTTCGTATATCAAATCTACCCATAGCGTCGAAGAACTCTTCTTCGATGAATCAACTTTTATAGATTTGAACTTGTTCACGAACGTGAAGAAGCTCACCGTGTCTCTATAGCATATTCATGCACATGCTATTCACAGCTAGGAGGTAAAGCACAATCTCTATTGCACTGGAGTTCGCTATCTAGAAATCGTAGATATTCGTAAGCCTGAAGTAGATGTCACACAACTTCTTCAACTGAGTCTCCAGACAGGTATGCTCCCCATGTGAATGGTCCGGAACTTTCTAAGCTGTCTGAACTACTCAAGACTCAATTCATCTATGAAGTGACCTCTGATCGCATCAATCACGACATATGGCTCCATGTGTTGAAACAACTTTCAACTCAGGTGCTAGGCATACGCTCATGACGATCGTCACTTCCATGAACATGTCATGATGCTTACGGAACTCATCATTTTGCTCCTTGCTATCAGAATCATCTGGTCTAACTCCTAACTAATGTTTTAACACATATAGGATGTTTGTTGTGTTTGGAGAATGTTTCTAAAACCAATGCACCAGCTGATGAAGTTGGACCCGTCGGCTTCTAAGGTAGAATCCGAGCTCTTGAAGAAGTAACCGAAGCGCAGTTCCGTAGTCTCCAGATGTGATCGCAAAAGAGGTAAGATAAGTTTATAATATATAGGTGAGTTTTAGTTCTATAATCTCATTATCAAAAATACACCACACCAAGATTATTATCCCTAAAAATAATAATGGCGATTACACGACCCTTATCCACCACACTACCCCCGATCATCACGGCCGGCAGCACAGCTTCAAAGGTGGACATAAAATGTCGATCATAACAACTCTATGACTCGTGCTCGATCTTTCGATCTTCCCGTGTTCCGAGGCCATACCTCTGAGTATGCTAGGCTCGCCAATCAAACCTCGAAGACCTGCGCGTGCAACATGGCTTACACCCACTGTATGCGAACGACGAGATGTGTGACACCCGATCATCACGGCCTGCCTCATAACGTAGAACTTTCTTGGTGGTGCACAACGAGGGAGAACACAATTTTGGTATTTGTTAGGGATCATCCTATTTATGACGCTACCGTTGTATATCTAGCATATAAGCAATCAATAGGATGCACACACAACAGCACACAATAATGATGCAATGAAGTGCGATGTGACATGGTCGATGCGCCTGGACCTTCATGGCGCCATGTGCCTGGCCCCCGGCGCCCCGGCATGACTCCGAGTCTACAGAGCCCTCCATTGCCTCTGACAGTACGAGTAATATCAAAAACTTACCGTAACCATGTCACATGAAATAACGCCTCTGCAAAACAAAGTTAGACGCCTCTAGCTTTATTTAGTTTTGCAAGTTTTACGTGGCATATAGGCTTATTCGTAAGAGAATCGCTTCCCTACCTACGAACTTTGTACCACAACGCCGATCGTATAATTGCATGTTTAAGCATCCCTTTCGGGCCCTCCATTGAAAATGCTTTGCCGACTAGAGAGAGAGAAACAGACAACCGCCAGCCACAGATACGGTGCAAGCCGTATGTCAGTAGTGGAACCAGTCTCGCGTAAGCGTACGCGTAAAGTCGGTCCGGGCCGCTTCATCAACTCAATACCGAAGGCATCGCAAGTACACGCTAGAGGGTAGCAAATATAAGAAAGACGCCCTCATTCAACATGAGTTCTAACCGTACCAGCAGTACTACGCATAGATCGGCTCTGATACCACTGAAGGGGTTACGGTGCAGAAAACAATAATTTTCTAGCGTACGAAACCCTAACTAGCCAGGATCTATCTATCTAGTACATGCGATAACGGTGGCGGAACGGGTTACATTACCTCCATGTAGACCGATAGCGGGGATTACGCTCCCGCACAAGCGTTGACGATGAAGTCGTACGTAGCCGACCTCGAGGTCGCGGAGAACTTGCCGCGATGTCGGAGTCGATGACGCCGGGGTGTCGACGATGATCTGCGTCGACGGGCGTCGGGCGGAAGAAGGCAGAGCGCCAGCACCGGGGATGGTGCGCCGGCAGCAGAGGGGGGAGGCGCGGCGGCTGCAGGGGGCGAGACGACGTCGCCCAAGCTCCTCAATAGAGTAGCCTCCGAGCACTCGCAAACATACGGAGCCTAGCGACAACTCCCGGTCATTCACATCCAGCTGAAATCGCAGGAGTAGATCTTATCTGGAATCCCGTAGAGCAACGGCGCTCTGCGGTATGGCTTAGGTGGAGAGAGACCCCCTTCCTCAGCTCGGCGCGGCTCCAACTTGGGAACCACGAGATCGAGAGAGAAATTGGGAATTAATTGAATTTCCTATGAATTAAATCAATTAATATGCCTTGCTATATAAAGGGGGAAGGGGGTGTGCAAACCCCTTGGCTCCCCCATGTGGGACTAAACAAAGGAGGAGGGGAGGGGGGTTCGGCCCCCACATGGGCTGGCCGAACCAGCCTATGGGGCCCACCCCCTTTGGTGGTGCGGTTCCCCCTCTTGGGCCCTCTTAGGGCCCATATAGGTGGGAGCCCCCTTTTTCCTTTATTTAATTAATATTAAATTAATATAAAAATCTCATTAATTCATAATTAATATATTTATATATAATTCAATATCCAGTGACTCCGAAAACTCTTTCGGACCACCCGAACAACTTTCGGACATTCCTGGAACCATTCCAGACCTCTCCGGAACTCCTTCCGGACCACCGGAACTCTTTCCGGATCATTTCTCTCTCTCCAATAAAAACCTATAAAATTCCAGAACCTATCTCCAAGCGTCGCTAAGACCTTAAGTTTGTTACGCTACGGTTCGGGAATACTCCAGACATGGTCGAGACACTCCGCTCACCAATGATCGTCAGGGATACCTGGAAATATATGACGACCCCTGTGCATTCCACGAATATCGTCGTTGAACCATAAATATGATATTCATTCCCTTTGTCTCTGCGATACTACCTTGTCCGAGATATGATCGTAGACACACCGATGCCTTTGCTGTATCTCGTTACCGACGAAGGTTATTAACTCGTCTGTGATATTACATCTCCATGACGTAGGCATAAGCTGCGCAGCTATATAGATGCAATAACACCGAGTGGGCCCAGAGTATCTTTCCATTACAAGAATGAACAAATCCCGCTCTTGATCCTTACGTCTCGATGCTCTTTCGGAATACCCAAGATGGACACCGTTATTGTCATGCTATATAAGACACAACGTTTGATGCTCTCAAAGCACTCCTACGAAGCAACAATAAGTACGGTCTCACGGTCTAAGGAATAAGCTATCATACTCTTATCTATTGCAAATGACAAACATCGTAATACGATCTTATTGCAATACTTTGCGTATGTCCATCACCTTATTCTACTAACAAGATGACCCCATTGTCAACCGACGTCATTGTCCTTGATCGGGAATCTCGATCAACTGTTGCCCAATGGACTAGCTCAAATAGAGGCTTGCTAGGGACCTGGTTGTCTATGTATCACACGTGTATTAATAATTCCGATTAATACAATTATAGCATAATACACAAACCTATTATAAACTTATGAGATAATGCAATAAATACTACTTATTTATTTGCCTCTAGGGCATATCTCCTTCAACTCTCCCTTAATTAATGAAATGGGATAAAGCTTTTGCCCTTTTTTTTCTAAAAAAAATGACAGGGGTTAAGCGGTTAAGCAAGGCTATTTTACAATTGTATTTTTACGATTTAATTGCACAATCTCAAAAGAAGGTTGATCAAAACACGAAAAATATTATGCATGAAGTTTCTTGCATACCTCTTGCGTATTTGCATGATGCTACCTGAGCTATTTATACAGTCTAGAAATTTCTAACAACTTACACTTCAGACTGACAAATAGTTCGACAATGAAATCTAAAAACCTTATGAAGATATTTCATAACCTATATGCTTGAGCTTTCCACTAAGATATTTAAGGATACTAAAATTCAGTCAAGAATACACAAATATACCTTATAATCAAAGTCACACAAAATAATACATGTAACATGCTAATTATTTATTATTCATTTTTATATTATAGTAAATTGTAGTTTATACAAATATAAGGATAACTGTTTCTATAAAAGAAAACAATTAGCAGCACTTTTTTATATAAAATATGATTAAAGTTAGTGCATGTGTTTATGCAGTGATGGACTTCCGAATTATATGATTGAAATATATCTTCCTAGTTACTCCCTATGTTTCACAATGTAAACTATTGCAGCAAGCTGGTTTAGCTTGCTAAAAGTGCTTACATTGTGAAACAAAACAATCACATAAACGTAAAATAATTTAGTATAAATATGTAATAATTATTTGTATTATCTAGTCTATGTATCTTGTTAGATCTAGAACAAAAACATATGAGAGAGCCTTAAAAACTTAGAAACACAAATTTTGATATCTTTGTAATAAACATAAAGGATTCATCATCCTTAATATGTAATTTGTTTTTTTACATTGACAGTTGATAGGTCATACTAAATATATTAACCAAAATATATTGCTTTCTCAATTGTCCACTTAGCTTTACTATTTTGTGTCTTTATTATTAGTGGTATCTACAAAATATTGTAATATGTAATTGCTATCATTCAAAATATAATAGATTATATTATATAGAGAATGGTCAACCCATGCATCTGCAACCCGCCGGAGCCGATCGGCCCAATCGGCTGGCCGTTGTTCTTCATCCCTGAGCGATCAAAGTACATTTACAGTTACTGACATATAGTGTTTGCAATTATATTGTCTAATCAACCGTTGAAAGATACAACTGTGCTGATAGTTCGATCGATAGATATTGTGCATGCATTTTGTTTTTAGAGACACAATGAGTACATCGTGCTGCTTGCATGAAGTCCATGAGCTCGCATGGCATAACCGACTAATTTAGACACCTATCGTTTAAGTTTTGACCATTGGTGAACGTCAAGTATCCTGCCAAAAAAATGGTATATAAAGCAGGTTGGTTATTAATCTATGGGAGACCAATGGAAGCTAGTATAACTGAAGAACGATACCTAATCAATAAAAAAACAACAAAAAATGCAATGGTACCATAACTTCAGGTTTGAATCCAGATTCGATACAGATAAACATGCAAAAAGTTCTAGCTGCATCTCTGAACTAAAACATATAAAAAACGGCTAAGATTGCACCTTCTGACCATTATGGTTCAGAGCCTATTTAAGTTTTGCCGGCCAAAAAAACCCTAATAAAGTTTTAGAAGCTAGAGCATGATAGAACAGAAGAACAAAAATCTAGTACCTAAATTTGAGATTTAAAGACAAAACGCATGCTCTTATTTTCATAACCTCAAAGTATTGAACAACTTTGAAGCTTAATCAAATTGATTTTTGAGCATATAGTTTCTCGACAGTTTTGTTGCCAATATAAACTTGTAAGTTTGCTGACATGCAAAATATCACATATGCAAGAGTGAATAGTAAAGATATGATCAGACTGATCCATTCCATCTCCATTGTCTTTGTTCTCATGGTTAATGAGAAATGTCAGAGTTAGACTTGTTTGTTGATAATGATGCTGTAGTAGGTGAATTAATCAATTTTGAACAAACTTCCTGGCAGATGTCAGGCCAGCTACTGCCTATTGCATTTGAGAACAAAAACAATCCGTCATGAAGAATCAGGGAAAAGAAACAAAAGGAAAAAGAAATGTGCAAAAGCCCAATCTAATTATTAAAGATTGAATTTTCATTTCGTATTGACATATGATGGAGCAAAAAAGATGACAGAATGATTACGAAACAGCCAAAAGAAGTTAGGTATGAAAATAGACCATGTCGATCGATGCATCCTGGTTTTCACGTAAATCTGGTCCACCCATACATTTTATCTCGATGATCTTCAATCAAATTGGGAAATACAAATAGATTCATGGATTACTCATTTTGAGATATTGGAGGTGCTGATTTTTTCTCTCTACTGAATGACAACAAGTCTGGTATCAGGAATCTAATTATCAGTTTCATTAGGGGCCTCTCCCAGTTCCTGCTGCACTGAACTTGTTCCTGGTAAGAGCAGAATCCAGTCCTTCAGTTGCAGCTCATGATCAATCTATCACTACATCTTCAATTAATTCATTACCTGATCTGCAGTTCAAAAGATAAAAACTGAGATCCATCTTACAACCGAGAAAGAACTAAACGATACAAACTGTATGTTCATATTCCTTTAGTTTGGGCAAAATTGATTTGTAACGACAGCAAAGCAGGCCAACAGATATACTGGAAGAAACTCTATATTGAACCGAACATCAGTCAGCAGCGTAAGAAAAATGGTTCCAACTGAACCTGCTAGTCAAAAAGGCAAAAAAATGATTGATTATTTATATACTCACATATACATGAACTAATATTATTCAGTGGTATGCTTCCTACTGTGATGTGCATTATATTTGACAGCTTTTTTCTTTTCCCAAGGGGCAAGAGCCTAGCCCCTTTTCTTTGAACAATATGCAAGTAAAACCAAACCAGAGTCTACAAGCAATGAAGAAAGATTGCGAAAGATTGCACTCTGGCACTTCAGCAGATACACATCTTCAGCCAATGCAATCCGTTGTTGGTGCAACGATGTTCTTGTAACACCATTCAGAGAAGCAGTTGTTAATAAGTTAAACAGAACATGAATCCCATGGCAGTTATCTTCACCAAAGCAAAGCCCCACCAAGGAATGGATATGGTTAGAAACTGCACGTATAAACATGTTCCTTTATTTTGGGGCAAAAAAAATCTACTGTAAAGCAGTCCAACAAATAATTTTGGAAGGAACTCAATATCTGACCAGTCCAACAACACAACAATCAACAGTGTAACCTTCCTTCTAACTGTACCAGCTCTAGGTATACGGCTGTTTCAAAAAGGCACGAAATGGTCGATTACTTATATCCTCGCCTATATATGAACTAACAATATTATTCAGTGACGTGCATTTTATTTTACACTGGTTCTCTTTCTTATAGGGGAAAGCCTAACCCTGTGTTGTTGATCGGTGCAAGTAATACCAAACCACAGTTTGCAACCAACAAAAGAAGATTGCATTCTGGAACATCATCAGATAAATCTCAAACCAATGCAATCCGTTGTTGGTGCGATGTTGTTCTATTGACGCCATTCAGAGAAGCTAATCAAATTATGCAAAGACAAAGTACCTGGAGGCACATGGATAGTTTCCACCTACACGGTTTTGTAAGTGAATGAGATGGCGACAAACAATGTAGATGGTTTGCTGGTCTGGGTAGCTGCAAAGATGAATTTACTTCCAGTGGATGATAGATAGACTGAATGTAGACCAGAGACAAACAACATATCACTGTTACAAAAAGATAAATGGCACGGTGTTTCACCGAATAATTGCCTAAATAAATGAAGACCTGAGAAAAACAGCATAGAGCAATGTTGTCTTTACATTCAATTTTACAAATAAATCAAATAACTGCATATAAAGAAAGTCTAAGGGAGGCCAATGAAAGCTAGAACTGAAGGGTCCCCATTCAAAAAAAAAAAGCGATGGTGTCATAACTTCAAGCTCAAATTCCAGATTAGATACAGATTACCATTACAAAGATGCATGTTACCAAACTGAATGGATATTCTAGACACATCTCTGAACTGAAGCATATAAAAAATGGCCAAGATTGCCCATTTTCTATCAATTATGTCCGAGAGCCTACTGAAGTTTTGCCAGCAAAATAAGTCCTAATACAGTTTTAAAAGCTAGAGCGTGAGAAAACAGCAGGACAAAAATGTAGTGCACAAATTGCAAATAGAAAGACAAAACGAATGCTGCTTATTTCACAACATCAAATCATCAAACAACTTTGATTTGACTTAAGGCAGATATCTTTGAAGCTTAATCAAATTGATTTTTTTAGCATACAGATTATCGACATACAAATTGAAGGGCGGGCCTGGTGCAGCGGTAGAGTACTACCGCCTGTGACCGGAAGGTCCCGGGTTCGAGTCGCGGTCTCCTCGCATTGCACAACGCGAGGGTAAGGCTTGCCACTAATACCCTTCCCCAGACCCCGCACAGCGCGGGAGCTCTCAGCACTGGGTACGCCCTTTACAGATTATCGACAGCTTTTTTGCCAAAATATACTTCTAGGTATGTTGAACAGATAAAATATCGCATAGGCAAACAGTGAATGGTATAGATATGATACGACTGATCCATGCTATCTCCATTGGCTTAGTTCTCATGATTAATGACAGATGACAGTGAGTTAAACTTGTCTGTTGATCATGATAGTAGGCTACTTTATAAAATTCTCGAAACATAAGGCCAGCTACAGCCTAATAGATTTAGTAACAAAGGCAATCCTTCATAAAGAATTAGGGGGAAGAAACAAAACGGAAAATAAATGTACGCAAAAGCAATATCTAATTAAAAGATTGAACTGCCATTTAGCATTGACATATGATGGAGCAAAAGATGACAGATGAAGATGGAACAGCCAATGCATCCTGGTTGTTTCTAATGGAAAACGACACAGCTCTTCCGCTTTCTGTTAAATGCATCCTGGTTTTAATGGAAAACTGCTCCACCCACACATGTTATCTCCACGATCTTCAATCAATGTGGGAAACAAATACATCCTCCGATCTGTCAAAAGTGTCGTGAAGCAGCAACATACGATGTACAATTCTCTAGTTAAATCAGCGACACTTTTAACAAATCAGAGGGAGTATATATTCATGGATTTCTCATTTTGAGATATTGCAGGTGCTGATTTTTTTCTCTACTAAATGACAACAACAATACCATAATTTTTTTATAACAAGTCTGGTTTCAAGAATCAAATGTACCAGTTTCATTGGGCATTAGCACTTAGCAAGGACAAAACAAGCATGTAACATACATACATAATACAGTAGAGGATAACCAGCATCGACACAGAAACAAGACTAACCAGTTCACTACATGGAGTGAAAACGTTGTTGGGCCATAAACAGTTACAAATTTTGATGCAGCCTCTTGGTTCAAGCAAATCTGAATCTAGTTGGTGCTTCCCCTTTGCAAGCAGCGACATAGTCTTCAGTGAGGTGCGGAGCAGCTTCCTTGTGAGAGCATATGTACCTCTGGACAAATACCTTCTCAGTCAGCTTGAAAATTTGATAGTAGTTTGGTTCGTAGTTGAGCAATCCATTTTCTTTGAGAAACTTTACAGCGTAGAACCGGGGCCTAAGCCGTCCCTCCAGGCTAAGAGTGAGCATTGCTGGGCGACGAGCAATGCATGCCGGTTCCCACCCCACCTCAGAGATGAAGAACTCGGACAAGCGCTGCAGCGGGTCCTTACCCTTGGACAGCAGCGTCGGAGTCTTACAAACAACATTACCCACCTCAGCATCCGACCACCCGAAAGTTTGCTTCAGGAATTCCACTTTGGGGGTGATCTTCTCCTCACCGACGAACGTAGCGGCTTGCAGCACATGCCTGAACATCGGAGATCCGCAGGGTATACCGAGACCTTCAGCGCACGCCACCATCGCACGGAGGCGCTCCGGATTGGTGACGAGTATCCATGGCGTAGCGAGGCACATCTTGGAGATGTTGGAATCGCACAGCCCGCAGTCCCGCAGGAAGGCGACGTTGGGCTTGACCACCTTCTCGAGGCTGCATCCGAGGAGGTTGGGGCTCCGCTTGAGTAGCTGGAGGATGCTGTCGGTGGAGCCGAGGAGCGATAGGTAGTAGGGTAGGTTGGAGACGAGGGACCTGCAGCGGAAGATGGTGCGGCCGAGCGAGACGAGGCGCGCGACCTCGGCCTGCGAGACGCCGTGGGCGGTGAGCCCCGCGACGACGGGGGTCAGGGTCCTCTCTACGCTGGCGCAGAGCAGCTTGGGGTCCACTGCGACGGCGGCGGCGACGTCGGCGTTGGAGAGGCCGAGGCCCGCGAGGAAGGCGAGCACGGCGTCCGGCTTGGAGGGGGACTTGAGGTGGGCGAGCTTCGGGGAGGCCTTGAGAGCTTGCGGCCGGGTGAGGCCGCAGGTGTCGACGAGGTACTGCTCGACGGCGAACTTCGCGGGGCTTGAGTCGGCCGCAGCCGCTGAGAGCGGTCGGTGGAGAGGGGGATAGGCGGCGGAGGTCGAAGAGAGAAGACGGGTAAGGATGCAGCAGCTTCGCAGGCGGAGCATGGCGACGGCGACGGCGACGGCGTGGTGGCGCCGGCGGCGGGCGGAGAGAAATGGAGTTATGTGGCGAGATGCGTAGTAGAGATGGGCCAACATCGTCAGGTTTCAACGGCCTCCACGAGCTGGGCCGGGCCGAAACAGATAAGATGGGCCTACGACAGCAACGAGAAGGCCAAAGGCCCAGAGCCGACACCATATTGCAGCCGCAAGCCAAGCCCTCCATCAACTCCTCCTCCAAGCTGCAACTCGCATCTCGCCGCCCAGCATGTCGTCGTCGCCCACCCCCACCGCGGCCCCCGCGCCGGCGGCCGGCGCCGCCGCGATGGCCGTCGACGACGCGGAGGACGACCAGCTCTCCTCCATGTCCACGGACGACATCGTCCGCGCCTCCCGCCTCCTCGACAACGAGGTCCGCGTCCTCAAGGTACCCTCGGCCGAACCCTAACACCTAGCCCTGCGCCCCCGTCTCGATCTCCGCCGTCTGATCTGGGGTTTTCGCGGCTTTGTAGGACGAACTGCAGCGGAACAACCTCGAGCTGGAGAACTTCAAGGACAAGATCAAGGAAAACCAGGAGAAGATCAAGCTCAACAAGCAGCTGCCCTACCTCGTCGGTAACATCGTTGAGGTGCGTGCCTCACCGGTCCTCGGAATTTGCCTGGTTTATATGTATCAAATTCACGATTCCTCGATTTGGTATTAGTTCCTGCGAAGCAGATCAGTAGCTTCAGGTCGCATCTGATTTAAGATGCTCTAATTATAGCTTCGCTCCGTGCTTATTGGTGAGGGGCCAGTGATTATTCTCCTGTAGTTTAGTCGCTGGAAATAGTTGACCTGATAAAACACATAAATATGCTAGTACCTACTACCTAGATAGTGAGCACTAACCTGACAGTAGACACAAATAATTGATACCTAGCTAATCACCATGCCGGCTACCCTCTCGTGATCAATCTTGTACCTAGGAAGCAGTACAGTAATCTCAAATGCTACCATCCTGTTGTGATTTCAGTTGATTTGTATTTGCGCTTCTGTTCTTTAGCTTCTGATAACTTATATGGCCATGATGAACTTCTTTCCTTGAGAATTTTACCACTCAGAACTGACGGTAATAGGTGTTTTATCAGTTTTGCTGGATTGTAGATATATGTATTGACTTCAGATGCATTTTTACTTGGAAATCTGCTTAAGTATTTTGTAACTGTTTTAGATTTTGGAAATGAACCCTGAAGATGAAGCTGAAGAGGATGGTGCTAACATTGACCTGGACTCACAAAGGAAAGGAAAATGTGTTGTTCTAAAGACATCCACAAGACAAGTAAGTAAACTTGCTCGAACTTGCTGTGGTGCTTAAATCTCTTGTATCTGTTACTACATCTATTCCAAATGTATATGCAAACTGTTGTTGATTTTGCCCAGCCATTCCGGTGGTTGATGCCACATAAACAAATGTTGTTACCAGTGGTAGCTTAAGGGATCCAATGCCAACTACCAGAAGGATTGCTCACGATTAATTAGAAGCCAGAAGCTATGCACAAGTTTGAAAACTGAAAAGTACTAGTGATGTTGCTCCACGCAGTTCAGGCGTTAGATGATTAGAAAGAGATATGAATATGAGATGATTTCTTTTGATGTTAGTACAAGTCTTGATTCTCAGGGGCCTGGTTAGGTTGAAATATACCCCCAAGCCATGCCATCTGCGCATCATGGAACATCCTATTAGTAAATTAATTTGGAAGGAGTTAGCAGCATCTTCCAATGTCAATCAAAGTTGACAGCAGGAACCTTTTCCATAATTTTGCTAAAAATGTAGTGGAATTCAAAGTAGACTTTAATTCTGAGTACCTTCCTGTGAACCCCACCAATTTTGGTTCCGCTTTAGGTTGGTATGTTTTCCTTGTCAAGCTCTCCTGGGAAGTGGGAACTAATGCCGTGATAATGTCAGTAGAAAATTTTATCAAGTCTGAATTACATTTTAGTACTTTACAGCATCAATAGTCATTTCTCATTTCTGCTCACTACATTCTTAGTCAATTTCTCTGGGTTCCACAGTATGTGTTTATGGACAATTTAAGATAGTCTTGGACCCTGACAAGGTTTATTTTAACATGCCATTTGGTGAAACATCATTACTCTGGCAATCTTATGTGCTATAAACAGTCAAACTCCTTGTGTTTTTGTAATGGTTCAAGGTTCCTCTTTTCATTTTCTATTCTTGATTGCAGACTATATTCCTTCCCGTTATTGGGCTAGTTGACCCTGACCAACTCAAGCCTGGTGATTTGGTTGGAGTCAACAAAGACAGCTACTTGATATTAGACACGCTACCTTCAGAGTATGACTCTCGAGTAAAAGCAATGGAGGTAGATGAAAAGCCTACAGAAGATTATAATGACATCGGTGGCCTTGAGAAAGAGGTATTTTGCTTTACAGAACTGTCATGAAAACAAGACTGTGCATTTAGCTTTCTGTGGGTAGCATGGTGTTAAGTTTCTTATCTTGGATGATGCATTCATACTAGTTTTCTTTTATCTGATCCCTCGTGTTCTGATTTTTGTATTGTCTAATATCAAATTTAGATTCAAGAGCTCGTTGAAGCTATAGTGTTGCCAATGACGCACAAGGAGCAATTTCAGAAGTTGGGAATCCGTCCTCCGAAAGGAGTTCTTTTATATGGACCGCCTGGGACGGGAAAGACCTTGATGGCTCGTGCATGTGCAGCACAAACTAATGCAACATTCCTTAAATTAGCTGGTCCACAGCTAGTCCAGGTAACTAACCTTTGATGTTAAGAGTTACTAAAAGCAGAATGTGCAATATCCTGTCATTATTCATTTATAAGGTACGAGATATCAGGATGATTCTATGGCTCCCAGACCTAATCTTCTAATCACTTTGGACTATAATTGGTCCTTTTACAAAGCCTGTATCTTTCTTCATATACAAGTGGACTTCTGTTTTAATCCTTAACTCTGTAGTGATTAAGGATGATTTATCATCATTATGTCGGGTAATAACTAACGATGAGTCAGCATAGTAGCTCTGGATATGACCGAGTGTCTTATTTTCATCTGAAATTTCTGGTTTGCATCTGGAATATTGTGGGTCTATCATCAGTCTGTTTGGTTCTTATGGGTTTAGTCAGGCAAATTTTAACATCTTTGTGAATTGGTTCAGATGTTCATTGGTGATGGGGCAAAGCTCGTCCGAGATGCCTTTGAGCTAGCAAAGGAGAAGGCCCCCTGCATTATTTTTATTGATGAGATTGATGCAATTGGGACAAAGCGTTTTGATAGGTAAAATATTGCATATGCTTTTTGGGCACCCTTTACTGTCTACACTAAGTATAGTGAGTAAATATTCCAGAGTAAATGTGTATTGTCTCTTTGGTACACATGTTTACTGGTTGTGGTTGAAGTTTGCATCATGTTGTTACTCTAGGTTTGATTTGGCTGATTTATCTCATTGACACCCAGCTGTAATCTTTGCATGAAGATTAGTGGTATCCACAACTTGAATACTCCTTTAACCTTAAGTGATAAATACATCTGAAATCATTTCTATATGTTCTGGCTGCACATATCATATGTTGTGTTGTTAACCTATTAGCGCAGTACAAACACATTGACTGCTTGCAACTAGATTTGATATTGTTCACTTTGTTTTTCGTTTGTTCTGCAGTGAAGTTAGCGGTGACAGAGAAGTGCAACGGACAATGTTGGAGTTGCTGAATCAGCTAGATGGATTCAGCAGTGATGAGAGGATAAAGGTAAGGGTCTCCTAACATCTGTCTCTGTAATCTGAATGTGTGCAAGCTCAACCTGTAAAGATAATTGGTTGGGTCCTGATGGTTTGCCCTAACTAGTTGTTTTCAACACAAATGGGAATCTACTTCCGATTGCAAAATGAGTACATGCAAGCAGGCTTCTGTTTATCATGATGACTGATGCCTGATCAATGTTTATTACTCATATCGTCTTAACACAAGGTTTTTGTGTGACTTGCAGGTGATTGCGGCAACAAATCGTGCGGATATTCTTGATCCCGCTCTACTGCGTTCTGGTCGCCTGGACCGAAAGATTGAGTTCCCTCACCCGAAGGAAGAAGCAAGAGCTAGGATTTTGCAGGTATGTGTCCTGAAATTTGTTAAAGGCTGTTAGCTCGTGTTGCAAAGATTGTATTATTATTCTAGTTTCGTGAACTCAAGCAAGTTTGTTCTGTGTTGTATCATGCAGATTCACTCAAGAAAGATGAACGTAAATCCTGATGTCAACTTTGAAGAGCTGGCTCGTTCAACTGATGATTTCAACGGTGCACAGCTGAAGGCTGTTTGCGTAGAAGCTGGCATGCTTGCTCTACGGAGAGATGCTACAGAGGTTTGTGCTACTTTTGCTCTTCCGCACCTTGAGGGTAGTTATGGAAGTTTTGATTGATTGGTTAGATAGTGGAAGATGGAAAATACATATGAAATGGATCAGGATCCTGGATATCAGTAAATTAAACATTCTGATTTATAGTATATTGAGCATAATGAATATCCAGAAATAGGAAATCATCGTGGCATTGATTCATCTTCTGATAATTCAAGCAAAATTTGTGGGTTAATAGTTGACATCACTAAGTTGGTGACATGCTGTGCTTCGGACAGTGAAGCATGTCTAACGGTATTTGGAGACGATGAATAGCGTTGTTGAGTCTGAACCTACCTTTTTCTCGTGCAGGTGATCCATGAAGATTTCAACGAAGGCATTATCCAAGTGCAGGCAAAGAAGAAGTCCAGCTTGAACTATTATGCTTAATTTCCCCCAAAATAGTGAATACGCTAAGAGAAGGCTTTGGTCATGTTGATTTGTCTGGCTGTTTGTAACGCTGACATTTATGTTCTGGATCTAGTTTCAATCTCAGATTATCATGATGCTATGAACCACGTCTTGCTTCGATCTTATTTTACCCAAAGTGCCGTATTATTTTTAATACCAGTCGCCCCTTACTAGTGGATGTTTACATCACATTCAATTTGATCAGCAGAGCTTCATAACTTTCCTAACCCATTTGCTAACAATATCTCCAATAGCTACCCTATATCATAACTTCTTTTAAAAACTTGGGACAAATATTTTTATCCCTTGTACATTTTGTATCAAACTTTTTAGCATATGCGAAAAACACCACCAATGCTGCAAATATATCGGAGCTGCTCAGAATAGGTGGAGGGTGTTACGCCCCTGATGCCTCAACACTTGTACGCTGCTTTATAAAATAAAAAAGACAGTCGCAAACTTCTATCTGTGGTTTCATCTCTCTGCGCTCTGGTCGCCACCAAATCAACCGGACTTGGGCCAGAACTGTGACTGCCTCACTACACCGCTGCCGGAATCACCTACTCCCACAAAATTTATTTATCATACTAAAATATTTTAGATACATGTCAAAAAAATACATTTAGATATGTCCATTCTTTTGGTAATTTTTCTTCAGTTCGTCAGTAAATTCAGCTATTAGTTAACGTCAATATTATTCTTTGTAACTAACTAATCAGTTTTTACCAGTAACGGAGTCATTCAGTTGCGTTTCCTTTCCTAAAACAAACACCTTACTGAATGATGGGAGGGTTTCTCAATGCCTCTGCAATCAGCACCTTTGCATGCTTTAAAATGCATGGTCCTTTGTAAAAAGGTATTTGTCAACAATCGACATGACTCATTAGACCTCAAGGGAAACAATCAACCAATTGAATCATTTCCACTTTATACACAAGAATAAACTGCAACAATGAGCTGCTGTTACAGAGGAACCTGGAACATTTTCAGGATCGGAAATTGGGCGTAGCCTTGTATGGACACAGAGAAGAGGAGTGAGGCTGATCGCTGCGGGACAGGGTTTTACCGAACACACGAGGGTAGGGTGAAGCCATTGCACATAAACGCGAGCACGATGTATATTATCGCCAGGAGGATGAATATCAGCGCGATTCTGCAATGAAGGCAGGAAGATTAATTGTGTGTGAGGTAATTTCTCACACATTAATCTATGTATGTTTAAATGTTAGGTTCAGCCTAAAAGGGGGTACCTAACCGGAGATTTTATGATCGAACGACGATAGTGAAAAACAGTTAACTTAAGAGGGCATTTGCTTACGTGAGCTTGACATTTCTCCACCAGACAGTGTTTCTGAAACGGCGAGCTTGCCGTTTGAATCGTATCGTATTTCCGTGCATAGTTGCAGTCTTGTCGACCAGCAGTTCCAGACGATCACCTCTCTCGAGCACTTTGTCAATGTTATCGATCATAACACTGCGCACCTGCAAGGGAACAAGAGTGTAACAGTCAGCCTCTGAATTATGACCGAAATGTTTGAGGCCAATGAGATGCAGATGCTGAACTCGGCAATGGCAAGGAAAATATAACAAGGGGCCATATTCCAAATCTATTCTCATTACTACACAGTATGTGCTCTCTTGACACATGCATATATAGTTAAAGAAAAACCGACATAAACTAGCTAGGTGACGATCTGATAACTAGACTGCAAATACCTGATCCATTTCACCCTTCATGCGATTTATGCTGTCGGCATTGGGGTCATTTGAGTAGTAATCCATTTGCTTACTCAAAACCCTAGAGAACTCGTCATTCATCGCATAAGCAAGCGCGGTAAGAGCTGCACGACCATACGTCTTGATGAATCTTCCATGGATATCTTCGAGAAACGCGAAAGGAATCCGTCCTGCAAAGTGAAAGTCGACATGGTTATCATTAAAAGAAAGAAATATAGTATTGTAGTAGCAAAGTTAGTATTGATATATGCGTCATGAACGACAAAAGGGGCAAAATCATCCTTATGCACCATCTGTTCAATCAGAAATATTACAAAGTTATTTTGTGAATCGTGAAGAGTTCTTAGCCCCAATGTTCCACTGAGAATTCAAATTGGTGCGAAATTTGCGGAGAAGCAATGCAAAGAAAAGATATATACATCATGAATCGATATATATTGGCAATTAGCATGGGTGAAAGTCAAACAAGTGGCGGAACCCGCATGGGTCAATTTCTTTCTTGGCACTCCATCTACACAATGGTGCACATGGCTTGTCGATCTGCTCTTATCGTAATCGCATTTTTATAATTCCTCCAGAATTCTAGATCCGGCCGTCTCGATTTTTTCAGCTACCTAACCCACACGGCATTGCAGTTCATCCGATTCAATCACACAGCATCGAATTCACGAGACATTGCCGGAGGCAATCGATGAAAAAGAGACAGGGATTTAACGTACCAATCAACAATTGCGTACGTACGTGGGTGGCGATGATCGTGTATAATGTATGCATGGCGTGTACTTACGTCCGGCGGCGTCGTCGGTCATGCAGAGCGCGGTGAGGCCGTCGGTGCGCCGGACGTGGAAGACGTAGAGGCCCTGGGTGTAGGAGACGTTGCAGTCGCCCCCGTCCCCGCCGTGGAGGCGCTCGAGGATCTGCCGCGCGACGGCGCCCACGTTGGCGCCCGCGCCGTGCTCCGCCAGCACCACCGCGCCCCGCGCCACCACCGCGTACTGGATCTTCCCCATCGGACGATCCCTCCGCCGTCCCTCTCCTTCCTCCCGATCAACGAGGGGGGAAAGAGGTCAGGAGAAGGGGGGGAGCTGGTTTGTTTGACGGGGCACCGGCACGATCACGAGACCTCGCCGCGACGCGTACGTACTACTAGTAATGGTACGCCATGATCGATCGAGATCGATCCACATGCGCCTCTCTATTATCTTTATTTCATTTTCTATTTTTCAATGCATGGCTGGATCATTTTCAACTGTTTTTTGTTTGTCGTTTTAGTGGCTGGATTTGTAAACAAATAATACTTTAAGAGGATTTGTAAACAAAGTCTACCACATGTTTAAACTAACTGCCGCCACCGTCACACACTGATCAAAAGTCTCGCGCGTAGAACGTGGTGACGCACGATTCACATTTTCGTAACTTGGTAACCAAAACACACAATTACAACAAGTTTGTGCCAAACAGCCAAAGAGTGGTGTTGTTTCACGGATCATGTCAAGTTGTCGAAGCATCGGAGATAGAACAAGGTAGTACGCTAAGAATTAAATGTAATTGCGGCTTCTTGGACAGTATAGTGTCAGGGCTGGTGTTTTTAATGGTGTTGGATATTTACTTGTTGGAGTACTTACTCTGTTTATTTTAAGAAAGTAGGATTTAGAAAGACGAAAAACAATTCTTACTCAACAAAGTGTAAAACAAGAATGTGTGCACTTTTACAACTATTAATAAGTTAGTTCCAATAAATATAATAAAGTTGCATATAAATAGGGTTTTAGTATAATAACTACAAAGTTCATGTATGTATTTTACATGCATCAACAACACATTTTCTCGCTACTATATTTGCCATTAATCTTTTGTTTTCGAAATATGTTAGCAAAGCATTGGAGAGTCAAAGATAGCATCTGAAGCAGCATGATGCTCTCCCTTGTTCTCTTCATCTCAAGACAACCTTCACCAGCTAAAGTGGTCAGTTCACCATTGCACCTATCTTGACCAACTGTGCCAACACTTACACATCATAAAGCTCAATCATTAATAGAGCGGCTCGTTCGGGCAAATGTGTCGCCAAACATTGCGGCATCAAAATATTATTTTGTACCAAAATTTTATACTTTATTTTCAACAAACTATAATCATAATGAGTATGCATGTTTTTTCTATTATTTAGATGACACAATTAACACATAAGAATATTGTGGACTTTATTTATAGTGTTAAGTATTTCAAATTATATCAGTCAAAGTTTTTCATGCTAAAGTTAATTATATATTTTTAATAAAGTTCTCATTGAGATGATTTTTCTAGGTAGCATAGATACTGTAACATATGTATTTATGTGCAAAGATGTTTGTTATGTCATATATTTTAATATCCTCAAAGATTGTGAAAATGCATTGTCTATTAAATATCTTGGTAGTAATTATCGTCTATTGTTGCTTTAAGTGTAATTATATAAACTTCTAGAGTATACCTTGAACAATTGTCAAATCAACAAATGTGTCTTGCATGTTTGTTAAGTGACCAGTTCACATGGTGAGTGGTAAAAAAATGAGACTTGATATATTTCTTTGCAGTAACTATAAATAATGATGTAGAGAGAATTGTCCTCGCAAGTAATCAGTGGCTGTCAATATACGAAGAGGTTTATCCTGGGATATACTACTCGGTAGTTGGAAACACAAGAGGGCTCCATCACAGGACATCATGATGTGACTTGCTGTCTTCTACGGAGTGTACTGAAACTCACCACGAACATGAATGAATTGTCTCAAACTCAGCATCCGGGCCACTTAACCTCCTGATACTGCATGAATGTATAAACCGAAGGAATTTTGGAGTAAACAGGAGAACTAAATAAGATGTATCTGATCTCACCTTGGTTTATTAGACTTAGAGAGGTGCTTAGACATGATGGACGCCGTAAATTCAGTTCCCAAATGTAGGTTATTCAGAAGTTGACATGGCCGTAAGACATGTAGACACTACAAACTGAATCCATATAATACAGTGTCTGCGCGCATTTACCACGTTAGAGACTTGTTTCTGAATAAGATCACCATTTTCATGTGCTTGACTGTAAGTACAAACAAATGTCATCAAGAAGTCGTTAAACACCACATTCCTGGACTTGAATTCAAGTCCAAGTTCAGACTCTGCAACTTCCGAGGCCAATTCAGCACCTTGTTGAGCATCCCCTAAACCAGCTATTCGTACAGGCATTCTGTGTTTACTCTCTGTTAAAGGAGGATAGAAGCATCCATAGTAGGTTTCAAAACGCAACAATCCATTAGAAAACCCAGAATAATCCGTTTATTAGCTGTGCTTCTCTTGCCCCCCGTTTTGACAAATACTACTAGTGTACATCAGATCATCTGATATTGAAGCGGTGTTGAAGCTCATTCGTAATAAAATCCTCGCTACGCCCGTTTTCACGGAGCTTCTCGGCGAATCTCCGTCGACTCTGCTGATGCTTGGCCGCGGCCTTCTTGTGTATGAGGAGCTGATACTCGTCGGCGGCGCCCAGGCCGGACAGGAACGCGTTGTACCCCGTCATGCGCTCCTGGAACCCCATCGTCCGCACCAGCCGGATGAACCTACTGAAGCAGGCGTCGCGGCCGGTGAGCGGAGGGTCGCCGTCCTCCACCCCCTTCCACTCCGCCAGCACCTTGAGGTCGTACAGCTCCGGGAAGCCGACGTTGCACAGGCGCAGGAACGCCTCGCGCTTGGGCGGGAGGGCGCCGCCGTTGAGGTGCCTGACCAGGTACGCCATGTCGGCGGCGCCGTCCCGCGTGACCCAGACGCCCTCGGGCACCGCGGCGCGCCTGCACGCCCGGAAGGCCTCGCACACGCGGTAGGGGTCGGCGTCGTCGCGCCCGGCGCCCAGGTGGAACCGCCAGACGCGGCCGCCGAGGGCCGGCGCGCCGTAGACGTTGAAGAGGGAGAGGCCGACCTGCGCGGACTGCGCGCGGTCGACGGCGGCGCGGACGGCCTCGTAGGCGCCGTCCAGGGTGCGGGTGCGGCCGGGCGCCGGGACCGGGGGGTCCAGGGAGGTGGCCAAGGCGGCGATGGGGAAGCTGCGAGCGCAGGCGCGGAGGAGGGACAGCTCTTCCTCCTCGTTGCTGGCCCGGACGTCCACCACCTTGGGTCCATCAAACTCCGGCGACATCACCGCGAGCAAAATTCGATCTTTTCTTTCTCCCACCCTCTCCCTCCTTGCGGCTCCTTTTATATCCACTACTCCAGTTCGGAACGAAACCGATTTGGACAAGAACTTGTACTAATGCAGCCCATCGGGCCGGCTTCTTTCGAAATGTGGCCTGAGGCCCAGCACGTATCGTTGATGAAGGAGTATATAGTTTCCAACATCTATCAAATTCACATTCAGTGCGGCATGAGATATTTGTTTTTGTGGTTTTTCATCCACGATTGACATTCCTCACAATGAAAATATCATAGGTTGTATCATAGATGTTATGTTGGCAAAAAAAATGATGTGGTATGACAAGTAATGAACAGAGAGGAGTAGATACCATAACATAACACATTTTAATACAAGATGAGTCTACAAGCTAATAAATGCAATCATATATGATACTACATATATGTTACCATGCATTATGGAGGTAGTAACATGTAGTAGTATCATATGCACGATACAAGTATATGATACTCTCCATTATGACTAGTCTAACTGCTAATTCGGAGACAACACCGGTATCGCGAGGGAAGGCGATCGATGTTGGAGTAGCCGGGGCCTTATTCATCACCATTCCTTGCAACACGTACAGTGACGTACGACTGCATCGTCTTGCACACGTTTGTAAAAGGAACAATATACATTACGAAAAGAGCAATGCACTGTCTCGTTTCGATTTGAAATCGCGTTCGTTCGCCTTCCTCGAAGTCGTCAGACGAACCGAGTCTTCCATGAATCAATGCTCTTTCTCGATCGCTGGAGTCGTCTCGCCTGTCGATATTCCCAACACATGCATTCTCGCTAGTACTCGAGGCGACGATAGTAGACGTACAGGCACAGCTGCATGCTGGAGCAACCGTTGGGGAGATGATCAGGCGGTGGCAATATATACTCTCCTTCCTCCATCTCTCTGTCTGATCTCCCATGCCAACTGAGAAGTGATATAGCCGTCGATCGAGCCGGAGAGGGGAGGAGCACGAAGGCCATCCGTCGGCGCGCGCCTAGCCTAGAGGACGAGGTGAAAAACCTTGATTCTTCTCTGTGTGGTGTTCTTCTCCACCAACTGGATGCCCTCTCGCTCTCGTCTCACTTATATATATATATATATGTAATCACAACACTTTGCAGATTCGGTCGGCGCGTCACAGTTCGACGCAATGTCGAACGACGATTGGAACATCACCGGAACGGCCGTGGCCGGCTGTCCGGACCGCATCGGAGCCCTCCCGGACGACGTCCTAAGGCACCTGCTGTCCTTCCTGCCTTCGAGCAACTCCGTGCGAATTAACCTGCGTGCTCGCCAAGCGCTGGCGCACGCTCTGGAAGTCCGTGCCCGCCCTGCGCATCAGGGACGACCCGGAAGGCTTTGGCGGCTCCGAGGAACCTTCCGAGTGGGAGTACAGTGTGGACGGGGAGGAGGAGGGGCATAACTGCCTGCCGGACACGAGCATGTTCGCCGACGAGCTACTGGACCTCCGCGACCCAGCGCCTCTGAATGTCTGTGAGATCTATTCCAGCTATGTGTGCGCTAATCTTTCGTTCGACAGTGACGACGAGGACAACATGCATCTAATAGTACAGTGGTTTTGTGAGAATGGCAGTACAATATGCATAACGCTACTTGATAGTTTAGTCATGTAAACAATCCAATCGTTCTGGGTTGATATTAATTTTGTAGCCACGTTTATGAGTAGACCAGGAACTTGCAAAGTACAGCTAGGGATATCAATCTTGTTACCTGGTAACCCTTAATTATTATGAAAGAAAATCAGTAGAAATTATTCTAAGCATGTACTTCTGTATCTCAAAAAGCATCATGTATTTCATCTTGAATGTTTCTAACCCTCTTCATTTTGTCCAGAACTCTGTCTTCAGAATGGATTTCAAATGGTGCCCTATATTTAGCTCAATGGTGCCCTATATTCTAAAAACATTGTTGCTCAATGATTGGTGTCTGGCTGATAACTTCACTGGAATGGTCTACTTTCTCCAGCATTCACCAAGTCTAGAGACACTTAAGCTTCAAATTAATTTACAAAAATATGAGGTATTTATCTATTCTCCAAGTATGATAGCTTGTCTTTGATGTTATTATCTACCTTTCGTTCACTTCAACAAATTTTTTTTTGATATAGAAATATTATTTGAGTGAGACATATGAAAGGTGTAACTCAGTGGAGCAAGGCCATAACTCAAGGGATCAATCATTATTACTATCGAAGCATCTAAAGGCAGTCCAAATTATATGTGGCAAGAAGGAAGATGTGATACTTCAGCGTGTTTTAAATATCCTCTGCACCTATGGAGTATCTTCTGAGCAAATTGACATCCAATAGAAATCCTGTTTTCCTGTAAGTAACCATTATCACTCTTTACGAATATTATTTTTCAGTAGCCATCCTAAACACAACATGCTTTCATAAAATTTAAATTTAGACCCAAGCAGAATTAAATATATCTTTGTGCACCACTTTAACATCTTTTTAGCTCACCGTGACACCCAGAACCTTGCTCCTTCAATATGGTGTCATCACCATAGATGCAAATTGTACCCAGCATCAAAAATTCAAACTGACCATCATTTTTTTTTTCAAAACTGGGGAAACGTTGCTCCTTCCATTGGTGCTTGGTACCATTAAGTTCCTTAACTTTATGCTGTATTAGCAAAGCTAGCTAGTATGTGCCACCGAAAGGAGAACACTTCCGTAAGGGTACATTTTCTCGTCGTAAACTCGTAATTGCACAATTTGACAAGTTTGCTCTACAGTTGTTTAATGATCAAGTAAATGGTTGAAGCGCTACCCAAAAAAAATAGCCTACCAACCTTGTTCCTTTTCATGTTTATAGGACATCCTTCCATCATTATCACAGCATTCCATGCATTTCTTCCAAGTGTCTCACCGTCTTATGTGCTCACAGGGTCCTTTGTTGTTTATGCAGGCTTCCATTTCGTGCTGGTATTGTTCAGTTGTGCTGGTCTACTTTCTCCTCGGTTATTCGAAATTATATGTCCCTGGATGTAGTGTGATCAAGTGTCTGCGTTTCGTCTACTAGTATCTATTCATATGAACTTAGTATTTATTTTGCTGCGTAGCTTGTTGCTTAGATACAGTCGGAGCATGTTGACGTGTCACCGTCGTTCTAGTGCACTTTTGCTCATTCGCTGAACTAAGTGTCATGCCTGAACTTGTTTACCCATGGATTCAGAAGTCCTATATTTCCCCCATCGTTAAGCCTCTCAGACATTCCGTCGATCACATGACCTGCGCCGCAGATGCAGAGTTATTTTGATCGGGAGCAATCACACGGAGAAGTAAGACAAGAACGTGACCGTGTCAGCTCACCTAGGGTCGGCCCAACAAGGCCTCTCCGCCTGTGTGCTCCTCCTCCTCCTCGACGTTTTGCTCACTTCGCCGGGTAACGCAAGAGCAGAGCCCTCGCCCAGGCCGTCTGGCTTCTCACTTGGTGAGAGAGGAAGACAGAGAAGGGGAATGGGGAATGAGTTTATCAGAACGCGGTTTTTCCGAAACTACATGCGACCGCACCTTTCATCAAAATCGTACATTTTGCTTTGCGATTCGTGTTATTTTTTACATCAAACCCCCTCACATTTAAATGTTTCTTGCACTGAAGTACTCAATATTATGGATAGCTACTTAAGTTTTCATCATTACCATTAATGAGTAGATATGGGAATATTTGGAGATGATTTCATTTTTTCGTTTTGTATTAACATTTGTGGATATGTGTGTTTATAGAAACATATTTTTTGTATTAACAAACAAACAAAGATTTTCTGAAAATGTAAACATTTTTTTATATTAGCGTGTATTAACATAATTTCCTGGATATGTGTATATTTGTGGATAAGTGTATATTTGGATAAGTGTGTTTATGCAAACATATTTTTATATTAACAAATTAACCAAGATTTTCTTACAAATGTAAACATATTTTTTGTTTGTATTTTATTGGTTAAAATTCTTTTCATTTTTTGCCTTAAATTATATACTAACAAAGAATTCTAGATTTTGTTATGTTACAAAAATCATCCAACGCATTTTCAACAAGTAATGCGTTAAACTTTTTTGTTATGTTAAAAAAATTATCCAACAAAGGATTTCTAGATTTCGTTATATTTTTTTTTGCAAAGAATGAGTTTTCATTTTTTTTTTTGCTGACAGGATAAGCATTCACAAGGTAATATTCTCATGCAAATTTTCAGATCATCTCACCAAAGGGAATATTAGTTTAGGATGCTGTTAGGGTCTTTATATAAGGAGAATCGTTTTGTCCATTTATTCGAGTGGAGGGTCTTTTTGCACATATCACACGAACCGTCGGATTCGAGATAGACGTCCCAGATAGACAGTGCGGTCGCATATAGTTGCGTAGTTGCATTTCCGGAGTTTATCACCACAACCACCCTTCCGTTTCACCTCCCTATCACCACATGTGGTTAAATGGGCCATGCCAGGCCCGTGGCCCACCTGGGGCGGTGCTTGGGCCTCTAGGCCGAAGCCCGCATGCCAACATGACACGGCCTGTTGAGCACACGACCGCATCGCCGTACCGATGACATATTAGCAAGTCTTGTTCCATTCTCTCCTCCCGCCCCGCATCGGGTTGATCTCGATCTTATTGTTATCGCACACATAGAGTCGATCATGATCTCGATCCCATCCCTTCCTCTACTCCGGTGCTCCGTCACCACCACAAGCGCTAGCACTTCTCTCATCGCGCTTGCCTCACAGACCCGTAGTTTCGGACATCGATGAGCTTGTCGGCCTCCATCTCGCCTCTCCTCCCTGTTGCGCCTCGATACTGTGCAGGCTAGCTGTAGCCCTCCATTTGTTGTCCCGGGTAGCCTCCCATGCTCGCCCAAGGTCATGACACTCATGGCGCTGCGCATTCTCTCGTCCCGGCGGGGCTAAACTGGTCGTGGCAGCCCGTTTTGATGACGTGTCATGTTTTGACCTTGCGCCTACTAGACGGTGCTAGGCATGAACATGTTGTGTCATGCATGAATTATGAAACACTATCTCGACAAAAGCAGATACAACTCAATGTTCAACACCTTCTTAGAGAATGGTCACCTATTAGTATCAGGTACCGGTCACCTATTTCAAGTAGATGGATAAAAGAAAAAAAAGAGGCATACATGGAGAAGAGCTCCCCTAATCCCTATCCTCACTGCGTCGATTCCGAAACATGTCACTCAGGGCAAAGCTTATAGCCGGAACATGAAATTAGCATATATACACCAATAAGTATGAGGATCGCGTGTTATAGAATATGTTTATGAAAAAGTTTGATTAACCAACCCATTTGCACCATCTGTGTGAAACAGTTCTGTCAATGCTAGTTCCTTACAAGCACAAAACTATGTGATGACTAAAAAGAGGACTACTAAACCAAAATGTTGTTGAGTATGTAAGCAATTTTCCAATTATATTAATCCAAATATAAACTAAAGTCATGACGTAGATAGTGCTAATGACATGCTGAAACTTAACAGTGTAATCGTATACTAGGCATATAGTAGATACTTCTACGCAAATCACTAGTACAACAAACAAGTAAATAATCAGGAGGGGTATGAACATATCATATCCGATAGTTGGCCAATTGGCCGAAGCGGAAGCAGCGGCGTCGTCGGCGGCCCTCTTGTCCGCGGCAGCCTTCTCGATCTCGACGTCAATACTCATGGTGATGACGAAGGCGACGAGGACGTAGTTGAAGTAGAGGAAGTAGCCGACGTAGAGGATGAAGATTGGCGAGCAGTCGCGTAAGAGGCGCTCCCCAAAAACCTAATCGCCCCTCTCCCGTACAGGAAACGGAGATGCGGGGTTTCGGAGGCCTGCTCTCCCGTCGACCGTGTACGCGGCGGACGAGATGGGATCAACGATGGCAGCGAAAGGTTAGGAGGAACGACGGTGGCGGCTGTGGGCAGATGAGTTCTTCTGTCTGATGTGTCTTCGGAGAGGAGCGACCTCTCCTTTTATGCACAGACGCGGGAGACAAAGGGTCCAGGTGAAACGCACGTAATGAATAATCGTTAAGACTAAAAATACACGTACTTAAGAGCACTTAAGACACGACGTTTCAGCTAGCAATCAATCTCCATTACCGCAGAGCGTCGTGACCGTTGACATTTTATTCCTGCGTGACAAAAAGAATACATCGGCTCGGCGAGATCCCCGCAACACGTGGCACGTCGTGACGTGACGAGGCGTGGCGAGGCGGGCGGCGGAGGAGGAGGAGCACGCGTGTGGTACACAGTCATTCTCCTCATACCTCATACCAACTCATACTAGTAGTATAGTGCCTCAGTATATAAACTGATGCACATCCCATCCAACTAGCAGTATGAGACTAAACTCCCACCACATGCCATGACAACATGGGCCTTAGGGATTTTCAGGAATTGATAATGAGCTAAAAGGCCCAATATTTCAGCATATGTCATTAGGAAAGATTGATAATCACTAACATGGAATCCAATGAGGAAAGCACAACACGGTAAGGATTTCAACCAACAGAAGTCAACATATTTACTTAATTCGATGTAAAAACACATTTTGTTCACTTAATTCAAACATGTTGACAACGGATTTACTTAATTCGATGTAAAAACACATTTCGTTCACTTAATTCAAACATGTTTGAAATGGCTATAGAAATTTACAGAATTGCAAAAAAATCAGAATGACATCAACATTTATTCTCCTAAACTAACTACCTCTTAGTGCTAAAAAGCAACATAGGATTTTCACAACATCCTAAACGTCCAAATCGACACCTAGCTTCATAGCCATGTCATCCAAATCTCCGCTGAAGCTGAGCCCTACACATCTCTACCAGCATCTTGACATCACATACCTAAGGGAACAGACTTGACTGAGCTACCTCTTATATCTCGCCAAGGAAACAGACAGAACTCCAGGAGCGATAAATGCTTGGAGCAAGCAGGCTAATTTGGAGTCCTCTCTATAACTCATGGAATGAATCATTTCTAATGATGCAACGAAGACTGCCAAATTTGGAACGCCTCCGGGCAATTGTGCCGCCAATATTATTTTATACTAATTTTTAATACTTTCTTTCTATCAAACTGCTGTCATAATGAGTATGTTTTTTTCTATTATTTGGATGACACGGTTTACTTATAAGAATATTGTGAACTTTATTTGTAGTGTTATGTGTTGTACATTTCAAAGTATATCAGTGCAAATTATGCCGTGCTAAATTTAATTATATGTTTATCATAAAGTTCTCCTTGAGATGTTTTTTCTAGGTTGTTATGTCATACAGCATATTTTTATATCCACAAATATTGTGAAAACACACGGTCTATCAAATATCTCGGTAGTAATTATAATATATTTTTGCTTTAAGTGTAATTATATAAACTTCTAGAGTATAGCTTGAACAATTGGGAAATCAACAACTTGTATTGGATATTGGTTAAGTGATCAGTTCACATATCATACTCCCAAAACTGCTTGTACTCGATCTATACAGAGAATCCTTACACTACAAGAAATATGATATACTATGACCTTTTAATAGTGGCCTTGAAAATATTGGCTATAGATCTATGACCATTTTAAACTCATCGGTCATAACCCACTTATGAGGGGCAAACCTTGAAAAAGTATGACCTTTTATGCTATAAAGGTCATAATTTTTTAACACCAATTAGTCATAAATATGACAGAATTAGTTTCTGACCTTAATTGTAGATTATTACGACCCATTTAATTGATCGCAGTGATATATTAGTATGACTGGACTGACACCTCAGCGATCTCACCTACATGTCAATGTCTCTCGCCTACATGTCATTTGTTATTACGTGTCACCACACTAGCTAACACGTGAGTCCTGTTGACAAGAGGTGTTGACTGTTGAGAAATTTATCAAGTGGGACCTGCGGATTAAAATATGGTGAAACCTTGTATCATTCTTTGCATCACGGGCAAAGCTAGAGCATAAACAAATTTGGTTCATCTTTGTTAGTTTTAGTGATTTCCCACTAGTAAGCAACTTCAGAAGACTAATTTTGTGAGAAGTGGATGAAGTTGGTTGAGGGTTCAGGTGAACCCAACACTTGTATACCAGCTCCGCCACTGCTTCACATCACATACATATGATTTTGACTAACTTTAGATGCTTTGATAGTTTTGATTGTTCCCTTGAGTTGTAGATTCCGGCTATTTTGATCACATGTTCTTCCTAGGGTAGACAAATATTTCACTTTATTGAAATCAAAACGATGTAGTGGCATCTTTGAAGACAGAAGCTATGATACTTGGAGAACACATACCGGTTGACTTCCAAATTTAAGTTGAACCGTGAATGTCTCTTGAATTGGTGAGTGCCGAGGGAAGTAAATTAGTCCGGTGAAGTTATCAACCACGGACCACTTACTGAGCAACAATGTGTTTAGCTTGCTTAACATAGGGCACCATTTCAAATCCATTATGAAGACAGAATCCTGGACAACGGGAAGAGATCGAGGGTTACCCACGAATTCAAGATGCATGGTGCTTTTTTAAAAATTTAGAAGCACATGCTTTGAAACCTTTCAGCTGGTTCTCATTTCTACAATAATTGAAGGGTTATCAGATCTTAACAGTGGCGAACTATCGTTACCCCACCGGCAAAAACAAATCAAGGCAGACTACCAACTCTCCCCCGTACCATCCTTGCTATGCTTAAATAGGCCATTCGTCAACTCTTCCCAAGTCCATTCGCGCGCGCGATCCTAGAGAGTTACATAAGGAAACATACAGAATTACAGATGAGATATATACCCCCGTAGACAGTGTGTTCTCCTCTCTAGCTTCTCCTAGCGTCCGCAGGGGCCGTGGATGGCGGCCTCAGCTGCAACGGCCACCGGAGTTCTCATGTTCCTCGCCGTCCTCCTCATGATCACAGGTGAGTTCCGCGCGCCAATCTTGATGCAAAGTCCTGAATATATAACCTGATCGCTCAAGACTGGAGGTGCGCTGGACATATTCATTCTGCAGCTTCCGTGTTCGGTTCTTTAAGAAAAATGGAGGAACTCCTTCTTCAATATCGCTGCTCATAGAATCATTAACCTATTTTCATGCTTCTGCGACTCTGAATTCATTCAAAAAGGATTTCTTCAAGACGTGTTTAAATTTCCAAGGAATAAACGGGTTACCATTTCACAACTCGTTTGTGCCAACTTGTGTGATCAGTGGTTACATGTGCTGGTACTATCTTAGATTGGTTGTATTTGCTGGAATTTTCGTAGATTACTTAGCAGGTGCATCTGCTGAGCTTAATCTTATCTAGGTGTCGGTGGTTTGGCTGATACACACACTAATTAAGGACACACATGGTTCCCCATAACTATCTAAGTGCTCCATGCATGTCCACTAGGGCGACAAAACCCTATCAGCACATCAACTTTAAATGATACGCAGATCCTTTGATTATCGAGAAAATTAAAATAACAGCTTTCACCATTCATTCTTTACAAGCCTAACTCTACACCCATGCATTTTACCATTTCCACGCTGCATTTTTTTCGCTCTCCCAGTTTCGCGCATTCGATCTGGTCTCTAGCTTTAGTTGCTTTATTTCACAAAGTTTCTCTGGAAAGGCATGCTTTGATTATTTTTTTTATTCCATGGCGTGGAGCCAATTAATTATATTTGTTATTCTATCAACTTGCCAATAGTCCAGTAAAGCATTCGACGATAGTGCACGTGGAATTAGACAAAGTTGGACTCCCACCAATCGGCTTTGCACTGATGGCATGGGAAAGTACGATCAAGTTCGTGTCGGCTACGTACTTGTTAATTTTTTTTTGAACTGGAACAGCAGGAGCTCTGCCTTATTTCATTGAAGAAGAGGGAAACAACAAACTGTTACAAAGAAACGAAACCACGTGAGCCAAGCGGCAACGCTCCACAACACAACTGAAAACAAAGAAAACAAAACAGCAACCGTAACCACTACTCAGAAAAGGTCGGCTCTCCTCTAGCCAGCGACAGCAGTTGAAGATCTGCCCGAACGAGAGCCGAAAGAGCCATTGCCGTCAAGGCCTCGTTCTGGAAGACTCGTCTTCCTCTTTCTTTCCAAATATTCCAAATGATGTAGACTGACACTGAAATCTCCTTTTTCCTTTGCCGGTCCGCCTTGCCGGTGCTCACTTTAGCCCACCACCTCTCCAGGGAAACAGAGTATGCAGCAAACTGCACTGCCTGAGGGAAAGAATCCTCGAAACAATGCCAAACTTCCTTCGCATAAGGGCACACGAAGGCAAGGTGCGAGGCAGTCTCAAAAAGCTGGTCACACAAACTGCATTTGTCACTGTGAGGCAACCCACGGTCACGACGTTTCTCCGCCGTCCAGTTGCGGTTTTGTAGGGCTAGCCAGAAAAAGAACTTAACCTTGCCCTCCGCTTGAATCTGCCACACTTTATCAAGTTTGGGCTGCTGCAAGCGTCCAAGGAATTGTACATTGTAAGCTGAACTTGCCGAGTATCTTCCATCAGTTGTGAGGTTCCAGGAGATGGTGTCAGGTTCGTCCGTTAGAAAGACCTGTTGTATCACAAACCACAGATTGATGTACTGGTCAAGCTGCGCCTCATTAGCTATTCTCTGTAATCCTCTTATCCATCTTCCACCGGCGAGGGCCTCCTTGACCGTGAGATTCTTCCGAGCTGCCAAGGGGAAACATAGAGGTGCGATATGCATCGGCGCCTCTCCAAACAGCCATTTGTCGGCCCAAAATCTTGTGATCTCGCCATTCCCCAAACAGATTGTGGTGCAGGCTGAGAAAAGGTCTCTGTCCACCTTGTCACAGGGCGTCTGCGTGCCCACCCAAGGCCTTTCCCGAGCAGTCCAACGGAACCACTCCCACCTTAGCCTCAGCGCGCGGCTAAAAACCTGCATCTCCTTGATCCCCAAGCCCCCAAACGAAGAAGGTGCACACACTTTGTACCAACTGACAAGGCACTTGCCTCCCGAAGCCTCCTCGTCTGGCGACCAAAGAAAGTTCCGCCTCATTTTGTTGAACTGCTTAGTCATCCACTTGTCAGGGGGAAAGACCGTCAAGAAATAGGTCGAAGTAGTTGTGAGGGCGCTGTTGATGAGCGTGAGCCTTCCTCTTCGGTTCAAAAGTTTGCCCTTCCAGCCTTTGAGCCTTCCCAATGCTCTATCTATCAAGAACTGCAGCTCTACTCTTCTCGGTTTCCTGAACCCTAGCGGCAAACCCAGATAAAGGCACGGGAACTCACCCTGTGTACCTCCAAAATCAGTCAACACCGAGGACAGATCAACCCCCTGACAGGCCACCGGGTAGGCTACGCATTTTCCAAAGTTTGTGTGCAGCCCAGAAGCATTGGCGAACAGGCGGAGAATATCTTGGACCGCTGTGATGTCAGCTGCACGAGGGTTGACAAACAGCGCCGCATCATCCGCATAAAAACTCGCTCGCAGTCTAGCAGCTCTCAGCTTAATCTCTGAGAGCACCCCCTGGGCAGTAGCCAAGTCCAGCAGCCTTTGTAGAGGTTCCATCGTCAGGATAAACAACATAGGCGAGAGGGGGTCCCCTTGCCTTAAGCCTCTCATGTGATTGAAATGCTGTCCCAAACAGCCATTCAGTAGGATGCGTGACGAGGAGGAGGCGAGGAGGATTGAAACAATGTCTCGCCACCGCTGACCAAAACCCATTTGCTCAAGCACTTGAATGAGAAAACTCCAGTTTAACGAATCAAACGCCTTGGCAATATCCAGCTTGAGAAACAGCAGAGGTGTCTTTTTCTTGTGTGCTTCTCTGACCACGTTCCTGACATACAGGAAGTTGTCCTGAATGGATCTTCCCCTCACGAAAGCACTTTGTCCAGCTGAGACTAACTTAGGGAGCTCAGGAGCCAACCTGTTAGCCAACATTTTGCAAATAATCTTGGCTGTGCTGTGCATTAAACTGATGGGTCTGTAGTCCTTTGATTCTGAAGCATCTGATTTCTTCGGCAACAACACAATGGTGGCAGAATTGAGCAACTTCCAATGCTTTCCTCTGAGAGAGTGCATTCGATTCATGGCAGCCAGCAAATCAGATTGAATGAAAGGCCAGCACTTCTTGTAAAAATTTCCAATGAAGCCATCAGGGCCCGGAGCTTTCTCCCCATGCATACCATCAATTGCGGTTTTCAGCTCAGCTAAGGAAAACGGTGCCTCTAGGTGTCCCAGCTCAGCATGCTGAAGGTTCAGAGCATCCCAATTTAGGTCAGCCTGCCTCTGTACTCTTGTGCCCATTAGCATGGAGAAGTGATCAAGCAACACCTTAGCCTTGGGCTCATGGTCACACACGACCCCGTCAGGCCCAACAAGAGAAGGGATGTGATTCTTGCGACGTCGTCCAGTAGCCCGCAGATGAAAAAAACGTGTATTTGCGTCGCCTTCCCTTATCCAAGTAACTCTGGACCGCTGCCTCCAGTGCATCCTGTCAATTGCGGCCACTCCCAACAACTTAGACTTCAGCATAGAACGTAGCTGTAGTTCTTCTGGCGTCAGGTCTCTGTCCTCTTGCGCGACATCAAGACAGAAAATCACTTCATCCGCAACTGCCGAGACAAACTTCGCCCACTTGACCTTGCCTCTGTTCCAACTTTTCAGAGCCTTTGCCGTTCGGCCGAGCTTGGTGTGCAACACCTTGATAGCATCTTTGGATTTAACTTGTTTTTCCCAAGCTTGTTGTACCACCTGCAAGAAGTCATCTTGCAAAAGCCAGTGACTCTCGAATCTAAAGCCAGAGTAGTGCTTCCTATCCATCTTGCCCAGCAACAGAGGAGAGTGGTCAGAAACATTCGAGGAAGCCGGTGTCAGCTGAAAAAGTGGGTGTGCCGCATCCCACTCTTTTGAGACCAACACTCTATCAATCCTCGACTGGGTTGGATTTCCTCTGCCATTGGACCAAGTGAACCGCTTTCCGACCAGGGGGTAGTCAATAAGCTCCAAGTCTTGAATTACAGCCCTAAACTGTCGGATGAGTCACAGGTTCAGGTTGTCATTGCTCTTGTCTGCGGCGCTGTAAATCAGGTTAAAATCTCCCAGAATCATCCACTTATCCTGAACAAAGGTCTTGATCAGCCTAATCTCCTGTAGGAACTCTAGCTTACGATCATCTTCCTGGGGACCGTACACCCCAGTAATGGCCCAGGAGGCATTGTCCGCCCTGTGCAGGATGGTACCCGAGATGGAGAAGCGGCAAGCAGCTAACAAAGGATCCGCAGTAACCACAAAATCAGCAGTGCACGCAATCAGAACTCCACCCTTGGATCCGGTGGCCGGCAAGTAAATAAAGCTGTCCCCAAACCTCGGCCCCAGCATCTCGACCACCAGCGACCGAGTCAACACCTCGATCTTCACCTCTTGCAGGCACACAACATTACAAGGTTTATCGGAGAAGAACAATTGCAAGGCACGGCGCTTCGCAGGACAGTTTGCGCCTCTCACATTCCACACCAACAACGGACGAGGGACCTAGACGGCCAACCCCAACCCCGCCTTCTGGATCTTGTCGCTGTAGTTGCTGCCAACGAGTGCGGTGACCGCCCCAATGAAGGTGGGCGTGACCGGCTTCGTGTACATCCCTCTGTATTGCGCGAGATCTGCCTGGTTGGGGGCAGCATCCTCCGCGATGATGCCGCTTTTCTTGAGCAGGACCAGCTGGACCTTCTCCATGGCCGTCCATCCAGCAGAGGGCTTGGCAGCCAGGCGGCCGCTCCTCTTGATCTCCTGATCTACGACCTTGCTCTGCTTCGCCGTTCCGACCTCCGCCGTAAGAGGCAGAGGAGGTTGAAGAAGCGGTTTCTCCAGGGGCTTCGCGACGCTGACCAGGAAAGAGGCCAGGGGGTCCGGGAGTGTGTTTTCTTGTTGACCCACCACCTGGAGGCCCAAGCTTGGCCCAAGTTTAGTGACCTCCGCAGCGAGGTCGTCCGGCCCACCTTGATCTTGCTCCCAAGAACCCGTTCGTGGGGAATGTGGCCCAAAGACGAGCCCAAAGACGAGCCCATCCCCCTGACCCGTTCCAACGGGGATCGAGATGGCCTTCACGATACCCTCCTCCAGCACGGGCGTGCGGTCTCCTCTGTCTGCATCTTCACTCACATCTTCCGCCAGAAAGCTGATCTCTGGCCAAACTTGCCATGCCGCTTCATGCACGACGACCAGAGCATCCCCCATCCTATCTGCATCATTCCTCTTTGGAAGGTCAATCCCGGTCCCAGCATGACCCGCGGTCAGCCCTGCCTCCAGCAGTTGTGGCATGCATGCCACCTGCCTGTCCTCAGCCTGCGCCTCGCCCTCCAATGGCAGAGAGCCAACCAACAGCTTTTCCTGTTCCCCCATTGGCTCCTGGTTTTGCTCCTGCCCCATCCCTCCGAAAGGGCCCACCTCCAGACCTTCGAGCTGACGATGGTATCTGCTGCTCTGACCACCTTGCTGACCCGTCCCTTCTCTCTCCTCCTGGCCTTGCTTCCGGCGCGGGCGCCAGACGCCTCCACCGGCGCCGGCTCCGCCGCCACCGGCTCCACTGCCTCTCCGATGAGTAGCCCCTCCAGTACCCCCTCCTCCTCCGCCCCCATTGCCATCCCGGCCGTCCGGGAAGCGCAGCCGAGAATGCGCCGACGCCCTCGGAGGTGGAGGCGGGTAGGTGCCGGCCTCGAACGTCAGGTTCCAGTTGTACTTCCAAGTGACAGGGAACTCTGGTGTCATGGATGTGTCCGACGGGACGCCGCTGATGTCGCTCTGTGGCCAGCCGAGGTTGACCGGGCTAGCCGGAGGCGAGCCAGAGTAGTCGACGATGCGATCAAGGTGTAGGATCACGTCATGCTGCAGCGTAGCAACCGGTCCTGAGCGATAGACCGGCTCCGCTTCGATTCCCAGGTCCGGAAAATGCATGAGCGGAGAGCCCACCTGCACAGGCTCCTTGCAGCAAGCCGACTCCTCCTTGGACTTGAGGGAGAGGTCGATGCTGTCGATGATGTCCGTGGCGCCGAAAAGCCCCCGGACCGTCTCCACCTGGTGCGCGTCCTCCGGCACCCCCTCGATGCAGACCCGGACCTTGAAGTTCAGCTTGCCAGCTCTCGCGCCGCGGAACCGCGTCCAAGGGGACAACATGAAGGAGGCTGGGCCTGTGTGCACCGCGCCCCTCCAATGCACCGCCTGGTTCCTGGCTTCCACGGAGCCGAAGATGAGCAGGAACTCGCCCGGCGCGCTCATGGTCACCTCCAGCGCCGAGCTCGGCTGTCCGAAATGGCGCGAGATAAGCCGCCCGATTTCAGGCAGCTCCAGGTCCGGGCAGCTGCCCACCGCCACGGCCACCACCCCACGTGCATTGAGCCTCCTCTCAGCCTCAGCGATCACCGCCGTGCGAGGCGCAGCGGCGAACACCATGGCCGGGCGGTTCTCAGCAGCGAACGCCGGTACCGCCATGCCCTCCTTGGTTCTTGCGGCAACAGCTCTCCTTACTTGCGTGGCCGGGGCCTGGGGACGCCTCTCCACCTGCGCCGCCTGAGCTCGTGGTTCTTGCCTCGACCCGCCTCCCAACTCCCCCTGCTCCCCTTTGCACCACCTAGCCTTGTGGCCTTCCTCACCGCAAAGGAGACACTTGGGGCGGTTGTGGCAGCTCGCAACACGGTGGTCCGGAGAGAAACACTTGAAACACTTGCCTCTGGCCCTTCTAAATAGGAGTTCCTTGAATGGGGTCATGGGCGGCTTCCTTCTGTCCGAAGGCCACGCCTTCCTCCTCCTACCAACCAGCTGCCAGCCATCATTACTGCCATTGATGGCCTCGACAGGAGCATGGGCTGGTCTGGGCGCTGCGTCCTCCGGGATGGAGACTACGGACCTGAGCCGCGGGCGCGAAACTTGGGAAGAAGGCTGTTGCCCAGCTGCCGCGGCAGGCGCCATTAAAGCATCGAGGAAGGTCACAGGAGCAGTAACTCCCTCCGGACAGCCGGGAAGCCGCACCGTGCCAGACGGCACAGGACCAGCCGGAGGACCAGGGAGCTGGGTGGCAGCGACCGGAGAGGGGAAGGAGGGGCCAGCCATGGGGGCGTCGGGCGCGCCGCCGTCGCCGAGGAGGCGACGACTAGCGGGAGCGGGATCGGCTCTGGATGGGTTGGAGTAAGCGTGAACAGCTCCTCCGTACTTGTTAATTGCCATGGTTATATATGGGATAAAATTGAATAATCAAGAAAATGCATAAAAAGAAAGAAATTTACATTTAATATGCATGGATAACATCCTGTTAGTTTGCAGCAATGAGAGACGATCATCAACAACACTGTGATTTGCAGAGCAGATGATGGTGGCGGAGGCCTTGTCCATCGGCGTCAACTACGGGCAGATCGCGAACAACCTCCCTTCGCCCGGAAGGGTATCGTGGCTGCTCCGTTCGCTCAGGATCAGCAAGGTGAAGCTCTACGACGCCGACCCCCGCGTCCTGCGCGCATTCCTCGGCACGGGCGTCGAGTTCGTGGTCGGCATCGGCAACGAGCACGTCCCCGCGATGGTCAGCCCCGCCGTGGCGCAGGCGTGGGTCCGGCAGCACCTGGCGCCGCACCTCCTCGCCGGCGCGCGCATCACCTGCATCACGGTCGGGAACGAGGTGTTCAAGGGCAACGACACCGTGCTCCAGGCCAGCGTCCTGCCGGCCATGCAGTCCGTGCACCAGGCGCTCGGCGCGCTCGGCCTGCACGGGCGCGTGAACGTCACCACCGCTCACTCGCTGGACATCATGGGCGTCTCCTACCCGCCGTCCGCCGGCGCGTTCCACCCGGGCGCCGTGCCACACCTGCGCCCGTTCCTGAGCTTCCTGTCGGCGACGAGGTCCCCGTTCCTGATCAACTGCTACCCTTACTTCGCCTACAAGGACGACCCGGCGCGCGTGCCGCTGGAGTACGTGCTCTTCCAGCCCAACGCCGGCGTGACGGACCCCCACACGGGGCTCAACTACGACAACATGCTGTACGCGCAGGTGGACGCCGTGTACGCGGCCATCCAGGCGCTGGGGCACGCCGACGTGCATGTCAAGGTCTCCGAGACGGGGTGGCCGTCCCGGGGCGACCCCGACGAGTACGGCGCGACGCCTGAGCACGCCGGGACGTACATCGGGAACCTCCTGAGGAGGATCGAGATGAAGCAGGGCACGCCGCTGCGGCCGGCGGTGCCCATCGACGTCTACGTCTTCGCGCTCTTCAACGAGAACCTCAAGCCCGGGCCGGCGTCGGAGCGCAACTACGGGCTGTTCTACCCCGACGGCACGCCGGTCTACAACGTCGGCCTCAGCGGCTACCTCCCGCCGATGGTGGATTCAGAAGGAGCACGGCAGCAGGTACAGTTTTTTGATTATTAACTCGTCATTTCACTTTGCACCTTTTAATTTTGCAAATTTTCAGCAACTAGTTGTACGTATAAAAAATGTAGTGTCGTACTGTTGTTACACTTACGCTCAGCACGTTGTCTGCATGGTTGTGTTTCCGCAGGTGGCTCGTTTGTTTACACTTATCACCATCGCATCAGTCGCTTTCGCCTTGTCCTGACTCCTGTAAAAGAAGACAGTACGTAAGATATAATTTCCACTGGACTGATGTATTCCTTTTTTTTTTTAGAAACACAGTACAACGCAAGCGTTCATATACACGCGCACACACTCGCCCCTATGAACGCACACACGCACACCCTACCCCTATGAGCACCTCCGAGAGGACCGCACTTCAGAATTTGAAGATGCTTTATATGCAGATCAGTGTTGATCTAATCGATGCTCCCAGCAAACATCCGTACGTTAACATGACGGCGATATAACTGCACTGCATCGCTCCGGACGGCCCTAATCTGTTTGGGACACTTTGTTATGCATATCTACAATGTAAATGCACTGCATCGCTCCCAGTGGGCAGCTCAAGCAAAACCCTAGCCGCCACCCTTCCTCTCCGCCAACTCCGCACTGCCATTGAAGGAAACTAGCGCGCAAAGACCCTCTCCCTGTAGGGCGGACGGCCACGGGATGTCATCTTTGCATCGTTTCCCACTGATGAGATATCCGGCCTAGATCGTAGTTGCGTCTCTCAATATCTGTTGGATGTGGCGGGGCCTGGACCCCTACAACCATTGAGAGGTGATCTCCGAGCCAGACCCACACAATCGATATTTGAAACTAACACGCCTATTTAGTAAGTGACACAAAACACCGATCTACTTCTGTATCAGAAATTAGTGTCAAGGGATGGAGTTCCTGTTTCGTTAACTAAGTCTCGCGTTGTTTGCTTGAGGAAGGGGGAATGGAATCTAGACTATAGATTGAACTAGACTATCAATTCAATCTAATTCATCTTCCATTTTAGAAAGTAGCTACAAAGAGAGCTATGGAGCCTAGCTGAAAGCTTGACAAGGCCTATTTAGTGTATTCGGCCACCCAACCACTCGCAGAAAGAATGGGGCATTCAAAACCAGACAGGGCTAGTGGAATGAATATAGGTTCAATTGCCGACTCACCTCGTACCTTCTTAGCAAACCCGAATCCAGGTCTGAAGCAAGTAGTTGCTGTGAATAAATTATTGACATAAGTGAGGTAATTGGAGTGTGACCGATAGCGTACAAGTACCGTGAGGGAAAGGTGAAAAGAACCCCAATCGGGGAGTGCAATAGAGAACCTGAGATCCGATGCGAACAATCAGTCGAAGGAGCGGAGCGCGGGCGCACTCACTCTAACGGCGTACCTTTCGCATGATGGGTCAGCGAGGAAATGGGAACAGCGGCTTAAGCCATTAGGTGTAGGCGCTTTCCAGAGGTGGAAGATTTACGTTCTTCCTATTTGACCCGAAACCGATCGATCTAGCCTTTAGCCTTCCTCTACCGTAGACCTCGCTTCTTTTCATTAATGACATCTGGTCCAAAAACGCTCGACTGTGGCACAATTAGTTCAAATTCTTTCAGAAGCGAATGGTGCTAAGGGCAATCCTGAGCCAAATCCATGTTTTGAGAAAACAAGGGGGTTCTCGAACTAGAATACCTTTTTGTTTGTTTCGAGAAAGATATCGTCCGATTCTCCTTCTATTGATTCTTTTCCGATCGGTTTTTTTCTTTTCAGTTCTCATAAGTCCTTGATATACTAGCAGAAACTCAATACTTGACCGACTGCGTCACAGTGCTCAGGTAAGAACTTACCTCTTCCATTTCGTTGAGTCCTGAGTCGTGAGCTCGTCATCCCTAAAAATGCCAATCGATCAGAATTTAGACGGATCTCTAGGGTCCAAGGATACGAGATTCTGCTGCCTGAACCCTTGGGCAATGAGTTTCGATGTATTGGGTGTATCCGTTTTTATCGAAGCTTTTATTTTCGTGCGCATGCCGGTAGCAGCTTCAAATAGATCGTATATTAATTCTCTCTCTCTAAAAATATAGAAAAAAGGAGTCTGTGCACCGAGATCCGCCATAAAAGGCCCAAGCCATAACAAGTGGGAAACTTTCAAATGAGTAATGGTTACCAGTCCATTATTCAAACAAACCCTTCGATGACTTATCGGCTCGAGAGATAGCTCTCCATACACTGATAAGGGATGTATGGATTCTCGAGAAAAGAGGAGCCTTGGTGGCCCCTCCCCGGACCGCCCGGATCCCACGAGTGAATAGAAAGTTAGATCTACATGGGATCTCACCTGAATCGCCCCATCTATCCTCCTGAGGAGAAGCACAGATCCTACACAAAAGGCAAAATGTATATGAAAAAAAAGTCCCGTAGAGGTAGTCAAATTGGATCAGTGATCGATTTCTAGGTTTCGTCGTAAACCTAATTGGTTACTTCCAATTACGTAAATCAATAGTTCAAACCGCACTCAAAGGTAGGGCATTTCCCATTGATATAGGAACTTTTGTACCAGAAACTCTTCATTCTTTCATAGAATGATAGAAAGGGAGTTTACTAAGCTATCGCGCGCAGTAAAGAGAATACCATATCTAGTTCCTGGCTAGCTCCCATCTTCGATGCATGGATCTGACTAACCGGATATCTTGTTCCATATAATCCAACAATTGGGCCCTATTATCCTTCAGAGAAGACACTTGAACCTCGTCATGTACTATTGACCCTGGGACTGTGGTGGCTGGAGTGCAGGTTGCCTGCGAGGGCAACCGGCTGAGACCGTGACGTTGGGACGTCGGGTCTATGCAGCGGTTTGTGACGGGGAGGTTGTGGCTGCTGGTTGCGTGGGTTGCTATAACCGGTCTCACCGTGTTGCTCAATCCGCAATATGCTCGTTGTGGCGGTGGCCCGACTTCTTCAATGGCGGCGGTCTCCATGGTCATGTGGATGACGTGATGGATGGATCTTCGTGGTGATGATGGTAGACGTTCTCGTATGTGGCCATGGAGTTTCGAGGGTGTCTACGGTATGGGGCGCCTCATCAACTTTGAGATAGGTTTCCGCAAGCGCGCATCTGTTGGCAATCATCCATGGCTTTTCGCCGAGGCTGAATCTTCATGTGGTCGCGTACAGCAAATGTTTTGTGTACAACTGTTGCAGCCAACATGACTTAACAATGAGTTTTGGTCGAGAAATATAATCTTCTGTGATGGCTAGATCTTGGTGTCCGGCCGGCGGAACTAGCACCGGTCCCTAGGGTGGCATACAATGTGATTAAAACATGTTTGAAATGGCTATAGAAATTTACAGAATTGCAAAAAAATCAGAATGACATCAACATTTATTCTCCTAAACTAACTACCTCTTAGTGCTAAAAAGCAACATAGGATTTTCACAACATCCTAAACGTCCAAATCGACACCTAGCTTCATAGCCATGTCATCCAAATCTCCGCTGAAGCTGAGCCCTACACATCTCTACCAGCATCTTGACATCACATACCTAAGGGAACAGACTTGACTGAGCTACCTCTTATATCTCGCCAAGGAAACAGACAGAACTCCAGGAGCGATAAATGCTTGGAGCAAGCAGGCTAATTTGGAGTCCTCTCTATAACTCATGGAATGAATCATTTCTAATGATGCAACGAAGACTGCCAAATTTGGAACGCCTCCGGGCAATTGTGCCGCCAATATTATTTTATACTAATTTTTAATACTTTCTTTCTATCAAACTGCTGTCATAATGAGTATGTTTTTTTCTATTATTTGGATGACACGGTTTACTTATAAGAATATTGTGAACTTTATTTGTAGTGTTATGTGTTGTACATTTCAAAGTATATCAGTGCAAATTATGCCGTGCTAAATTTAATTATATGTTTATCATAAAGTTCTCCTTGAGATGTTTTTTCTAGGTTGTTATGTCATACAGCATATTTTTATATCCACAAATATTGTGAAAACACACGGTCTATCAAATATCTCGGTAGTAATTATAATATATTTTTGCTTTAAGTGTAATTATATAAACTTCTAGAGTATAGCTTGAACAATTGGGAAATCAACAACTTGTATTGGATATTGGTTAAGTGATCAGTTCACATATCATACTCCCAAAACTGCTTGTACTCGATCTATACAGAGAATCCTTACACTACAAGAAATATGATATACTATGACCTTTTAATAGTGGCCTTGAAAATATTGGCTATAGATCTATGACCATTTTAAACTCATCGGTCATAACCCACTTATGAGGGGCAAACCTTGAAAAAGTATGACCTTTTATGCTATAAAGGTCATAATTTTTTAACACCAATTAGTCATAAATATGACAGAATTAGTTTCTGACCTTAATTGTAGATTATTACGACCCATTTAATTGATCGCAGTGATATATTAGTATGACTGGACTGACACCTCAGCGATCTCACCTACATGTCAATGTCTCTCGCCTACATGTCATTTGTTATTACGTGTCACCACACTAGCTAACACGTGAGTCCTGTTGACAAGAGGTGTTGACTGTTGAGAAATTTATCAAGTGGGACCTGCGGATTAAAATATGGTGAAACCTTGTATCATTCTTTGCATCACGGGCAAAGCTAGAGCATAAACAAATTTGGTTCATCTTTGTTAGTTTTAGTGATTTCCCACTAGTAAGCAACTTCAGAAGACTAATTTTGTGAGAAGTGGATGAAGTTGGTTGAGGGTTCAGGTGAACCCAACACTTGTATACCAGCTCCGCCACTGCTTCACATCACATACATATGATTTTGACTAACTTTAGATGCTTTGATAGTTTTGATTGTTCCCTTGAGTTGTAGATTCCGGCTATTTTGATCACATGTTCTTCCTAGGGTAGACAAATATTTCACTTTATTGAAATCAAAACGATGTAGTGGCATCTTTGAAGACAGAAGCTATGATACTTGGAGAACACATACCGGTTGACTTCCAAATTTAAGTTGAACCGTGAATGTCTCTTGAATTGGTGAGTGCCGAGGGAAGTAAATTAGTCCGGTGAAGTTATCAACCACGGACCACTTACTGAGCAACAATGTGTTTAGCTTGCTTAACATAGGGCACCATTTCAAATCCATTATGAAGACAGAATCCTGGACAACGGGAAGAGATCGAGGGTTACCCACGAATTCAAGATGCATGGTGCTTTTTTAAAAATTTAGAAGCACATGCTTTGAAACCTTTCAGCTGGTTCTCATTTCTACAATAATTGAAGGGTTATCAGATCTTAACAGTGGCGAACTATCGTTACCCCACCGGCAAAAACAAATCAAGGCAGACTACCAACTCTCCCCCGTACCATCCTTGCTATGCTTAAATAGGCCATTCGTCAACTCTTCCCAAGTCCATTCGCGCGCGCGATCCTAGAGAGTTACATAAGGAAACATACAGAATTACAGATGAGATATATACCCCCGTAGACAGTGTGTTCTCCTCTCTAGCTTCTCCTAGCGTCCGCAGGGGCCGTGGATGGCGGCCTCAGCTGCAACGGCCACCGGAGTTCTCATGTTCCTCGCCGTCCTCCTCATGATCACAGGTGAGTTCCGCGCGCCAATCTTGATGCAAAGTCCTGAATATATAACCTGATCGCTCAAGACTGGAGGTGCGCTGGACATATTCATTCTGCAGCTTCCGTGTTCGGTTCTTTAAGAAAAATGGAGGAACTCCTTCTTCAATATCGCTGCTCATAGAATCATTAACCTATTTTCATGCTTCTGCGACTCTGAATTCATTCAAAAAGGATTTCTTCAAGACGTGTTTAAATTTCCAAGGAATAAACGGGTTACCATTTCACAACTCGTTTGTGCCAACTTGTGTGATCAGTGGTTACATGTGCTGGTACTATCTTAGATTGGTTGTATTTGCTGGAATTTTCGTAGATTACTTAGCAGGTGCATCTGCTGAGCTTAATCTTATCTAGGTGTCGGTGGTTTGGCTGATACACACACTAATTAAGGACACACATGGTTCCCCATAACTATCTAAGTGCTCCATGCATGTCCACTAGGGCGACAAAACCCTATCAGCACATCAACTTTAAATGATACGCAGATCCTTTGATTATCGAGAAAATTAAAATAACAGCTTTCACCATTCATTCTTTACAAGCCTAACTCTACACCCATGCATTTTACCATTTCCACGCTGCATTTTTTTCGCTCTCCCAGTTTCGCGCATTCGATCTGGTCTCTAGCTTTAGTTGCTTTATTTCACAAAGTTTCTCTGGAAAGGCATGCTTTGATTATTTTTTTTATTCCATGGCGTGGAGCCAATTAATTATATTTGTTATTCTATCAACTTGCCAATAGTCCAGTAAAGCATTCGACGATAGTGCACGTGGAATTAGACAAAGTTGGACTCCCACCAATCGGCTTTGCACTGATGGCATGGGAAAGTACGATCAAGTTCGTGTCGGCTACGTACTTGTTAATTTTTTTTTGAACTGGAACAGCAGGAGCTCTGCCTTATTTCATTGAAGAAGAGGGAAACAACAAACTGTTACAAAGAAACGAAACCACGTGAGCCAAGCGGCAACGCTCCACAACACAACTGAAAACAAAGAAAACAAAACAGCAACCGTAACCACTACTCAGAAAAGGTCGGCTCTCCTCTAGCCAGCGACAGCAGTTGAAGATCTGCCCGAACGAGAGCCGAAAGAGCCATTGCCGTCAAGGCCTCGTTCTGGAAGACTCGTCTTCCTCTTTCTTTCCAAATATTCCAAATGATGTAGACTGACACTGAAATCTCCTTTTTCCTTTGCCGGTCCGCCTTGCCGGTGCTCACTTTAGCCCACCACCTCTCCAGGGAAACAGAGTATGCAGCAAACTGCACTGCCTGAGGGAAAGAATCCTCGAAACAATGCCAAACTTCCTTCGCATAAGGGCACACGAAGGCAAGGTGCGAGGCAGTCTCAAAAAGCTGGTCACACAAACTGCATTTGTCACTGTGAGGCAACCCACGGTCACGACGTTTCTCCGCCGTCCAGTTGCGGTTTTGTAGGGCTAGCCAGAAAAAGAACTTAACCTTGCCCTCCGCTTGAATCTGCCACACTTTATCAAGTTTGGGCTGCTGCAAGCGTCCAAGGAATTGTACATTGTAAGCTGAACTTGCCGAGTATCTTCCATCAGTTGTGAGGTTCCAGGAGATGGTGTCAGGTTCGTCCGTTAGAAAGACCTGTTGTATCACAAACCACAGATTGATGTACTGGTCAAGCTGCGCCTCATTAGCTATTCTCTGTAATCCTCTTATCCATCTTCCACCGGCGAGGGCCTCCTTGACCGTGAGATTCTTCCGAGCTGCCAAGGGGAAACATAGAGGTGCGATATGCATCGGCGCCTCTCCAAACAGCCATTTGTCGGCCCAAAATCTTGTGATCTCGCCATTCCCCAAACAGATTGTGGTGCAGGCTGAGAAAAGGTCTCTGTCCACCTTGTCACAGGGCGTCTGCGTGCCCACCCAAGGCCTTTCCCGAGCAGTCCAACGGAACCACTCCCACCTTAGCCTCAGCGCGCGGCTAAAAACCTGCATCTCCTTGATCCCCAAGCCCCCAAACGAAGAAGGTGCACACACTTTGTACCAACTGACAAGGCACTTGCCTCCCGAAGCCTCCTCGTCTGGCGACCAAAGAAAGTTCCGCCTCATTTTGTTGAACTGCTTAGTCATCCACTTGTCAGGGGGAAAGACCGTCAAGAAATAGGTCGAAGTAGTTGTGAGGGCGCTGTTGATGAGCGTGAGCCTTCCTCTTCGGTTCAAAAGTTTGCCCTTCCAGCCTTTGAGCCTTCCCAATGCTCTATCTATCAAGAACTGCAGCTCTACTCTTCTCGGTTTCCTGAACCCTAGCGGCAAACCCAGATAAAGGCACGGGAACTCACCCTGTGTACCTCCAAAATCAGTCAACACCGAGGACAGATCAACCCCCTGACAGGCCACCGGGTAGGCTACGCATTTTCCAAAGTTTGTGTGCAGCCCAGAAGCATTGGCGAACAGGCGGAGAATATCTTGGACCGCTGTGATGTCAGCTGCACGAGGGTTGACAAACAGCGCCGCATCATCCGCATAAAAACTCGCTCGCAGTCTAGCAGCTCTCAGCTTAATCTCTGAGAGCACCCCCTGGGCAGTAGCCAAGTCCAGCAGCCTTTGTAGAGGTTCCATCGTCAGGATAAACAACATAGGCGAGAGGGGGTCCCCTTGCCTTAAGCCTCTCATGTGATTGAAATGCTGTCCCAAACAGCCATTCAGTAGGATGCGTGACGAGGAGGAGGCGAGGAGGATTGAAACAATGTCTCGCCACCGCTGACCAAAACCCATTTGCTCAAGCACTTGAATGAGAAAACTCCAGTTTAACGAATCAAACGCCTTGGCAATATCCAGCTTGAGAAACAGCAGAGGTGTCTTTTTCTTGTGTGCTTCTCTGACCACGTTCCTGACATACAGGAAGTTGTCCTGAATGGATCTTCCCCTCACGAAAGCACTTTGTCCAGCTGAGACTAACTTAGGGAGCTCAGGAGCCAACCTGTTAGCCAACATTTTGCAAATAATCTTGGCTGTGCTGTGCATTAAACTGATGGGTCTGTAGTCCTTTGATTCTGAAGCATCTGATTTCTTCGGCAACAACACAATGGTGGCAGAATTGAGCAACTTCCAATGCTTTCCTCTGAGAGAGTGCATTCGATTCATGGCAGCCAGCAAATCAGATTGAATGAAAGGCCAGCACTTCTTGTAAAAATTTCCAATGAAGCCATCAGGGCCCGGAGCTTTCTCCCCATGCATACCATCAATTGCGGTTTTCAGCTCAGCTAAGGAAAACGGTGCCTCTAGGTGTCCCAGCTCAGCATGCTGAAGGTTCAGAGCATCCCAATTTAGGTCAGCCTGCCTCTGTACTCTTGTGCCCATTAGCATGGAGAAGTGATCAAGCAACACCTTAGCCTTGGGCTCATGGTCACACACGACCCCGTCAGGCCCAACAAGAGAAGGGATGTGATTCTTGCGACGTCGTCCAGTAGCCCGCAGATGAAAAAAACGTGTATTTGCGTCGCCTTCCCTTATCCAAGTAACTCTGGACCGCTGCCTCCAGTGCATCCTGTCAATTGCGGCCACTCCCAACAACTTAGACTTCAGCATAGAACGTAGCTGTAGTTCTTCTGGCGTCAGGTCTCTGTCCTCTTGCGCGACATCAAGACAGAAAATCACTTCATCCGCAACTGCCGAGACAAACTTCGCCCACTTGACCTTGCCTCTGTTCCAACTTTTCAGAGCCTTTGCCGTTCGGCCGAGCTTGGTGTGCAACACCTTGATAGCATCTTTGGATTTAACTTGTTTTTCCCAAGCTTGTTGTACCACCTGCAAGAAGTCATCTTGCAAAAGCCAGTGACTCTCGAATCTAAAGCCAGAGTAGTGCTTCCTATCCATCTTGCCCAGCAACAGAGGAGAGTGGTCAGAAACATTCGAGGAAGCCGGTGTCAGCTGAAAAAGTGGGTGTGCCGCATCCCACTCTTTTGAGACCAACACTCTATCAATCCTCGACTGGGTTGGATTTCCTCTGCCATTGGACCAAGTGAACCGCTTTCCGACCAGGGGGTAGTCAATAAGCTCCAAGTCTTGAATTACAGCCCTAAACTGTCGGATGAGTCACAGGTTCAGGTTGTCATTGCTCTTGTCTGCGGCGCTGTAAATCAGGTTAAAATCTCCCAGAATCATCCACTTATCCTGAACAAAGGTCTTGATCAGCCTAATCTCCTGTAGGAACTCTAGCTTACGATCATCTTCCTGGGGACCGTACACCCCAGTAATGGCCCAGGAGGCATTGTCCGCCCTGTGCAGGATGGTACCCGAGATGGAGAAGCGGCAAGCAGCTAACAAAGGATCCGCAGTAACCACAAAATCAGCAGTGCACGCAATCAGAACTCCACCCTTGGATCCGGTGGCCGGCAAGTAAATAAAGCTGTCCCCAAACCTCGGCCCCAGCATCTCGACCACCAGCGACCGAGTCAACACCTCGATCTTCACCTCTTGCAGGCACACAACATTACAAGGTTTATCGGAGAAGAACAATTGCAAGGCACGGCGCTTCGCAGGACAGTTTGCGCCTCTCACATTCCACACCAACAACGGACGAGGGACCTAGACGGCCAACCCCAACCCCGCCTTCTGGATCTTGTCGCTGTAGTTGCTGCCAACGAGTGCGGTGACCGCCCCAATGAAGGTGGGCGTGACCGGCTTCGTGTACATCCCTCTGTATTGCGCGAGATCTGCCTGGTTGGGGGCAGCATCCTCCGCGATGATGCCGCTTTTCTTGAGCAGGACCAGCTGGACCTTCTCCATGGCCGTCCATCCAGCAGAGGGCTTGGCAGCCAGGCGGCCGCTCCTCTTGATCTCCTGATCTACGACCTTGCTCTGCTTCGCCGTTCCGACCTCCGCCGTAAGAGGCAGAGGAGGTTGAAGAAGCGGTTTCTCCAGGGGCTTCGCGACGCTGACCAGGAAAGAGGCCAGGGGGTCCGGGAGTGTGTTTTCTTGTTGACCCACCACCTGGAGGCCCAAGCTTGGCCCAAGTTTAGTGACCTCCGCAGCGAGGTCGTCCGGCCCACCTTGATCTTGCTCCCAAGAACCCGTTCGTGGGGAATGTGGCCCAAAGACGAGCCCAAAGACGAGCCCATCCCCCTGACCCGTTCCAACGGGGATCGAGATGGCCTTCACGATACCCTCCTCCAGCACGGGCGTGCGGTCTCCTCTGTCTGCATCTTCACTCACATCTTCCGCCAGAAAGCTGATCTCTGGCCAAACTTGCCATGCCGCTTCATGCACGACGACCAGAGCATCCCCCATCCTATCTGCATCATTCCTCTTTGGAAGGTCAATCCCGGTCCCAGCATGACCCGCGGTCAGCCCTGCCTCCAGCAGTTGTGGCATGCATGCCACCTGCCTGTCCTCAGCCTGCGCCTCGCCCTCCAATGGCAGAGAGCCAACCAACAGCTTTTCCTGTTCCCCCATTGGCTCCTGGTTTTGCTCCTGCCCCATCCCTCCGAAAGGGCCCACCTCCAGACCTTCGAGCTGACGATGGTATCTGCTGCTCTGACCACCTTGCTGACCCGTCCCTTCTCTCTCCTCCTGGCCTTGCTTCCGGCGCGGGCGCCAGACGCCTCCACCGGCGCCGGCTCCGCCGCCACCGGCTCCACTGCCTCTCCGATGAGTAGCCCCTCCAGTACCCCCTCCTCCTCCGCCCCCATTGCCATCCCGGCCGTCCGGGAAGCGCAGCCGAGAATGCGCCGACGCCCTCGGAGGTGGAGGCGGGTAGGTGCCGGCCTCGAACGTCAGGTTCCAGTTGTACTTCCAAGTGACAGGGAACTCTGGTGTCATGGATGTGTCCGACGGGACGCCGCTGATGTCGCTCTGTGGCCAGCCGAGGTTGACCGGGCTAGCCGGAGGCGAGCCAGAGTAGTCGACGATGCGATCAAGGTGTAGGATCACGTCATGCTGCAGCGTAGCAACCGGTCCTGAGCGATAGACCGGCTCCGCTTCGATTCCCAGGTCCGGAAAATGCATGAGCGGAGAGCCCACCTGCACAGGCTCCTTGCAGCAAGCCGACTCCTCCTTGGACTTGAGGGAGAGGTCGATGCTGTCGATGATGTCCGTGGCGCCGAAAAGCCCCCGGACCGTCTCCACCTGGTGCGCGTCCTCCGGCACCCCCTCGATGCAGACCCGGACCTTGAAGTTCAGCTTGCCAGCTCTCGCGCCGCGGAACCGCGTCCAAGGGGACAACATGAAGGAGGCTGGGCCTGTGTGCACCGCGCCCCTCCAATGCACCGCCTGGTTCCTGGCTTCCACGGAGCCGAAGATGAGCAGGAACTCGCCCGGCGCGCTCATGGTCACCTCCAGCGCCGAGCTCGGCTGTCCGAAATGGCGCGAGATAAGCCGCCCGATTTCAGGCAGCTCCAGGTCCGGGCAGCTGCCCACCGCCACGGCCACCACCCCACGTGCATTGAGCCTCCTCTCAGCCTCAGCGATCACCGCCGTGCGAGGCGCAGCGGCGAACACCATGGCCGGGCGGTTCTCAGCAGCGAACGCCGGTACCGCCATGCCCTCCTTGGTTCTTGCGGCAACAGCTCTCCTTACTTGCGTGGCCGGGGCCTGGGGACGCCTCTCCACCTGCGCCGCCTGAGCTCGTGGTTCTTGCCTCGACCCGCCTCCCAACTCCCCCTGCTCCCCTTTGCACCACCTAGCCTTGTGGCCTTCCTCACCGCAAAGGAGACACTTGGGGCGGTTGTGGCAGCTCGCAACACGGTGGTCCGGAGAGAAACACTTGAAACACTTGCCTCTGGCCCTTCTAAATAGGAGTTCCTTGAATGGGGTCATGGGCGGCTTCCTTCTGTCCGAAGGCCACGCCTTCCTCCTCCTACCAACCAGCTGCCAGCCATCATTACTGCCATTGATGGCCTCGACAGGAGCATGGGCTGGTCTGGGCGCTGCGTCCTCCGGGATGGAGACTACGGACCTGAGCCGCGGGCGCGAAACTTGGGAAGAAGGCTGTTGCCCAGCTGCCGCGGCAGGCGCCATTAAAGCATCGAGGAAGGTCACAGGAGCAGTAACTCCCTCCGGACAGCCGGGAAGCCGCACCGTGCCAGACGGCACAGGACCAGCCGGAGGACCAGGGAGCTGGGTGGCAGCGACCGGAGAGGGGAAGGAGGGGCCAGCCATGGGGGCGTCGGGCGCGCCGCCGTCGCCGAGGAGGCGACGACTAGCGGGAGCGGGATCGGCTCTGGATGGGTTGGAGTAAGCGTGAACAGCTCCTCCGTACTTGTTAATTGCCATGGTTATATATGGGATAAAATTGAATAATCAAGAAAATGCATAAAAAGAAAGAAATTTACATTTAATATGCATGGATAACATCCTGTTAGTTTGCAGCAATGAGAGACGATCATCAACAACACTGTGATTTGCAGAGCAGATGATGGTGGCGGAGGCCTTGTCCATCGGCGTCAACTACGGGCAGATCGCGAACAACCTCCCTTCGCCCGGAAGGGTATCGTGGCTGCTCCGTTCGCTCAGGATCAGCAAGGTGAAGCTCTACGACGCCGACCCCCGCGTCCTGCGCGCATTCCTCGGCACGGGCGTCGAGTTCGTGGTCGGCATCGGCAACGAGCACGTCCCCGCGATGGTCAGCCCCGCCGTGGCGCAGGCGTGGGTCCGGCAGCACCTGGCGCCGCACCTCCTCGCCGGCGCGCGCATCACCTGCATCACGGTCGGGAACGAGGTGTTCAAGGGCAACGACACCGTGCTCCAGGCCAGCGTCCTGCCGGCCATGCAGTCCGTGCACCAGGCGCTCGGCGCGCTCGGCCTGCACGGGCGCGTGAACGTCACCACCGCTCACTCGCTGGACATCATGGGCGTCTCCTACCCGCCGTCCGCCGGCGCGTTCCACCCGGGCGCCGTGCCACACCTGCGCCCGTTCCTGAGCTTCCTGTCGGCGACGAGGTCCCCGTTCCTGATCAACTGCTACCCTTACTTCGCCTACAAGGACGACCCGGCGCGCGTGCCGCTGGAGTACGTGCTCTTCCAGCCCAACGCCGGCGTGACGGACCCCCACACGGGGCTCAACTACGACAACATGCTGTACGCGCAGGTGGACGCCGTGTACGCGGCCATCCAGGCGCTGGGGCACGCCGACGTGCATGTCAAGGTCTCCGAGACGGGGTGGCCGTCCCGGGGCGACCCCGACGAGTACGGCGCGACGCCTGAGCACGCCGGGACGTACATCGGGAACCTCCTGAGGAGGATCGAGATGAAGCAGGGCACGCCGCTGCGGCCGGCGGTGCCCATCGACGTCTACGTCTTCGCGCTCTTCAACGAGAACCTCAAGCCCGGGCCGGCGTCGGAGCGCAACTACGGGCTGTTCTACCCCGACGGCACGCCGGTCTACAACGTCGGCCTCAGCGGCTACCTCCCGCCGATGGTGGATTCAGAAGGAGCACGGCAGCAGGTACAGTTTTTTGATTATTAACTCGTCATTTCACTTTGCACCTTTTAATTTTGCAAATTTTCAGCAACTAGTTGTACGTATAAAAAATGTAGTGTCGTACTGTTGTTACACTTACGCTCAGCACGTTGTCTGCATGGTTGTGTTTCCGCAGGTGGCTCGTTTGTTTACACTTATCACCATCGCATCAGTCGCTTTCGCCTTGTCCTGACTCCTGTAAAAGAAGACAGTACGTAAGATATAATTTCCACTGGACTGATGTATTCCTTTTTTTTTTTAGAAACACAGTACAACGCAAGCGTTCATATACACGCGCACACACTCGCCCCTATGAACGCACACACGCACACCCTACCCCTATGAGCACCTCCGAGAGGACCGCACTTCAGAATTTGAAGATGCTTTATATGCAGATCAGTGTTGATCTAATCGATGCTCCCAGCAAACATCCGTACGTTAACATGACGGCGATATAACTGCACTGCATCGCTCCGGACGGCCCTAATCTGTTTGGGACACTTTGTTATGCATATCTACAATGTAAATGCACTGCATCGCTCCCAGTGGGCAGCTCAAGCAAAACCCTAGCCGCCACCCTTCCTCTCCGCCAACTCCGCACTGCCATTGAAGGAAACTAGCGCGCAAAGACCCTCTCCCTGTAGGGCGGACGGCCACGGGATGTCATCTTTGCATCGTTTCCCACTGATGAGATATCCGGCCTAGATCGTAGTTGCGTCTCTCAATATCTGTTGGATGTGGCGGGGCCTGGACCCCTACAACCATTGAGAGGTGATCTCCGAGCCAGACCCACACAATCGATATTTGAAACTAACACGCCTATTTAGTAAGTGACACAAAACACCGATCTACTTCTGTATCAGAAATTAGTGTCAAGGGATGGAGTTCCTGTTTCGTTAACTAAGTCTCGCGTTGTTTGCTTGAGGAAGGGGGAATGGAATCTAGACTATAGATTGAACTAGACTATCAATTCAATCTAATTCATCTTCCATTTTAGAAAGTAGCTACAAAGAGAGCTATGGAGCCTAGCTGAAAGCTTGACAAGGCCTATTTAGTGTATTCGGCCACCCAACCACTCGCAGAAAGAATGGGGCATTCAAAACCAGACAGGGCTAGTGGAATGAATATAGGTTCAATTGCCGACTCACCTCGTACCTTCTTAGCAAACCCGAATCCAGGTCTGAAGCAAGTAGTTGCTGTGAATAAATTATTGACATAAGTGAGGTAATTGGAGTGTGACCGATAGCGTACAAGTACCGTGAGGGAAAGGTGAAAAGAACCCCAATCGGGGAGTGCAATAGAGAACCTGAGATCCGATGCGAACAATCAGTCGAAGGAGCGGAGCGCGGGCGCACTCACTCTAACGGCGTACCTTTCGCATGATGGGTCAGCGAGGAAATGGGAACAGCGGCTTAAGCCATTAGGTGTAGGCGCTTTCCAGAGGTGGAAGATTTACGTTCTTCCTATTTGACCCGAAACCGATCGATCTAGCCTTTAGCCTTCCTCTACCGTAGACCTCGCTTCTTTTCATTAATGACATCTGGTCCAAAAACGCTCGACTGTGGCACAATTAGTTCAAATTCTTTCAGAAGCGAATGGTGCTAAGGGCAATCCTGAGCCAAATCCATGTTTTGAGAAAACAAGGGGGTTCTCGAACTAGAATACCTTTTTGTTTGTTTCGAGAAAGATATCGTCCGATTCTCCTTCTATTGATTCTTTTCCGATCGGTTTTTTTCTTTTCAGTTCTCATAAGTCCTTGATATACTAGCAGAAACTCAATACTTGACCGACTGCGTCACAGTGCTCAGGTAAGAACTTACCTCTTCCATTTCGTTGAGTCCTGAGTCGTGAGCTCGTCATCCCTAAAAATGCCAATCGATCAGAATTTAGACGGATCTCTAGGGTCCAAGGATACGAGATTCTGCTGCCTGAACCCTTGGGCAATGAGTTTCGATGTATTGGGTGTATCCGTTTTTATCGAAGCTTTTATTTTCGTGCGCATGCCGGTAGCAGCTTCAAATAGATCGTATATTAATTCTCTCTCTCTAAAAATATAGAAAAAAGGAGTCTGTGCACCGAGATCCGCCATAAAAGGCCCAAGCCATAACAAGTGGGAAACTTTCAAATGAGTAATGGTTACCAGTCCATTATTCAAACAAACCCTTCGATGACTTATCGGCTCGAGAGATAGCTCTCCATACACTGATAAGGGATGTATGGATTCTCGAGAAAAGAGGAGCCTTGGTGGCCCCTCCCCGGACCGCCCGGATCCCACGAGTGAATAGAAAGTTAGATCTACATGGGATCTCACCTGAATCGCCCCATCTATCCTCCTGAGGAGAAGCACAGATCCTACACAAAAGGCAAAATGTATATGAAAAAAAAGTCCCGTAGAGGTAGTCAAATTGGATCAGTGATCGATTTCTAGGTTTCGTCGTAAACCTAATTGGTTACTTCCAATTACGTAAATCAATAGTTCAAACCGCACTCAAAGGTAGGGCATTTCCCATTGATATAGGAACTTTTGTACCAGAAACTCTTCATTCTTTCATAGAATGATAGAAAGGGAGTTTACTAAGCTATCGCGCGCAGTAAAGAGAATACCATATCTAGTTCCTGGCTAGCTCCCATCTTCGATGCATGGATCTGACTAACCGGATATCTTGTTCCATATAATCCAACAATTGGGCCCTATTATCCTTCAGAGAAGACACTTGAACCTCGTCATGTACTATTGACCCTGGGACTGTGGTGGCTGGAGTGCAGGTTGCCTGCGAGGGCAACCGGCTGAGACCGTGACGTTGGGACGTCGGGTCTATGCAGCGGTTTGTGACGGGGAGGTTGTGGCTGCTGGTTGCGTGGGTTGCTATAACCGGTCTCACCGTGTTGCTCAATCCGCAATATGCTCGTTGTGGCGGTGGCCCGACTTCTTCAATGGCGGCGGTCTCCATGGTCATGTGGATGACGTGATGGATGGATCTTCGTGGTGATGATGGTAGACGTTCTCGTATGTGGCCATGGAGTTTCGAGGGTGTCTACGGTATGGGGCGCCTCATCAACTTTGAGATAGGTTTCCGCAAGCGCGCATCTGTTGGCAATCATCCATGGCTTTTCGCCGAGGCTGAATCTTCATGTGGTCGCGTACAGCAAATGTTTTGTGTACAACTGTTGCAGCCAACATGACTTAACAATGAGTTTTGGTCGAGAAATATAATCTTCTGTGATGGCTAGATCTTGGTGTCCGGCCGGCGGAACTAGCACCGGTCCCTAGGGTGGCATACAATGTGATTATCCCGGAATCGCATAGGAGGGCCCTAATACTAAAATTTTCTAGTAACGACTACACCATTATGGTTTTATGTCAACAAATTATTGAATATTTGAAAATATCTTAGTTTTCCCATGGACCAATTATCATATAGAATTAAAAAAAACTGATCTTGAGTTTAGTTAAGATGGTGTTCTCCCTTTAATGGATTCTCTAAAAGCTATAAGAAGATTCGCATGTTTAATTTTTGTGCCAATGATTTTATTTTTCTACACCATATGAAACCAAGTATATTCAAGACGAGCAACATAAATAATCAAATAATATGAATGCAATGTAGGTTTTACAAGCAATTTTGACAGTATAACCATATGAACCGGTCACTTAACCAACATTCAAGACATATTTGCTGATTTACCAATTGTTCAAGCTATACTTTAGAAGTTTAAATAATTACACTTAAAGCAACAATAGACTACAATTACTACTACCAAGATATTTAATAGACTCTGCGCTTTCACAATATTTGAGGATATTAAAATATATGACATAACAAACATCTTTGCATAGAAATACATATGCATACACTATCTTTGCTACCTAGAAAAAACAACTCAAGGATAACTTTATTAAAAAATATAATGAAATTTAGCATGACAAACTTTGCACTCATGTACTTTGAAATGTTTAACACATAACATTATAAATAAAATCCACAATATTCTTATGTGTTAATTGTATCATCCAAATAATAGCAAAAAAAATCTCATTACGACTATCGTTGGATGAAAATAAAGTATAAAACTTGAGTATAAAATAACGTTTTGGTCACAATTGCTCAGAGTCGCTCTAGTAGTGAGTAAGCTTAATAGTTGAGTAGTGACAGCTAGCATAGCATAATACACATTCATGATCACTAGAAATTCGTTGTATAAATGCATTTCATGAATCCTCAACCTGTGTAACAACCTGTTCATCTTTTTATCAGCCTGTGAAACCTGTTGTTACTCTCAATTTTTAGCAAAGTTCTCTGATATAGATCGCCTATCACAGCGACAAAGATATTGGATTTCTTCATAAGGCTACTTGAGGGCAGGGGCAAGGGAGTTGTTTTGCTCTTTGTGCTTGGTTACTTCCATAATCAGTTCACTAATAGGTTTTCTCTGTATTATGATGTGAAAGTACTGTCACAGTTGGTCAGGATGGGTTTAGTGGCAAACTGACCACTCTAGATACTAAAGGTTGCCTTGAGTAACATGACTTGTTTAATCCCCAGATTGCATCTCACAAATATAGATTACATAATGATTGTATAAACTTAACCATTTATACAAATATAGGTACCCGGCAACATGTTGTGAGTGTATCTAAGCAACAAGCTACAAAGCAATTTTAATATCGAATCGGGATTCACTGATACAAAAACAAAGCATTGGATTGAAGTCTTCTTTGGTGTTAAGATAGTAGTTTTGAATAGCTATCGACTACCCGGAAAGAGTAGAAGAATATGATCTTATGTCAACTCGCATGGTAGCTTGATGTCACCCCATGGTACGGGAGCATCATGTTCCCAGTATCACTGGCAGTCCTTCACCGACACATATTATTGGTGGGGGACTCTAAACCTGATCCAAATTTGGGTCAGGACGGAATCTAACCGGACATGCGGTGGATAAAAAACGGACACACGTTAATTTTTCGTCCTCGCGTTAGGCCGTCCACCAGAGCAGACATGAGGGTACTCAAAGGGTCGGGCCGTTGGAGTAATTTTTAAAATACTGGATAACTCGAAAGCGAAACAGGATCCAATGCCTCTAGCGCCAATAGGGAAGGGTCATTAAATTTTTAAGCTAAATTTGGAATCACAAATAGAAAAGTGCCAGATTAGTGGAAATTGGAAAAGTACTCAACTTGGAGACCCTCCCAGCCGTCCCAGGCTGGACGCTCCTGCTCTGTCGCTTGGAAGTAGGCGGATAATCCAAGGCTAGGATTAGGAGGTGATGCCATGGTTGGTCGTGGGAATAAACTCCTTTGATATGTGCTTCTCTCCCACAACCTGACAAGTGCGATAGCCTGATGGTGAGCTTGGCCCTTGCTAAGCTCAAAGAAGAGAGAAACGAGCACCGTCAGTGAGGTGGAACACCTGGTCCTGCTCGGAGCCAGGGAAGTGAGTGATGATTCTTGTCCTGTCGGCGGATACAGGTTTGATTCCTATCCAACTTCTCCTTCTCCACCTGGCAACCTAGCTGGATGCTCTCTGTCGGCTCACAATGTCTGTACGAAAGAACCATGTACAACTTTGCAGCTTCAACGCGGCTGACGTGGGCTACTCTTCGAGTCCCCCACGGTGAGGCTACCTGGGCCGCGCCAAGTTTATGGAGGCCCACTAGCGGTATCATGTGACCCAGTCCTAGTCGGTTAGGTCGCATAGCTTGTCATATCTGTAATTGCCATCGACACCGTTCACCCGGGACCTGGCCTACCTATAAAGGCCAGGAGGGTAGCTCGTCTCAAGGACACGCTCATAGCCGCCACCACAAACCCTAGCGAGATCGCAATCTCGCCATTGTAATCGCTACTCGCCATCAATATCAGACAAGCAGGAAGTAGGGTGTTATCCTCCGGAAGCCTGAACCTGGTTAAATCGTCCCGCTTGTCAGCCGTCGTGATCACCAACGCTTCTCTCTCTCCTCCTCAATCAACCCGGGGTGGACAACCCTGGGATTTGTCGAGTTACACCCTCGTCAGCGGCCAACATGTTCGAAGAAATGTCCAACAATGTCATCACGAAAATGACACTGGCCGGCGAGGACCGCATTGGCGCCCTCCCAGACGACGTCCTAAGAGCATCTCCAACCGGAGGCCCCAAACCCATCCCAAACGTCCGGGCGGACAGCCTGATAGTGTTTGGGCTAAAAACCGCAACCCAAAGGAGACCCTCAAAGCCGCCCCAAACGTCCGGGTTGTCCGGCACACCCTGACCCAGCCCAGCCGCCACGTCGGACGCGGCTCAACATGACCCCACATATATCCGAAAATTCCCCACCCCTGTCGGAACCCTATCTCTTACTCTCCTCCGATCCTCTTTCCACTTCACTCCATTTCCACTCTTCTCCGTCCACACCTTGCCAATGGCGGGCTCCGTTAGCTAATCCGTCACCGAGCTGTACTGGCATGCGTTTGCAGAGGCTGATGAGGCTCAACGTGTAGATGTCGCCGTTCACGACCAGGAAGCTCAACGTGTAACCTTCGCCGCTCATGTACGGGAGCTGGAGCATGAAGCGGGGGGTCCGTCGTTGTCTTCGCCATCGTGAAAGGCAACGATGGCCGCCCTCCGGGCTCTCCATGATCAGTGAGACCTTATTGATGCGTCCAAGGTCGATAGACAGGTTATAGAAATCCACACTTCATTGTCAGGATTTATTTAGAAACACATGACATAAATCGGCTACTAGGTGTTTGCTGTGACCACTCCACAGAGACAAACTAGGGGACATCAGCGGGTGAACTCGTGGCGTGTTGGATCCCTCTCGATGCGGATTAGGAAACCCTCAGGATTAGGGAGTAAACAAATCCGCTAGCTAATCAATCTACGGCCTACGGTCCCGTCCACACCACCACCAGCCGGACCTTCAACCGCGCTCCAGAATCCGCCGGCTCTCTTCGCCGGAGATCCGTCCCCGCCATCCTCATCAGGCGCCGGCGGCGACTGTTTCTGCGATTCACGGCCCGGTCGGTACGTATCCGTCTCCTCCCCCCCTCGCTGCGCCCGCCGTTGTCCGTCCAATTGGGGTGCTGTCGAGACTAGAGAGAGAGAGAGAGAGATCCGCTGATCGAATCTCTCCGAAGCGAATCGCCCTTCGTTCCTCTGAATTCGGCAACTGGAAATTGTTAGATACATAGCTGTGCGGCATCACAATTCGGTATCCCAGGACGTTTTGTTCCTCACTAGGGCGATGGATTTATTCTGGGTTGCGTGCAAATTCTGGTCTGTGTCTCTTTATTTTGCAAGCGGTTCATTCAGTCATCACTATATGGTGATCCAGAGTATATGCTGGTCACGAAATTCGATCTCTGTGGACTTGCTCCGGACAATTTGCTATTTCTATACATGACTGTTATATCAGACGTCAGTAGACCGAAATCAAGTGTTAGTCTGAATTTCTGATAGGGGATAGCAGTTTTAGCCTTGACAAACCATATGTGGCCTAGCAATTCATCGTTTTCAGATCATACTATTGTTTACATGCTATGTCTGCAATGAATTTGATCGCCTGCCTTTTCTCTGTTCCAGCAGCAATTGTGAACGTGAACAACAGCACAAGGAACCATGGCACTGTCACGTAGCATGAGAGCGTGTTTGCTTAGTGGTAGACTTGCCGCCGTGGCAATACTGGTAGGATGTGGAATTACCTTGCAGTTTTTGGTAAGCATCAAAATTTTGCATCTGCGTTTCATCCTTTTTTCTTTCAATGTTAAGTATCTGTAAACTTTTCTTCGTCAGGCATGTACTCTATACAACAACTGGTGGCCAATGTTAACAGGTTAGATACTACTATTAATTACACTCTCAAACCTTTATCTGATTTTTTTTCTGGATTATGTACATAATCCATGGCATTCTGTGCAGTTTTGATGTACCTCATTCTTCCAATGCCACTCCTATTTTTCCTGGGCTCCGATTCTCCATCTTTCTTGTCGAATGAGGGTGATGGGTAAGTGCTGATCCTTACCTACCTGGCAGCTGCTGCTGTTTATCTTGTTACACTTGTCATGAACATTTTTCTACTCTCAGTGAAAAAACTGGTACATGTAAGATTTTCTGACAAATGACCACATTTTTCACAGATGGTTTGTCTATTGTTGAAATACTACTCCCTCTGTTCCATATTAGATGACTTCCTTTTGTCAAAAAGTGGATGTATCTAGACTTATAGCATATCTTGATACATCCACTTTTGTCCAAATAGAAGTCATCTAATTTGGAACGGAGGGAGTACATATCGGTGATGAAACAGAGTTCCTGCTTATTGCAATACCCAAATTAGTTTTCCTATACGGTAGATTCAAGTCTTGTAATTTGTATCTGACCCAATTTTTACACTGTAGATGGGTGAACTTCACAAAGTTCCTGACGGGGGCGTCGGTCGTGGGGAGCATTGCCATCCCGTCGATCCTGAAGCATGCCGGAGTCATCGGGTGGGGTGCCCTGACAATGGAGCTGTCCTCCTTTGGGGTATTTGGGCTGGCCATCCTCTGGTTCATCCAGATCAATGGCGAGGACGAGTACAGCAGCGCGTTCTGATCTCCTGTGCATCCTCTTCTAAACTGCGCCTGTGGTGCGCTACTCACGAGAAAGAGAGATCGTCAACTTGTGAATATATCTGCAGTATGATATGGTGCATTCGTGCCTGACCTTGTTGATATGGGTAAAGTGACCATGTAAATGTTATTCTGTTTAGGATTTTCATGTTTTATTGATGATGTGCATCAGTTAGCTGTTTTCTGGAGGTTACTGTATCTATTTGCCGTTTTCTCTCATCACCGTTGACCTAAACACAGCGCATCTCAGCTTTAATCTAACTCATCACTTATGTCGCATATCTTCAGTTCAATTCGAATTTTCTCCTACCTCAGATGAAAAAAAGTGCAGTACTGTCTTTTGCCATGTCAAAAGAAAGGAAAGAAAATTTGCTCAACTACAACCATTTCACAATTGCCTCTGCACCTGTTTCACAAAATTTTACCAGTTTCCTCGACTTCAGTTTCCATGTGCAATAATGGACCGAGGCGTAGCAGTTGTGTTTGTTCTAATTACAAACAGCCAGGGCCAAAATTTCAACGGCTATACCCATCTTGACTATACACTGTGATTCTTCTAATTCGCACAAATCAACAAAGAAATGCCAGACAATCATCTCTACATCATCCTGGTTCCAGAGTAGGCGTTGCTGGCATGGAGCTGCATCGCCGGACCATAAGGGTAGCCACCACCGTTGGCTGCTGGCATATAGGAGCCGGCGAACGGGTTGGAGGACGCCTGGTGTTGAATCGACGAGCTGGCCATCATCATCATCTGCTGGTACTGCTGCTGATACTGGTACTGCTGTTGCTGCTGCTGCTGGAGCATGAAAGCTTGTTGCTGAGGCGCGGAGGCGTAGAATGGGTTGTGCATCGGCTGCTGCTGGTGCATCATCCCCATCGGAGCCGATGATGAGGGGGTCGGTTGTTCCCAGGGGTTGTAGCTCGCGTTCTGCTGCGCCTGTCGGTGAGCGTCGTTGTATAGGCTGTCGAGGGTGAGCAAGTCCAGTCCACCAGCCTGTAGAGAGTTGGGATGTTAGTATGGTTTTTGTGTGGAGGATTGGGTACAGATATACAGATAGATGTCAAAATATGTACCAAATTGCTTGAAGTAGCAACATTGTCATTTGAACTTGGTGAGGTAATGAGTGCCAGCTCCCAGCTAGTGGCGACGTTTTCGGAATTAGCCTTAGGTGCTATTTCTGCAACAGAGGTTGATAATGAGTGCGTGCACTTCAGCAATTGCATATTTTCTTCTTGGTTTTAACTTCACACGGTGAGCAATGCAAAGGTTGATCTGCAAGAAATAAGTTACCTGGCTGAATAATTGCTAAGGCCAAAGCATTCTTTTGGTCTAGTTCAGAAGTGTCAGGGATCGGTTCATCCATCCCCTAGAAAGTAAAGTTGGACATGTTAGGCTGATTGAGGAATAGAATAACATTTACCGATCTGAAAAAAGTAACATAATTTTTGCTTGCTGGAAAATTACCAGCAAATCCATCGGCTCGGGTCTGGGCTCGACTTCTTTGACGGGCTCTGGTTCAGGTTTTGGCTCTGGAGTTGATACTGGAGGAGGAGGTGAAGTTGATGCTTTTTCATCTTCTGGGTTTTTTGTGTACTCTATTGCCAGTACAGCCTACATAGAAATAAAAATGTCCTTAAAATATATCCAAGGATAAATTTCGAACAATGCCAACAAAGATCGTGATGCCAACTGAATAATCAAAAGCTTCGTCTTGAACAAAATTGTGTCTCGATTCCGAATCATCCATAAAATATGTGTTTTTTTTGCTAAATACAAGGATACTAATTGAACCGTGAGAAGCACCATCCAAATTATTGACTTTTAAAAGTTACGAACCTGATTTCTTGAAGCAAGGGGAGCATCTCTCACATACTCTTCCATAGTTTGTAAGAATGATGTAGGAGGCTGCTTGTGTTGCCAATAGGCTGTCAGCAAGCTTACTCACAAAAGAAAAAATAATGAAAAATATACGAAAAATAACAGGATGAGAACCTAACCTGTTCAATTCTTAACAGCTTCTCACCTCGCCCAATATGCATGGTTTTACACACCTCATAAAATCCAGATAGTTGCCCTGCCTGCACAAACCAGAAACGACGATAAGTACAGAGAAATGCGGATATGATTCTAGCCTGCAACTTCAGGTTTGTACAAAACCAATTCAAACTAATAAACTAATTAGTTGACCAAAAAAAGAAAAGATTAATTGACCTGATTGATTGCTCTTTTGAATATGTCAAGGGCCCTAATAGCATCATCCCTTTGCATCTCAAAGAACTGCATTTGAGAAGAAGATGTCAATGGACTACGAGAAACAAAAACACGCAAGGTCATATAAAAATAAGCTAGTGACATTACCTTGTCAACCAGATTGAGTATACCATCGTTGATAGCTGTATGGATCCTAACACTCTCCAGAGCAACCTTCCATTTACACGCAAAACAAAGTCAAGGAATGCTGAAATCACGGCTACTTAGTATAATGCTTGCAGATGCTCTGAATCCTCACCATTGAAAGGGCATGCTGGATTATGGTGTTGTAAGATGACGATCCATGCGGCTAAAAATATATATCAAAAGTAAGCAATACACATTCAAATGTTATGACACAGCATTAAAAATGTTATGACACCTGAAAAAATATAATCTGATCCATTTTTGTGCAGAATAACAAAGTAATGAATCACCTGGCAACCGAGTAGCCGAAAAAGAAGCTGCTCCAATGCTGGAAGTTGTTCAAGTAAACCAGTTATGTCAAGATCTCGAGTTCTCTGCAGAAATAGTATTTCATAAATAAGATGCTAAAGTGGCCCATCGACACATATCCACTAAAGCGAAAGTAAAGATTACGTATCCATTGGCACCCTATTTTGCATGAGTAAATATGGCAAACAAACACTACACACTAGAGCAGGGAATACAATGAAACTTGCATTGGATTACGTACCAACGGATCCACTTCGACGTCATAGTTCAGTACGCGGTAAGACTCAAGTCTCTCTTCCAAATATAAAGCATAATTGCGCACCCACGCAGAGTGATCCCAAGCTGCAAATATAACACGTCAGGAGAAGTTCCAGTGCTAGATACTGAACCAGGGTAAAGCTAGGGAGCAACTAGTACCTTCAGCGCTAGAGTCATCTTTGAAGTAGGACATATGAAGCATATGGCCACTTGATCGTCCGTAACTGATGAGCTCGTCACGGAATGAAGGATCAACCTCGCGAAGGGCACGGTGTATGACGATTAATGTCTTGAGTGCAACCTGGCAAATCAACATGGAAATGAGAAGTTTATCATCAGAAGCACCATTTAAGTTCAGTTATATGAGCATCACGTTGACAGCAGTAAGTAAAACTACTATCTGGTAAAACAATAGCGTGGTGAATTGCACAAAATGGGCAGACACCACCATCCGCTCACTTAAAAACATGCATAATAGTAAAGAACCTTTTATATCTCACTACGAATATCAGGAGAATCATGGTAGACATACCGCCCAGTTGCGGGTCTTGGAAAGACGTCTAGCAAGGGCACGGATGCAGTATGCCACATCCGCGCGAGCCCTCCCAGCAGAAAGATGCGTAAAAATATCTGAAAATTAACATCAGGTGCATCGTCAGAACCATGGTGGAAACCAAAGTTGTTATCCTTCACCAACAAAAAGTAAAAGTAGTCTTCATGTTGTGTGAAACATGATTTCCTTTACGTACCCCTGATGTACTTCTCCTTTGCAGGACTCTCTGAGTGGTTGGTGGCCCTCACAATGGCAATGTCCATTCGCTGTTACAGAGAGCCATAACACACCGAAACAATTGGAAACGGTTTTGATTGATGGAATCGAATCTTAAACATGAGTACGTAGTGCAGAAAAGGGGGAGATGGATGTTGCTGTTGGTGTTACCTTATAATCACTATTTACTTTGGCGATGCCGACGGTGGTGGAGTCCTTGAGGGCGCCCACATACCTCCTGATGCTCGTGCCGCCGCTGGCCATCAGAGGGGCTCCCTAGTTCAACCGAGTGATCTGCGAAGAAGAGCCAACAGAAAGGCACGGAGTGAGCAACCACGGAACATATTCGAAATGGAACCACTTGTGTGAGCTGCAGACATCCAATCTACTGTACAAAAAATATTCCAGAAGAAGCGAGTGGGCAACGAATTGAACACGGATAGAAGGCGGTAGAAAATCAGAATCGTAGCAGGCATATCATACCGAAAGGAAGCAGAGTTCAAACTGAATTTTCCGAGGGGTGAAAGATGAGAACACGGATTCCGGAGTGGAAAATGGAGGACAAACAAACAGAACCAGAAACAGAGAGTAGGGAACGAAGTAATCCCCGCCAGGGAATCCGGAGCTCCGGACCCTGGCAACGAGCAGCAACGTACCAACCCCAACAAAAATCCTAAAAACGGGCAGCAAGATCAGAGCCGGAAACAGGTCGAACAGAGGTGCGGCTGGCGGGCGGGCGGTAGATCACCAACCGAACTTCTTTGTTGGAACAAACAAACAAACAAACAAACAAGCAAACAAACAGGCAAACAACCAAAAAAAAGGTTGACAGAAAGATGTGCAACTTGCTGCGATCACCAGTTTCAGAAGTCGACCAAAGCGAAAAAGAACAATTTTTGTTTCTCTTAATTCCAAGCTGAACAACGCAACGATCGACACAGGTAAATTACCTGGCTGCGTTCGTCGAGGGCGAGAGCTGCAGGAGCTAGCTTAGGCTGCGATCGTGGAGGCGGACGAAAGGCAGTTGATTTCCTCTTGCTTGTCTCTCAGTTCGGGAAGGAAGGGAAGAGCAGCTCGGCGATGAGCGTGTGAGCTGGGCCAAGGGGAGGAGCAAGCAACCAGCGGAGGGAAGAAGAAGACGTCCTCCTTGATGTACTCCCTCCGTCCCAAAATAAGTGTCTCAAATTTGCCTAAAAGTGAATGTATCTAGACATGTTTCATATATAGATACATCCACTTTTGAGCAAATTTGAGACACTTATTTGTGGACGGAGGGAGTATTATTCTGTTGCCGCGTGGAGTGTGACATTGGCACACGTGGTCCGCGGCGTACCCTTCCCTTCCCTTGCTCTTCCTCCCGCTGACCGGATCGGACCAACTGCGATCGCCGCGCCGCCGTCTTTTAAATGGCTCCCGCGTGGGCTTGACTTCGCTTCTTCTTCTTCGCTGCTTCCCTTTTTCTTTCTTTGGACTTGTCCCTGTCCATGTCCATGTCGACATGTCAACAGCTCGGTCCCCTTGCCGAAAACGGTGGTGTACGCTTTCTGGCCATGACTTTGTTTTACCCAGTTTAGGGAAACTCCTGTGCAGGAATTACAGTATGAAACCAAGAATAAATACCAAAGTTTACTTGATTTTGTGTTGTTGTCATGAAACCAAGAGTAAACACGTTTCTACTGGGTTTTGTGTCTCCTGTTATGGTAAGGCTTACCAGATACCCCCACCTACCCCCCTACACACTCTCTAACTTATTTCTGATAATGTTTGTCTTTGATCAAGAATTTTCTTACTAGGGTTTGTTTCTCCCACACAAAAAAAAGGGTTTCATGGAGAGAACCCCCGCCCCTTGCTTCAGCGATAGGGACCTACTATTAGGGTTGTGATTTGGTTACTTGGCGGCGGTGCTATGGTGGCGTTTGTGCATTCTGATAAATAAGAATAAATCTGTGGATTGTTTACCGACGTCAAATCATTCTCTACCTCCCGGCCGGCGTGCCAAAGGGGAGGTTCTTCTACAACAGAAGGGTGGCACTCTTCGACTGCGTAGTCCCCGACAACAAAGTTATTGGCTCTAGGGCCTTCGAGCCCATTCCGTGTTAAAATAAGGAGAAATAGGAATAATATATTCTTGACTTATGGTCCACCTCGCCGGTGACACTCTCATCAACAACATAGATGAGGATCGTGATTGTACCGACGGCAGCTCTTCTAAAGGTGGCAGGTATGATTTTGTCTTTGTGTTTTACATGTGGTGTTCGTGTCTTCTTCGATTGGCTTCGTCTACAATCAGTGAATTTCGACAGCTTTGGCTTTGGCATGGAGTTAGAGAAGCTAAAAGATTTATGAGTTTTTTTTTGAAAAAATCCTGGATGTAGCTAATGATGTATCCACAAACATGTAAAAAAACTTAAAATACTTTTTATTCTGTACTATAAAAATAACAAATCTGATAAAATTTAGAGATTTGAAAATATGCGTATTTAGATTCACACGGTCGTAATGCCTATAAAAATACAAAACCAAACAATCAAAGTAATGAGAAAATGACTCGTCACTGAGTTTCAGTAACTTCTCCTAATTTATTTCCTCCGTCTCAGTAAGGAAGCACCTCTGGTGTACCTGTTATTGTGAAAACTGGGTTTTGTCCTTTTATGTAGCCATAATAGGATTATTCCATTCACCGGACGTCCGCGCGCCCGGATCCAGTCTACGCCGTCCGGAGGTGTAGAAAGATTCGCACTTGACCATTTTGCACAAACATTATCGCACTTCCCGGAATTTGCGATTAAGCCCCTCCACACGTGAGATGTGTATATAAGCCCCAAATCAAACCGGAAACCCTAACGAAACAGACCTAACCCCAATGCCGCCGCCGGCCTCCCGCGCCCAACCCCTCCCACGCCGCCGCCGGCCATCCGCACCCGCGCCGGCACCCTCCCATGCCCTCCGGCGGCCGGCCGCGCCCGCCCCCCTCCCACGCCGCCGGCGGCCTTCCGCGCCCGCGCCGCCCCGGCGGTGGCGGCGCCCTCCTTTTTTCTCCCTTTTTCTTTTCTTTTGGATCTTTCTCCACTTCTTTTTGGATTCGAATTTGAATAGCAAAGGAACCCGAACTTCAATTGAACAGATCCACACCGGATACATTTGCATGAATTTAGGTTATTTTTGTTTGGATCTTCCCCATTTCATTTGGATCTGAATCTGAATCTGAGTTGGATACAAAAATTTTCTCCCCCGTTTCTTTTCAATTTGCAAGTTTTTTGGGTTACTTTTGGATGGATTTGAATGTTCACAAAAAGAACCGTAGTGCAAATGAACAGATCTACACCAGAATTCGGTGGATTTTAATGCTGGGCAAAAGGAACCGAAAAGATTTACACCGGATCTTTCTAAACATTTTCGGGTTACGAATACGAATTTGTGTATTAGTTTAAAAATACAGATTAACAACCTAATTGTACGGGGTTGAAAATGCTAAACAAAATAGTTCAAAACATGACACTAAACGAGGGACCTTTAATAAAAATTCGGAAAAAGTAAGGTCTTTTTTGCTAATTCTCCGCACCAATCTTGATGCAACTGGACGGTCTGTTCGCGCGGACGTCCGGTAAAAATCCAAGTCCGCCATAATACAAAGTATGTGAATTTGATGATTTGCATGTTTGTGTAATAGTTTAACATTGGCTACATCAAGGATTTTGTTCCAAAATTTTAAATACTTGTATTTTTTAAATTATTTTCAAGTAGTCTAAAATCTCTTCTCCCCACTTGTTCTGAGGCACCCGCCTTAACGACAAGTCCAGATGAATATGCCCCCTCCGGTTTCTAGAAGTCATCGTCTAGAGACTCTGCAAAACACAATTTTGACGCCGTCGGTTTTCATTCTAAAATACTAAGCAGTCAGAGTGTCGTTAAAGTACTTGTCAAGTTTATGCTAGGAATTTCAAATAGCGAGTCGTTTTTTGAAAATAGTAGTAACAGTCAAAGTTTCGTAAATTTGACCGTACCTATACCCTGAATTCCTGCTCTATAAGGAAGAACTTTAAGCCTTGTCTCCCACACTCCACACATGATCAGCTTTTTTTGTTCCCTCTTTGTTATTCCATCACATATATCCACGCGATGTTGCATGTTAACGGAGCAGTGGTCGGTTACCTAGTTCATGGGGCAGCTGAAGCGAAGCTATGCTGGAACGTCAAGCTATATATTCCTCGTCGGATTGAATCTGCACGCATGGCAACGCTTCTTTTTGTGCCACATCAACGCAAGCTAGTTCACGGGGCTCCGTCGTCGCGAAAAGGGCAAAATCACGTGCTAGCTGAGAGATGCCATGCAAACGGGGGTATCGTGGATGTGGATGGTTACATATACTGCTTCCTCCGTCCGAAAAAGATGTTTCAAATTTATCTAAATTAAAATATATTTAGATATATTTTAATATACACATAAATTTAAATTTGACTAGACAAATTTAAGACATCTATTTTCAGATGAAGAGTACTACTACCAAAAAGAAAGATATACTACTTAACCGTCGGTTGGGTAGTCGACTTCATTGGCGGATGTAACTGTTTATATTCATATATATCCAATTGTATGAACAGTAAGCTGCCAACTTGTGGTGAAAGACAACCATGTCATTGTCTGTGCCAATATATCAGGAGGCAACTGACGTCCCTAGCTCACCAGACCTTTCTGGTAAAGAGGTTTTGCCCGGTTTTTGATTATGTCACGGCTGTTATTTTTATTAGCAAATACTCTCCTCCGTATTAAATATAAAATCTTTTAGCTTTTCCCGATCCAAATATATATATTCATGTTTTAGTGTAAGGTTCATATGAAAAATTTCACTTAAAGCATGTCTAGATACATTTGAATAGTACTTTTCATCCTGCACCTGCAAACGTTCATTGACGTACACCGTTAACCCATGATTTGTGGAAGGTGTGATTAACCAAGTTCAGGTCCAATATTGCATCCGTGATAAAGTCCAATCTCTAGACGGTTTCTCGTGGTCCCTTTGACGGCGAAGACGGTGGGCTTTGAGGCTAAACGTGGCCTGGTGAAGACGACAACGAACTGCTCCTCGGTGCCTTCTCCTTGACCTGTTGCATACATTTGTTCGAAATGTTGTTATGTGGTTGGAGGCGCAAATTGTAATTTTGTTGTTTATCTTATGTTTACTTGAGCTTCCAGTTGCCTCTAGGCTTTGTTAATTCAAAACTGGACCTTATTGCCTTTTTTTCCAACAAACAAAAAAAATATATATATATATATCTATGTCTGAAACACTACTGGAGTAGCTTTCAGATAAAGGAAATACTCCACCCCACACAAGAAGCTTCTTGCCTTTCGCTGTTATTCAATATTGCAAATGTCAACGCAATTTTGCATGTCAACGCAGCTCTGGTCGGCTACCACCACGCAAGTGAAGCCGGCCAAACATGCTGCTTTCTCAAACTCTTCCTCGTCTAGCTGAATCTGCACTCATGGCTGAATTTTGGTTCGCGTCATGTGCTTCGCCGTCGTTAAAAGGGAATGCACAAGATGCAACGCAAAGAGGGCGTCGTTTATTATGATGGTCAGTGGCGAGCAACCGATCTCATTGGCGGCTGCATTCTTTTTACTATTTCATGAAGAGAAATGTTCCTGCGTTTTCTCAGAAGTTTTTTTACATGAATTTTAAATCACATCAATGGCTGTGATTAGGGGTGGAGATTAATCACAACCATTGATCTGCTTTAAAATTCGTGCAAAAAAACTTCTAGGAAAGCACAGAAGCACTTCTCTTTCATGAATCATATGCGTATAGAGATAAGCTCTTGTCATCTGATCTTTCCAACATCAATTCCAGAAATGTATATCGAGTTCCAGGTCAAAATCACTCTGCATCACTACAGGAGTAACAGCCCAGCCCGACGGCATTTGCCGTCGGTCTCAGCACAGAAACCCTCGGCCTCAGTGAGCCCAACGGCCACCGTCGGCCTAAGGCCGTCGGGCTGTGATCCATCGGGCTCACGCCGTGGCCGTCGGGCTCGCAAATGCCGTCGGGCTAGCGCGCGACGCCGACGGTGATTTTAGGCCGTCGGTGTTAAAATACCCTCGGCGCAGAAACACGTAACGCCGCTCCGTCACGACACACGCGTCAGCTGCTGGAGCTGCACAGGCCATACGGTGAGCCCGACGGCATTGTCGTCGGCCTCACCATAACGTTACTACGCCGACGGCAAATACCGTCGGCCGCACCACTGCATAATAATGCAATACAGCGTGACGCCGACGGCATTGCCGTCGGGCTCATTGTGGAGTGAAAACAGCAGCATTTTGCTGCATTTTAATTATTCCCTGCAAATTTTAATTTTTTTCTGGGATTCACATATAATCTAACACATTTGGATGTTGCACGTAATAAAACTTAAATTGTTCACACAACATAACACAAATCATCATATATCACACAACATCCATACATAAACATCATCAAACTCATGAAGCTACCAAATATATCACACGTTTCTATATCACACAACATATATCACATGTTTCTACATGATCAAGCTCATAGCTACAAAATGATCTCTCCGAAGGAACTCTCAAGCACGAATCCCACCGCCAAGAGCATGATCACTACAAAATGAAAACGAACTCCGTTTAGCATGGCAAATGTATCAAGTTCAAATTCATGCAAGAAAAAATAATCAAAGTCATGCAAACCTTCTAAGTCCAAATTCATGCAAGGAAAAATGATCAAAGTCATGCAAATGTTCTAAGTCTAAATTCATGCAAACGTTCTAAGTCCAAATTCATGCAAACATTCTAAGTCCAAACTGAATCATGAAAAATAGTTCTAAGTCTATGGTTGGTTTATGTCAGAGTTTTTCATGAACTAACCGGATTTGGCGATTGTCGACGCATCTCGCGGCTCTCGTGGTGGGGTGATCGACGCAGCGAGGTAGAAGCACCCGGGTTAGGACCTTGTGAGTGAACCGGAGTGGCCATGGGTGAGGCAGAAGCTCGACCAAACGGAGCCATTGCCCGTGAAGAAGACGATCCCTACATGTTTGAACAAAATATGACTAAGTGTAAATATCTAGATGTACAAAAAATGACTTAGTGAAGCTTTGGTGAAGTACTAACAGGAGTCGCCTGGGTGTAGTGTGCGACGAAATCGGCGTAGCACGGCCGTGGAGGGTACGGCGGTGGTGGCGGAACCGGTACTGGCTCGGGTAGTGGAGTACCCTCTCTCATTGCCGTACTAAGCGCCTGCAAGTGAGTTTAGATGCCATGCATTATGAAGTACAAACTCGAACAATGAAATTTATTGGCTAGGATTGGATGGACCACAACTCACCGTCATATAGGCAAACTGATGCGACTGCTGAGCTTGATACACAGCCGCCGAATGATCCTGCATCTGCTGCATCCAAGCATCCTGAGCCTCTTGCCAGGCTTGTTCCATTTCCTTAAATATGACATAGTGAATCTCATGAGCATACCCATATATGAATGTGAACTAAGAATGAAGAAGAAAAATGAGAGAAATCTTACATGGTCCACAGCATGGGCGGCTCTAGCACGCGGTGCACGAGGTGGAACAGAAAGACCCGTGAGTGATTTGACACGTGTGTAGTTGGTGGTAGGCTCGATCACCGTGTCAAATGTGCCGTAGAGGCAATGTGGCCTTCCAGGTCCTGCGATAATCACGACCCTCTCGTCGACTGGCTCCTTAACAGGGTCAGAATCCGGTCCATTCAGCTCCTTGTACCTGATGGCATTCATAACAAGTAAACAATTAGTAAGTACAAATGATTTCTTACTTGCATTTAGTAAACATGATCTTGAAAAATAAACCTGGTCTTGTACTCCTCAAGGTTTTCAGTGGTTGTGCCATAGTATTGATCATCGCCGTCCTTGACCACCTTCTTCTTATGAGCCAATTGCCACACTTCAAACTCTCCCAGCTCCCGCCCTTCATTAGCGGTCATCTAAAATACATACAACAAATGGGTCAGTGAAGTGGGTCGCACCTCGGAGATGTATCTTGGTTTCCACAAACTACCAACACACTAGTATACATATATTAGGGGTCTATGCAAGTTTTTATGGGATCTTGACACTCCGGACCCACTCTACGGCGAAACCCTACTCCCGCTGGAGAAAAGTCTGACCCGTCGATCTACCCCTCTAAACGGCGTCGGGAGGGGGTAGACGCATGGATTTTTTTGCTTGAATGTGTTAGGTTGGTATATTGGACCATAAAAAACAAACATTTCATGTGTTCCGTCGCACGGTTCCATGCCCGACACCCGAAACGGGGGTTTTCACCTCTAAGTGCAAGAACTTAACACGGAGAAAGAGGGGTCGGTGAAGCGGGTCGCACCTCGGAGATGTATCTTGGTTCCCACAAACTACCAACACACTAGTATACATATATTATGGGTCTATGCAAGTTTTTATGGGGTCTTGACACTCCGGACCCACTCTACGGCGAAACCCTACTCCCGCTGGAGAAAAGTCTGACCCGTCGATCTACCCCTCTAAACGGCGTCGGGAGGGGGTAGACGCATGGATTTTTTTGCTTGGATGTGTTAGGTTGGTATATTGGACCATAAAAAACAAACATTTCATGTGTTCTGTCGCACGGTTCCATGCCCGACACCCGAAACGGGGGTTTTCACCTCTAAGTGCAAGAACTTACCACGGAGAAAGAGGGGTCAGTGAAGCGGGTCGCACCTCGGAGATGTATCTTGGTTCCCAAAAACTAACAACACACTAGTATACATATATTAGGGGTCTATGCAAGTTTTGATGGGGTCTTGACACTCCGGACCCACTCTACGGCGAAACCCTACTCCCGCTGGAGAAAAGTCTGACCCGTCGATCTACCCCTCTAAACGGCGTCGGGAGGGGGTAGACGCATGGATTTTATTGCTTGGATGTGTTAGGTTGGTATATTGGACCATAAAAAACAAAAATTTCATGTGTTCCGTCGCACGGTTCCATGCCCGACACCCGAAACGGGGGTTTTCACCTCTAAGTTCCGGAACCCCGCCACTATAAAACTCCGGAGATACCCGCATATGTATCCTTATATTATGGCCACATATGATCACAATATTTGTACAAATTAGTTCTTATATTATTTATTGTGATTTAGTACCCTTACGAATAATATTTTTGAATGTAACCTAATATTTTAAGAAAAACTGAAAAATAGTTCAATGAGCCCAACGGTATTGCCGTCGGCGTCAGTGTGGGTGGTTACGGCGCCGTCAGGTCGCTTCGTCCAGACGCCCACGCGGGGGAGACGGGGGAGAAGTCCGACGGTGCTTTGACGCCGACGGTGGCCGTCAGGGTCACCACTAGAACGCCGACGGGGATTTGAGCCCGACGGTGTTTCTCTGGCCGTCGGTGTTACGTTGTGACGCCGACGGCCCCGACGTTTGGCCGTCGGCGTTATAATTGTCGTCGGGCTGGGCTGCCACTCCCGTAGTGCATCATCAACTGCAACTTTTCAAACCTACTCCGGGACGTAAGAGGCTGCTTGCTACTAGGCAATATTCAGTATTCTCTAAGTATAAGTCTGGAAGCAGCTGGTTTGAATGGCTCTCAGCTTATCATAACAAAACAACACTGTCATTGTCAATGACATTATATTGACAGGAGGTCGACGTCGCTTGCTCACCAGACCTTTCGGAGTAAAGGTTTTCCCCGGACTTTTGTTCATGTCATGGCTGTTATTTTCTCCAGCAAAACCGTCCTCATCCTGTGCCTACCTGGACGGCCAGGGTTTCTGGAAGGTTGAGCGCACGCACAAAGAGACTAGGCGTTCACCCCTTGAACCAGGTTCAGGTCCAACATATTATCCGAGAGGAAGTCCAACATCTAGAACGTTTCTGCTAAATTAAATGGCGACAGACTGTAGCAAGAGAAACTTCAGTCAAACCTGATTTCTACTAATGATAACGGTAAAATAGATAAAATGTTCTGACCCAACAACAAGAACATAGCAATGACCTGACAATGTTTAAAGCCTCCTCAGGATACTACAAAAGCGAAGAACTAAAAGTAGAAATTAAAGATAGGACCATCTGGAATGACACAAAAGGATTTAGACCAAAATCGCAAGTTAGCCATCAACGGTTGGCTGCATGCAGCCAGTAGCCACGTACAGTAGACCGGGAGCAGCGAGCCAGCGACCACTGACTCTTCTGGAACTGAAAACTGCAGAGAACATGTAAGTTTGGTGCCGAGATGGATATAGACAAGAGAATAGCTTGACTAGCATTACGATGTAATATTGTAAAGCAACTATCGCGCAACTTGACAAACAAACAAAATCTTCAGCCAGCAGCACAGTGTGAAGACTGAAGAGACTAGGGAAAACAGTGAAAACAATGTCGGAAAAGTCTGTTTCTCATTGCTCGATGGATGGATTCTATCAGCTATCACTCGGATATTCTTAATAAAATATAATCTCTGGTCCTGAGCTATAAAAATTATAGACATCCTATTTTGGCACAGAACGAGTGCGACGAATTGATCGATGTTGTTGCGGATGACCCCTTCCTCGATGTTGTCTCTCTGGTCCTCTCTTGTGCAGAGGCCTCCGACGAGGCACATCACTTCGATACCAGTGTTTTGCTTAAGGATGTGATGTTGTGCATATCGACATTGTTTGTTGCTCTAAAAAATTCTAATTTCTTTTGCAGATGTAGAGAATAATGGTATATCCCATAGATGTTTGAAATATCGATTTATAATATTTTATATCTTAATCTACTCCCTCTGTTCTGAATTAATTGACTCAGATTTAGTTCAAGTTGTAAAACTTGAACTATTCTTTGGAGCTATTCTTGACTATCAAAGAGAGGAGGACGGGTTATTCACATTGAATTTGATGGCAAGCTAAGCAGTGGTAATTAAGACCCCCGGGGGAAATAGGGATGTCTCCTACGTTACCCATAATATCTGAATGTATCGATGTAATTTCATAGAGTCATTCGATATGATTGCTACATGAAGAACATAAGCCAGATGACGGAACGTGGAGACCTAGGATGTAGAAGATCATAACATGAGCGATTCAGCAGACAATCTCATCTTGTGTATTGAACTTTATTGTCGTTGATGTTTGTTTACCTGAAACTTTATGGCATTTAAACCATTAATCTAAGTCATTAGTTTGTGGTATATTATGTGGCAAAGCTAGAATATATGAAGACACAACCATGAACAATCTCAATGAAATGTTAGTGACAATTGTGCTGGGTTTCTATGCTATGGATCAAACTGCTCTGGGTTTCTATGCTATGGGTCAAATTGTTAAGTTTTTTTCTACTCATATAGATACTTGAACTGCAAAAAGATCGTGACGTGTGTAAGATATGCATGTGCTCAGTTGTCTTGCAAGAGGGCATGCATTTTAGATTCTGATCATTTGGCCCTGAGAACATATAATAGAATTTGCATTGATCAGGCAGAACATGTATGGCCATACACAGTGGCGGAGCTTAGTTCAGGCCAACCTGGGCCTTGGTCCGCCCAGGATTTGGTTGCTCCTTCGTATTTTTGGTTGGGCCGGCCAATTAAAACTCGAACTCTAAAGAAAAATCTAGCTGATTTGCAGCCTGGCCCGCTCAGAAAATCTGGTGAAGTTCCGCCAGTGGCCATACACAATCTCGGTGAAATGCTAGGAATGACTGGCTGTTAGTACACCATTTTTCATATTGCTGTGATCATTTTGGTTTCTTATGCTTAATATAGGCATTTAACAGATGTGATCATGTGAATGAGGACAATTTACTGATAGGTCAGAGATACCGTGGTGCATACAAGCTGCCTATTTGGGCCTTATTTGTCCTGCATCATCCGGTATGTGCATGTTTTGCTGTTCTTGCCATAAAAATTGTTGTTTGGCCGTGTTATTTCGACGTGTAAGTTGATGAGGAGGGCAGACATGTCGCAGCAGTCACCTCTCTCGCGATGAAGCCATTGCGCCTGCGTATAAAGGAGGAGTCTGATGCTGGGGATTCTGCATTCTCGAGGCTCTGCTGCTGGTAGATTAGCCTCAGCCTCTCTATCTCCTTGACTGCTTTCTAATGAGCTGAGCAGTAGATTATTTTTTAGAAGAACCGAATCTAGACAGTGAGCGATAATGTTTGCTGTGTTAGCTAGGTGTGGCAATAATTGCAAGACGTGGCAATGGTCATCGCCATCTTTGCGAATCTTTCCTGCATGACCCTGATGTGCTGCTTGAGGTGGCTGTTCTTCACCGTCAGCATACATGTTCTGCTCATATCTGATTGTACATCATCCGCTAGCTTCATTAATACATGTTCAAATTTAACGGTGCATATGCAAGCCCTACCATTGTCCGCGTCAATGAGGGATGGCACATATGGCTGGCCAGTGTTTGATGTACAGTGCAAATCCAAATATTCCATCTTGTCCTGAACAGTAGTTGTGCTCGAATCTGATTTTCCGGTTCAGTTGAGCAAAAAGTGAGCATGCACGGTAGAGGTAGCTACTACTTACTAGTATTATTTCTCTTTGGAATTCACCAATAGCTAATTAAACAGTCTAATTGATTGATGATGTTCACCTTTTTTTTGGTTATATGAATACATGAATATTAGATTAGTGCAAACTGTTGGAATATAACCCATGCATATGTTGCTTAACCTGTTCAATTTCCAGTTTTTTTTTTTAGTTTTTTTGCTTCGTTTCAGAAATAGACGGAAACTGGAAGCAAACAAGTGCCCCGCTTAGCGCTTACTGGGAAATCTCTGGGCTCTTGCGATGCCTATAAATCTGCACCCTACAGCAATCGATCTGGTATCAGAATTCAGAAGTCATAACACTCAGGACGGAGATGATCCCGGAGAAGAGCAAGCACGTCGGCGCAGCTCACCGCCCCCACTAGCGCGCCGGTGGTCTCATCGACGACCCAGACGTGGCCGACTCGATGCGCGAGCGCCTGGGCCATGACGGCCACCAGCGAGCTCTCGGCATGGCACGCCGCCACGTCCTCCGTCGACCGCCACCGGAAGCTTCCCGACGACGTCCTCCTTCCAAGTCTCGAACGGAAAGATTCCTCGTCAGACGACGACGACGTCGACGAGGACACGTCCGTGGTGTAAGCGGCGTCCATGAGGTGGCACATGGCGTGGAGCCCTCTGTCCGCGAGCCGGGCTCTGATGGCGCGAAGAAGGAACTCGGGCGGCGAGAAATAGCAGTCGACGTACGTCATGACGTCGCCGGCGGAGAGGGCGGCGAAGGCGGCGGACACGGACTCGACGTCGCACGAGTCGAGCACGCCCGGGCAGACCTCCCCGACCAGCGCGTCGTCGTCGGCGAGGACGGCCACCGCGGTGTCACTCGCGATGGATTTCCGCAGGAGCGGGATGGCGTCGAGCGCGTCGTCGTCGACGTGGACGGCGTGCGGGTCCCGGCGGATGAGGCCGAGGGAGGAGACGGTGAGCGCGGCCACCGGGTAGAAGAGGGAGATGGAGCCGAAGAGGTGGCGGACGATGTCCTGCTGCGTCAGCACGCAGTAGCTGGCGGAGACGTGGTGATGGTGCTTCTTGCGGACGGCGCCCGGGACGAGCAGGCTGTGCGAGCTGTTGGCCAGGAGCACGTCAATGGCGTCGAGCAGGCTGCGCAGGTTTGGACCGAACAGTTTCTCAGTTACTCAGTTAGTCCAAAACAAGAATCAAAATCTACAGCGGCGGCCGGCTGTCGCGATCGACCGTACGTACTCACCTCATCCGTGCGTCCACTCGGCGAGTGACGCCGTGATCGCCAACCGCGGCCGTGAGCTCGGACACGGGCCGGCTGAGCGCGGCCGCGGGGTCACCGAGGTTGCCGCTATCGCCGCAGAGGTAGCACAGGATCTCCGCGACGCTGACCTTGACGACCGACACCACGGTGGCAGCATCAGTCTTCTTCGCGTCGGCGTCCACGAAGACGAATGGGTCGGCGCCGGCGCGAAGCGTGGCGAGCGCCGCCGCGATGGGAGTCGACTGAGGAAGCACACGGACTGCCGGCTTGCCGATGCAGAGGTCGGAGACGACGTGGGACAGAATGCTCGCCGCCATTATTGACACACGACGCGCGTACACACGATCAGCCAGAGGGGAACGAAATATTGCAGAGAACGTATGTGCTTTCGGGCGTGGTGTGATACTGCTCATCTCTAGGGCTATTTAAAGACGGAGCCGATGCGGCGTGCGTTGAGCTGTAATCTTGGAATGACATTCTCTTCAACAGTATTTCAATCTGTGTTTTTTGAGAGAAAAAAGGCGATATACCGCCCGAGCTACACAAAGCTCTTAATTTTGAAATCATATTTTGTGGAGTTTCAAAAAACCTTGTATGAAGATAATTTTGTCTTCTACCAGCATGTAAAGTGTCAATAGAAATGTGATTGGTGTATATTTTAAGTTGTGCAAAAAAATGATAATTATGAATCTCAAAGCAGCGAATAGCGTACAGTATGAATTATTTTATTGAAGTCCGGAATTTGAACTGGTTTTAGTTGAGATTTCACACTTGGGAGAATGCACTATTCTCTTCATCCGGAAATGGTTTCAGTATATTTTTTGAGTTCGGAAATATGACTATGAAATTTTGCAAAATAAAAAACTATGTATGTGTGGAGCTCGGACTCCAAATGCACTTTCCGCATCACTGACGTGCTTCATATTCAAAGCAACAAGTTTAACATCTCCTCAATTTGAAAGGGCCTAAATTACGACGCCATTGCATTCGCTGAGTTATTAACATTATTTTACTAATGGGAATGCACATGATTAACACCTTTTTTCTTTGATAGGGGCAGATGGTTAACAATGAGATAGCTCAGGTGTCATACACTATGAAGCACCAACCAACCCAGCCATCTTCCAAGTTTGAACAATTTTATGGTCCGCGGGTCCAATTAGCACTTCAACTTCATTTTGGCTTGCCTGCCTCATGCATGCCACATGGTCGATAGCGTTGAACATGCGTCCTGTCCCCTGACGACACCTTAATTTCTGTCCAAATCTGAAGCACTAGAAATGCACTAGAGAATTTTGAGAAGAGGCACAGCTATGCATGGTGCCGGGATGCAGACAGGCTAGCCATTGAGAATGGCTGGAGGAGCTTGTTGCTAGACGCCAAGCCGACGGTGTTCCTACACGTCGACGAGCCGTGCTCGACCTGGACTGCTGCTGCCGTACTTATCGAAATGGCCGATGGCTGATCACATCACATCACATGGCGGCATTTGCATTGTTGGGGGCGCCGTATCGCTACCAGACGACGCCGCATATGCAGATTGCAGGATGCGTTTTCTCTTCTTGGCTGGCAGTTCGGCCCATGCAGATACCTCCAGCGCGGCTTATCACCTTCCATGGAACTTCGTGCAAGTGATCATGCTCACGGATCATTATCGGGTCATCCTATTCCTGCTACTGTACTAGACCAAGATAAGGAGGGGCGCTTCTCCAGTGTCCAGTTCTTCCGTACACGCGTTTTAAAATAAAAGTTCTTCCGTGCTCGCCTGAAGAATGAACTTTCGAGTTATATTTTGGAACAGTCGTAGTAGATAGAGATCTGTATGTGATTACTGCAGAATATAACATGTCTCCCAATCTCCTTACCTTCACATGGCTCGGAGAAATATAATGACAAGGGACACAGTAAGCACTGAAATTACAGAAAAATTTCTATAGTGTGTCTCGCAGAACAAACAATATCAAAATTTTCTTGTCACAGAATAAAAGCCAGGGAGCTTTCTCCCGGCATTTGCTATATTGTTCCTGTTGTCTACAAAACTGTTACAATGTGCAATCTAAGATGGATTTGCACGAACCAATGGAGAAGGAAAATGACTGGACCTGAACTGTGCCATCACACAGAGTCGGTAAAATTTTGACCATGCCTTGAGAAGAAACTACGATCTCTTTACAACTGCAACCGCAAAGTGGGGGTGGTGCGTGAACTCAAATGAAACCCTCAGCGATGGATCGCCAGCACCGACGTGGTTGATGATGTTTAGGGCTATCCTGTTGTGCTCCGCAACCTGTTCTATCTGACGGATTTCTGCAAGCTTTTCTGGTTCGCTTGCGAAGCTACCTTTTAAGGAGGGGATTATCTTCTGGATCTCCTTGAATAAATTGTAATTCATTACATCCTGTGAAAACATATTTCATGGTTAGGTTGAAATAAGCAGAGGGAGAAACTAATGAAAAGGGAATTCCAGGGCTGAGTACTGACTGCCATGTGTGCCTGGGCGGCCGATTCCTTAAAACTGTAGTAGGTGATGCCCTCAGGGATTTGTGCTTTCTGGAGAAGATCAAAATGCTGCATGAATCTCTGCGAAGAGAGGTTGAAGATTTGTCAGACATCTATGCCATATTTAGAAGGACATCAGAATTCAAAACACTAAGCTTGGCCCACCTCTTGTTCGCTATTAAAGATACTTGGCAGCTGGAATGACTTGCTTTCGTTCCTCAGAGCAGCCAGCAACTGCATTATCAATCCGAAAAATAGTGTTTAGTTGCAAAGAGGAACAATCGTATTAAACTATACATGCTCGGTGACTTCTATGAGCAAGTATTATAGCCATATGTACCATTGAAATTCCTTCTGATAATAAAACATAGCATTGAAGCAATAGGCATGAAGGTGAAAATGGTGCATCTCGTACAGAGTCCTTTGAATGGTCCTTCTTCTTTTTCCCTTTTCTTCGCGCTGAACCTTAACCATAAGTACAAAAAGTTCCCCACAAAAAGAATACCATAAGTACAAATTAGACAACAATCTACTAATGAAGACATTGTTAAATATGACATGGCGTTTTCTAAAAATGGAATAGGAGAAGACAAAATGAATTTTCTTGATATGATGTTACAAGTACATAAATAGTACTCCCTCTGATCCCCATAAGTGTCGCTGAGAAACAACTAGCATAGTACTCCCTCTGTTCCTTTTGATTTTATGTACTTACATATTTCATTATGTTTTTATTTTCAGCTTCTGGATAGCACTGCATGACTTACTCCCTCAGATCAGAAATGGTCGACACAGATTTATCTAAATGTGGATGCATCTACACTAAAATATGTCTAGATACATCCATATTTAGACAAATTTGGGTCAATCATTTCCGATCGGAGGGAGTATTAGCCAACTGTCTCACGATTTGAATTCTGCAATCTATTTCCCTGCAGTTTTATTATTTTTCTTAATTCTCACATGTTTTCTAAGTAGGCCCTAAATTGTAAGATACCATGAACAAGTAAGATGGGAACATGTAACTAATACTATCAAGGTACTGATGTATCTGATAAGACTTTCAGAATGATGTGTTGTCATTTTTATAATATCACTCTGCTAGATTTTAGAAATCCACAAGCACGTCTAATATTAAGAATCTAACATAATACTGTACATAGTAACTTACCGTTTTCGTTGCTAGCAAGGATTCGTAACTGCATCTTCTCTATCAGCTTTATAAACACGATATGCATGTACCAGTACACCATACAGTATTCACTCGGAGAATACAGGTCAAGCTCAAACCCCAATATGAGAAACCGAGATGCAATCCAGTATATATGTTCTTGGGACCAAACAAGTAGCTGCTTTGATACTCTCATGCAGATGTTCTGTGCCACCAACAAAATATCTAAGCATGCAAATCATATGATAACCAATTATATTACAGCACGAACTTAAATCAGAGATACCTCATGGGCCAAGACATTGCTAGTTTCACCAAACTCTCTTCTCAATGCAAGCTCCAACTGCAATATACAGGGAGAAAGAATTATACTGTAAGAATAAGATATGACAAGGTCAAGCCATCACAATCATAGAATGGTCGGTAATCATCATAAGCCCCTAACAATTATTCACTTAACAATGGCTAAATAAAAGTAGAAGTAAACTAGAATACATTTGACGCTAGTAAATTGCTGCTTTCCTATTTGTGATTGAAAAAACAAAATATTTTCTGATTTTATTATGTTTCTTTCACCTTGTCATAAAATGATGGGCCTAGCAAGGCACCTCCTCTATCATCATTAACTACTCAAGAATAAAGATACCAAAGTACCAAACAGTGAGAGGCTGACAGGGAAGTATTAAGTACCATGATGAAGAATTGAAGTGAACAAGTTAACACAACCCGGTATTAAAAAGTTAATTCAGCAAATTGATTATTTTTCTCAGCTTGACGATGAAAGAGATAGTGTCATCTTCTGTAGCTGAGACAGCAGTACAAGTTTTAAAGTCAGAAATGCAAGTTAGCATGAATTTACATGAACAAATTCACCAGCTAAGTTTATTTGACCCAAACTCATGTTAAAACGAGAAGCAAGAAGTCAGAGGCACTCCTCTATTTTCTAACTGGATGTTACTAGTAGATAAGTTACTCTAAGATTCACAATGCAAATAGTAGAAGGGATCAAATTAAAAAATGCATGACAAACCTGTATAGAAATGGTACTCCAGTCCTGCAAGCTCTTCCCAAGCTTGCGCCGTTGCCATGCAGTGTTTGTACAGAGAATTTTGAGCAAGTTGATGACCAACTACAAGGGCATTAACATACTTAATCAAAGATATGTAATGAACTCCAGATATATATCTTTATCTGACTGCGTGAGGAATAACCATGAGGTGATTATGACAAGGTTAGAAAAGACATAATCCTGACGGCTGACCTGACCTAGCTGCACCACGAACTCATTTGTCTGGAATTCCTTATCTCCTATAATGTCCGGTAATGATAAAGCCCTTGACATCACATCACAAATCAAGTCTCGCCCATAAAGCATGCCATCTTGAATCAATAAAGTCTGTGTAATGGATTTTTGAATTATTGTTAATGTAAGAGGGAAAAATTGAATGAATTATAACATAAGTAACTGTTTATAAGACTGAACCTAATGGAACAGAAAACTGTTTGGACAGCGATCGGCAATACATGAAAGCTTTATTGAAGTAAGAAAATCTCAGAGCTCTTTCTATACCACCAAGGAGTCAATTTGTAAAGGAAAAGAGGTACTCAAGTAGCAAAATATTAAAAAATATGATACAGCCCTTACACAGAACTAAAGATGGATATTTGCAGAAACTAGCTAAGCATACATGTCTGTTAATAATAAGAACAATAAGTTGGCGTATTCAAATCAGAACCCAATAGGATATGCTCCAGGGATGAAACAAATGTTGTTCTAAATATTAATTAAATCTTAAAAAATACACAAAAAATAGATAAGTTCTGCTAAATGTGCTAAAAAAACGAATTTGGTGCTCCCAAAATTGCTTTTCCAGAGCACCTGGTTTTGTTTCTTTAGCCGATGTCACAACATATGTCGTTTCTTCATGAAATTTTGCATACAGATGAATGAAATAGACATGTATGTTGTCAAAAAATAGGATTTTAAAAATAACATTTTAAACGATTTTACCCCTGCCCCCGGCTTGTTTGATTTGTAGGATAGGAAAGACATAGGAATAGGAAAAGTATAAGATTGTTATGTCATGCTCACTCCAATCCTATAGGATGTGGTTTGTACCCAAGTTTGTTTGATTCCACCAAAGGAATTGTAAAAAGAGCTTAGAGTGGATGTTAGAAATCCTATAGGAAGTAGTACAAAGATTCCTATGGGAAAAATTCCTATAGGAACTAGTCCTATGAATCAAATGACTAACTAAGGAAAAATTCCTATGGGATAAAATCCTACAAAAATCCTATGAAGTTCCTTTGAATCAAACAAGCCATAAGCTCCGTATGGTTCATCCGGAGGTTGACCACCTCCACCTGCAGCTCCTCTGGGTCCATCGCACATGGCCGGGGAGAGGTCATGGAGCTGGAGCTGGTGTGGAGGAAGACTATGTGTGCATAGTGGTCAGCTGGCATAGGTGCATCGAAGAGCTGGGGCTTATGGCGAGGGAAGCAATGTGACCGATAACGCATCTCAGGGCCGGAGGCATTGATGTAACACCACTGTAGGGGTGAGTGCGGAGGCGGCGGTGTACAGCTACCGCGACAGACAAGACGTATCACTAGATCAGGCGAGGGAGAAGCGGGCGAAGAGGGCTTGCTGGCCACGAGCCAGGAGAGGTGTCGGAAAGGAGTCTTGATGGCAGCAGTGGCTGTGGTCGCCCTCTAGCACGGTGGGTAGATTAGTGCTTCTGCCTCTTTCACGTCCTCCCCTCCTCCAGAACGATCAGCAAGATCAGCAGTGGTGCCTCTTCCACAGTTCTCCCTCAAAGTGAAGCCGAGACAATCACTGGATCTCTTTGTGCTATCTTGGATGTCCTTCCATGAACAAGGATCATGCACGGTTACCTCAGTTCTAGAAAGCATGGAGACTAGTGTCTATGCACGGTAGCTTTCATGCAGATCGACCGGTAGATGGTGTTACGCAACTTGGGTACCATACGTGGACTTGTGATTAGGTAAATGTGGAGAGCTGCTGCTGCACGTGCAATGTGATGAAAGTGGTGGAAGACTGCAAAATCTTATTGCATAATGAAATGGCTATGTAACTGGTTCGACCAATTTGGCCCTAATGATTTTTTGCTTCTACAAGATAGAATTGTGTAAAGTCTACATTGATTTGTGAGGTACAAGAAACAAATTATTTTTGGGTTGTTTCATAGGAAATGCCCAATTTTTGCAATCAACGGCTGAGGGGGATAAAACAAGTCACTGTAGTTTTGCTATATATAGGTTTGTCAAAGTTAAAATCTAGACGTGTGCACCAGAGCAGCGCCATTGATCATATTGTATTTTAATGTTCATTCTTGTTAATTTTGAAGGCTCATTTATACATCGGTGTTATCAAACAGCACAGCGAAGCACGCCTGTCCCTTATAGTTTGCTATATTATGAGTCCTAGAAATGTAGCCCTGTTTGGTTGAGCTTAAAAGTTGGCTTTTGACTCTTGGCTTATAAGTCACAAAAGCACCTAAATGGCTTTTGGCTTATACCATCATGTAACAATGTAAGTTAAAAGCCAAAAGCACCTATTTACGTGCTTTTGTGGCTTATAAGACAAAGTCAAAAAAGCCAAAATAAGCCTAACCCTACTAAATGACATAACAAAATTAAGAGTATTGTTAACTGCAAAACTACAGCATTTCAGATGCTCTAACACATAGAGAGCAATGGCTTAAAAACATTTTTTGCAGCCATTTAATGAACAGTTCATATAGATATACAATGGAAAACATATGTCATATATAGATGATAGAAGCTACAAAACCTTTTCTATAACTAACACAGGAGACAGACATTGTTCATGTTTGACACTGGCTAAATATCCAGGGGATACTTTGTTAATAGTGCAAAACAGTAAAGACAGATAAGTCTACTCTTCAACATTACTATGGTGCAGATGGTCCTTGAAGCATTTAAGTGTGACCCACCTGAAGAAATGCTCTAGGAACCAAATCAGGTAGGGATTTTTGGAACTGTGGAATGAAGTGAAGCACATTCTCGAGCACAGGATCAAGCGATAAAGCACAAATGATATCCAGATCATGCAGAAGCTTCTCAAAGTACCTAATTGCCTGCAAAAAATCTAGTTACCACAACAATTATGTGGAAAAGGAGTATACAGAAAAAATTATGAGATATAAGTTTAAATAGTAATTTAGGGTACCACTGTAAACTTACATCGCTCCAGGCAAGTATCTGAACAGCACGTGGTGGTGCTGGACTCAGAAGTCTGCTATTTAAGCTGACATCAAAGCCAATAGGGCGGCAACCTGATGCAGTGGTGAAGCTTTCATCACATTGTTGCATTGTAACGTCAGACCGAGATTTAAGGAACTCTTGAGACTTCAGCATCAAACTAAGCTCGGCCAAGCATGATGCAACATGCTTGCGAGCCAAATCCAGTCCTCTTCCATGAGGTCTCCTCATACACGTAACAACATGGTGGAAATGCTGTATAACCACAAAAATATGAAAGACAGAAAACAAAGAAAATACTCTTGTGAATCATGTTCAGAAACGACAGAAATGACGATCCTCTTGTATGAGATTTCCTCATGCACTCATGCATGAAGGTTCCTCACTCACATAACGACATGGTCAAATGCTACACAACCATAGAAAAGTGTGACGGCATTTAAAATCAATACAAACCCCCTCTAATGTATCAATTTCAGAAATGACTGCCCAGGGTTAATCTCAGCCTTAAATTGTGCAATCATCTATAGTGGTTTTTCTTTTTGACTCCGTTGCAGTCTTTATTTGCACAGTTCCCTATGACATTCAGTAACATTTTGTTTAGTTATTAAGTAACAATACAATGATTACAATTAATGCATATAGCATATAAAGTGGTGTGAATGCACAAACAAACTCAATTTAAAGAGAAAACTGGGGACTCCCACTCAATTCATTGCCATTTCAGTTCCACCTCATTGTCTCACTGACAGTTGTCCACGAACCTATTTAGATGCCACCGGTTCTAACTTGAGTTGGCATTGCTTAATTTAAAACCACTGGGTTACCACAATGACAAACATATTAAGATGCCACCGGTTCTAACTTGATTAGCCATTGCTTAATTAAAAACCAATTGGTTACCACAATGATAGAGCATAAACATAGATGACCAAGATCATCATTAACACATCAAGTATCTGCACTGAGGAAATTGACCAAACAATATTAGTAAAGAATTGTGGGTTAAGACCTTACGAAAACGTAATCTGCATAACAATGCTTTGCAGTAATCCTCTTCCAGAGCAGGATTATCCTGCAGGGATTCAAGACCTGCAGTAATAAAACCTAGTTAATAACAAAAAAAAACTACAGACAGTACACTCGATGTAGATCCAATATTCCAATCAGATACGCTAAGCATTTATCAAATAGACTTTACTTTTATTTCCAATGCTCAGTGTCCTATTTTCTTTAGTTATTTTTTGTTTTCATACAAAGAGTAAAGTAGATGTACTTTAAGACGAAGCACCTACTTAACTTCAGAAACTTCACATACAAAATAATTAATGTGGAGAAATCAGCAGTTTACACATTTCCAAACTGAACAAAACTAGTTGTAATTACAAAGGGCACATATGCTTGGCGCATGTTTATTAAAGGCTACAATTGTTTTGTTATTAGCAAATTTAATGCATCAACCTTAACAGTACTACACGGTAAAGAATAACGAACATTTAATTGTATGAAGGATATCTGCCATGACAATAAAGTACCTTCTAGTGTCTTTTTCTTGGACAGTGCATGGGATTTACATGCACGCAATTGTCGAGAAATTGTCTCTTCAACCGAATTCAGAACTGACAAGCACTTATCATCACCTTCATCTTTCAAAGGCAGTCCATAAGACATTGTGAAGAGGTCCTCTTCCTACAGAAGCATAGAAGATCATAACTCATGTAGTAAGTCAAAGTATGGGACTCTGGTTAAGCAACTCATAGCTATGTTATATACAACTATGTCTCATGATAAGACCAAACAGTATTAAATTTGATGTGCATGTCATCCTACTAGCTATGTTAGCAGATCCCGATCAACATAGAACCCTAAGGATCAAAGAGAGCTATTCCTAGGGGGTAGGAAAAGCATAGGAAAACCAAAACCAGCACAGCAGACAGAACCAAACACGCCAAATTGCCAGTTAATTGGGTCCCTATTTTTCATTTCAGTTGACAACTGATGAAAACCTAACTGAATTTCAATGAATTTTGTTTTGCGGGCTCTCAGAAACACAATTCACTAAACTAACCAAACTACCAGATTCACAGCCTAATAAATGTACTTGTATTCAGTCATAATGAAGTTCACCGTGACTGGATCTCTAGAATGTCAAGAAACAATTTAGTATAGATAGTCAATGAAAAGGCAGATTTCTAAAAGAAAATACCACAACTTAGACTACAAACTCATTTTTGGTAGAGTAGAAGAAAGAGCACAAATGCATTTCCCCAGAAATATTTATACAGACAAAATGAAGAAAAACTACACATTACATATTGCAAAGATTAGAGGTAGCCCGACATGAGATAATGTGTTTGTTGCATAAGATCCTTACATTTCAATAGAAACAATGTGTGTCAACTCAACTCTTATCTGAAACATAATTCAAGCAAAAACCCACATGCCCAGCTAAGTTGGGTCAAGATTCAGAGTCCCAGACAGATAAATGAAATAAGGGGGAAATGGAATGAAAATATAGATTTTCCACCTGAAAAATACCTCGTGAGTACGGGCAGTCGAAACGACAGAAATGACAGCATTACAGGTAGCGCGAAAAATCCTGCAGAAGCTATTTAGGACAGCATGCGAAGATATCCTCTCGATTTTCATAAGGTAAACACATGTAAAGACAGTTTGCGCTAGAGTGTGACCCTTGTGCCAAGTTGCCTGAAAATAAAAAATTCTGATAAAGTAATTTAGCCAAACTAAAACAGCAAATACATTCGATACATGATTGCAGTTGAGTACCTCACATGAGAAAAGATGATCCATGACATCAAGAGTACGTTGAATGTCAAGTGTTTTGTCCAAACTAAGTGGAACTGGGGCAATGCCATCGTCTATGGCTTCCTCGATGGAATAATAGCCGCTTCTCTCGATCCCCGAATCCATTTTAGGATCCATTATCTGTATTTAGAAGGAATAGACACTAAGACGTACAATCAAGCATAAATCTAAATAATTAAATCATCAAACGAATTAAATGGCAAGTGTTCCACTCAACAAGCATATAAGACCACGATATACTGAAAAAGTAAAATTATATGATCATACTTTTGAGACTTTCCTAGGTCATTATGAACTAGAAAGTTTACAGACGCGTGAAAACAGTTGTCATGAGACTCAGCACTCATGAGCAAATCCAAGCCTAAGGTGTATATCCAGAATCCAGATCAAAGCAACTTAAGTGCAAGTCTCTTGTAACAAACTTGCATATACAGAATTCACTGAAGCAACTAAAGCTCAAGTTTCATTCAAGAAGTATTAAAAGCATCTAGCAGCGACATCGAAAACGATATGTCTACATGTCAACTGAATAGTAAGAACTGGTATTGTAAAATAATTAGTGTGCACAAGAACATCATTTTGATACTACATCGGCAGTTTGCATGATAGAAAGAAGAGTCGAAACACATCTAAAGAGCAGGGGTCCTTACTTCCAATGCAGACATTGCAGCAAACATACTGAAGTTCTCCCCATGGACAAGTTCACCATCTTGGAGATCTACAAGCATGAAAGAATTGAAATGACAACAGTCGACAGAAAACAAATCAACTACCAGATCTTGGCATCGACTCGATTTCAGGCCTATGCTCAAATATGAGAATCCTAGATGCATTTACATTGTCACGGACTTCTTTCAGAAACGCCGTCAGGCACAGGGCCAATCGAGCCCAGGAGTTCACAATTCTATCCATAACAAGCTATATTTGGTTGGTTTCTACAATGTAGTTCGCAAGTTACATACAGACCCTGATCGATCCTTAGTTTCATATTATTGCGATTATCTCCTTCGAACTGCCCCCTCATACTATGCCCAAGTAACCACGAACTAGGCTCTATACTATAACACAGATCCAAGATAGATGTAAGCAAGCAAATAAGACAACTCCTAGCCCAAGCCTATAGATGACAACACGTAAACTCGCGCAAACAGAACCCACACTATGCCCTTGATGATCGGTTCTACTTTCACTTGCTTGCAAGGCAAGCTCGTTCCATTGTAGTACAAGTCAACTCAACATGTGTTACGTGGTTTTCTCACCGAGACGGTTACAAGAGGAATACAGGTCTGCTGTTCGTCGCTGACACTAGCTAGAACCGAGTGAAGTCGACCACGCATGCTGATGCAGGCAGGCATACAGACCCGAGACCAAACACGCATGATCAGCGGTCCATAGACCCGGTGACACTCGCCCGCTCTCCAAAATAATTCTGTAAGGTTCACGGCATGGCACAACACACAGCAGAGAGGCGGCGCGTCGAAGCTTACCGGCGCACGCGGCGGCGACGAGCTGCGAGGCGTCGGCCCAGACGGTCTGGTCGCCGTACGGAGGTATGGACGGCGGCGGCGGCGGCGCGGGGCCCGCAGACGAGGAGCTCGCCTCCATCGGATCTGGCAATGGGAATAATAACCAGTAAACAAACAAGAAACCGGAGCCGAAGGTGCGGCAATCAGAGCCGCGCTAGGGGGAATGAATCGCCGGCGCCCGCGGGGCTCCCTTACCAGCCGCCGAAGGAAGGAATGAATCGCCGGCCCAGCTGGAGGATGGATTGCTCCGGCGAGGGGGAGGGGGGTGTGGGGCGGCTTTGGCGGCGGAGGGAGGGGTTTCGGCGACGAGGAGGCGCACGCGCGTGCTGTGAAGAATCTGTGGGCTCACTTGTTAGATTCCGTCCTTGTTCTGGTGCGGTGAAAACCTTTTCCCCCAAGATTTACACTGCAGTCAGTCTGTCGATTCATTCTCTGCCAAAAATAGTATTTATTCACCCATTCATTTATCTGAGGCAAACTTTTGTTCAGTTGCAACCTCAACACTTTTGATACAAGAAAAAATGATAAGCAGTAAGCAAATTTAGCAACTTACTTGCCTTGGTTTGATACAGAATTAATGTTGATAGGGTCAACTCTTCTGTTATACAATGACAAAATGAGTAGATCTTAGAAATTTACATGCGTTCCATCACTAACAAGGCATCAATCAAACCAGATGACAAAATGGGTCGCCTCAATCCCTCTGGCCTGTTAACAGGGCGGGGGGAGAGATCTGGCCACGGAGCAACAGATAATCTGCTGTTTACAGAACAAGGAACACGTTTATTACAGCCAACAAAAAAGGATCGCAAGCAAATTACAACACTGCAAAAGACCGAGAAATCAGTCTCAAGCCTGGGCGTCTGTCTATCTGAATATCCGATGAATGTTTCTATGATCAAGCGATTGACGGCCAAAAGGAAAAAAAAGTGTGGGAAAATCTTCGTCTTCACTGGCTCTATCTAAGCCTTCATCTTTCTCTTCCTCTTGCTCTTGCTCTTCTTCGACTGGGCTTTTGTTGGCTGGGTCTTCTTGTAGTCGGGCGCTTTGTACTCCGGTATGTCACGGAGACCCAGCTTCGACAGGACGAGGCAGTACGAGTCCCAGTCGGTTCGGCGCAGGTATTTGAGGTACTTCTTCCTCCTCTGAACCATGTCCTGGAGCCCCTTTCTAGAATGCTTGTCCTGCATCACCACAACAAAGCAGACAGATCACCTTACCGAACACAATTCCCAAAAAGTAGTGTGATGGTAAAACAGCAATACACAATGGGTATGTATTAAGGCGAGCTGAACTTTGCGCATACCTTTTTGTGTAGAACTGACGACAGATGCTTGATTTTTAGTGTCAGTTGTGCTACTGAAAAACAAAGACATGGATGTTATCAGTAAGATGCTCCATGTGCCTAGCAAAGGCTGCAAGCAAAGCTAAAACAGGATATAATGCTCTACAGACTTTAAAAAACACATCAGAACTGCTAGGTCAACAGACATGAAAGCTTCAAGGTATTTAGTTCGAGGAGTACATGTACAGGCTGCTTCCTATAGCTCTGAGCAAAACAAAACAAGACTGACGACTAGCCATAGAAATGTGTTGAAACTTACGAGTGATAGGTCCAGTTATATTTACTTAGTTTAGTAGGGCAAAACTTGCACTGACCAAAATTTAGAAGAACCAGAATTCAAAAAAAAAAATCAATCAGTCAGACTTGTTTCCTGACTAATCAGCTACTAGCTACAGAAGAATATATAAACAATTAACCTGTTACCATCCAAAACTATAATGCTGAAGTCAATTGTATTATGTCTCCATTTTATTACAGTGAAAAAAGACATGTAGCATAGGCTACATCAGCATAGGCTATATCATTGTACATGTAGCATGCTGAAGTTAATTGTACTGTGTCTCCATTGTACTATGTGTTCAAGTGGATTACTGTGATTTCTAGCATAGGCTATATCAGCTCCTCAAGCAAACTTGGTCTTTGAGTCAGTCCTAAAACTCATAGCAAAATCATGGCCAAACACGAAAGTTATCCAACACGTAACAATCGCTAAATATCAATATTAAACAGATACAGAATAGTCACAAAGTGCTGAGGTGTGATATTGGCAAGTTGGCATATTCTACTTCTGTACATACATTTCACAGTTTTCAGCTATTATGCAGTAGAAGGGTAAGACATTTACTTTGAACTCGCGCAGAACCACAGTCATTCTCGGACATCTTGAACTCGTCCCTGACCTTCTGAAGCTCCAACTTCATCTTCTCTTCGCCTGACATGTGGTCAGGATGGAAATACTGAAACAGCAGGCAGCAGTAATCAGGCTATCAGAACAAAAAAAAAGGAGTAGCAGTGCTCCCACCACCAAAATATAGATGAAAAGGCAAAGGACAGTCTCACCCTCTCTAGCAACTCCTCCTGCGGTGGATGGCTCAGGTATTCCTGTACCGGCTCCCCAGTAAGGTTTGCAAGGCCAAATATTCCAGACACTGCTCCCGATCAAGCACAACACAACACAAACTCAGTTCCATGGGCGGCCAAGACAGAATATGTGAAGAAAGAAAAACAAAGATGTGCTAGGCCAAGAGTTGATTACTGCTTTTGACAGTCTTCTTATTTGTATCTTCCTTCATGTTCTGAAGGCTGACCCGGATTTGACTAAACGCCCCGCCGAGCTGCGTATTCTTCTCCATCTCCATCTTGGCGATCCTCGCAATCCGCCCTTGCAGTTCCTCGAGAGAGAACCACTCCTTGCCGTCCTTCCCCGCGCCCGGCGGCCGCAGCTCCCCGAGCACCTTCCCGAGCTCCTGGTGGCTGTAGTGCCTCGGGAGCATGATGCCGGCGTCCGCCTCCTCCTTCTCCGACCCGGGCTGCGGCGTCCCGGCTTTCTGCCGCAGCTCCTTCCCAAAGACGTTATCCGGCAACGAGGAGGACAAGAAGGGCTGCCTCTGCCGCGGCTGCTGCGGGTCGATCTTCCGGATGCTCTCGCGGATGGAGTCGAAGCGGAAGCTGAAGGGCTTGGCGCCGCCGGCGTTGGGGCCGCCCGCCGGGACGCTCTTCCTGAGCAGGTCCTGGAACGACGGGGGGGCGCCGCCGCCGCCCCCGCCGCCGCCGGAGAAGGGTGGCGGCGTGGAGGCGTTGAAGGAGCTGGCGCGGAACCCCTCGAGGCTGCGCTTGATCTCGGAGAAGGGGATGGGGGCGGCCGGGGCTTGGCCGGTGGGGTGGGGCGGGCTGTTCGGGGCCCGCCGCGGCGGGGGCGCTGGCTGCGGCGGGGTCGACCGCAGGCGCTCGCGGATGTCGCTGAAGAGCGAGGAGGCCGGTCTCAGGGCGGCCTGCTCGCCTTGGGTTGGGGGTGGGGAGCGGGGGGAGGCGGAGGGGTCGTCGGAGGGCGGCGGCGGTGAGGGAGGGGGGAAGGGAGGGTTGTTGGAGGAGGAGGAGAAGGGGCGGGGGAGGTGGAGTAGGGGCTGCTTGGTCGGGGTGATCCGGCGGAGCGCCATGGCGGCGGCAGCGGCGGCGGGAGGTGGGGGTCACTCCTTCCTCCGCCCCCTTTCCTCGGTGGACGCGGTATAGGGTTTTGGGGAAGAGAAGGCGAAATGAGTGCAGTGGTCGAGCGATCCATGGGCCCATGAGCAGCCCAGTTTGGCCCAAGAGCTTTCGGTCCGTCGACCGGAGCAGCCTGCATGTTCTGGGCCTAAAATCTATTTACAGACAAAACTCACAAGTACACCCACCTCTGTTTAAAGCACTAGACTATGCCGTCTAAGCCCATTTGAAACAAAGGAATTTCAAAGGATAGAAATTTTACAGGGATTTTTTTTCATGGTGTTGTTTGAGAAAAAAAATGAATAGGAACTCGGATTCTTATAAATTTTTATGGGATAGGCTATTTGGAGTAAAACGAACATGAGGGGTCTCAAATTTGTTAAAAAAAATGATGTATCTATATATGAAACTTGTCTAAATACATCCTTTCTGTGGCTAACTTGAGACACTTATTTCCAGATGGAGTGAGTAGTACATATTAAGTTGTTATTACTGTGCAAAAACGCTTGAGGCGCCAAGGACATACACACGTAACTCAAAACACGAACCAACAACAACGATCTTCTCTACAAAAGTTATAAGAACATGAACAGTGAGGTTTTAGCGAGGTTTCCCGACAAACAGCAACCCAAAAAGATGTGTTCATAATATTCAGACACCCAAAATGTGTTACGAGAGTGTGAGTAGTACAAAACATATGATTGACTCTACGAACCCAGGAACGCAAAGAAAAGAGATGCTGCGTAACGCAAGCATGAGTTGTGTTACTATGACAGTTGACAGGGACCCGAAGACGAGATAGATTCATTTCATAAGACCTGACGTAGATTTTATTTTAGAAATTGCTCCAGGACCGGTTGCTCGAGAAGACAGGTGAAATAGAGAAACGCAGGTACGGTCCCTCTCATGCAGCTGCCGCGACGTCGTCAAAAACCGAACAAACTCATGGATCCGGATGGATATACTGGTCGAACTGGACGGACTGAGCATGCTCCATCCTCGGCTATACGTACTTACCACCACCTCCGACGCGGAAAAGTTTGCGTGAAAAAAATGAGCTACAGTTCCGGTGTAAACCCTTTGTGCATGCTTTCTTGCGACAATTAAACCGGATCGGAGCGGAGCGAGAGTACATATTTGACTTCCTTGTGATTGATTTGATGATTCAACGAGGCTAACGCTAACCAGATGGGTTTGCTCGAATATTGGTTTTGGTAATTTGGCGTGACAAAGCTAGACTAGAGGAAGGACCTTTTCACCTGAAGACGACTTGAGGTGCGGTGTTGTACTGGAATCGCATCTCGGTTGAGAGGCGATCAGGGAAGGATGCAGGGACCCGTCACGTGCGGGGTGGGTCGCCGGACGATCGGTTGGGTGGCGGCGGGAAGATCGTCCCCGGTGAAAGTACACGCCTGCGTACTAGTCAATCATCCACGACTCTCAGTCTGAGGTCAAGGCAAGCCAGGTTCCCATCGGAGCTACGGCGCCACCGCCACCGGCTCGGCCGATGAGCGGTTGGACACGGCGACGGCGACGCTGGCGGTGGTTGGATCGTTCGTTCCCGCGCGACGGTCCTATACAAGTCAATCCACGACTCTGCTCTAGCTACCAAGATTTCACCGTGCCCGCCACGGCGGAAGGAAGGAAGGAGACGGCGACGCGTATGCTCCCCGAAGAGGATAGTAGATAAAACGAGGCCTAGCACCCCCTTCTCCTCCACTCCTCCATCCATCCCGATGGAGGAGGCGGAGGGGGTCGACGACTTCCTCAAGGTCCTGCGAGCCCTGCGCGACGCCGCCCGGACCGTCCAGTCCTCCGGCGGGCCCGACGCCGCCGCCCCGGCGCTGCACGCGCTCCTCGCGCTCGAGGCCAGCGCGGACGACCTGCTCGCCGGCGACCCCGAGCTGGCCCCCCTCCGCCGCCTGCTCGCCACGCTCAGAGCCCTCTCGCTCTCCCTCCAACTTCCAGCCACAAGGGAAGGCGGCGGGCTGGTCGGCGAGGTGCGGGCACTGTGGCGACGGTGCAAGGAGAGGAGAGCGATCGCGGGCGCGGCCGGGGCCGTGGCGGTGGAGATCCAGGCGTGGGCCGACCGCGAGCTCGCCGCGCGCCTCGTGGCCGCGCTGCGACGTCCCGGGGACGACGCCCGCGCGAAAGCACGCGCGCTGCTGGCGGAGATGGAGTCCCGGCTGCTGCTCCAGTCGTCCGCGGCGGCGTCGTTCGACGCGCGGCTCCAGGACGCGGTGCTCCGGCACGGCGTGTTCGCCGCCGTGGAGGCGCGGCTCGGGGACCCCGACGTGGGCGACGGGTGCGCGGCGGCGGTCCTGGCGCTGGTGCGGTTCAACCGGGACGTGTTCGTGGGGCCGGTCCTGATGGGCCCCGCCGTGGGCGCGCTCGTGGATGCCGCCGCCGCGGCCTCGTCGTCGTCTTCCCATTCTTCGCTGGCAGCGCTGCGGGCGCTGAACGGGCTGGTGGACGCGATCCGGACGCCGCTGGTGGACGAGCTGCACGGGCGGGGCGAGCTGCCGCGGCTGGTGTCCCTGCTCTGCGCCGCGGTCCCTGGTGTGCGCGTCATGGCGATGGAGCTGGTGCTCCGCGTGGCGTACTTGGGCCGCGCGGAGGTCCTGGACGCGCTCCTCGCCGAGGGCCTCGTGAAGCGGCTCCTCTGCCTCCAGCGGTCCGACGACTCGGACACGGCGTTCGTGGGCGCTGTGGCGCGGTTGGCGGTGCAGGTGGAGGTGGGGCGGGGGCTGGGGCCGCGGGAGAGGCGCGCGGCGAAGCTGGAGATCCTCCGGCGCGTGCGCGAGGCGGCCGTGTCGCCCGCCGAGGAGGCCACCGTGGTGGCGGAGGTGCTCTGGGGCGCCACTCCGTGAAGCCGCGCCTGACGTCCAGGCCCCACCTGTAAGCGTGGGTTGACTTGACTGATTGGTGTGGGCGTCACTGTTCCTCGTAAACTTTCTGTGAATAGCGTCGTCGCTCGACCAGTAGACTTGATAGATAGATAGCAGAAGTGTAGGCGTAGAGGACTCCAATCCAATGATCCGACGCGTGAGTTGGACGAATGTACAGGAGAGTCAAGATTGTAGTAACATTATTTATTTTAGCGTGTAAAAAAGGAAATATAACGTGAATTTCTGTGAGAGTGAGAGACAGCAAGGTGTCCATGGGGGGACATGTGATAGGCACCTGCAGGTACGACGCTGCGCGAGAATGGTGGGTAGCTTGACCAAGACGTGCGATAACTCACTCTCGCGTGCCACGGCTCCACGAGACCGCGACATGCTGGAGGACCTGTCAACCTGGCGCTGCTGCGTCTTGCAGCCAGCAGCGTTGGTGGATCCACGTAACAGTTCACTGGATCTCGGTCTATGCGGCAGATACCTGAAAAAAGGGATGTTCTTTCTCTTCTTTCTTTCTTTCTTTCTTTCTTACTTCAGATGTGTTTTGTAAATGACACCAGTGGTCAAGTGGTAGACAATTTTAATTATTTGCTAGGACAAGCGAGCGATTCCAAAAGGTGGTTCCACTCCCATCAAGGCCACGACTAAGAATTAACATCGAGCTCACAGTAAAGCAGCTAAACAGACTATTGAGCAGTGCTCGTGCTAAACTGTATATATGCCACACAGCTCTTGCTCTGGCAAGATCTAATCTGAGATGCTACAGCTCTTGCAAATTTGTAGTCTAGACATGGTAAGAGCAGTGTGATCCTTGCTTTTATATGGCCACCAGCGAGAAACACGGCAGTTTCTTCTGGCTGCTGTCCATATGATATGACTGCCCTTCCATGGTATGGTAGGACAAATCATCTCTCTCATAACATACCTGGTTCTTCAATGAACGTGCGTGAACTTCCAATCAAGGGAACATATATGTACATGCATCACTCCTTGTCTTCACCAAAACCCAGGACATCCGCTCACGCGTTTGCCAACATATCATACACTTCTTACAGCGGCCCCAATGGGGGCGCCAATACCATAATCTGCAAGATAAAAGAATTCCAATCCACAAAACTGAACTGTAGTAGCTTACAAGCCAACCTGCGACCCCTGCCCTGCATCGCAAGGGGGGAAGGGCAAAGAATGGTGTGTTCAACGAATGATTTTCCCACAATTTACATGAACACGACACTACCACCAGCGAATCAACAGATAAAACAAACAGGCTGAATCACTTGCCAGATTTTTCCTTTGCTTTTCAATGATATACTCTGTAGGGCATGTGCAAGGCGCAAAGAGGTATTGCGACTCTAGCTATGTACACGGCTTGAATCAAAGCTTCAAACGAGTTGGATCGGGCTGGGGCTGGGGCTGATGTCAGGAGATGCTATGTAGAAGGATGATGTCAAGGAGCCGGAGATCTGCGCTTTCACCCCTTGCTCCCGGGAGAGCTCGTGAATATCTCTGACGATGTCGAACACGGCTTCCGGCTGCGCCAGTTTCAACGCGTTTTCCGACATTCTCTTGTGCTCGTCCGAGCCTGGACCGAACCAGCGGGCAACAATCGCGGCAGTTTCCTTGGGACTTTTCGAGAACATGCCTGCACCGTTGTCCACCACATAAGGGACATTGCCAACTTCCTGGAATGCAAGGAAACAAACTTATGTTAGATGGTATTGTTTCATGTAGGCTATAATTTCTAACTAGAGAGGAGCAGACAACTCTTGCAACCTGTAGGTTGCACATAATCAAAGCACGGCCGTTTTGTTAATTGTACAGTATTAGCCTCAACCAGAGTTGAGAACAAATTCTATAATAACCTACATATTTATCACTGTATAAACCAGCAGCTATTCAGCAGAATGAATTTCTTAAGAATTGTCATTTCTTCGGATCTGTAAACATGATGTGTGGGAAGAAATTTGCCAGACAATTTTTTTACCAAGCATTGCATTGTACTGAAGGCCAGCATATACTAAATATTAACCCAGACAAATGTGTTTTGCTGAGGTTCTTAAAGGACTACAGATGTAGCGCATGCATTGTTTTTAGTTCTCAACTGCCAGGTGTTTTGGTTTTCTGTAGTGATTTAAATAAATATCCTTTGAATGCTTGTTGCAACAACATAAAACGTGAAAGTTAGTATACACAGACCTGTCCAGGTATGAAGTCATTAAGGATGATAGGAAGCCCCCTAATCAAGGCTTCAGCGATGGTACCTGGTCCAGCCTATTATACCAAAATTAAAAACAGAAAATGAAATTATGAGTACCACAACACCTTCAAAAGAAGCAGTACACTAACAATTGAGAAGGATCAAAGAGTATATATATATACCTTTGTTATAATGCAGTCACAGGCTCCCATCCATTTCTCCATTTGGGTCTCGAATCCTCGAATCTTTTGTTTAAAGAAAAGAAAGCAGTTAATATAGATATCCTATGTGCCTGGGCTCATAAGAAACAAGTTATTTTTAGAAATAACTGAAAGCGTAAACATTTGTTTATACCTTTATTGGCATTTTCCATTCAAGAGCCTGCAATGAGGAGCTCAGTGTTTTATTTCGACCACAGATGACAATAAGCTGCCCGATTGGCTTCCCGAGTTCTTTGTCAAACAATGACTCGGCAAGGGCTTTCGCAGTCTTCTTTACAGGACCCATGCCCTCTCCACCTCCCATCAGCAACACAGCAGGTAGCTCAGGATCCATTTCAAGTTCCTTCCGCAAATCATCCTGGTGAAGAATTAGTTTAACATAATTTGTTAGTTAGAAAGAGAATAATAAGAATATGCATTAAGATAACCAAGAACGCTTTAAATCTTTGGTTACACAATACTTGGCGGTTAATGAATAGACAAGAGATAAAAAATAAATACTGCAAATGAACCATTGTGTTTTGAAAGATCAGATACAAAAGCTGAAACCAACTGGGCGTAGAAACAGCAGTCTTAAGGTTAACTAAGAGGAAGATACCTTAACAAGAACAGCACGGCAGAATGTTGGTCGAATGGGAAGACCAAACACACGGATCTGAGAAGGTTGTAGGTCATCCAGTGCTGCCCTCTTTGCTACTTCTTCTGATGGGCAATAACATCTATTCACATTAGGATGGAACCTGTACATTTTTTGTTACAAGATTTGTCAAAATCAGTAAATTTCCTGGAAGAAAAAATGTAGCCACGTTTTCCATTACAGACAGATGAACCTACCATGTAGGGTGGCAAGTGTTGAGGTCGGTGATGACGGTGGTGAAGACTACTCTGTTTTGTAGACCTTGCCATTTGAGTACCCATAGAGGAATGTGTTGCATGAGGGGATGAACACTAATTATTATGTCTGGCTTGTACTTCTTCAATCCAGCCTCAACCTTCCTTCACCCATAAACAAGAAAACATTCAGAAAAAACAAGTCCATGTAGGTTCATCACGTAGAGAGATAGTCTAACATACGGATCAATGAATGTAGATTGTAGCCGAATTCTAAATGATACCAACATTACAATGTAACCGTGAAACGCTTGACCTTGCTGGAGTAATCAGATCATAGTACTGTACGTCACTGTCAGCCCATATATTACCAATGACAGCATCGAAGCATAGATAAAATTACAATTGCAGAGTTAAGTTGATTTGTAAACTACTAATTGGCACGCAAGGTAGCGGTTCTAAGTATGGAAAACAATAATATAAGAAATAAGCACTTAGCATATTCCATAGTGTCATTGTCGTCTATAATACATGGGTCATGATCTGGAAACAACAGGGCAGCACAGACTGGCGATTGTGGCTGATTTCAACCACTTAAATGATGCTCGTTGGATGGCAGCAGTGCAATGCAATCATTTAAGTGAGCTCCTAGATCACCACGCCTACAGGCTACAGAGTGGGCATTTTGATGGGCTGATGCTCACAAACTAAATTTCTTGACATGCTATCCTGTATTTAGTCCTATATATCCTGACAAACCCACACAGTAGCCTGAAACAAGTCCGCATGGCTGAATATCTGACCTCGGCACAAGTGTACTCAGAAAACTACAAACATTCGACAGAAAATTACATGACAGTGAATTCAGCACAGATATTTCTAGTCAAGACAGGAGTAGGCCTTATATAAAACTATTTGCGCGACATGAACCGGTAAGATCTGGCACTATAGAATATTAAGTGTGAACGATGCTGACAAAACTGCTGATCCAATAGAAAATCTGCAAGTAGGTGAGCAATTTGCAACCAACCAATGACAGCGAGCGAAAACACCAATCACACTGAATCATTTGTTTACGATCCCGAAGAAAGCATTGGGTGAAGCAAGGATAAACGTCGGATTGGAGAGAAACATTCTTACTTGGCGTAGAATGATGCCAGGCCGGCGAGGTAGAAGTTGTGTACCCATCTGGGCGATGTGCCGTGGAAGGCCACCTTCCAGAGCTGCACGTGCTTCACCATGAACTTGTAGGAGCTCTCCATGTTGTTGAGCGGCCAGCCGGCGTGGTCCTTGCACAGATCCTTGACGAAGACCTGTCGTGCGGCCCCCAAAACAATTCGAAATCGAAACCCATTATCGAATGAATTGACAGATTGGAAACTCCAAAAACATCGAAATTCATTATTGAATTGACAGATTGGAAATTACAACAACTAAACAATCCATCTCAGTAGCGGTAGGATTGACAGAGAGGAGGAGAATTGGCAGGGGAGGGGAGGCGGTTGATTGATTACCCGGTAGTCGTCGCCGAACTCGATGCGGAAGGCGTCCTTGATGGCCTCGGCGGAGGCGCGGTGCCCGCCGCCGGTGTCGCTCATGAGGATGAGGACGTTCTTGGCGCGGTTGGCGCCGAGCTGCACGAGCTCGACGGTGCCCTCCTCCTCCTCCCAGAAGGGCTCGTCGTCCTCGTCGTGCCCGCCGGCGAGCGAGAGGGACGACGCCGAGGGCGAGGGGCCCCCGGCGGCGCGGCCCGCGGAGGAGAGCTCGCCCGCGTAGGACATGCTCTTGCGGAACCTGCGGCGCATCCTCTGCTGGTTGTGGTACGCCGCCACGCTCTCCAGCACCGTCTCCCGGATCGACCGCCCCCGCGGCGACGCCGTCGACGCCGCCATCGCTCGCCGAGACGCGCAGGAGGGAGGGCGAGCGGCGGCCTTCTGGCGATTGGGGAGGCGAGTGGGCAGGGTGCGCTTAAAATTGGCAGGGTGGTGGAGAGGGAATGGAGGGGGCGGAGGGGAGAGAGAGGGAGGTCTGAGCTGGCGCCGGAGCTGGAATTTGGAGGTTAGGGACGGCGGCGATGGTGGTGGTTGTTGTCGCGTGTTTTGTGCGTGTGTTGTATTGGCTGTTTCCGGGCTAATAGGAATTGGGGAATCGCATGGGCTTGTTTTTGTCACGATTGGAAGAGTTTGAGGGGCTTTTGGATAAAAAAAAAGACAATGATTAGTTAGGTCAATCTTGCACGATAAACATATACTATTACTGGTAGTAATGCTTTGTGGAATATGCTTGTGGCAAACATAGTACTTTATGTGGAATATGCTTGTAAAAATGAGGAGCTTGCTTATCATGCTCCATTTGATCCAAACTGTGTTTCATGGTTTACATAAGAAAAAGTGTGTTTTGGTAAGTTGTTACCTTAATATACACACAACTTAGTGTGCAAATGCGGGGAAAGGACTCAATGTCATGACATGTTGGACACCGTCAGAAGCAAAAAAAAGACCATCATATCAAAAGCAAAAATACAAGGACTACTTTGAAAGGTGTTTGGAAGTTGCGTAGCGAAATACTACAACAATTCCTAAGTATAAGATGTTTTATATATTGCGGTTTGGACTACATACATGACATAATAGAATGAGTGAATATACACGGTAAAATGTGTCAGGATGCAAAATTGTCTACTGAAAAAACTAGGAAAAGATAAAATATATTTAGTTTGTTACGGAGGAAGTAGAATACAGTAGGTTGGAGAAGAAGAGCAAATACACAAGACTACAACTATTGAGGCTATGGTTATGTAGACCCACAAACGAATATTTTTTTTATCAGATAACCACACACTATTGCGATAATTCGTTCTGAGGGAAACGAGATCTCAGTGCTTCTTCGGTTTCACATCACATCACGAAAGAACAAAGGAACTTATTGCGAAAAGGTATTTATGGTAAATATAGGTCTCTCATGGATGGAAGTACGCCCCCAGTAGTAGATATTAGAACTCTGCAGGATTCAACAATGGATTTGTCTTCCTAGCTTCTTCGAACTTTCCAAATCTTTTTATTTTTTCCGTAGTAATGCGATCTCCGAGGGTCAATCCATTCCCTTCCCCACTAAAAAACAAGTGTTAGAGAATGTTGAATCTTTTCGGTTTCTTTTGAAGTTTGTATTTTTTTGGCAAACTTTGCTTCAAAGCTATAAGAGAGCAAATATATTTTTTTACAGAATTTGTAGTTACTACGTGTAGATTGAATTACTATGCTTTATATTATTTTCACCTGTGGGCTAATGTTGTTAGAAACGACGTCAAACCGGACTAAATCGTGAGATTTGGGTGGGTATTTACCCAACAGTTGTAGTTTTATGATGCAATGGTTTTTGTTAGATCCTGATCTACTATTTGGCTCAAATAATAACAAAAGGGAGAAAACCTAGCTTTTTGTGTGTCACGGATTTTTGCATGATGGTACCGTTGATGCTCAGCGCTCATGCTAGGTACTGTACCAGGAAGAAGCTATTGCATGATGCATGTGATGATCCGATTGTGTGCTCTGGCACGCACGCAGCGAGTTTAAACAAAGTCTTGAGCTGCGCAACACTTGCTAGTTCTTAACGCGCGCGTGATTCAAGCTGGGATGGTCGTTTTCCGGAACGTCGCTACCACCGGAAAGCAAGCAAGAGAGAAAATGGATGAGCCGGAACCCGGGAGATTAGATTAGCGGTAGAATTTTATTAGAAAGATGGTTAGCGTGTCCCACCACGGAACGCGTAAATAGAGGGATGGGCGGGGGTGGTCGTGCAAGAAAGGCCGGGAAAAGGAAAACGATGGATGGTGGTGGATCGGGAATGGGATCTGCGGGAGGAATGATCCCACGAATCCGCCGGATTATTCCACCACAAACAAACTCCGTTGAGCGCCGTCAGGAAGGGGTTCGTGCGTACGTACGGCTACGGCGCCGGGAATGGGTCGGTCGCGGAGACGAGATGGGAGCTGGCTGTTTATGCAAGTATGCAACTACATTACTTCCTTCATACTAAAATATAAAATGTTTTGGTAGCTTAATCAAAAATTCCTTACATTTTGTTACGGAGCGAGTATACATGTGGTGTGGCCTCTACTTACAACGTCCCACGCATTGAACCCCTACAGGTTGTCGTGTGCTCGTTCCGTATCATGGACAACACGTCATAACCCATCGGGATGACCTCCATCAGCAGCGGCTCTATCATTGGGCGACGAAGGTAGAGGCTGCCACACGGTGGCAAACATCGTGGCTCGTGACGGTCATGGATTACGCTGCTCACAGGGGTGGGGGGTGGAATCGCGACGGATTGCTCGCCGGAGTTCGTGGCGGCGAGGGAGATGGAGATGTGGCGTTGGGGATAGGGTTTGACCTGCATCGGCCTATCGGGTCGGCATATATACCGACCGGTGCAGGCCAGATGCAGGTCAGTCTGGATAATATCTAGGTCAGGGCCCGTTACGGGTTCTGTTCGACGACGCCTAAACCTCATATCGACCTGCCGACATCGATGTGGGCCGATATGCGGGATCTGGTAGAGATACTCTAACGACTCGACCACTCGCTAAACCTAGAGAATAACGGTCATAATCTACGTTCACCATCTTCGTGTTGTGTTGTGTCGGCACAGAGCATGTCTACCAGGTCTGGACCCGGACGACCGGCCGCACGCTGTATATATGCAGGTAACGCGTCAGGTTCACCGTGACACACTGCGGTCGCCTCGTGTCACACTCAACTGCACCTCTTCTCACTGTTGAACCAGTTCAGATAATACAAGCGCCACGTACGCACTGTCACTGTGTTGTGCTGCCGCGGCCGGTGGATTACTGCACAAAGGCTTGCTACCGGTCCTATGGGCAAGAAGAAAAAAAAAACCCGAAGTAATTCTAGTAAATCATACATGAGGAAACAGGGTGATGTAGTATCCATTCTAAAATATTTGGTCAATATATTGAGCATCTTTGCAGTAATTAAAAGAAAACAGCCATATACTATTACCTTACTTGTGTTCAATCCTACAATTTCGTTCACGACAAAACAGAAGAATAACACATCCATATGATAATGGTGCCATCGTATGATGATTAATCAAGATGTCTGATTGATTATACATGAACATTTTTGTAGTCTCCTCATGTTGGTATGTATCTCCTTTATGAAAAAATGTTGAAAAGAATAGAAAATATGGAAGGTTAAGCGTAAATTTTGTGGAGAAGAAAAATGTCAAGTCATTGTAGCTCTTAAAATTTAAAGGAAAAAAGGGCCTTACTCCAAACATAATTAGCGTGTACTACTCATGTAAGGAAGAAGCAATTAAATATAACAATGTGGCCAATGAGGTTAAATCCCATCGCCCTACAAAAGTAGTAAACCAGAATTCGAGCGAAATATCAGATATCCCATAGAAAGCAGTACCGGAGGCACTCATATCGCTCCTTATATTTTTGGCAACAATGATGAAAATGTGCAATTCTGAAAAATGTTTTCCAGCTTCACTTAATAGAATAATAGTCCTTCATCAATTATCGCAAGCAACATCGGAGAACAGAAAGAGCTCTACCCAACCAGAAATAAATTCCCCCTGTTGGTGATAAATAAATGAATAAAGGTTTGCAATAAACTCCGTCAATATAGCCTGACATGCATATTTTTTATGACCGAGGCAATGAACTATACTGAGAAAATGGGGCCCCTTTGAGAACTTTAAAGTTGGATTTGTGGTTCGGTAAATGCATTGTGTGGTTCTCCTTGGGTAGCTCGTGCAGAAGAGATCAGTGCCACATTTTAATTCTCTCAATTTTACCAATGCTTACTTAATTACTGGTTGGTTTGACATAGCTTGTCATAATTAGGATCTAAGTCCCCAACTATAAACAGGGGCTTACTTTTTAGGAGAACAGGGGCACATTTGTTTGGTACTATGATAGGAGTTTGTATGTCAAACCCAAGTAACATTTAGCACACTGAAGCCCAAGTGGTTAGGCCCGTCTTTTAGGGCCAATTAGTAAGATTTAGCACCTTGAACCCCAAGTGGTTTGGTCCTCCTATGATAGAAAATTCTTATACTTGGGTCGATGAACCTCCTAGGTTCATTCTTAGCAAGCTCATAGATGATGTAACTATATTGTGATTTGGGGCAATAGGTTCTTGACGCACTCTTTTCCTTCTAGGGTACTGAAAGAGACTAGAAGGTTTTTAATGAGGCGACCTGTTGTCCTTTTATAAAGTGGAAACTGTCAAAAAAAAGTTAGAACCACATATTAATTATCAATTACCAATCAAGAATAGACTAATAGATGTATTAAAATCAAGCAGCTTGTCTGTACAAAAAGTTGAAGACAATTCTTGATCGGAGGAGCAATCGTTGGCTTCATGGGGCAATCAGGTTGACGAACAAACTAAATTGCAAGCAATCAGGAATACTCTAGTTCTGTAACAGATCAGTTATGGCATGGCAGCACCATAGTACGAGAATAAATGACACGATAGACATTCAGAAAGTCCACCGTCTAATATATTTCATAAGTCAGCCACTAGAGATCTTTTAAACTCTGGTCCAAAGGAACACATTGCCATGGGAGTCTGAACAGGCAAGATAGCCAACCTTATATGGGTGTACAGAAAACTGGCATGGAACAGATGGCATGTGTCGACTCCTAAGATATGAGCTGTTCTGAGCTGAGATGCCACAGTCGTTGGCTTCAACTGAGATAATATCTATTCCTATTCTCATGTTTCCAACATATAGCTCAGCGTCATTCCAGCCCCAGATTACCCTGCAACCCATGAATCTTGTTCGATCAATTACATAACAAATATTCCTTCAAGATCACAGAAATATGTGAGACAAGCTGTCTTACTTGAATGTGTTAGGCCAACTGTCTGTCTGGTTATTATACTCCACAGTATGTGACTTTTCAAAGTCATCCACGCTAAATACTTGGACAGTACCACAACGGCTGGAGCTGGATAAAATGAGAATTACATCATTCCGAAGGAAATAATCCAGAAAATTAGATTTATCAGCCAGATGTAAGTAATAGTGCAGATTGTTTTTTTCCTGAAGGTAGGCGCTACCCCTCTAATGCTAAGAGATGAAAGTACCCGTGCAACCTTGCCAGAATATTGGATTAAAAGCCACGGCATAACAGAAACTATTTAAAATGCTATCAAGTTATGTTGACCTGCCAATAAAAATACAGTCATATATTTACACAATCCCTAAAAAGTAACATTAAATTTTATTTATTGGTTCTAGACATGACATAATTGTGGTTCAAGAAACATGTTTCTTAACTCAAAGAGGGAGGAGAACCTTCTAAGTATATCAAACAGCAAGATGGAGAAGGGTAGGGATATGGTTAGAAATAAAGTACCTTGTTACTGCTAGCATGTGGCCACTAGGTGAGAAATAAGCTGACTGAGCAGAGTCATTAAGTTTGAAAACCTTCAAGCTGTCTGGCTGCTTCTTTTTCATATTTCTCACATCCCATATACAGGCTGATCCATCTGCTGAACTGGTAGCAAGCATATGTTTGTTTTCTGGATGAAAAACTATTGATTCGATTGTACGGTCATGCACATCCCATGTGGTTAACACCTTACCCACACGCTCATCAAAAAGTGTCAGGTCACCACTTTCATCACCAAAATATATGCATCTGACACTATCTTGTGCTTCACAAAGTGAATAAATGGGACATTTCCCCAAATGGAGCATATTAAAGTTCTCCTCCTCAAAGTCCATAAGACAAATTTCACCCCGGTAGCTGGAGCTGTAAATCTAGAGCCAAGTATATGAAATACACCAAAGGATTAGAATTAAAGTTGATACGGAACATAACTATTGCTCATTGGAAATGGGACAAATCCTGCCTAATTTAGCTACAAGCTGAAAGAATTCAAATCCCACGCTCTACATCTTATATACACAGAGCCACATAACAGAATAAAAGAAAAACTGAGTAGCCGTAAGGATTAAATATTTCTCTATGCTAGTGTAGATACCAGCAACGATGAAGATAAACTAAAATAGAGGATGACTGACTGATTATGGCTAACAAAACCAATATAAACACAGCAATAAGCCCTGTCATCTATTATCTCACCCCACTGCCCATGTTGTCCTGTCACCACTCATAGTTTAACTCTAATGCCAGCCTACCTAATCCCCACACCTCCTGTAGACATCGCCACAGTTCAGACAGTTAACTCGTGGTATCCACTAGCCAAACAGGGTAAGTACAAGTGATTCTAATGTATAGTCATTGGTTTTTCAGCCACACCGAGTTCCCTGGATCAGTTGATTTTAAAAATACTAAAAATACCATCATAACGACTGAACAGTTCTAAGCATCATCATCTCTAACCCAAATGATAAAGGTAAACATCTCCGATGACCGTGAACTAACAAAAATAGCTCTGGTTTAACAAGATGTGTGCTTACTGAACAACTTGTGTATTAACATCTATCAGATCCTTGTGCCTTGAGTAAAACTACTCCATGAAACAAACAATAGCGGAAGGAAGAAGGCCACCTTGTGGGGCGCCGCCGGGTGCGCCACGATTGCCGACACGGGGCTCCTGTGCGGCATATACCGGAACACCTGGCCCTCCGAGGCAGCGTCGACGTCCCAGAACCCAACATTCCCCGATACGTCTCCCGCCGCCACCACGGTCCGGCCGAGGAGCGGCAGGACCCGCAGCGACAGTACACTGGAGGCCAGCACCCTCCTCACGCGCCCGTGTTTCAGCACGAGCTCCTCGGCGGCGTCGAAGTCGTCCGCGAGAGTCTTGGCCGCCGGCGACGAGGCGGACGCGGACCCGAGGAGGACGGAGGAGGCGAGCGAGGACGAGAGCCGGGTGCTGCGGGGGAGGTGGGCGGAGCGGAGCAAGATGGGTCTAGTCGGGCCCGGGGTGTCGGGCTTGTTACCGGGGCGACTGCTGCCCCTGGTGCGCCCGCGTTTGGGCTTGGCGGACCGGATGGCGGCGGCGAGGCGGGAGAGCTCGTCGGCCTTGAGGCGGACGGGTGCGAGCATGGCCGCGTTGCGGCTGATGTTCTCCTGGCGGATGCGCTCGTAGTCGTTGAGCCCTTCTTCCTGGGTCGACGCCATTCTTGAGGCAATCTCCTTCTGGATTATCGGATTGTCCGGTGGCGGCTGGCTGAGGTAGGGGAGAGGGAGAGCGTTAATGACGGGTTGGGGAGTAGTTCTGTTCGTGCTTCCGGTTCCTGGGGCGTTGAGAAGAGAGTGGCGGGAAATATCGCAGAGGCGGGAAAGGGCGGCGGGAAAGCGAAATGCAAACGTTTAAAATGTTTTAAAATTCATGCATAAGTTATTAATAAGTTTTTTAATATCAACGCATTATCAGTAATTTTGAATTTATGTTATTTAAATTTTAGTTTCATTTACTGACATGGGTTTTCTTACATGTAGTGGATTACCGGGTTGTCCGGTGGCGGCTGAGGTAGGGGGGAGGGAAAGCGTGAGTAATGGCGGGTTGCGGAGGAGTAGTTCTGTAAGTAGGCGTTGAGAAGAGAATGACCATCGCAGAGGCGGGAAAGTGCGGTGGGAGAGCATAGCGCCGCACATAATTCATAGACAAGGCCGAGGCACGACTGTTGAAAGGCGCTACCCGCTCTACGCATCGTCCGGTTGGGCAAAAAAATGGTCTTTTTTAACCGTTAGATTTTGCTAATCATTAAAATGTTTTTTGTGCTCTCTAATAATTGTAGAAAAACCTACACGAAGGCGCCGCACGTGCGTCCGTCACGTGCGGAGGTGCTTTAGGAATTGCATAAAGCATTGCGACGTGTCACGTCTCATAACTGCATCGTGTAAAGGGTGGCGGTTTCTAGATAAGGTTTTCGCTAGACCCACTTGTCTATCACACCGGGTGTGGTGTTGGGTAAACCGTTTTTGAATTTTGATACTCGTGCTCATAAGAGTTTCGGCTCGAACCTCTCTTTCCCCTGCTGACTTCTCTCCCTCTCCACTCCCGATGATTTCTTGCAGCGATTTCAGGTTCCTCGCTTGCGGAGAGGCTTGCCATCGCAGTCCTCGTTGCGGTGTCGCTATGGCACCCATCAAGATCTCATCTCTAGATTGTAAATCCAAATTCAGGCGCATGCACACCCAGCTCCTCCATGCCCAACAGCTCGTCCCCAGCGCAAAAATGTGAACTTTCACCTCAAACTCTCTGACGCATGCCGAGCATGAGGGCGTGGGGGACAATGAGGAAGAAGCCAGTTGCGGTGGGGAGAGACGGCGAGCGAGGGGGAGACGACGGCGTTAGGGAGTGAGAAGGAGACGACGATGACGATGCTTGAGCGAGAGATGCCACGAGCGAGGCGAGAGCAAAACAGAAAACATGGAAAAATAATGTACGTGAAATCGTCTAACGTCGTATATTCCGCAAGAAAGGGAGTAGTTGTCAAGTGGGGGCAAGACAGTCGTGTAGTTATAGCATGACTTAGAATGCATAATCAATTTTGTAAGAAGTTTTAGAATTTATCCTCAATGAAGTATATACAAATTTATTTATACTAAAACATGTTTTAGTATGTATAATTACTCGTTTTAATATGCATTTGTATACGTAAAAAAATAAAAGCGGAAGGGAGGGAGCAGCTAATATTTTTTTTGTCTCGTTCTAGGGAAAAAAAATGCTCCCCGCTCGGCGGTCTCCTTTGCCGACACTCCTTCCCGCGCTGTGCCCCAAAAGCCCAACCTTTCCCCCTCCCGTCTCCTCTCAGCCGCCACCAGAGCATTCCCCCAGCAATGGCGGAAGACGAGCTCAACGCCTACGAGCGCCTCCGCCAGGAGAACATCCGCCGCAACGAGCTAATCTTCGGGTCCCTCCGCCGCAAGGCCGACGAGCTCTCCGCCGCCATCCGGCTCGCTAAACCGAAGCGAGTGAACCAGGGCGGTCAGAAGCCCAAGCCCAAGACCCCGGCCGGCCCCGCCCGCTCCTCCCTCCGCTCCCGCGGCATCTCCCCCGCCGACCTCCCTCGGGATCTCAACAGTACCAGCCTCTCACCCTCTCTCGCCTCCTCCATCCTCGGGGCCACTAATCCCCCACCGGAGGTGGCCGGGGCCAAGGTTCTTGCGGCGGACGACTTCGATCTCGTGCTGAGACCCGCGCACGTGAGGAAGGTGGTGCCCTCAGGCATACTGTCGGTGCTGGTCCTCCCGCTCGTCGACCGGACCGTGGTGGCGGCGGGAGACAAGTTGGGGAATGTTGGGTTCTGGGACGTCGACGGCGTCTCGGAGGGTCAGGTCGGCGACGGTGCAGATGGGGTGTTCCGTTATTGGCCACACAAGGGCCCTGTGTCAGCACTCGTGGCGCACCAGGCCGCACCGCACAAGGTGACCTTCTTCCTTCCGTTCTTATTTCATTTACATTCCCAAAATTTATGTATAATCAAGGCACAAGGATTTGATGCACAACACAAATGTTGTTCACTAGCAACGGCACAACGTCCGAATTAACTCACTTGTTCTTGTTAGTCGAGGCACTGACACATATCAGAGCTCTTTATGGTAAAGCGAGATCATTTGGGTTGTCGTTAGCCATCAGTTGGGATAATGATGCTTACAGTACAGCTGTGCATTTATTATAAGAAAATTTTCATGTATGATGGTGCTTGTCAAATCGACTGACCCAAGGAAATTGTTCTCGTGGCTTAAAAACCAAGGATTACACTTACCCTGTTTTTGCTAGTTGATACTAAGAGTTAATTGGCTGAGGTATGGCCATGTGTACATGAGGTGTGGGGATAGGCGGACATTAGGGTTGGTCGGGTGGCTCCAGCATGGCCGTGAGCGGTGACAGGACAACTTAGGGCAGTAGGGTGAAGATGGAACATGACAGGGACAATCACTGTGCTTCTATCGGCCTTAAGCAGCCAATCATCCTTTATGCTAGTTAAATCTTCGTTGTTGCCTGTTTCTAAACCAGCCTTAGGATAAAACTATTCCTTATGATTACTGGTTTTGCTTTCCTTCATTTATGTGGCTCTTTGTATCCTAGCTGTAGAGGGTGGGGTTTGAATTTTTTCAGTTGTATCTCCTTTGATGTGGCCTAGGTTTCAATAAAAGCTTCCATCATTTGAAAGTGTGATACGTAATTTTATTACTCCTCTTAGAGTCATCCAATAGGTGCATCCGCTAATCATGTTCAAGGTAGCTAAATTAGGTTGGATCTATCCCATTTCCAGTGTGCAAATAGTTATTTAGATGTTGTATATTTCGTTGAATTTCATTGAACGTTCATCAATTGTAATTATTTTTTGTGGTATTTTGTATACTTGGCTACAGATGTACAGCTCTAGCCATCAGGGTGAAATTTGTCTTATGGACTTCGAGGAGGAGAAGTTTACTATGGTCCATTTGTGGGACTGGCCTGTTTATTCGCTTTGTCCAGCACAAAATAGTGTCAGATGCCTATATTTTGGTGATGTAAAGGGTGGCCTGACACTTTTCGATGAGCGCGTGGGTAAGGTGTTAACCACATGGGATGTGCATGTCGATAGAATCAACTCAATAGATTTTCATCCGGAGAAGCCACATATGCTTGCTACCAGTTCAACGGATCGAACAGCCTGTATATGGGATGTGAGAAATATGAAAAAGAAGGAGCCAAATAGCCTGAAGGTTTTCAAACATAACCAATCTGCTCAGTCAGCTTATTTCTCACCTAGTGGCCGCATGTTAGCAGTAACAAGGTACTCTATTTCTAACCATTTTACTACCCTTCAGCTTGCTTAAAAGGTTCACCTCCCTCTTTGATTTAAGAAACATGTTTCTTGAACCACCATTGTTTCTATTGTGCCGTGACTTTTAATCCAATATTCTGGCAACACCAGATGGGTATTTTCATATCTTAGCATTAGTAGTTACTAGCTTCAGGATTACAATATTCTGCACTGTTACTGGCATCTGGATATAAATCTGTTTTTCTTGATTATTTCCTTCCAAATGACCTTATTCTTACTGTATCCAGGTCCACCTATTGTGGTACTGTCCAAGTATTTAGCGTAGATGACTTTGAAAAGTCGCATACTGTGGAGTACAATAACCAGATAAACACTTGGCCTTCTACATTCAAGTATGACAGCTCGTCTCACGTATTTCTGTGATCTTGAATTAATATTTGTTAATGTGATTGATCGGAAAAGATTTATTGGTTGCAGGGTTATCTGGGGCTGGAACGACACCAGCTTATATGTTGGAAACATGAGCAAGGGAATAGATATTATCTCAGTTGATGTCAATGACAGTGGTCTCTCGACTCTGAAACTGAACAGCGCATGTCCTCAGAATGAACACATGACAACCCTTCCAATCCAGTTATCTGCACACCCATATAAAGTTGGCTATCTTGCTGGTTCACACTCCAAGAGTCCCAAGGTGTACCTTTGGACCAGAGCTTAAGTCAAAAAGATCTCTAGTGGCTGACTTTGATGTTTAGATGGCGGACCTGCTAAATATTGTGTCATTAATTCTCGTACTATGATGATATCATAACCGATACCATAACTAATCTCTAGTGGCTGGCTTTTGAATTGTTCCCGGTGCAGTTATTACTAAGTCATGCTTGGAAGATTACTTTTATTTTTGTTAGCTGTAATACCTAATCTTGCATAACATCCTGCCCAAGAATTGTAGAATATTTAGTAAGTATAATTCTGCCATTTTGATGGTTAAGAGGGTGGACCTGCTGAATGTTGTAGTACGAGGAAAATATTCTCATGACGCTGATACAGAATCATTTTTTTGCAGTATTGTCTCAATCTGTTGTACAAGTATTCCTGTATCTATTGTGGCACTTATTCTCTTACTATGGCAATGCTATAACAGATCTGGTGTGGTACATGATCAGAGTGTACTGCTGATTTCTTGCAGTTTAGTGCTTAATTTCTTGTATTTGAAGCCATTGGCATGTCATCAACTGCTCCTCTGATCAAGTTTTGTCTTCTACTTTGTTGTACAGACAAGCTGATTGTTTTGTTAGATTTATTAATTATTTCTTGATTGTTTGACAGTAGTCTATAATTAATATTTGGTTCTACCATACATTCTTGCTGTTTCAATTATGTTTAGAACTAAGAAGTTCAAATCTTGTTGTTGATACATGTTGTATGTGGTGTTTGAACTTGTATGAAATATGGTCTTTGTACTAAAAGGGTGTCGTTTCAACAATAGTGAGCACGATAAAAACTTAGGGGGCTATTTTCCAGGAGTTTGGTGGAGAAGAGCACATTTTGCTCTAAAACAAATCTCGTGTTCTTGGATTCATTTTCAGAGATGCTCTTAAATAGCCCGTGAGTAATTATACGTTTATCTCCTAAAAGGGAGAATATATCGGTTACATGCTCATAATTTTAGTAAACTAGATCAAATTAACTTGTGCTCCAGTGAAAATAAACATGCAGTATATGTTCCTTTTTTTTTACTTTATGCTCCTCCCCTACAGATTTCATTTCAAATAATAGCAGGAGCCCCTCCCATAAAATTTTTCATTTCAAATAATAGCAGGAGTATGACACCCTCGAAATTCAGGGAGTAAAGGACGTTGGGCTCAACATAAACTCTGAATTTTGAATACTATAATCCGTAGAAAAACACCTGTAGCTCTTCAGTGGAAGTGTGCAACTGTATTTCAGCTCGCCTCTGCGCTCCCCTCGGCCACCCTTCCTGCACCTAGGGGTGGAATCGAGGCTCGGGAATTTTCGAGCCGAGCCAGACTCGGCTTGTCTCTGAAAAAACCTCAGAAACTGGGCTCGCGGCTCGGCTCGGCAAGCTTGAGGCTCAGCTCGGCTGGCTTGCGAGCCGAACGTGTATTGTGTGAAGCGTTGTACGCCCAATCTGCTCTGTTCTTAATCGATTCTCCCAGTTCCCCGACCCCGTCTTGCATTCGTGCGCGAGAAGATAGAATTTGTTTGCCCCGCCGCCGGCCGCCACCAACGACGCCAACGCCGATGATGGCCGCCCGCCCGGACCGCATCCGGGATCAGCGCCGCCCATAGCTCCTAGTCTCCCCTACTCTCTTCCTAATGCGCTCTACTTCTGCTGTAGATGCTCGTGGCGACCGGAAGCAGCGGCTGCCGGCCTTCCGGTAGCAGCAGGACTGCATGAGCTCAATTGATCGGAAGCAGAAATACTGCATGAGTTCCATCGATTGACAGGAAAACTGCGGTCTGCATAAGCTCACCGTCAGCTGCTCACCACCAGCGATGCGGCCGCCGCCGGCCATAACAGACGCGACAGGCTGCCTGCTGCCACCCGCCCAAGGGTCCCCGCCTCCTCTCCCTCATGGATCCCTGCTCCTCCCGTACCTGCAGACTTGTTCGTAGTTGCCTGAGATTGCCTGCTCCTCCCGTAGATGTACGCGGCGCCATGTGCCCGTGTTCAATCAGCTGTCCGGTCGGTTGTACAAATACGATGGATGAACAACGCAGGCGATATGCAATTTGCTAGACTTGCATACAAAATCCATCAGTCCATACACTGTATCCAATCAATCAAATATATATGCATGTTGGATCTCATTAAATCGAACGTGTAAAATCCATTGAACAGGAACATGTAGTAAACGGTGTATCCATTGAATATACAAACTTGATTGATACAAAAACATGAATTAGTTGATGTTTCTAGTTTACTTGATGTATTTGCCTGTTATACTTTTTGTACGTAATGGACATATTCATGGTCTATAGCTGATTATAATTGTCATTTTTACGTTTTATAGCAAATATTACGATAAATTGTTGTATTTCTTCGAGCCTTCGAGTCGGCTTGCGAGATTTAGCGAGCCGGCTTGTTGAGCCTCGAGTCTTGTCTAGAAGGTTTAGTCTTGGCTTGACCCACCTTCGAGCTGAGCCCGAGCCGAGCCTCGAGTCTCGACCTTTGTGTCCACCCCTACCTGCACCGGAAGGTCGTCATATTTGTGTGTACAGGAACCAAAACAAATTGGCTCTCATCGTGAGAAAATTGCACACAACACCAATGTTTGGTTACAAAGTTGCACAAAACACATAATCAAAACAGTTTTTGCGGCAAGCCCCAACTTTTGGTATAATATGTTGCGGCTAGACCAAATAGATATATTAGTGTACTTAACAATTATCTAACAAATGAGGCTGATTTTAATACTATATATCACATTTATAAAAATATACAACATAATTATATGATAAAATAAGATAGAGGCATGTTTTTCTATATTTTTATAATAGTATCTGAAATTCCAATTAGCATTTAAAATATGACACATACATGTATAAACAATACATTTATGATAAATCTAGCCCCACAAATAGCCAGCCACTCTGATATAATTTAAAGTTTCAAAAAAAAATCTCAAAATGAAATACTTTGTGTTTTAGCATAGATAAAATTGAAAATGTGAGGACATATTTGAGCATAATAATTTTTAATTATCATGGTACCTATTTTGGAGAATTGTCTTATATTATATAAAATTATAGTCTCACTTGTCAGATACTCCCTCCGTTTTAAATTAATTGACTCAGATTTAGTGCAAGCTGAACTAAATCTGAGTCAATTAATTTAGAATGGAGGGAGTATGTTCTTAAGAGTCATAATATATCTATTTGGTCTAGCCACAGCATACTACACCAAATATTGGATTAGCCGCAAAAATAATTTTAATTCTGTGTTTTGTGCAACTTTATCACCAAATATTGGTGTTGTACGCAATTTTCTCAGTTGTTAAGTACACTAAGATATTCATTTGAGCTTGCCGCAACATATTACAGCAAAAGTTGGGGCTAGCCGTAAAACCTGTTTTGATTCTGTGTTTTATACAACTTTGTCACCTTGCCTGCAATTTTCTCTCTCATCGCTCCAACAAACAAGAAGCATCTTCCCGCATGTGCTCCTGCTTGGTCAATGCTCAGCTCCCACGTCTGAAGATCGCCGCTCCCAAGGCGATCTACCAGGCTGCAATTTTTGTTTACTGGAGAGGGACAAGATCGTTGCTCCCAAGGCGTTTACCAAGCTCCTTCCTCATCATCTCCACCCCCAGACCGCATCTCCCACCATAAATAAGCTCGATCCACCACCTCTCTGGATCTGGGAGCCAAATCATCCTCTTCGGACAGTACAAGACCAAAGGGGCCTTCTGCCTTCAGGCTCCAGCTAAACCAGGTTCGAGTTACCTTATTCTTCTTCTTAATCCGTGGTATTGCTTCTCTAGCTCAGGCTATCAGGCCTGCTTCGAGATCTTGGCGACGTGTTATACATCGCTGATAGATATTGTTGGTTTCATGTGTAGTATGAATTATGAACATATGTTTGACTTGCATCGCAGGGAGTTCTTTGACTTTCATAAGATGGCAGAGGAGAAGTTCCGGAACAAGGCCAGGCACCAAAACCTGGTGTTGCTTGTAGGTTACAGCGCCGAAGCAAGTTGGGAAGCGGTATACGTGGAAGGAAGTGGGTATTATGTTTTTGCCGAAATACCAGCAAGATTGCTCTGCCTTGACAACACGAGATGCGAAGAAATCAGGGGAATTTGTGGGGGTTTAAAGCACGTTCACGATCAGTGCCTTATTGTTCATCTGGACCTGAAACCTGAAAATATATTGATGGATGCTACTATGATATGGTGCCGAAGATTACGGATTTTGGTTTGTCGAGAATCTATGGTCGCAAACATTCTGTAATCTTCACTCAAAATCTTCTCGGAACACCGTAAGCTACTATGATATGGTGCCGAAGATTACGGATTTTGGTTTGTCGAGAATCTATGGTCGCAAACATTCTGTAATCTTCACTCAAAATCTTCTCGGAACACCGTAAGCTATGTCTTATGTTATAGCATCTTTTGTTTCTACTTACGTTGTCTCACACTTTCAAACTGTGCTGTAGGGGATATACTGCACCAGAATACCTAATCCAAGACATAATATCCATCAAGGCAGATGTATTCAGCTTGGGTGTTGTAATGATCGTGCGTAATAGAGACTATACCCGGAGTGGATATATGGCACCAGAATACATAGACATAGTCTCCATCAAAGCAGACTTATTCAGTTTGGGTGTTATAATTATAGAGAGACATGTTGTTGGTATGCAATGGTGTGAGAAAGGTTGCTCTGCTTCGAGTATATATATAATGGAAATCTTTAGGTGCATCTTTATTGGTACGTGGGGTGATCAATCGAGCTTGTTTTTTGTATTTTATTTACATCATTTCATCAAACTTTCTAGGATGCTTAAATTTCATGTTTAATGATAGTCAATATTCACTAATCCAGATGAATCTCGTGGACTTGACTGGAGCACACGATATCAAACAATTGAAAGGAGTTTGTCAAGGATCACATTATCTTTACAATGATTGTATTTATCAACTAGATCTAAAACCTGACAATATAACATTTGATGATGACATGGTGTCAAAAATTTGGACTACGGTTTTTCACGAGTTCTTAGAGAAGAAATGAGTCGATGTAAGCCAAGTATATGCTGAGAACTCCATATTTGAGTTAACAATATGGCTGGAATATTTGTGTGATTATTTATTTATTCATGCAGGGCATGCATGGTAACACCGGAATACTTGGCTGGTGGAGAAATTACACTTACCGGTTTGGGGGTTCTGTTTATTTATATAGTAACCAGACAAAAAAGTTACTCAAGCATGCCATAAGTAAGTAATTTTGTCAAAGCACTTATATATAATGCATTGTTTTAAAAAATGCCCATATTACATCGCAGTTTTGCATATTATCATTCTAAACAGCATATGTGTAACTCTTCAATTTTATTTGAGCTTAAAGTGGTGATGAAAAGAGACAGAGAATTCTATAATAAAGATAAAATGTACTATCCATGCATTTTGTTTCGCCTGCCGGAGTGCAAATTATTTGCAGTTTCTCTTGGGTTACCGTTTTAATTTATATTTGAATAGCCATGCTTTGCATATTTCACTTGAATATATGATGACTCATTTTCCCTTCATCTCTAATTCAAACTCATAGATACTTGAAAGTTGGAGAAGTTAGTTGAAATTTGAAGTATCGAAGGGGCACACTATAAGCAAACAAAAGTATGCACTGAGATAGGACATAGGAGACACTGGATGAACCTTGACCCGGAGAACGGATCCATTGCATGGTATATCCGTAGGCTTGATGAAACAGAAACAGATCAGTCAATGAGAAGTGACCAGCAGGTTTGTATGCACATTGGTGCCGTGACATCCATTGCATGGTATTTGACATTGGGTGCTGTAAGTGATCAACTTTCGACGATCAAGTTCAGCAAGAACAAGCACCAAGGAGAGGAGCCTTCTGGCCAGAAGAAAATGTCCATTGTAAGCGTAAAGATTGTTGAAGCAAAAATAAATACTTGCTCCTGAAGTTCTTATAGGAGCCAAATTCGTTCTTGTCAAACAGTTCTAACTTATTATCAGGGGAACTAAGCTGAGAGGCGAGGTCTGCCCAGGTTGACAAAATCGGCAAGGCTTTTTTTTTTCTGGTATTGTTAAATTTAACTACAAAGTGACACTTAAGAGGATATTATTAGTCACTCATTTTGTTAGTTTTAACAATGTCAAATACAGTATGCTAGAACTGTGATGTCATATCCACATGTGGGTTTTGAGTTTGAAATCCATTTATTTGGGAGGTATGTAAAGAAGCAAATTTAGGGTGAATATTTCTACTGTTTTCATAACTTTTTTTTGCCGCATCTCTTAGTTGATTTGAGTTTGAAATAGAAGTTGGACATGTTTATAGGACATCCCATTTCCAACATAAGTATTTTTTTGAAATTACTCTTCTGATCTGGAAAAATTGACGTGAGTTGTATAGTAAATTTGTAAGCATGCTCTCCTTTTTACGGAAGGCTCAAGAAGAGCCGTCCTTTAAATTCATAAAGCCGTCCGGCAGGTTCAAAAGCTATAGCTACAGCTCAAATTACAGGGAACAAATAAATAGCTAAAGACTAGGGCAAAGAAAAAGGATAGAGGAGCAGCTTCAGGCCGACCTCTGATGGAGTGGTGAAGTGCACACATCCGGCTGATCGCTTCACGGTACTGACTCCTATCCACTGGACTCCACACCTGCACGGCTGCACATACATTGTCATTTTGTACAACCCATGAGCTGGTTGAGAAGGGAAAACCCCCCTGAATCAATAATTTGCTTCTAATGTTGCAAATGGACCAGCACAACGCCTCACAACAAACCCACAAGGAGCGGATATTGAGAAAAATGCTAGAGTTGCTCTACTCCGTCCATTTCAAGTAAGATGACTTTCATTTATATAAAATTATATAAACTAGATGTACCTATATATATCCCTTTGAATATTTTTAGGGATATGGCTTATCGAAAACTTATTGGTTGACCTGAGATAATGGGTGAATTGTTCAGCCGGTTTATTTACATATTAACCGATTTTACCTGACGTAATTAGATAAATCCTCAAAGAGACAATAGTGGGGACTTTTCTGTAAAGGGCGAAAGTCTGACGACGCAATGCCGTGTGTGGAGGTGTCATCGACTTCTTTTCTTTCTCAGAGAAGCGAGAGAGATGCTTTGAACATTGTCTTTTAATGTCATCACGTACTATGAAACGGATGAAGTAGATATATACTCACTCGCAAAACAGAGACGAACGGAAGGAATACGCCTCTCTGTCGTACCACGTAGTTCCCCTGTTCGCGACGCCGACGCTGGTGTAACGAGTCAAGTGTGGCGTACGTTTTCGTTGTAATAAAACTTATCATGTGTGAGTGACGTCCTGGTCTTCTGTCTGAGAGACCATCTCATCCAGTGGCGAAGGACGGAAAATAACTGAGGTCGGGCAAAATCTAAAGCATTCCTAATTCCCTATCCAGCTCAATCCTGTGCCTTGTGTTAGCTGATCTCTTCGTTCAGGATTCATAAAGCTGAGGCAAGACGGACGAGCGATCGATCAAGGACCTAGCGATTAATAGCCACTCTCGTTTTCCATTTGTTTTCTACCGAATCAAGCAAAACAACCTAGTGACTTGTACTCGTAGAGTACATATAACTTTTGTCGTGAGCTTAGGTAGGGCGAGCGCCAGACCTCGCCCTACCGAGAGCTTCGCCACTGATCTTATCCGTCAGCCTGAAGAGCACCCGCTCTCCAGCGGCGGCGCCGCCACGCCTGGACGTGCCGGCCGGCCGGCTGTCGTCGCCTGACAGGCCGGACCACCGGAGGGAGCACTGACTGACTGAATATCGACCGATTAACATAATTCGGTTGGTCGGTATATCGACCGCCTAAGATAAAGGGTAAATCGGTCGGTATATCGGCCGACATATCGACCGATTTTACCTAAACGTAATAATTAAGTAAATCCCGAAGGAGGTGGGCAGCGGGGAATTCTCCACGGCGGGCGAAAGCGTGACGGAGCAATGCCGCGTAGTGGAGGTGGAAGGCCCTATGAGACGGAGCGGTAGATACTCACTCGCAAAACAAAACAGAGACGAACGGAAGGAGTATTAATTTGATACCACGTAATTCCCCTGTTCGTCAGCTGCGATCTCCTGCTGCTGGTGTAGCCGAGTCAAGTGTGGCGTAGGTTTTCGTGGTGATAAAACTCATCATGTGCGATTGTGACGTCCTGGCCTTCCGAGAGACCACCCCATCCGTCAGCCTGAGAAGCACCGGTTCTCTAGCGGCGGCGCCGCCACGCCTAGCCGTGCCGGCCGGCCGGCTGTCGTCGCCTGACAGGCCGGACCGCCGGAGGGAGCACACCCACACTGACGGACTGAAACTCTGAATGGAGAAGGGAGGAAGAAGAAGTCGCGGTCGCCGGGCCGAGGACGACAGACAAGGCAATGGGTTGGTTGCGTGACGCGCGACCAGGAACGGCCCAGCCCAGCCCACTTGCTCACCACCGGGTCCGGACCCGACGTGGATCGGAACCCGCCGGAATTAACAGCCGGCCGCGATCGATGGTGGTGGACTCGGGTCCCCGCTTCCCTTTGGCTTTGGCACCGTGGCTCGTTAATGGGCGGTCGCGGCGGGGCGGCGAGCTTATTTGGTTGGCGATCTTGACGAGATCATCACCACCATCCACCATCGACGACGGGACCGATCTCGGTAACATTAATCCAATCTGCGGCTCGCCGATATATACTCCCACCCTGCTCCGCTCGTCTTCCCCAACCCAAGGTCGCTCTCGTTCTCGTCCATAGTCCGTATTTCCCAAGATAATACACAATCCTCGCGATCCCCTCCCACCTATATACGCCACGAACGAGGGCGAGCGGTGGAGCCGATCGGACCGGGGAAATCGAGGAGGGAGCGGCAGGGGCCGATCGGAGGACGCCATGGGGAACGCGTCGTCGATGCTCACGCAGTACGACATCGAGGAGGTGCAGGAGCACTGCAGCTACCTATGTACGTAATTTCAGGAAACAGGAGACGATCCTTTCTCCTTCTTCTTCTTCTTCTTCTTCTTCTTCTTCCTCCTCCTCCTTCAATTTCCCCGACAGTCCCGTGTTAATTTAGCGACGGCGATCGATTTCTGAGCCCAGTTGTTTCTGAGTTTCTGACTACCGTTTTCTGACCTTCGTCGGAATCGAATTGGGCAGTCTCGCAGCAGGAGATCGTGTCGCTGTACGAGCGCTTCTGCCAGCTCGACCGCAGCGCCAAGGGCTTTGTCTCCGAGGACGAGTTCCTCTCCATCCCGGAGTTCTCTACAAACCCGCTCTCACAGGTCAGTCCGTTGCACCGCCCGCCAAGGGTTTCCCTGTTGTCTTCATCTTCCTTCTATGAAAGTTTCTTTCTTTCTTTCTCCTGCTGATTTGCTCTACCGTCTGTAGTTACGAACTGGCCGATCCACTGCAGCACGTGCCAGTGGTCTTATTATTTTTCATGTACCTGTCCTTGGATTATATACTGTTCGCTACAGCACTTGGCTGTACTAATTCTCGAGGTTTCTCTTAACAGTGTTGCAACCCAGTGAGCTACTCACAGTGTTCCTCTGAACATCCACCCCATTAAGGGCTGGCTGTATTTGGGGATTTAACACTATTTTCTGTCTCATACATGGAGCCCAAAGACCCAATGGAATTGTCAGATGTGTGTCACTCATACCACATTCTCTGCGTTTTGGAAATTAGTGTCTTTGGTACGAAATCACAAGGCACTTACGTACTCACTGCTTGTGTCACTTAGTGGTGCGTAGTAGATATAGAAGCTGCAGCAAGCTGCTGGTTTTGATTCAGTGCAGCGATGTGCCAAACTCTGAAATGCAAGTAGTCACTGAATAACCTTCTAAATTGATGGTTATGGTCAGTCTCGATGCTAGTCACTGGGTACGAAAACATCAGCAGAATAGCTTCTGCCATGGTTCCACTAGATGTAAATGCTATAGCTTGGATTACCTTCAGTACATACGAACAGCAGGACAGTGTTCAGTCTAGGGCCTGAAATCTAAATCAGGAGCACGTCTCGTTCCAGAACACGTGATTTCAGCAGCCTGTGAAAGTTCAGTGACTACTATGATATAATGCTCGGTTTATCATATTTGTTCATATTCATGCAGCTTTACCAAAATAATAAACTAGCAGCAGGCATTATTTGACTTTCCTTACTCCAAGTTTGACTGTCAAAGCTATGGTTTGGAGATTCAGCAGTGTAAGCTATGCAAATGAGACTCAAACTATTTGTCTTATTTCGTGCAGAGGTTGCTACGCATGGTTGATGGGTTGAACTTTAAGGATTTTGTTTCCTTCCTCTCTACCTTCAGCGCAAGGGCCAGCCTTCACCAAAAGATTGAGTGTAATGTTTGTCATGTTTGAATTTCATTTTTTCCTTATTTTTCTGCTAAAAAGGGTATATACTGATTATGGACTCCCTCATGGACGGTAAATCATTTGCTGGTATTGATTTGGTTTTATGTTTCATGGACAGTGATATTTAAGGTGTATGATATTGATGGCAAGGGGAAAGTAACCTTCAAGGACCTGGTAGAGGTTTTACGAGACCTAACAGGGTCATCCATGTCAGAGCAACAAAGAGAGGTTCATATTTCATACAAGCCTGCATTTCATTGCATAGTACATTCACTTGCAAGATCTTATTTCCTCCTAAGTTAACCGGCATCCTTCCATCATAAACACATCAAGCGATTTTTCGGAGGGAGGCCATACCACTAAATTGTAGGTTTCTTTCAGAGATACAGATGTTTATGTTGTACAGATACAGTACACAGTTTAACACGCCCTTTTAGTTCAGGAAAAACATATTTATTTGGGAACTCATCCGTGACAAGTCAAGATTCCATTATCCATATGATATGCTTCTAGTACACCCTTAGACCAAAAGAATCTACTGCTGCCTCAGCTGTTATCTGTTATACCCTTTTTAGAAAAGAGTTTTTACCGTCATTTTGACATAAGTCTGCATCATGCCTGTTTTCTAGTTATGAACATAAGTATTAACAAGATTTTAATTGATGCCTTTCAGCAAGTATTAACAAAGGTATTGGAGGAAGCTGGGTATGAAAGGGACTGCACACTATCATTAGATGATTTTATGACGGTATGGGACTAAATACTTCCTCACTGTTCATATCATGGATTCAGTCTTCGACTAAAAAGAAAATTAGCTTCTGTAGTTATTATGTTGACCAATGAGTTTACTACAACCACTTATAAATTCTATATGCAAATCTATATTCCGCTAGGATCCATTGGTATTAGCGTTCCTGAACTTTATGGTTTCCTCTGTTCTGTACTACTGTACCTGTTCTGCATTACGTCTGCTATGTTCTACTCTGGACTCATTTGTAAGCTACTTTGATGATTTTGGCTCAGATCATCGACCACCCTGGCCTGAAGATGGAGGTGGAAGTGCCGATCGATTAATGAACTATTTCAGCAGATGAGGATGCAGTTGTGTCTTGCTGAAAACATATTGTCCATAGTCAATAGTGCGTTAAACAGAAGAGTGTAGGCGCTCACTGTTGCATTCTTGTGTATTTGTCCACATGCTTACTAGTCTGTTCGTTCGTAACAATGTAGTGCAGGTGTAGTGAACCTTTCTCCATCTGTTTTGAGAGAACTGGTGCAGTGTCAGTGTAGTGAAACCTTGTTACAGTTTCCGAGCTTTACTCAGATGATTCACAACGCATTTTCCAAATCATCTCCTTTTTTTGCGAATGGAGATCATCATCTGTTTTACAGCGACTAGTTAATTGCCTCTGCGTTGCAATGCGAACAGATACATCACGGGACGAACTCATTCTAGACAAAGAAATCAACATAGCCAAATCCACTCTCACTGACGGCATGTAGAATGCCACAAACAAACACCATCCACTCGAACACATACCAATGACACCGCTCCACTAAACAAACTGGCCTTCCACTACTGTTAAATAGGAGTATGCTATGAAAGAAGTGAGCCGAGACAAGTGCGCGACAATTGGCATTCAACTAGATTGTCAGGAGATTAATAATTTCAAAAAAAAAACTAGATTGTCAGGAGGGTTGCTGTACCGTGATTTATGACGAAGCAAACCGTAGTTTGAGATCGCACACGTCGTTCATGCTCCTGATACCAAGGCACCGATGTGCACCTTTATGTTAACTTAGTGTTTATTGGAACAAAAAGCATAGAGTTTTTCAATAAAAATACATTCATGTTTACTATTGTTTAGAAAACTGAATTCAATCTGTCTCTACTCCACCTTCGTTACTCAGATGTCCTCCTCTTTGCAACTCGGTTATTTTGTTTGATGTGCAATCCCTTTACTGTAAATCTCGGGTCTAGTGGTGATATTGAGGGGGTGGATGCATCTTGGTGACGGAATATGACTTTCTAGCCTACTTTATCCACCATGTGTTGTCCCTTCTGACATTATATAAAGGCCGCGACCCATGAATTTTGGCAATCAAATCTGTTGGGTAGTTTCAGAAGAGCGTAGGTCAACTTTTTATCAAAAGAAGTTGTGCCGACCGGAAGCCCGGTCAAGCGCCAAGGCTGCCGGGACGCTGGGTCCACCACTGAGTCTAGTGTCGTCGTTCGGGCAGTTCAACTTTTCGAAACTGGTGGCGTCGAGATAAAGTGCCGACAAGTGTAGTCACGACAACGTCTCACCAATGTTTGACCTATGTTTCCTTCCCTTGACGGCTTCTTATTGACTACGGTAGATTACACAAGGTGTGTGGGGGGTTTTTTCAGTGTTTTTTTTTTGTCACGAGCGTGTTTTAAATTTTTGCAGTGTTTGTTGCTCCCAACATTAATTATTTGCTTACCATGAAATTAGAGCACTGAAATGCCATCGGATATTTCATCTACAAGAAAGGAAATTTGATTCAACGAGTAGACATGTTGTCTATGACATGTGGGACCCTTTGTGGGGAATTTGGCGAATCTTCCAGTAGAAGTGCTTCATCCCCTTCCTCCATTCTTCCGCTTTCGCCGGCGGCGCCTAACCCTAGTCGAAGCAACAGCAAGCAAAGCTTCCCAGCTCCGAGTTCCGCGGAGCAGGTCGGCAATGTCGTCCACCGGCACCGGCGGCGATCCCTCGGGGTCCTCGTCCGCCATCGTCGCCGGCAAGCGATCGAGGTCCGCCATCATGGTTGACACGGAGAGCGGTCACCACCTTCTGACGATCCACGGCTACTCCCGCACCAAGGGCATCCCCACCGGATGCCGCGTCGAGTCCAGCCCTTTCACCATCGGCGGCCATCGCTGGCATATTAGCTACTACCCCAACGGCCTAAGCTCCGAGTCGGCGGATTACGTATGCGTCTCGCTGATACTCCACGAGGATGTCACGGCGGGTGTGATGGCGCAGTGGGACATCTGCCTCGCCGGCGAGGAAGAGGAGGCTGCGCAGGTGGCGTCGCTGGCATCGAACCCGGTGGATAACTTTACCTCCTGGGCAGGATGGCATTACACGACCTTCATCGGAAGGGAGGTCCTGGAGAGATCCAAACATCTCAGGCACGATTCCTTCGCCCTCCGCTGTGACATCGTCGTCGTCCGAGATCTCCGTACGGTGGTGGAGGAGCACGCGGTCGCGGCGGCCTTCGTCTCCGTGCCTCCGTGCGACCTGCGCCGGCATCTGGGCGAGCTCCTCGGGAGCGAGAAGGGCGCCGACGTCGTGTTCGAGGTCGGCGGCGAGAACGTCTCCGCGCACCAGTATGTGCTCGCAGCCCGCTCCTCGGTGTTCAACGCCGAGCTCTTCGGGCCAATGAAGGAGGGCAGTATTAATGCCGCCGGTGTCGTGCGCGTGGAAGACATGGAGGCGGAGGTGTTCAAGGCGCTGCTCCGTTTCGCGTACACGGGCTGGTTGCCGGAGACGTGGAAGAAGAAGAAGGACGAGGACGTGATGTGCCAGCACCTGCTCGTCGCGGCGGACAGCATCGAAATCGTCGCCATGTCCCTAGCGGCTCCTTAGCTCAGACATGGGTGCCCAGTACGTGTTCTAGCAATTGTGTATCATGGTTTCTCGACTTATATGTAATCAGGTAGCTTTCTTACTACTACTCCAAATTAATTATCGGTGTGCAACAATTGTCCTCATTCCCCCCTGTTTTGTCAGTCCATTCAGTGTAGATGCAATGATCAAGCTATCTGATAACGAACTAGGTTGTTGATTACATTCATTTGCATCTCTGCCTATGTGCCAGTTAACCAGGAAGTGCATTGGAATCAGAGGGCGTAGAGTGCTCAGGTTTTGGGCAATGCAAGCTGATCCATGTCAAAGCAACAAAGATGTTCCAATTTCGTGCAATCCTGTACTTCACTATGCAATACATTAACTTGCAGGTGTTTTACTAAAGCGACACAAACAAATGTGGTTGTTTCCTGATTTCATCTTTAAGTAGTTTGGATACTTGAAGCATAAACACATCAAGTGAGCATAGTTTTTTTTTATTTTCTGAAGGCGACCATGACACTGAACTGTAGGTTTGTTCAGAGCTACAAATGTTCGAAGTAGCAATATTTGCACTGAAAATACATATGCTGTAAAAATATAGTACACAGTTTAACACAGACTTTGATTGTTAGCTCAAAATATATAACTATTGGCTACGCATCCGTAACTAGTCAAGGGTTCAGTATCCAGATGATATGATGGTGTGTTTATCCTTGGCATTTGTTATCTTTAACCATTGTTTGTAAGAGTTCTTATTGTTATTTTAACTCCTTTCTGTATGATGATGCCTTTTTCAAATTATGAACGGAGTAGAATCTGAAAGTAAGATTTTGGCACACGACTAATCCATGCTTAAGGTTCTTATCATAGATTCTCGAGTAAAAATCAAACATGATTAGCTGCTGTGGTTATACTATTCAACAATGCGTCTTCCACTTGTCCATTATGATAGATTTTATGGTTAAAACACTATATATTTACCTAGGATGCACTTGAATTATCATTCCTGGAACTGTATATTGCGCTCACAGACAATGACATGTGGGACCTGGAACTGGCCTGCTGGGGATTTTGGCGAACCTTCTAGACGAATCCATCTGCTTCGTCTCCTTCCTTTGTGTAATTTAATGCCGTGAGAGTAGATTCTTGTATTTGGTCTTGGTCTTTGGCATAACATATAATAGGCATGACAATGTTAGGGATAAGAATTGTCATAACATATAATAATAGACATATTTACTACTAGAACTTGTAATGAAATGACATGTCCAATTCCATGCCAACCAAACATGTTAGGCATGGAATTAAAAACAAATTTCATTGATTCCGACTTGAAATGATGCTATCAAACAACTTCTTATATGTTGTTTCAATTTCTATCTCTAACTCAGTCATTTCACTTGCCAAATGAAATGAAATAAAGTCGTTGCATAATTTCCTTTTTTTTTGAAAATTAACCACACCATATATTAGGTCCGTAAGCCGCCTCATTAAAAAACCTTACAATCCCCTTAGGTATAGTTACATCATCTAGAAGAGTTTGGAGAATAAACCTAGGGGGTTCATCGACCCAGTTACAAGAATTAGTGGTATCAAAACAGTGCTTTATTTGCTTCTCTTCGCTAATGCACAAATTCAACTCTTCCAATACTATCCAGGTAAATAACTTGATTGCTACGGCAGCGTGGTACATTTGGTGGCTCAGAAGGAAAAAGTCTCATGGTGAACAAGTCCCACCGATTCATAATTCTGTTACCTCAATTCGGGCTATAACTGCTAACGCTGCTCGCTCAAATACTCCATCAAGTCCTCAGTACAAGTTGATGTGGACAAAGCCTGGAGGTGACATAGTAAAGCTAAATGTTGACGCAGCATTCTTGGAGGAAGAAGAAGCAGGTGCAGTGGGGGCAGTCCTGAGAAATTGTCAGGGAACGTTTGTGGCTGCGACTTCAGTTTTCATACCGCATGTGCCTTCTGTGCATATGGCTGAGGCACTCGCAATGCGCTGCGGCTTGACTCTCGCAAATGATCTGGGCTATGTCTCCATCGTAGCAGAATCAGATTCCCTGGAAGTTGTCCAAATGTGCTCGGGAGAAAATAGAATCTGGAGCGAAGCAACGGCGGTCTATGCTGATATCTTTGCAAAGGTTGGATCTATTGGAAAAGTCACTTTTCAACACTGCGGGAGGGAAGTGAACAAAGTTGCTCACAACTTAGCTAGGAAGGGTTTTATCTTGAAACAAAATTGTACCTGGGTCGATGAACCCCCTGACTTCCTCCTCCAAACTCTCCTAGATGATGTAACTATTATTTGATAAAGGCGGCAGGTTTCAGACGTACTCTTTCCCTTACCAGGGTACCTACGGGGACTGGAAGGGTTTTGATGAGGCGGCCTGCCGACCTAATATATGCTGGTTTAAAATTCAAAAAAAAATATTACCCGCCAGTTGTAAGATATCTGCAAAAATTGATGTAGCACCATTTCCTATTCCTGTTGTGTGCCAAATGAGTTTATTTGTTGCTTTTTCGGAAACCTTCTTATGGGTTTTATTACTGAGCGTTGACTGCATGTCTCAACCTTAATTGTTTCCTTAGACGTGGGGCCGGAAATTTTGACGAATTTTCGGAAGGAGGCAATCTGCTTCCTCCGCTCCCCCTTTTAACCGGCGGCGCTGAACTGCTAAACCCTCACCACCATTCCGCAGATCAGGCCGGAGATGTCGTCCGCCCGCGCGGTGTCCTCGTCCGCCATCGTCGCAGACACGTCGAGCGGTTACCACCTCCTCAGGATCGACGGGTACTCCCGCACCAAGGGCATTCCCACCGGCGAGTGCGTCAGGTCCGCCGCCTTCACCATCTGCGGCCACCGCTGGAGCATCGACTACTACCCCAACGGCATCCGCCCGGCGGTCGCGGACTACGTGTCCCTCGTCCTGATCCTCGACGAGGACGTCGTCGCGGATGATCAGGCGGCGGCCGTGGTCAAGGCGCAGTACGATTTCTGCCTCGCCGGCGAGGCGGAGGAGCCCGAGAACGTGGCGGCGCTCGCATCGGCGTCCGTGGAGGGGTTCACTTCCCGGGGAGGCTGGCCGTACCCGATGTTCCTCAAGAGGGACCGCCTCGAGGGGTCCAGGCATCTGATCAACGACTCCTTCGTCATCCGGTGCGACGTCGTCGTCGTCCACCGCTACCGGGCATTAATAGACAACGCCCCCGCGGCCCTCGCGTCCGCCGTGCCTCCCTGCGACCTGCGCCGCCACTTCGGCGAGCTCCTCAAGACCGAGAGAGGCGCCGACGTGGTGTTCGAGGTCGGTGGCGAGACCGTCGCCGCGCACCGGTGCGTGCTCGCCGCCCGCTCCTCCGTCTTCAGCGCCGAGCTCTTCGGACCCATGAGGGAGGGCAATGCCGCCAGCGTCGTGGTGCGCGTAGAAGACATGAATGCAGAGGTGTTCAAGGCGTTGCTCCATTTCGTGTACACGGGCTCATTGCCGGCTTTGCGCAAGGAAGATGAAGACATCACCTACCAGCACCTGCTTGTCGCGGCGGACAGGTACGGCATGGACCGGCTGAAGCTGATCTGCGAGGAGAAGCTGCGCGAGTACATAAATGTGGGCTCCGCGGCGATCATCTTGGCGCTAGCTGAACAGCACCGTTGCGAGGGGCTGAAGAAGGCGTGCTTCCGTTTCCTCACCGCTCCGGCGAACCTGAGGGCGGTCGTGGCCACCGACGGCTTCCAGCATCTCAGCAAGAGTTGCCCTTCTCTTATGGTCGAGGTGATCACCAGGTCCTGCACGTTAGCTGATTGATGGGTGGATACTGATGTTATAGCCAATGGTGTATTAGACTATTTAGCCACATATATTTGGCCCTTTTATTGTCAGCTCATTGCATCTCCGGTACTTGTGTCAGTTTACGAGAAAGTATCAGAGGGCATAGAATGGTCAGGTTTTGGGCAATGGTAGCCCATGAATTATAGATTATCATGAGATATTGCTGTTGTTTTACCGACTGGTACTCCATGGTTTCTTAATTAACCTTATCTACTTCTGTTATTACCTTGTGGATTTCTTCTGCGCTAACTCTATGAGGAGTTTACAAGTAGTATCACTTTGTTTTAGCAGTGACATCCTTGCGAACTTATCATGGATGGCCATTTTTCAGGTAGATTTGCGATTGGGCTTCCCACTGGTTAGTGTTAGTTATCTGGTAATATTATTTTTCATGCATATATACTTCTATAGTAATGCAGAGCACTTGTGCTTTCTGTTTCCCTAGCAGATGTCTAAATAATATTTCATCTAGTCTGCCTATTCATCAAGAAGTACTTTGTACCAGATAGCTTGATCCTTGTACCAGATCTTGTTACCACCGACTTATACAGGGTATGGTATAATTATCAATACACATACCTCCGATGATGTGGTGATCTGGAAACAGGGGGTCATGAAAATTCTTTGTCAAATCATGAAAATCAGTTTGCTTGCAAGATATGTGTTAGTACCTGTTGACATTTTGCTTCTGTTTTCAGTATAGGTGCCAAGTTGGTAAATGGTAATTCAAATGTAGGAGTACAAGTGTATCGGAATTCGCAAAAAAGATCTATTCATGTTCGACATGTTGTCAAGGCTGCCCATAGAACTGTGAATCTATATTCAGTGGCCAGCAGTAACCCAGTAAATTTTTGCCTGATTTGTCTCAGTTCATTTGATAGAATGCACGGCAGAGTCTGGCTACTGATGTACATTTTTTATTTTTCCTGTCCACCAGAATTGCCTGAAAGTTTATGTTGTGCGTGCATTTTACACAACCTGTCTATTGTCTGCCATTTCTCTATAAAAAATAGCAGTGCTATGAACAAAAAATAGAAATCATTTTTCATTTTCATTTCCTTTTTGTGTGCACACAAATTTCCTTAACATTTCGTATCCTGAAACAATGACGAATCACATATATTTCAGCCTTACAGCTTACTTCATTTGTAGGTGAGCATGCTTTGCTTCTCACCAACACTTTCTCTAACCTATGATAACAGATATCATTTCTCACCAAAACCAATCATCAATCTACCTACAGGCAGGGGCATAGAAACCGGGGATGTGAGCGAAGACAATGGAGTAAGGGCCCACGGTTATGGGCCCTGTTCCCTCTACCTGCACAGGCTCTAGCTTGGGGATACCTCCATTGGCATCAGTTGCCAGCACATTGCCGTTGAGCAGCATATGTTGGCTCTGCAGGTTCCCATCTTTCGGGGTGAGGTGGTATTCCTCTCTTGTGAGCGCAGCTGCTTCGCCGAGCTTTGGAAAGTGTCTGAACCTTCGATGCTCCTTCTTTGCGCTGTAGGGATGCACACCCTCATGTGCGCCCTCGCTCGTCACATAGATATGATTTGTGTTGTTGCCGCTTAGGTTGATCAAAAGTAGAGTGATCCCTTCCTGGAAGGTTCAAAAGGGGAAACTTAAGCATGGATAAGCTCATCAATGCAGTGGTGGTGCCAAAATGAAAAAGGATCATGGATCGCCGGTCATTGTTACCGAATCTCTTGCACAATGTGTATAAGCACGGATCTTGTTTGTGCCGTTGAATGTCGTGGAGAGAACCTTGGTTCCCATGAGGCGATGCCATAATAGAGCACTGCAGGAAAAGGCAGGAATAAGTTGCATGAACATGGCAAGTTTGGCACATGTTTGCACTCTACAAAGTTGCATTCAGTGTGTGGATCCAATTCTTAGCTTGGACACCAATTATTTGCTGTCAATTTCTAACAATGGAACATTCTGCATGTTTAGGCATGTGCCACCCGATGTATGCATGGTTTATTTTGTTTATGGCATGTAGGATAAAAGGACATTAATTTCTCTTGTTGCACTAATTTTCAGGAAATTCAGGCATGTCAGTTTACCTGTAATAATCAGGATTTGGTTCAAAGGTTGTTGTGTTGAGCAGGCCGTAGTTCCCTCCAACCAAGGTTTGCCTGCAGTAACTCTTTGTGTCATACTTTGCTGACATCCCGAGCTGATCTAGGTACCTGAAACACCATCATGTCGTAGTCGATAAATACCGAGTACTTCAAAATTTTCAGATTGTAACTTCAACAGCTGAACATTCTTGCTTACCAGAAACTGAACACGAATGCATCAGTTACAAGGTGGTGGCCACTGTTGTAAGCTCCTCCAGCTTCGCCGACCCACGCGACGGTGGATGTCCCTGCGGACTTCAGTATCCCCTGAAGATTACTGAACGTGCTTGCCTCACCATCAAGATAAGACGGGTCGAGAATTTTGTCGATCAGATGCGTGTCAACACCTGATACACCCAAAATTGAATCCATTATGCAGATTCCAAGTTTCCAGTTCATGTGACAAATTGGTGGTCAGTTATGGCAATCATACCAGGGCCTAAATTGTAGATATGGTGAGTGATGACATCCATTTGGTTTGGTTTTGTTTTGGCGACAAGCTCGGTGAACCAAGCCGCGTCGAAGAAGCCTCCTGGCGCGAGTACAAGCGGTGCTGATCCTTCTTCGTAGGCTCTGTCAACAATTTGATTCAAAGTGACCACATCCGCTGAATATTGGTCGGCATCAATTCGTGCTCCAACTCCAGTGCCGCTGAGTTCGTTTCCTACAGTTAGAGCAGATTAATTAAGTTCCCAAAACACCTGTACAAAAGGTACTGCTTAGAAAGATTGATTGTCAAGCAAAACTTTGGATAGTGAAGTGCAGGATGTTTCCAAAAAGTATCCCTTTTGAACATTGACGCGTGAAGAAAGCCAGGGTAAGCATCATTTATGATCATACCCTTGCTCTTCACAAGTGATGATAGCTAAGCATTACCTAATCGATGCCGACATTTTTGTCTGGGTTTTCTTTTGCTCAAACCTATATGGATATGTTTTATTCATACTTAACAGGATGTCTTTCTTTCCTGCCTAAATTAACTTCAGAACAATATTGTAGCAAAAGAAACAGAGTTGCTTTAGTGAGGATATGTTTGTATAAAGATTATGTTGCTGCACATACCAAGCTCCCAGCCATGCATATCATATCCCTTGCTGACAGTGTAGCGAATGAAAGACTCTGCATTGGTGGAATCCCACGGCCCTCCCAAAGAGCCATCTGGCATTGGAACACGGCCATTCAGAGCATTCAACCCAAAGATGATCTGTGCACTGCAATCACCCAAAAATAAAGTGAGTCCCTAAAATCCAAACATTTTATCTTTATTGATTTATTTATCGTTTTGGTACTGATTTGATGCTTTTAATTACAGCAAAAGAAAATACCCAGATTTATGGAAGAACACATTGAGCTCATCCCATCTGTGCATCGGCAGGCAACCCTGTGTGAACCCGAACATCGCCGACGAGTTCTTGGCGAACGGAAGGCACGGCTCCCCGGTATTGCCGGTGCCATAGACCAGGAGGTCCTGCAGGGAGCCGCCGAGCCGGAGCTTGATAGGGGAGAACGCTGTCAAAAGAAGAAGAAAATCGCCGGAATTAGTCGGTGCCGTGGAGCTCACTCAAAAGAGATGCCATGATCTTCCTTCTTTTTTGTTTTTGATTGATGATGGATATGAGTACCAGCATTCATGAAAGCGAAAGCGGTGGCCGTGGCTTACCTTTCACGGCGTTCAGCAGGATTTTGCTGGAGAGATCCTACAGGGAGGAAAGCATTCATGGCAAATGTCAAATCACATAATCATTTTTGGGACGCATGAGTGGATTCTCAGAAGAAATTAAAATAGATTTCACATGGGACGATTTATTTCCCGCGGAAACCGGAAACACAATATCGGCGCGCGCCGAAATGAATTGAATTATTGCGAGTACTGCTACGGAAATTTTGTTAATCTTGAGTGAAGCCTAACCATTTGGTTAAGAAGGACGATTAGAGTTTATTATTAGTGGCCAGTAGGCACTAGGCTTTTTGCATTTGCGCATGATTGGTACGGCCAGAACGGGAAATTTGGCCGACTGAGTTCTTATCCGTTCCAACACACCTTCTCCGTGCCGTTGCCGACACGCAGAAAAACAATCAGCCAAACATCCTCGATAAACGCTGCCATGTTCTGCATATTCTACAGCCGAGTTCGAAAACCGAATGTTTGAAGAACACTCGAATTTGGCAAGTTTTAGTTTCAAAGCTCACGGAAAACAAATTACCAAAAATAATAAGCTCCTTAATTCAAAAAAAAAAAGTTACTGGGAAAGAGAGGTGACGTCAGTCCGGCAAGTACCAGGTTGAGGAGGGATGCGCGGCCCCATGCGCAGGTGCCGTAGTCGCACTTCTCCGGCGGCCACCAGTCCAATGTCGCGCACACGAACGCCTCGTCCGTCTCCGCCACCGCCGCCCGCGCGTCCACCGTCACCGCCTCGCAGACTCCCCCGGCGGCCGGGGCTGCGGCGGCAGCGGCCGTGCTCTCTGCGGCCGAGGAGCCGTCGAGCGAGAAGACGAGGCAGAAAAGGCAGAGCCCGACCACCCGCAGCAAGAACCCTACCGCCATCGCCATGCCGACGAACCGAGAGCCGCTGAACCAGAGGGTAGAGACAACCGCAATGCTCCTTGCTTCTCGCCGCCGCCTGCTATGCTACGCCATGGATGGCATGGAGCGGACGAAGCTCGGTGGGGACTGGAGGGAGAGCTCACGAGAGCAGCTGGTCTGGCGTGGTGGTTTCTTGGGGGGAAGATGGAAGATATTAATGGGCTTGCTTGTTTGGTAGGGGGAAGCTCGGAATCTTTATATGGTGGAAGGAGGGAGCTCAGCTCGGGCAGAGCAGGTTGGCAACAGAGCTGGAGCACAGAGCACTGGCCATTTGGGTAGGCAGAGCAGAGTATTATACTGTACCCAAAACTTCAGGTATTTCAGGGAGTATTATTATACAGCAATGGCACAGTACCTCTTGTAGGGTTACACTTGTTCTCTTGCACCGTTCACGTGTCGTATATGCATATGCCGTAGCTAAGCTTATCTTTGGTGCTTTATTGGTCTCGTGAACAAAAAAGAAAGCTTTGGTGCTTAGTGCAATTGTGTAATTAAGTAAGTACTACTATACTAGTAGCAATGATATGAAACAAAATGGTTAAATGAGCTGGAGAAAAATCACGGGTAATACTTAAGAGGGTTTCTTCTTCTCCTCCTTCTTTTTGGTGTCTTCATGCAAGTGGCTCGATCGTATCATGGTCCATGGACAATGCCACCTCTTTTGACGAAGCTGCCTTTTGGAGCTGGAAAGCTCGTCTTCTCTCGCCGGCGGCGGCGGCGGTGAGCAGAAAGGTTCTAGGAAGGAATCCAAATCCGCCGTGCTCTACAGCTAGCTGCACGCATGTACTTATCTGCGGCCTCTGCGGCTTAATCGTAGTTTATCCGGTAAGAAACACTGCTACGATCCTCGCCATGCCGTCCGTCCAGAAAGGAATCAGGTTTTGGTGTGCGGAAATGATACAACGGTCCATCACCAGCTACACAGTGGGTTGTCCTATTCTTCTTCTTTTTCGTTTTGGAATTTTAGTACTCCCTCCCTTCACAAATAAGTGTCTCAAGTCTCTAAAAAAAAAGATATATCTAAATAGACTATCTAGATATATCTTTTTTTAGACTATCTAGATATATCTTTTTTTTTAACTTGAGACACTTAATAAATTTTGAATATCTATGGATCCAACCCGCATTACTAAAGTGTGATGACGAGTGTCATGGACTAATAATCCATGGCATGAAATTTTACGATTTCTTCTGAATTTAGAGAGACTCAATTTAATGAATGGTTTTAAGTGCCAGTGTACAAAATGGTAATGACCTTAGACACCGTAAAGCAAATATAGCTGGAATTTAATGCAATTATATTCACAATGACATACATGGAAATTGTATAACCACTTACATGAGATTTTGTTATTTAGCAATTATTTGTTAAGTGTAATAAAAAACTATAGTAAGGAATATAAATATATATATTAAGTCTTAGTGCACGTTCAGAAAGCCTCTGCTCTTCCGATAATAGACTTGCTCCACTTGAGGCTTAGGAGCGTAGGAGGTACTCATTATGTTTGGGTTTCCGTAATGTATACATTACCTAAACCATAACATTATATTAATATAAAACAAGTTTACAGTTATGTAATTTTTGGTTGCATGTGAATTACTATCTTTCAATGGGGGGTAAGGATCGATGGTCATCCTAATGGGTGTAACAATGTAAAACATGTTGGATATGTGGATCTTCAAAAAGGAACACAAACATGTTACTATTAAGAAGTTCAATATACATGAGTCTTGTCGAATGCTTCCAAAGGTCATACCGGTAATTCTCAGATCTTGGGAAACATTTTGCCAATACCGTGCATAAACTCAAAAATAGAATCCACTCCTGGTTTTTCGATACGACTGTTCGGCGCAACTTGTTCGAATGTTTGCAACCGAGGTTGCTTCGTTGGTAGAGCTTTGCCAAATACCAAACCTTATTCTTGTCTATCCACTATCGTCCCACATATGGCTGGGCCACAACGGGACGTACACCTGCTCCGTCCAACAGACAGCGTTGGTGCACTAGCATCGTCGTCTGGTTCGTCTTTAAAACTCAGAATCTGCGGCGTCGGGTTACTGTAACCGCTGCATTCTACAACCTTTGATCCGTCAGCCTGTCAATTCCTTCAGTAGTTTGTTTATCAACTATTACTTTCTGAAGTAAGTTTATTCTAAAAAACTTTCTGAAGTAAGGGATAGAGTGGAGAGAGCAAGAAGATTAGGTATCTAATGATGGACTCGTAAGGCTTTGTTTCAGGCAGATCAAGGCTTCGTTACGTGACCATGACTATGGCCAGAATTTTCCCATTTCCTTGATCGAAAGTGACCTGTTTTGTGCTAAGATTCAGATGGGATTGTCCAGGCAAGCCACGGAGAAATAGAAGTGGACGAGACAGAGCCGGCAGAACATATAGGCACGAGAGCATTCACGACACTTCAGCCGAAACTGTCATAGCATTTTACTGATAGTAATCCTTACTGTGGAGAGTGGGACGTGCCTACTGTCCCATGATAATTGCTGTCAAATTGGTGCGACCAGTAATTCAGCTGTGGCATCACTGATCCCACTGACTGGAGCATGACCATTCTGATTAGGGTGGGTCTTGCTGAGTTCAGTTGAGGGCTTGATGCGATATATGCAGCCTGTCCTTTTTGGAGATGCATGGGTACAAACCTCGATCAGCATCAGCTTGTTGTCACCAATAATGCATGGCACGAGGTATTTTCCCATGTGCGACTTGCGTGCATCAGATAGCCCATAGACTAGAGTTACTATATATGCATGTGTTATGTGATGTGCATGATTGGGCTAACCAGCTAGCACTAGCAATCACGCAAGTTTATGCTTCATTTTCGGATTATCCAACATATTAATGCGTATAGTGCACATATAAATGTACTGTACGTGCATCCTTTTTTTTGTGGCAAAGAAAAAAGCATACATGCATAGTCTTCACAGACGAAGATGGCGAAACGAACATGCCATCTGCAAGACCAGTTTATCTACACGTAGAAGAAACCACCAACAATGTATGTTTCCATGCAACAATGTGCATAGCACTTTTTAACATGCATCATGTTTTGCTTCGCTTGTTCGGCGAGAGAGAAGAGCATAGCCCCATAACATAACCAAATGATCAAGTGTAAGTGATAGATAGATAGGGTTTGGTTGGTTGGTTGGTTTGTTAGAAGCCATGGCGAAGTTGACGCACCACCAAACGAAACTCAGCTCGATCATGGGCTCGTGGCTCCCCGTCACATCAGGTAGATGTTGCCTGCAGCGGGCCGGAGGCTAGCAAGAACAGGAGGTCCATCCAGATATGTGCACGCAACCGGTACCAGTATCAATCTTTTTTTGAATCCGGGCAGGAGGCTTGCCTTTTTATTGATATAGAATAAGTGAATTGGTCAGTTTATAAGGAAAACTGACCGAAAACCGAATACAACAACGCAACACACCACGCCGGCCCCGAGACCACGCACCACACAAGTCGACGGCCCAACCGCCCAAGCAGCCAAGGCCGACACCCTACTCCTCAACGCCATAGCGGAGGTGAAATCCGGAGCCGCCGCTCCGACATCCACGCTGACCACGGGCCACGCACCACACAGGTCGACGACGAGACCGCCCAAGCAGGAAAGGCCGACACCCTCACACCTCAACGCGACGCAGCGGAGGCAAGATCGGAGCCGCCGCTCCGACATCCACGCCGGCCCCATGCACCACCTAGCCGAAGACGAGAAGATCGTCGACGCCGACCATCGAAACAATCCACAATCCCTCTGACCGGCGAACATCCAAGACGAGGCCCCAAGAGGAAAACGACTGTCAGCCGCCCTCGCCCGATCCATGAAGGATCAAGAGTTTCCCCCGGAAGTTCCGGGCGTAGGAGTGAGAGCACCGCCACGACAACGCCTTCAAGAAGGAAATGACACTCGGGGGCGTCACCGTTGCCTGTCCTGGTCGATAACCAAAGCAAGGTTTTCACCCGGCGGAGAAACACGAACCGCCTGCCCGCCCACACGGGGACCGACCAGCACACCCCGCAGACCCACACGCAGACACCGCCAGCCCCGCGCGCTCGACGATCCACGGCCAAACAGAGCTAGGCGCCGGGTCTAGGTCCGCCTCACCCTGAGCCACCTCCTAGCTCAGCGCGACGTCGCCGCCAAGTCCAGGGCCGCCGCCCCGGCTTCCAAGTGCTGCAGGACTTCTTCACGCCCAGCCACGCTCACGCATGGCCTCTCCCGAAGCCGACTCGACGTGCCGGAAAAGGGAAGCCAACCGGGATGCCTGCACCTCCCGTCAGCGCGCTGCAGCCCCGCACGCCCAGCCGCACGCAGCCGGCCGCCTCCACGGAACGCACCATGGCGTAGCGCAGGAGGAAGCCGCGCACAGCCCAGCCCGCTCGGCCCATCCAGGCTCAGATCGGGCCCTGATCGTGCTGCTGCTGCCGGCGGCGAGCAGAGAGGCCGCCGACGCCCAACCGCACCACACCGCCGCCACCACTGCACCCCGCCGCCCGACGCAGCACCATCCTGGCCGCCATGCGCAACGGAGAGAAGCGGAGACGCCGACCGCTCCCCAGCACGTCCACCGCGAGGTCGCCCCCAGACACCACCCTTGGCAGCGGGGGCCGTCGCCACCGCGGCGAGGCCAGCGGCAGCGACGGAGGAGAGGCGACGCCGGGGGGGGGGGGGGGGGCGGCGGCGGCGCGTGCTAGGTTCCCCGAGTCGCTCAGAGCAAGCGACGCGAGGGACGGTACCGGTATCAATCAACCGTATGAGTGGAGGGAAGAGTCTACCTGGTGCTCCCTCTGGCCATTTTTACTCCACATATTAGGTTTCTTATGTTGGTAACGAGATCATGCTAGGTATGGAGATATCTGAGAATGATACTCGGACACGCTAAGTATCGCCATGACAAAGGGTTTAAGACTAGACGTCCAGGTTCGATAGATGAAAGTCATTCGTTATATCACAGGGATTAATTCATGGGGTTCAGGCCTGCGAGTTAGTCGTCGATCATAGAGGAGTCTTGATCGTACCTGTTATTATATCGAACCGCTAGGGTAACACACTTAAGGGGTTTCGACAAGACAACCGGAAAGGAAAGAGATCACCGGGAGCGTCCCGGGAGGGATCCGATGGAGATCGGGCAGCACCGAAAGAGTTTTCGGAGCTAGGAAAAATTATATATATTATGTTTGATATTAATTAGTGTAATTAATATGCAAATATGATTTTATATATTTATTTTCGAATTTTTAAAGGCTGGTTTCCGTAAATGGGCCTTCTGGTGGAAAGAAGGCCCATGAGGGGGGGGGGGAGTCCCCCCAGGGCTTCGGATTGAGGGAGGGCCGGCCTAGGTGGGCCAAATGGGGCCCACCTAGGGCCGTCGCACCCCCTTGGCCGCACCAGGCAATGGGGGATAGTCCCACATTGCCTGGCTGGCAAGGTTGCCCCCCCCGGGAGCCTTTATATAGAGGGGCACCCCTGGCCTTTTAATTCACCAATTAATTCCCAAATTCTCTCTCGATCTCGTGATTCCCATTGTTGGAGTCGCGCCGAGTAGAGGAGGGGGATCTCTTCCACCATAGCCCGCTGCCGCGCTGCTGGTGTTCCGGTCCAAGTCTTCTGCTGCTCGTCCTGGACTGGAGCTTCGAAGGCCGTCGTCTCCACCGTATGTGTGTGACGCCCTACGAGGTGCTGCTCTAGCGGTACTCGGAGGCCTACTTCCTCCTCCCGACCTCGGGGTCATCTTCGTTGTTTTCGTCGCGCCGAGTTCTTCGCGACCTAGAGGTCGGCTACGTCGTCTTCGTCGTCAACGCTTGTGCGGGAGCGTAATCCCCGCTATTCGGTCTACGAGGGTATGTATTCCGATCTCCGCCGTACTTTTATATCTGCATAGTGTAGATCTTGGCTAGTTTAAGGATATCGTTGCTAGGAAATTTTTGTTTTATGCACACGATCCCCTTCAGTCATCATGATGCTATGCGTCACCCTCACTGGCGTGATGCGATGGAGACCGAGTTCCAGGCGCTTCAGCGTAACGAGAGCTGGCAGCTGGTTCCACCTCGTCCTGGTCTTAATCTCATCGACTGCAAGTGGGTTTTCAAGACCAAGCGTCGTTCCGATGGCTCTATTCAGCGCTACAAGGCGCGTCTTGTGGCCAAGGGGTTCAAACAACGTTATGGTCTCGACTATGAGGATACCTTCAGTCATGTTGTCAAACCTACCACTATTCGGCTCTTGCTCTCACTTGCGGTCACAAATGGTTGGCATCTTCGTCAACTTGATGTTCAAAATGCTTTCCTCCATGGTGTTCTTGAGGAGGAGGTCTATATGCGGCAGCCACCAGGGTTTGTTGATTCTACTCAGCCACACAGTGTCTGTCGTCTGGTCAAAGCTCTCTATGGACTTAAGCAGGCGCCCCGTGCCTGGCATGCTCGTCTGGGAAGTGCTCTTCGGGATCATGGCTTTGTTCCTTCCACTGCTGACACGTCTCTGTTCATGCTTCGTCGCCCGGATCTCACCATGTATCTTCTGGTGTACGTCGACGACGATATTATTGTGGTGAGCTCTTCGCATTCTTCTATTGATCGTCTTGTTAATGGATTACAGTCTGAGTTTGCGGTCAAGGATTTGGGCTCTCTGTGATTCTTTCTTGGGATAGAGGTCTCTGACGTCTCTCATGGTCTGGCTCTCACTCAGAAGAAGTATGCTCTTGATCTTATTCGCCGCGCCAGGTTGCTTCAGTGTGCATCGGTGTCTACTCCGATGTTGGCGAATGATAGTTTGTCTGCCGCTGTTGGGGACCCTCTGCCGGCTGACGAGGCTACTGAATATCGCAGTATTGTTGGTGGTTTGCAGTACCTCCTTCTCACACGCCTTGATCTCTCGTTTGCAGTTAATAAGGTGTGTCAGTATATGCAGACTCCTCGGCGCCCTCACTGGTCTGGTGTTAAGCGCATTCTTCGCTATCTCAGCTCGACCATCTCTCATGGCCTTCATATTCGACGAGACCCCTCGAGTCTGTTGTCTGCCTTCTCTGATGCGGATTGGGCTGGGGATCCTGATGACAGGCGATCTACGGGGGGGACATGCCATCTTTTATGGTCCTAACTTGATCGCCTGGAGTGCTTTGAAGCAAGCCACAGTGTCACGTTCCAGTACAGAGTCTGAGTACAAGGCCCTTGCTAATGCCACTGCTGAGCTAATCTGGGTATAGTCTTTGCTTCAGGAGCTAGGAGTAACACACGATCGATCACCTGTTCTATGGTGTGATAACATTGGCGCCACATACTTATCATCTAATCCTGTCTTTCATGCTCGGACAAAGCACATCGAGATTGACTATCATTTTGTGCGAGAGCGAGTTGCACAAAAGTTTCTACAAATCAAGTTCGTCTCTTCGAAAGATCAACTTGCAGACATCTTCACCAAGCCGTTGTCTTTTCCACTCTTTACGGCATGTCGGCGCAATCTCAGCCTTCTTGATACGGCTAAGATTGAGGGAGGGTGTTAGACATAATTAGTTGTTCATATTCTAATTATGTCCTTGTACTTTGTAACTATGTAATCATCTCCTTTGTCTATATATAATACAACACCAGCCACGTACGTTGTACGTTGAGCAATCCATACCGAGTACCTCTCTAGGTTTAGGTTTTACACACATTGCCATATCATCATTGTACGCACTATAACTTGCAATAAATATATGTCCAATAAATAGGGGTAAAGAAACATGCCAATGTTCAATTTATGCTCTTGAAGTTTCTATAAATATGCTTAGCCAATCGTACACTCAAATCTACTGTCGGAATAGTGAACTTAATATTTGGATCACAAAAAGTATCGCACCACAACTGAGTCGGAAGCACTGTTAACACTAAAGTCATGCTCCAAACCCACAGATAATGGCGCTGCATTTTACTCGCTTACGACAAGTCCACAATGACGATCGTAAGTGTACTAATTCGAGTCAAAACTAAAATGCATCAACTAGGACTGTATGTTATAGCACGAGAACGGAAAGAACATTGAACCCCTGGCCTTAATAAAATGTAAGCAATCATGAGAGTGCACATATCTAGTTGGTGCGACTGCTACTCTACCTAATTAACTCTGACAAAAGTAAAAGAAAAAAGCTATAGGGATTGTAGCATCCACCTGACCTTGATTGTTTAGGATGAACACCACTATCATGAATTTTTTAAATAATTAGTTGGTGGGAAGTTGACTGCCTCATCATGCAACTGCTACACACCTCTAGTCCCTCTTTCAAAGCGAAAGCACCATGACAATTGTTCACTTGGATCGAAAAAGGCACCATAATTCACAACCTTGTCAGTTAGACAAGCAAGGCAAAAGCACCATAATTCGAAAGTAACACCAATACCAATTATATACTAACCTTTTTGGTTAGACATTTAGGACAATCCGGAGGCATGAACTGAGGGGCCTTGTCTTCTTGGCAAGTAGCAAACCATTGATCTCCACTGTGGCCTTAGTTATAATATTAGCTAAAATGTGTTGGAAAAGAGGCAATTATTCTGCATTTTGTAAACTAGCTTGGAGAGGAGGTAGCTTATGTTTGCTAGTGTCAAGGCTCTGGGATAGACCTAGAGACTTTTTAAGTGACAATGATGGGCTCAATTAGTGTTATCTGGAGCGTCTCATTCATGACTCTTCACTAAAGGTTAAACTTAGGCCTGCACAATTTATAGTTAGTAATTTCACTTCCGACCATAACATCGCATATTCGATGCTGGAGCAGCTGCCACTGGTAATACTGAGTGATATGATCGTGTTAAGCGGTTTATATGCTGTTTCGGAAGAAGCGTCAGTTTGCTAACTCTATTGTTAGAGCCATGCGTCAGTTTCCCAAATACTGGATGTGGATAACACCATGAGAATGGAAACAGTATTGGACCTATGTCTTTATAAAACATATGCAATGATGACAGTTAGACCAAATCTAGTTGTTGCCGCTACTACTGATCTAATTAATTAATAATTCTACCAAAAGGAGAAGACCAGGGTTTGTAGCATCCACCTGACCTTGCTTGTTTAGGATACACACGAGGATTAAAGATTTCCAAATAATTAGTTGGTGAGAAGTTGACCACCTCATCATGCAACTGCAACACCTCGAGTCCCTCTTTCAAGCGAAAGGACCATAATTTACATGTTTTGAAAAAGGCGCCATAATTTATAACCTTTTCTGGTTACACAAGCAAGGCCAAAAGCACCATAATTTTGAACTAATTGCTATTTGTAAATACTAAACCTTTTGGTTAGACACTTGAGTCAATCTAGAGGCAAGAAATAAGGGCCCTTGTCTTGCCAATTGTCATCTCCATGTTGACCTTTTTGGTGGCAACTAGCAAATCATCTCCACAGTGGCATTACCTTAACAGTGAAATGTGCTGGAAAACAGGTGATTATTCTTCAAATTCCAGACTAGGAAAGGTAGGAGCTAGCTTCTGTTTATTAGTGTAAAGCGTAATGGGGTTAGCCTAGAGGCTCTCTTTTCAAGCCGCAATGATTGTCTCAAGTATCTGGGGCACCTCATTCTACAATGCTTCTGAAACTAAATGTTAAAGCTTGCACAAAATTATTGGTTAAATCAGCAGGCATCCCCTACTAGATGCTAAATCAGTTGGCAGTACTGATTACTTTGATTTGGTAAGCCAAATGCTTAACGCTACCGTTTCAGAAGAAGAAGAAAAAAAGGTACACAAGAAATGTAACCGGGGACAAACCACGGGACAGAAGACAAACATCAGAACAACCTCGAAAGCTTCGGTTTGTAACTTTGTGGAGCTGCTTGGTTTTTTGCTCGTTCCAAGAAGACAAGGGGATGCATTCACCTGATTGTACCTGCCGATTGACATATGGAGATAAATTTTTTTTTGAAAGATCCAGCAATTGCTAGCTTTCGATTAATTAGTAGGTAGAATATGTACATAGTGGCTTTGCGGCCAAGGAATAACTGAAAAGAAGTTCAGAGAAAAAAAGGCCTAGAAAAGCCTCAAGCAGAAATCTCAAGGAGGTTCCCAAAGCAGCCGCCTCAGCTTCTTCGTACCTGCGTTTGCCCAGGCCTTAGCATCCTCCTGTAGCGAATTTAGAAGGTGGCGAAGATTGGAGGCCTTCTCCTCGAACACGCGGCTGTTACGCTCTCGCCATATGCCCCAGCATACCAGGGTTAGGAGCGAACTGATGCCTTCCCTCTGTTCTGGCGTGGCCGCAGCGGTTATCGTGTCCCAAACCTACGTGATGCGGGTTCGAGGAGAAGGCCTAACAGATTTCCGACACTCGGATCTACTCCCTCCGTTTAAATTTAGATGACTTGCTAACGTGAGTCCTCTAAATCCGAACGGAGGGAGTAGTAAATTTGGTTAGACGACGAGTAATCGAACAATCCACAAGAGTGGGATCCGTCCCTTTTAAATCATTCCGTTATTGATTTTCTACCTAAAAAGTCTACATTGCCCACTTTAAACCAATGGTTAGATTTTGATTCATACTACTCACCTCCGGTGTGGGTAGTAAAAGGTACCGTAAAAATTTCCATTGTATAACATTATGCCTACAAAATATGAGGGTTTCATTCTTTCGGAGACAAGGACGAGCTTTTTTCGGCGATTTATTGCTTAAATGATTAAGCGTTTACACTCAGCCTCTGCATAACTAAGATGCACACAACTTCCCACAGTACATAATTCAAAACTGAATATCCGTGTATTACATATCATATCATGATAAGAAAATGCAACTACGCCGGAAAGATGGTGGCTCGATCCATAGATTATGCTGTCACCCATGATGGGAAAAAGTATCCCTCGCCGTGGACTCCAACAGTGCACAGACCTCCATAAATAGGTCTCGGTGCTCCACCCGCTGAAGAGACGACCATGAACGGAGTGTACCGGTACACCGGTAGATGACCTGTAAGGGAGAAGACAATTTATCGTTAAACACTTTATCATTTCTATATAGCCATAGTGACCAAATGATGGCAAGTGCTCCCACCCGACAAAGATGAGCTAGTGGTTGACTGGCTGCAATGTTGGCTTGTGCGGTTAGTCGGTTAGCATGGGATGCCCCTATTTTTGGAGTGACGGAGAGATAAACATGACAGCAATGTAGCTTCGGCTCCTAAAAATAGGACTGCATTTCCCCCCAAAAAAGATTGTAGTTTGCCCCCAACAAGATGGCGTTCACGGTTAAACATGAGAGGTTAACATGACAGCAATGTAGCTTCGGCTCCTAAAAAAGATTTCGTTTAACTTCTAATCAATCATATCGTTACATCGAGCGCTGACAAGTTCGCACACATACAAAACCTTTCAAGATCATTGCCCAGACTTCGAACAGCGCGTGCTGCGAACGGCACTCAAGCGCCGGCGCCCGCTCCTGGTCCTCCTCTCCTCGGAGAGCTGCCTGGCGAAGCCGGCGAGGGCGTCGGCGTTGCTCCCGGCCCCCTGCACCTCCTCGTACCTCCCGGTCTCCACGTTCACCCTCGACACGCGCTGAGCCAGCATCCGCTCGCCAATCCCGACGAGCTCCCTCATGTTGTCGGGCGTCGCCGCGTCCACCGTGGCCGCTGCGCCCCGGAGCGAGTTGTCCTGGATCCGGAGGTAGTTGCCGTCGCTGTGCAGCGACTGGAAAAGCACGGCGGCGTGAATGTCCACCAGGTCGGAGCTTGCCGCCATGAAGATGTCGATGATGGGCGCCATGCCCTTGTTCCGCAGCCACCGGATGATGCCCCACCGGGAGCACTGCTTCGCCGTGTACAGCCCCTGGTCGGACGTCGAGCCGGTGCCGATGGACAGCACCAGGAACTTGCCGCAGTCCGACGGCTTCACCGGGTACAGGTTCTCCTTGTCCTTGCAAATCATCTTCTTGGTGATTTGCGTCATCGTAACCATCGTCTGCATTATTGTTCAACACGCCACTACTCACGCCTTTTGCACTCAAGCAGCATATCTGAATATACACATCAGACGGTTAAATAACTTACCGGATTGTTGGCGGCAACACCGCCGTCGATGAGGTTGTACTCGCGCGTCTTGCCGTTGTCGTCTGCGGTCTGGAAGTAGTATGCAGGGAGGTAGGTGGGAGCCGCGGAGGTGCTGATGCAGACGTCGGCGAGCAGAGCGTTCTTCAGAGGCATGCTCCTGGCCTGCATATGATCGATCCATGTTTACGGCCAGATATCGGTATTGGTCGATCGTGGATCGATAAAATCCTTATATAATTAGTTCGCATAAACTAGCGTACGCACATCGTACGTGGAGAAGATGATGGGCTGGAGGAGCCTGACGTCGAATGTGGGGATGACGACGTCGGTGAGTGTGTCGCACATCCTCGTCTGGCCGAGCATCTTCCTGATCTTGCCGTGAAGGTACCTGCCGCTGTACCGGGGCCGCCTCAACGACGCGATCACAGCCGCTAGTGCGCTCCTCCTGACACAACTAACAATTCATCAATCAGTCAAACACCAAATTGAACTCGCATAAAATCCATGAGATTGTCAGATGTGTGATAGATAGAGAGACGGACTCACGTTTGGGGGAAAATGTATGGGCCGTTGTCGAGGTAGAAGCGGTTGATATCCTTGGCGGCGAAGAGCGGGCGCCTGTGCTCGCCGGGCGTGGTCAACATGGCGGTGATGAGCCCGCCGGTGCTGGTCCCGGCAATGTAGTCGAAATAGTCCGCCAGCCGTGCATCCGGCCCGTCGAGCTCTTGTAGCTTGGCTTCGAGGAAGGCGAGGATGGTGCCCGGGATGAGGCCACGGATGCCGCCGCCGTCGATGGTTAGGACCGTCACCCTCTGCCCCGGCGCCACTGGCTGGCCAACGACGCTGCCTGCCATCGCCCTCGTGCTGCACGACTCACAGGGACGCCGGCACGCGTAGCTCGCCATCCATGGACGTATTCCAACGTGCTCGTGCCTCCGATCAACCTCTGTTGCAATTGCAACCCAATTTACGGTACCTCGGTCGGCAATCAAGACGGAGAAGAATGGGCAATGAAAATCGACCTCGCACAAGAGGTTAACTGCACCGGTTGATGTCAATAATCATCGAATGATTGCTAGTGAGATCTTGGGAGGAGAGCGAGTGGCTGCAATGTTGGCTGCGCTATTTTTGGAGTGATGGGGAGGGCAAAGTGTTGCACGCAAAAAAAAAACTTTGAATGGGTTAGCTGAAAAAATGCAGTAGAAGAAGGAATGCAGGACATGTGGCTCTGCTTCCAGATGCATGCTGCTGCCTTCTCAACCGGTGGCTCACGGGACCTGTGTAATGTAAACGAGACTACCAACAAATGTTGTAACTAGAAGGAAGTGAGACAAGTGAGCAACAGCAGCATTTTAGTATGTTCATAGATCTTGATTTTCTAAGAGCTTCTATCTTCAAAGATCAAATCAGATTATATAAAAATCTGCTCGAGTGCATTAGACCGTGAGTAAAAGAACCACCGTCGATATGATTAACAGTCCTCCCTAACTCAGATCAGGCAGTACAGAAATTAGCAAATTGTATCACAGATGCTTGCACAAAATGTGAAACAGTAAGCAAGAGGATTGTTGGAGAATAAAAGGATTGCAATACTTACTGTTAGTAATCTTCAGAACCAAAATCATCCAAGGAGCCTGTGACTGCCTCGTTGTGGTTCTTTAAAGTTCCATAAAAAATTCGCTTTTCTTAGATGATTCGCTGGAAATCATCAAGTTCCAGCGAGGTTTCTTTGATGATCGGGTGACATTTCAATTTTATTTTATGATTGACTAGAAAAAATTCGTTTTTTCCAGTGAGGTTTCAAACAGCGAAGGAAAAGGATGTGTGCCCTCCTCAACACATTATGTTTCAAACAGGGCACCTTGGGACAAAGAAAACTCGCAAGAACAGTCACACAGATGGAACAAGAAATAAGAAAAACACTGACTAACTTCCTTGAATTTCATGCAAATTACTTATTTGCAGGAATATCATTTCGAATTAACTTCACAGAACACCACAAAAAAAAGTAAGAATTAACTTCACATGAATCAGTTTAAATAATTTGAAAGGAATCATTGCGAAGCAAAGACAACCAAAGAAACTTGCTTCCAGGTTTGATCCAGAAAATTACAAACCGGTTAGGACGATCCATGGGGCCTAGTTTAGACTATCAGCATAAAAAAAATCTCAACGTGAAACAAAGCTGGGTCCAAGACAGCATTTTAAAAATCTGCCAATTTCATGATACCAGTCCCATTTCCCGTAAGCACACAACAAGATATATGATAGAGATTTCGAACGCAGACATTACAATCGTTGTTAAGAAATTCAAACTGGTGCAATACCCCTTAGTTCTCACGTTTCACCAATCCATGATACAGTCTAGTGAACTGGTATAAATGCTCGACAAGGAGCACAGTATGTCGCATACATGAATGAAATCAAATGAAGCTAGGGTGGACAGGTCCCTTCGACAGGCCAAGGCGAACCTCCATCCCATGGTGCATGTCCGGAATACGAAGGCTGTCAGAGTCTTGGGGCACTGCAAAGTAGCCAAGGAAAGTAGAATGTTAATGCACAAACTAAAAGCATTTCTAGCAATAGAGAAAATGATTAGTTGTAACTTGCAACGACAAAAGTGGAGAGGAGAACTTACAAAGCAAAAACTAAAGACATTTCTAACAACATAGTAAAGGGTTAGTTTGAACTTACAACAAGAAAGTGGGCGTGCAAAGCTACCGAAGCAGAATTCAAATGGTAAGCGCCAATGATACCACTAATGGACAAGAAGCAGGCCTTGCCACATAAACCGTGCCAAAGGAAGCTAGTTATACTAACGGTCACAAGCTTGGATCATTTAGAGCGACAAAATTGTGAAAAGCTTTGGATGTTTGTTGTTAAATAGATTCCTTCAGAAAACATTTCGAGTAGTTACTTACCATATAATGATAAAATTATTGTCACCTCTCTGAATATATCATACAGCACAAACTATGTATTACTTGGCAGTAGCTAGACGGAAGTATGTGGGGAACACAGCCATTTTAAAATATTCATAAACTTGTTTTTTCAAGAACTTCCATCTTCAAAGGCCGCCAGCTCAGATGATTTGCTCAAGTGCGTACGACCGTCAGCAAAAGAACTACTGCCGAGACAAAGCTTAAGAGAGTTGAGAGATAACAGTACTCCCTAACTCGGATCAGGCAGTACATATACCAGAAATTAATTGCAGAAACACTTGCACAAAATTGTGAAACAGCAAGCAAGAGGATTGAAGGAAAACAAAAGGAAAATAAATACTTACTGTTAAGATAATCTTCAAACCCAAAATCATCCAAGGCACCTGTCATTGCCTCATATCCTAGCATAGATGATGGCCCAGTACCCGGGGGCCTTTGGAACCTGTCAATACAGAATGCTGTCAGACAAACATTTTTAACAGATATCACATATTCGAATTTCCAGAAACCATTTGGAGACAAGTGCTTAGGATATTCGAAAATTAAATCTGGCAATACAGAATGCATCAGACAAAAGTTAATGCATATCACCTATTTTATTTTCCAGAAAGCCATTTGGAGACAAGTGCTTACGGTATTAAAAAGAAAGGTGGAAACAAGATAAGAGGTGCATCCTTACACTGCCCCTATTCTTGTACTTATTGTTCGTCACAAGGAAAATGTGAATAAGAAAAACCTCAAGATATGATTGTCCAATAAAAATAGAGCAAGAGATCCAGGTATTCCAAGTCATTCATTGTATTTCTATATGAACATTATCTTGAATATCATCCTATTGTAGCAACGCTTGCATTTGTTCTATGATACTTTTGAATATAGATACAATTAACCAGGTATCTTAAACACTCCTATGGAAGATTAACAGACGACCTCATGCAACAGTCACAGATTGCAACAATTCACTAACATAAGAAAGATACCTCTATTAAGTACTTATCTTGTTTATATGGTGGCAGGAAAAAGCACCACCAAAATCGGACCAAATGATAAACAAAACCATGATGAATAAAATGCATATGGAAATAAGAGCGCACTGCAATTGCAGTATAGGCAAAAGATTAACATCATTAAATTCTATTATAACTATTCGTAGAGATTGCCTAACAATCTGGTGCAAAACCCTATGAAAACGCCCATATTGGTAAGCCAGGTATCATCCACACAGTAGCTCAATTGCTGCCTAGTGCCTACTTCCAGCAAGACCCAAACCTAACATGAGTGAAACAGTTGACACACAGGATATCTATCTACCACTGCACAGGGGAAAGGTAGCACATCACTACCGACTACAAAAATAGTAACACATCTCGAGCTTGGAGCCCCCAAATTCCCATGGACAGTTCGAGCAAGACACACGATACGGCTAAATTCTCTGACGCGAACATCAGCTGGCAGGGGCTCCTCCAACTCACGTAAACGACATCAGAACCCTGTTTTTTCCGGGAGGGGAAAAGAGGATTTGGGCGAGCGAAGAGCAGCTACCTGGAGAGGATTTGGGCGTCGAGATCCTTGCGGATGTTGAAGGCGGATCCGTAGATGGCCTCCGTCCCGAACTTCTTCTTGTCGTCCCAGAACTTGGTCTCCTGCGCGCGCGACAACGGATTCAGCGTTAGGGTTTCGAGGTGCACGGGGAGATCGGAGGGGGGAGGGGGGCGGCGGTTACCGAGTGGATGGTGGCCTGGAGCGGGTGCGGCGGCGCGAGGTCGCCCTTGACGCTGTCGTTGACGCCGAAGCGGAGCACGTCGTGGGTCTCGCCGATCTCCTTCTTCGTCATCATGCCGCTGTTCGCCATCGCCGCTGCGGAGGTTTCTCTCTCTCTCCTCGGAAGTTCTTTCTTTGAGAAGACGAAAGAGAAGGGGCTTGGGTTTGGGCTCGATATATGTTTGCGAGACGCGACTAGCCTTCTAGGCTTTGAGCCGTGTCCGATTCGCTATCCTCCCGTTGGGCCGGCCCATCAGCCGATACTTGTATACTTCTTGTCCCTGTTGCGAGTAAAAAATCTCACTTGCTGATTTGAATTCAATCCGAGCTGGGAAAAAGAATACGTACTACACATAGACCTTTTTAAGAGACTTGAGACACTTATTTTGGGACGGAGGGAGTATTAGTTTTAAACAGAATTATAACTGCCTTTTTTTAAATTGAAATTTAAAGGTGGCGCAAACTACAGACCTTTCGGAGTAGAAAAATTAGGTTGAACAATAATAACAGTAGTAGTGCACGAAGCAACTCCTCAAGGGGCAAGAGAGTCTACAAATATCTGCAGGCCATGGTACAACAACGTGCATAGTAACATCGAGGTACAGTAGACGGCTGCGAAGAACACGACGGCAAGGTTCAGAGGATGCCATAGTTCCCAGATCTATACATACATACATGATGCATCTCGCATTTCATGCCAGTTAGACCAAAAATATCAGTTTCGACTTCCCGAGGATAAGTTCAGCAGCCGCAAAGCTCAAAATCATGAAGCTGGAGATCCATCCCGTTGTGCGTGGGGTAAAGGAATCGGAGAAGCTCTTGGGTTCCTGAAGCCCGTCTCCAGCTCATTGCTTCAGTAGGCAATCCTTGAAGCCCGTCTCCAGCTCTTCACGCTTGAGGTTCCTGCCGATGAACACGATCTTGTTGATGCGTGGCTCGTTCGGTTCCCACATCCTGTCGGGTGATCCCTGGAAAATGTCATGCACTCCCTACGGATGAAAAACAGGGATGCGGTTAGGTCGTATAAAATGCACATCGCTTAAACTTAAACACAAGGATAGCAGAACACCCAGCAATTTGCTCCATGGATTCTTCAGACATGTCAAAAAAATGTCCATTGACACTCTAGCATCTACAACATAAGCTTTGATAGAAACAAAAGACTTATAAAGATGACGAAGATGGTTATTGCTCGCAGAGGTGTAGGTACACTATAATCGCCGAGTAAAATAGAGAGCCATTTTTTTTACACCCGAGAGCCATTTTGAAGCGCCATGGTCATACCAAACGTTGAAATGGCAAATAACACAAAAGGAAAGACAGGCTGCTTTCTTTACAAAAGACTGACGCCTTACCTACCATCATATGATCTTATAAGATGTATTCAACATGACACAGGAAGAAATCATTATTTGTATTCACCAGCATAAATGGCAGAACAGAAAACTGAATAGAATTGCATAAACTATGAGCTAGAGTAGCAAATACCTGAAAGACAAAGCGTTGAGGCATTCCACTGACAGAGAGTAGCCCCTTCATTCGGTATATGTCATCACTGCGTTCCAGCAGCAGGTTCCCGAGCCACATGTCAGCCTGCAAGGAGTGCATGTAAAATGCTTGTCCCAATATACATAACCCCATCATGTGCAGGGTATTTCTTTTCAAATGCCTAGAAATTCATCTTAGCAATCTTGAGAACACATATAAATGCTTGTCGCAAATTTAAGTCTGACCTTTTCAAGATCCATCTCCCCTTCGCACACGATGCTTACAGAAGAAACACCAGGATCATGGGTGTGATCATGTGCATGATGGTCTACAAGAAGCAACCAAAGTTGAGTTCACTTCTTCATAATGCTGAGCTACTCCGTCCGTTTTTTAATATAAGATGTTTTAGCTATTGGATATGTTGTCTAGATACACACAAAATTGAGTGAATATGGACACTAAAATATATCTAGATACAAGTTTGGACATGTAAATGTGGAAAAAAGCTAAAACGTCTTATATCAAAAAACAGAGGTAGTATATGACAGCATTACTACCTTGACATTAGATATGACATACTAAGTTGACTACAGTTAGGTAAACATTAAAACTGTTCCATCTCTCCTTTTTAACAGCACCCAAGCCTTTTACGCTTCGTAATTTAATGGTAACCACATTTAGGGGTGTACTATGCTCACCATGTTTGTGGTCATGATCATGATGATGGTGATCGTGGTCATGGTCATGGTGATGTTCATGCTGATGTTCATGTTCATGTTCGTGCTCATCATGTGGCTCTTCAGTGACAGCACTCTCGATCCTGAAACATAAAGAAAATCCAGTTTCCTTTATGGTCAATGTTTCGTAAACTGAATAACTAGAGCCAAATTTGAAGGGAAAATAGAGAACAATCACTAGGTGTAGTATGCGTGCACTGCTCGGTGATTGCTAAAACCCAAGCAAACGCGATGATGACAGATTTGGCAAAGGAGAATTACAAGTACCTGCTCAAGCGTAGAAAAGTAATACATGGGATAGTGCTTCTATGCTATCCCAAACAATATATGTCCGCATTTAACCAATAACTAGTCTATATTTGATTAATCCAATCCATCTATATGTAGAGAAACTCAAAAATAACTAGAGGTTAAAGTGTGCGTATAATTTATTGATGATATAAGTTTATATCAATTCTAGAATCGTCCAATCGACAGTAATACCCTAGGCTGCACTGTAACCCATCAGAGGTCACATTGGCAGTAAAAAAAATCATCTCCGATGCTAGTAGACACAATATCCCCAGATCTAGCTACTATACCAATACATTGAGCATAATGTGTCATTTTTTATGGTTGAACAAATCATATCGTTCCGTCTACCTAACAAGTATGGATCTCTCAGTGTTAGCAAGAAGCTCCATGTGACTCATGTCTATCATATTCCAGTGTGCTTGAATCAAATAAATTGCAATATATGATGTGGTTATCTTGATGTCTTTCTTTCTTTTCCTTCAAGTTATAGGACTGCTGTAGGGGCATATAATCATCTGAAAGATGGCACTCTTTCCATGAAAGCAGAGGGTCCAAATAAAAGGCGATGAAAGAAAGGAACCTCTCCAAATCGAAGCCTCCAATTCCAAGCACATAATCCAAATCAACTTTACCATACTGAGCTCGTTTCAAATTAGCCATGCGATTGATACTCTGCGAGCGTGAAACATGATGTAAGGAACAACCACATGGCAAAGAAAGAGCAAACTGAATGTACTGTACTGACCCTTATACGCTCAATCAAGGAAGAAACTTCAGGCTCACTAACAAGGTCAGTCTACAAGAGAACAAGAAATTAGCTCTTATATCAGCAAGGATAAAAAACTAAGAAGGCCTAATTATTATACACAAACTAATATACCATTAACCTGCATGTATTTGGTTACAAAATCATTACCTTGTTAATGATAATTCTGTCAGCATATGCAATTTGCTGAACTGCCTCATTGACTATACCCTTGGGCTTTACTTCATCCAAATGCAACCTTGCATGCTTTGAATCTACTAGAGTAACAACACCATCCAGCTTGACATCATTAAAAACTGTATCTTCTGCGTAGAATGTCTGTATTATGGGTGCTGGATTAGCTAAACCTGAAACAAGATACAGGCAGAGGGTGAGAGAACTTCAAATGATAAAGCAATCAAACCATGATTAAGAAAATTGAATTGATATTTTGAAAGTTGGCAAGATGTTTTAACCTCAAGGATATCTCACAGGTTTTCCTGATTGTCCTTACCTGTGGTTTCAATAACAAGATGGTCAAACTTCCCCTTCTTCTTGTCAACCAATTCACCGATCATTCGTACTAGATCACCACGCACAGTGCAACAAAGGCAACCATTGTTCAGCATCATAATGTCCTCAGCTCCAGAAGTTTGCGCGGCAACCAACGAACCATCGATGTCAACTTCACCATACTGCAATGTAGGCAATGAAATCAAATAAGCTTCACCTTGCCTACTTTAGCTGATGTCATAGCCCTTTTAGAACGAACTCAGATGAAAATTTCAGATTGAGAAGACTGGCATGTAAGTGACAAACTGCCATGCTCGGGCACTTCAAGAATAAGCATACCAGAACAACAGATTACTCATACAGGCATACCTCATTCTCAATGACAGCGATCCGCTTCCCATGGTGAGATGTCAATATGTGATTCAGTAAAGTCGTCTGTGGATAAGAAGAAAACACAGTTCGTGAATAGAACGAAGACAAGGACAACACGACTCATTAAACCCTGAAAACGATAACAGTATGTACAAGGTGCATGTATAGTTGTATACATAAGTGGAACTCTTCCATGCTGCTCCTCTTGTGTCCTAAGAGGTCCGACGAGTACTTTGATGATCTTAACCATCCATCGATCAAAGTGTTGGCCGTATAAACATTCTTTCTACCTATGGAAAGTTACTAGTAGCTGCTATGTCAAAGGGATGCCCTATCTGAATTGAATTCTATCTTTACAAATTAATAAGGACCGTCACATTTGGGTGCACTGCAAAATTCGACTGCGTGTTGAAGTGCCAAAGGTACTGTCATTTGCCAATCCATTCTATTAAGCTATACAGCTAGCTGAACATTCTCAATAACGATGTGCTAATCTAATCTCTCAATAAAATGCTCCATATCGCCACGAGATGTGTAAGACTGGAACGCATCATGACGCTCGTTTCTATTGGCGCTATACCTATACATAAACGTCGGGGACCCTAGCTAACCTTGCCGGAGCCGAGGAAGCCGGTGATGATGGTGGCGGGGATGCGGTTGTCGGGCGGGATCATCGTGTCCTCGACGTCCGCCTCCTCATCCGTGGTGGAGGCAGCCGACGCGGCGAAGGTTCGCCGCTGCGCTCGCCACGACGGCCGCGGCGCGGTGTAGCAGGAGCGCGAGGCGGCGCGCAGGGGGAGGCGGAGGCGGAGGCGGAGGAAGGAGGCGGCCCCGCGCGCGGTGAGGCCGAGCGCCGCGGCCCTGGAGATGGCCGGCGAGGCGGCGGAGCAGAGCGCCGCCATGGCTGGCTGTGCGGGAGAGAGCGGGCGGGCGGGGAAGAGAGAGCAGTGGATATTGCGGCACGGACCGACGGCGTGTGCGCGTGCTGGAATTATCTCGGGCCCGGCGGTGCACGCGCACCGCACGTGCGAGCGGTGGCCGTGTCAAGAAGATGGGCCGCTCGAGCAAGTGGATCGAGTTTCACTCTTCTTGTTTCGTTTGAACCTGGGCCGCCGGTAAGCTGGTGCAAGCCCAACCAAGGACTTCAAACTTTTTGGTAATGGAAATGGAGATGGTAAAGTATCCAACATGTACATTGAAAGAAAATTATATGATCCAAGATATTTAGGTAGTTTTAAAAGTTAGGCAAAAAATTATTAAGTATATAGTTCAAAATAACGTGGTTCAATGTATATCATTTTCTCGTTTACTCTCCAATATATATAGCAATTTTATAGTTATAGGCTCAATTCTGGATTGAATTATTGACGATGAAAGAAGAAGAAGAAGAGCAAAATGAGATTCGGTAATGCAGATACATTACATTTCCAAATAGAGTAAAATTCCAAGACTTGCATACTAGATAGCGGTGGTATCATCTATTGGTACAGTTGGGGGATATATTTTCAAAAAAAACATGAAATATTGGCTTGATCTATATAACCCGGAAGGAGAGAAGGCGGAAAAAAGTTTTTGTACATTTAATGAAAAAATCCGTTCAAATTTTCGATAATACGTGCTGCAGGAGAGTGACAAGGTGGCACAAGAATCGTTAATTGCGGGCAGATTTCTCCAACGCCTTCGCGCATGAAAAAAATAAATCTTTCTAACCAATGTGCTATATAAAACTAGGGTAGCCAAAATGGACTGCGACGTATAGGTACAACGACACACAGATGTAAACAAGACCCACATGCATATTCAAACACTAACGTTCAGGCGGTGAAAACATGATTGACCGCATGACGAGAAGCACAATGATTTGATTAATTACAGTGTGATGAGTCATGAGACGGTACAATGTTCTAGAATGTGGCTCTTGGAGGGTTAAACTAGCCGCACATCTATTTTTCCTTCCTAAGGCACGCAGACATATTTGAGGCTACACTGCAGATGGTGACCTAACTTAACCTAACCTGTGGCACGTAATGCACACATCGAGTTACCCGCTGTTAAAATGCAATTAGTAGTTAATTGTGCCCCATCGGTTGCTCTAGTTTTTTCACCAGTAGAAGATGATGTTTTGTAAGCTGACCGGAACCACCCACGCCATCTAGGCCCACAAGTAGGGCCAACGTGACAAAGAAACAAGGCCCATGCAAACTTTGGAGACCCAATTATTCTTCTTCTTCATACGAAAATACACTACCCAGGATTTATCAGAACAGGAAAAAAAAATACACCACCCAAAGCAATAGATCAGTTACGCAGTCTGCTGCAACTTAAGAATAACTTTCGTTTGGAATGAATAACAAGTGAAGCAGACCGGTCGTCGTCACAGACCCATAGGCCGATAGCTAGCTTCACCGTGGTGATCACTCAACCCGTGTATAGGGTTCCTCTCACAAAACGGTATATGCAGACATTATAAATCCGATTGATCGATCGATCATAGTAGCTCTTTGCGTGTGAGTGTTAGGTCAGATTGATCGAGCCCGCGGTGGTGTGGATCGTCAGCAGATCACGCTGCACCGGATTTCTGCCGGCCGGGGTCAGGCACTCAGGCTTAGCCCAATCCAACACGCACTTGCACGCTGGATGATCTGGCCAAATTAGATGACGAACATGATCTCCTCCTTTCGGAACCATAACAAGAAGATCTTCTAAATGTGATCTTACCCAAAGAACCATGCAAGAAAGCGAGAGGGGAAGCGGGATTAGGCTGTGAAAGAGATGGCCACGTTCGGTCGGTCGACCAGATCGAATCAAAGGAAGCCAACATTCAGAGCATAAACATCGTATGGACTGGCCGGGATCACGACGCGCTCGTGCGTGCGATTAAGGATCGATGCTTCCCGCTGAAAGCGAGCGCCACCGGTGCAGTGCGCCACATACCGCCGTATGGACGGCCGGCGTACGTCGACCAGACGATCATGCATCCACCTGATCCTGCTAGCCTTCTTTCACGCGGACTCCACGAACAGGCGCATCGCCGGCCGGCGCCCAACGACGTACGTCTCGATCTCCAGCATTCCGGTAACAAAGAAAGGATAAGCTTCGGTGGTTCGGCGCCCACGGGCACGGCCATTTGCGACAGATGCCGACGTCGTCGATGCCTCGATGGGAGTGGAGGTCGGCCGGGTTTCAAGCGACGGCCATGTTGCGCCGGCTGCTGTGATCGATCGGCCGGTCGCTCGCTGCCGTCTGCTGGCGCGTCACGTCGATCGATCAGGTCTTAATCCTGCCAACCTGGTCATGCCTCCATTTGACGTTGATCACGGCATCGATCTCAATGTTCCGATATAGATAACCTCCTCTTTACTGGGTCCTTACTTTCAGTGTGCCGGAACCGGTTTACTGACAGTAACAATGTGACAAACCGGTGGGCTGCACCTGCACTGCACACGGGAATGCAATCGGATCGGCGTCGGTTGCTGTCGATCGACTTCTGGCTGAGTCGATCGGCACATGCACACGCCACACGGTGTGCTAAACATATGCCTGCAAGTTTGTTCCTTGTATATTGGTTTTTGTTAGTTTGAGATAGCTTCTCACGTTACGTACGTACGTATGCCAAAGTTCCTTGTATTTGATGAAGCAGAATGATACCAGTAAACCAGTACACAAACATGCATGACTAGTGTATATTTAATGAAAGAATCAGAATACGGCGGGGTTAAGATGTTTACATAAATAAAATAATTAAGATGCTTAGTCATGTACTATACTTGCTTCAAGAATATTGTAAGGCAGTCAGTACTGGTTTGGAGTGCAAGAAATTGACCTGAATTTTGAGAGAAAATATTCGGCCGGAGTTGGCATGACAGGAATCAGGACCCGTTCCGGTGTGCGGCAATATACGGGCCCACGCGCTCACTGCTTTATGCCCACGGTTCTTCTTCTTCCTCTTCCCCACCCACCATTGTTGCCCTATAAATACGAACCATGCCGCTAGCTTCTCTGTTTACACACAGGTCGCCAAACCACCAGCGAACCACCACTGCTCCTGAGCTGATACCAACCAAACCAGAGCCACTCCCATGGCGACGGCAGCTCCGACTCGGCTCATCAGCTGCCCGGTCCTCTCAATTCCCAACTACCGCTCCGCCTCCCGCACCCGCGTCAAGCTCGCCGCCCGCTCGCCGGGCAAGTCCGTCAGCGTCTCCTCGCTCTCGTCCGCAACCCCCAAAAGCCGGCGCTCCTGCACGTGCTCCCCGACGAACCACCCGGGCTCCTTCCGCTGCAGCCTCCACAAGGACCGCAAGCACGAGGCCCCGAGCAAGCCCGTCTCCCCACCTTCCCCTGTTTCCACCGGCGGCGCTGCGAAGCGCATAGGCAGCGCCGTGGAGTTGGAGAGCGGGACGTGGGCGCGTAGGGCTCTCGCGCCGTCCCCGCAGTCGCAGCAGAACAGGAGGCGCGCTGCCGGTGGGTTCCGCCCCCGGCCGAGCCGCCTCTCCGCGGTGTCTTTCGCCGGTGACCGCGCCGGCGACAACCAGTAACCAGACCGACGTCGACATGATATAGCGAGACACCACTGTACATACTAGGATACTATAGGACAGTTTTGTACATAGGAATCTGCCAAATTCCTGCCTCTATACGTACATACATACTCCGCTGGTATCTGCCGCCGCTGGCCGGAAAGTTGGAGTTTTTTACCCAATCCATTCCGGCCGAATAAGGGCGTGTGATGAAGAAAGTGTTCGTCGGCCTTCGCTGCACTGTGCATATTTTCTTTTGGATTTAGAATACGAGAAATGCTCCTGTATTTTCCCGGAAGTTTTTTTACACGAATTTTAAAGCACATCAATGGCTGTGATTAGGGGTGGAGATTAATCATAACCATTGATGTGCTTTAAAATTCGTGCAAAAAAACTTGTAGAAAAGCGCAGGAGCACTTCTCTTAGAATATACATGTGTGGATATATTGTAGCTGGAAAATCAAGTGGCATTCTTGGACGCACGAACGTCCTGATGCATCTCTTTCAGCGTCCTATAGCAGCTACTGAGTAGGACGGAATAACTGCCTCGCCGACCAGTTCAGACGCGTGTTGCCACATCTCCTTGATCTTGCCGGGAACGGAGGTAATGCAACGGCCAAGCTAGTGGATTGAGTCAGATCGAGCCCGGAGTAGTGATGATCATAAGGAGATCCCGCTAGATCGAAGACCGGTCGGGCAAGGTTTAGCTCGATTTGGGAGAAAATGACTAACAAAGCAACCAGATCTCCCTTCTATCGAACCATATAACAAGAAGATCTTCTAGATCCCGCAGCGGCCAACTGCCATATGCTTTCCACACTCAAAACGAATTCCATCTCGTCATATCTCCTCCGATCGTTTCCATGACATAATTTTAATTTTCTTTATTTATTTAGATTTTTGTGGGTTTTCTCGATGAAAGAAGAACTGCCCACATGCATGATGCTAGCTAGCACATAACAACTTTGTTATCAATATTATTTCTATGAAACCAAACACACAGAACCTACAATTATAAACATTATACACCTACGCAGACAAAAAATGTAGTACGCATGATTAGAGAGGCACAACCATACCATCATAGGTAATGCAGGATACATGCACACGGTACGTCCACTATGATTGAAAATGATTAGAGATTCAAATCCTATAAAATAATAGGAAAGAGTCCAAAACAATCCTTGAAGTTGTGACGAAAAGCTAAATCGAACATTGAACTTGCAATCACCGAAACTGATACTCTAAACTCTGCAATCCATGTCTATTTTAAACCCTACACCCGGTTCACTTATAAAGACATATCATAGATTTAATAATCCGCTGCTATGACTGACAAAGAAGACTCACTTGTCATCCCAATTTAAAATATAGAAAGAAAAAATCAACGTTGGTTGAGCTTGTCCGCGCCATGGCCGCCCGCATCGGCAAATGTGTCCAGACCACGTCTGCAGCCTCTAGCTACCCCCTCGAGCGGCCGTGGTGCTTCGCCAAACATGCCACACATCAAAATTTAATTTCTTGATTGGTTAATTCATAGACTATAAACTACATATAGCGGGTGACTGATGGGATCGCGCTATTACCATGAAAGTTTCTAGACATGACCAAACGAGGACAATCCAAGATAAGATACTAAAAATAACACGGCATGTATAGAATCAATGCCTGTTTTTCTATCCATATATGTCTACTCGTGATCTCTGCATTTGGAAAGTTAATCTCAGTTTATGTACACGTCGACGGCCTGTCGCTAGCTGTGCTGAACTCTGTTCTGTCTCCCACCCACTTGACGCGATTAATTTACGACGGTGCTTTCTCGGCGCCTCACTCTGTCGCTGTTACGCCATCTAAAATATTTTGATCACTCGCTAAGAAATCTAGTTACTGTCCCTAATGAGTACGTGGACGCCGAAGAGGGAGGGATAGTCTGCTAGGCCAGCTCGCCCCGTCCGTCGCGATCGATCGTATCGTAGCTGAATCGGAGTAAATGAGTTTAGAAATCGGCTAGTTTAGTTAACGACTATGTAGGTGCGGGTTGTGGCTGGGATCAATTAGGCAGGATGGATCTATGACGGTAATTTCCTGGCTATGAAGCTGTCGCCATTGTCTGCAGCGCCGGACGATGAAGCTCTCCCGTAGTGCAGGTTTCAACAGCCTAATGCCGGTACGAAGGGCCGTAAATCAGCCTTGAACAACTCGCAGAGACTAGGTTATAGTATAAGAAAAGATTTAAAAAATAAGAGTAAAGATTGATTGCCGGCCGGCCTCTAGCACAAAGTTTACCCGATGGATCGTAGTACAAAGTTTCATCGAAAGAAAGATTTTAAAATCGAACTCGTCTAGTGCCACGTATTATGTGTTCTCTTGCAGTACGTGGCATTACACATACGTCTCTGAACCGCACGACGCGCCCAAAGAATTTAATTAACACAACCTAGTATCTAGCTTAACTAAGCTAGGGCAAGTACGTGGTGCTTGCTGGTTGCCGGCGATGCCGGAAACGAGAATGGCCGGCATCGCTAGCTAGGCGATACCAGCCTAGCTTCTCCGTGGTGCTAAGTCAACCTGTATATAGTGTTTCTCTCAATAACCATACACTGACGTTGTTGCTAGCTTGTGACTTGTGACAGATCGATCCCGGACCCCGGAGTAGTGTTGATCGTCAGGCGATCACAAGCTGCATCCAACTTTTCCGGGCCAAGCTTAGTCCAATCCGACATGCATATATATAGGTGCACGATCTGGGAAGAGATTGAGTAACGAGATCTCCTCCTTTCGAACAATAACAAGAAGATCTTACAAATGCGGCACAAACCGAAAGCTATATATGTGCTTTCCACCCATATCGAACTGTATCTGGGATCGATTCCCAGGCCAATGCACTGATTAATTAATCTCGGCATTTTTTTATTTATTGCGCGATCATCCAAAGAATACACCACATGCATACTACTACATAACAACTTTTGTATACTATTTCTCTATAACACCGAACATCATCATACGTAAACCAAACCAAATAATCTACAAAAAAGATACAATTTTTTAGATAAAATGCACTACGCGTGATTAGAGTTCCACAACTGCACAAAAATACATAATGCAGTACATACATTTGAAGATCCGCAATATGCATACAAACAATGAAACAAAGTGCATTATGAACCTTTCATTAGAAAAGATATCTTACATCAGATATTCATCACGAAAATAAAATCTAGTACAAGGGAAAAATAACTCCATACATAACTGCTAATACAAATAACTTACAATAGAAATAAAAGTGGCCATCTTGTTTGTTCGGTTATTGGGGAAGTTCAAACATACAATGAATAAGAATAAAAGACTAGGACACCTACAAAAACCCTCTCAAGTAAGACTTCGAAAACTGCAATAGCCACTCGCCACTTCCTGAACAAGCTATGGAATAACCGTTGAACCAACATTAGTTAGCGACACACCCTAAGCGCCCAAGCGCGCAGGTTTCCAAAGAGGGTTTTTATCGATTAAGATCATGTCATTCACCATGACGTTATAGAAAAAAAGAACATCAAAAGACAAACCCCAACAAGAGCAAGGAAGCGAGAAAGAAACAAATAAACAACGACATAGACACCCATATATTTTCTCCGTGGTGATCAAACAACCTATATTTGCATTTCTCTCAACAACCTAACATAGACGCCTGGTCGAGCGTATGTTTTGAGTTGTGACAGATAGAGAGCCCTCGGTCCACAACACTGGTGATTGTTAGGTGATCACACGTTGCATCAAACTTTTGTCAGGCTTAGTGTAGTTCCCGACACGTATACGTTCATGCTTTGAGAGACAAATGAGTAACAAGATCACGTTCTTTAGAACCATAGCAAGAAGATCTTCTAAACTCGGTAGTGGACAAAAGCCGCTTTCCACTGTTAGAGTATATATCTGTATATTGTAGTTTCCCCATATGTTAGGGGGCTTTCTGCATATTTGCACATGTACATGTACTATATATTGTGGCCTTTGGCCCCCTGATAATATAACAAGCATATTATCTAACATGGTATCAGAGCCGAAATTGGTTCTCTAAATTTTCCGGCCGACGTCGCTTGTCCGTCTTGCCCTCCGCGTCGGCCCTCCACTTCCGCCCGACGGCCCTGCTCGCCCGCCTCTGCTGCTCCTCTACTTCCCCGGTGGACGTTGCACTCCGGCCGCTGCCGGTCTGCTCTGCGCCGCCGTGCCCTAGCGCTGCTCTGCCACACCCTTCTCCATTGATTCCCCACCGTCACGTTGTTCTTCCCCGACCGAATCGATCCCCACCTGACACGGCTTGGGTCGCTGGCCTCTTCCCCGACTGCTGCTTGGCCACCACCAGCGCCGCTACTCTCTGGCGTTGGTCTCCTCTTCTCCTCACCGCCGATTCCACACCATCGCCAGACGATTCGCCTCCGTCCCTCGATCTCCCTGGCCTGCTTGGCCCGCTCGGCCCGCTCGGGCTCTGCTCGCTCCCGACGTGCTGGCCGATCCCCCTAAGGATCAATTCCGCGTGAGGATCTGACTTCCGTCTGAAGCAAAAAAAAAAAAAAAAGAAAGAAAGAAGAAGCAAAAAAAACTATGTCTTCCGCTGATCCCGCCCCTTCTTTGGGCCCACCTTCGGTACTTGGTATTTGTCCGCTGCCTCCGTGCATTACTGCTAGCTATTCTTCATCGCCGTTTGCGGCCTCTTCACGCGGCTCTGTCCGCGCTTCACCGACTCCGTCTACGTCGGCTCGCCACTCTTCACCGACTTTTGCGTACTCTTCACGCGGCTCTGCCCGCGCTTCGCCGACTTCCTCTATATCGGCCTACCGCTCTACATCGACTTTCGCGGCCTCTTCATGTGGTTATGATCGCGCTTTGCCGACTCTGTCTTCATCGGCGTGTTGCTCTCCGTCGCCCCCTTTGGTGGCCTCTGTGCGTGTGGATGATAGCTCCTCGTCGGCACCTGATTGTACGCCGACCTCTCCAGTCGCGCCCCTCTCTGCGCATGAGATAGCGCAGCTTCACTGCCTGCTGGATGCTTGGGATTCCAGTTTACGTCAGCAGCCTCGCGGTTCGAGTCTCCGCCCTCGTCCTCATTGCACCTACTGTGGCAAGGTTGGCCACACTTCCTCCACCTGCTGGACGCGGGATCCTAGTTTACGTCAGCAGTTTCAGGATCGTCAGCAAGCTGGCTCTTCAGGATCTTCTGCAGTTGCACTCTCTGATCAGGACATTCTCAGGGGTCTTCATGGTCTGCTCGCTACTCCAGACTCTTCCTCGTCGGACGCTGCTGGTTCTGTGACTGGCTCTTCTGGCACTGCGCGACCACCACTTTCTACACAGCCAGGTACGTCCCCGTGGTATCTGGATTCTGGAGCTTCCTTTCATATGACCTCTGAGTCTTCTATCATGTCTGCTCTTCGTTCTCTTATTTCTCCTGTCCGTGTTGTCACGGCTGATGGTACCTCTATTCCCGTTTCTAGTACAGGCACCCTTTATACTCCCTCTTTCTCTGTCCCTGATGTTTCTCATGTTCCTCGCCTTCAGATGAACCTTTTCTCTGCTAGCCAGCTCACCGATTCTGGTTGTCGCGTCATTCTTGACGCTGAGTCTTGTGCGGTTCAGGATCGTCGCACACAGGCCCTGGTTGGAGCTGGCCCTCGTAGCCGTAAGTCTCCGGGGCTTTGGGAGTTAGACTGGCTTCGTGTTCCTTCCACTGCCACTTCATCTGCCAGTTCTCCTCCGGTTGTGGCCTCTGTCACCGGCTCTTTTCAGCAATGGCATCATCGTCTTGGTCACCTTTGTGACTCTCGCCTGTCGTCTTTGGTTCATCGTGGCCTTCTGGGGTCTGTCTCTGGAGATGGCTCGTTACACTGTCAGGGTTGTAGGTTAGGCAAACAGATTCAGCTTTCCTATCCTACTAGTGTGTCTGTCTCTCAGCGACCGTTCGATTTAGTCCATTCAGATGTTTGGGGTCCGGCTCCCTTCGCTTCGAAAGGGGGCCATCGATACTATATCTTATTCATTGATGATTTTTCACGGTACACCTGGGTGTTTTTCATGCACTCTCGCAGTGAGGTGCTCTCTATTTATCAGCGTTTTGCGGCCATGGTCCGCACTCAGTATTCCTCACCCATTCGCGTGTTCCGTGCTGATTCTGCTGGTGAGTATATTTCTCAGCACCTTCGTGGTGTCCTTGCTGAGGAGGGCACCCTCGCTCAGTTTTCTTGTCCCGGTGCGCATGCTCAAAATGGTGTCGCCGAGCGTAAGCATCGTCATCTTCTTGAGACCACCCGTGCTATGATGATTGCCTCTTCTCTTCCGCCACATTTCTGGGCTGAGGCTGTCGCTACGTCGGCCCACCTCATTAACATTCAGCCTTCCGCTGCTCTACAGGGTGGTATTCCTCTCGAGCGTCTCTCTGGTGTTTCTCCAGACTACTCGTTTCTCCGTTCATTTGGTTGCGTCTGCTATGTCCTTCTGCCTCCTCGCGAACGCACCAAACTGACCGCTCAGTCTGTTGAGTGTGTTTTTCTCGGATACAGTGATGAGCATAAGGGCTATCGCTGTTGGGATCCCGTTGGTCGTCGGATGCGCATCTCTCGTGATGTCACGTTTGATGAGACGCGTCCCTTCTATCCTCGTCCCACCTCGGGTACTCACTCGGTCGATGATATCTCTTTTCTTCTTTTTCCGGATGCACCCCCTGCTATCCCGTCTCCTCCCCCTCCTAGTCCTGATGCGCCCTCTTCGGCGCCATCCTCTCCTCCGTCTAGTCCACCTAGTACTCCTCGTTCTCCGGCTTCGGATCCTTCTGATGTTGTCCCTTCTTCCGCTTCTTCTGATGAGTTGTCCTCTGCTGATGACCTTCCCCCTTGACAGCCTGTCCGTCAGCGTCGTGCTCCAGCTCGTTACGCTCCTAGTCAGTATGGTCTCTCTGTCGTTTCCGAGCCGACTTCTTATCGGGATGCTGAGCGTCATCCTGAATGGCAGCTTGCCATGGCTGAGGAGATCGCTGCGCTTGAGCGCACTGGCACTTGGGATCTTGTTTTTCCACCTTCTGGTGTTCGTCCTATCACGTGTAAGTGGGTCTATAAAATTAAGACTCGCTCTGATGGATCTCTTGAGCGCTATAAAGCGCGTCTTGTGGCTCGTGGCTTTCAGCAGGAGCACGGCCGTGACTATGATGAGACTTTTTCCCGTGTGGCACATATGACTACTGTGCGTACCCTTCTTGATGTTGCCTCTGTTCGCCGCTGGTCTGTCTCCCAGCTTGATGTTCAGAATGCTTTTCTTAATGGCGAGTTGAGTGAGGAGGTTTACATGCATCCTCCTCCTGGGTATTCTGTTCCCGATGGGATGGTTTGTCGTCTTCGACGTTCTCTCTATGGTCTCAAACAGGCCCCTCGTGCCTGGTTTGAGCGCTTTGCTTCTGTGGTGACTGCTGCTGGTTTCTCTCCTAGTCTTCATGATCCAGCACTTTTTGTTCACACTTCTCCTCGTGGACGCACCCTTCTTCTTCTCTATGTTGATGATATGATCATTACTGGTGATGATCCTGAGTATATTGCCTTTGTAAAGGCTCGTCTTCGTGATCAGTTTCTCATGACTGATCTTGGTCCTCTTCGCTATTTTCTTGGGATTGAGGTTTCCTCCACTTCTGATGGCTTTTCTATCTCTCAGGAGAAGTACATTCAGGATCTTCTTGCTCGTGCTGCTCTTGGGGATGAGCGCACGGTTGATACTCCTATGGAGCTTAATGTTAAGCTTCGTCCTACTGATGGTGATCCTCTTCCTGATCCCACACGTTATCGTCATCTTGTTGGGAGTCTTGTTTATCTTGCTGTCACTCGTCCTGATATTTCTTATCCTGTTCATATTCTGAGTCAGTTTGTCTCAGCTCCTACCACTGTTCACTACAGTCATCTCCGTGTTCTTCGTTACCTTCGTGGCACGATCACTCGTCGTCTTTTCTTTCCTCTTTCTAGCTCTCTCCAGCTCCAGTGCTACTCGGATGCTACGTGGGCGAGTGATCCTACGGATCGTCGTTCACTTTCTGCTTACTGTGTGTTTCTTGGTGGTTCGCTTGTTGCTTGGAAGACGAAGAAACAGGTAGCGGTTTCTCGTTCGAGTGTTGAGGCTGAGCTGCGGGCTATGGCTTTGTTGATTGCTGAGGTGACCTGGTTACGGTGGTTGCTTGCAGATTTTGGGGTCTCTGTTACGACACCCACTCCACTTTTGTCTGACAGTACAGGTGCTATCAGTATTGCACGTGATCCGGTCAAGCATGAGCTGACCAAGCATATTGGTGTTGATGCTTTTTATACACGTGCTCAGGTGCAGGATGAGGTTGTTGCGGTTCATTATGTGCCTTCAGATTTGCAGTTGGCGGATTTCTTTACAAAGGCACAAACTCGAGCGCAGCATGACTTTTTCCTCTCCGAACTCAGTGTTGTCGATCCACCGTGAGTTTGCGGGGGGTGTTAGAGTATATATATGTATATTGTAGTTTCCCCATATGTTAGGGGGCTTTCTGCATATTTGCACTTGTACATGTACTATATATTGTGGCCTTTGGCCCCCTGATAATATAACAAGCATATTATCTAACATCCACACATATCGAATTGTATCCGGATCGATTCCGCGTGCCTATGAAGTAATTAATCCCGTCCTTGTTCTTTATTCAACGATCAACAAAAGAATAAACTACATGATGCCAAATAACAACTTTATTGTTAATATTATTCTCTAAAAAGAAACACAATCATGTGCACACCAACCCAAGAATCTGCAACAATATACACTGTGGTACAATTATTCATTATACAGACAATTTGCAGTACGACATTTTGTTTTCTCTTCAGTTGGCTTCTTCCCTAGCCTTTTTAGCCATGTACAGTTTTCCCTCTTCTTGCAATGAAATATAAGCAGGACTCTTGGGGCCAAAAATAAAAAATTAATGCAGTTCGCTTGATTCGAGAGCCACAACTAAACGAAAGCATATAATGCAGTATATTTGAAGATCCGAAGTATGCATGCGGCTATACATATGCACAAAGTGCATATTGAAGATCAATCCTGTACAAAGTAACTAATTTAAGGTCACCGAACCCGCTCTATCTAGCTTGTCATTCTTGGGGAATGATGAACCACCAGCATTGGCGCATAGCTGTTCTGAATCCAAACGGCAAGGTGTGGCCAGAACAAAACGCTTGACGAGCTGTCCCGGCCGGCCGGCCGCTCATGCATGTGGTTGGGTTACTGAGGACCATGCAAACACAGCACCAATACGCGCCTCCATACGTATCGGTTGCCAGGGTCGCTGTACGTACCAAACTGCTGTAATTGAGCCTGTAATTTTCTGGCGAGAACTAATATATATACTCAAGCTTTTAACTGACGCAGGTTCTGAGGAGGTGCTTTGTCGATTCAGACATCGCCATTCACCCGGATGTTTTACGGTAAATAAAAGGAACGAATAGCCAGGCAGAGAGATCGAAACGGATATGCAGCGAGAGAGACAGCCACGTTCGGTTCGGCATGTCGACTAGAACAGAAGGAAGGCCGATGCAGAGATGTCGATCGTTCGCATCGGCAGCGATCAGACAGAGCATCGTATAGCCGGCGATCACGACGCGCCTCGTGCTGCGTTCCTTCTCGCCGAAAGCGAGCGGCACGGCGGCTCCACCTCCACGGCAGTTAGGCCAGACCAGACCGATGGCCACTGCCATTCGCGACTGACGCCGACGTTGCCGATCGATCGTTGGACGGCCGGGTTTCAAGCGACGGAGTGTAGATGATCGATACCACTACCACGGCGGCTGGTCTGACCGATCGGTGGCTGCCGTTTGTTGGCGTCTCACCTCAGGGCTCAGGTCCTACTCGATCCTGCCAACTTGACCATCCCTGGCTGCGGCCGCTGAACATTCCAAGATACTAGCTAGAACTTGATTTTTTCTGCCGGAACCGGTTAACTGACACTTGACAGTAGCATGGGTGTATGGGATACAGAACCGGTTAACTGACACTTGATCATGTTCGACAACCCGCGACCCTCTATTGCCGCTTTGGTGGGAATCAAGATGGAGGCTCGTTCATGGGTGAGCGAGGGGACTCGAGGTCTCGCACACGTTCTTCCCTAGTTTCTCGGATTGAGTTTTATGGTGCGGGGTGCCTCCTTGTAGTTTTGTAAGTAACTCTCTTTCTATCAATGCAATGAAACGTAATGCTTTTTGCGTTTTCATGAGAAAAAAAAACAGTAACATGCGCAGGAAGGAGTTGCGGAGGCCGTGGCAGCGACGAGAAGGAGCGCCGCTCAACATGCGCGAGTAAGCGCCCCCGCTTTGAGGTCTCAAGTGTGGTCCGGGTTGCACCTACCGGATTCCCTCTCACACGTTGAGGCCACATCGTGCCCCTCTCACGACATGGAGGCCGGTAGCTCCCGCGTGGCGTTGGACGTGGTGGTGATCTTCGTGGGTAGCGGTTGAACCGCGACAGCTAGATTCAATGTGCTCGACCAACACATCTTTCTACGCTTCAAGCGGAGCCACACATCATCAAGGATGAACTCATTGCCTCTACAAAAGAGGGAGCGAACGGCGAAACTGGTGCTCCGACCCGATTCGAAGCCACCAAGGCGGACGTTGAGCAAGTCTTGATATCGACGAGTGAGCACGCCGATGAAGGTCAACACTGTCACTGTCTATGTAAAACAGTCCGTTTGATTCTATCTATGTAAAAAACTTAGTTTGTAAAGAATTGAGAATGGCCTGGTTGAAATCTCACGTTACCTCTTTTATTTGAATCTACAGTCCGAGTTTCGTATATCTGTTCTGCTCAAGTACGCGGGGTACCGCAAAACAGTTTCCAGGGGTACCCAATATCAGTTTTAGAATTTGTGTTTGACCGGATCTGTTAGAAATGCTGGTAAACCGGAAGCCGAACATGTTCTTCTGGAGATGCTTCTGCATTGCTAGGACATACTGTACTCCGTTGTTTGAGTTCTTGATCAATACATGACTAGATCAGATTTTTATTTGGGTATTACTAGAATCTGTACCCAGTCAATAGTAGTGGTTTGTAATGCGAGAAAGTGACTTGAACTTTGACAGAAAACTTTCAAATCAGGTTAGCACATGGAAGAACCTAAGAATATTGTGGAGTGGACCTACCTTGACCGGAATCAAGGACCCATTTAACCCTAGATTAGTTAGTTAACCAGACCAAACTTCAGCTCTGTGTCCACCATCGGAAATCACGAAACTACACCTGGCTGGCTCTATATAATCCCTTCCACTACTCCAAACCACCGAGCAACCACCAAAGCGACACCAAAACCTCCGCTCACCGGCCGACTCCAACTGCTCGATCGAGCTCTCTCATCTCTCATGGCGACGGCAACCGCGACCCGGCCCAGCGGCCATGTCCTTTCGATTCCCAACTACGGGTCTACCTCCCCCAACCGCGTGAAGCTCACTCCCGCACGCTCGCCGGGCGCCAAGTCCGTCATCGTCAGCGTCTCGTCGCCGCCTCCGGCGTCCGTCGCCGCCAAGAACCGTAGGTCGTGCATGTGCTCGCCGACGAACCACCCGGGCTCCTTCCGGTGCAGCCTCCACAAGGACCGCAAGCCCGTCCTCCTGGTCAGCCACGGCCACACCAAGCCCGCCTGCTCCCCGCCGCCTTCTCCGCCTCCGTCCGCTGTCGTGCCTACCGGCTCCGGCGCCCGTATTTTGGCCCGGAGGGCCATCGCGCCGTCCCAGCAGCCGCAGAGCCGGAGGCGCGTCGCCGCGGCCGGGTCGTTCCGGCCCCGGCCCAGCCGCCTCTCCTTCGTCTCCTTCTCCGCCGACAACCACCAGTGAGCAAACGAACCAACAAAGCCAACACCGTCGACATGCCATAGCAGCAAGCAAGATGCTAGTACATACTGTGCATATATACTGCCACTGTACATAGACCAGAAAGAAACTGGGGAGCAGAGCAGCTCCCCTAATAATCCACCGCGATCTTCCGTCAGCTGTAAGCTAAGTAACATGAAAGACTGGAGTATTCGATCCAGTGTACATACTGTAAGTGTAAATAGACAGTATAGTAGAGTCCGTTGTCCGGTTGTCGTCCTCTCCGATGTGTATAAGGCCCCTTTGGTTTTGCATACATACATGAGTGACTAAATGGAGAAATTACATACATACATGCGTCTGGTATGGCTTATCCACCGATCACCATGGATGATTGTTGGTTTGCCACAGCAGCTTTCTGCTTCCGTTTCAGTTTCTGGAGTGTGGCGACGTCTCGCCCCAGTTTCGATCTTCTTTGGATAAGCTGGACGCTCTAGGTAAGAGATCATCAGTGGACACACAACACGCCTGAGAAGTTTAATTAGCAGGCTAGCTAAGCTAAGCTAGGGCACCTACCTACATACGTGACGCTCGCTCGTTGCCGGCCGGAGGGAGATGCGACGCGAGACGTCATCTGCTTGATCGCAGCTCATGCATGCTTGTCAGCTTGTGACTTGTGATTTGCCTTTGACAGATCGAGCCCGCCGTAGCGGTGATCCTCCGTCTCTCGAACTTCGGTCGGGCCAGGGTTTAGTGCAATCCGATCAGCAAGATCTCCTTCTTTCGAACCCATAACAAGAAGATCTTCTAAATTCGGCAGCGGCCAAACTAAATCTATGCGATTCCCAGTTTCCCACCATGCATATCGAACTGTAGTATCCCAGGTCGATTCCCCAGCACAATATATGCAAACTAAATTAATCTCGTCCCTTCTCTTTATTGGACGATAAGCAAAAGAATAGACCCACACAACGATATCTAAATAGGGTTTGTCTACGTGTCTCCACGCCTGAAATTCTTAAGCTCGGTCAACTCAGAAAAGTGTAATTGCAATTGAAAAAAGGGTGCAACAACAACGAGTTTTTGCACATTTCAATTAAAAAAGTGTAACTCGTGCACATTTTTTAGGTCAACCAAGACTTAAGGAATTCTCAGACGTCCGAGGATTAGCAAAATCGTTTTGAATAACCGATCATATAGGTGTATACATATGCAACGAACCGGAGAATCTACAATCATAACCGGGTCTTAAACTAGTGATTCTAGGCTGTGACATGAACCAACATGATGCGTTGCATGGAGCCGGCTCTCCACGGCCGGGCACGACAGCTGTTCCGAAACCAAACGGCAAGCTGCGGCCAGAAGCACAGACAAAAAATGAACTCTCGTAACCAACGTCCTCGCCGTGCGGCTGCTCTGTCCCGGCCGGCCGTCGATCGAGCAGCTCGTAGAGCCACTCAGTGTGCCCCTGTGTGTTGGGCAAAGAGAATTAAACCTGTAACGTATGCATATAGTATGTGTGCAGGGTCACTGTACCGCACTGCTGTAACTAAACCTGTAATTTACTTCCGAGAACTAGTTAACCATCTAACCGGAGAAGATACTGAGGACGCTTTTGTCGATTCAGATCTTTCGCAGCAGAAGACAGGAACCACAACCAAATTTTAAGGAAGTGAGAGAGACGCAGATAGGCTTCGGCGGGCGAGCGAAAGAGACGGCCACGCCCGGCCGGCGGGTGTCGACCAGGATGAACGGAACACAAATGCTGCTGGCCATGAGTACGACGGCGATCTGGGCATCATATCGCGAATTACGACCACGACGCGCTCGTGCCGCCGAAAGCGAGCGGCACCACCACAGCATTGCACCGTCGGCGGCTCCACGGACCGATGGACGTCGACGGCCATTTGCGACTGAGGCCGACGGCGGCGATCGATCGTTGGACGGCCGGGTTTCATGCGACGGAGCGTAGAGGAGGATCGATCGATCATCGGTGGCTGCCGTTTGTTGGCGTGTCAAGTCAGGTCCTACTCCTGCCAACTTGACCATCTTCTACCTGCTGCTGCCTCTGAACGTTCCAAGATACTGTGACTTGATCTTTTCTGGGTCCATCCGTTCCGGTATGCCGGAACATGTTAATACTGACAGCAACCTTGGGCATGGTAATTGGTATCCACAGCCGGTGGGCTGGAGATCTCTGCACTAGACTCAGCAATGCCATTGTCGTTGCCGAATTCTGGCTGAATCGGCACATGCACGGTGTGCTAGAAGCTAATGCCGGCGGCCGAATACGGTTCTCCTTCAGACGCTCGTGCACGCTAGCTAGACTCTATTCTCTTGGGAAATTTACGCTAGGACGACATACTCTTGTACATTTATTTGAGTATTTGATTGAATAGAATACTAGAATGGGGGTAAACAAAGTATATCACCGTTTTGGAAAAAAAAGAAAGCCGTACGTACACAACAGAGCATTTCCACGCAAAATCCTGAAAACTAGTTTATGTAGTTTTTTTGCTTGTAGAGGAATTTTTCTCTATCTCATAATTATGTACATTAACACTCTATTCTATCTAATCGGACGACGGATTCGATCGCGTTAAACCTCAACAAAAAAATCAATAGAGCATTTCTAACCGATCCCCAATGATATAGAGGAGCAAACTTAGAGAAGCAAAAAAAAAATCTCCTTTAACCGTGCCGGACCTAATCCATCCCTCAAATTCAACGATGGTGTGGGTCGAGGCGACCATGTGATGGTCTGGCGCAATTGTCGCTTTCAAGGCGATGAACTTCGGCGACCTATCGAAGATGAGCATGAACCGACAGTCGGCATTTTCTTTGGGTTGGTCCCCTTCAACATGACATTTGATGATTCCTGCCTCGCCCTCGACTACTAGTGAGAAAGGTGAGGGGTCGCCGAAGTTGCAAGTACTACCAAGCAAGGCGAGAGTCATCGGAGTTACGAATAAGGCGGGAAGAGCAAGAGCATGATTACGGGAGAAAGGAGATGAACGCAACACAACCGACAGGCAAAGCGAGGGTCGTCGGAGCTGTGATCCTCTCTGAAGGGGGGTGGGTGTCATTTTGCTTGTCACAAGGGCGACCCGCGGCCGACAATGTTGTTTTCGACAACGCCGGACATAATATAAGATAGGAAATTGTTCGTTTCTGTATTTAAATGGAAGAACCAAAGCATCACAAATTGAAATGTTTATTTACGTGCTACTACTACTAGTGCATCTAGTCAGTGACTACTGGTTTGTATAAATTCGAGAAGGTGACACGAATTTTGCCAGGGAACTTCAAAGGTGGTAGGCTTATGAAACCTAAGAATACACTGGGACCTTGACCTGAATCTAGGACCCGTTCCGGTGTGCTGCCGTCCGGGCCCACAGAAAAGGCTTTGAAGTTACCAAGGTACCCCTGGCCCTGGGTCGCTCTGCCTATATATTCCATCCACCCCACACCCTTCTCATTTTACTCCAAACCACCACCACCGGAGCGACACCAAACACCTCCGCTCTATTCCCAACTGCTTCGCGCGCGCTCTCTGATCGCTCATGGAGATGGCAGCTGCGACTCGGCCCAGCGGCCCGGTGCTGTCGATCCCCAACTACGGCTCGGCCTCCCCCAACCGCGTGAAGCTCGCCGCCCGCTCGCCGGCTCCCAAGTCTCTCAGCGTCTCGTGGCCGCCGCCAGCGTCGTCCCCGGCCGCCAAGAGCCGCCGCTCCTGCATGTGCTCGCCGACGAACCACGCGGGCTCCTTCCGGTGCAGCATGCACAAGGAACGCAAGCCGGCCCCGGCGGGCGGCCACGGCCATGGCCACAGCAAGCCCGCCTCCCCGCCGCCGACCGCCGTCTTGTCCGCCGCCGACGCCGCCCGTGTTTTGGCCAAGAGGGCCATCACGCCGTCCCAGCCGTCGCAGAACCGGAGGCGCGTCGCCGTGGCCGGTCCGGTCCGCGTCCGGCCCAGCCGCCTCTCCTCCTTCTCCTTCGCCGGCGACGATCGCCAGTGAGCGAACCAACCAACACCGTCGACATGCCGTAGCGCAGTAAGAAGATACTGTCAGTACATACTGTGAATAGGAAAGAAGCTGGGGAGAAGTTCCCCGAATAATCCACCGGCCGGGACGATCTTCCGTCCGCCGTAAGTAATCGAAGCCGGCCGGCCGGTGGGGATCGGAAAGACTGGAGCTTTTTGATCCAGTGTACATACGTTCATACATACTGCGATCGAGTGTAAATAGACAGCTGCTTGTAGAGTCATCGTCGTCCTCTCCGATGTGTATAAGGCCCTTTTGGTTTTGCATATATACATGAGTGACTAAATGGAGACATACAGTACATACATACATGCGTCTGATGATCTGGCCGGCCGGGAGGCTTATCCGCCATGGATGATGGTTGGTTGCCACAACAGCTTTGTGCTTCAGTTTCAGTTTCTGGAGTGTGGCGACGTCTCACCCCAGTTCCGATCTTCTCTGGATAAGCTCGGCGCCAGTTCAGAGATCATCGGTGGTGGCGTCTGGCCGGCGCTTCCTCCCCTCACGCGACACCCGTGCGTGCTTTCCCAAAGCCGGACGGATCGGCCGAGGCCAGCATGCGCGCACGGATAAATTTCTGGAGAGAATTCTGTAAAAACTTGCGATGCAACCGATGAACTGAGGTTTTGTCCCGCTCGATCGTGGTGTTTTTTAAACCTTTTTTGGATCTGTGGTAATATTTATATATTTTTACCGTTGGCGCAGAGGACGGCGGAGTAGTTAATTAGGATCCCATGCATCCATCCAAGTATGAAGTCTTGAACTTGCGCAAGAAGATGTGTTGGGAGACCGTTCGTCCGTCACCTGCTCCTCGTTCGTTGCAGACGGCGCGCGATGCTTAATCAACCAGAAATCGGTTGCTGCTCACACACACCAATACTTGATCAACCGTTTGTTGGCGGCGCCATTCAATCAGCTGAAGGTTGAATATCTGGCGATCGAGTTGGTATCTCTAACTAAACAAACTCTGTCAAACACCAAACGGGCTTTGGCATGCTGACCGGCCAGGGTTTCTGGAACGTCAGCGTCGACCAACGACGATGCGCGCGCGAGCAGCAGGTCAAAACTTGAGCGCCAAGAAGGCAAGAACCCCGTTGGTCGGAATAAGCTCGCATCAATGGAGTCGATCGGCAGGTTTGCAGTGAGGAAGGTTCAGGTTGGGCTGGTGTTGCCGACGCAGCTAGCAGGGCAGGATCGAGTCAGTGCACTCTGCACACACTCGCTCTGTCCGCTCCGTTGGTCCAGGTAGGACACGAGCGCGACCGATCAGCCGGGGCAGAAGGTGAACGGCCTTCGCCGGAGGCTCTGCCTGCCGGCGACGGTGACTGATTATTGTTGCGTGCTTTCGGCGGCTGATGCTGCGTGCCGTCGGACCGGACGGCGGCTCAGATTCGATTCCTTGTGAATTATTGCGAATTTCTTTGTGTTGCGGCTGTGTTCTGACTTGTGAACTTGTGATTAGATCCTGCATGTTGGGTGATAGGGGTACGCCGGAGTTTGACTTCTCGGCGGCATGTCCCGTCGACCGTCTCGTCGTGTATGCTTCGACAGTTTGACCTATACTAATCTGTAACTGTAACTGGTTTTATGTTAGCAACCCACAGTCCCATTTCCTTGCCTCGTGCTTGACATGGTGGTGACTGAGTAATTAGCTACGTATCGTGGCTACTGGCTATGGCTAGCCTGTAACTTGTAGCCAGGGCAATGTCAAACAACTCAGATCCGGTCTGAACTGCGGACTTGCATAGCATCTGTTCCAGAAGACAAATATTCATGGAACTGTGTGGAATTTGGTGTCATGCTGACTTTCCCTACCAGGTGGCATGCAAGAACAGTCATCGTCACCGACCTAGCTAGCTTCTCCGTGGTGCTCAACAGCTCAAGGAGTGAGGTCCAGCGCGCGTGTGAGTCATCACTCACTGATCGAGATTGATCGGAGGTTTTCCTTGTGACGTTGTAACAGATCACAGGTCGAGCCGGCAGTGGTGAGGATCGTCAGGAGATCACGCTTCGTCGGACTCGATCTGGTCGGGCACACTCTTCGTCAGCTCAGCTGTGTCATGAACTTCATAATTGGCATTATTTCTCTGAAGCCCACACACAGTCATAAACCCAAGAATCTACACTTGTAAAGCATCCGGACAAAATGAAGTAGGCGTGATTGGAGATCAACAACTACACGAACAATAAATATTTTGGAAGTTGGAGATCCGCAAATATGCAGACACATATACGGACAGAGTTCAGTGTAGCAACTATGGCTATGCCGCTTAATTAATCAACCACCGTGATGCCGGCCGGCCGGTGCATGCATGGAGCTGGCCAACGGTAGCTGTTCCGAATCCAAACGACACTGTGTGGCCAGAAAACAGATACAAAACCCGACTCTCGTGTTCCCCGTCCCTACAGAGCTCGCTCTGCGCTGTCCCGCCGGCCCGCCGTAGCCGGCGCGCGCGGCGTCCGGACGTGCGTTCGCATGTGGTCTCGCTTGTTTGCGCCTGAGAGACGACGGACAGATGCAGAGTAGCAGCAGCGACCAGACTGAGACCATCTCATCGCGGACGAGCCGGGCTGCCGGGGATCACGACGCCTCACCATTCCGCGAGCTAGAAAGCTTCGGCAGTTCGGCAGACCGAGATGGGCACGGCCATGTGCGGCTGATGCCGACGGTGTCGATCAGAGGCCGGCCGGGTTTCATGCGACGGAGCCGGGCCGCCGGCTGGTCTGATCGGTCGTTGCCGTCAGTTGGCGCGTCACGTCTGGTCCTACTCCTTCACACTTGACCATCCTCTGTCTGCATGCAAATGAACGTTCCAAGATAACTTATTTCGACAACACAAGTTTTTTACGTCGACGGCCTTATAGTTTGCCAGCGGACGCACAAATAAAACCGTGAGGTATCTCCTGTATGTTTGACAGTTTAGATTTGTCGACAGGCCCCCGACACCTGGCTTATATGCTGACGACCCTGATAAAAAACCGTCGACAAATAGAAAACCGTCATGAACTATGTTTTTGCCCTGTAGTTTTGGATCCTGCGGAGTAGAATATTTGGGAGTGGACCAATATTGACCGGAATCCGGGACTAGTACTGGTGTGGCCAACCACTATGTGTCTCCGGTTAAAAGAGAAAGATGGTAGAGACTTGAATCGCATCACGAATGCTAGGCTGTAATGTATGCATCGCTTTGGTCAGTGACATTGGCAGTACATGCAACATGTAAACATATTTTATTCCACTGTGTTCTCCCGTTTTTCTCACTAGAAAGTGGGCCAGGATTACATGGTCCTGACATAAAGATTCTTTGAACCGCATCATCTTCTTGGTTCGCTTTTTTTGATGAATCGTTTTATAAACAAGCTGCTATGTAGGGAACCGGTTCAAACGTAGGAGATAGAGTGCTATGGTTTGCTTTTCCACCACATAGTGTATGGTCTAAGGTCTGCTAGAATACCCAAATTTTGACTAGTTTTGATTAGCTATATTTTTTTTTCTGTATTCATCAAATCTAGAAAGTTTCGGCTTCTATTTCCACCGGTTGAGCGCTCTAGAATATTCAAAATATGTCTGATATACTGAAGCTACCTCTTCTGGTCAACACATCCTAAGCTGGTTGCTCTTGTAGCAATGGAGATTTCTGTCAAAACCTGAAGACCACACCGTCACGGAGCTACGCGATCTCTACATAACCAGCAGCTTACCAGCGGCTCCCTGCTAAACGCAATTCTAGTAGTCATTATAGTTAGGTCTTCCTGAAAGCGGGTGCGATAGTGTGTTGCCCACTGCTCGCTATAAATTAGTGTACACCATAATTCTTTTTTAGCAAATCAACCTTCATACTAATCAACCTTCATTAGTTTAAAATTAGACAAAGATGTTCCTTTTGTGTAAGCCAAAAAGTGGTTCAAATACTGAATTGCTGATCGACCTGACCTTGACTTGGTTCTATCATGGATGTACTTATCGCTGCAGGTATACAACTATCAGGTAGCTAGGGATGCAACTGACGAATTAGGGATAGATATTGTACTTGGGATAAGCGAATTGGTGTAGATACAAGCTCTGCGTCACGCAAGAGCAGAATCACGAGCTCGCAGGCTCGGAGAAGAAGGAAGGGAATTCCTGTATCAAGTTCAGAAATATTCAGTATCTCGATGATGGCCAACTCCTGTAGCTTGGTCGCCTAAGTAGGTGGCACCGTCAACTCCGATGGGCCAATGGGCTGCCCAGCCCAGTGGGTCTTGCGGATGGCCTGGCGACGACGTGCTGTCCTTGCCGTGGTCTTGATCGCCTGGGGTAGGTGCTGGGTCGTGACATTACCCACCCCTTCAGCAACGGCTTGACCCCAAGCCGATGTCGTCGGGTAGGCCTCCACAATGGTGTAGAGATGTTCCCAGGTTGAACAGGACGACGGAAGGCCATGCCAGCGCACCTGGACCTGCGGCACCATCTTGTTCCCCCGCCTGATCATGCGCTCATCGACGACCTTGTCAGGAAACACCTGCACACGCAACAAGGAGATTGGGAGTGCTGTGCTAGCTTCTTCATCAGGTTTCAAACCTCTCTTGAGCTGCGACACGTGCACCACTGGGTGAATGCGCGACGAAGGGGGTAACTGGAGCTTGTACGCCACTGGTCCAACACGCTGCAGTATCAGGTAGGGACCAAAGAACTTGAAACCCAGCTTCTGTGAAGACCTTCTCTCCACTGATGATTGGACATATGGCTATAGACGAAGATACACATAATCTCCCACCGAAAATTTCCTTTCACTGCGTCCTTTGTTTGCCTGATGCATCATTCGTTGCTGAGCTCGTTCCAAGTGTTGTTTGATGATCGGCGCCATAGCTGCCCGCTCCTTCAGCCATAATTCCACATCAGTGTGTCCTGGCAGGGAAGCACCTTCGATTGCGAAGTTCCGTGGTTGCCTGCCATACAACACCTCAAAGGGTGACCGGCCCAATGCAGAGTGGAAGGTAGAGTTGTACCAAAACTCAGCTTGCGGCAGCCATTTCGCCCACTGTTCTGGTTTAGAATGCACTAAGCACCTCAGGTAAGTCTCCAGACATTGATTCAATCTTTCCGTCTGTCCGTCAGTTTGAGGATGGTACGACGAGCTCAAATTCAATGTAGTGTCGGCCAGCCGGAACAAATTCTGCCAGAAACTACTGATGAATATTTTGTCTCTGTCTGAGATGATCACCTTCGGCATTCCATGGTTTTTGTACACATGATCCATGAACACTTGAGCAATGGTCGCCGCAGTGAACGGATGCTTGACTGGGATAAAATGCCCAAACTTTGTGTATTTGTCTATCACCACAAGGATGGCATTATATCTGTTGGATGTAGGCAAGCCTTCTACAAAGTCCAAGCTCACCGTGTGCCAAGCTAACTTGCCAGGCAATCGAACATGCTCTGACTTAGCTTGGTTGCAGATGTTGCAAGCCCGTACATATTGTAACACGGTCTGTTTCAGTCCTGGCCATGAGAACAACTGTTTTACCTTGTGATATGTTGCCAACGTGCCCGAGTGGCCTCCCAAGCCACTACTGTGTAATGCCATCAGCACTGCTGTATGAGCTTCTTTGTTGGCGCCCAGCCACACACGCCCTTTGTGGCGAATTATCCCATCTTGCAATGAGAAGCCTTGTTCATTGTAGCCATTCACACTCAGCTGAGTGAGCAACTCTTTTGCTTGGTTGTCTTTCTGATACCCTTCAATGACAGTTTCTACCCACTTGGGTTGCGCTTCAGACACTGCATTGATAGCATATTGTTTTGGTCTTCGCGACAGAGCATCTGCTGCTGCATTGGCTGTTCCCTTTTTATACACTATGCGGTAATGCAATCCCATCAGCCTGAAGAATGCCTTCTGTTGGATCTTTGTATTGAACTTGTGATCCCCCAAGTGTATCAAGCTGCGATGGTCAGTGTAGATAGTGAATTGCTTACTCCTCAGGTACATCTTCCATTTTTCGATCGCCATAAGAATTGCTAGGCATTCCTTGTCGTAGATGGACAAGCACTGATTCTTGATGCCAAGTGCTCTGCTAAAAAACGCAATTGGGTGGCCCTGTTGCATCAATACAGCTCCAACTCCTTTCTCACACGCGTCTGTCTCCAAGATAAACTCCTTGGTAAAATCAGGTAAGGCTAACACAGGGGCTTGCACTAGTGCTTGTTTGACTGCTAGGAACGAGGCATTGACCTCAGATGTCCACAAGAATGGCATGTTCTTTTTGAGCAAATTCGTCATTGGTCTGCAGAGCAGGCCAAACAGGTGGATAAACTTCCGGTAATACCCAGCCAGCCCAAGAAATCCTCTCAAATCCCGAAGTGACATTGGTTGAGGCCAATCTTGCACCGCTGCTATCTTGCTGGGGTCTGTGGCCACTCCGTGTTCACTGATGATATGCCCAAGATATTCCAAAGAACTCCGAGCAAATGAACATTTGGATTTCTTGATATACAGTTTGTTGTCCTGTAATATTTGGAAAACTTCTCGCAGATGCTGCTGATGTTCCTCCAGATTTTTGCTATAAATCAATATGTCGTCCACGAATACCAACACAAATTTTCTGATCAACCGAGCAAAAATTGTGTTCATGGCTGCCTGGAACGTTGCAGGAGCTGATGTGAGGCCAAATGGCATCACTAGAAATTCATAATGGCCACTATGAGTTCTGAAAGCTGTCTTGCACTCATCTGCCTCTGCCAGTCGAATTTGATGGTATCCCGACCTCAAGTCGAGCTTGGTGAAGTATTTTGACCCAGCTAGTTCATCTAGCAGCTCATCCACCACTGGCATTGGATATTTGTCTTTTACTGTAACAGCATTCAGGTGTCTATAGTCCACACAAAACCTCCAGGTACCATCCTTCTTCTTCACCAATAGAACAGGCGATGCAAAGGGGCTGTGACTAGCCCTTATGATCCCTTGTGCCAGCATGTCTTTTATCTGTCTCTCGATTTCATCTTTCTGTTGGGGGGAATACCTATATGGTTTGACGCTGACTGGTTGCACCCCTGGTAACAAGGTGATGTGGTGATCATATTCTCGATGAGGAGGCAACCCAGATGATGTCTGGAAACATTTTGAATATTCCTGAAGAACCTCATCAATCTCCACTGGTACTGCATCAATATTATTACTGTCCAGACTATTCAGTTGAACCACATGTTCTAGTGCCCTATCTCGTGCCAATGCATGTATTTCCGCCAATGATATTGGTTCACACTTCTGCACATTGGACTTCACCCCTTTTAATTCCACCCTTTCGCTATTCATTTTGTATCGAATGATTTTCCTGGCCCAATCTATCCACATGGGAGGTAAGGTTTCTAGCCAGTCCATGCCTAACACCATATCGTACCCAGGCACTGAAAATACCTTGAATGTGTTTGAGAAATTCTGTCCTTGACAAGACCATGCCACGTCTGGAGTTTCCATTGTTATGGCTGACTTTCTACCATCTGCAACTGCGACTTGCACTGTTGGAATTGTTTTCGTTTGCAGGCCCAGTTGTTCCACTGCCTCTATACTGACAAAACTGCCAGCACTGCCGGAATCAATCAGCAATAGTATTTGTTTGCCATTGCATTCCCCCTGCAACCTGATGCTTCTTTTTGACTGCACTCCTGCGACAGCACATACTGAAATGTGAGTAAGTGGTTCCTCTTCACTAGACAGCTCTTGCTCAGTTACATTCTCACTGGCCTCTATCTGCAATACTTCCAACAGTTCTTCCTTCACATTCAGAGATATGGTCTTGTTGCATTTGTGTCCTGGGTGATACTTTTCACCACATGTGAAGCACTCGCCTCTAGCACGACGCTGCTCACGCAAATTTTTCAATCTATCATCCCAGACCACTCTTGGCTTTGTCTTCTCCTCAGACCCTTTATTGTTATCACTGGGACTGGACAGAATCCCCCGACCTGGATACCCGGTTCTTGCATAACTGGACCTGACTTCATGCTTGTATTCATTCTTGTATCTGTTGTTGGAGTATGGCTTCATCTCCTCCATCATCTCTTCCTGTTTTTCAGCAAGAACTAACTTAGCATCAACCGTTCTTGGGTTATGTAAGCGAATAGCTCTTTGTATATCTTTCCGTAATCCAGAAATGAATTTTGTGACAAAAAACGCCTCATCATAATGCTTGTTATAAACTAAAATTTTGTGTCTAATGGTTTCGAACTTGTGATGATACTTCTCCACATTTTCAGTTTGTTTGCAATTCTCTAAAGCTTCTAAATATCTATGGTGTTTGTTTTTCCCAAATTTGATATGAACAGCTACACACAACTCTTCCCAATTATCAACATCATGCTCTGCTTCATAAGTTTGTAGCCAGAGCGCCGCATTGCCAACAAAATGCATAGTGGCAAAACTCGCCCAGGTATCATGATCCACGTCATAGAGGGCAAAATATTTTTCACACACTTGCTTCCACCATTTTGGGTTTTCGCCATCAAAACGTGGAAACTCAGTTTTAGGTGGCCTAGTTTTATAGTTCCCATGTTTTGATGCAGTGTAAGGAGTATCAAGGAAATGCTCAGAACCACCACCCAGATCAAAACGAACTGGAGTGTGGGGATTGGTGCGCGTACCCTTGTCCAGGGCAAGCGTTGATGCACGAGAGGCATCAACGGCATGACCCTGGTTCTGTTGATCATCGCCGTGCCACTCGGGCCGTGGAGTGTTCACCTTGGGTAGATTTGGTGTTGTTTCCAACACTTCCACACGCGCACACACCTCGTCCAGCTTCTTCTGCATCGACTGTATGGTGTCATCGACCTGAGGCATCCATCCACTCAAGCTCTTCAGAGTATCATTCACCAGCTTGATGGTGGTGGCGGTGTCTGTCCCTTGCTGTTTAAGCTCCGCCAAATCTGCTTGAACCTTCTCCATGACGACCGTATCACACGCCGCCCACATGTCGTTGGTGGGTGACAACGCCTGTCGCCGTCGTCGCGAAGCACCTCCAATGACGAGCGATCTGGCTGTCGATCCGGAATTTTACGCGTAGCGGTAGTGTTCCGCTACCAACCGATCGATCCCCACCAAACCTCGTCTGAATGATCCCGTCTCCAACGCCGCCGTGCGAGCAAAATAATTCGCTCCGCTTCACCTCAGCCGCGGGGAGGAGGCAGGCCAGGGGGATTTTATGAGAGATCCCAACCCCTGCGCCCCCGGTCACCCGAATTCGCCTCCATCTTCGCTTGGATCTCGGATTTGTTTGTGTGTGGGTTTGAGAATCGAGATGCCTAAGATCTACTGCTCTGATACCATATATCAGGTAGCTAGGGATGCAACTGACGAATTAGGGATAGATATTGTACTTGGGATAAGCGAATTGGTGTAGATACAAGCTCTGCGTCACGCAAGAGCAGAATCACGAGCTCGCAGGCTCGGAGAAGAAGGAAGGGAATTCCTGTATCAAGTTCAGAAATATTCAGTATCTCGATGATGGCCAACTCCTGTAGCTTGGTCGCCTAAGTAGGTGGCACCGTCAGCTCCGATGGGCCAATGGGCTGCCCAGCCCAGTGGGTCTTGCGGATGGCCTGGCGACGTGCTGTCCTTGCCGTGGTCTTGATCGCTTGGGGTAGGTGCTGGGTCGTGACAACAACTTGGTGATATTTCTGGTAAATATCCTCTCCATGTCGACCGGCTCTTCGAAAAGCAAAACAAAATCTTACCATGTTTCCATCTGTGAAATCTATTGAAATGGATGGCGCCGTTCCAATCGTCCACACCTTCTACCAGCCAGTTTCTTAATTTTTTCCTAACTCTTACATCATTCATCACACGATCGAGATGCTCGATATGGTCTTGTTCGTTTGTACGTACAATTCATGCACACGCACACAACAAATATGTGCGCACGTACTTATTTGCACTGTAGTCATGGTCATGTCTTTATCACTTTTAATTTGTATTACTACAACCGTGCGAATTTTCAACTTTGGGTACCGCGTGAGGGGATAGAGATATTCACACGAAAAATAGTTAATGTCGGCAGATTTAATTCACACACAAATATCTTGTCGCAAATCTCAACAAGGGGTGATAAAAGATCTACAGTGATTAATCCATCTGGCCACCAAATAAAATGGACTGAGACGTGTATATTGTATAGAGCGTCACAAACAAAACTCTTCAGTTAGCTTAATGTTCTTTGGGTTACTGCTTGCAAGAGGTGTTTAGTTATTTCTAGATTTTTTTTTGAAACGGATGATCATCTCTACTACATTATTTGGATTACACTCATCTCTTGTTTAATCTATGTATGGTTTTTGGTTTAGTAATCCATTTTCCGTACACACACCTAAATACCTAAATCTATTTGGCATTTAGGCAGTGCAAACTTTGAGCGTTGCGACACTGTGACGGGAACTGCAAAGCAGCCAGAATCAAGTCTCTTGGAGTCTGGCCATGAATTGATTTAGATACATCTCGACTCATCAGACAGTACGAACATTATGTTTCAGCAAATGGCCCTTCGTCAAGAAAATGGCTCTTGGAGTGTTAAACGAGCTACGAATATAATACCATACATATGTACTGATTTTGTTTGTCTGACGTTGGCCTAAATTATTCCGAGGTACGCGTTTTCATGCTAACATTGTTCTCTCCGTAGATAATTACGCCGTCTTAAGAAAATGATCCTACGTACGTGACATGATCGATATGTGTATCTCTACCCTGACAGCTAGTCCTACATTGAGTATTAACCACGATCATTTTCATCACCGGCTCAGCTAACTACCGGTAGTTTTCACCACAGCTGTGTCAAGGAAAAATCTTGACAGGCAAGATGTTGGCATCCATGTCCAAAAGATCCTCCTCCATGTTAATATCACCATCACTACCATAACTTTACACTTCACATGCAAGCCGGCCATAGCCCCCCTGATCCAACAAGCTGCAACCGGCAATAGTCTATCACGTTATGGGAGCCACCGCTACACAGAATGGCCCATAACAACCACTTGCACTTCGGTTTTGCTACCATTTCCAGGAACAGGAAATGGTTGTTGTTCTGGATAAGACTCAGCAAATGACGTGATCGAGGGACGGACATCTGCAATTAAGCTGCTGGATGGAGGATGATAGCTACTTGCCGAAAGTTTCTGCTCTGGGAGTTCAATTTGAGGCTGCAGATGTCGACCTAACAGTGTACCTAACCAATGGAGTTTTCAGTTAACCGTAGCCCTGTTAAGTTTTTTTGAAAAGGGTACCCAGCCTCTGCATCAAAGCCTCTGCATCAATCGATGCATGCGGCTTTTATTTTATTAAATCAAAGCATCTTATAGTGTCTTACATAAAATACATCACGGGTCACTCAAAGTAGCAACATGGATCAGCCAAAGGAAAAATACGGACAACCAAATGTGATCTTGCATCAACATGTTATCCTAATATCAGAACGCCAGCTGAATTGGGCAAATAGATCCGAGGCAACCAACTCCAGGCGTCTGCACCCAGAATCCATCGCGCCGCGCTTCTCCGTTGATTGTAGCAAGGACCACGTACGGATCCAATGAGTAACCAACGGGATAACCTGCATAAATGAAGTTTTCTTTGCCCTGTTAAAAATATAATCATTTCTTACATTCCAAACTGCCCAAAGCAAAGCACAAACACCAACACGAATCTGAATTTTTTCCGATTTCGAAACCCCCTTTAACCAGTTACCAAACAAACTTGTTATGTTATTCGGAGCTTGAAGACCAAAAGCCATATGAACTATACGCCATACCATCCTTGCGAGAGGACATGCTATAAATAAATGTTGTATTGTTTCCTTTTGATCACAAAAACAACACTTATTAAATCCATTCCAATTTCTCTTAGCCAGGTTATCCTTTGTAAGAATCTCCCTATGGTAAAGGAACCACATGAAAATCTTAATTTTTAGTGGCACCTTCATCTTCCACAAATATTTACGTAAGAATTTAGTATGACCACTCATAAAATCTAAATAGAGTGATTAAACCGTGAACACCCCATTGGCTGTCAAGTTCCACCGAAATAAATCCTTGTGATCCGAGAGCTGAACATGCATAAGTCTATTTACCAAGTGTAGACATTTATCCCACTTGTTCCCCGTTAAAGCTCTCCTAAACCCTATGTTTGGAGGAGGTGCACTACCTAAAACATCAGCTACTAAAACTTGTTTTCGGTAGACAATGTTATATATGGAAGGATATTGCTTGAAAGAGGCTTGTCTCCCAACCAAGTATCCTCCCAAAACCGAATATTATTACCATTTCCCAAGACAAAAGACCCTCTATCAAACAAATCATCCTTGCCCTTCAAAATACCCTTCCAAAAGGGAGAGTCAGTCGGCTTACTTTGAGCTTGGGATAGTGATTTTGTATTAAGATATTTATTATTTTTCAACTCCTGCCAAACCCCACCCTCTTCTGTTAGCAATTTAAACAACCATTTACTCAATAGACATCTATTTTTCAGTTCTATAACCTCAATCCCGAGTCCCCCTTGATCTTTTGGTCTACACAAAATATCCCATTTGGTAAGCCTAGACTTACGCTTATGACCATCACTCTGCCAAAAGAAACGAGATCTAAAAAAGTCCAATCTTTTCTGTACCCCTATGGGTATTTCAAAGAAAGACAATAAGAACATAGGGAGACTAGTCAATACAGAATTAATTAAAATTAATCTATCTCCATAAGACAATAATTTCCCAGCCCAACTTGCGAGTTTTTTCTCGAATCTATCTTCAATGGCCTTCCATTCCCCATTTGTCAATTTCCGAAAGGGAATTGGGATGCCCAATACTTGAAAGGGTATTCCCCCGACTCACACCCAAACAGTAACCTATATTTCTCCTCCACCTCCTTCGCTTTCCCAAAACAGAAGAGCTCACTTTTTTGGAAATTGATTTTTAAACCAGACAACTGCTCAAAGATACATAAAACTAATTTCATGTTAAGTGCTTTTTCTAGATCATGTTTCATAAACAGAATCGTGTCATCAGCGTATAGCAAAATAGAGATCCCTCCATCCACTAGATGTGGTATAAGACCCTCGACTTGACCATCCTCCTTATCTCTCGCTATCATGATCGCAAGCATATCTGCTATGATATTAAAAAGAATCGGTGAGAGAGGGTCCCCCTGTCGTAACCCCTTGTGAGTTCGAAAATAGTGACCTAACTCATCATTCACTTTAACACCAACCGTACCCCGAGTAACAAAATGTTCTATCCATCTACACCACTTTTGATTAAAGCCTTTCATGCGTAGCACTTGTTGCAAGAAAGGCCATCTCACTTTGTCATATGCTTTTTCAAAATCATTTTTCAATAAAACTCCATCCATTTTCTTCCTATGTAGCTCATGGATAGTCTCATGTAATATTAGTACCCCTTCCAAAATATGTCTTCCGTCCATGAATGCCGTTTGAGTTGGTCGGATCACTTTATTTGCCACCTCCGAAATTATGTGCATTCCCACCTTGGTGAAAATTTTAAAGCTCACATTGAGGAGGCAAATAGGGCGATCTTGTTGGATCTGTATCGCATTTTCTTTCTTAGGCACAAGCGTAATATTACCATAATTCAACTTATATAGTGGTAACTCATCCTTTTGGAAAGGCAAGGAATAGATTCATCAAGTCTTTTTGGATAAAACCCCAACAATTTTGATAAAACTCGGCCGGGAAACCATCCGGCCCTGGCGCCTTATTTTTCTTCATCTGCATAATCGCCTCATACACCTCCTTGTGAGTGAAGTCAGCCGTTAAAATCGTATTTTCTTCCGTTGAAATCTGAGGAATGTCTGAAACTTGAGTCTCATCTAAAGAGACAAAATTCGCATTTGAGTCACTAAACAAATTTTTGTAGAAAGTTGTTATGTAATTCTTAATATTTTCCTGACCAACAATCGTACATTCCTCCTGTTCTAACTGGAAAATTCTTTTCCGCCTATGTCTCCCATTAGCAATTAAATAAAAATACTTCGTGTTATTACCTCCCTCCTTGATATGCTTTACTTTAGCACGTTGCGCCCACTTACTCTCCTTATTTGTCTTTAGCTCAGCTAATTGTTTTGTTGCTTCCTTAAGCACAATTCTATCAGACTCATCTAAAGGATAAGATTCGGCTTGTATATCTAAATGGTCAATAAGACTAAGGAGTCTTTCCTTCTCTTTCTTATAGACACCGCTAATATTTTTTGCCCACCCCCGAAGAAAAGAGCGTAAGTGGCGAATCTTGTTTTGCCACACCTTCAAAGGAGTAGTATCATCTGAAATAGACATCCATTCTTTTTCCACCATTTGTTTAAACCCCTCTTTTCTAAACCATGATAGTTCAAAAGAAAAATGTGCCTTATTGCCTAGATGAGCTTGTTCACCCGAGTCAATAAGTAAATGAGTGTGATCCGAGCCTGCCCTAGTAAGTGCACGTACATTTACCAACGAAAACTTGTGTTCCCAAGACACACTTGCAAGAACTCTATCTAACTTTTCATACGTCGGATTCGATCTTCGATTTGCCCATGTATATTGTAGCCCTGTTAAGTACTTCGTACAGTATGTTTTTTTCAAAATGGGGTGTGGATTCACGACATGTACATCAAAATGATGCACACCGCTGTCTCAGTCTCTCTGATACTCTGTATGTTGCTTCACTCACGGCCGGTGTGGTTCACTATAATTCTTTTTGTAAGTTTATACTCACGAGATTACCCGATCACTTTGGTACACTCGGTGGAGGTTTTAATTCCGAAGAAAAAATATGTAACAATGCCTGCTGCGCCATATTCAGAGAGTATTTGTCTCTGCTCCTAGAAGGCTAGAACAGTATGGAAGCTAACTTGTTCAGCGAAGACGACCAACCAACTGGGTAGCTACTTCTTTGGTTCCAGAATTTAAGCTAGCGAAATTAGGTAGTCGAACAAAAGAGAGATATGATATGATATCCCCCTAGATCAGACTGGTTTCTTTTGTGGAAGATATCAGGCAGATTGGTTGCCGACCGAAACAAAGCATATGCCTACTGCAAGTGCAAGATAAAGAAGAGGAAGAAGAACACCACTGCATAGCAAGGCTAAGACACACGCTTCTTAGTGTCACTGGCAGCGAGTATTTTTATCAGCCGGGGATACCCGCGTGGAGGCGCAACGATCGTCGCCGTCACGCAGCCTTTCTATGCGCCTGATTCCAGCGTTTCATTTCGTCCATGGCCTCCGGTGCTCCACCGTGTTCGTGGAATAGCGACAGGGAAGAAATTACGCGCCCGTCCGTCTCTGCACCCTCCCGCGCCGGTGCAACCTCGGGCTGCAAGGCGTCCAACTCCAAGCTCACCTGCCTCTGCTCGCCGACCAACCACCCGGGCTCCTTCCGCTGCGGCCGCCACCGGACACCCCGCACGCGGCCTTCCATCGCCCGCGTCCGCGCCTCGCAGCAGCAGGCCGCGGCGCCGGTGATCAAGAGCGGTGGCAGAAACGGGACGACGAGCAAGGAGAAGGGGCGGCTCGTCCTGCGCGCACACCTGCAGCGGCTCATGGTCAGCCCACCGCCATCCTCCGGCGGCCGCTGCCGCGAGTTCAAGCCCCGCCTCTCCAGGCTGGGCCGCCTCGCCGCCGCCAACCCGTGACGCCGTCGCCGAGTCGCCGACCACCCCGGCCGTTTGCTCTGCTTCAGTTTGCTCTGCTTCGCTCATACTCCTGTAGACTATGATGTCAGTTCTCGCTCTCACTCTCAGCTCACGAAGAACAGATTCAGAGGAAAACGAACACAAGCTATTTTGGTGCCGCGTACTGAAGTACGGCGTTTTCTGTTTTCTCTTCCTTTTATTCAACAAGAAAACTAAGTCATGCCGTGGCTTCACTAGCTCCCGACTGGATCGTGCCATCCCACGATCGGAACAAGCCCACGACGATCCTCCTAATGCGGACGTGAGCGCACAGACCGCGTCATCGTCTTGACTGAAAACAAAACACTTAACTGAACCCTAATGACACCTAAGACTGAACCTGACGAAACACTGAAACCTGACACCTAAAACCCTAGCAACCGACATGATTACAGAATCAACATATGAGTATATGCGTGAGTCAATGTAGACTCATAGTGCGCCTCTTTTTCGCGCGCACGCATATGCGTGAGTCAATGTAGGATTCAGATTGTCTTAGCCAGAAGCCCGTTATTGGGAATGCTACTGTACTGTGGGATTAGAGAGGCTTTGTAAAAAAAAATCACCGTGAACCAATTTTTTTTTCAAGTACTGCAATGAACTGATAATTACTTGTACCAAGATGAAATGGATTAATACTTGCTTGCCCGTCTGCATATTTGTTCTACTACAGTAGTATCATTGCCGATGAATAACTAACGTGGTAAGAGTAGATTTCTTAAACCTCATTTACTCGTCTTGATAATCCTGAAAAGATAAATCTTTTACTCCCTCTGATCCATATTAGTGGGCACAACTTTATCTAGATACACATGTATCTAGTCTAAATACTTAACTAGATACATATGACTTTAGACAAATCTATGCCCACTAATATGGATCGGAGGGAGTACATCCATTGTTCCGTTATCTTTGGTGTGCAAGTACTTTTTCAGATTACTTTTGCTTTGCTCCAGGGTCATGAGGTAAGTTCACTCACCACGGGACACCTGTGAGACCAAACTTCATGTGTGTTGTCATGTGGCTTGTGCGCGTGTGAAAACTTCATCTTGTTTATTAGTGGAACCTGAAGTTTCCAGAGGATCTGAACTGCTTTAATTAGTCATGAGTCATGACTTGGTTAAGTTTCTCAGCATTTTCCACTGCCTTAGGCAAACGCGGTGTACACACTGCTAGCATATTCTTGCCACCTTTATTCCCCGATTGATACTTCTCCACCAAGTCCTCGAAGAGAGATTCAAACACAACTTGTTCGCAGTGACTTTTCTTGAATCATATCACTAAGCTTAGAGAAGTGAAAAACACCGCTCAGTGAGAAAAAAAACTCTTGCACTATAGGGACCAATGAATGTGGCCCGTCCATCTAAGAGTTCAAATCCTCTAATTTGTGGAGGCAATTTTTTAGCAATAATATGTCTTTTTTACAAAACATAATATGGTTACATTAGTATTGTATTGAAAAATTCTTTCTAGTGATATGTTTTGTCAAACAATCCCGATATAGTTATACTAAATAAATCACACTCACTTAGTTCCAAATTATAATATATTTTACACATTTTAGTATGGAGTACATAGGATGTGAAATTAGTCAATCACAAACTAAAACACGTTTAAACTACTTTTAAATCAGAAAAAATGTAACATCTTATATTTTGAAATGGAAGCAATACATCTCAATAAGTGAGTAAGCCTTATAAAAAAATAAAGGAACCATGTTGCACACTTAATTTGAAGAGGTACATGCTAGCAACATCAAAGCGGTACTATATAGGTCAAAGTCTCGAAGTGCATACGATGGGGACCCTGTGAAGTGAGCCACCAAACGCTCAGATTATGCAACAAGATCTAATGAGAACACAACCAGAAAAAGAAAATAGCAAATTATTGACCAAACGTGAATCAAATCAGTTCTCATATCATCCTGCTTTTTACGATGCAATTGTCAACGAGGACATATGAATATAACACTCTGAATGACCCAACGCATTGACATGTTACTCTTCTGGCGGTGTTGCCCGTTTTATTGGTTATCTCGGCTTTCAGGTACTACAATACAGGGTGGATGAAACAATGACAGATGAGCATTCAGGTACTTTAGTATAAGGTATCGATCGAAACATAATTAGGACGCATGACAAATTACATAAATTATATATAGTTTATAATAAACTTTTGTACCTTTTTTGACATACCTCAGAATATGATAAAGTTCCTACATATTAGATAAAGTGATGATTATTATACATTTATAATGTACATCGATGACAAATACATTTGCATTGAGGTATTTAAAAACTGATTTTGTTACATTGTTTTTAATAACTTTTATTTACAATTACCTAAACTACTCCATATCAAATATATTTAAATTAGAGATCTTTTAACCATATGGTGGAAGAACTATTTAAATTTCAAATATTTGAGTATATGAGTTGTTAAGCATAGTATAGAAATTTCTAGAGCATAAAATAAAATGTTAGCAAGATTTTTTATAGGTTTTTCTGTGTCAAATGTGACATAGGAGTTAGGAGTATTATGGATTCATTATAAGTTAAAAACATGTGTGTACTCTCTACTTGCTCCTCAAACATAATTTGGAATAGTAATTGTCGAAAATAAAAATATAATGGATTTTTTTGCATAATATATATGATACCATTATTCTATATGCTTGCATGCAATGCACTTGACATCATTTGTTGTAAACAAGTGACCGTCTAGCTCATGATTTTTTTAGTAAGCCTTCAATGACTAGTATCAGCCTATCTAAACTTAAGACCTCAATTAGGTTTTTTTATTTCTACATAGGTGGAACACAATATTTCTATGTGTATTACCTCCTATAAATTAAATCTTTTAATTTTGTAGATATTTTATAATATCATAATTGATAATAGTTTAGTACCAGCTCTGGTTCATAATATGTATTACACTATATTATTGGGGTCCTCCTTTTTTCTGGGGTCTCGAGGGACCTTTGTCAGCCTTATAGTGAAGGGGTTACGGTGCAGAAAACAATAATTTTTCTAGCGTACGAAACCCTAACTAGACATGATCTATCTATCTAGTACATGCGATAACGGTGGCGGAACGGGTTACATTACCTCCATGTAGACCGATAGAGAGGATTACGCTCCCGCACAAGCGTTGACGATGAAGTCGTACGTAGCCGACCTCGAGGTCGCGGAGAACTTGCCGCGATGACGAAGACGATGATGTCGGGGTGTTGACGATGATCTGCGTCGACGGGCGTCGGGTGGAAGAAGGCAGAGCGCTAGCACCAGGGGTGGTGCGCCGGCGGCAGAGGGGAGGGGGCGCGGCGGCTGCAGGGGCGAGACGACGTCGCCCAGGCTACTCAAAATGAGTTACCTCCGAGCACTCACAAACATGCGGAGCTTAGCGACAACCCCCGGTCATTCAGATCCAGCTGAAATCGCAGGGGTAGATCTTATCTGGAATCCCGCAGAGCAACGGTGCTCAGCGGTATAACTTAGGTGGAGAGAGGGGGCAAAACGGGCGGAGAAACAGCTCGGCCGACCTGCAATACAATTAATTGTATTTTCTAATGAATTAATCCAATTAATATGCCTTGGTATATAAAGGGGGAAGGGGGTGTGCAAACCCCCTGGCTCCCCCATGTGGGACTAAAGGAGGAGAGGGGAGGGGGGGTTCGGCCGAACCCCCCTTGGGCTTCTCCCACTCCCAGTCCAACTCGGACTAGGAGGCCCAAGCCTCCCTTTCCTTGTGGGGTGCGGCTCCCCCTTCTTGGGCCCTCTCAGGGCCCATGTAGGTGGGAGCCCCCTTTTTCCTTTATTTAATTAATATTAAATTAATATAAAAATCTCATTAATTAATAATTAATATATTTATATATAATTCAATATCCCATGACTCTGAAACTATTTCGGAACCACCCGAACAACTTTCGGACATTCCTGGAAACATTCCATACCTCCCCGGAACTCCTTCCGGACCATCGGAACTCTTTCCGGATCATTTCTCTCTCTCCAACAAATTCCTATAATATTCCAGAACCTATCTCCTGGTGTCGCTAAGACCTTAAGTTTGTTACGCTACGGTTCGAGAACACTCCAGACATGGTCGAGACACTCCGCTCACCAATGACCGTCAGGGATACCTGGAAGTATATGACGACCCTTGTGCATTCTACGAATATCGTGTTGAACCATAAATATGATATTCATTCCCTTTGTCTCTGTGATACTACCTTGTCCGAGATATGATCGTAGACACACCGATGTCTTTGTTGCATCTCGTTACCGACAAAGGTTATTAACTCGTCTGCGATATTACATCTCCATGACCTAGTCATAAACTGCGCAGCTATATAGATGCAATATCACCGAGTGGGCCCAGAGTATCTTTCCATTACAAGGATGAACAAATCCCGCTCTTGATCCTTACGTCTCGATGCTCTTTCGGAATACCCAAGATGGACACCGTTATTGTCATGCTATATAAGACACAACGTTTGATGCTCTCAAAGCACCCCTACGAAGCATCAATAAGTACGGTCTCACGGTCTAAGGAATAAGCTACCATATTCTTATCTATTGCAAATGACAAACATCGTAATACGATCTTATTGCAATACTTTGCGTATGTCCATCACCTTATTCAACTAACAAGATGACCCCATTGTCAACCGACGTCATTGTCCTTGATCGGGAATCTCGATCAACTGTTGCCCAATGGACTAGCTCATATAGAGGCTTGCTAGGGACCTGGTTGTCTATTTATCACACGTGTATTAATAATTCCGATTAATACAGTTCTAGCATAATACACAAACGTATTATAAACTTATGAGATAATGCAATAAATACTACTTATTTATTTGCCTCTAGGGCATATCTCCTTCAGTCTCCCACTTGCACTAGAGTACAAATAAACTAGCTGCATTTTACTTTATCAGAATCTCTTATCAAATAAGAATCATTTGATAATGCTTGCTTGTGGAAGAGTGTTACTGCACAATCCATGATTGTACATGCTTTTGCGATTCACTGATATCAACTTGCTTGATATCACCATGTTGTTCAACAACATATATGCAAATACCGTAACTAAGTGAGACTTCTGTTTCCCAGTGCTTACTCTGATTATACTAACCAGATAACTGCCCTGAAAAAAACACTCAGCCATAGAGAGCCCCTTGTAACAATTACAAACTCGCGATATCTACATACTTTCACACCAATGTAGAAAACTTGACATTCTAATGTCAATCCAACAACTAACACACCTCTACTTCCAGTAAATTCTAAATTTACTTTTATAACTGCTCTTCTTCCAAGAACATGGGTTATATTTCATCGAGCAGATAATATGGTTTCTGTATGATGTCTAATATTACATAATAGACTCACATGTCATACAACCATTACTTTCATGCATCATTACTCTTAATGATCAATTGGATTTCAAAGGACCATCCTTTTGATTCTATTCTGACTCCTCAGATATAATCCAAAACAACTCGACTAACTATTTAAAATTCCCGTTCTATTTCAAAATAGACACTAACTTTCAAATAGTTTCACAACTTCATCCTATTCTATTGGTACAGTTTCACAATGTGTTAACTCCACAAGATGAATTCGACTCCCACTCAAATTATGTCTCCACATATTTGATAACACGAGCTCCCACTCAAAAACGTGTCATCCACATATTTGAGTTCCTGAGCTCCCACTCAAAAATATGCTCTTTACATATTCCACCTGAGTAAACTAACATTGACTCCCACTTAAATCGACATTTTGGTCAAACCAAAATCATTGATCTATTATCAATTCGAGTTTAATACAAACTACAGTATTACATTAATACAAATCCCTCAGACGTCAAGCATGTCTACACAAATGTAGTCAATCAAATTTGATCTTGTCCAAGACACATTTCTTGACAAGACATGCTACCGCGTCTTTCTTATAGTCACATCTCTCATATAACACTTTATATGACGATTAAACAATCTTATTCCTCTAATAAGAATTGCAGCAACAATTACTCTCTTAATCTTTTCAAATGTAACTTTGGATTTCCAGACTCAAAAAGCCTTTGTTCGTATTCCGATATTTTCTCAACTTTCTTTGTATTCCTTAAGTGCACCTTAATCTGTCAGCAAGATCTGAAATACTTAATACAGTGTTGTGACCTGGCAGCAATATTAAATATAACAGCACTTTATTTAGAAGTTTCTTTCATGAAAATATTATGATCTTTATGAAGAGAATTGCAAGCAGAAAACAATTTTCTAGTCTCCCTCACTCTTAATCACCAAATTTTCATCAGCAGACATATACTCTTTGGAACACCTTCCAACATAGGTCTGACACTTTATTTCAAACTTCTAATTCCAATCCATAAACCATAATTCGAAAAATCATATTTTCCTCGGAATTACATAGACAACAAACTGAACTTTGTTTCTACTTGGTTTTTGGAATGCACTCCCATTCAATGCGAGTATTCTACAAAGAACTATTCATGTATATACTGAATTATCGTGTAATCATATACATGTCGACACTACTGTCGATCTCACGAATTCTTGTTGAGAAAAACATCTATTTTCTAAAGTGGACATCGACTACAATGTTTAGAACATATTAGGAGATTCTAAGACTGATTCTGACAGACCACACTTTATTAAAAATAAAGCATGCTTATAATTCCCCACATATCACCATATATGACATTATAATTTTGTGAAACAAATTTCCACAAGTCTTTTGTGTTGAAACCATAATTCAAAAATATTGTCCTTTGATCGAATTCTGTGAATACAATATTCACTAATCTTTCTTCTGAAAAATCCCATTTGATCTGTTATCAAATTAATTTCAGACTCCATAATTTATCGGGCAAATACTCCTATTTACCAAAATCATGGAAGAATTCAGATCATGCAATAACACCATTGATTAATCATTAAAAATGACTCTTAATCAATTTCCTCTAGTATTGCAACTTCAATACTGCATTTCAAACTTAATCAATTTTGGCACTCGAAATACTTAAATGGACCAAAATTATCCATTACTTCTTTCGTTGCCTTTATGACTAAATTCGATGATGTTTGTTCTTTGGACACATAATTTTATCATTCCCGCTATTATAAATGTATATCATACGCATAATGTAATTGAGATGTGATGCAAATTACTCATAACATGAAACAACTGCTTTGTTTCATAACATAAAACAACTGATTTGTTCTATATGAATAATTATCTCTTGCAACATTCAAGACACCAAACTAGATCACACTCTCACTATTACAAAATGTCTTATCAAAAACTATTGATGATAACTAATATGATATCTCGAGGGCGTGAGCACTACTGGCCATGAACTTGCCATCACTCGTGCACTGTCACGTCACCCTTCGCCACATACTTGTGATAATCAGGGACTGTTTCACAAACAGAACAAGTATCAAATACTTTTCATCAAGTATGAGAAGAATACATTTATATCTTCGTATATCAAATATACCCGTAGCGTCGAAGAAATCTTCTTCGATGGAATCAACTTTTAGAGATTTGAACTTGTTCACAAATGTGAAGAAGCTCACCGTGTCTCTATAGCATATTCACGCATATGCTATTCACATCTAGGAGGTAAAGCACAATCTCTATTGCACTGGAGTTCGCTATCTAGAAATCGTAGATATTCGTAAGCCTGAAGTAGATGTCACACAACTTCTTCAACTGAGTCTCCAGACAGGAATGCTCCCCATGTGAATGGTCCGGAACTTTCTAAGTTGTCTGAACTGCTCAAAACTCAATTCATCTTTGAAGTGACCTCTGATCGCATCAATCACGACATATGACTCCATGTGTTGAAACAACTTTCAACTCAGGTGCTAGGCATACGCTCATGACGACCTTCACTTCCATGAAAATATCATGATGCTTACGGAACTCATCATCTTGCTCCTTGCTATCTGAATCATCTGGTCTAACTCCTAACTAATGTTCTAGGACATATAGGAAGTTTTTTGTGTTTGGAGAATGTTTCTAAAACCAATGTACCAGCTGATGAAGTTGGACCCGTCGGCTTCTAAGGTAGAATCCGAGCTCTTGAGGAAGCAACCAAAGTGTAGTTCCGTAGTCTCCAGATGTGATCGCAAAAGAGGTAAGGTAAAGTTTATAATATATAGGTGAGTTTTAGTTCTATAATCTCATTATCAAAAACACACCACACCAAGATTATTATCCCTAAAAATAATAATGGCGATTACACGATCCTCATCCACCACACTACCCCCGATCATCACGGCCGGCAGCACAACTTCAAAGGTGGACATAACATGTCGATCACAACAACTCTGTGACTCGTGCTCGATCTTTCGATCTTCCCGTGTTCCGAGGCCATATTTCTGGATATGCTAGGCTCGCCAATCAAACCTCGAAGACCCTGCGCGTGCAACATGGCTTACACCCACTGTATGCGAACGACGAGATGTGTGACACCCGATCATCACGACCTGCCTCATAACGTAGAACTTTCTTGGTGGTGCGCAACGAGGGAGAACACAATTTTGGTATTTGTTAGGGATCATCCTATTTATGATGCTACCGTTGAATATCTAGTATATAAGCAATCAATAGGATGCACACACAACAACACACAATAATGATGCAATGAAGTGCGATGTGACATGGTCGATGCGCCTGGACCTTCATGGCGCCATGTGCCTGGCCCCCTGGCGCCCTGGCATGGCTCCGAGTCTACAGAGCCCTCCATTGCCTTCGACAGTACGAGTAATAACAAAACTTACCATAACCATGTCACATAAAATAACGCCTCTGCAAAACAAAGTTAGACGCCTCTAGCTTTATTTAGTTTTGCAAGTTTTACGTGGCAAATAGGCTTATTCGTAAGAGAATCGCTTCCCTACCTACGAACTTTGTACCACAACGTCGATCGTATAATTGCATGTTTAAGCATCCCTTTCGGGCCCTCCATTGAAAATGCTTTGCCGACTAGAGAGAGAGAAACAGACACCCGCCAGCCACAGATACGGTGCAAGCCGTATGTCAGTAGTGGAACCAGTCTCGCAAAAGCGTACGCGTAAAGTCGGTCCGGGCCGCTTCATCAACTCAATACCGAAGGCATCGCAAGTGCACGCTAGAGGGTAGCAAATACAAGAAAGACGCCCTCATTCAACATGAGTTCTAACCATACCAGCAGTACTACACATAGATCGGCTCTGATACCACTTAAGGGGTTACGGTGCAGAAAACAATAATTTTTCCAGCGTACGAAACCCTAACTAGCCAGGATCTATCTATCTAGTACATGCGATAACGGTGGCGGAACGGGTTACATTACCTCCATGTAGACCGATAGCGGGGATTACGCTCCCGCACAAGCATTGACGAGGAAGTCGTACGTAGCCGACCTCGAGGTCGCGGAGAACTTTCCGCCATGACGAAGACGATGACGCCGGGGTGTTGACGATGATCTGCGTTGACGGGCGTCGGGCGGAAGAAGGCAGAGCGCCAGCACCAGGGGTGGTGCGCCGGCGGCAGAGGGGAGGGTGGGCGGGGCGGCTGCAGGGGCGAGACGACGTCGCCCAGGCTACTCAAAATGAGTTACCTCCGAGCACTCACAAACATACGGAGCTTAGCGACAACCCCCGGTCATTCAGATCCAGCTGAAATCGCAGGGGTAGATCTTATCTGGAATCCCGCAGAGCAACGGTGCTCAGCGGTATAGCTTAGGTGGAGAGAGGGGGCAAAACGGGCGGAGAAACAGCTCGGCCGGCCTGCAATACAATTAAATGTATTTTCCAATGAATTAATCCAATTAATATGCCTTGGTATATAAAGGGGGAAGGGGGTGTGCAAACCCCCTGGCTCCCCCATGTGGGACTAAAGGAGGAGAGGGGAGGGGAGGTTCGGCCGAACCCCCCTTGGGCTTCTCCCACTCCCAGTCCAACTCGGACTAGGAGGCCCAAGCCTCCCTTTCCTTGTGGGGTGCGGCTCCCCCTTCTTGGGCCCTCTCAGGGCCCATGTAGGTGGGAGCCCCCTTTTTCCTTTATTTAATTAATATTAAATTAATATAAAAATCCCATTAATTCATAATTAATATATTTATATATAATTCAATATCCCATGACTCCGAAACTATTTCGGAACCACCCGAACAACTTTCGGACATTCCTGGAACCATTCCATACCTCCCCGGAACTCCTTCCGGACCACCGGAACTCTTTCCGGATCATTTCTCTCTCTCCAACAAATTCCTATAATATTCCAGAACCTATCTCCCGGTGTCGCTAAGACCTTAAGTTTGTTACGCTACGGTTCGAGAACACTCCAGACATGGTCGAGACACTCCGCTCACCAATGACCGTCAGGGATACCTAGAAGTATATGACAACCCCTGTGCATTCTACGAATATCGTCGTTGAACCATAAATATGATATTCATTCCCTTTGTCTCTGCGATACTACCTTGTCCGAGATATGATCGTAGACACACCGATGTCTTTGTTGTATCTCGTTACCGACAAAGGTTATTAACTCGTCTGCGATTACATCTCCATGACCTAGTCATAAGTTGCGCAGCTATATAGATGCAATATCACCGAGTGGGCCTAGAGTATCTTTCCATTACAAGAATGAACAAATCCCGCTCTTGATCCTTACGTCTCGATGCTCTTTCGGAATACCCAAGATGGACACCGTTATTGTCATGCTATATAAGACACAACGTTTGATGCTCTCAAAGCACCCCTACGAAGCATCAATAAGTACGGTCTCACGGTCTAAGGAATAAGCTACCATATTCTTATCTATTGCAAATGACAAACATCGTAATACGATCTTATTGCAATACTTTGCGTATGTCCATCACCTTATTCAACTAACAAGATGACCCCATTGTCAACCGACGTCATTGTCCTTGATCGGGAATCTCGATCAACTGTTGCCCAACGGACTAGCTCATAATAGAGGCTTGCTAGGGACCTGGTTGTCTATGTGAACGGATAGACGTCGCCTAGAGGGGGGGGTGAATAGGCGATTTAAAACTTTTTTCGAGGAGCCGGAATATCCGGTCCAAGAGTGACCCGGAAATTCCGAGTAGCCAGAATATCCGGTCCACGAATGACCCGGAAATTCCGGTATGCTTGATAAAGGCAGAATAAAACTAGAGGTTTACTTTAACAAGCATACAACCTAGATATATAAACTAGACTCACCTATGTGCACCAACAACTTAAGCTAAGCAATACAAGTAACAAGATGATAGCAAGATATATGACTTCAAGCACGAAGGCTATCACAATGTAAAGTGCATAAGTAAAGAGCTCGGGTATAGAAATAACCGAGGCACGCGGAGACGAGGATGTATTCCCGAGTTCCACCCAAAGGTGTACGTCTCGTTTGGAGAGGTGTGCGCAACCACAACAGGTTAGCCGCAACGCCACAAAGGCTCACCTTCTTCTCCTGATGAACTCAACCACAAAAGGTTCGAGTTCACCTTCCACTATTGATCTCCTTTGGGGCGGAGATCGAATCCCGTACAACTCTTGAGGCACACACCCACAACTTAATTGGGGGCTTCCATGTCTTGAGGCGCACACCCACAACTTAATTGGGGGCTCTCAAGTGACCACAAAAGGTCTTGGCCACAAAAGGCCGGCCACAAAAGGCGTCTAGGGTCCAAAGACCCAAGAGTAACAAGCTCACAAGTATCACCACCACGAATCCTCGTGGGGGGCTCAAACCGATGCAAATGCAATGGCAAGAGCACACGAAGTGCTCAAGTCCTTCACTCTCAAATAGCAACACAACAACAAATGTTTATGGGGGAATAAGAGAGGAAGAACAAAGGAAACCACAAAGGAGTCAAATCCTTCACTCCCAAATCCCACCAAAAGCAACTAATGCTTATGGGGGGAGAAGAGAGGAAGAACAAAGAAGAAGAACCACAAAGAAACTCCAAGAACTAGATCCACTAAGTTCCCCTCACTTAGAGGAGAGATGGATTGGTAGGATTGTAGATCTAAATCTCCTCTCAACTTTCCCTAAAGAATATGGAAGATTCAATGGAGGGATTGAGAGGTAAGTGAGCTTTACAAGGTCAACAATGGAGTAGGAGAGAGGGAAAAGTCGTGCTGCCTTTGATTGTCTGAGGAGGAAGAAGGGGAGGGGTATTTATACCCCTCCAGGAAATATAGCCGTTGGCTGTTTCGACACTCGGAAATTCCGGTATAAGTGAGACTCGGAAATTCCGGTCACCCGGAAATTCCGGTCTAAGAGAGGCTCGAAAATTCCGGTCACCCGGAAATTCCGAGTCCATGAAATTTCTGAGCTGAAACTCCGGCTGGAGTCAGAAGCAAAACCAAACTTTTCCTTAGCCATTTCTGGAGGACTTTTCTGGGGGCACTCGGAAATTCCGGTAGACGAAAATTTCCGAGCACAATTTCCGACTGGAGTCAGAACCCTCTTTCTCCTTTCCTTAGCCGTTTTCTTGGATGAGTTGGGGAACCGGAAATTCCGGTAGATCGGAATATCCGACCCCAATAATCCGAATCAGCAAAAACACCGAAAAGAAAACTGCTATAACTTTTGCAAATGAACACCAAATGAGGTGAGACCAATTTTGTTGGAAATATTGCATCCCATAAATAGAGTAAAATCTCCACACATGGCAAGGTGTGGGACTTTCCTCAAGGTAGAACCGGCAATATTTCCGCCATCGAAAACGCAACAAGTTGTCCAAAGTATAACCGATTTCGATGAACTAGAGCTTGACATGGAGATGAACCAAGCTCTAATTCCTCACCAACATAAAAGCCAAATAAGAACCAAGAAACATGATATGCCAAGTATGCAAAGGTTTGATCTCTCCACAAGAATGCGATTAAGTTACTAACTTGAGAACCCATCTTGATAGTACGCCTATCTATCCTATAGCCATATCAAGATCATACCTTTGCCTTGAGCATTCCACTTGAGTTAGATGATGACTATCTTGATCTCTTCAAGTGGGTAATCTTTCTTGATTGCGCGTCCAAACACTTGCTTGATGAAGACTTCTCCAAATACTCCCCCATGCTCACAATGGGAGAGTCTCGCTAAGCTTCGTCTTCATGTATCCATTGCAAGCACCAAGCATAGGATCTTTTCGAGAAAGCTTCTTTTGGTCTTGCACAACTCATCTTTTCTTCACTAAGATGATGTCTTGAATCTTCAAGACATACTTGCAATAAGCTTCACTCAACACATGAGCTTCAAGAGTTCAACACATGAACTCTACAATTCCATGGACATGATCTATAATGATATCTCAATGCAAACATTAGTCCATAGAGATTGTCATTCAATTACCAAAACCACACATGAGGGAAAATGCTCTTTCACTATGTATCACACGTGTATTAATAATTCCGATTAATACAGTTCTAGCATAATACACAAACCTATTATAAACTTATGAGATAATGCAATAAATACTACTTATTTATTTGCCTCTAGGGCATATCTCCTTCATATAGGTCAACCCTTTTGTTACTCTGTTTGTTAGGGTCTATAATTTAAGGGTATATTTAACAGACTGACCACCAATTTTATCAAACAAATACTATATATACGGTTGATTAGATGTGAATCTAAGTGTAATTTAGTAGTAGTACACATTTTTGTTGTTCCAGTTGACAACCAATGTTTTTCCCAAAATTTGCGCAGTTTTATAAACTCGAACATATATTGAATAGTATTGGGTGTGTTTGGTAGGTAACAGCTAGAGAGCTATTCAGCGTGCCACAAAATGCCTCTATTCTCATGCATAATACTCTCGAGAAATATAAGCTATAGAAAGCCGCAAATTCAGACCGTGTCCGAGTTACTGTGATGTTAACATTGCCCTGTTTAAAGACTAGCCACCATTTTTTTTATAAAAGTGAATATATTAATATCATATTCAGTCTCTGCAGGAACAAAATGTTATAAACAACATCCAGCATGCACCCACGGGCATGCTGAAAGGGAAAACGCAAAAAAGGCACGCCACGGTAATCAAAGCAGCAGCCTAACAAATCACCACCAAAGACAACACCCGAAATATAAAAAAATTCTTCAAAAGTGACGCCTCGAGTAAAGAAAATTGTGCAAAGACACCGTCATCGTCTGATCAAGATCTTAGATTTTCATGAGCTTCATAGGAAGAAAATGGATGGAGTTATCTTTAAGATTGACTTTGAGAAAGCGTATGATAAAGTAAAATGGCCCTTTCTCCAACAAGCATTGCGTATGAAAGGTTTTGCACAAGAATGGTGCAATTGGATTATGCAATTTGTTCAGGGGGGAAGCGTTGGGGTTCAGGTAAATGATGACTTTGGACATTATTTCCAAACCAAAAAAGGCCTAAGACAGGAGGATCCTTTGTCTCCCATGTTGTTTAATATTGTGGCGGATATGCTAGCCATCTTAATCGTACGGGCGAAGGAAGATGGACAAATAGATGGGCTCATGCCTCATTTGATTGATGGAGTGCTATCTATTTTACAATATGGTGATGACACTATTTTATTTATGGACCATAATCTTGCGAAGGCGATAAATTTGAAACTCATTCTCTGCATTTTCGAACAACTTTCGGGGCTGAAAATAAACTTCCACAAGAGTGAAATCTTTTGTTTTGGGAAGGAGAAAGAGGTGGAAGATCAGTACCGGCAAATTTTCGGATGTGAGTCGAGATCTCTACCTTTTAAATATTTGGGGATACCAATACACTATAGGAGACTACGAAATGATGAATGGCAACCGGTTGAATGCCGTTTTGAAGGCAAACTCGGTTGCTCGAAAGGGAAGATGTTGTCCTATGGGGATCGGCTAGTTCTTGTTAATTCGGTTCTAACAAGCCTTCCGATGTTTATGCTATCCTTTTTAGAATTACCTATAGGGGTGAGGAAAAGACTAGACTTATATAGATCACGGTTTTTCTGGCAGAGTGATGAGAACAAGAGGAAATATAGATTGACAAAATGGAACATTATTTGTAGACCAAAGGATCAGGGAGGTGTAGGGGTGGAAGTACTTGAATTAAAGAATAAATGTTTGCTTAACAAATGGCTATTCAGAATTTTGAATGAGGAGGGTGTGTGGCAGGAGCTGCTGCAAAACAAATATCTCCAAGGTAAAACTCACTACTGCAGAAACCCTTACTAGTGACGGGCAATTTTGGTTCATTAGTGACGGGCAGGGCGCCCGTCACTAGAGTGACGGGCAGCTGCCCGTCACTAGTATGTGTTTACCAGTGACGGGCAGAAGAAATTCTATGTCACTGGTTTTAATCAGGCGGCATCCCAATGGGGTTTTGTAGTGACAGGCCCATCATATTGCCCGTCACTAGTATGAATTTTGGTATTAAAAAAATCCATGAATATTCCAGATAGCAGAATAAAATGTTATACAATATTAAATGCATTTTAATGAATATTTTCAGCACAATAAGATGTACCAATAATACGTTCACATAATTCAATATGACATAATATTTACACATATAGCACAACACCATAAGAACTTGCAAACTGCGTCATCTGAATTACAGCGTGCCACTAACACATCCGACATAGGACTATTGAAAGATACACATAGCACAATCCAAATATACACATAGTACAATACAAAGATATAACCACAATGATGCCAGCCGCATCGATATGTATAGGCGTCCACATCATAGTCTTCAGGACAATCAATCTTTCTCATATAAGAGAAAACAAACTGTTTGAGATGTACACCAATTTAACTTGCATAGCTTGAAAGTCACTTGCCCTTCAAATCAAAGCAATATGTGTAAACAACTAGAAATCAATAATAAGCCATCGGTATAGTGCTCTAGCTGTGAACTGTGCAGATAAAACAAAAAAAACCTGAGCATTGCCGCTACATTTGAATTGACATGGATGCCACCAAGTTCTCTGCATTTACAAACGAGTTCACTGTAACTACAAAAACAATTCATGAAATGACTAAATGGATGGATAAACAAAGCTTATGAGCACCATCATCGAAATTACAAATCATCTCAATTCATTTGCTAGGGTTTATCATTTAAAAATAATCTGTGTTAAAAATAACACATTAATACATGGAACAAGGTGCAAGATATGAGCACCATCATCGAGATTACTAATCATCACAACTTATTTGCTAAGGTTTATCATTTAAAAAATATTATGTGTTAAAAAGAACACATTAATACATGGAACAAGGTGCAAGATTGGGTGAACTTGGCTACACATCATGGCACATTTTAACGCGAAGGAGGAAGGTACAAAAACATACGATTCATATCCTTGGTCTTCTCTATAGAAAATAAACACATACAATTCATTTCCTTGCTCTTCCTCAGACACTAAGCTGCTAAATGAAGGTCCCATTTTTCCGCCCGACCCTGGGGCAAACATTGTGGTATCTCTCATATTTTGAAATATGTGTCAAACATAGCCAATACTTTGGTGGGATTGTGAACAAGAGAATACCAAGTTGCTTGATTTCCACTTCCTGCTTGAGCTATGTAGTCGTAGTGGATGATGGAGTCTAGTTAACACTGATGCAGCAAGTCATGCCCCTGAAGGCCCCACTCCACTGTAGCGACGATGAAAAAAATGTTATATTAACAGCTTGCAGATAAGAGACCTGAAAAAAGAGAGGCGTCAATTAACAGTTCTGTACTTACCAAACATAGGAAAAAAAGCAGTATTAACAGCATTTTGCATTGACTGTATTGTCATTGAGCATCTGAAATAAGAAGATTTAAATGAATCTTAGTCGTCCGAAGTTCATACATACACTATTTATTATACATATAGGCTGTATCGAGTACTAAGAAATAAGGAAAAGCTGACTAAACTGATGTCATTTTAAACAAAATACATCCAACAATTAAAGACCAACCTATATGAAATATAGAATCTCCTAGAATTATAATATCAATTAATAATTCTCCAATGTCTCATCTGCTATTATTATTTGTCTTACTAACTGTAGGAGACATGAAAACCCACAATAGCTAAAGGGAAACATGTTTCACGTGAGTAAGCAGTGATGCAGCTGGTAAAGCCTAGATTGATTAATTGACAAACCATCCAAGGTTTAATAAAACCATCTCATATTTCTGCTAATATGTGATATGCAAGATTGGAATTGAAAATATGCATCACAGAGAACAGAGTACCTTATGCATGAAATCGATTCTGGGCGGGGGTGGCTGAAGTGGTGGTGTCGCGGTTACAGCGGTTTGAGCGGGAGAACTGATGTGGGGCTCCTGGGCTGGGGACTGGGGGAGACGCACACTCCGGGACGGCGGCCATCGGGCGGTGTGGATGAACCTGCAAGGGTACCAGCTATAGTGGCCTGAGTCAAAAGAGGCCGACAAGGTGGTTGCGGGCGACACTACAACGGAGCAGGATGGGATCGAGGAAGAGGAACACGGGTGCGGGGGTGGCCGTCACCGGGGAACGAGGCCGGAATTGAGAGGGCCAGCGGCCGCGGGCAGGCGTTGTGGTGTTGGGTGGTTTCCGGATCCCGAACTTGGCATACATGTCCATAAACGCCGATCCAACGAACATGTCGCCAGCGAACGCCATGGAGGGCATACGACGGAAACGGGGGCGCGATGAGTCAGCCGCAGCTACGGACGGCCTTGGCGGCGGAGGGGATGGAGCGGTCCGTGGCTGGTACCTCAGACGCAAACAAGCGGCGGAACTCATCAAAGGCGGCGGTGGGGAGGCCGTTCCAGGGGAAGGAGGATATCAGCGGGGCAGTTGGCAAGTAGCGCGTGGGAGGAGGCGATCGTGTGATCGGTCCACGCAAAAATAGCTCCTTACCGATAGACTTTCCCCGTTGTATGGAGGCTGTTGTTAATCGTGTGGTTGACAAACTCTCTTGACGGCAATTTTCTTTAGCGATTTGCTTATTTTATACTCCACGACAGAGCACAAAAATCTTATTTTAAACTGATTGAATGAATCTTCGGATCGTACATAACTCGTTGTACTCTGTCTGTAAAATGCTTTGCTGCTTGCGTGGAGGCTGGTAGCACACACACATGAACTATTGCTCATATCCTCTGATGGTTACCGGTGACAGGCTTTATGGATGTCTGTCACAAAATATATTTTCCCTTTCTGCTGGCCTTCATAAAAAGTATCAGTGACAGTCATTTTTATGAGCCCGTCACTTGTTTTTTGTACCAGTGACAGGCTTATTAGTGCCCGTCACAAGTAATGCTTACTAGTGACGGGCACAATTTTGTCTGTCACTAACCACCGTGCGGCTATAAGCCTTTCTGCAGTAGTGACTTTAGCTCAAGTAGAAGCTCAACCTACTGATTCACACTTTTGGAAGGGACTAATGAGGGTAAAAGATGACTTCTTTAGTAGAGGATCTTTTGTGGTGGGTAATGGGGAAACCACAAGGTTTTTGGAGGACACTTGGTTGGGTAACTCTCCATTGCTGAACCAATATCCATTGTTGTATAACATTGTGCAACACCAGCATGTTTCGGTTCATGATGTGATGCACAATGCACCCCCCCATAGAATATAGGATTTAGAAGAGCCTTGGTGGGGAACAAATGGGACATGTGGTCTCATTTATGCCTTCGATTGATGCAAGTGATGCTGAATAATGTTCCTAACTATTTTAAGTGGAATCTGAACCAAAATGGGAAATTCACAGTGAAATCGATGTATGAAGACCTGATGAATGGTCATACTTCATATTTACAGAAGTATCTTTGGAAATTAAAAATACCGCAAAAGATTAAAATATTCATGTGGTTCCTTCATCGCAAAGTCGTGTTAACAAAAGATAATTTGGCTAAAAAGAATTGGCAAGATAGCTTACACTGTTATTTTTGTGGGAATGATGAAAGCGTTGATCATCTATTTATCTCTTGCCATTTTGCACAACTTGTTTGGCGTGTTGTTTTCTGTACTTATAATATCCCTCCCCCTACAAGTGTCACAAACATGTTTGGCAATTGGTTGAGGTGGATGGATAAAAAGACCAAAGATAGGATTTGTATAGGCGTTTCTGCTATCTGTTGGTCTATTTGGACTTGTCGGAATGATATGGTGTTTAACAGAAAGGATACTTTTCATATTCTACAGGTTATTCACATGGCGGTGCACTGGATCCAGCTATGGGCGTTCTTGCTGCCTTCGGACCAGCGGGACCTTATGGTGGCTGGGTGTACGAGACTACTGCACGTGGCACAGGAGTTTTTCTCCCGACATTCGTGGCAACATATTAGTTGACTTTCGTAGTCTTTCTTTTGAGTGTCACTATCGGTTAAGACTTGTTATATTTACTCTTTTGGAGATGTAAGCTCTTTTGAGATACTCGTACTATTTGTAATAATTGGCTGTGTGCATCAATCGATGCAGAGGTTGGGATTAATAAAATTCCCTTTTCTAAAAAAAAGACCAGCTTGGACCTCCAGGCCGAGGGAAGGAATTGGACTTTATGGTTGTAACTTGTAAACGCAGATGTTAGAACCGGTACAAAGCACCTGGACCAACCGAAGGAAGTCATGTCTGTCCCGCGACATCGGATATATGAACGCAGCGAGGTGGCACTGAACTTCTCCAGGTTCCTTGTGTGCTAGGCAGATCAGAGTAACTCAAGTCCGAGTGTGCAATGACTGACTCGATCGTGCCCTGATGCCTGGGCAAGGTCGGACGAGGCGACACAGTCCAGGCTTCCATCAGAAGTCCATATTTGCGTCCGGGCACGCGACCAAGTCCAAACTTCGACAGTGCTCGCCGTCGCCGGGTGTTGGAAGTCGCCATGGATGCATGTGCTTCTAGTTTGACCTGCTTGGGGCAGGTGTCATCGACGATGACTGACGCTCCAGAAATTTTTAATTAAGCGAACCCGTTGTAAACTTGACGAGTCCTTGATGGCGGCACGTCGCAGGGCTACCAGCTCGTTGAACTACTATCAGGGACTCTTGAAAGTAAGACGGTTGGCAGCGAACCACTTGAAGGCCCAGTGAGATGATTAGTACTGAATTTGTTAAGTTAAAGGAACGCCTTAGTATTTGGTAAGGAGATACTCCACTGCCAGTGACATTCCGCCAACAGGCTATCAAGTATTGGTGTGGTACTGTGGTGTGAGCGCCAACTGATTTCTGGCGAACAAAAAGAATCAAGTTCTAACAAGAAGCAGGTGACAGCCAGCCGGTCAGCTGAGCGCCCACAGTTCGTCCCAACATCGTCTTTTTTGTTAGATAAACCCAAGTCCCAACATCGTCTTTTCGCAAGTTGAAGGACTGGAGAGGGTCCAAAATGCTGGCCTGATACGGGATGCGGGAAAGCGCCCATGGGTGTCGCGTGATCGAGCGATGGCGAGACGCCACCGAACGGCCTCTGCACCTGGCGCCGATCGAGCGAGCTCGCGAGCTTATCCGGACGTCGTCACTCTCCACACTCCAGAAGCTGGAACTGAAGCAGAAAGGTGTCGTTTGAGGCAAGTGGCGACCAACAATCATCCATGGCGGATAAGATGAGTCGACGCATGCATGATTTGTCCCCATTTTAGTCACTCATGCATATATCCAAAACCAATGGGCCTTATACTGAGAAGATGACGAACTCTACTTTCTATTTACATGGACGGAACGACTGGATCCAAAACTCCAGCCAGTCAACCATCGGGCCGATTACTTACAGTTACAGCGGTGAAATATTCGGGGAATTCGTCCCCAATTTCTCATCAAAATCTCAGCAACGCTACGCATGGTATCTACTAGGAGTAGTCTCTCGCTAGCTGCTATCGCATGTCGACGCTGTTGGTTGGTTTCTTGCTCACTGGCCGTTATCGCCGGCGCGGTCGCCGGCGAAGGACACGGCCGAGAGGCGGCTGGGCCGGGGCCGGAATGCGCGCCTCCGGTTCGGCGACTGCGTCGACGGAGAGATCGCCCTGCGCGCCCACGTCCGGCTCTCCACGGCGCCGCCGAGCCGCACCAGCGCGCTGCCCATGCGCTTCGCAGTCGCACCGCCCACGCTCTGCCTGCAGGTCGAAGCAGGGGAATGCGACCGGGAGGCCGGCTTGCCGTGGCCGTGGACGGATGTCGCCTCCTGCTTGCGGGGGTCCTTGTGAAGGCTGCACCGGAAGGAACCCGGGTGGTTCGTCGGGGAGCACGTGCAGGAGCGCCGGCTCCTGGTGGCGGGGGCGGACGACGCCTTGGGCGAGGAGGAGACGCTGACGGACTTGCTGCCCGGCGAGCGGGCGGCGAGCTTGACGCGGGCGGGGGAGGCGGAGTGGTGAGTGTGGGTGGACAGTACCGGGCTGCTGGGTCGACTGGCCGCCGCTGTCGCCATGAGGATCGTTAAGAAGTTGTGATGAGAACTGAGAGAGCAGTTCGATCGGGAGTGGAGGATTGCGGGAAGCTTGGAGTAAAATGAGGAGGGAACCGGTTTGGACGGTTTATATAGAGAACGAAGGGTAGTTTGGTAAATTCTGGTGGTTGGGGAGTTTTGGTCTGTGGGCTTTGAAGCGGTGGGCGGAGTGGGCCCGCAGTAATGCCGCACACCGGAACCGGTCCGGGATTCCGGTCAAGGTAAGTCCACTTCCCAGTATTTTTAGGATCCATGCCAGCTTATTCTGAAAAACTTTCTCTCATATTATAGTTATGTTCTTGCACTCTACGTAATTAGGAAAATCGTCGTAACTAGCTCTCTCTTTTTCTGAGATAAAAGTGGTCGATATCCACTACTTAAATAGATAGAAGAGAATTAACTCAGTTTATAAGGGAACCTGGATCCAAAAATCATACAATCTATACAAAAGAATGACACAAACAAAATGACCCGTTGTCCACACGACCCAAGTCGATAAACGACACAACACACCACCAGCTCCTGGGCCGCCGCCCCGTCGTAACTAGCTCATGTTTTGATTCCTCTACAATCAATTGAACATAGAGAAAAGTCAGGGCAAGCAAATTGCAGTTCCTACGTATTGGGCGAAGTAAGTTACTTTTCGAGTGAAGTAGTATCAAATAACATGTCATAGTTCTAGCTAGGAATACGCATGGATTTCCCATGAGAAAAGCCTGGCATGCACGATTATCTCAACCAGAACCAAATTCAGCAATCTGTGGATAAATTTAGCACACTGTGCATGTGCCGATTCTTCTGAAATTCGGCAACGCCAACTTGTTTCCCGTGTGCAGCCCACCTGTTATTCCCATGTCACCGTCAGTTAACCGCTTCCGGCGGACTGGAAGGATGGGATGCACCCAAGAAAGGCAGTTCTATCTTGGGATCGATGTTCAATTTGCAGATAGAACAGCCTTTGGGCAAGTTGGCAGGAGTTGGCAAAAATACCATCCCGTGCCGCGGTTCGGCCGCCTGGGCTATCCCCACCGTTAATTACGCCAAGATTCGTGCACATTTTTCTTGTAAAAAAATCATCACACCTCTATTAATTTTCACGACTGGGTCCTCGACACCGACGGAGCTGTTCCAAGGAGCTCCGGCCGGGGCGGCGGCGGTAGAGCGGGGTGGCGGCGGTAGAGCGGGGTGGCGGCGGGGAGGAGCGTGGCGCCAGCTCCGGGGGCGGCGCCTGGTGCGGAGGAGCTCCGGGCGGCGGCGGTGGAGCGGGGCGGCGGCGGTGGAGCGGGGCGGCGGCGACGGGAGAAGCGTGGTGCCACGGCTCCGGCTGAGCTCTATTTCGAACAGACGCCGCTATCCCCGTCGTTTCGCCGCTGCCGCTGCCGGGCGTCGTGCACTCAGCTCGTCCGTGCGTCGACACGCTGACGAGAGCGAACAAGCGCGCCACGCGGCCACGCAGCAGGCCCCATCGGCCGACGAGCTCTTCAGACTCCGGGCTGCCGCACGCGGCTCGCCCAACCTCCGGTCGCCGTCCGGAGCGCCGCCTCCCAAGCGCGGAGCACACACGCACACACGCGCCGCAGCTAGCTAGCCAGCACGGCCGACAGGCGGCCAGCGAGCGCGCACGCGCCGCAGCTAGCTAGCTAGCACGCCCATCCGGCCGGCGACTGTGCGCAGCTAGCTAGCCCGCGCACAAGCGGAGCGTCGGCTGCTGGTACCGTGCGGCCACGGCGTTCGCCGGCCTGTCGAGCGCGGTGCTGCTGCGTGCCTTGCTCCCCGTTAGCCCACCGGGTACATCGGCGTCTGCTCCCGCATCGTCGACGGCGCCGCAAGGACCGCCGGGTCCTCTGCTCCCCGCTAGATCACCGCGCGGAGGCGCAAGCGCGCCTCGGTGACTGCCCCGGCGTGCTCGCCGTGGACCCGGCCTCGCTGCTCGCCAAGGGCGCGCTCCTCCGGGGCCTCGGCCGGTACGCGCCGCGCTCGCCGCCGACTGCTTCCGTGCGGCGCTCCCCGCTGGCGGTGGCCCGGACGACTGGAGGTGTAGGCGAGGAGCGGGGCAGTGGATTTGTTGGATTGGGTCCTCGCGGAGCCATGGTGTTCTCCGCAGCGCCGCCGCGGGCTTGATGAATGCCATCTCATGTCGCCCCGCGTACAACCGACAAGCCCACGAGCTCCCCCACGCCTTCCTCTTATCCCTCCTCGAGCAGCTCGTGACGGGAAGTCGTGAATCGACCGAATCGAGGTCTTCTTCCCGAGCTCAGGCCGTCGACTCTCACACGATTCGCTCGCTTACGGCCTCCCCATCCCGCTTCGACCTCGTCGTCTTGCTCGTGGTGGTCGGGGGCGGGGCGGCGGCTCCAGGGCGGCGTCTAGTGCGGAGTAGCTCCGGGAGGCGGTGGTGGAGCGGGGCGGCGGCGGCGGGAGGAGCGGTGGAGCGGGGCGGCGGCGGCTGCTGCTCCAGGGCGGCGCCTGGTGCCGAGGAGCTCCGGCTCCCGGGCGGCGCCGAGGAGCTCCGACTCCGGACGGCGGCGGAGGAGCGGGACGGCGCGGAGGAGCGCGACCGAGCTCCAGGCGCTGCGGACATCCGTTTCCGACGGCGGGAGGACTAAAACTTAATTTAATAAAAATATAAGAATTTTTCTGTAAAGATTTATAAACGAGCGTGTGATCAAAGATGGACGGCCAAGATAAGCCAGGCGGTCGAACCGCGGGCGCTCAGGAGTTGGACCTGACGCGACCGGCCAACACCCAACAAAAGGCAGCGATCAGACCGGCCGGCGAGAGCGAGCCCATGGTATTGGGTTCGCTTAATCCTTTACTCGTCGTCGATCGCGTGAATCGCGGCCGACCTCTGCTCGACAGTGCTACTGCTACTGCTAACATCGGCATCAGTCGCAAATGGCTGTGTCCATCGGTGCGCCGAAATGGTGGTGAGACGTCGTCCGCGCGCCATGTAGGCTGGCGATGTGTTCGTGGAGTTCGCGTGAAGGAAGGGATCTCCGTGGAGCCGTTGATGGTGTCTTTGTACAAAAATCCAGCATCCGACAGCAAGAAAGGCGGACAAAGACATCGTCCGGACATCGTTTGTAGCCACAACAACTACCATGGTCGGTCATATATAGGATGGACAATCACCTCGGGTCTTGACACCTGTGGAGCAAAATACAAAGTTTTATAGTCGTAGCCATCATATCTTATCCTTTATGCCTAAGATTATTGAATATGTCAAAGCAAAAAAAGGCTCAATTTGCACAAGGAAGTCCACATACAATGCTCTAGTGAGTCTCACTGGATGCTAGTGTCTCTGTGAAAGATGCCATGTCGTTGATTGCACTGAAATATGCCACCTTCTACCAAAAGAGCAATTTGTCGGTGTCTGCACCAGTCGATCGATGCAACCATTTTTATTGCATTGTTATTATTTCAAGTGTTACAAATCAAGGTTAGAGAGAGTGGATATAAAGATCGACCAGCAAAACATAAAAAACAATATTTAGCTATTATGCATCATGAAATTCAATACTATACTGCTATCTACGTTGTCTGAATAAATACCAGGTGACCATCTTCAGATGGTTGGATCCAAGACTCCATGAGCTCGCGCTACTCCACAGAGAGTTAGGACAACAAATATATGTTCCCTACATATCCATGATTAAGTATGTGAACACGTTTTCATTTGAGGAATTGACATGAGCACTAATATAACATTGGACAAAACAAAGACACACTAAATCAAACATAGGATACACGACAAGTGGACAACCTTATTTTAATTAATTCTTAGCGTGATATACACTATTTCAATACCATGTACACAACACGCGCAAGTTTTAATGAATCCAACTTTCAACATCTATTTTCTCAATGGTACTTATACTCCAGAATTTTTTATAACATTACTTACCAAATAGGACATTGGAACCATACAAAGATATTTTTTAACATATGCTTTAGGGTTCTCTATCATGATATTTAAGGATGTTAAAGATGTACACTAGTACACATACATATATATTCAGTATACAGTTATGCAATTGTAAAAATAATAAAAGAGAAGTTTATTAGAATAGACAATATATATTTACCCCCAAGAATCTTTACAATTAAATACACATCACAACTGTTCAACAAACAACAATATGGGTAATTATCTGAAAATTATTATTTCCTTAACTGTGTAATCTAAGTAATAAAAACCACACTTACTAATATAAAAATGAGTTTCGGACTCATATTGTTCATGGGTTGAGAACGGGACGCAACCAAAAAGGGAATTCATAGTCATTTTTTCCTGACACGTAAAACGCGAGATCAACAGTAGTTGGGATATATCTATCTCTTACTACCAATCTCTTTTGAATCCTTAAGACTTACCGTCTGTTGAAACTTAATTACCTAAGGATGCATGTGCAATATAATATAAATATAAAAGTCTAGTATAAAATGTGTTTAAACTGGCCCCACTCATTATTCCTGAGTGAGATTGTGTTTGGCATGGGAATGGTGCAATATCCAGTATAAGTCTAGTATAAGGTTCTTCAATTGGTGGCAACACCGTAGAGGAAGAAGACGGAGTTTGCATGAGAGGACAACATCGGTGGAACGACAGTGAGCCGCGGTCTCGCATACTCGGTTGGCGTTCATGCAGTAACCAAGAACTGTAGGCGACGTCCGTTCGTGGGCGATCCGTCGTGGGAAGGCGAGAGATACCCGACACATGGGCGGCATGGCTAGGGCTCGAGTGGCAGTCAGGAAAATAAGGAGAAGCAACAGGGATGTGATGTACAATGGTTTCTTTGACCGAGCAGAGAAAGAACAAACAAATAAATAAATTGACGCTAAAGCTGACACGTGTGGGGCTAGCAATCACAAGATTAGTGTCACACAATGAGGCCCTGCTCTAAAAAAGATTAAGAGTAGATTTTTGTGAAACTTTTAGATTGATATTTCTAACGGGATGCTAGCACAGAAGTGATGGTATGAGTAGATATGCCTTGGTGCCGCATATATATAGAAGGCCTTCTTGGTACGCTTCGAAAGAGGAAGAGATCATGTTAGTCGTATCTCCCCAGATCGATCGCGAACGTATGTATACGTGTGGGAGTAGTGGCAAAGCCTGGCCCGACCGAAGCTCGATCCAGCGCGTGATCTGCTGACGATCACCACCACTCCTGCAGGGAGTTGATATCAGTGTGGGACAACTCACAAGCAAGCATCGATGGATCAAACGTTTGTGAAAGAGACCAAACATAATTGATCGCCACGGAGAAGCTAGCTAGCTAGCTACAGTATGTATGTATGACTGATCGATCTTGCATGACAAGCATGTACACCGGCCGTGACGTGCGTGAGATCGGTGCGTCGACCTAGCTAGCTATGCCAAGCACCGGCCATGGCGTGTGCTTACGCGTGGCACGGAACTGGAAGCTTTCCGGACACGTAGGGAGCTGGAAGTCGGCCGGAAGGCCGTTACGATGACCCCACGGTCCCGGCAAGATCGGCGAAACGGATCGAGCACGCGTCGGCCGTCAGGCACTGGTCGGCGAGCTAGGCAGTTATTCCGTCCTCGTCAGCTCACGCTCTAGTGGAGTGTACGTAGAATTCTAACCACGCTGATAGAGATGCATGGCACTTTCGTGCCACGATCGACTGATTCTCCTTCTCCGCCTTGGGCAGCCAGCGGCCACCACGTATACTTACCCTATCCAAGTAGCTCCAATTTTAGCCATAACTTCGTGCCGGCAAAAGGCTCCTCCGAAGACACCGACGACAGCTAGTATATCTCTGCTCCCTACTAACTAATCACAGCTAGCCCACACGTACGCATTCTTACCCACGCCCGTGTATATTCTACTAGTGCACGTACGAGTACGAAGACAGGTTAGAAAATATACGTAATATAATTGGAATTCATTCACTCCGACTCATGCTACGAGTGCGACGTATACAGGGATCAAATCCAGACAATAAGACCTATCGATCGTCTACTATAACCAGTTACTCTCCGTTTTTAGATATAATTAAGGTGTTTTAATATGTAAAAGACATATAAATAGGCATACAGTTATTTCAGTTCGAATCTTGTCACATTTGTAACAGATAAAACATATTATTATTTTAAAACAGACGGGTACTCTGGATTTGGCGTCCTCGTTCTTAGGGACAGGAACTGTTCTCTTGAGCTAAAGATCATGCTACTAAATTATCCCGGCCGAGACGACAGCGTGGTGGCGACACGTCGGAAAGCATCATCACGCGTTGTTCATTCCTGTCGATCGCCAGGATATATTACGGTGTGTAGATTAACCACACAGCGAAGTAGATTGGGGACACATAAACAAAATTGAGTAAATGTAGTGACAGGTCGACATGTAAAATGCAACTAACTTTCCATTTAAGCTACTACAAGTAGGCCATAAATAGAATTTTTTTTTGTGTAGCTTAGCATTGGTTTTGCACCCACTGTGTTTGTTTTTTTGTCTTGTACGTTGGCCTTTAGTTTTTGGGTTCTTCTAGAAACTTCCCGAGAAACTTGCATGCGCATCCATACAAAGTATATTCATACACCATGAGATACTCTTACTTAATTAGACACAAATATTCACGTTAGACCACACCACGCATCTTTTATTAATGAAACCTTCCTCAGCGCCCATGCGAGGCCTGAGCATGTTTATTTTAAAAATGTTTTTAATGATTTTTTATTCATCATGGTAAAGCAGGGGATAGCCAATGGATTTAATGATAATTTTAAAATATAATTAGTCAAACTGGTCATGAATTATTTAAGCAGTTAATGAAAAACTATCAAGTTTTTCTATGCCTTGGAACGGTTTGAGGCTTATCTGCACGCAGATTTTTTTTTTGGATCACCTACTACAATAACATCATCGTCTAGCCGCAATCCTCGTGATAATCTATTCAGGTTAGTGGCGCGTGCATGTGGTTGTGTTTTGAAGAAACAAGGTTCTCCTTAATTAAATGAATTTGTATCAAGTTAATTGTTTGATTAATACGCTTGGACGGTAATAAGAATTTTTGGATGAATGCGTGAGAGAACTTGGTTTTTCTACTAGCGAGTTTGCAATGATAATTCAAAACTTATCAAAATTATGGCGCTTAATGCTCCACCATTCGCAAAAACATGTCATAGTATCCTCAGCATTCACGGAAATTCAAATTGACTATTGAACTCATATCCTAATTGTTAAATAATGTTTTTAAATAGTAAAAAATCTTTGAAAAACAATTGGAGGCGAACGTAAACAAATTTTTCTACATATTTACCGAGTTTCGTGATGAAATAACATCTGTACTGTTATGTGCAAAAAAAAGATAAATCAGTGGCCAAAATGAGATGCCAAAATAATTTTTTAAGCACTTATTTTGTTATTTTTTTTATAGAGCAACACATATGTCACTTCATCACGAAACTTAACGTGTGTTGAAGAAGCATGATATTTTTTTTAATACATATTTATTTATTTACCCAGAAGCATATGAACTCGGAAGTCAAACTACAGTTCCCCAATATACAAAAACTAGTTGAATGCCCGTGCGTTGCTACGGAAGATTAAAATATGTATGTGGAAACTATTCAATATAGCTAATTTTGTTCAGCACAATATATATTTATCTCCTAGGTATCTTTCTCGCACCTCACTCGAGCTTATTGTTCACTTTCCTTCTTGGAAATAAGTTTTGAGTCATAGAAGCAGATGATCCCACTACATAAAAAATCGTATTTTAAAATATCAAAAACTTCAAACAAAATTTTCGGTTGTACATCCTGATTTTTATGTTTGTACATAAAGTTTTGTGAAAAAATGGCTTTTTGTCGGTGACAAAAAACAAATCGCTCGGCTTTATACAAGATATTTTTGTATCTTCTTCAGATTTATTTGCTTATCATGTATGCCACATGATTATTTTTCTGTCTTTTTTGTATATAACCCATTAAAATACCTTTTTTCGTGAAATTGTTTTGTACGAATATATGATGTCACATCCCTTCCTTCTCGTCTTCTATTCATGCCCCTCCAATGTAACCACGTGCACAGTGAGCATGATATTTGATATTTCTACACAACATCAGACTCTAACGCACTTTGCATGCTATACTTAGATTACACATAAATAGAGTAGCGAAACATCGACATAAAGCAAGTTCTGCTTAGATACACATAGATATGGGTACACTTGAAATTCAAAATAATTTATAAGCTTCAAAATCATTTATAATAAACATTCTCATAGTTTGAATGTAAAGGCACATTTTACACCAACTAAAAAAAAGCTTTTTCTCATAGGGGCATTATTGTCGTACATGGTACATCATGAGTCCTAAGAACTGCTTGTGCTAAATCTTTATCATAGCATGTTCAGCAGAAATCTTAGCAGCTGAAACATCATAAGCTTTAGCCGTACCTTCCCTAGTTTCTAGTTCAACTGTTCAAACGAGAAAATTATCAGTAAATTTACATGATGCACTAAATGTAAGCTGAGATAAGTTAGCGATTGTTCCATCCATGCATGCAACGTCCCATATTTATATTTCAATACAGATTAGTTCGAGAAAAAAAGGTAATCATGTGAGCAAGCTATGCACAAAGGAAGATAGCCTACCTTGTAACAGCTCCGACAATGTCCATTTCATGTGTCAAACAACAAAAGAGCTATCATAGACAGAGAAAGTACAAGGTATAAGCAATTTATCTATTCAATCTACACACTGATCTTGTTGCACTTAACCATTAAACCATTTTAGCCCTTCAGAAGTCCATATCCAGCCATCCAGGTGATACAATTAAAAACCCTATCAGATACAACAATGGGAACAGTGCGTCTTAGAAAGAACCAAACTGAGAAACTTTTGTCTTCTGTCAGTGGATATTTTACCCTGCATCAACAAATGGCTGCAGAAAAAATATACGTTATGGTGGACTCTACTGGAAAATCATTCTACTAAACTACATTCAGATATGTGAGTAACTAACTCAATACATTTTAATTTTGGAAGTCCAAAGAAATCATATGATGAATTGATTTGCATTTGAATCAAGTAGCTACAAAATTATTCAGGACACTCTGAATGACAATTTTTCTCAAGGAAAATACCTTGGTCAATTAGTCACCTGCTTGACACTCCAGGTGATGCATCCACACGCATATACAAGTTGTCGCCACTCTTCTAATGAACCGATACCCTTACAATCTATCAACATCATAATTCTTTCAGAATGTATAGTAGTTTAGCAGGGTTTTTTTCCTACAATAGCAGGAGCTCCTTTTGAAGTATTTAGAGGCATCACAAGCATGCCAGAAATACAAGAAAAAATATATAGCAGAAAAATATGAGCACATAATCACATGTTAAAACTAAACTTGCAATAGCAGTAGGTACCTTGAGGATGTGTACTCCTTAGCTTCTCAATGGTTCTTGTGCAGGCACTCTTCATGCATTATCAATAACTCAACAACCTCAAAAAGTATTGCTGAATTCATAAACATAAATTGTGCCATTTATGATATAACCAAATACAACGTTATACATACCGACAATACATTCTGACTTGATTGTGGTTAAGAAGTTTGAAGTTTTCTACTGGACAAGCTATAGATAAAAACGGGGAGGATAAACCCATCAGTCATTGAACAAGAGTCACAATAGCGACAATCAAATATAATGGGTGAACTGGGTCAAGTATCTAAAGGTACTTTGGTTAGAGCAGGTCATAGCCATTATGTGATGTTAACAGAAAACAAATATACCAGGACACCTGAGAAACTTGAGTAAATGCAGTGAACATCATTTATTCCACGACATATCAACTTCCATCCTAGCACGTACTCCAACATGGATCCTGAGGTCATGAAATGATCAAGGAGAGCAGATAAGTAATGTAGAGTTGTAGACAACCAGCTTATAGTTGATATTTAGTAGCGCTGAAAATATTAATTCAATGCACTGATCATTAATTAGAAACCGTACATTCAGAGTTGATTGACAAAATATTTAAACCGTACGCCTTAGGAATCTAATACCAAGACTTTGCCTAACTACCTAGATCAAATTGAGAATAATACTTCCTTCAAAGCCTCTGCGCAACTACAAAACATACTCAATTAGCATTTTTTTGGTCTCATTTGCATATATGGAGAAATAAATGATCATTGATTCACTACCAGTAAGAATTCCTCAGAATCATATGTCAATTCAGCAAAAATCTCACATCTTGCGTCATCAAGGCTGCAAAGTCACTCTAGGAAGAAAATACTCACACACGTAAGCATTTATGGGTGGTATGGATTTTTTGTACTCTATATGAAAATACATTTACCGTGGTGGTGCAGTGTCTTTCAAATTCAGGAAGCTTGTTCCCATTAGCTCATCAAAGCCACCACCGCACAATTACCATTAATTAAAGTTCTTCCGAAGCTTCTTTTAGTTCCCACAAGGACGTGAGTATGTCTATAGGCAAAGAACATAGCAGCATTCCAATCGAGTGTATTCCAAGCCCAATGCATACCAACAATGTTCAATATATGACTTTGCACCTCAGAAATTAGTGATGGCTTTATATATCCCGACAAAATAAATGCATGCATCAATTGAAAAATAGTTAGCATGCTTCAGTCCTACGTTCATAAATTAAGCAATGTATTACCTAAAAATAAAATAAATTTAGTCACCGGAACACAGAAGTGGCAAGTATGTAGTGGCCAACATCCAAAAGCAACATCACAAAAGCAAGAAAACGTACCTCTCCTAGTTTGGCATTACCTGAAGCCCCGTGCATGTTCTTTTGTTGTTCTTGTTCTATGAATTGACCCATATATCTGTAGAGTAAGTGAATAAATCAAATTATCATATGTCCATAAGGCAGTGAAGTAACTTCCAAATTTGGTTCTTACATTAGAGTATGTCATTGACGTGTGATTAGTTGCACAAACATTTGCGGTTACGATTAAACATGACTAGTTGGTACCCTGGTCAATGTGCTATAGGTTGTGCTATTTTATTTCTCTACGCGTGCTAGTACAAAACGATTGAAAGCTTAAAACCTTCAGTTCAATCAGATCAAGATTGGCTAATAGAAGAGGGGCAAAATAGAAGAGGTAGCCCCCCAAGCAAGTTATTAACTATCTAAATTTTTAACTTGAGTTAGAAGTGCACAGTGTGCACATTCTTCAGTTAATGGAACACTATTTGAAAATCAACACATATTCTTCACTCATGAACTTGTGATAATACTGGACAAGTGGACATCCAACACAGATCAAATTAGTACCAAAGAAAATAATCTTGCAAATGAGTATTAATCACTAACTGACATGGTCTCAGGTTGGTGGAGAGAAAACTGAAGCACACACACATAATGAAGCACTGAGATGATGGAGAGAAAACTAAAGGACGACATGACCGCCGCCAACTACCGCCCTTCCGGCCACCCACAATAAATGGATGACGATCGGCAGACCGCAGCCTGTACCTTGAAGGAAGAAGGTATGTGCGCAGAGCGGTGGACGACGCATTTCTTCATCCGTCTGTCAGGTTCGCCGGCTATAAAGCTTTGTCAACCACCAAATCCACACATACTCGATGTTGGCGTCGGGCGAGTGGACCAGGATCCAGGCGAGTTGCAGCGTGGGACAAGGACGGAGGAGGGGCAGCGCCGCACGGATGAGGGGTGACGCCGATGGCCAAGAGTTGTGGTTGATCCGTGCTGTCATAACCAGAGTCGTGGTAAGATTTGTATCAAGCTATTTAATGATCAATAAACCAAAAAACTAAGTAGAACACAAATATTTATCAGAAGCGAAGTACCAACGCAATTTGTAACCATTCCCCATCTGGTAACTGTGTTTGATGAATTTTACTTAGCTATATTTATGTCTGCCATCGAATAAAACCATAACTTTGGAAACTTGAACTTACCTGGCATAAGGAGACTGGGGCAGCTAGAGATGAACACCGTCACCGCGCCCGAGGACCAGACTGCGCATCACCGCTGAACGTCCCTGCCGATGGCGCACTGTAGGTTGTAGCAAGAAAAATTTGCATTGCCCCCGCCTACTTGAGCGCAACAGTAGGGAGTTGTCAAGCTGGAAAGCTCACGACCAGGGACATAGCGGTAGGAGATCATGGAGGGAGGAAGCGGGGATTGCGGTGAGGGGAAGCGGTCGCCGATACCGAGCTGGAGAACGGTCGTTGCCTCGGTGATTTTCGCCGCCTCGTCGGTGTCCGGTGCGTCTTCCATCGGCACGTGCGTCCGGGTTGAGATCCCCTCTCCCGCTGGCGGCTCTCCCTTCCTCCATGAGCACGGCCCGGCGAGAAGGTCGTCTGGATCCAATGGACGGCCGGCGACGAGAAGTGGTGTGGAGGCAGACGAAGGGTGTTGCTTCGTGGATTCCGGTCGGCCGTCGCTACGGCTGGAACCCGTCGGTCGCGACGAACCGCATGGGCGGGGCTTGGGGGTTGAGGATTTCGCGGCCGGGCGTTCTATTCCTCCGGTGGAGGTAGGCGGCGCTATAGGAGAAACCCTAGAGGTGGCTTGCGTTCTGGGCAGGGATCTTTTCGTTCGAGGAGAGCGACCTGAGAGGCTGAGAGCGGATCGCTTTCTTTAGATGGGCTTGGCCCATACGCGCGTGCTCGCGGAGACGGAGAGCAGGCAGACGAAACTGGTTTAACGTACGGTACAATGAACTTCCATTTAATAGTAAAGATACTCTGATATGTTGCGTCGACATACCGTACTGTTGGCAATACTTTATTTCTTGAAATACTATGATAGCCTCAAGCCCTGTACAATTTTGTTAAATCTGTAGAGCACCTTTAAAGAAGTTACGAAACTACCCCTGACGGCTCTATAAAAATCACCTTCAACCGGCTTCCTCTTCAGTTTACTCCAACTCCCACAAAACCAGGCAACCACCAAAACCTCCATTCCAAAACCACCTGCTCGCTCGCTCACGCTCTCCGACCTCTCATCTCTCATGGCGACGGCAGCTGCGACCCGGCTCAGCGGGCCGGTCCTGCCGATCCCCAGCTACCGCGCCTCCTCGCCCACCCGCGTCAAGCTCGGCGCCCGCTCGCCGGGCAAGTCCGTCAGCGTCTCCTCCTCGCCATCGGCTTCAGCGTCGTCCGCCACCGCCAAGAGCTGCCGCCCGTGCATGTGCTCCCCGACGAACCACCCCGGCTCCTTCCGGTGCAGCCTCCACAAGGAGCGCAAGCAGGAGGCCGCGGCCGGCAACATGAAGCCCGCCTCCCCGCCGTCCGCGTCGTCCCCTGGCTCTGGCACGAAGCGCATGGGCAGCCCGCTGGGGCTGGGGCGGCTAGGCGGCGCCGTGGAGAGAGGGACGTGGGCCAAGAGGGCTCTCGCGCCGCCACCGCAGTCGCAGTCGCAGAACCGGCGGCGCGGTGCCGCCGGCGGGTCGTTCCGGCCCCGGCCTAGCCGCCTGTCCGCCGTCTCCTTCGCCGGGGACCGCGCCGGCGACAACCGCCACTGAGCGAACCAACCAACTCCGTCGACATGCCTTAGCGCAGCACGTTACTGGTTGTACATACTGTGCATAGGAAAGAAATTGGGGGAGGAAATCTCCGAATAATTCGCCGATGTAAAGTAATTAGCCGGTGGGGATGGATCAGGCAGGAGTTTTCGAACCAGTCTTCCCGTCCCGTCCCTGTAAATAGACAGCAGAGCTCGTCGTCGTCCTCTCCGATCCGATGTGTATAACATGAGTGAGAAACTGAGAAATTTTGGTACATGCATCTTATTCTTCCCCCTGGCCGGGAGGCTTATCCACCATGGATGATTGTCCCTTGCGACAACAACTTTCTGCTTCCGTTTCAGTTTCTTGAGTGTGCCGACGTCCCTCCCGCCCTCTGTTTCGGTTTCGGATAAGCCCCGTGATCGGTGGCGCCAAGTGCAGAGTTCGGTGGCGTCTCGCCGTCGCTTCCTGCCGTCACGCGTCACCCGTGGGTGCTTCCCCCCCCCCAGCCGGACGGATCAACTTGATCTGAACAACACGGCTGCTGAAATCCCCAAGGGTGCGACGAAGTTTCTGTAAAATTTCATGGCAGAGGGATTTTCCCTGTCCATGGCGGAAAGGACGGCGGAGCGGTTAGGATGCCGTCCAACTCTCTACGGCTTGCGCAAGAAGATGTTGGGAGGACGGTGGGGGCAGCTGGCCGTCCATCAACTCACCTGCTTCTTGCTACAGTACTTGAATCGAATCTGTATTTTCCTCAGAAATCACACCTGTTGGCGCCATGCCACTTGCAGTGAAGTCGTATCTCTCTACCAAAATACGGGTTTGCACTGGTGCCAGTAGCTCGGATGCGGTTAGCAGAAGCTAATTAAGCAAAAGAAAACCAAGTGGAGCTAGCAGCTGACAGCGGAACGCACTACTCGTTGAATCACTGAATGTCTGACGAGTTCTGAGTAGCACCAATTAGACTGAACTCGTCAAAATATCAACCAGACTTTCGCCAACAACAAATGCTACTAGAACGTCAGTGTCGTCGACGTCCAAGGAGGTCAAATGATGAGCGTCGTCGACAGAACGTCTTCGTCGGTCGCCACTTTCACGGTACACGTACTCGCTTGCCGACGCAGCAGGGCATGATCGAGTCAGCACACACTCGGCTTGGAGTTATTTCTTGTCTGCCTAGCACGGAACCTGCTTGAGCAGTTCAGTGCCACCTCTGCTGCGTTTATCCAATGTCCCTGGGACAAATACGACTTCAGTTGGCCCAGGTAGGACGCGAGCGCGACTGATCAGCCGGGGCAAAAGGTAAACGGCCTGCGCCGGAGGCAACCCAACCGGCCGAATAATTAGCTAGGGCGACGATCTACCATGGCTAGCCTGCATAGGCAGGGGGCTATGAGCTGTTTTAGGGTGATTGGCACTACCGGGTGGTACCGTCGGTACCGTCGACTTCTATTTATCTGAACCATTGATTATGTCTGATTTTTATAAACCATTGATTAAATTCTGATAGAACTCCACCAGTACTTTTCAGTCCATGTAGACTGCTGAAAACGCTCCATCCATCTCCCGTGATCCCCCATCTCGCACCCAACTGCGCTGCCGCCGCCGCCTAGGTTTGCCGCAGCCGACCCCGCCTGGGGCAGCCGCCGCCGACCCCGCAGCCGCCGCCGACGCCGCCGACGCCGCCGTGCCTCCTTGCGCTCACCACATCCGCGCAGGAACGTGGCCCTGTACCGCAAGATCGTGCCGCCCGTCGCCGAGCTCTCCCCCGACGCGCTGCTGCTCGTCGTCTCCAACCCCGTTGACGTGCTCACCTACGTCGCTTGGAAGCTCGGCCATGGCTTCCCGGCCGGTCGCGTGATCAGGTCCGGGACCAACCTCTACTCCTCCAGGTTCAGGTTCCTCATCGTCGAGCACTTCGACTTCAAAGCGCAGGACGTCCAGGTTATGCCATTACTAGCTCTTGCTCTCTCTCGATCTAGCTCCTCGCCGGAGTGGAGTCAGTAGGGTGTGATGGCATGCGGCGATGCCGACGTGTTCACCTAATGTACCTGTCGTTGACTGGTCTCCAAGTCCGACAGTTAGTGTCACTGTCTATCTTCGGTATTGTTTTTGTCTTCAAGAAAGTACAGAGCTGGTAATTTGTTTGGTGGATGGATTGGGTAGCTACTTTGCTCATATCATTGACATTTGGAATTAGACAACATATGTAGTGAATAGGACATGGGTTCAACATGACCTGCAGGTGAAAATCTAGTCAACAACGTTGCATAACTGTAACTGGAAATTTTTGCTAGTTCAGATTTGATGTTACTTCATGGGAAAAAATTAAATGTTCTGTGCTAACTGGTAACAAAGAACCTAAGTGATGGAGAAGCGAAAGAAGTGCCAAAATGATCTATAGGTTAAAAATAATTAGTGATCTTTAGACAGTAAAACGATATTTGGGACTTTTGGGTAATGCTTGTTAACTCCTTTTTTTCAATCTAGTATGTATGTGTATGAGGATAGTGCTACATTTCTTAATTGTACGGAATGAAACCAAATACCTGAAGGGGATCGTGGGCAGAAAACAATAATTTTCCTAGCAACGATATCCTTAAACTAGCCAAGATCTATTCTATGCAGATATAGTAGTACGAACGGAGATCGGAATACATACCCTTGTAGACCGAAAGCGGGGATTACGTTCCCGCACAAATGTTGTCGATGAAGACCGACGAAGCCGACCTCAAGGTCGTGTAGAGGAAGCAGGCCTCCGAGTACCGCTAGCGCAGCACCTCGCAGGGAGTCGCACACGTACGGTGGAGACGACGCCTCCGAAGCTCCAGTCCAGGACGAGCAGCGGAAGACTTGGACCGGAACACCAGCAGCGCGGCAGCGGGCTATGGTGGAGGAGGTCACCGACTCCTCTTGCTCGGCGCGGCTCCAACTTGGGAACCACGAGATCGAGAGAGAAATCAGGAATTAATTTGTGAATTAAAAGGCTGGGGGTGCCCCTTCTTATATAGGCTCCCAGGGGAGCCAACCTTGCCAGCCAGGCAATGTGGGACTATCCCACAGCCTGGTTCGGCTAGGCTTGGTGCGCCGGCCCCCTGGTGGGCCCCTTGGCCCATCCAGGCCGGCCACCAAGGCTCCCCACCGAATCCCCTAGGGATTTTTCCCCTCTTGGGCCTTCTTTCGTCCGGAAGGCCCATTTAGGGAAATCTGCCTTAATAAATTCGAAAATAAATATATAAAATCATATTTGCATATTAATAACACTAATTAATATCAAACATAATATATATAATATTTCCTAGCTCCGAAAACTCTTTCGGCGCTGCCCGATCTCCATCGGACCTCTCCCGGGACGCTCCCGGTGATCTCCTTCCTTTCCGGTTGTCTTGTCGAAACCCCTTAAGTGTGTTACCCTAGCGGTTCGATATAATATCAGGTATGATCAAGACTCCTCAATGATCAACGACTAACTCGTAGGCCTGGACCCCCTGAATTAATCCCTGAGATATAACGAATGACTTTCATCTATCAAACCTGAACGTGAAGTCTTAGACCTTTTGTCATAGCGATACTTAGCACGTCCGAGTGTCGTTCCATAGATATCTCCATACCTAATCCCGACCTCGTTACTGATGATGCCATCTTCTACTCGTTCATGATCTCATGTCTCCGTGACCTAGTCACATGCTTGGAACCTCATTAGACAAGATCTCACCGAGTGGGCCCGAGAGTATCTATCCTGCTACGCGGACTGGCAAATCCCGCTCTTGACCCCTCGTCTCAATACTCCTTTCCAATACCCAAAAGTATCACCGTTATTGTCATACTAAATAAGATACGACGTTTGGTGCAATCAAAGTATCTTCGGGGAATATCAATAAGAGTTGATCTCACGGTCAAAGGTGTAATGACTATGTTCTCCAAATCTGGGTATGTCCATCACATCACTCTGCAGCGATATGACTCTCATTGCCGACCGGCGCCATGCCCCATGACCGGGAAACCTCGATCATCAATCGCGCAACGAAACTAGTCTTAGTAGAGGCTACTAGGGACCTGGTTGTTTACGTATCACACCCGCATTAATGTTTCCGCTTAATACGGTTCCAGCATGACACAAAAACCTATTATGAACAAACGAGATATGATAAAGAATACACTTTATTAATTGCCTCTAGGGCATATCTCCTTCAGTCTCCCACTTGCACTAGAGTACAATTTAATCTAGATTACAACTTGGTAAAAGCCTAACACCCATAGCTAACTGGTGTTGTTCATGCTTATCAAGCGGAAGAGGCTTCGTCAGCGGATCTGCCACATTCAGATCCGTATGCACTTTGCAAATCTTCACATCGCCTTCTTGTACGTACTGACGTATCACGTGGAAGCGTCGGAGAATGTGTTCGGCGGTGGAGTGAGTCCTTGGCTCCTTGGCGTTCGCAATGGCACCCGTATTGTCGCAGAAGAGGACCACGGGGTCTTGCACGCTCGGGAACACTCCAAGTTCGATGACGAACTTCCTCAGCCACACAGCTTCATTCGCGGCCTCGCAGGCAGCAATGTACTCCGACTCCATTGTAGATTGTGCGACTATGGGTTGCTTCCCACTTCTCCAGCACACGGCACCTCCATTCACCTTGAACACGTAACCTGTCTGTGACTTACAGTCATCGGGGTCTGAGTAGAAACTTGCATCTACGTAACCCGTTACGCCAAGTTCCTCATCGCAGCCACCATACACAAGGAACATTTCCTTTGTCTTATTGAGATACTTAAGAATGCTCTTAACAGCTATCCAATGCGGCATTCCAGGATTACTCTGGAACCGGCTTGTCAAACTTAGAGCTAATGCCACATCCGATCTAGTACTCAACATTGCATACATGATCGATCCTATGGCTGAAGCATAAGGATGTTTCGTCATTTCAGCCTTACCCAGTTCCGTTACCGGACACTGCGCCTTACGCAATACCTTATTCTTGATAACCGGCAGAGAACCCTTCTTTGTCTTCTCTATATGAAAACGCTTCAATATTTTATCAAGATAAGTACTCTGACTTAGTGCTAATAGGCGCCTTGATCTATCACGGTAGATCTTTATGCCTAAAACATACGCAGCTTCTCCTAAGTCCTTCATGGAAAACTTACTGTTTAAATATTCCTTCACGCTATTCAGAAGTTCCACATCATTCCCTATTAGCAATATGTCGTCAACATACAGTGCTAAGAACACAACCGAGCTCCCACTCATTTTCTTGTAAATACAGGTCTCTTCCACATTCTGGATAAATCCAAAACCTTTGATTACCTCATCAAAGCGAAGATTCCAGCTCCGAGATGCCTGCTTCAATCCATAGATGGATCGCTGAAGCTTGCACACCTTGTTAGCACTTCCTGGATCGATAAAACCTTCCGGCTGTACCATGTACAACTCTTCCTCAATGTTTCCATTCAGGAAGGCCGTTTTGACGTCCATCTGCCAGATTTCATAATCATAGTAGGCAGCTACCGCTAACAAAATCCGAATAGACTTAAGCATCGCTACCGGTGAAAAGGTTTCATCGTAGTCAATTCCATGAACTTGTCGGAAACCCTTTGCGACAAGCCGAGCTTTATAGACGGTCACATTACCATCAGCATCAGTCTTCTTCTTAAAGATCCACTTATTCTCGACGGCCTTGCGCCCTTCGGGAATATCCACCAAGGTCCACACTTGGTTATCATACATGGATCCTATTTCGGATTTCATGGCTTCAAGCCATTTCTCGGACTCTAGACTCTCCATCGCCTCCTTGTAGTTCGTAGGTTCGTCTTGCTCGACTAGCATGACGGTGCAAACCATGTTGCCATACCATTCTGGTGGGATCCGAGATCTACCAGACCTACGAGGTAGAACATCTTCCTCGACAGTTTCTCCCACTCCTTCCACGGAGGACGTTTCCGGAATTGCTTCCGTTGCGCCACTCGGAATCTCGAGTTCAGGATCAACGATTTCATCGAGGTCTACCTTCCTCCCACTTACTCCTTTCGTGAGAAATTCCTTCTCTAGAAAGGCACCGGTCTTCGCGACAAAAGTTTTGCCCTCAGCTTGGTTGTAGAAGGTGTACCCAACGGTTTCCCGCGGATATCCTACAAAGACGACTTTCTCCGACTTCGGTTCGAGTTTGTCGGGCTGTAGTTTCTTAACGTACGCCTCACAACCCCAAACCTTCAGAAACGATAACTTAGGCTTATGGCCATACCATAATTCATACGGCGTCGTTTCAACGGACTTGGACGGAGCCCTATTTAAAATGAATGCGGCTGTTTCTAACGCATAACCCCAGAAGGACACTGGCAGATCGGTAAGAGACATCATAGATCGGACACTATCCAGTAGAGTACGATTACGTCGCTCGGACACACCGTTACGCTGCGGCGTTCCGGCGGGCGTAAGTTGGGGCACTATGCCACAACTCTTCAGATGTGTGCCAAACTCAAAACTCAAGTACTCTCCACCGCGATCGGACCGGAGATGCTTGATTTTCCTATTAAGCTGATTCTCAACTTCACTCTGGAATTCTTTGAACTTTTCAAACGTTTCAGACTTGTGTTTCATCAAATAGATATAACCGTATCTACTCAAGTCATCAGTGAAGGTGACGAAGTAACGATAACCATTGCGTGTCGAAACGCTCATTGGTCCACATACGTCTGTATGTATGATCCCCAACAAATCCGACGCCCGTTCAACGAAACCTTTGAACGGTGTCCTGGTCATTTTGCCCATGAGGCATGGTTCACATGTATCGAGGGATCCGAAATCCAACGAGTCCAAGAGTCCATCGGAGTGGAGTCGCTTCATGCGCTTTATACCAATATGACCAAGACGGCAATGCCACAAAAACATGGCGGTATCGTCACTACACTTAATTCGTTTGGCCTCTATGTTATGAATGTGAGTACTACGATCGAGATTCAACAAGAATAAACCATTACTCTCGGGAGCATCAACATAAAAGATATCATTCATATAAATAGCACAATTGCTTGACACTGATTTAAATGAATAACCGTCTTGTAACAGGCAACACCCACTTATAATGTTTACACTCAAGGATGGCACAAAATAACATTTATTTAAAACCAAAACTAATCCCGATGGTAGATGCAGAGGGAGCGTGCCGACAACCACCACATCGACTCTCGATCCGTTGCCGACGCGCATCGTCACCTCATCCTTCGCCAGCCGCCTTTTATTCCGTAACTCCTCCTGAGAGTTACATATATGAGCAACAGAACCAGTATCAAATACCTACGTATTGCTCCGGGCGGATGTAAGGTACACATCTATAACATGTATATCAAATATACCTTTCTCTTTGTCGACCGTCTTGCTAGACTTCCTATCCTCCAGATACTTGGGGCAGTTGCGCTTCCAGTGACCCTTCCCCTTGCAGTAGAAACACTCCACGCTAGCTCTGGGACCAGATTTGTTAGTCCTGGGCTTGGTAGCCAACTTTGCCTCCCTCCGGGACTTCCAGCTCTGCTTTCCCTTGCCACCGGACTTCTTGAAATCAACGGTCTTGTTGACCATCAACAGCGTGTGCTCCTTCTTAATCTCTACCTCAACAGTCTTGAGCATCACGAACACTTCACCCAGGGACTTAGCCATGCCCTGCATGTTGTAGTTCATGACGAAGCCTTTGTAGCTTGGTGGCAACGATTGCAACACCCTGTCAATCGCCAGCTCATCGGGAATCTTGCACTCCAGAGCATTTAGGCGTTGAACGTAGCCAGACATCTTGACTACATGCTCGCTCACACTGCTATGCTCTTCCATCTTGGCTGAGAAGAAAAGCTCAGAAGCCTCATATCTCTCAGCCTTAGCCTGCGGCGCAAAGACAGCCTTAAGATCCGAGATGATCTCAAAGGCGCTCATCTTCTCAAAGCGCTTCTGCAGGTCGGCTTCCATGGTGTAGAGCATGCCAATCTGGACAAAGGCAGAATCCTCCGATCGGGTCTGGAAGACCTTCTTCTCATCCTCAGAGGCATCATCTGCAGTAGGGTCACCTATGGCGGCCTCAATGACGTAGGCCACCCTATGGGGAGTGAGGAGGATCCTCAGGTTGCGGAACCAGGCCATGAAGTTTGACCCATTGGTCTTAAGCTTTTCTTTCTCAAGGAACAGACCTAGGTTAAACGAGGGGCAAGACATCTACAATGGAATTTGCAACAACATAAGACTTTGTTCATAATAATTTTGAGTTATAGTTTTTTTACAAAATAACTAACATAACTCCCACTCAAACGAACATCCCTCCTGGTCGTTTAAGCGATTACACGACCCCCATCCATTGCACCACCCTTCATCATCAAAGCCGGCGGCACAACTTCAAGAGTAGACAAAATCGTCCGTCACACCAATTTTGTGACTCGTGCTCGGCCTTTCGGCCTTCCTGTTCCGAGGCCATACTTCTGAGTATGCTAGGCTCGCCACCAAAGACCTCCACGCTGACGCTTGTGCAACATGGCTTACACCCACCGTATGCGAACGAAGATATGTCTGACACCCGATCATGACGGTCTGCCTCATAACGTAGAACTTTATTGGTGGTGCGCGTTGGAGGGAGAACACTAGTGGTATTTTGAAGGGATCATCTTATTCAACTATCGCCGTGTAACACACAATCACACACAAAATAAGATGCACACAAAACATCAAATGTAATGCAATGTGATATAGTCCATCGCGCCATGGTCTTCTTGGCGCCCGCAGTTTATAAACAATTTAATAAACCTACCTTGACCATATCACATAGCCCCTGCAAAATAAAGTTAGACGCTTCTACTTTATCTTTTGCATATTTTACGTGGCTTGGGGCTTTCGTAAATAGAACCGCTTCATACCTACGAATCTTATGACCACAACAACGATCCAATAATTGCATGTTTAAGCATCCCTTTCGGGCCCTCCATTGAAAATGCGAAGACCAACTAAAGAGAGAGAAACTGTCACCCGCCAGCCACAGATACGGTACAAGCCGTATGTCAGTAGTGGAACTAGTCTCGCGTAAGCGTACGCGTAAAGTCGGTCCGGGCCGCTTCATCAACTCAATGCCGCTGGAATACACAAGTGCACGCTAGAGGGTAGCAAATAACAGGAACGGTGCCCCCGTGCAGAGCACGGGTTCTAACAGCGTACAGCTATATCTTACGATAGATCGGCTCTGATACCACTGAAGGGGATCGTGGGCAGAAAACAATAACTTTCCTAGCAACGATATCCTTAAACTAGCCAAGATCTATTCTATGCAGATATAGTAGTACGAACGGAGATCGGAATACATACCCTTGTAGACCGAAAGCGGGGATTACGTTCCCGCACAAACGTTGTCGATGAAGACCGACGAAGCCGACCTCAAGGTCATGTAGAGGAAGCAGGCCTCCGAGTACCGCTAGCGCAGCACCTCGCAGGGAGTCGCACACGTACGGTGGAGACGACGCCTCCGAAGCTCCAGTCCAGGACGAGCAGCGGAAGACTTGGACCGGAACACCAGCAGCGCGGCAGCGGGCTATGGTGGAGGAGATCCCCGACTCCTCTTGCTCGGCGCGGCTCCAACTTGGGAACCACGAGATCGAGAGAGAAATCAGGAATTAATTTGTGAATTAAAAGGCTAGGGGTGCCCCTTCTTATATAGGCTCCCAGGGGGAGCCAACCTTGCCAGCCAGGCAATGTGGGACTATCCCACAGCCTGGTTCGGCTAGGCTTGGTGCGTCGGCCCCCTGATGGGCCCCTTGGCCCATCCAGGCCGGCCACCAAGGCTCCCCACCGAATCCCCTAGGGATTTTTTCCCTCTTGGGCCTTCTTTCGTCCGGAAGGCCCATTTAGGGAAATCTGCCTTAATAAATTCGAAAATAAATATATAAAATCATATTTGCATATTAATAACACTAATTTATATCAAACATAATATATATAATATTTCCTAGCTCCGAAAACTCTTTCGGCGCTGCCCGATCTCCATCGGACCTCTCCCGGGACGCTCCCGGTGATCTCCTTCCTTTCCGGTTGTCTTGTCGAAACCCCTTAAGTGTGTTACCCTAGCGGTTCGATATAATATCAGGTATGATCAAGACTCCTCAATGATCAACGACTAACTCGTAGGCCTGGACCCCCTGAATTAATCCCTGAGATATAACGAATGACTTTCATCTATCAAACCTGAACGTGAAGTCTTAGACCTTTTGCCATAGCGATACTTAGCACGTCCGAGTGTCGTTCCATAGATATCTCCATACCTAATCCCGACCTCGTTACTGACGATGCCATCTTCTACTCGTTCATGATCTCATGTCTCCGTGACCTAGTCACATGCTTGCAAGCTCATTAGACAAGATCTCACCGAGTGGGACCAAGAGTATCTATCCTGCTACGCGGACTGGCAAATCCCGCTCTTGACCCCTCGTCTCAATACTCCTTTCCAATACCCAAAAGTATCTCCGTTATTGTCATACTAAATAAGATACGACGTTTGGTGCAATCAAAGTATCTTCGGGGAATATCAATAAGAGTTGATCTCACGGTCAAAGGTGTAATGACTATGTTCTCCAAATCTGGGTATGTCCATCACATCACTCTCCAGCGATATGACTCTCATTGCCGACCGACGCCATGCCCCATGACCGGGAAACCTCGATCATCAATCGCGCAACGAAACTAGTCTTAGTAGAGGCTACTAGGGACCTGGTTGTTTACGTATCACACCCGCATTAATGTTTCCGCTTAATACGGTTCCAGCATGACACAAAAACTTATTATGAACAAACGAGATATGATAAAGAATACACTTTATTAATTGCCTCTAGGGCATATCTCCTTCAATACCATGCTCGGTTCTGTGTTGATTTGTACAGTTAGCATTATATTTTTAGTTGGAGGATATTGTATGTAAATGTCATAAACCCCTTTTGATAACAATTTTAATTTTTGATTTGTATGTGATATGCAGGAAGTCATGGCGGATGCAGGTGATGAGTCTTTGGATGAGTATCATGGCATTGTCAGCAGGATGTTTGCTAGCGAGGAGGAAGCTTTTCGGTTCTATAATAGCTATGCTCTTGAGAAAGGTTTTAGTGTGCGGAAAGGGTATGTTGAGTGGGATGCAGCCAATGTGGAGATAATTCTGAGGAAACTTGTCTGCAGTCGTGAAGGTTGTCGTGAAGAGAAGCACATGAAGAGGAAAATAGAAGATAGGAAGAGGAGGCCACGTAATATCAGTCGTGTTGGGTGTAAAGCCAAATTGGTGATTGCTAAAGCTGAGAAAAGCGAGCGGTGGTTTGTGAAGGATTTCATCGATGAACACACCCATCCCTTGGCCCCACCTGATCTTGCATGTTTGTTGCGGTCACACAGAAGGATCATCGACGAGCAGAAAGCCGACATTGTCGAGATGGAAAATTGTGGGATCCGCAAACACAAAATCATGGATGTGTTGCGCATGAAATCTGGTGGCTTTGGTAAAGCCGGATGCACGACGAGGGACATTTATAATTTCTGCCATCAGTACAAGCAGGTAGCAGTCGCTGACGGCGATGCTAAAACGGTGATCAGTCACATGATGGCACGGCAGGAGAAAGATTCAGATTTTTTCTTCAGGTACTTGGTAGATAAAGATGGCCATCTTGAGGGATTGTTCTGGTCCGATAGTCATTCCTGGCTGGACTACGAGGCTTTCGGTGATGTTGTTGTTTTTGATAGCACTTACAGGACCAATAAGTATAATCTTCCATTCGTGCCGTTCGTTGGGTTGAATCACCACCGAGCACTGTTATTTTTGGATGTGGTATTATTTCCCATGAGACTGCCGAGGCGTATGAGCGGATGTTGCGGACGTTTTCTGCTGCCATGTCCCAGAAGTACCCGATATCTGTGATCACTGATGGAGACCTTGCAATGCAGAGAGCAATTAGGGTTATCTGGCCTAACTCGAAGCATAGGCTTTGCATATGGCACATACAACAGAACATTGTACGTCATTTGCACGATGACGCGGTCAAGTTAGAATTTAGATCTTTCATCTATGATACCTCTTCCATCGAAGAGCATGAGGTAAAATGGACGGATTTCTTACAAAGGAATGAGGTAACAAGTGAGGATTCTTGGCTGCATCAGATGTATCAGATGAGGAAGTTGTGGTGCGCACCATATCTGGTGGGTCGCTGTTTTTTAGGTTTGAACAGTAACCAGCGTAGCGAGAGTCTGAACTCGGTGCTACATACACATCTTGATGGTAAGATGACATTGTTTAAAATGTTAGAGCACTATGAGCGTTGCCTTTCCACACGTCGCCTGAACGAGGCCGTCCATGACATTGCGGCCTTGCAGTCCGTTCCATTTACAGGGATAAATGCTTCAAGTCTTGAGAAGCACGCTGCAAAAGTTTTCACTCCTGCTGTGTTTAAGTTGGTCACATGGAGCATAGAAGCTGTCAGCAATCGTTGTTTTAGCGGGATACTAGATGGAGACAATTTCACTACGTATGTTGTGGCTAATAGGGACAGGAGGGAGAAGAAGTTCGAAGTGCGACTTGAGGAGGAAGAAGGTTCTTTCTACATGATTAGTTGTGCTTGCCGTAAACTGGAATGCGTAGGCACACCATGCTCCCACATTTTTTACGTGTTGGGACAATTAAAAAAAGAGAAGCTTCCCCAGTGTCGTATTACATAATTGCTACTTTTGCAGGTTATTAATGCATATGCACAAATTAGCAATGTTGAGACTGCTACTACATCATTCCTATCAACCATAGAATCAAGGAAGCCGTTAGGCGACTGTGGGGGTATTCCTCGAGGAAACGGAAGCCGGTGGGTTCAATGTATAGCAAACAAAATTGTAGGACGCCGAATGGTACATTTTTTACTCCGAATTTCTTGTTTCACATCTTACAACCTACATGATACTGATTCAAATGTACGGCAGGTGTTTCTCCCGTTGAATGTACAAGCTATACACTGGCTAGTACTAAATTTAAATTTTGACAAGAGATTCAGGTACTGAACTCCAGCCAAGCATATCGTGACAAGGCCAAGGAAACTGCCCTGGTGAGCGTCATCTTTATGCCTCTTTATCATGCCACATGAACTTTATAGGTGCTAACACTACCCCTATGCATTACTAATCGTACACTAGATCAAGGCAATTCAGGAATTGATCACTGAAGCAGTTGACGCTGGCTTGGTAACAACGCCTAAGCCGATCAACATTACAGAGTGGGAAACCGTAAACTATACGAACATACCACAACAGAAGGATGGGTAGGTATTGGCTTCATAAATTATTACTCGCCTACATAAGATTTCTGAAATTCAACTACATTATGCAGCCATTCTTGCGGGGCGTACACACTGAAGTACATGTTGTCATGGGATGGGTATAAGATGACCGAGCATTTCACACAGGTGAGTTAATTTCCATTTGCATCCATGACTTCTCTATGCGTTCGACGCTATGCTAACATATGTGTCGTTGTCAAATATAGGCACAAATAAATATTTTTAGCATCAAAGTATGTTCAAGGCTGCTGCGTTCTGATAGCAACGAGGTTCGAAGAGAATCCTACATAAATCTTATAACGGTTAGTACTATAGAACCGACGTGTAATGTCACTACTTCCTACCTTTTTACGACAGCAAGTAACACACTTCTTTCTACTGTACAGAAGGAGGAGCATCAAGCCAGATTTGCGGAGAAACATAATGGTCCACCACAAGACGACGACATCGTCGAAATCGATGACCCCAAAGAACCTACTGTTTCACCATTTAAAGTAAAGCGGAAACGTGGACGTCCGAAAAAAACAACCACTACCGTGCCAACAGTCACAATCAAACAATAATTTAACACCGAGAATCCCTCGAAACGCATACGCAAGGAATCAAAACTGACGAAGAGCCCATACAAGTCGTTATGAAGTTTATTTGGGCGACAGTTCTAGGGCATTTCGACATGAATGATCTTCAGTTTATCATGTTCTCTTGTTTTGGTACATTATTTGTACGCTTGTACCTTTAAGCAACATTTATTGGACACGAATTACTTGTGACTTAACTCCAGCTTTACAATCACTATACAAGCATTTTGAAGGTGAATTGTATGGTACATGTCTATATTACATTACTTCACTAGAGATATGAACCATGTTTATCAATACAAGTAAAGTAACTGAAAAGCAATTATTACCGTGTTTTCACCAAGAACCATGGAAGACCAATTCTCAATCTGAGCTTCCGACTTTGCATGAAGAATGGAACTTCAATCAACATCTTCATGGGCAAACATTTACCGACATCCAAAGTTGCTGCCACTCACTGGAATGGGTACACTTACACTACAAATTACAAAGACTAAGCTTCAGTGCAAAATTCCATAAAACATTCGCAAAGTGAATACAACTATCCAGTGGTCCCTAATAACATATGTAAACATGGCTTGTTTTATTACCAGCAAGCACAACCAACAAGCCAATATCGATCAGGGCAGTATGATCTGTCACAAAGTGAAAGATGGCTCGAGCCAGGAGAAGAAAGGGAAGTTACCGAGCTAGTCATGCCGGCGCCGCCACGACCATGCTCCAGTCAAGCGTGGAAGGACCACCAGCTCCATCCGCTGCACGGAGGCGGACCAGAAATCGTAGCCGACGCCGGCGTCGAGCTACAACAGCGCCGGCGCGACGTACTCGCCTTGTCCGGCAATGAAACGCAGGCCACGAACAGGAGCCGCGCCGCCCCCTCAATCGCCGGCATCCTTACGCTCAAGGAGGAGGTGCACGCGTCCACGGGGAGGTGGATCAGTGGCACCCGCGCCCGCGGCCGGCGACCTCGACCGGCTTCTACTGCTGAATGGGGAGGTGGAGGACGGGCACCCGCGCCAGCGGACGGCGACGGCTCCCGCCACCGCGGTCGCCTCCTGCTGCTCAAGGAGGAGGGCAATGCGTTGATGGGGAGGTGGCGCGTTGATGGGGAGGTGGAGGAGGCGACTGCACCCGCGCCGGCGCCCGCGCTCGAGGGCTTCCTCTGCCTCGGGTCCGCGACGAGGATGAAGGTGAGCTCACCGCCGCCGTCGAGCCAGTCGAAGGGCCACGCCGGGGAGAAGGGGGGGGGGGGGAGGGCGCGGACGGAGCGGCCAGCAGCAGGTGCGGCGCCTCGCTCTCCATGGGTCCGGTGGCAGGGGGAGGAGGCGGAGGGGCACCCGACCGAGGGGACGGCGACGGCACCCGCTGACGCCTCCTGCTGCTCAAGGAGGAAGGGCATGGACGGGGAGGTGAAGCAGGGGCGCTCGAGCGGCGGCGCTAGGAGCAGGGGCGCTGGGAGCAGGGGCGCTCGAGCGGTGGCGGAAGCAGCAGGGTGGTCGAGCGGCGGCGCAAGGAGCAGGGCGGTCGGGCGGCGTGGCATGGCTGGGGAGAAGAAATACAGGAGTGGGGAATTTTGGGAGGATTGAATCGCATGTGCCGCGGTCTAATTAGCGAGTGATAACACGATCGGTCCCACGTAGTTTTGGTGTCGGCCCCACGTGATTTTGGTACCGGTCCCACACAAATTTTGGTACCGTGGAACCGTCTGGTACCGTCAGTCTGGTACCGTCTTCTGTAAAATCGTTGGATCTGATGGATTAACGGTCGTTAAAAATGCCAACCACTCTAAAACTTGTATAAGGTTATATGCAGTCTCAACTTCGGACTTTGTATAGAGGGAATAAATAGCGCGGGAACTGTGGCATTTTGTGGCAACAATGCTACAACAAATTACTCATTTCTCTGTATATATACAAGGCCATCCGGTATTTCGATTTATAAACAAGTGGTTTAACCGTAAACAAGCGCCGTACCAACTCATGAATAATGAAATCAGTTGCCAACAGTGCAGTACAGTAGCTTAACGAGCTCGTCGAATATCATACTACGAGCTAGCACAAGGTCAACGAGCTCTCCTCAGGTTTCCGCTAACAAGAAAGAAAAATCCTCGAACGTCAAGCGCATCAAGAGCAGTCGATAATTCCCTTTTCTAAAAAAATCAAGAGCAGTCGATCGACAGGACAACAGTTGACATGGTTCAGAATAATAACTCGATGAAACTAAGCAAGCTAGCTTGGACTTGATCGGGGAGGCATCAATGGAAGCTTAATTACCCACTCACCAGGGCACGATAAAGTCATACACAATACACACTCAACTGATTGAACAGTTCTCCTCCGCCCTGTAAGTAACAGAGATACACCTGCTCGCCCGGTAATGGCTACGCGGTCTCCGATATTTCGGGACAGCCTGCCAGGTAGGACGCTGAGTGCGACCGACCCTGGAGAGAAAAGTTCAGCAGCCATGAAGCGCAGGCAAACGCTTCTGCTTTCACTTTGTAATTTTGCATGTAGATTGATGCTGCTTCTGTTTGGAAGAACCAGGCCAGCGCCGTCAAGGTCGTCGTATGTAGAAAATAATTAAAACGCCGGTATACGGCCTGGGGCGTAGGCAACCAGCAAAACCAGGCGGCGCCGCCGCCGGTAATTTGGCGCCATGTGCGCGGCCGGAGACAGTTTCATGCTGAGTAGACATGGTGACAATGACCTGGATCAGTTAACAAATTAATTAATTAAGTTACTGTATTCGCTGTGCTAGTGTGCTTGATGCTGCGTGCATGCCGCCGGACAAATGCACCGCATCAAGCGGGGATATGACGATTCGATTCGTTGCGAATTATCACTCTACTTTTCTTTAGGTATCGTGTTCTGATTAGATCTTGTTTGGAGATCGGGGTTTTGGAAATTGACTTGCGCTAGTGTGCACTGTCATGTCCCCCGTAGTGTCCACTCTGACCTGCAATACCGCTTCTAGGCTGGCGACCTGTTCAAATTAAATTTGCAACATGGTTCAAGTCCATTTCCCTCGGGCTCAGGGTTCCGGACTTGGAGACCGGACATGAGCTAGGGATGATGATGGCCTCCATAAGAGCAAGTTCAATAATATAGCCAGCAGTTGCTTATAAGAACTTGCCATGTCATATATAGCCAACCTTAACCAACATGTATAATAGTGAGACATAAATATGTGATGTTTTATTAAAACATGTTCCACCACCCACTCTCACATAGTGCCTAGGAGCACGTGCTAGAGCTGGCTATTGCATAAGAGCCCACCTCCTTTCTCTCTCCTATTCTCACTCCTCCATGTAAGCACAAATATAATATTTAAACCTTATAGCCAGCTGACTGAAATCTATTATACTTTCTTTAATGGCTAGACTGTGCAGACAAGGCAATGTCAACCGATCAAAGTTTTGGTCTGAACTTAGACTTCTTACGTACAAACATAATGTTAATTATGAGTTGTGGTCTAACTTAGACTTTCGGGGGGAAAACATACCGTCTTCGTGCTGCAATAAGAATAACCACCACCTTTGATAACACCTGGACTGTAAAAAGTTCTGCAAAAGGGTGGGCTTTACGAAGCGAACAACGTAAGAAGTGTTGTCGCTTGATTAAACCACCAGAGTAACAATGGATTATGTCTTTAATAAAAAGAGTCTGAAACAATTTGATATGATGAGATTTCAAATGAAGGGCTGAGATTGGTGATTGTGCTTTTAAAATGAAGTGAAAATGAGTCCGGTCATGCGAGCTGATTACGTGCGGATCGGAGCTTGAGCTGTCCATGAGTCCCTCCTGTGCATGATCATATCCTGTGCATGATCATAATTTCGATGTCTCAACCTCCTAATGTCGATCTTCAAAAAATGATTGATACATGAAAATGGAACTAAGGGCTCGCTTGGCAACCAACATTTCGTTACATTTGGGCAAAATAAAATCACATGAATTTAAGAGAAATGACATCATTAGGAACATGAATTGGCTTAACATAGCATAGGCATTCAATTGAAATGACATTCCAATTCCATGACTGCCAAACGCGTCTCGGTGAGAAATCTGAAATATATTCCATGAAAATGATGGGTGCCAAACATCTCCCAAGGTTTATTGGTTTCATTTCTCCAGCTTATTTTATTTGATCCCAGAAGAGTCAATTTGAACAAGTTCTCTTTAGTATGGCTAGGAAGACTTACTAAATCAAATATTTTCAAGGTACGGTCCTTCGTGAAATAAAATATTTGATCCAACAGTGATCTCTTTTTATATTTGCGTACTAGGTTACATATTTATTAAATTAGTGTTATAAGATACAGAATTCCGCATGTCCTTTCCGGACATAAAGAGGATATAATTGAAACAATAATTTGGTTCAATTGCTTATGATATCGTCGAACTTCACAAGATACTACAAAGAGTTCAGATCGATATTTAGTTTTTACTGCAAGAGAAAAATACTTTTTCGTATTTCTCCAAAGGCTTTGTGATATTGTTCCAGAAGAGCCGCTGTAAACCGGTTCTCTATGATCTCACTTGTAAGACTTTGTCGAAAAGTATCAGTCGGAGAATAAAGGTGCGAAGAATATGCTTAACAGTGTCTACACCGCGTTTGCTCAAGGCAGTTGAAAATGCAGAGAAATTTAACCTAGTCATAACAAGTAATTAAGACGTCCAAGATCATCTGGAAACTTCAAGGTCCGACCAGTTAACAACAGACTGAAGCTCACACGCGCATAAGGCACAGCCCCACACGCGAACAACAACACATAAAGAACGTTGCTTTCCGATTAGTTTGGTCTCATGGGCCTCCCGTGAGTGAGCTTTGCTTAAGATAATCAAAAGTATCCCGTGTGCTAGCGCATCAAAGGTAAAATATTGATGTAGTCTTTAATTTACATTTTCAAGAAAAAGGGGATTAACACGAGTAAGATAGTAATAATTCTCATCTCGATTCCCACAGGTATGAACCATGAAAATCTACCTCATGGAAACACAAGTGATGAGAATTTCTGCTGTTAAGAAGGAAGTGAGAATCAGTATCATACATAGGTAGATTAACACGAAGCAACTGCTGCTTTCCATTTCTCTTTGGGGGAAAACCACAAGCTAGGATCATGTACAAATCCGGTACCATACTGTAATTACCAACGCCGTCGTCAGTTCATCACAGTTCTAACAAAACATTGGTTGCAGTGCGCGCGAAATAAGAGGCGCACTGTCCACCTTCACCACTACCGATGAGCTACGAGCGTAGCAGAGCAGACGGCCCGCCGGCGTCACGAGCTAACGGCGGCGAGGCGGCCCAGCCTGGAGAGGCGCGGCTTGAACTCGCGGCAACGGCGGTGGTCGCGTCCGCCGGAGGAAGAAGCCAGCGGGCTGGCCAGCAGCCGGTGCACGTGCGCGCGCAGGACGTGGACGTGCCGCCCCTTGCTCGACGACGACGTCGTCCTGCCCGCCACGCCGCCGCAGCCGCTCCTGGTCCCCGCCGCGCCCGGCGTCACGGCCTGCTGGTGCTGGTGCGAGGCGCGGGCGCGGAGGGTTGATGAGGACGACGGGATCAGTGGCCGCGGTGCATGGCGGGCCGTCCGGTGGCGGCTGCAGCGGAAAGAGCCCGGGTGGTTCGTGGGTGAGCAGAGGCAGGTGAGCTTGCTCTTCGCCCTGCAGCAGCTGGTGGCGCCCGCCGCCTCGGAGCCGGATGGGTTCGCCATGGGTGGGTGTGTGAGTTTCGGTTGGGTTCTCGTCGGAGATGAGGTGGCCTGGCAGCTAGATAGACGATGGCGTGCTGTCCTTGCCGGGGGCGCGCTCCTGGTTTTATAAGCGCGGCGTCCGGCTTGGCCAGCCAGCTACGCCGATGGCGACGTGTTTTTCTGTCAGTTTAATCGGTTGTGCGTGTAAGGGGTCAGCCAGCCACTGGGCTAGTGCTCCCGCGCCTGAAATTCTCGTCGGAATTAACTGCAGATAGGAGAAAATCGCAGGTTCGGTTCTCACTTTCGTCCAGTTCTTTCGAGCTTCGCTTCTTCGCGCGTAATTTCGTCCCCGGCCGTCGCTGTTGCAGGAACAGGAACAACACCATGGACGAAACGCATATATGGCAAACTGAAATTTAATTAACCATCAGTGCACGCTGCACCAGCTGAGCTAATGCATACATGATATCTTTCCCGAAAGAAACTAGTCCGATCTTATAAAATTAAACCGGGAGGATCCAATCTGCGCCTCCTTTTGATCTCATATATTCTCCGGTGGAAACCACTACTCAGGTCCATGACGCCACCACTGGCTAAGCTTGTTCTTTTGTCAAAAATCGTCCCGGCACGCTTTGTTTTATCCGCGACGCCGACATATATCGCGTGAACTCATCGGCGGTGACTCAGCGCGGCCGCCTTTCCCGTCAGCCCTCGTCCTCCTCTCGTGCCTAACCAATTTGTTATTTTCTGCAAGTACTGCGATCGACGTACGTACTCCATTATTAGCTTATTGCTTGCGTACGTGGAATCTCTTGAGGAAAACCGGAAGAAAAATACTACACATGCATGCATCTCGTCCTAATTTCCATCGTGTGTATGTACAGTCAGATCTCAGATCGGAGAAGGCAGCTGGAACATGTATGTGTCGTGCTGCATGGAAGATAACTGCAGTGATGTGTTCTCTTCTCGCTGAAGAATCGATCAAAAACGACTAGCGCTATTCGATTTTCTGAATTGCTGCAGGTTAAGTGATTAATCTTTTACAGTTAACTGAAAGTTGCCAGCTGTGAGTGCTCGAAACGTCCTAGCACATGCGTGTTGCTGCGACATGTTTAATTATAAACCTTAATCAGACTAGAGTAGTGGTACTGCTACGTCTTATAGTCGACCAGTGACTTGTTTAATGTGATGATGAGTAGCCAAAACCTTGGAATCTTAACGTGAGAGTACGCTTCGGTGACCACGACATTATGCGCTTTACTTACCGCCTTACCGGAGTACTATACACGTGTACGTAGTGCCGATCTTTTTAGTTTAATAAGGTACAGAGAGGAAGCTTAGTTCAACCCATCAGCCAGCACGCAGAATTTCTAACGAGATGCATGATATGATAAGCATAGATCACTCTCACCTGCTGAACCTGTTTAATTAAATACCACTACTTGATTCATTGTCGCCATGTACAAGTTACCTCGCATAATCTTCTGGGAGCAGAGATAAAATACTCTCTGAATGTGGGGTTAATTCGATGGGTACACAATACACTGGCGCCCCGTGTTTAGGTTTGGTTTTGTTAGCGCCACGTATTAGTCGACCGATGACTTGATTAATGTGATGGTTAGCCAAAACCTTGGGGTCTTAACCTGCGAGGACACCTCCATGACCACGACATGCGGTTTACTTACCGCCTTGCCGGAGCATACACGTACGTGTGTAGTGTCGATCTTTGCGTTTAATATATAAGGAATTGGGGAAGCTTAGTAAAATCGATCTAGCACGCAGAATTTCTAACAAATGAGATAGATTTTTTCGATAGATAAGCGCACGATCACTCTCACATGCTTGAACTAGCTTAACGTAATACTATTTGATTCATTGTCGCCGTACAAGTTACCTCAAATAGTCTTCTTCTAGGAGGAGAGATAAGTATTCGATCTCTGAATGGGACGTATACATTTTCTTCAGAGTAACCAAATCCTCCGCCGAGTCCGAGTAACCTAGGCGATCAGATCGCCATGCCAACGCCCTTAACAAAGGTTAATCCGATGGGTACACAATACCATGGCGCCCCATGTTTAGGTTTGGTTTGGTTAGGTTAGGTCGCCATCTGCAGCCTCAAATTGGAATCCCAGACCAAATACCTTTTGCATGACCAGTAGCTTTCATCCTCCGTCCGGCAGCTTAATTGCAGATAGCCATCGATTACGTCCCTCGCAAAGGCTTATCCGTTTGCAACCGCTATTTCCTGGAAATTTATCCAAAACAGAATTGCAAGTGGTGGTTACATGGGCCATTCAGGGTAGCGGTGGGCGCCATGGACTGAAAGAGACGACTGCCGCTTGCAGCTTGCGACAGGGGCATGGCCGGCTGGCCGGCCACGGCCAGGCCAGCTTACATTACATGTGAAGCCGAATTAAGGTGATGGCGATATTAGCCTGGAGGAGGCAGAGGCAAACATCTTTACACATGACGTGAACATCTTACCCGCCAAAATTTTCCCTTGATCCAGCTGTGGTGAGAACTACCTTGGTAGTTAGATGAGATGATCAAGACTGTTATTATTTAGAGAGCGAGACGAAATAGTTTATACACACCAACCCATATATATAAAATGAACAGATGAATGGCTCGACTAACTCTACAAAGGCCGGAGTTTCTACAACTATGTACACTGTCTGACGAGTCACGTTGTATCTAAACCTGTGGCCAGATACTAGATTTGATACCTCCCGTCTTCTTCATAGTTCTCGTCGCGCTGGTCGATCAGCGTTTACATCGCGTAATTTTTTGTTTTGTTTTTGGAGCTCTACGCTGCGTAGTTAAACGAAACACTAGTAAATGTGCTTCCTTAAGAACACTAACAATGCAATATATTTAGAGATGTCGGTGATGTGTGTAGGTGTGCGTTCAAAGTCTGCTGAACTGATACTCCAGTTTTAAATGATGTGCGTAGTAGGGCATCGGCTCGATCTTAGTCACCCCCATCAAAACGCGTAGCTTAGAATAATTTGCACGCATCCAGCATACAAGAACAAAATCGATGTCTTGCATTTAACCCTCCAAGGGCCAGTTTATGGAGCATATATATGTACTATCTGACGAGTCATAGTGTATCTGTGGGGCAGACTAGAGACTTGATTCTGGCACCTTTGTAGTTCCCGTCACGTAAGCCGCTCAGCGTTTAGGCTAGTAAAATAATTAGACCTACGGCTGGTGTCTTACCATTCCAAAACCATCCATAGATTAAGCAAGAGGACCCATTAATCCAAAGAATGCACAAGGCTTGATATCCAGAGGCGGTTCTTCTTTGTGCGTCGTTGTATACGTCGCAGTCCGTTTTATTTGGTCTCAATGCATGAAGATTAACTTCCCTAGATCTTTAGCTGTTCAGACAGGATTTTTTGTGTGAAAAATCTGCTGACATTAACTGATACTCGCCGCGAATATCTTCTCCCCTCTGACTGTTGAAAATTCGCACGCAATGTCCACCTTCAATGCAGGTACGATCGTTGGTGTAGTACGTACTCCATGGCAGCTGACTGGTTAATGTACTTGTGTGCGTGCATGAGTTGGGTGGAACTATCCAAAAATCTTGTCTGAATAGTCCATGGCAGCTGACTGGTTAACTGTGTACACGAGGATCAGTTAAGATATATAATTACTTCCGTTCTTAATTAATTGACTCAGATTTAGTTTAAGTTGTATTAAATTTAAGTCAATTAATTCAGAATGGAGGGAGTAGCTTGGAAGAGAATAACTGAAATGTTGCTTCAGATTTCCTCTCCTTTATCTTCAGTGGCCCATGAAAGAGAGCTAGAACAGGGTTAGTGTATGTTCAGTTAATTAGGATCTAGTGCAAATTTTCCCCAAAAGTCAAGATCAAAACATCTCGATCGTGTGTTGATGCAGTAAGAGCTAGAATGTTAGAAGGTGTGGCCGTGTGGATGGCTCGAACGGCACCATCCATTTCAAGAGATTTCAGACGGAAACATGCCAAGATTTTCTCCACTTTTCGACAACCCGGTCGACATGTAGGAGGATATTTTTAAGAAATATCACCGATCCATGGATATTTATGGGACGTGCGCCTTCATTTCACACAAATTAAAGTGTATGGTTGAACTGGCATCAACAAGTCAGGACTTTCAGTTTTAGTTTTATTTTTCCTATAGAGAGAAGTACACCGTATCTCATAATTGAGCACGTGGAAATCTCTTAATTTTTGCTTCCAATGGCATGTTGGAAATTTGATCCTGATCTTTTGGAACTAGTACAGTCGTCATGGATACACATAAGCTTATTACATACTGCATCTATATACAAAATATCTAAGTCAAGGTCTTCGGCGGTCCTGTACAGAGCCCTCGGAACACTTCCTACCCTCCAAGTAGCAAGTTAGAGTGATGAGATGGATCCGACTCGGACTACCTTTTCGCATGCATGCACCTTTATGCCGAGTCACCGGACCCTGACATGCATCCCTCGACCAAGGGAATGCAGGCAAATGTTTTCTTTTTGCATGTCGTGTAGATATGGAAATGATGCATGGCATTAATAACTGTCCATTGATATACAAGTAACTACACGTGTTGCTTCAGAATTTCATAGTGATACTAGAAAATCTTCTATTATAAGGAATATAAATTGAATTGTTCTATTTCTTTGTTCAAAGATTAACTCGTAGGCAAAGTTACATGCGGACAACTTAACGAGGTGGACCAATTAGAGGTTTAATGATGTGTCATGCTTACATATTGAGAGAAATCAAATAGTGGGGTGCTCCTATTTAGATAGAAAAGATAATAGGAAAATGTATTATGTAGTCAATGCAAAGGCAATATGCAGATGTGCCCGGTGCTAGGTAAGCCTAGACGTGATGGGCACATGTGCATTGGGATGACGGTGTTACGAGCAGTCGAATTAAATGTGTGATAGGGGAAGAAAGATTCAGCTAATTAGTTGGGCACATGCGCATCCAGCAGTCTGAGCTTAAAAAAATCAGACGGTCGTGACTTTTACACAAGAGAACATAAATATATTTTGTGTTTCGTCTTAAATTTTCATCCAAACATTTCGAACAATATGTTGTTTTTACCACTGACCATTGTTAACGTCTGCGTAGTTGTGAGCTGTACGTGTGTACAAGTATATTAGACCAAAATGGATCCGGCTACCTACGGTGTGACTGTCAGACTGTCAGAAATTAAGTAACGCGGGCAACCAGATTGAGTGGGTGTTTGTTTGGGCTTTTGGCTTTGGCTTTTAAAAGCCAAAAAGCACCTAAATAGGTGTTTTTTGGCTTTTGAATTTTGGAAGCCATAAGATTTGGATTTTGGATTTTGGTTTCCAAAAGTTAAAAGCTAAAAAGCACCTAGATAGGTGCTTTTTGGCTTTTAAAAGCCAAAGCCAAAAACCCAAACAAACACCCCCTGAAGTCTCTTGTTCTTTTGGCTCCCAGAGTGGAGCCATGAAAGGGAGCCCCTGAAAGGGTCTAAATGTGAAGGAAGCTCATTAGGCAGTATCAATTGCAACAGTACAAAATTAAGCATCACGATCGTGTGTTGAATGTGGAGGAGTTAAAAGATGATTTTGCCAGATGCCAGACCAGCGACCGGTGTAGAAGGATCGGACGTTTCGAGTCCGATAGCGCGCAATGCAGATGATGCATGAGCCATGCAACTCGATCGGAAAATGTCGTGTTAATTTGTAGAATCAGCCTGAGTATCGGACACAGATCTCTTAGTTTGATTGGTGCACTGTGTGCAATCTTCTCCTATATCAATATAGAAGATAAAGCTTTTGGCTCGTTTAAAAAAAATGGCGACGATAACTCCATCCATTTTACAATTCTAACCCGTTTAGAACCAGCATTTCTTGTGTTGTTTAACGAGTGAGGGAACACTTGCTTCTGAAAAAGAAACCACAAGCTAGCAGTTTCATTTTGCTGGATACAAGGAAAACATTCATTCCCACATGGTCACCTGATATTTTGAATTAGCAGATGCACTTTTTTGTACGGGCAAGTGGCAAGGCGTAGTTGGACACCCCGCATTAACAGTAAGCAAGTTGGAGCATTATTAACAAAAAGTAGAGAGTTAAGATACAGGTGCCCTAGTGTACGGGGAGCTGAGTAAGATACAGATACTATTTAGCAATCCAGTACTAAGTCAATTTCAGTATGTACGTCAATGGTTGACCATATACGCAGAGCCCTGGGGGCACTTCCTACTATATGAGACTGACCAGGCGAGATGTATATAAGATCTGGCTCTGATCAATTTGACATTTATGCCGATCGAGTCACACAAGACATACTGACATGACACTCGACTTGCATGCATGTTGTCGAGGGATACAGAAACATTTGACAAAATGACATGTCTTTGATTGCACTCCCACACAAATGACACACCATTGTCATTGTGTCACCGACATGGGTCTAGATTTTGTCAAATATCCAGGAAATCTTGGGGGTTCAAAACCTTCCTGACGAACTCAATAGAGGATATGATTAGTTTAACCATGGGAGCAATCAAATCTATATAGATGGACAACCGTTTTGTTATGTTTTGAGAATTACAGCACGGGAGACTCCTATTGTGCTCAATTAAAATAAAAGATCATATTTACATTTTCAAGCTAGATCAAATTTTAAGTGAACTAACAAAGTTTAGTACATGGTTATGATGCTCAGCCCTAACTTTGATAGTCAGATCAGACAAATCTCTGGTCTTGAAAAACACCGAGTTACCCAGGTTCAGCAATGCAGGTAACTACGCTCCTATCTCACTTGTATTCTGTGACTGTAACACAAGTCAGCCTTAGATTAGCTAGACAAAGTTGTTTACCCAGGTGACTCGTCATGATCTCATAGTTTTTTCAAGATTTTCAACTAATTAACAAAAAAATGGTCATGTGCCCCTTTTCTTGTGATAAATGAAATCAATCTTCTGTTCACTCAAGAATAATAAGCTGAATCACTCGGTAGCAGTGTTTCATTGGCTAGCATTGTACCAAAGCAATCAGCACTGTGTCTGGCCATAGAGATATACGAAATAGAGGGTCAGTTTTATTACTTTTATACGTGTGTGAGCGGTTAATAGAACAATTTTTTCAACTAAATTTGACCACTTCATATCCCCTAGAGGTTAAGAATGGTTGACAGATCTCCCCACCAGATAGAGTCCTTAGTCGGCCTTGAGGTCGACATAGCGAGATGTTACGAGGCGACCGAGCAGAAGGAGGAGCGGGTGAGACGACAAGGGAAAAGACTTGACATGAGGTGACTATTAATATATGGGGCGATAAGACCGTACTAGGGAAAGAAAATACATCGAGGACATTGTGGGAGGGTGATAGGGTACGGGAGAGTCGGCACCATGCTCTCCATGATACATACATGCATTGGTATCTTTTTTCCACCAGACAACATACCATACTTTTTTTTGCGAGAAACCATACTCATTAATTACATGGTCAAACGATCTCATTGGTTACTTAGTTTTCAAAGCATGTGTTGTTCAAGAGGTTTCCATGTCGGCGCTTACAAGTCGTGCATGAAAATCCACTGGCGAAAATTCGCACAAGTCGCGATTGTTCACAGGAGAAGATAATATATATTGACCGTATTTGATTTTCCTTTAACAATTGTCATTTCCAGCCTGGTCTCTTTAGCATTGATATGACGTGCATTTAAAACATCATGCTTCGAGCTAGCACATTAGCTCGTGCACTGGACCGAGCGGGGCGAGAAAGAAAGGGACGATGAGACGGTGATAACAGAAGGGGGATGGTAGCGAGACGATGACGGGGAGATGGGCCCGGGCAGGGTAGGGGTGATGAAGATAGCGGTTGAACTCACTAGTTTCATCGTTGCCTGAACTTTTAGCACGGGATGTTAAAAGGCTGCCACGAAATCTGCCTGAGTATCCACTCATCCAGCAGTCCGAGTTCAAAAGCTCACACTCATATATGTTTGTTCAGATGAGAACAGAGATATATCTTGTGTTTCCGTGTTCAGTTTCCGTCCAAACATTTCAAACGTTCTGCTTTCTTTAGCACCGACTGTGATGTACTGTATCCGTAAGTGTCAGCTCCGTGTGTATAAAGTCCAAAATGGATCCGGCTAGCTACCGTGTTACTGTCAAAAATTGATTATCGCGGGTAACAAACTTTGAATTGACAAATTGAAGTCCTGCTCTTTTGTTTTTCTTTGCTCCGAGTGGAGCCCTGAAAGGGAGCGCGCGGGAGAATGGATCAAAACGCAACTGTGTACCTAGAAAATCAGGGTGAAAAACAAACATCTCGATCGTTGTTGAATGCCGTGGAGCTAACCGAAAATTAAACATCTCGATCGTTTGCTGAATGCTGCGGACGATTCGAGTCCAATTGGTGAATCAACTTTTGTACTGGCTGACGGCAAGTGAGAAAGGTGCAATGGACATGCCGGATTACCAAGTTGGAGCATTATATTAGCGAGAAGTGCAGAGTTACATACAGAAGTGCCCTACTGCAAGGGGAGCTTAGTATGCCGGATGTGGCAGTATCATATCTCGATCGTGTGCGGAGTTATATTTATATATACGTACTAAGTCAACTTCATCCCGTACGTTCAGTTTCAGGTGGATAGCCGTTGACCAGCCAGAGCCCTTGGGACACTTCCTACTATCTGAGACCGACCGAGTGAGATATGCATGATCTGACTCGTACAACCTTTGGCATGCATGCTGAGTTACACATGACATTGACATAGTGCCATGACGATGGGGCGCACATGTTATCCAAGCATGAACCTGGTAAGGAAGTTATCTACTTAATTATCTCCCAGTTGAATGTTATCCAAGCACGAATATAAAACCTGGGTCACGAGTTATTGGACCATTTCTGCACATTTTGCAAGTTGTATGATCCCCTCCCACCATTGTAGTTAGCTCGTTTATACTCCATCCGTTCTGAGTCAATTAATTCAGAACGGAGAAAGTAAAAGAGTAATCGTGATCTCTAGACATAAAAGTAAAACCCACGAGCCGAAAGTATTCTAACCCCATGTTAGCCCTGCATGAGTAAATCTCGACATCATCACAAAGGTGCAGACTGATAGACATAAACAAATCCATTTCATTTCCGCCAGATAAGAACAATCACAAAGATACACACACATGTACACAATTTTGTACTAGCACTAGTCTACGACTGATAATCAGTTCATCACATAGCCAAAACAAAAGAAGAAGAAAGTCTTAATTCGCCTGCAATAAAAAAAGGAGGTGATTGCACAGTCCAATACCAGTAGCATCACATCCTGGGTACTACGTTCCTGGCTAACTCGATCGTAATCCTGCGGGACATCTACAAGTGCGCGCGAAAAATAGGCGCACCACCGTCCACCACCTAAACGGCTGGGGCCGGCGACCCGGCGTCGTCACGAGCTGACGGCGGCGAGGCGGCCGAGCCTGGAGAGCCGGGGCTTGAACTCCCGGCAGCGGCGGTGGTCGCGGCCGCCAGAGAACGGCGGCGGCGGGCTGGCAAGAAGCCGATGCACGTGCGCTCGCAGGACGGGCCGCCCCTTGCTCGTCGTCATCCTGCTTGCCCCGCAGCTTTTCATCCCCGTCACGCCCGGCGCCGTGGCATGCTGCTGCGAGGCGCGGCCGAAGGAGGAAGATGGAATCAGTGGCCGCGCATGGCGGGGCGTCCGGTGGCGGCTGCAGCGGAAGGAGCCCGGGTGGTTCGTCGGCGAGCAGAGGCAGGCCAGCTTCTGCGCCTGCCTGCAGCTCGAAGCCACCTTGCCGCTCGCGGATGGGTTCGCCATGGATTGATGTTGGTTTCTCGTCGGAGGTGCGAGTTGGGGGCTGGCGTTGCCGGCCACCGCTCCTGGTTTTATAAGCGTGGCGCACCTACTAGCTAGCAGGATGTGTGCACGACTGATGTGGCGAGGAAGGCGACGGTTTTGCTACCGCGCCTGAAATTCTCGTCGGAATTAACTGCTTCACGGCTCGATCTTTTAGCTTAGCTTCGCGCGTAATTTCGTTCCCGTCGCTGTTCTACCGAGCACACGGACACGGTGGAGGATCCGCAACCATGGACAAAATGAAACGCAGGGCAAACTCAAATTAACCATCCTGAAAGGCACCCCCGTTGTATATCCTGGTCGGCCGTAAAGCAAAAAAAAATCTGACTAGGAGGATCTTCTCCGCGTATCATAACAGTTGAATTTACATCTAGCAAAATATATTAATACATGAATCTGTAAAATAAATTTATTAGTGTGCACTGAGAAATTTTATCTCTTCAAGGAGAGAAGAGTGCGGATGGTTATGATGAAACGGTTTCCACAGTGAGTCTAGCCCACGAGCCAAAAGTGATTGCGCTCATACGACACATTTGGCAGGACGAGCTCAACCAGCGTTTCCGGAGAATATTTCTAAATCCTGCTTATCCCTATTCCTCCCACCCTTTAAACCAAACAGGGGCAGTCACTAAAAATATTGGCTATCCTCAACCACTCAGAGATAGCCACTGAACTAAACACACCCTTTGTATGGTACAAGAATCTAAGTTATACATTTGGTGGATTTCCCTCGTTGTGGATGTGAGTTTGCCGATTTTGTGTTTCTACCGGCTGATTGTACAAGGCATCATCGTGTGGAAAACCTCATAATTCATCCGTGCGAACCAGCATATCGGCCCCAATTTCATCTTTGTGCATGGGTTGATGCTGTAAACAAAAACATGTCAACATAGACACGTGAGATAATATAGTACACTCTCGAAGGCTCTGTAATTAGGTTTTGGGCACATTCATGTAAAAAGTATTGTTGGATAGGTACACCATAAATCTCTAACAAATTTCAAGGGTACCAAACCTTAAACCGGTTCTGTGTGAGCATAAATATATACAACATATATACATCTTAAATTAGGTTTGTTTCAGCTAGATATTATCAAGTGCTCGCATGGCTTTCTTAAATAATTTGAATAGATGCTCGAGAGACAATTTCGTGAACAACTTTTCAGTTGTAACTTTCTATTGCATAATACAAATTTATTCTACGCAATATAATTTGCATTGAAAGATGCTGAAGCTATGACAACAAAAGGCACCTTAATATTTTTTCGACGATCTTGTCGTTGATTTTTATAATACAATAAACATATAAACAAGTCAAGATTTAATGTTAAGGGATCGTGTGTGTTATATACAATAGTATAAAAGTTTTGTATAAATAAAAATCACTTTTAACTAGCTCTATATATTGGTCGCTATGGATTTTTGAACAAACCATCCACACCTTCTACCATTCTTGTTAACTAGCTCTATAAAAATCATTGTTAACTAGCTCTATCATTGTTAATCATCATCTATTATATACTAAAAGCAATATACGAATGTTAAATAGAGACACCACGTTAAGCCACATCATTATAATTAATTTGGACAGTTAGATCTGAAATAAGTGGTTAGGATTTAATAAAAGATAACTTATTGTGTAACCATGCAGTCCCGTTTCACATGTTTTGGTACGTGTCAAAAAAAACATTCACAAAGACCACATATCCTGTATGAATAGTACGGAGTAGATTTTTTTTGCTAGATTACGTAAAAGAACATACAACATCCCATGGTCCGTGGACTAGCTGGTAAAAAATATGTACACTAGATCGTTTTCCGGCCAGACGTGACAGTCCATGCTGACCTAGATCTTAGAGCAGGAGGAGATTCATAGTCATACAACCTGCTGATCGTGTTTGATATGGTATGTAATACATGCTAATTAAGAGATTGGATAGGAAAAGAAAAGCTATTAATTTGGTACATGTCTATGGGAATTTTTGTATGTATATCTTATTCAAACATAGAAAAAATAGAATTGCATAGGTTGCTCTAAAAAAGATTGTATACGAAGTTACTAATATATTTTTGTACTATGTTTTTTTGAAAAATGTCTACGTTCAATCCAAACAGGCCCACGCAAACAAAGATCGACAATCGAATCGAATGTAAATACAAACATGGAAATAAATAATACTTAAAAATGCTCACAAGATAACCCATTATATTATATACATGCGACCTGATCAATGTTGTGCTGGTAGAGTTAGATTAATTAGCAACATATGGTTTATATACCCGGAGGACAACGAACAAAAATGACATGTATTATGTACACAAAAATGATGACATAATGCAATGTGCACTCTTTTGTTTTAGTTAGTGTTATATATTGAATCCAAAATATTTGTAGTGTAGTGGTAAAATTCCTAAAATATGTCTGCTGGCTGATAATGGTAGAACTTAATTGGGCAGCGACATTTTAAAAACGTCATATGGCGAAAAATAAATAGGTGACCAGTTAATAGACATGCCATGTAGTCATGTTAACCGACGTAAAAAATTATGTAATGGATAATTCAAATAAATGGACTGAACAATGAAAAATATGAAGGATATAGTTAAAGAAGATGAGTAAAAACATGGCTACTTCTATTTAACTGTAGTCCAAGATCTTGGTAGATAGAAGAAATTCAACAAAAAATTATCTGTAATTTCATCACAAAAACACTTGATTTTGACTGTGTTTTTTACTTTTCAGAACATACCAATAAAAATGGTCAATGTTACATCTTGACATACAAGATATGCGCTTAAACAATGATATATTATAATCCAGACTTAAAATGTTAAGTACTTCAAAATCAAAGTAGTAAATGAGGAAAAAACTTATTTGGTTATGATAAAGTAAAATTCTCATTTTGTAGTCCCCCTGATCAACAATATTCGCTTGAATGATATGTTTAGAGGGCAAGAACTAATATATCTCCATAATCATATATCATGTAGGGTCATCTGATCGTTAATCCATTGGTCCTTATCAACTGTAGACCATAACTGATCAAGCTTGATAATTGTACCTAGAGATCATTTTGTGACATCCTAATTATTTTCCATAGATCAACTTATGCTTTGTTGGTTCTGAGTTCAAATATGTGGGACATAATGTTGGAGTCCTAAGGCATGCCCTAATGTAAAGTCAAACATAAACTACATGCTAGCTTTGCATGTCAATTTAGTTCTATAAATAGATCTAATATTGCCACGTAGACAACTACATATGGTCATCCATATGCTTTTTAAATCTTGAGTCAATCGTTTTCTTGCAAAGTAAAGAGGACAAAGTAGGTTAGACAGACAATATTTTAGGCGTACCATAAAAATTAAGATGACTCACTGTATTAACCTTAATTGATACTATGATAATGCATCTATGAAATATCACATATATATCCTTCAGATTTTAAGTTGTTGCCCTCGCATTTGCGAGGGCCCTCATGCTAGTTATATAATAAAACCAATACACATAGAAAAGATATAATGTTGAGTTAGAAAATCATAAAAAATATCAATGTCCTTAGTTTCCTCGATCGCTGATAAATAGTAAAATATCGTCAATAAAGATTTCAAAAGCCATTTGTGTCCATACAACGTCTTTTTTTATCTATAGATTCTTTTTGTTGGACGTAAGGCAGGGTTTACCTTGTCTGAACTACGAAGTAACTGATTTGCGGCTCGATCGATCTTTAGCTTAGTTTCTGCTACGACGCGTAATTTTCTTTATCTTTCGTGAGTGCTTCGCCGGGTTTTATTTATCTCTAGATTCTTTTCATTTGTCGTTTTTTCTATCGTGCCCTGAAATTCTTGTCAGAATTAACTGCACGGCTGATCTTTAGCTTAGTTTCACGTATAATTTCGTCCCTGTCGATGTTCTACCGAGTACGTACACGGTGGAGGATCCGTAGCCATGGACAAAAATGAAACGCAGGGCTAATTGAAATTAACCATCTTTACGGTGGCGATTTACACCCTGCGAATCCCGATAGAAACTCGTTGTCATCGGTAATTAAGAGGTGTAAAGTGTACACAACCCTAGAGATATGCGAACTACTATACCTTCTCTTCATCACTGTGCAGCAACACACATATATATATATATATATATATATATATATATATATATATATATATATATATATATATATCATCTTACAAATGAAACAAAAGAAGGTTTCAAGCGTCATTTTTCTACCCTTCATCATCGGTGGAATCCACTCAGACACAGACTTCATCACTCGGAGTTTTATCAATTCAGGGACGCTGACATCTGTAGTTCCGGCACGGAGCGTTTGGTGCATGATCGCGTGAATCGGCCGTGACTCAGAAAGGCCGCCTCTCGTGCCTAACCATTTTCTTATATTTGCGCAAGTACGACGTCCCTCCATCATTGGCATATTGCTTGCGTGGAATCTGTTGTGGAATATTAGAAGATAGCAAATAAGTAAGTATGTGGATGCATCTTGATCGTCTTTGCCAAGTTGGCATCGTGTGTATGTACAGTCAGATCCGAGGGGGCAGGAAAATGCACATGTCATGCGTGCAGGAGTGGACAGTGGAAATTAATTAGACTGATGTGTTCTACTACAGAAAACAGTTGATCAAAGACTATATTTAAAATATATGTATGAAAGAACTAGTTGTCCATTTCTTTAAAGGCTTACACTACGGGAGAAACCTAATATGCCAACGGCCTGACCCTACACCGACGGTAAAATGTTGGGGCCATCGGTGTAAGAGGTTGGGCTAATTAGCCATCGGCGTATAGGGTTACGCCGACGGTAATCCGACAGGTAAAATTAGCAAGAACTCATGTCTATTTGACTAAACAATTGTGCAGGTTTGTTACAAATTATAAATATGAGAAGTGCTCCTGTGCTTTTCTAGAAGTTTTTTTGCACGAATTTTAAAGCACATCAATGGTTGTGATTAATCTCCACCCCTAATCACAGCCATTGATGTGCTTTAAAATTTGTGCAAAAAAACTTCCGGGAAAACACAGGAGCATTTCTCTATAAATATATATGCAACATTGAATAAATAATGATTTTTTTTAAGAAAACACATCTACAGTTAATCTGGGTCATTACGTTCTTTGTTTCATAGGTCAAAATTGGGCCAAAAATATATGTAATCTGGGTCATTACGTTCGTTTATTTCACGAGTCTGAGGTGGGAAATCTTAGAAAAAAGGTTTCCTTCGCAAAGGTCCACGTGCGTGCGCTCCGATGCTGACAAGTGTCGCAATTTCGTTCGTTTCTGCTCCCATCTTTTCTCCACGCAGTGACAAGTGGCAGCTCCTGGTGGTGGTCAGAGGGTTGTATATGCATTTATTTTGAGATTCGTTTTTTAAAAACGAAATATCTTGAGAATCGTTTATCCAATTTACGAACCGTTTTCACTTTTGAACTCCTCGCGTCGAGATCTTCAAAACTAGATCCCATATTGATAGGTTTTGACAAACTTTTTTTTTGTACTTTCGATTGTGTATGTTTTGTACATCCTAAGTGTAGTCGTACGTACAAACTGAATTTTGTAGTTGTACGTACAATTTGTTACGTGTAGTTGTTTGTACAACCCGAATGTATTTCTACGTACAACCCGGTCTGTACTGCTGTACACCCCGGTCTGTGTTGCTGTACAAACCGGTCTGTGTTGCTGTACAACCCGATCTACGTTGTTGTACAACACGGTGTCCGTTGTTGTACAACGCGGTCTGTGTTGCTGTACAACCCGGTCGGGATTGCTGTACGTACAAACTAGTATGTGTTGCTGTACAACCCAGTCTGCGTTGCTGTACAAGCCGATCTACGTTGCTGTACATCCCGTTCTGCGTTGATGTACTATCTTAATCTGTGTTTTATATAAGTCTAATAATAGATCCAGATCTAGATCTAAATCTGGATTTAAATCTGGATCTGGACATACGTGAAACCGCTTGTTTAATTTGCGTCACGTGTCGCAACGACAGCGCGCGTCGATCCCGCTTTTCCCTTCGCGAAGGCTGACCTTTCTCTAGTCCAACCCGTCTGAGGCACGCATATAGGTTTGTTTCTTAACGGGCTAACATAAGTTAACAGCCGGCCCAAAGAAGCCGGCCCTTGCTTCTTCTTCTCTCCACGAACGGCCGCTGGCGACGAGTCACAGGAGACGCCGCTTTCCGCCTCCCGGCCCGGACCTCGCCGCCGCACGTCCCCAGGCTTCGATGGCGGCGAGCGACTCCTCCGCGCCAGCTCCGTCCCCCGCCCCTGCCGCGGTCTCCAACGGCAATGGGACACCGCACAAGCCGCATCCAGTGCGGCAACGTCGCGCGCTCCCGGTAAGAAGGATTCGTCAAGCTTCTCTCATCTTAGAGGTTCCGTCCGTGTCGATCTTTGGCAGGTTCGTGAAATTCATGCGTTGGTTCTCTCTTCAGGTGCTGAGGTGCCCCTTCCAGTGTTGCAAGAGATGCTGCTACACAGCCCAGAACCATTGCCACATACACGTTACGGTAATTGCCCAATACTACTACTGCTAGCTGCTACTAGTACAGATTTCTTCTATCCTCTTAGATGAATCGCAGTACCGAATCAGGAGCAATTAGCAAGCTTCTATCCAAGTATCTGCACAGCACCTTCACTGAATCTTAGCTGGGGTAGCTTTCCTCTTCATTCAACCACACTACTTTAATGGTTCTATAGTTCAGGATTTGTTTGGTTCCATAGACGGCTGGAGCCTGCTCTATCTTAGGTAGACTAGATAATCAATTTTAGCCAAGCCATCTTCATTTGGGCTGATGTTTTGTTGTTTTACCTTCGATGACAATTGGCAACTTCAAGTAGCTAGTAGTTTGGTTTAAGAACTGAGCTTATGTTTCATCTCTCCTGGGCTTGCTGGGAAAGGCCTCTGCTATAATTATTGTAGTAGCAAATAACTGAAGTGTGTGTTTTTTTAATATGAATAACTGAAGTGTGTTGGTGAAGATAAACAACAAGAGACCCGAGGGAGGTTCTGGACTGATGTGTGTTGGGGGAGAAAATGCTAATACCACAAGGAGAGTGCATGATTTTCCCCATTCCAGTGAGAGCATATTTTTTGCTCTGAAGCAAGCAATCCCCAAAACATAGGTTATACTTGCAATTTCAAAAGCCTAGTCTAGCCAACAAAGGTTAGAGAGTTTGCTTTAGGTCCTGGGAAGTTAGGATCCAAACATTCTCCTTCACTTTTCATGGCAGAATTTAAGGGGTTATTATTATTAGGTTAGTAGAATTGCTTATGGCCGTGGTATGTGCTTATGATACTGTTAAAATCTGTCTCGTAACTCCATTATTTTGATTTCTAATTTCTTTTACATTGTTTTCACGCAGTATCATGTCTATTAAACAATATATTAGTTTGTCATTGAACTCTTATATTTTAGAAATATAGTAGTAATCCTATTTTGCTACATTTATCATGGCAGTTCTCAAAACGATCAAGACATTGCCAGAGAAGACACAACCAACTCCTACCCCTTCGTCAGACCAACCATCAGTCAATTCACCTGTAACTGGGTAACCTTCAGAAGCTGTTACTAAAAATTCATATAATGCAAAAGGATCATTGTTCCAATGCTTGCTTGTCATGTGCCGTAGTTCTTCGTCAAGGCTTTCTTCTCTACAAAAGCTTCCCATCATTTTCTGAATTCACTTCGAACAAGAATGTCCCTTGCCAAGAAGGTTCTCTGCTGTTCCACCCTGTTTCAATTTTTGAATAATTTTGTATATTTCTGTGATTAAAAACTTGAAGTACTTATGTTGTAGGATGTTGCAACATACACAAGTGGAGGTTTATGAAGGTAAAGGAACATATGCAAGGAGATGTCGATGTTGAAAATGAAGCATATGATAGGTACACACAGAATATTGGATTACTGGAGGAAACATTCTATCTCGCAGAAGATGGTGCTGGTGAACATGAAACTGAAGCAACTTCTTCTGAAGAAAAGATGGAAATAATGATCTCTGAGGCAAAGGTGAGATTAAAATCTGATTGTGCAAAAGCAGATGGCTTCAAAGAATATGAAAAAAAAATCAGCAAAAAATGCAAAGTAAGCTCGCGCTGAATTAGGTGGTGGATAGATGACGGATCAAGATGCAGTCCTCAATCAATAGGGGCGTGGTGAGCAGGCCTGGAGGTGATACCGGCATGCAGAAGCAGCGCCCATAGGAGTGTGATGAGCTCGCCGCCACGGCGCAGGGACTCAATGTGGCCCTTTACATTGTCCGACGGTGCGAGGTAGAGTATCATCTCCGACCAGAACTCCGCCAGGATCTCCCACACCACCTCTTGCTGGGAGTCAGCTGTCTGCCTTTTAGCCTCTTCCACCAGCTCCTTTCCCAGCTTTGATCCTATATTGACGATCTCCTCTTCCACCAGCTCTTTTCCTATCTGTAGCTGATGTGCAAACCTTGATCCCATCTCCACCATCTCCCTGGCGTTGTCATCGACCAGATTCGCCGTTTCTTGGATACATTTCTTCACCTTCCGGTAGCGGTGCTTCGTCCCGGCGCTGTTGTCTGGCAGCAAGGCTGGAGCATCTGCCACCAGGTATGCGCAGTACCGTGACAAGCTAGTGGCGACGGCCATTTTGGTGGTTGGCCGTGGCGGCGCCGGAGACGAACAATTGATCTCGACGAGGAACGTCGCGATGTACCATACAAGGATAGTGTCCGTGCTGGTGGTGACTCTCTCGTAGCATGCCCAGCTGGTGAAGTGAGGGCACCGGCGCCGTACGGTGGCCACGCCGTTGCTCAGCTGCCCGCCGGTGCCCTTCAAGGATCTGATCACTGCCTCCTTCACATGTTGTGAGACCATGACCACATCCTTCACATCTTCACCGATAGGCCTGAGTAGCAGGTTCTGTCTCATGTCATCCTTCCAGAGCACCGGGGGTTTGCATTTTAGCAGACATGGGCAGATTATCCGGGACCAACGAGATTGGTTGATGTAGTGGCCAACCATGCTTATCTTGGTCCAGTTTGAGCGCAGGCTGTGCACCATCTCAGCTATCTCGACGTATAGAGTGACCACGGCAATGAGGGGGCCGAGAATGTATAGGACGGTGTCTCCATTATTCTCAGAAGCAGAACCACCAACCGCCGAGAAGAGCATATTGACACCGTAGACAAATAGAAGCAACGGGATGGTAAGGAACAGCAGGCTGCAGATTAAGGCGGACAAGAAGAAGTGGAGAGCCGCGGAGCAGGCGCCCAGAGAGGCCACAGGGATTGGGGAGTAGTAGAAATCGCTTGCGAAGTCGAGCTCGCCGGAGATCACCTTGAACATCCTGACGTGGTCGTCTTGGTCCTGGCCGAGCAGCCCGTCGCAAACGAAACGGAAAGCCCAGCTAGAGCCAGCCTCGGCCAGCGGGTAGCCGGCGAACCGGCGGCGAAGGCACTTGAAGAGAGAGAATGAGAGGCAGAGGTCCTTGACATCCGGGGAGAGCCGAGATGACCAGACTTTGTCCAGTGTGACCAGGCGGGTGGACTCTTGTACTTCCTTGACACGATATCCTTGGGGACTCTCTTCGACATCCTTGTCATCCTCTCCTGTCAGTATCAGACGGGGTACCTCCACCAAGCCACCTTCTTGCTCTTGTTCTTGTTCTTGCTCTTGGAGGAGCTGCGCCATGTACCCCTCAAGCAGTTGTGCATTCCGGCCGACACCGAAAGAACCATTGGCGCGCTGGAAGGCGACAAACCTGAGCACCATTCTTGCAACACCTAGCGCCCATAGGACAACTATTGAGAGATTCACATACACCTGCAAGGGCAGGCCGTCTTTCTTCTTGACAAAGATGTAGTAGATGACGAGGCCCGCCACCCAGAGAGACGACACGAGGCTCTCCATGGATGGGCGGATCTTCTGGCTGTCGATGTCGTCGCCGGCCGTAGGCGAGGCAACGGCGGCCACGGCCAGGGCAGCCATGTCGGCGTTGGAATTCAGGAACTGGAGGAGGACCACCAGGAGAAGCAGGTACGACCGGTATATCTTGTCCAAGGATGACATGTAGTTGGTCAGGTAGGAGAAGAAGTAGGAAATGAGTGAGAAGTAGAGAGCGGAGGCGCCGGCGAGGAAGTAGCGGCCGAGCGCGTGACGGCTGATGCGGCTCCGCCGCAAGCTGAGACACCTCAGTAGCACCACTAGAACGGTGACCACGACGAGAAGGATGTTGACCAGGAATACCTTTGGCTTGCCGGCGGGGGAGGCCGTCTCCATCTAAACAAAGCTTCACAGATCGAGCACAGGATGAGACGGGTGCCGGCGAGCGCAGAATGTGGTGTAGCTCCGATCTGAGAGCTTGGATAGACGATAGCCTACTAGCTCTGCCTTGCTGCGTTTTACTCAGGAAGATCAGCTCAACATATGTCCATACATCGACTCATTACTTAGCACATGTATGTATTCTTGCTGCCATTCCTATCTGTCGTTGGAGCCAGAACCAAACATTGGTACTTGATCCACTTAAATAAAAAGTTATCTGATGAAGGGCCACTAGCAGCACATGGCAGATAAAAAAAAGTTATCAGATGAATTTTATTTGTTTAAACGTGGATGCATTTATACCTGTAACATGTCTAGATACATCTAATTTAGAACAAATAAAAGTGTCCGAACACAGGGTGTTGAGATCTAGGAATGCTCTGGATGGTCTAAAGCAACACACTGTCTATTCCCTGGTGTATGTGCTGATGCTTGATGGTTTGTTGATTGTAGGTGTCGACGAAGGAGAAGTTGCAAAAATCAAGCTATATATAGCTGAGAGGACCGTTCAAGATGAGTCATCTTGGACTTCTTATATATTATCTTTAAATAGAGGTATAAAAAAATGGGCTTCATTATAGTGTGTTAGGAGGCTTATGCAAAGATATTTCTTAAAGAGTGTGACATGGATGATTTTAACCGATCCCAGATGCATATGGATGCTCGTTTGAAATTAAGCAGAAGAAGTGAAGCACCAGAGGTTAAAAATCACTCTTGTGTAATCAACTTTGTAGGTTGAACCACTCTAGTAGTAGAATAAAAAGTAGGCATAGGCTGAAGTTTTTCTTTGAGAATTCAAAGCTGGCAGCTCAATTTAGTAACTAGCGACAGCCCACCTGCTTAATGTGCTATTCTGGGCCGGAACATAGGCTGGGCCTCTAACTAGGCCGAAGAACGGGCGAAGCATCGTAAAGCCCGAAAAGGCAGGCCATCAGCTATGGTGTCTCAGAAAATAAAATAAAAAAACTCTGGTAGCTGGCCGTTGCGGTGGCGCACAGGATGACAGGAGGCAAAGCGCAACCCACGTACGTGGACGCTTGGCAGCAACACCAATATACAGTACCAGGCATAGGGTTTCATATTCGTTTTTTTAATACCAAGAAAATACTGTCAGCTACTAGTATAGTACTGTATTTAGCGGTTGTAAGAAGAGGATACAGCAGCCCGATCTGTAATCTCAGAAAGTTAAGAGTCATTTGGATCACCCGTTTAGGAGATAATTGCCCTTTAAGATCAAACTTTAAAATGAAATTACACGATGAACCAATTATCCAAATGAGCTGAAATATTCTCAGATTACAGATCAAACTATATTATAATTACTGATTTTTTTTTCAATTTTTTCTAAAATGTTTGATTTTTTACTTGATTTTTTTTTTCAATTTTTTCTAAAATGTTTGATTTTTTACTTGATTTTTTTTATCGTTGTTGGTTGTTGGATAAAAATTAGAGCATGGTAAGCGGTGACATGCCATCACGTGATCTCTGTCCAGCGCGGCTCTAACGAACTAATCTCACTAACTGCAGTACACCTGTTCAGCAGAATCATCTTAGTATTTGTTTTCTCACGGAACTTAATTTGGAACAAGCTACTCCTCTAGCTAACGTATACTATATACAGTATAATGTACACGTTCGTACGTAGACCTGGCAAATTGTACCACGCGCTGTATCTGTATGTGTTGACACCGCTTCTCCATCTCCATAACGAGCTGGCAATCTTTTTAATCTGGACAGCTGTCCGCCAGATCGTGCATGCTTTCCTAGGTCTTGGACTATCATGCCGTCAATGCCGTGAGACAGCTTTTATGCATGCTTTTACATGCTTCTCATCCTTGGCGTAGTAATTAAAGCATCTCTAACAGTCACGCTATACCGTGAGAGGAGGCACAAATTGGTGTTTCAAAAAGTGCAGCAAACCAATACTATAAAACAGAGAGCGTGACATAACGCTCTCTCAGTGCTATATATGCAGCCTTGAAAAGCACGCATGACAAAAAGTGAAACAACTGTTACCAATTTTTCAAATTTTTAGAGATTATGTTGAGATAAACATGGCCTCACACGCTAAAAGTGGATCGAGCGCGCTTCAAACCGATTTTACAGCGTCAAAATTTGAAACGATTATAGGAGATGCTTTTAATTAAAGCAGCTCTCAAAGGTCCTCATATATTTCACCCCATGCATGCATGCCACCCTGCCCTGCATATACCTACTTTATATTATACTATTCTAAATGGAAACAAATGGTGATTAGACACCGGTGGAGGGAGAGATAACGACATACTTTGCTTACTTTCGAAGGAATTCCTCTCGAGCCGTATCTCTCATTTCATACGGGACAGTGATTAGCATGAGGTAACACGAATTTTCATTTTTTTTAATGATAATCGCGCTGACGCGCTCTAGCGAGCGTACGTGGCTGCACCAGAGGCTCCTCTAAATATAATCTTATTATTAGTATCAACGTTAATTATGTATTGGCGAGTAGTGGTCGTTCATTTTGACGGTAGACGGAAAGAGAGAGACGCGGCACGCACGTAAAAATAATGCGTGGCGACAAGAAGAGACCTCATTCCGATGTCATGATCATCTGTTTTGCTTAGTGATTTTAGTCTCTTCAAATTCGTTCAGTGTTTGTTTTGGAATATTTTCAAGAATTTACTACTCTTCCTCCTCTTACGAGAACCGTGCCGACAAGGTGTCAGACAAAGGGGCCGGTTCGCGTTTGACCGAGCAACAAAAGCAGTGTCGAGTCGAGTCGAGAGAAGAAAAGAAAGAGAAAGCATATATATGCGCCACATGGCTCGCTTTCCTTTCCATCTGCCGCGCCACACCACATGTCCCTTTCAAATTTCAAAATACTCCATACACTACCCCCAGAAACCACACCACGTGGGGACAGGCAGCAATACGATACGAACAGCATACCACACCACGAGCCTAGGATACTATGCTCTTTTTTTTATAGAGTACGAAACAAAATACTCCAAGGTACTGTACTATGGTGGAGGTTGTAGGATACAGCCGTATGATATGGCCAGATCGATGGAATGTTCCAACAGAAATGAGGAGCGTCCTCTATAATTAATCTTGATCTGCCTACACCTGTGCAGTGCAGTGCTTCTGGATCCATCACGAGCTGGCGATTTTCTTTGGCAAGCTGTCCGCCATTTGCCAGATCACGCAGCTTTGCTATGTCTCGTTGTATCCTGCCGTCAAGCCATATTTTTTCCTTCCTTTTGCATGCTCATCCTCGGAGCTTATATATGCATGCTCATTTCATCTCTGCTCATGCATGTCTAGTTTATTTTAGCAACAAAGTAAACAATGTTTGTGGTGGATTGGAAAAGAGAGATCGAACCACATCCTTTGCTTACTGCCCAAGGGATTCCCAAAGCCGTATCGCCAATTTGATGCGTGACAGCGATGTTATATGTTATTTTAGTCTTATAATTATGTTGTAACTTTTGAGTAAATAATTATGTTGTATGTTATTTTAGTCTTATCAGTTGGGAGCCTCTTCAAATTCGTTTCGGTTAGCAACGGATCGACAAATCCCTGGTTGAGTAACTTTTGTTATAGCAATCACGTGGACAGAGAAATAATTGACCCTCGTCTTCCCATATCACCCATCATTTGTGTATTTTCTATGATAACGTAAGATTTCTAGGGTTCATAGTTTCATACCATCCACCATTTCCCATAAAAACTCTTAGGAGCTAGAAAGTCGATCTAGAGTTTTACATAGATCATCGTTTGGAATCAGAAACATTGATAATAGAGATTTGAAAATGCTATTAAAAGGAAACAATTTCTTAATTATAGTACCGATTTCGGAGTTTGTTTATTTTGTGGCAATTGTGTTGAGTACTGTCCGACAAAGCTGTTTATCAATGACTGAAGAATATGAACTTTCTACTTATGATCGTCATGAATTGAATTACAATCAAATTGCTTTAAGTCGGTTACCAATCTCCATAATGGAATATTACACAATTCAAACAATTAGGAATTAAACTGAAAGTAAAATAGACGAAGATAAATCTTACCTATTTCTCTATTGCTATTACAAGAAAGGACTAGTTCGACTACTCGTATAGCTTGACATGTTGCTTAAGGACAACAAAGATGCTCCTAAGTGAATGATGATTTTATTCGAAGTAGATTTTTTAGATGTGTAGTTTTTTTTCCTATACATTGCAGTTGGTGTCCTACAATAATAATAATCTTCAATGTTTTCTCTGGAAACAAGATAATTTTCCATGTGTCAATCAGGAGCATTCACCATGTCAAATTCTTTGGTTTTGCTAATTCACTGCTAGGTTAGTGCCTAGTCACTCTCCCTCTTCGGATATATAACGTGTTTTGTGCACCTGCCAGTTGTAAATTGGGTTATAACCAACATTTTTTTGTGTAACCGGGTAAAATAGTTTCGACTGAATTTGGTTCATGATTCATGTTAGAAATGAATTACAAATGAAATTTGATAGACATCACATCACTAGAACTAACTTAATTCTCAATTTGACAGAGGATTGGTCACAAGCTTTAAAAAAGGTGAATCAACGAGGGGACCATGTTAACCAAGGGGTAATATGGTAACTACCATACTGCATAACTGTAAACAGTTCCCTGTGTGCTGGGCAGTTTGGGAAGAACACAGTGACAGACACGGAGCCCCCAACACGTACGCGCCTCCTTCGGTCTCTGCCATCACAACACAAAAGCCTACTAATCTCCATCTCGCCAGACGAAATCGAAATCAAAATCAAAATCCAGTTCATTCCCGAGAGGGCGAAGGCGAACAATCCCGTCCCGCTTTGCATCCCCCGCCCGCCCGGCCTCCTCCTCTTCCGCCTCATCAAGCTGTTATCTTTTCCTCGTTCTTATCCATCTTCATCATCTCCGGTCCGGCGGAGGGAGAGCTGCTCCGCGGCCGGCCATGGCATTGCCCGCCCGCCTCGTCCGCGTCGCGCTGCTACTCCTCGTCGCGCTGTCCTTCTGCGCCGCCGCCACGCATCACGCTCCCCGCACTGCGCTCGACTCTGCCCCAGGTTCGTTCTTGCCCTTCTCCCCGTTTCTTGTGCTGTTATTCATTTCCTGATTTGTTGCGGAAATTGCTGGCTGTCTCGATTTATCTGCGGATTTTTTAGCGGCGGTCGTTCGGGAAAACATCTGAACATTTTCCGGACATTATTCGACGAACTCAGACTGTCGATGCGGAAATGCTCCCCCGGTTTTTGTTTAGTGGTCTGTGGTCCTCAGGTTATTTTCTGAGAAACCTTGGTCCTCATGTTTCCGCGCATCTGGTTCTGTTCTTGTCCTCTTCTTTTTCTTTCTGAATTTTTATCTGAATAAATATCAGGCGTTGTACTACCGTTTAGATATATTACTGTTTCTGGATTTCGAGTCCTGTTCATGATGAATCCGCGTCTCTTTGTTAAGAACAGGAGAAAAAATATTGACTTTTGCTATTATTATGTCACACCCATTCACGGCAAGAAATTTTTCAAGATGACAGTGGCGTCTTGGCTGCCTCACGAATGTCTGTCTCTTTTCGTCTCCTACGACAGCGCACCAGCTCATTTTGGCGATACGATTTTTTCCGGGTCTTTGTAGCTGGCTCTCAACAGTGTCGTTTCTCAAGTTCTTTCTGTACCCCGAAATGGATTTCTCATTTCTGGTCCAGTCTTCTGTCACTTTCGATGTGTGATTTTCTCCGATTTTCCCACCTTACTTTATCAACAAGTGGTTTTCAGTAGGTTTCCCTTTTGCTCCTTTAAGCATCCAAAGTGGTGTACTGTTCTTGCAGCTGTAGTTGCTTTCCTGACCAGTTCGTGTTATACTCTCCGTTGTACGGGGATTAGTAGGCCAAAATTTAACAGCTTTGATTTATGGGTGTCAAGTTTGTTTGCTAATTTTGAAGATTTTACACCAAAAATTGTTTTTGGGTTCAAGTTATAAATTAGCATGTGCATGTCAACAAGGTGGATAGTATCATAACAGTATGCCCATGTGTCTGAATATTGGTTTTATATGGGTTACCTATGTTATCCTGGTCGTGACAAGATATCCCATCATTGATAAATTGCAGATGAGTATGGCTTGGTGGTGAGAAGATCAGTTGCTGAAGCTCCTGCTGACATAAATGTGACCACCAACAGCTCCTTTGTTTTGGCGGAACATCGGACATTTCGGAAGGACCCCTTGAATGGCTTCAATAGATATACAGGCGGTTGGAATATCAGCGAAGTGCACTATTGGGCTGTAAGACTGTCTGGAAACTTTGCTTGCATCTCAGTTATCTTATTATATCTGTTGCTCCGGTAGTAAGTAGTAACATAATATTGACACTGATTTGTTTGTTTCAGTCTGTTGGATACACAGCGTATCCATTGTTCGTCGTTGCGTTGCTGTGGTTTGTGCTGTTCTTTCTTCTTATGATTGGGATTACTTGCCATCATTGCTGCTGCCCGCACCACAGTTACAACTACTCTCGAATAGCATATGCCCTTTCACTGGCACTCCTAATATTATTCACTTGTGCCGCAATGTAAGTACTCACATTTTTAAAGCTGGGTCTATCCATGTTTTTAGTTCTTTGAATCGGCATATTTTCAGTTTTGTTTGCTAAACTAGTTCCATCATTGCTTCTACCAGTGCTGGAAGTGTTGTATTGTATGATGGCCAGGCAAAATTCCATTCTAGCACAATGACCACCTTGGATTTCGTAGTCAGCCAGGCGGATTTTACTGTTGACAACCTTAATAACCTCTCGGATAGTCTATCAGCTGCAAAAAAGGTTGACATTGGCCAGTTCTTACTTCCTCCAAATACGTTGAGCCAGATAAATGAAATTCAAGGAAAATTGAACTCCTCAGCTACTAATCTTGCTACTAGAACAGATGATAATTCTGAGAAGATCAAAAAATTGCTGAATCGCGTGTAAGTTTCATCTTCCTTACCATCACAATTTCCTCTTAATGATGCAATTCAACAATTATGGTTGTATGCACATGAGTGACAAACTTTATTTCAGGCGGGTAGCTTTGATTGTCGTGGCAGCAGTAATGCTTCTTCTGGCATTTATTGGCTTCGGTAAGTGCATATTCGTTGCATTGGTTAAAATGACTGTACTGTGTGCATTACTTGGCAAACACCAACTTAATTTTAGGCTAACATTTGATGCTTTGATTTTACCAGTGCTATCCATCTTTGGGCTGAAATTCCTTGTGAACATGTAAGTTGATACCTTTCTTTATGCTAACATGCTTGACCAACCCTTCTCTTTGATACTTTAACAAACTTGGGTTTTGCTAATTTCCCTAAATTTGTGCAGTTTGGTGGTTGTTGGATGGATACTAGTCACTGGAACGTTTATCTTGTGTGGTGTATTCCTTCTTCTGCATAAGTATGTACTCTACCTTTCTGCAGTCATCACGTTCACCATAATTCATGTACTCTTAATATGTACACAAAACGGGGTTTCTAGGTGTGTTTTTAATGTATCTGTGAGCTACAACCATTTCCAACTAGTATTATTTTTAGTCAAGCCGTAGACAACCAGATTATATAACTATATTTTGAAGTTAAGAGTCTTTCAAAGATTAGTGTGCATGATGTAGTGCCTGCATCGAGCCATCATCATACTATCTATCTTACAAGTATTTGTTAACCGCACTCATGCCTTCTAGTCTTGCTGCATTGTGAATGTATATCCATTGGCATCCTGGATGGTGATGGTTACATCCTCGCTGCACTCTAGGAATTTTCCTTGTACTGTTGGATAGTTTGTTTCAGAACCCTCAACCACCGATTACATTCTTAGTTCATGGCTTCATGCTCCATTGATTTTTAACTGTCCTCTCTTGTTCCTTCATATCTGTGCTGTCAATTCGCACCACTTCCATGTACAGATCATGATTACCAGGTGTCTGTTGCCATCACTTCAGTTTCTTTCAAATACAAAACTGCAGCTATTTCATGATAGGAGTCACATTGACTTTTGGTTATGCTACTCTTCTTTGCTTGGATGGTGCATGTCGAGTTGTGTGCAATGTGCCTGATCTTCGACATGTTGGCCTCTTATGACATCTCTGGAACATTTTTGTAGTATAAATGTCCTGGGATCATTTTTATATGTTTATTCAGTTCCTCTTTGTTGCAAACCTTCTACTCGATGATGGTATTAACATGTAATTCCTTTGTAGAAATGAGTCTCAGTACAGTTTTTTGTCTCTTCTTTACTGATTTCTCGTTACTACTTCATCCCATGTTTTTCTTGATCCAGTCACTTGTACCATAGTCCCTACCTTCTAAGAGCAACACCGATGATGAATGAGTTCACTTATCATATCAACTTCTCATAATCCTTTTTTCTCATAACAGCGTCGTTGGTGACACTTGTGTTTCAATGGAGGAGTGGGTTGCTCACCCAACTGAGCACACCGCTCTGGATGACATCATCCCCTGCGTCGACCCGGCTACGGCGAATGAGACCCTGACAAGAACCAGGGAAGTCACATCCCAGCTTGTTAACCTGGTGAACCAGGTGATCACCAACGTGTCGAACAGGAACTTCCCTGCGGGGACGACTCCTTTCTACTACAACCAGTCAGGGCCACTGATGCCTGCGCTCTGCAACCCGTTCTCAGCTGATCTGAGCAACCGCACCTGCACCCGTGGGGAGGTTAGCTTGGACAATGCCACGCAGGTAAATCCACCGCTGTACTGGTCGGTTGTGCTTTTGTTTCTCACAGCATTTGGTGAACTCTTTAAAACATTGGTTGGTCTATCTACACCAAATGCAGGTTTTTAGGAGCTTCGAGTGCCAGACCAAGACCGTCTCTGGAGCCGAGATCTGCACGACGGTGGGGCGTCTCACCCCGAGGATCTTCGGGCAGATGGCGGCGGGCGTGAACGTGAGCCTAGGGCTGTACCAGTACGGCCCGTTCCTGGTCCAGCTGCAGGACTGCACCTTCGTGCGCGACACCTTCACCAACATCAGCGATAACTACTGCCCGGGGCTGGAGATGCACAGCAAGTGGGTGTACATCGGGCTGGTGCTGGTGTCGACGGCGGTGATGCTGTCACTGATATTCTGGGTGATCTACGCGAGGGAGCGGCGCCACCGGGTGTACAACAAGCAGCACAAGCCGGGGCCGATGGGCGGGAACGCCTGATCGGTGAGGACGGCCGTTTCGTTCGTTTGATCGCCACAGACAAGGTCATGAGAGTGTAGAGAGAGTAGCAGATCGCTGTGCGTCTGGCCTGATTGTCGCCTGTTGATTGATTCTTTTTTCGGCTTTGTGAATCTGATGCACGCTGTTTGTTTTGTGTTTGTGCTTCGTTGATGTACAGGTGTGACTTAGTAGGAATGTTTGCCTGTTTATTGCCTTTGCTTCTGTCTGAATGTCGCCTCATTTTTGCCGTGGTATCTGATGTGAGTTTATTGCCTGAATGTTTATTGCATTTGCTTAGTAGGAAGGTGTGAGTTTGTGTCAGCTATTCGAGAGTAATTGCGTGGCCTGACACAGTCAATCTGAGGATAATTGCTGTCTAGCCTTGTTTGCCATCAGGTCCGATGTCCACGGTCCACCAACGCATAGCGTTCAAATATCATGATCCAGGCGGAGGTACGGGCGTCATTACATTAACGTTTTCTCAATATAAAGTTCACATGATGTAGCAATAGAAATGTGGTGACCTCTGGACATTCTAGCATGTCAATGTTCTTGGTGTTATGTGATTCTATTTAAACTGATGTTAGGTTTAGAGTTCGATCTAAGGTTCCATCAATTTTTCTCACAGATGTATGGCACGTATATGGTATGGGATAGCTTTTAGTGGTGCTATCCCGTGGCAATGATCTTAGGTTGATTGGGATATTAGATGAAACTGTTAATTTCACGCCTCATGCGCACTCGTTGATCATAAGTACGCATGGTATTGGTGTAGACGTTTGACTTGATAGCAGAGCTCAGCTTTGTACACTTTTGTAGACTGAATTGATTTCTCTTACCGTAACTCGATCCTAGATCTGTTAGAGTATAATGGAGAAATCAGAAAACGAAATCACTGGGCACTAACACGCATGGTTTTTGAAACAGTAGAAACCCACCCACATGAGAATTCCCGAAAACTGCCCTCAACGATATCAAACTCGGGTTTCTGGGTTTGTCGCCGCATACCCAGGCCATTGTCCCGTCCTCTATAATGTAGATATCAACTTGTGTGATAATAAGGGAGCAAGGTCTGTGCGACTTGTATCTGCAGGAAAGAAGCAGCAGCTGTCGAGGCTTGTTCAATGTAATTCTTTGTGAGAAAAAAACAGCTTTTCTGCATCAAGTTTGCAATGTTTGCGGGGATATCATGATCAGTAGGGCAATCATGTGTGTGCAGTTACTTCCCCAAAAAAGTGTGTGCAGTTATGGTTAACTCAGTGATGTCTTGATAATATCTCCTGGTATAAATCTTGTTTCTTAACCGAGAGAAATATTTGCTTCTAGGATACATCATCCCTTCCGCATGGGCCCAACAACTTCTAGCCACTGGTTAGTGGTCGCCGACACTGGGTTCCCCGTGGCGTTAGTGTTTTTTGTAAAAAAAAACATAAATAGTCAGCGGCTCAACACTGTCACTTCTCCACAAGTAAGCAACTCCGAGCTCACTGAAAAAGCCAAACGTGTCAAGGCAGGAGCCTCGCGAGGTCTATGCCGGCCTTTGCCTTCCCTTTGCATAGAGAACTCGCAGCTCCGATTTTTAGAATGAGCTTCAAAGGGGACATGGGAAAGAGTCGCGCCGATGAATGACCTGCGTTTAATATATACACGGTTTTGTCGTGCCTGTCCTGAAAATGTCATGCATCACATTCTTTAGAGTTTACACCACTCATCCGTGTGCCTTCCAAATTCCGAAAGGTCACGAGCTCAATCAATCATCTAATTATCATTAAGCATGTGCGGAAAAGAGCAGATGGTAGATGTCGAATACTTTTATGGAAGCCGTACGGACGGACGTAAAGTCCAGCAGTACTTTGGTGAACAACATTGCAGCATATCCGGCCGTGCTTTCAGTGTTGGGTTTATCCAACAAGGCCACGAGTCTATGTCCAAAACTCTGCTTGCGATCGAGGTTTCCGGGGCAGTTCACTACGCATATCACTTGTTCATTACAGGATTTAAGTTCGCTGTTTCTGCATGTGAAAATACTAGCCATGATTCCTTATATAGTTCCTTAAGACAGGACGGGCATGAGGTTCGGTGTGCAGTTGTGCACAGCCAGACTGAAGTTGAGACCCAGCACGTCGTTGCGAATCTGCAACTGCAGAAGCTTTTGCACGTTTCACAGAATATATATGCACACAAACGAGAACACATATCGTGAAACAATTTGAACCATTTTAGAATTGTCATCCATCAAGGAGTTAGTGTACATCAAAGCTGCCCCTTCTCTAGCGTTCGGATATGCAGAAGTGCCCACTACCTGAGCTTAGATGAAGTTTTGGCTACTATGGATCCCAGCCTGCAGCAGCTTCGATTGACTAGTAACTAGTTCTAGAATGTTCTAGACAGAGAGATCAGCGATCGAGAGGGGAACTAGAATAAAGACCGGTCAGTGGTGCCTTGGACCGTGAACATTTGGAGCATAGTAGTCTTCTTGGAACCCTGGCAAGCTGTGCGCCACTGCCTTAACTTCTCCCGCAGCAACGGTGCTACTCGTCGTATCCTTTACTGAGCTTGTCGTGGAACCCTTGACCACATCATCGCTTGGTTTCTGCATTCATGAGTACAAGCGAGTTAGCATTTGCAAATGATGATTCCACAGTATGCTGCTGTGTGTCTAACCAAATTAAGATTCAGACAGCAAATCAGAAGATCTTTCGAATCACTACTTACATTGACAATCGGGTTGCTTCTACTGCTGACTGATGTTGCCCGGGTCTCTGCGTCTAGTCGGATGGCTTCAGTCTTCGTCGCCGCGGTCAGTACCAGAAGCAAGATCACAGCTGCAGCCAGTGACAAGTAGCTGGAACTCCTCTTCATCCTGTCAGAGATCTTTGACACTAACTAAGGAGCACTTGCGCCTTCACTCTTCAGCTCAGAGGAGACTGCGGAAAGGAGAGTGCTAGGCTAATTTAGTCGTTGTAAGCATTTAACCTCATGGGAGATGGTTTATATACATGCTGCTTTGCAACCCATCCCAGTGTCTGCTGCACTGATGTCTGTCAGTAGTGGGTTATCTACAGCATATACACATTAAACAACTACTTCTAAGCGCAATGCTTCCGGATAACTGTCGCCAATTAGCTTGCACCCATCCATGCAACCAGGCCTTAGTTTATCGAGTACGGACGGCCTTAATTGTATTGTATATATGCCACCCTAAATGGGAGGATGATTGCACACAAAAGTTGGGCCATGACCGATTGTTCAAGCACTCCGCAAAATGTTAATTTAGTTGTATAAGACTTGCTAAAATGAAGCACTCCGCAACGGCTAAACACAAGGAACGTCAGGTTTCGTGTTTTGTCTTACAGGTGCCGCACGCAACGCACTGCCCGGCCCTGGAAAGTTGGGTGCCGATTTGTCTAGCTCTTCTTGGCGTAGGTGCGCAGGCAGAGGTTGATTGCATCTTCAGTAAGTGTCTTCAGGGTAAGAGAACAACCTGGCGATTAAGTTGGGTTCTGTCGAGGTTTAATTTGGATGTAGCGTTTAGATGCCTTCTCAAGTTCAGTTATGAAGTTTGGCGAGGCGACAGGCCGCGCATATGTGCGTGTGCTATTGTGGGAGTAGTTTCTGTTATGGCTTGCATCAATTTTCCCTTGAGTAATACATGTGAGATAGCGCAAATTGCTTGTGGTATCTCATTGCCTACAAATTAGGTATATTAGAAATTTATCAATTTTGACCAAATATATAGAAATATCAGCATACGCAATATTAAGTAAATATATGATGAAATTATATTATGTTGGATCTATGTATATTAATATAATTTTGTAATATTCGTACTTTTATCTATAAAATTGATCAAACTTAGCATGGGTTGAATTTGGACTACAAATGTGTGCCTTATTCACTGGAACAGATTAAGTTGATACAATATTATAGAACAATCTTTTCCGGGGAATATCCACATCAAGGTGATAGAGTTAAAATTAAGTCTTGACTTTATGGTTCACCCAAATGTGAGTTGTTATGTAATACAGTAGTTTGTTTGGATTTAAAGTCATGAACACATGACTGAACAGTAATTCCAGAACATAAATAAGTCCCATATATTTCTGATACTAAATATTCACTATACCATACATCAATCAACATATATGTTCATAGAACACCAGGAAAATAATATTTTCTAATTAACTTTAAAATGTGGATGCTATTTTTACTACCAAACTCATTTGTTTGCTTTCAAAACTATTAGGAATTTAGGGTGAACCAGAATTCCGTGATATTTAACCAAAGTGGAGAATGTTTCACATTAATTTAAAAAATCCAAGAATAGTATTTTGTTAAATCAAGTTGATATTTTTTAGCACAAACTACAAGAACAATTTTGATCAATTTTTACATGGTTTTTTAGTTGTATTAGTTCCTTCTACTCGGAGTACAAAAATAATTGTAATAAAACAATAATTACACTCTAACTTTGTATGCACATTGATACATAAGTGGTCGAACAATTTTGGGGGACATTTTTACATCCAAAATCTTAAGCCGTGAAACACGTGTTTTTTCTATCAACCCGTAACAACACATGGACACATTTATTTTGACCCTATGATATTTCCATGGTCACTTGCTCGTCTTAAGTAACAAGTAGTGGTGGGATGCTCTGTTCGTTCCTAAAGTAGTCGTCAGGATCCACCTCGGCCTTGGCCATGGCCAGCCTCTGGAAGTTACCCTTGTAGTACTTCTCACCCCAAAGCTTGCCGGCCTGGTAGCTGGTGACGTTGCCCACAAGGACATTCCGGCCTAGGTCAAGGTCTCTGTAGTTCACGTACGCCTCCCTCGGGTTCTGGCTCACGTAGGGCGCCATGAACGCGTGCAAGTCCCTTATCCACCTGTTCTGTGCCGATCCGTCCGTGGCGGCGGACCAGAAGTTCATGTACTGGATGCTGTAGAGCACGCCGGCACGGTGAGGGAAGGGCGTCGCCGACTCCGGGAAGCTGCTCATCTTCCCGCCGTAGGGGTCCATGATCATGAGGCCGTCGTCCGGCGTGGCGAGCCACGCGAAGATCTTCACCCACACGTCTGCGGCGATGGCCTGGCGGACGTAGTCGGAGGTGGCCTTGCTGAAGGTGTTTGTGGATTTCGTCCTGTCGAGGAGGTCCTCCACGGTGGCGGCGCTGCCCAGGTAGATGTAGGGCACGGACTGGATCCAGGTCATCTCCTTGCAGTGCGTCCGGTTCATGCCGAGCTCCGGGAAGCGGCTGCTCATCAATGGCAGGAGGTCGTCGCACGTGCCCAGGTACATGGACTGGAACTTAGCCACCTGCTTGTGGACGCGCACCGTTATGAACAGGTCGTCGGGAAGAGCTGGGGCGACTTCCTGCCACTTTGTGAGGATGTCTACGGCGCCCTCGTGGACGGACTTGGGGACGCTGAACATTGTCACTGTCGGCGGGACGGGCACGAGCTTCACCTTCCACGCCAGCACGATGCCGAAGCTCCCGCCGCCGCCGCCGCGGATGGCCCAGAACACGTCCGTCCCCATGGCCTGTTTATCCAGGAGCCTCCCCTGGGCGTCGACCAGCGTAGCGTCCAGGACGTTGTCGGCGGCGACGCCGTACTTGCGAAGCAGCATGCCGAACCCTCCGCCGCTGAAATGGCCGCCCACACCGACCGTCGGGCACATACCGGCAGGAAAAGCCAGCCGGTCGCTCGCCTTGGAGATCGCGTAGTAGAGCTCCCCGAGCGTCGCGCCGGAGTCCACCCACGCGGTAGCCGCCTCCCTGTCGACGCTCACGGAGCGGAGTCTCGCCAGGTCGAGGACGGCGAACACCTCGGGGCGAACGGATCGGTAGGAGAGGCCCTCGTAGTCGTGCCCGCCGCTACGGACGCGGAAGCGCACGTCGTGCCGGCGGCCGCACACGACGGTGGCCTGCACGTGGGAGGCATTGGTCGGCGTGACGATGCAGAGCGGCCTCGCCGTGATGGCGGTAGGCGTGAAGAACTTGCGGTTCCAGACGGAGGAGACGAGGAGCGACGTGAACGACGGCGAGCTCTGCGTGTACACGAGCTGCGTCGACGGCATCGCTGCCGAGAGGCATTGGAGGAAGCCGTCGGAGGTAGCTAGGGATGGGACGCACGAGCTCGAGACGAGGCTGAAGAGGATGACCGCCAGCGCTAAGCTCCGAGACGACGACGATGCCATGCTTGTTATTTCGTGCATTGGTACAGCAGCCGTACGTACGTGCAGTGATCACTAGCTGCTCACTGCTCAGTGATGTTGCTTATTTCCTGATTAATTTGCATGCATGGTATCAAATTAACTCTAGATATATATAGCCTAGTGACGATCGAGTCGGTCTCAGGGCGGCAACTCTCGAGTATAAATCAAAGTCATGGTCCACTCTCAAGATAATGGCTGACATGGTGGAAATTGATTGGTGCTACAGTCTCTATTGTATCTATTCTCTTATTGGTTAGTGAGTATCTGTCACGTCCAATGGTGAACGAAATAGACCACAACGGTTAGTCAGTATCTGTCACGACCATGGTGCACGGAATAGACCACTGAAATATTGTGCAGTCCGTTAGAGTATCTCCATCGTCGTCCTCTAAAACGTGTTCGACACCCTTGAAATATTGTCCGTTTTAGAGTGTTCGGACACTGGTCCGTGGTCCGCCCCCTAGGGACCGATGCCTCTAGCGACATCCTTTAAATGTTATATTTTTTATTTTAACACTGATATATTCATATTTTTATATATCCTAAGGAGATGCAACTATATTGCAAATTAAAACTTATGACATAACCTAGTTTAACAATTAATTTAAACACATAATGTTATTGTTAATACAACAATAAAATTTACAATTTAATTTTGGCTAGTGTTTCTCAAACAACATGGCACTTGAACTAAAGGCGGTGCGCATCTTCATCACGAGTTTGTGATGCTTAAGAGTAATTCAATGAACTCAGGATGGACACTCTGATATGCCCCAACAAAAGGGACCTGGTAGTCAACTTCTAATTAATCGAACACAAGGCCATCATCATGCTCCCTATCCACGATCATGTTGTGCATGATAATATATATACAAGCATCCATGACATCCCACATCCAATCTAGCGACCCTTTCAAATATAAATATCCCCCATATCTTTACTGCAACTCTCTCTTATGTAGTTACCTACAGGGCCAATGATTGTCTTCACAGATGTCGACAAATGATTATAAATGGCATCGGCTAGGTAGTACCCCTTAGTGTAGTACTAGACATATATATCAAAGTTGCATTTCAGAGCTTGGCCTTCAACAAGTGTCGTCAACACCGGAGAGCGGTGTAGCATGTTGATATCATTATTAGATTGTGCCATGTTGCCTAAGTGTTATATCTGGAAATGGAGGTTGCACACTTCAAGTTATTTCAATTAAATCTGTATATGCATATGTAATGAATGGTATATTAAAGTTTCATAGGAAATATATGTGGAAGCTCAGTTTGGCCTTGAAATAAAGAAATGTGTAGTTTTTGTGTAGGAGGGTGCTATTCAAGATACATAATATAGCAAAATGTAATTAAATAGGAATAACAAATGATGTTTTGTGACGAGGAGAAAATCATTTCTTCTCTTCCTTCCAAGCCCTCTTGCTCGCCTTTTGTGAATCCGAGCTAAGAGGTGACTGCTCAATCACTCATCCAGTTATCATTAAGCATGTGAAAAACAGTTGTGTTGCGCAAACGTGGAGTTATAATAATTTAGTGCACCGTCCTGCCCGGACATAAAGTACGTAGCAGTACTTGGCGAACACCACTGCAGCATATCCGGCGACACTTCCACTGTTGTGGTTCGTACCAGCTACATAACACAACCACCGGCAGTGTACATTGCATAGTGCTGAACAGCTGACTGGTAGTATATGCAATTACCGACAGGCATGGTTTCAAATTTCAGTTTCGGGAAAATTTCGGCCACTATGATGACCGAAATTTTCTCTTAAAATTCTTTAAATATTTACAAAATATTAAAATATTTTAAATATTTTTGAATTCCTATGTAGTACTGAAAGTACAGCTGAAATATTTTGACCGAAAGGTAATTATTTTGGTGTCTATCGAAATCACGGAACAGTGAATTTGACGAAATCTCACTGAATTTAAAACCATGCCCACAGGTCTCTGTCTAAATACTCTCGATAGGTGTCAGGAGAGTCTTGCAACTGCATTATCTGCTCTCTGGTGTCAACAGAAGATGTCGTATGAAGTATAATATCTGAAATTTGAAACGTGGAAGCCAACATCTGCTGCCTGTGATCAACATCTGCCGCGATTGTTGCTTGAGATCTCTGAACCTTGATTAGTATTGCCAAGAAAGTTAGTACATCAACACTATCACCATGTGCCCACTGCCTGAACTTACATGGAATTCTACAGCTATCTGAAGCAGCCTGCGTCCGCCGGGACTGCCTACCTAGCCTAGCTAGTCTGTACTAGACAGGAGTTCGTCGAGAGAAAACAGAAACAAAACAGTTCCTAGCTCAATGGTGTCTTGGACTGTGATCACTTGGACCGTAGTAGTCCTCATGGAACTCCGGCAGCTTGTGTGCCACCGCCCTGACTGCTTGTTTCGCGGCGACGGCGACGCTCCTCTTCGTGTCTCTCATCGAGCTAGCAGCAACCTTGACAGCATTCTCGGTTGGTTTCTGCATTGAAGAAACACAAGCAGGTTAATTAGTATCTGCACAAACACAGTTCGTTCGGAGTTGCAGATGACGAACTAGAAATTCAGAGCCACTTACATTAACAGTCGTTTGGTGGCCGCTGTTGCTGACCGATGCGCGTGTCTCCGCGTCCATTCGGATGCTTTCAGCCTCCATGGCCGTCGACAGTGCCAAAAGTATGATCAGGGAAGCATAGAGTGACAAGTTGCTTAAGCTCCTCATCCTGTCAGAAAGATGTGAGTAAGAGAGCACTTAAGTTACTCTTCAGCAGTAGAGAGAGGATGTAATGTAGTAGGATAGGCCGTGTCTTCTGAAGCTCTAGCTACGCATATAAGTTGATGCATGGTATATATACATAGGTGGCATTACAGGCCGTCCCAGCGGTTGCGCACTCATGTCTAGTTGTCTACCTGCAGGAGATCATGCGGGTTATCTATAAGACTTGAGAATTTAAAACGGCTTCTACTTTGCAGATGTCTACGCATCACTGTCGCTAACCAGTACTCATGCATGCTGGATGCATAAGTTAATGGTGCTTCTGTCACCTTTATGGCCGGATGTCTGCACGAAAGTTGGGTCGTGCTTAATTAAGCTGCTTGTCCCTTTCCTGGATTAGTTGCTAATGCCTGATAAAGACAGTGGAAATGCTAAACCGGCAGGGTAACCAAACAACTAAGGCACTAACCCGGCCGTGCATGACAGTGTCGTCAGGTTTCGCGTTATGTCGATCAGGAGCCGTGCGCATCCTCCCCTGGAATGTCGCCCATAAGGATAAAATTATGAAAAGTACTATGTAGTCCTTGGCCTAGTTGCCTATAGGGATAAAATTCCTATAGGTATAAAACTCAATTATATTCTTAATGAAAATCTCATTGGACATGTGTACTCATTGAAAAAAATATGGAATAATATCCTTAGATAGTTGGCTTTGTATCTACGCTATTCGGTCGTGTCACCATTGATAGTGTTAATTTCTATTTTGACATGTGTATGTTCTAAGATACATCCAGTTCTTCTACACATGTTTAATACATGTATCTCTCGTCTCTTCCTAGCGAGTCCCTTGACAGTCAACAGTTGGCGCCCTCCAAACCCCTCCCAGCCGGAGCAGAGAAGGGAGAGGCGCGTGAAGCTCCCCTATAAATTGTAGATATAGGTTGTGTCTGCTTGTGTGCCGTTTGGCGACATGCCGTGTGTATGTGTGGAGGGTGCGGGGTGTCGTCGCCGTGTTCAAGCTGCGGTTGGTGGCGCTCGGAGATGCAATCCTTGGTGGCGATGGTGGGTGACCACTAGAGGCCGTCACCGACCATAAGCAACATGTAGGCCCGTCCGCCTTACTAGGCCTACCGCTGCACTGCAACACCATATTCACCGGCGCCATCCACCTCCAAGTCCATGACACCCATACCCCCGCTATACTCGCCAGGATCCTCATGACATGCAACAACTAGGCAACCACCGGCCCGAGTACTCCATGGACCAGAGCTGGCCAACCGATAAGGCCCACCTGACCCGTATCGGGACATGAAGCTGGGCCCAGATCCTGCACCATGATCCTTGTCGCCACCACCCTTGTTCCTGGCCGATGCCACCACCGCCAACAGCATGCTAGACCATCGGTTGACCCTCACCGGTCGTCTTTGAATGCACCATCGTCGGCCTACTATGCCCCGAGCCGACCTCCATGGTCGCGGATAGGAGATGGTCGGTGTTGCATGCACCACTAGGGCTTTGCCCGACGGCTTCCGCATGGCTCAGAAATATTAAGGGGGGGAAGGCCCCATGGGCTCGAGAAGAGGTGGGAATGGCGCGACGGGAGGTGTGGGACCCTGTCGATGGCGCGGTGGTGTTTGGGATGAGTCAAATCTACCGAGATTTCTCTCTCGCTCCACTTCTTCTCTTTGCGCAAATGCTAAAATTTGTCCCTCGTACCGGTGATATGAGAAACATGGGATCAATATTTTGTTTGAAACGTTGGTCCAAATTTGAAGTTTGCCCTATAAACATATATATGGGCCGGCAGGCCGGTTTCCATTCATAAAAATGCACTTTCTCGCCTCCAACTGAAAAAAAAAATTGCGCGGTCAGCTAGGGTTGCTCTACATTTATCGTCAGGGTTTGTTGGATCAGGCGATCCGCGAGCGTCGCCTCCTTGGAGCCTCGAAGGTACATGGCGCAGCAGCGGAACCCGAATTTAGGGTACATGTCGAACACTGTGTTCATCTGAACTCGATTCCGATTCGGGATCCGCCGACCTCGTCTATATCTACACCACCTGGTTGATCGATTAATCCGATCACTGCCCCGCGGATCAGAGCAGCTGTAGATCGATTGGATCGCCAAATTGTTTTAAGAAGAAAGGTACGTCCTATGACAATGAAACCCTATTAATCAAGCTTAATCGCGGCTCAGTTTCTTCAGTTCGTAGTACACCAAATTCAGATCGTGTTCATGCATATATATATATATGTGCATAGGAGTCGCCGTTAACGCGTTCTGCTACGTCCTTCAGGCTAGGATCGCTCACCAAAGTAGTCGATCAACTCAATCACCGCCACGAAGGCTAATCAAGCTGAGGTTTGATCACTTACCCGTGAGCCTTGAGGTGAGGCGTCATGTCTGGCGTACTGTACAAGAGGATTCCTCCTCCTCCGGAACCCGAAGATGATCCGGATCTGCTTTCTCCTACCTCACCATCTTATCAACTCCCAGGGTAAGCCAACCTCAATACCTCATACTCTAGTATTAGTTAGCTCCGTCCGATAGTAAAAGATATACTATATCCATGTTGCTCCCGCCTAATCATCCACTAAATTTACTTAGGTTTGAGACCATTGATGATGGTCACATTCCCGATGAGCGCGATCTGAACGCTAAAACATGTGATGACGATGATCAGAACATCCATCCCAACTTTGATTCAATGTATAATGATGATGATGATTACGCCGTTCATCCCGACTTTGATTATAATTGTAATGATGATGATGAGGAGAACACTTTCTCCCAAGAAGATCTTGCACGACAGACTAACCAATATGTAACAGCTGCGCTTGACCATTACAACAACCAAGAAGGGAACCAGGTATACCATCATATCTTGGTGTCTATTTTTTTTCTTCTCTCTGCTGCTTAGTTTTAAACATAAATAGAACTTTGGCCAATAGTTCTTTGTAGTAGTTGGTTAATCACGACCAACACAATTTGTCCAGGTGCATTAATTAATAATGTGTCCTAGTCCAACAGGATAGCATTTAGCAATGGACTTTATCCATGATCGTTGAATATAAAATCCATGTAACACCATACACATTGCTGTGATCTTATCATGGTAGATATTATTACTTACATATTTTCACTCATTGTACCATGCTTCTCTTTTACGTATTTATAATTTTACCTTAGAATACAACACCATATGTATATGTTATTTACTTAATCTTGTTTTACAATTTCACTTCAAAATATGGCTAGATCAAGTATGAGCTCATCAAAGCCATCACTAGCGCCGCAATCATCGATAGAAGGGGCTTTTATGGGCATGTAAACTTCATAGCCAAAAGCACTTTGGAGAATTCAAAGGAGGAGTTCTTCTTTGCCGAGCTATATCATAATCGTGATCGTGGTATATATATGCCTACATGCATAGTTTCTTTAGAAGGAAAAGAAACATCTGGTAAGTTCTAATCAGAGTTTATGTCACTTTCATTTATTTTGTACCCCAACCTTTTAATGTTATTTTTACAGGTGGGGCTTGGGACATTAAACTTAAGGATAGCTATTATGGCAAGGAAATTCGTGTCGACACCAACTATTGCTATGCTTGTCATGATGATCTGAAGCACCCAAAGGATGGAACATTATACGAGACCGGTCATCAAGTTGATGATTACTATGGCTATTCCGCTAGTTACTAAGCATTTTGTATGGATTATGAAGATCATTGTGTGCGTTTTTGCAATGAGTGATTGCTACATATTTTGCTATTACTACTTGTGTTGTCACCTTTTACTTTGGCGTTACAATGAATTGATAGATCCTAATTATTAGGTGCAACATTTCCTTAGCTAGTTTACTAAAACATATAAATAGCACAAATGTTGATGTTATTGTGAATCAAAATATTTAGGAATTTACATGAAAAAAGGTTTTAGAGCTTGGAAATTTTACATGAAAATTTGAAAGAAATTCAATTCTATTAAAGATGAGTTGGTGGCGGTTCGTTCAACCCACCTTCTCACCATCTCACCTTCCATAGAAAACAAAGCATGAAACAAATATTTATTTTTCTAAACTTTTAAAGTGCAAGAAAAAAAGGAAATGTGATTTTTTGTAGGAAGAAAATAAGATCCATATCCTACTTTTATAGAGTCGATATAGAGTCATCGAGAAGTGTACAAGCTCAATTATGCCAAAAAGTGCTTTTGGCTCCTGAGCTCCGGTCGTCCTTTCCTTTGTGTGATGTGCTGTATTTTGTTTTAAGCTGGGTTTAGCTCCGTGTATCACTTTTGCCGGTGATGATGTTATTGTTGTTTTATGGTGATCCAAATTCATATGATGAAGTGAAGTGAGCGGCTAACTTCGGAGCTTTTAAAGAGTGGAAAGCTATGATAAAAGGCAAACTGAGAGGAAGGTGAAAATTCTTCGTACTGACAATGGTGGTGAATTTTGTTCGAATGTTTTTAATGATTATTGCAGAACAGAAGGGATTGTCAGGCACCTCACCATCCCGTACACGCCTCAGCAGAACGGAGTAGCGGAGCGGATGAACAGGACTATCATGTCTAAAGCTCGCTGCATGATATCTAACGCTCGCATGAGTAAGCGTTTTTGGGCTGAGGCGGCTGCCACCGCATGTTACTTGATAAACAGGTCACCATCTATTCCCCTCGACAAGAAAACTCCCATTGAGGTATGGTCTGGTACTCCTGCTGATTATTCACAGCTTAAGGTTTTCGGTTGCACTGCTTATGCTCATGTTGATAATGGAAAGTTAGAGCCGAGAGCTATTAAGTCTGTTTTCATTGGTTATGGTTCGGGAGTAAAAGGATATAAGTTGTGGAATCCCGAAACTAACAAGGCATTCATGAGCAGGAGTGTTGTTTTCAATGAATCTGTTATGTACTTTGATAAGTTGTCCTCAGATGTTTCAGAAAGTTCTGATGAGGAACAGGTTCGTGTCGAGGTGGAGCATCCTGTGGAAAAGGATAATGTCATCGTTGACAATGATGGTGATACATCAGATGATTCTGATAATGATACTGTTCAGCACTCACCTCCTGTTTTGCAGCCAGAAAATCAGTCCATCGCTGATCGCAGAACAAGGAGGAATATTGTTAAACCTACACGGTTAGTTGAGGAGTGTAACATTGTTAATTATGCTCTGAGTTGTGCAGAACAGGTGGAGCATGGACATGAGCCGTCCACGTATACTGAAGCTATTGCCACAAGTGATCGTGATAAATGGATCTCTGCTATGCAAGAGGAGATGCAGTCACTTGAGAAGAATTGCACATGGGATGTTGTGCGCTTGCCTAAACAAAAGAAGGCTGTCCGCTGTAAGTGGATCTTCAAGAGAAAGGATGGTTTGTCTCCAAGTGAGCCTCCAAGATTTAAGGCAAGGTTAGTGGCAAAAGGTTTCAGTCAAATCCCTGGTATTGATTACAATGATGTTTTCTCTCCGGTTGTCAAGCATAGTTCTATTCGGACATTTTTCTCCATTGTTGCTATGCGTGATCTTGAGCTTGAGCAGTTAGATGTTAAAACTGCGTTTCTGCACGGAGAGTTGGAGGAGGAGATATACATGGACCAGCCAGAAGGGTTCATAGTGCCGGGTAAGGAGGATCTTGTTTGTAAGTTGAAAAGGTCTCTCTACGGTTTGAAACAATCCCCTCGTCAATGGTATAAAAGGTTTGATTCATTTATGTTGTCACATGGTTTTAAGAGGTCTGAATTTGATAGCTGTGTGTACATTAAGTTGGTTGATGGATCGCCTATATACTTGTTGTTATATGTCGATGACATGTTGATTGCTGCCAAGAGCATGAAAGATGTCGCTGCTCTCAAGTCACAGTTGAGTAGCGAATTTGAGATGAAGGATCTTGGTGCTGCTAAGAAAATCCTAGGTATCGAAATTACACGTGATAGAAAGTCTGGGTTCTTATTTCTTAGTCAGCAGAGTTACATTAAGAAAGTTCTTCATCGTTTTAACATGCATGATGCAAAGTCTGTTAGTACTCCTATTGCTTCTCATTTTAAGTTGTCATCTACTCAATGTCCTACTACTGATGATGATATGGAGTACATGTCTGGAGTTCCCTATTCTAGTGCTGTTGGTTCCTTGATGTATGCTATGGTCTGTTCTCGTCCTGATTTATCATATGCTATGTCTTTGGTGAGTAGATACATGGCTAATCCTGGTAAAGAACATTGGAAAGCTGTTCAGTGGATTTTCAGGTACCTCCGTGGCACGTCTGATGCTTGTTTGAAGTTTGGCAGAGCTAGTGAGGGACTCGTTGGCTATGTGGATTCAGATTTTGCTGCCGATTTGGATAAGAGGAGGTCCCTCACAGGTTATGTGTTCACCATTGGTAGTTGTGCTGTTAGTTGGAAGGCAACGCTTCAGCCAGTTGTTGTCCAATCCACCACGGAGGCTGAATACATGGCCATTGCAGAAGCAGTTAAAGAAACTGTTTGGTTGAAAGGTTTGTTTACTGAGCTTTGTGGAGTTGATACTTGCATTAACCTGTTTTGTGATAGTCAGAGTGCTATTTACCTTACTAAGGATCAGATGTTCCATGAGAGAACAAAGCACATTGACATCAAATACCATTATGTGCGTGATGTTGTTGCACAAGGTAAGTTGAAGGTATGCGAGATTAGTACTCTTGATAATCCAGCTGATATGATGACAAAGCCTGTTCCTGTATCTAAGTTTGAGTTATGCTCAGACTAAGTTAGTATCACTGTTTAGCCAAAGAGGCTATTTGGCGCCGAAAGTGTTCTCTTTGTTGTTTCAGGGGTAAAGGTTCTCGTTCATACTACAAGATGGAATTTGTCTCAAGGTGGAGTGTTGTTTTATGGTGATCCAAATTCATATGATGAAGTGAAGTGAGCGGCTAACTTCGGAGCGAAGCGGAGGCCCGTCGCCGGGAGGCTTGGGCCGTAGCGTAGCGAGGAAGTTAGCCCACCGGCCCATCCTGCGCTCGCGGGGGTGCGGGGGCGGCAGCCCGCGCGGTACGGTACGGATCGTATCTGAGTCGGATCGCAACCGACTTAGGGTTTCTGCCCTCTATAAATACATCTTGTAAGTCGCCTGTTTGGGTAAGCCACACATTGTAAACCCACGGCGTTTGTAACCTCACCCGATATAGTGAAGTATTGCTGGCTGGCGCCCGTGGTTTTTTCCTCTCCTTTGTTTGGAGGGGTTTTTCACGTTAAAATCTTGTGTCCTCGTTGGTTTGATCGTTCCGCTCTTCGTCATTTCTTGCTATCTCCTATAACAGTTATTAACTTAAAGCCGGGCCTTTCAGTTGGCCTTTTACCTAAAAATAATAACCATGTTCGGGAACTGTTGTTTAGCTTGATCGCTAAGTTCTTTGAGATGGTGGACTTCGGTTCTTCTGAATCTGAAAATTGGACCCCATCGCTGTTGCTAGGGCATAGTACAAACACCATTCTGCATTTATTATGGCAAAAGATAATTAAATCGGTAAAATGTCACCAATTCTGAATTCAACTATAGTGTAATCACGAGTAAACTGAGAGCAGATTCTGTGCAACTAGCAAGAAGCCATGCTTGCAATCATCATGTAAGTTCACATTGGTAAATGAGCCTCAGATGTATACTGTATAGAACCGTAAGAAATTATCAGTAAGGCAATTTCTTAGGTTCTGTTCGATGCCAGTGGCGGAGCTGGTATACAGTGATTGGGTTCAAATGAACCCAACAAAAACCGTTAAAGCTTTGTTAAGTTAGTCTATGATATTGCTAATTAGTGAAAGATTACACTACAATAGTTGAACCCAATAATTTTTCGCTCTAGCTTCGCCCCTGTTCGATGCGCAATGTATACAAGACATTCTCAAGAAAATGCAAGTCACAAGATGTTCCCTGGAGTGAGATAAGCACATGTTGCTATATTGAACATTTCAATCTTTTTTTTCTCCATATTAGCTTAATGATTATGTACACGCCCAGCTTCAGCATAAGTCAATTGTATAAATCATACAGCTGTTTCCTTAAGAGTTATTACAATCGTAAAGAGGAAGTAGCCTATTCAAATTCGTCAATAAAATTGAACCTCTTGATCCTTCATTGCAATACTTAATAAGTAAATGGCACACCGAATAACAAATAAACTATGCCTACAATCTGCTGCTTTTGCCGGTAAACTGAAGCTTCTTTCGGGGAATTTATTGGAATTTGTGGACGAAGTCCATCGATCACTTGCGGCCAAAGTCAAAGCTGCCTGTCGCCTTCGGGTGCCACATTCCGGAGCAGCACCAACAATTAGTCGTGGACCAAGCTGCAAATAATTTTACTACACTCAATATCTATTGGGAAGAAGAAACACATGTACAATACTACTACAGTACTACTCTATTGAGTGTGTAATATAAGTATAACTGTATAAGTAGTATGGAGGTACGTACTGTTCGATCCTCCTAACTGCACGCAGTTCCGCACCAGCTGAGGGGAGTTCTTGCCAAGAATCTCGGCGAAGAAGAATCCAGTCTCACCAGACTCCACAGTGGCCTTGAACGTGACGTGGTAGCACCAACGGTTGTCGCCGGGGGCGACCCACTCGCAGCTGAAACCCTGGCTGTCGATGGGATCCGCATTGCGGAGAATAACATCCTACAATTATACGGTACATGAAGAAGAAGAAGAAGAAGAAGAAGAAGAAGAAGAAGAAGAAGAAGAAGAAGAACTTACATGGTTTGCGTTGTAGTAAAGCACTGCAAGCCTGGTGCAGTGGTGCGACTGGCTGTTGCCGACGTTTTCGTCGTACTCCTCCCTGGTCTCCGGTGAGTTGTTGTTGCTCCTCCAGTCCCCGTAGTGATCGGCAAACCGCCTTCCCAAGTCATCACCGTAGTTCCCGCTCCCAGACGCCATCAGCGGACTAGTAACTAGATTAACTGCATTGGATGAGTGGCAGCATATCAGGGTTTTATTTGCTAATCATGTATGCCACATGATCAGTGGCAGCATATGAACGTGTCAAACTATCACTAGTTAGTACAAACATGGTGTAAGAAAATTAGAGAAAAAGCTGCAGCAACAACAACTGAGACGTCGGTGGCAAAATATAGCTAGCTACTTGCCTGGCGTACTATATTCTACTATAGGATCTGTGATGCGAGTGAGAGGAATTGGTAGCCAAGTAAATCCATCTCAACTCGATATATAAGAGAACTGAATCATGATCTATCACTAAAAGATTGAGGTACATTCAATTTATGTGAGTCAACTGAAAATCATGCAATGCAAAGCCGAGCCAGCATGCATCAATGAGAAGTTGCATAAATAAAAAGGACGTCCATTCAATTCATGTGATTCTACTAAGAATCATGCAACGCAAGGCGAGGCAGAATGCATCAGTGATGAATTGCATTCTGCTACTTGAAGCAGCATGCCCACTACATGTCAGTCATGTGTTTCGAAGAGCTTTGTCATGTCTTTTGATACGGGAAAGTGCTACACTAATCTAGCCTAGGGTTGGGGTGCATTACCACTGGAATGTCGGCTAACTCATTCATCTGATCAGTGCCACAATGACACTAATAATAGTAACAAATACAACTATTTCTTGGTGGTTCACATGACATCAACTGTAGACGATCAAATTGCACATTCAAACACAATTTTCTACAAATAGCGTGTATAATTTACATTCTAATTTAAATAACATTGCTTAATCTGACAAAGATACATTGTAGTAAGATCAGACTAGTCCCATACAGAAACTCTAAGTAGACGACTTCTAGTTCTCCTTGCCTCTATTGAAAAGTTGGCTTTATGCAAAACAATCCTCATACAATCTTTCCGAACAAGCAGGTATATAATAGGTTAATTAAGTTTTATTGAGTACCTTCAATACTCATCTTTGCTTAAATTTGGTTCAAGTAACATATTCACTCGGTGGTGGTTTCTATGTTGACATCGACGAGTAGTTTGGGGTTTCCATGTGACTGCCCGGAATACCTCAATGAGGCCCGCCAGGGTGCCCTGATCTAGGCCCACAAGCTTAGGTCCACCCTCTGCCCAATCCCACAGCCCGCGCCCTCACGTCGAGAGTTTGGAATTTCTCAAAAATTTGGGTCGGGAAACTTGATAAAAACACCGTTCGGGATTTGCTATCATGAGAAATTTGACATCGACAATTCGGGATCGGGTACAGGAAATTCGGAATTGCCCGAAATTCAGAACAAAGCAAAAAATGATAGCAAAAGTTCATTTTGGCAACATTTCAGCACAAAACAAGACAACCATAATATCAAGTGAACAATAATCATAAGAGCATGACAAGCAATAATATTTTTTACAGCACATAGACTCATAGTTTCAATTTTGAGATATTCAAATGTTCGGGTTCCAACACAACAATCCCGAATTACCCTAAATAATTTTGGGATTTAGAAAGTGATAAGGTTATACCAAACGGGTACCCCTTCGTGTGGGTACCTGGTGCACGTAATGACTAAAATCCAATTGTCAATAGGCTGAAAAAGCCCAACAAGCAAAACCCGAATCGAAGACTTATACCATAGATAGCATAGTCGGTAGTACTTTACATAAACTGTAGTCCTAGTCGGTTACGACCCGAGACCTGTACCACTATATAAAGGACAGGAGGGAGACCGACCAATGACACGCCCAACCAGAATCATCAAACCCTAGCAAGATCGACATCTTGCTAGACCACTGGACTCGCCGCATATACGCAATCAAGAACAGACAAGCAATAGTAAGGGTTTTACCTCACTCGAGGGCCCTGAACATGGGTAATTCCCGCTTGTCAGCCGACGAATCTACCAACACCACGCATTCTCTATCTCATAACTCTTACCCTAGGCTAGTAACCATGGGTATTGATGGGGACATCACTCGTCAATTGGCGCCGTCTGTGGGAACAGGTGGTGTTGGATCCACGGATATTTCGGTCCAAATTTCAAACGGCGATCCGCCGACTTCTTCAAAGGGATGCACATCAGCAACAACAGATCATATCCAAATCACAGGCAGCTACTCGCCAAAAGCAGCGTCACCAGCAAGGATCAGGCCATACTCACCCGAAACTCAAGAGATCTATTCCAATCTCGATTCAGGTTTTGATCTAACTATCGGGAAACATAACTTCTCTGTTGATCAGCTTGGTGTGCAGAATTTGGTTGAACAGATCGCAACTCAGCCACTTCAGAAGAGATCGACTGAGATCACATCTGCAGCAGACAAGGAAGACACCCCGTCGCAGATCGATCTGATCCCGCCGCCACAATCTCCAACAGATTCAATGACATCCACATAATTCAACAAATTCATGGCGGATGAATTCCCTGAAGAGGAAGAGCCGTCGACTGCCTCGGTCAACGATATGATCATATCAACGGCTTCGACTGGAAGCACTGGAGCGCCAACATCACAGATCGATCCGATCTCGTCCATAGCAGGGTCCATGTCTACAAGGGAATTCAAGGAATTCATAATGCAAAACGAGATGGAAGAAGAAGTGTAGTCGACCCTCCATATCAACCCAACCGAAGACCACATGCAAATCGACGCTCTAGAAGAAAGCTTTCACCTCCCCGGGTATGATGAGCCTGCAGAAGACAGCATACGTCTAGCCGACTTCACTGACGCAGAGATCCAATCTCCACATCATGCTGCCATCGACTACGATGCGCATGCGTAGCAAATAGAAGATGGCAAAAACAGCAAAAGCGTAGAGCGGGATAGAGATATCGAAGCAGCATACGAAGAGTACTCAGACTACACATATCCTTACCACATACCCCAGCAGGTTTACGTGGCAACAACTGCGGAAACGTCAGAAAACGCTACCAATCGACAACCCGTCGAGTATCCACGGACGGTCACGTTACCAGATGGTACTACCACCTTGGACATCACGGCAGAGATGGCTGCAAAGGTGACAAAGGTCATTGAAGAAGGCATAATGATGCAAGTAGACGCAACTCCAGATGAGTTGGCAACATACAATTACTTCGACTGGCAGGAATCACAGCGCTTGAACCAATACAGAGCAACACTCGAAGAACGAAGAAGGCAAGCAAGTATATCAAGCGCACGCAGACGACAACTATCCATAAGCTCTACAGGGGCAACCGAGGCACGACGTAGATCCAGATTCGACAGAACCCCCGAGCACGAAAGAGCAGACGTCACTCGAAATCTGAGCAACTCGTTCCTAGCCGTCGACTCTGATGGCATAATCCAACCCAAAACAGCAGAAGGAGCTCTCATATCCATAGGAGCATACCTCCAAGCAGGAAAACCACCTGCAGGTGACCCCGCTGAGGCAAGATACCTGCAGCAAATGAAAGCCCTGGAAATCACAGCAAAAGAACTGGTCTATGGGGGAAGGAGAAGACGTAGCAGGAGCCGCTCGAGGGAACGTACCAGTCGCAGTCCTCAGCGAAGCAGCGGCAAGAAAAGTTCAAGCCGTCGCAGATCAAGAAGCCGCTCAAGAAGCAGGTCCAAGAGATTAGGCAGTCGCGAGTCACCCGACAATCGTAACGCAGGACCATGCGGAGCACAATGCTTCACTCGAAGGATCCAAGAAACAAAACTCCCAATGAAGTTTGGCCTACCAACCATGCCAAAATTCAACTCAAAACAGGAACCCTCGGGGTGTCTGGAAGAGTACAAACTGGCAGTCATATGCCAACGAGGAACAACAACGACGACACTACAATACATACAGTTGATGCTTGTGAAGGAGATATGCCCTAGAGGCAAATAAATAAGTATTATTTATTGCATTATCTCATGAGTTTATAATAGGTTTGTGTATTATGCTATAACTGTATTAATCGGAATCATTAATACACGTGTGATACACAGACAACCAGGTCCCTAGCGAGCCTCTATATGAGCTAGTCCATTGGGCAACAGTTGATCGAGATTCCCGATCAAGGACAATGACGTCGGTTGACAATGGGGTCATCTTGTTAGTAGAATAAGGTGGTGGACATACGCAAAGTATTGCAATAAGATCGTATTACGATGTTTGTCATTTGCAATAGATAAGAGTGTGATAGCTTATTCCTTAGACCGTGAGACCGTACTTATTGTTGCTTCGTAGGAGTGCTTTGAGAGCATCAAACGTTGTGTCTTATATAACATGACAATAACGGTGTCCATCTTGGGTATTCCGAAAGAGCATCAAGACGTAAGGATCAAGAGCGGGATTTGTTCATTCTTGTAATGGAAAGATACTCTGGGCCCACTCGGTGATATTGCATCTATATAGCTGCGCAGCTTATGACTAGGTCATGAAGATGTAATATCGCAGACGAGTTAATAACCTTCGTCGGTAACGAGATACAACAAAGGCATCGGTGTGTCTACGATCATATCTCGGACAAGGTAGTATCGCAGAAACAAAGGGAATGAATATCATACTTATGGTTCAACGACGATATTCGTGGAATGCACAGGGGTCGTCATATATTTCCAGGTATCCCTGACGATCATTGGTGAGCGGAGTGTCTCGACCATGTCTGGAGTGTTCCCGAACCGTAGCGTAACAAACTTAAGGTCTTAGTGACGCTAGAGATAGGTTCTGGAATTTTATAGGTTTTTATTGGAGAGAGAGAAATGATCCGGAAAGAGTTCCGGTGGTCCGGAAGGAGTTCCGGTGAGCTATGAAATGGTTTCGGGAATGTCCGAAAGTTGTTCGGGTGGTTCCGAAATAGTTTCGGAGTCATGGGATATTGAATTATATATAAATATATTAATTATGAATTAATGGGATTTTTATATTAATTTAATATTAATTAAATAAAGGAAAAAGGGGGCTCCCACCTAAATGGGCCCCAAGAGGGCCCATGAGGGGGAAACCGCACCCCACAAGGAAAGGGGGGGCTGGGCCTCCTAGTCCAACTCGGACTAGGAGTTGGAGGGCCCATGGGGGGTTCGGCCGAACCCCCCCTCCCCTCTCCTCCTTTAGTCCCACATGGGGGAGCCAAGGGGGTTGGCACACCCCCTTCCCCCTTTATATAGCAACGCATATTAATTGTTTTAATTCATAGGAAAATCCCATTAATTCCCGATTTCTCTCTCGATCTCGTGGTTCCCAAGTCGGAGCCGCGCCGAGCTGAGGAAGAGGGTCTCTCTCCACCTAAGCCATACCGCAGAGCGCCGTTGCTCTGCGGGATTCCAGATAAGATCTACTCCTGCGATTTCAGCTGGATCTGAATGACCGGGAGTCATCGCTAGGCTCCGTATGTTTGCGAGTGCTCGGAGGCTACTCTACTGAGGAGCTTGGGCGACGTCGTCTCGCCCCCTGCAGCCGCCACGCCACCCCCCTCTACTGCCGGCGCACCAGGCCCCGGTGCTGGTGCTCTGCCCTCTTCCGCCCGACGCCCGTCGACGCAGATCATCGTCGACACCCCGGCGTCATCGACTTCGACATCGCGGCAAGATCTTCACGACCTCGAGGTCGGCTACGTACGACTTCATCGTCAACGCTTGTGCGGGAGCGTAATCCCCGCTATCGGTCTACATGGAGGTAATGTAACCCGTTCCGCCACCGTTATCGCATGTACTAGATAGATAGATCCTGGCTAGTTAGGGTTTCGTACGCTAGAAAAATTATTTTATTCTGCCCCGTAACCCCTTCAGTGGTATCAGAGCCGATCTATGCGTAGTACTGCTGGTACGGTTAGAACTCATGTTGAATGAGGGCGTATTTCTTATATTTGCTACCCTCTAGCGTGCACTTGCGATGCCTTCGGTATTGAGTTGATGAAGCGGCCCGGACCGACTTTACGCGTACGCTTACGCGAGACTGGTTCCACTACTGACATACGGCTTGCACCGTATCTGTGGCTGGCGGGTGTCTGTTTCTCTCTCTCTAGTCGGCAAAGCATTTTCAATGGAGGGCCCGAAAGGGATGCTTAAACATGCAATTATACGATTGACGTTGTGGTACAAAGTTTGTAGGTAGGGAAGCGATTCTCTTACGAATAAGCCTATTTGCCACGTAAAACTTGCAAAACTAAATAAAGCCAGAGGCGTCTAACTTTGTTTTGCAGAGGCGTTATTTCATGTGACATGGTTACGGTAAGTTTTGATATTACTCGTACTGTCGGAGGCAATGGAGGGCTCTGTAGACTCGGAGCCATGCCGGGGCGCCGGGGGCCAGGCACATGGCGCCATGAAGGTCCAGGCGCATCGACCATGTCACATCGCACTTCATTGCATCATTATTGTGTGCTGTTGTGTGTGCATCCTATTGATTGCTTATATGCTAAATATACAACGGTAGCATCATAAATAGGATGATCCCTAACAAAATACCAAAATTGTGTTCTCCCTCGTTGCGCACCACCAAGAAAGTTCTACGTTATGAGGCAGGCCGTGATGATCGGGTGTCACACATCTCGTCGTTCGCATACAGTGGGTGTAAGCCATGTTGCACGCACAGGGTCTTCGAGGTTTGATTGGCGAGCCTAGCATACTCAGAGGTATGGCCTCGGAACACGGGAAGATCGAAAGATCGAACACGAGTCATAGAGTTGTTATGATCGACATTTTATGTCCACCTTTGAAGCTGTGCTGCCGGCCGTGATGATCGGGGGTAGTGGAGTGGATGAGGGTCGTGTCATCGCCATTATTATTTTAGGGATAATAATCTTGGTGTGGTGTGTTTTTGATAATGAGATTATAGGACTAAAACTCACCTACTTATTATAAACTCTACCTTACCTCTTTTGCGATCACATCTGTAGACTACGCAACTATACTTCGGTTACTTCCTCAAGAGCCCAGATGCTACATTAGAAGCCGACGGGTCCAACTTCATCAGATGGTACAGGGGTTTTAGAAACATTCTCGAGCACAACAACATTCTATATGTTCTCGATGAACCGGTAGGAGAAGGACCAGGAGATTCTGCTAGCGAGGAGGAGGAAGAAGATTTCCGTAAGCGTCGAGACATATTCATTGAAGTGGAGATCACCATGACCGTATGCCTGGCACCCGAGTTGAAAGAGTTGTTTCGACGCAAGGAGCCAAGCGTCATGATGGATGCGATAAAGACGCACTTCGGGGATGAATTAAAGCGTGAGCAGTTCAGACAGCTGAAAATGTTCCAGACCATTCACATGGAGGAGCATACCTGTCTGAAGCCACATTTGAAGAGATTGTATGACATCTACTTCCAGCTGACGATGGTCTTCGACTACTGGATGGCAGATTCCTGTGCCATTCGGACTGTCCTGATATCTCTACCTCCTAGCTATGAGAAGCATGTACGTAAGTACATTTTGAAAGCCGACGATATGAACTTCTACGTGTTCATACGTGAGTTCCAGTCTCTGAAGGTTGATTCCATCGAAGGAGAGATCTTCGATGCTACAGGTATATATTTGATATATGCAGAATTATGAATTCGCCCATGGAATATGATGAAATTTCTGATAATTGCTCTGTTTGTGAAACAGGTCCTGATTATCACGTATATGCGGCGCAGTTTGATGTGACCTGGCGCTGAAGCTGGTAGTCAAGGAGTTGATGGCCTTTTGGTGTTCACGTCCTCAAGTTATCATAGTTATCATTAATAGTTTTTGATACGATCTTTTGTAATAGTGAGCGAGTGTGTGTGTCTTGATTGTTGCAAGACAAAGTTATTCATGTAATAAGACAAGTTCAGTTGTTTTATGTTATGGAACAAGTCAGTTGTTTTATCTTATGAATAAAGTTTCCACATCTCAGTTACATTGATTGTATGATAAGTATTCATAATTGTAGATATGATAAAATAGCTTGTCCCATGAACAAAGGTTCTATTGCTAGAACAAACACCGTCGAGTTTAGTCATAAAAGCAATAAAAGAAGTAATGTATGTTTTGGTCCATTTAAGTATTTCGAGTGCTGAGTTGATTAAGCTTGAAATCAAGTATTGAAGTTGCAATACTAGCGGAAATTAATTGAGTGTCATTTTAATGATTAATTAATGGTGTTCATTGCTTGATCCGAATTCCTCCATGAATTTGGTAAATAGGAGTATTTGCCCGATAAATTGTGGAGTCTGAAATTAATTTGATAATAGATCAAATGGGTTTTTCAGAAGAAAGATTAGTGAAAATTGTATTCACGAAATTCGATCAAAGGACAGTATTTTTGAATTATGTTTTCAACACAAAAGACTCGTGGCAATTTGCTTCACATAATTATAATGTCATATATGGTGATATGTGGGGAATTATAATCACGCTCTATTGTTAAATAAAGTGTGGTCGCCAGAATTAGTCTTAGAATCTCCTAGTATGTTCGAAACATTATAGTCGATGTCCACTTTAGAAAATAGATATTTTTCTCAACGAGAATTCGCAGGATCGACAGTAGTGTTGACATGTATATGATTATGCGATAATTCGGAATATACATAGGTGATTCTTTGTAGATTGCTCGCATTGGATGAGAGTGTATTCCAAATTCAATTAGAAACAAAGTTCAGTTTGTTGTCTGTGTAATTCCGAGGAAAAGATGATTTCCGAATTACAGTTTATGGATTGGAATTAGAAAGTTTGGAGTGTCAGACCTATGTTGGAAAGTGTTCCAAAGAGTATATGTCTGCTAATGAAAGTTTAGTGATTAAGAGTGAGGGATACTAGAAAATTGTTTTCTGCTTGCAATCCTCTTCATAAAGATCATAATATTTTCATGAAATAAACTTCTAAATAAAGTGTTGTTATATTTAATATTGCTGTCAGGTCACAGCACTGTATTAAGTATTTCAGATCTCGTTGACAGATCAAGGTGCACTTTATGAATACAAAGAAAGTTGAGAAAGTATCGGAATACGAACAAAGGCTTTTTGAGTCTGGAAATCCAAAATTACATTTTCAAGGATTAAGAGAGTAATTGTTACTGCAATTCTTGTTAGAGGAATAAGATTGTTTAATCATCATATAAAGTGTTATATGAAAATGTGACTATAAGAAAGACGCATGAGCATGTCTTGTCAAGAAATGTGTCTTGCACAAGATCAAATTTGTTGACTACAATTGTGTAGACATGCTTGAAGTCTGAGGGATTTGTATTAATGTAATACTGTAGTTTGTATTAAAATCGAATTGATAGTAGATCAATGATTTTGGTTTAACCAAGATGTCGATTTAAGTGGGAGTCATAGTTAGTTCACTCAGGAGAAATATGTGAAGAACATATTTTTGAGTGGGAGCTCAGGAACTCAAATATGTGAATGACACGTTTTTGAGTGGGAGCTCGTGTTGTCGAATATGTGCAGACATATTTTGAGTGGGAGTCGAATTCGCCGTGTGTAGTTAACACATTGTGAAACTGTACCAGTAGAATAGGATGAAGTTGTGAAACTATTTGAAAGTTAGTGTCTATTTTGAAATAGAACGGAAATTTTGAATAGTTGGTCGAGTTGTTTTGGATTATATCTGAGGAGTCAGAATAGAATCAAAAGGATGGTCTTTTGGAGTCCAATCGATCAGTAAGAGTAATGATGCGTGAAAGTAATGGTTGTATGACATGTGAGTCTATTATGTAATATTAGACATCATACAGAAACCTTATTATCTGCTCGATGAATTATAACCGATGTTCTTGGAACAAAGAGCAGTTATGAACGTGAATTTAGAATTTACTGGAAGTAGAAGTGCGTTAGTTAAGGGATTGACATTTGAATGTCAAGTTTTCTACATTGGTGTGAAAGTATGTGGATATCGTGAGTTTGTAATTGTTACAAGGGGCTCTGTATGGCTGAGTGTGTTTTTCAGAGCAGTTATCTGGTTAGTATAATCAGAGTAAGCGCTGGGAAGCAGAAGTCTCACTTAGTTACGGTATTAGCATATATGTTGTTAGACGACGTGATGATATCAAGCGAGTTGATACCAGTGAATCGCAAAAGCGTGTACAATCATGGATTGTGCAGTAACACTTTTCCACAAGCAAGCATTATCAAATGATTCTTATTTGATAAGGGATTCTGATAAAGTAAAATGCAGCTAGTTTATTTGTACTCTAGTGCAAGTGGGAGACTGAAGGAGATATGCCCTAGAGGCAAATAAATAAGTATTATTTATTGCATTATCTCATGAGTTTATAATAGGTTTGTGTATTATGCTATAACTGTATTAATCGGAATCATTAATACACGTGTGATACACAGACAACCAGGTCCCTAGCGAGCCTCTATATGAGCTAGTCCATTGGGCAACAGTTGATCGAGATTCCCGATCAAGGACAATGACGTCGGTTGACAATGGGGTCATCTTGTTAGTAGAATAAGGTGGTGGACATACGCAAAGTATTGCAATAAGATCGTATTACGATGTTTGTCATTTGCAATAGATAAGAGTGTGATAGCTTATTCCTTAGACCGTGAGACCGTACTTATTGTTGCTTCGTAGGAGTGCTTTGAGAGCATCAAACGTCGTGTCTTATATAGCATGACAATAACGGTGTCCATCTTGGGTATTCCGAAAGAGCATCAAGACGTAAGGATCAAGAGCGGGATTTGTTCATTCTTGTAATGGAAAGATACTCTGGGCCCACCCGGTGATATTGCATCTATATAGCTGCGCAGCTTATGACTAGGTCATGAAGATGTAATATCGCAGACGAGTTAATAACCTTCGTCGGTAACGAGATACAGCAAAGGCATCGGTGTGTCTACGATCATATCTCGGACAAGGTAGTATCGCAGAAACAAAGGGAATGAATATCATACTTATGGTTCAACGACGATATTCGTGGAATGCACAGGGGTCGTCATATATTTCCAGGTATCCCTGACGATCATTGGTGAGCGGAGTGTCTCGACCATGTCTGGAGTGTTCCCGAACCGTAGCGTAACAAACTTAAGGTCTTAGTGACGCTAGAGATAGGTTCTGGAATTTTATAGGTTTTTATTGGAGAGAAAGTATTGATCCGGAAAGAGTTCCGGTGGTCCGGAAGGAGTTCCGGTGAGCTATGGAATGGTTCCGGGAATGTCCGAAAGTTGTTCGGGTGGTTCCGAAATAGTTTTGGAGTCATGGGATATTGAATTATATATAAATATATTAATTATGAATTAATGGGATTTTTATATTAATTTAATATTAATTAAATAAAGGAAAAAGGGGGCTCCCACCTAAATGGGCCCCAAGAGGGCCCATGAGGGGGAAACCGCACCCCACAAGGAAAGGGGGGGCTGGGCCTCCTAGTCCAACTCGGACTAGGAGTTGGAGGGCCCATGGGGGGTTCGGCCGAACCCCCCCTCCCCTCTCCTCCTTTAGTCCCACATGGGGGAGCCAAGGGGGTTGGCACACCCCCTTCCCCCTTTATACACTAGAGCAAAACAGGCCACTGGTCCCGGGCCGTGAGGGCTTTTTGCCCCGGTCACGCGCCCGGGACAGCGTGTTCGGGACAAATAGGCCCCCCTATTTGTCCCGGGCACGCCACGGCCCGGGACCAATAGGGGGGCCACGTGGCTAATCAAGGCAGGCTCTGCCTGCGACTCATTTGTCCCGGTTCGTAATACGAACCGGGACAGTAGGGACCAATAGGGGGGCCACGTGGCTAATCGAGGCAGGCTCTGCCTGCGACTCATTTGTCCCGGTTCGTAATACGAACCGGGACAGTATATATGCTTTTTTTTGTTTCTTTTATTTTGTTTCCTGTTTTCTATTTTTGTTTCTGTTTTCTATTTATGTTACTGATTCTTTTGTGTTTGTGTTTTTTCATTTATGTTTCATTTCAAACAATATCGAGTTGCATATTATACGTTACTATGTAATATATATCATGAATACACGATTTTTTCCTCGGGATGTAGTCATGAATACTACTAGTACACGATTTCTCCCAAACAAATATTTACAACCGGAAGATCATGTCTGTACCGGGGACACGACTAAGTACAAATATTTTTTTACATGACAGCGAAGCATTAGACCCTATTTTTTCCTCGGGATGGTCTTTTTTGGCGGCCGGATTATACTGCATTCTGCGCCTGGCTTTATGACATAGTCAAGCAGAAAGCCCGCAATTTCCTCCGCGATTGGTAGTAGGCGGTCTTTTGCTTCTAGCCTGTTCCGGATCGTCTCAAACTAAAAAGGAGAGATCAACACCAATATATCAACCATTATGAAAATAATTCAATTTGAGAAGTGAACAAGTTTGAATGAATTGTTAACGTACCCTATTCCAGTCTGCACCCTCATTGAAGTGAATTCGGATGAACTCGCAGACATAGAATCCACACAAATTGGTGCCTTGTTGTTGCTTCGCGCACTTTATGATAGAATAAGATAAGAAATTAATAAAAAATAATCATAAATATTGAAAAAATGGTATTGTGAGACTGAAATTAAGAATATGCGTATGTGGAACCTAGCTAGTATACATCTTTACCTCTCGCCATTTAAAAGTGAGGTTCTTAGCTATACCGACATCCTTGTGGAAACCGGTGAACTTGTCCCAAACCCTGAAGTTTACGGTATGAAAAATTAGTAAAGAAGTTAACTAATTACTATATATTATTAGAAAAGACGAGGTCGATTGTGATAATTATCGAAATTACCTCTGGAGCATCTGTTTCGTGTCGTCGAACTTTTCTTCAGGTTTCGATAATGGGTCCAAGACATCAACGATTGCCTTTTCAACATCAATCTCCAATAATACCCAGTGAAATCTGCCATAAGTTTATATTTGTTAATAACTAAATCATCAATTACATATACTTAATTAACATCGAGTATGTATAAGAAAGTAAACAACTCACTCGAAGTTGAACGGGAAAATTATGGTGCTTTTGTAATGTTGCGCCATCAAATAAGTAAGCAAAAGCTCCTCCGTATCATCTGGGTAATGTAACAAACCATGATGATGAACTCGATTAGGGTCAATGAATCCAATCTTGTGATTGAGTCCCAGCTTTCGAGATTGTATAATTTTCAGCCTGCATAATAGAGTACAAAAGTAATATAATGATAAGGATAATTACAAGCAATGAAAAATAAGTAGAGCTAGAGAATTACTGACATATATACATAATTTAATTACTTACATGCAAAAGGCACTGATGATAGATTTGTCGAGCGCGTCAAAATTGAATAACTGCCATAATTCGCAATACTCGATTTGAACCTCATCATCACCTGGGCCAAAAAAATCCTTTGGAATTTTCCCATAGAGCCAGTCTCCTTCTTGACTTTTCGTGGTACGCAAGTACCATGCATTGAGTTGGTGCAACCTAGCTGGTAGAGTGCGCACCATTGCAGGGTCGACAAGATCTTGTCCTCTCACATATGTCCGCACCACCTCATGTATGGTGACACTCTCGCCAGCTTGCAATGCCTTCAGCTCTGCCAGAGTTATACCCATATCTCTAGCTTGCTGCGAAAGTACATCATCGATCGGGTTCCGGTTGTAAGGCGCCAATATGAGTGGAGGGGCCGATTGTCCCGCCTGCATTCCGAGCTGTGGAACATCTCTCTTCTGGGTGGCAGCAGATTTTTGTTCTTCCCGCACTCTCTTAGATGTACGCACCAGAACGCGTGTGTAGTCATCGTCCATATTTAGTTCATATTGCGACGGATGCGTAAGAAATTCTATGGCCCACCGTATCGCTTCCGGAGAATAAACCGGAACAGGCAAAGACATCTTTTTTGCCTTCTTTCTCTGGGAAGTCTGGATCTCCTCGACCCATGTCTCGACATCTTTGCGAGAGTTCACAAAGCGAGACTTCCCGGCTGTTTCGCTTTTCTGAGTACTAGTCGACGCAGCGGTGCACTTCCGCTTCTTTTGCGGAGGCGATGGAGTCCGTTGACGCGGCGGAGTACGCTCACGCGGCGGAGTACGCTCATGCGACGGCGGAGATGGACTAGCGCCTTGGTTGTCGTTGTGGGGGGTGTCTGGACTAGCGCATTGGTTGTCGTTGTTGTAGTTATGTGGACTGGCTTGTGGACTGGGAGGGCGATTTAGCTGCATGTGTGGGAACACGATGTATTCTTTTTTCCATAAGCAGGTACTCTTGAGGGCAAATCTCAACTCAACCTCGTCTTCACCCGTAGGGAAGTCCAGCTTAATTCCCTCATATGTCTTGATAACCTCATCAACCCCGACAACAGCATAGCCATCTGGAATAGGGCGACAATGGTAAGTTCCATTTGGGCTAGGCGGTAGGGCAAAGCCATGCGCCACCTTCACGGTTATGTTCAAGCATGGCACATGTAGGTCGCAAAGTTCCCGCTGCACGATATTATCCACGGGGTGACGAGGACCCGGCATATCATTGTGGCGATCGAGCTCCGTCGAAGCCACGCTGCTTCTCCGCATTGATTTTGGATCAGGAGAAGGAATTTCGGGCGTCTCAGATTCGCAGGGCATCCGTCGAGCCTGCGCTGCCTTCAGCTCTGCTATCTCCTTCTCATGCTGTAGTAATTTATTTTCCATCCACTGGGCCCGGTCGGCAATCTCTTTCTTCTTTCTCGATCGGCTTCTATAAGTGCCAACATCTTTGGGAAACCCAAGTATCCACGGTACAGAGCCGACGGTTCCTCTTGTTCGTCCACTGTGTTCAGGATTCTTAAGGGCTCGCGATAGCTCGTCCTTCTCTCTGTTAGGGTGGAACCTGCCTTCCGTGACCTCCTTCCATACCTCTCTGAGAGCTTTAATAGGGTCAGGTCCGTGCTCCTTGGTAAAAAGACAGTCACCTGTTTCAGGGTCTAACTTTCCACCATGCCCATAGAACCAAGCCTTAAGCCGGTCTGGCGAGTCAAATGTCTCGATCTGTATACCTTTAGCCAAAAACTCTTCCTCCATTTTCAGAAACTTAGGCAGGGCCGTTAGGTAGCCACCTGACCCCATGTTATGGTGATATATCTTTTTGTCTGCATTTTTCTTATTTCTCACTGACATGGCCTTAGCGGCTTCCGATTGCTTGTACGCCTTAAATTCGGGCCACTCATCTTTTATCTTTTCATAGACTCCGACAAATTCTGGAGTTTTACCTTCTTTTATGAACTTGTTAAGCCTTTTCTTCCAGCCGCGGAACAATTCACCCATCTCAATAAAAGTCCAGGCCTTGCATCGATTCTCTATAACCGGCTCCTCTACATCCTCCTCTTCCGGTAAAGTGAAATTCTGCATGAGCTCGTCCCAAAGGAGTTGTTTGTCTGCATTCGATACATAAATAACCCCCTCCTTTGGCACCTTTGGCTTATACCATTCTTGAGCCCTGATGGACAGTCTGTCCCGAACGATGACTCCGCACTGAGCTACAAATTTCCTTGCGTGGTTAGCGGGAGCAATCGGTTTTCCTTTTTCATTGATCTCCTCGATGTGGTACTTCTGTTTCCCTTGGAGCTTTTTGGTCCCGGTCCGTGGCCCGCCTCGTTTCACCGCTGCTTTTTTGCTTGGTCCCGGTTCATGGCCCGCCGACGGCTAAACACAAGAAAAAGTGATAGTTAATATATGTATACACACAAATCTTTTCAACGGAGACAAAAACCTGAGGGCATATATCTACCTCGGCGGCCGACTTTCCAACAGTAGAGTCGGTGAACTGTCGGTGAGCTGAACTGTCGGTGACGTCTATTCCGTCACCGGACTCGTTCAGAAATTGCCCGGTGAAATCGTCTACGTGTTCCTCTTCTTGTTCATGGTTTCTGCCGGGGTCCAATTCATCACCTTCGCGAATGATGCCGAACATGTCCTCTTCTTCTTGAAGATTTCTACGGGTGTCCATAGTTTCTGCAAGAGATTTAAATCCATTTAAATAATTTTAATAACTCAACATCTAAATAACTTTAATAACTTCATAATTGTAAAGCAAAAATATATTCTAAACACAAAATGATTTTCATGAATATATATTCTATATAAGAAAAGAATTAAATGTAAAATCTATTCTAAAGCAAAAATTGTAAAACACAATATATATTTCATTGCATTTTCTCTTTTCATTTCCAATAGTTGTAATATCAAAAAATGTATTCATTGATTTTCATTGATTTTCATTGCATTGTAAAATCTATTCTAAAATCTATTCTAAAGCAAAAAATGTAAAACACAATATATATTTCATTGCATTTTCTCTTTTCATTGCATTTTCTCTTTTCTCTTTTGCATTTTATGAATATTTCAAAATATTAATTTTCAAAATTATTCAAAACATGCCCACAACTGGTTTAACACAAAGATAATAATTTTACAAATTTTTAGAAATTTGTTTGACTTCATTTGGACATTTAAATCAAAAGATATGAATAAAATGGAAAATCAGAAAAAAAAATTGACTTGTGACGTCAGCTATGACATCACTGCAACATGAACTGTTTCATCGAGAAATCCGGCCGAAATCCTGGTAAGGGCGAGGGATTGCGGCACGGTGGCGTCGTGAGGGACGGAGGAGGACTCACCCTCGGCAATGGCTGGGCGGAGCTCTGGTAAGGGCGAGGAAGAACGGCGGGACGGCGAGGGCGGCAGCTCCGGAGGCGCGGGGAGGAATGGCCGGAGGCGCTGGGACGGCGAGGGCGCAGCAGTGCGCAGCGGCGTCGGGATGGCCGGAGGCGCGGGGACGGCGAGGAAGGAGGCGGCGGCGCTCGAGGTGAATTTTGGCAGCCTGACGGCGTCGTTCTGATTTGGCTCCGGGTTGAGGCACCACCCGTGGCTAAGTGTTGCTTATATAGCAACACTCAACTGTCCCGGGTGGTGGCTCAGCCCGGGACAGATAGCACTAAACTGTCCCGGGTGGTGGCTTCACCCGGGACAGATAGCCAACCCAACTGTCCCGGGTGGTGGCTCAGCCCGGGATAGATAGCCACCCCATCTGTCCAGGGCTGAGCCACCACCCGGGATAGATGGGGTTTTTTCTTTTTCTTTTCCCTTTTTCTTTTCTTTTTCTGTTTTCTGTTTTCTGTTTTAAATAACTTTGGAATCGGAACAACTTTCAATATGAAAAGTGTTTGAATTTGACTAACTAATACAAAAACATTTTCTCTTTTCTATAACCATTATTTAAATTAGTTTAAAACTATTTTAAATGTGAATTTGTATAACTTTTGCAAACTTTGGAATTTGGAACAACTTTCAATATGAAAAGTGTTTGAATTTGACTAACTAATACAAAAACATTTTCTCTTTTCTATAACCATTATTTAAATTAGTTTAAAACTATTTTAAATGTGAATTTGTATAACTTTTGCAAACTTTGGAATTTGAAACAACTTTCAATATGAAAAGTGTTTGAATTTGACTAACTAATACAAAAACATTTTCTCTTTTCTATAACCATTATTTAAATTAGTTTAAAACTATTTTAAATGTGAATTTGTATAACTTTTGCAAACTTTAACTTCCAAACCGGGACTAAAGAAGCACACGGATCGTGTGTTTCTTTCAAGCAATTGTAAGCCGTTGGATCAGGGGTGTGTTTCTTTTGATTGCTTCTGAGCTGTTCGATTAACGCTTTCAGTTTCAAACCGGGACTAAAGAAGCACAGAGATCGTGTGTTTCTTTGAAACACTTGTTAGCCGTTGGATCAGGGGTGTGCTTCTTTTGAGCACTTGAGAGCTGTTGGATCAACACTACCAGTACCACTGGTTGAGCCCGTGACCCTATATATAGCCCCCTCTCAGACGAGGCGAGCACTCAGTGTTTCCTCCTTCTAGTGCCTAGCCGGGTGGTGTGTGGTATACAAATCACTCGGATTCCCTGCATACGCCCCACGGTGCATTTGATATGCAGGCACTCAGGAGCCACCGTGGGGCTGTATGCAGGTGAAATCGTGTGTTTTGTTCTTTCAAAATAATAGTTCAATTCATCTACTGAGGAATATATACAAATTACTCGGATTCCCTGCATACGCCCCACGGTGCATTTGATATGCAGGCACTCATCAAGAGCCACCGTGGGGCTGTATGCAGGTGAAATCGTGTGTTTTGTTCTATCAACGCCGACGAATCCATTTGATATGCAGGTAAAAATGGAGCATCTTCTTCATATCAAAAGTTTAATATATTAATTATTACATATCGCACCAACATCTCCATCACACAACACCGCCAGTTCTTCTGCGTCGGAACCATGGAGCATCTTCTTCAATCAACTTGATGATTGGGTCAATGTTCACTACGAAAGGCGGAATTTCATCAAGATTATTATAATCATCTGACATGTCTGTCTTGTCCTCCACTCCCACGATGTTTCTTTTTCCTGAAAGAACTATGTGACGCCTAGGCTCCTCCACTCCCTGGATGTTTCTTTTTTTGGGTCTGCTAGACATGTCTTTCACATAGAAAACCTGAGCCACATCATTGGCTAGCACGAATGGTTCATCTCTGTACGCAAGATTGTTTAGATCCACTGTTGTCATTCCATACATCTTGTCTACCTCAACCCCGCCTTTCAGATTGACCCATTTGCACCGAAACAAAGGGATCTTAAAAGAAGGTCCATAGTCAAGTTCCCATATCTCCTCTATGCAACCATAATATGTGTTCTTCTGCCCATTGTTGTTTGTTGCATCAATGCGAACACCACTGTTTTGGTTCGTGCTCTTTTTATCTTGGACACTCGTGTAAAATGTATTTCCATTTATCTCGTACCCTTGGAAAGTACATATAGTTGTAGATGGTGCCCTGGCCAACAAGTGTAACTCTTCATCAACCTTGTCTTTATTTTCAAGATGTGCTCGCAACCAACCGCCGAACGTGGCCATGTGTGTACGTACAATCCAGTTGTCAGACTTCCCCGCGTGACGAGAGCGTACAAAATTCTTGTGTTCATCGATATACGGGGCCACCAAGGTAGAACTTTGTAGAACTGTATAGTGTGCTTCAGTGAAAGAATGTCCATCCATACAAATTTTTGTTTTCTTTCCTAGTGTGCCTTTTCCACTAAGTCTACCCTCATGTCGTGATTGTGGAACACCTATCGGCTTAAGGTCATGAATAAAGTCAACACAGAACTCAATGACCTCCTCGTTACCGTAGCCGTTGGAGATGCTTCCTTCTGGCCTAGCACGGTTATGCACATATTTCTTTAAGACTGCCATGAACCTCTCAAATGGGAACATATTGTGCAGAAATACAGGACCGAGAACTTGAATCTCTTCGACTAGGTGAACCAGGAGATGCGTCATAACATCGAAGAAGGATGGAGGGAACACCAACTCAAAACTGACAAGACACTGGACCACATCATTTTGCAACCCTGGTAGAATCGCCGGATCGATTACCTTTCGAGATATTGCATTGAGGAATGCACAAAGCTTCACAATGGGTACTCTAACATTTTCCGGTAGTAGCCCCCTCAGTGCAATCGGAAGCAATTGCGTCATAATCACGTGGCAATCATGAGACTTTAGGTTCTGAAATTTTTGGAGTCTCACATTTACTATCCTCTTTATATTCGACGAGAACCCAGCCGTGACCTTGATACTGCTCAGGCATTCAAAGAATATTACTTTCTCTTGTTTGGTAAGAGCGTAGCTGGCAGGACCTTCGTAGTGTTCGGGACTTAGGCCGTCTCGTTCTTTCACACGTTTCTGGTCCTCCCGTGCTTCCTCTGTATCTTTTTTCTTCCCGTACACGCCCAAGAAGCCTAGCAGGTTCACGCAAACATTCTTCGTCACGTGCATCACGTCGATAGCAGATCTAACCTCTAGGACCTTCCAATATGGAAGCTCCCAAAATATAGATTTTTTCTTCCACATGGGTGCGTGCCCGTTAGCGTCTTTCGGAACCTGTTGACCTCCAGGACCCTTTCCAAAGATTACTTTTAGATCCTTGACCATATCAAATATTTCTTCACCAGTACGGTTGACAGGCCTCCTACTGTGATCAGCCTCACCTTTAAAATGCTTGCCTTTCTTGAAGGGGATCGTGTGCAGAAAACATCCTACCAACGATATCCTTAAACTAGCCAAGATCTACACTATGCAGATATAGAAGTACAGCGGAGATCGGAATACATACCCGCGTAGACCGAATAGCTGGGATTACGCTCCCGCACAAGCGTTGACGATGAAGACGCCGTAGCCGACCTCTAGGTCGCGGAGAACTCGGCGCGACGAAGATGACGAAGATGACCCCGAGGTCGGGTGGAGGAAGTAGGCCTCCGAGTACCGCTAGCGCAGCACCTCGCAGGGAGTCGCACACATACGGTGGAGACGACGGCCTCCGAAGCTCCAGTCCAGGACGAGCAGCGGAAGACTTGGACCGGAACACCAGCAGCGCGGCAGCGGGCTATGGTGGAAGAGATCCCCCTCCTCTACTCGGCGCGGCTCCGACAAGGGAACCACGAGATCGAGAGAGAAATTGGGAATTAATTGGTGAATTAAAAGGCCAGGGGTGCCCCTTCTTATATAGGCTCCCAGGGGGAGCCAACCTTGCCAGCCAGGCAATGTGGGACTATCCCCCATTGCCTGGTTCGGCTAAACCAGGTGCGCCGGCCCTAGGTGGGCCCCATTTGGCCCACCTAGGCCGGCCAAGCCTCCCCCACAAAATTCCCTTGAGGGTTTTCCCCCCCCATGGGCCTTCTTTCGACCAGAAGGCCCATTTAGGGAATTCAGCCTAAATAAATCCGAAAATAAATATATAAAATCATATTTGCATATTAATTACACTAATTAATATCAAACATAATATATATAATTTTTCCTAACTCCGAAAACTCTTTCGACGCTGCCCGATCTCCATCGGACCCCTCCCGGGACGCTCCCGGTGATCTCCTTCCTTTCCGGTTGTCTTGTCGAAACCCCTTAAGTGTGTTACCCTAGCGGTTCGATATAATATCAGGTATGATCAAGACTCCTCAATGATCAACGACTAACTCGTAGGCCTGGACCCCATGAATTAACCCCTGAGATATAACGAATGACTTTCATCTATCAAACCTGGACGTATAGTCTTAAACCCTTTGTCATGGCGATACTTAGCGTGTCCGAGTATCATTCTCAGATATCTCCATACCTAGCATGATCTCGTTACCGACATCGCTATCTTCTACTCGTCTATGATATTATGTCAGCTGGTGACCTAGTCACATGTTTGCAAACTCATTTGACATAATCTCACCGAGTGGGCCCTAGAGTATCTATCCGGCTATGCGGACTGACAAATCCCGCTGTTGACCCCTCGTCTCAACTACTCCTTTCCGATACCCAAAAGTATCACCGTTATTGTCATACTAAATAAGATACGACGTTTGGTGCGATCAAAGTATCTTCCAGAAATAATAATAAGAGTTGGTCTCACGGTCTTAAGGCGTAATGACTATGTCCTATAAATACTGGGTACGTCCATCACATCGTTACTCCTAACGATATGACTTCCATTGCCGACCGGCGCCATGCCCTATGATCGGAAAACCTCGATCATCAATCGCGCAACGAAACTAGTCTTAGTAGAGGCTACTAGGGACCTGGTTGTTTATCTACCACACCTGTATTAATGTTTTCGCTTAATACAGTTATAGCATGGTATAAAACATATAATGAACGATTGGAATATTGCCAATAAACTATGTTTATTAAGTGCCTCTAGGGCATATTCCCTTCAGTCTCCCACTTGCACTAGAGTAACACTTAATCTAGTTTACAACCTGGTAAAAGCTCAACACCCATAGCATCTTGGTGCTTGCTCGCCTCGTGGAAGAGGAATACAGTCAATAGACCTCACACATTGAGACCTATATGTGCTTTGCAACACTTCTATGTCACCTAGTTTGACATCAACCCGTATCTTACGATGACGGTGAAATATATCCCAGTGGATGGAGTGAAACTCGAGCATTCGCGCAGCATGCACCTTAAAAGTCTAAGAGATCTATTAAGGAGACCACCTACGCTCAGAAAACTACTCAGTCCAATCACACTTGCTACTTCTAAAGTCGCGATATATTTCTATACCTATGTAGATTGTGCGACAGTGCATTCATATGCGACTTCGCAAACTAACCATGTCTATCTTCAAAGTAAAGGACATCTCCTGTATGAGATTTCTAGTCGTATGGTTCAGTGCAATAACTTGCATCATCGTAACCGCTTTACGGCAAGTTGCCATTCCACTCTTACCCTTTACTAGAAAGCCTATCTTCAGTTCTCATAGACACTGAAGAATAAACTTAACGTTTGTTCATTGATCCACACAAGGATCACTCTAGAACCTGTTCTTCAACCAAGAACTCGGGTCACACCAAGTCGAGCTTTCAGCCTGATAGACTCTATGTGTGATACATAGAGAATGTCGAACATCATTTTCTATCACTAAAAAAGCCAAGATTAACTTAATCTTTTACCTAGTCATACACGCAAGAACCTCTTTCTTCGCTTGTCCTTTTCTGAAACACTTCAGAATCCTGACTTAGGAAATACTCCGACTTAATGTTATTAAGCCCCCTCTGATCTATACAATTATAAATCGGATGCCTAATACTCCTAACTTCATTTCACAGAAAATTTAATCACTTAAATAATCCTTTACACTCTACTAGAGGATCTGTGTCATTCAATATGTCGTTACATACAGAATCACAAATGACACCTAGCTCCCACTCAAATATGCCTTCCGCATATAAGATCAAGGAAAGCTACTTTGCTCCCACTTACTTCTTTGCAAATGTAGGTTTCTTCAACTATTTTGGACAACTCCAAAATCCTTTGATCACATTATCAAAGTGAAGATTCCAGCTCCGATATGCTTACTTCTGCCCATGAATGGACAACCGAAGTTTGCACGCATGTTTAGCATCCTCAGGATTACAAACCATTCTTAATTACACTATTAAGAACCATGGTTTTCTCATCCATCTATCAATTTCTCATTCGAAATTATAGTAATTGCTAAACAACTCAGAATAGATTTAGGCTTCGCCACTTGAGACAAACTCTCATGTGGTCTGTCGGAACTGTTTCACGACAAATCGAATCTGCTCAATGTCTACTCTCTCATAAAATTCCATATACTATTAACATCCTAGATGCCATCAAGAAGATCTCTCAAGTCAATACCTGGTAATCGTATATGGATTTTATTTCGGATCACAAATGACTCATAGCCATTTCTCGTACTTAGGTCCACCATCTCTTCTTCGTAGTTCGTAGGTCTATCATATTCCATTAATATGACCTCCATAACAAGATTGTCGTGATACATAGTGTGGAACACAACCTCGTATGCCTACGCTCTTAGTATGAGCTCAGAACATCATGATCTTGAATCATTAGCTTTTTCAAGCTGTGGGGCCTGACACCGAAAACACTTTCGATTGCGCCACTCTGATGTTTGGAGAAGAAGTTCACCAACTTCGTTTTGCTCTACTTTCTTTCTCACTTATACCCTCGGACAAGAAACTATTTCTTTCGCAAGGTATATCCCGGCAAAGATTTTGCCTATGTCGTGAGACATGTACCCAACTAACTCTTTAGGTAGAGTATACTACAAAGATTAATCCATTTTAGGTTCGATTACATCGAAACACTAAATTGCTGAAACGACAATCCAGGCTCAAAAGCCATGCCATCCTCGTATGGTATTGTCTCCATGGATTCAAATGGTTTCCCTATTTGCTAACGTGAGTGTTTACGTTTCTACCATATGACTCTAATGATTACAATAATTCGGTAAGAGATTCATTTACCACACACTATCCGATAGGGTGCGATTACGACGCCCTAACACACCATAACACTATGGTGTTCCATGCGACGTAATTTGTGGAACTCTTCTCACAAGTCTTCCAATGATGTGCCAACATTATAACTCAAATCTTCATTCCTCGATTTGCATCGCAGGAATTTGATTTTCTTGTTAAGTTTATTTCCTACTTCATTCTGAACTTCGTTTGATCGAATCAAAATTTCAGACTAACATTCCCCAGAGTGGATATCCATTTATCTACTCGGAATATTCATGAAGTCTATGAAATAAAGACTTCCACTACACGTTAAAGTACTTCATTGATTCACATACACCCATATGCATGATTCTCAACAAGCTATACTCAAAACATTCAGTGAAGTTCACGAAATAAAGGTCTCCACTACCCGTCAATTACTTCATTGAACCACATACATCTCCATGTATGACTATCAATAAGTTATATGCCCGTTTTCCGAAAACGGTGTCACAATTATTTTGCAAGTGTCAAAAGATCAAATCTTAGGACTTGTAGGTCCATCCAGTGTGGAGCTAATGCATATAACATTGACATGACTAAACGGTAGTGCCACACATATGTGGTGTCTTTATTAAGTTTGTATCCTTTGGCATTAATATTATGAATGTGGGAGCTTCTACCATCTAAATTCAAATCGGCATATGATCATTACTTCATAAATATAGGACACCAATTTGTCACTATCATGTATGAACAAGTGTCTCGCTAGAGGAGACACACTCTTAACGATCATACCAACACCCGATCATTAAGAATTTATTCAAATGGTAGATCTAGAGGGAGAGTGTCTATGGCCGTCACAACAACTTGACTGCCGTTATCAACACGCAATGTCGCCTCATCCTTTCAAGCTACTCAAGCAGTAAACCTGGTTTTTCACAAAACATGACTAGTTCAAGACTTAGTCACTACTGCGAGTACTTGCTTAGCTAAAACATTCATAACATGTATATCATATACACACCATCATCATTGATGACTTCCGGCGATCTGTTTCATCTTCTTGATACTTCCACCGTAATCAAGAACCATGAAGGTGAACGATTCCCCTTGCATGACATAGTCTATGACAGAGGATTTGCACTTGGCAACGATGTCTGTCATCCAGTGATTGAGCTGAGCGAGGCGTCTCAATGTTCATTAATCATGAACATACGTCATTAAGTATGACCGCCACGTGCTCCCTCAATGTGTGTATTCTCTTCCATCTTGGTTGAGAAGACAATCAGTCAACGTACTGATAAACTTCATCAACCCAACGTTTGGGGTACCCCGAGTTCAGCGACCATGTCATATGTTCGCGATCTAAAAACTCGTACCCACCGTTGGTTCTCTATGGCAGAGATCATAGCATACACTGGACTATGATGATATCATCCGCACAAAATCCGATAATCCAAATTATCTTTTGTTAGCGGAATCTACAGGTTTATCTCCTAGCGGGTATTGTAACACAAAGAGCTAATGGTTTAAACAAGGAGTATCCTCAAGCTAAACTATAAAACTATGAAGTTTGGACCCAACCTTTTAAGTTTCTCAATCGCAGGAATGCGCCTAATTTGAAAAGATGCTATCACAATGGTTAATATCTACAAAGGTTTGCAAAACAGACTCTGTTCATTATATTCTGAGTTCTAGTATTTTAGAAAATAACTATCCGAACTCCCACTCAAACGAACATCCCTCCTGGTCGTTTAAGCGATTACACGACCCCCATCCATTGCACCACCCCTCATCATCAGAGCCGGCGGCACAACTTCAAGAGTAGACAAAATCGTCCGCCACACCAATTTTGTGACTCGTGCTCGACCTTTCGGTCTTCCTGTTCCGAGGCCATATTTCTGAATATGCTAGGCTCGCCACCAAAGACCTCCACGCTGACGCTTGTGCAACATGGCTTACACCCACTGTATGCGAACGACGAGATGTCTGACACCCGATCATCACGGCCTGCCTCATAACGTAGAACTTTCTTGGTGGTGCGCGTTGGAGGGAGAACACTAGTGGTATTTTGAAGGGATCATCTTATATAACCACCGCCGCGTAACTAATATATACTATATATATAATCACACAATATAAGATGCACACAATACATCAAATGTAATGCAATGTGATATAGTCCATTGCGCCATGGTCTTCTTGGCGCCCGCAGTTTATAAACAATTTAATAAACCTACCTTGACCATATCACATAGCCCCTGCAAAATAAAGTTAGACGCTTCTACTTTATCTTTTGCATATTTTACGTGGCTTGGGGCTGTCGTAAATAGAACCGCTTCATACCTACGAACCTTATGACCACAACAACAATCCAATAATTGCATGTTTAAGCATCCCTTTCGGGCCCTCCATTGAAAATGCAAAGCCAACTAAAGAGAGAGAAACAGGCACCCGCCAGCCACAGATACGGTACAAGCCGTATGTCAGTAGTGGAACCAGTCTCGCGTAAGCGTACGCGTAAAGTCGGTCCGGGCCGCTTCTTCAACTCGATGCCGCTGGAATCACAAGTGCACGCTAGAGGGTAGCAAATAGCAGGAACGGTGCCCCGTGCAGAACACGGGTTCTAACATCGTACAACTATATCTACGATAGATCGGCTCTGATACCACTGAAGGGGATCGTGTGCAGAAAACAAAAAATTTCCTACCAACGATATCCTTAAACTAGCCAAGATCTACACTATGCAGATATAGAAGTACGGCGGAGATCGGAATACATACCCGCGTAGACCGAATAGCTGGGATTACGCTCCCGCACAAGCGTTGACGATGAAGACGCCGTAGCCGACCTCTAGGTCGCGGAGAACTCGGCGCGACGAAGATGACGAAGATGACGAAGACTTCCCGCACAAGTGGAGGAAGTAGGCCTCCGAGTACCGCTAGCGCAGCACCTCGCAGGGAGTCGCACACATACGGTGGAGACGACGGCCTCCGAAGCTCCAGTCCAGGACGAGCAGCGGAAGACTTGGACCGGAACACCAGCAGCGCGGCAGCGGGCTATGGTGGAAGAGATCCCCCTCCTCTACTCGGCGCGGCTCCGACAAGGGAACCACGAGATCGAGAGAGAAATTGGGAATTAATTGGTGAATTAAAAGGCCAGGGGTGCCCCTTCTTATATAGGCTCCCAGGGGGAGCCAACCTTGCCAGCCAGGCAATGTGGGACTATCCCCCATTGCCTGGTTCGGCTAAACTAGGTGCGCCGGCCCTAGGTGGCCCCCATTTGGCCCACCTAGGCCGGCCAAGCCTCCCCCACAAAATTCCCTTGAGGGTTTTCCCCCCCATGGGCCTTCTTTCGACCAGAAGGCCCATTTAGGGAATTCAGCCTAAATAAATCCGAAAATAAATATATAAAATCATATTTGCATATTAATTACACTAATTAATATCAAACATAATATATATAATTTTTCCTAACTCCGAAAACTCTTTCGACGCTGCCCGATCTCCATCGGACCCCTCCCGGGACGCTCCCGGTGATCTCCTTCCTTTCCGGTTGTCTTGTCGAAACCCCTTAAGTGTGTTACCCTAGCGGTTCGATATAATATCAGGTATGATCAAGACTCCTCAATGATCAACGACTAACTCGTAGGCCTGGACCCCATGAATTAACTCCTGAGATATAACGAATGACTTTCATCTATCAAACCTGGACGTATAGTCTTAAACCCTTTGTCATGGCGATACTTAGCGTGTCCGAGTATCATTCTCAGATATCTCCATACCTAGCATGATCTCGTTACCGACATCGCTATCTTCTACTCGTCTATGATATTATGTCAGCTGGTGACCTAGTCACATGTTTGCAAACTCATTTGACATAATCTCACCGAGTGGGCCCTAGAGTATCTATCCGGCTATGCGGACTGACAAATCCCGCTGTTGACCCCTCGTCTCAACTACTCCTTTCCGATACCCAAAAGTATCACCGTTATTGTCATACTAAATAAGATACGACGTTTGGTGCGATCAAAGTATCTTCCAGAAATAATAATAAGAGTTGGTCTCACGGTCTTAAGGCGTAATGACTATGTCCTATAAATACTGGGTACGTCCATCACATCGTTACTCCTAACGATATGACTTCCATTGCCGACCGGCGCCATGCCCTATGATCGGAAAACCTCGATCATCAATCGCGCAACGAAACTAGTCTTAGTAGAGGCTACTAGGGACCTGGTTGTTTATCTACCACACCTGTATTAATGTTTTCGCTTAATACAGTTATAGCATGGTATAAAACATATAATGAACGATTGGAATATTGCCAATAAACTATGTTTATTAAGTGCCTCTAGGGCATATTCCCTTCATTTCTTCCTTGCGGTATGCCTGATCGGAAGAAATCGACGATGCCCCAGATACACACACTTCTTACATTTATCCAAATATAAACATTCAGTCTCACCCAAACAGTGTGTGCATGCATTGTACCCCTTGGTCGACTGCCCTGAGAGGTTAGCAAGAGCAGGCCAATCGTTAATTGTTACAAAAAGCAGAGCTCGTAGGTCAAATTCCTCATGTTTGTGCTCATCCCACACCCGTACACCTTCTTCCCGCCACAACTGTAAAAGTTCTTCAAATAATGGCCTGAGGTACACATCAAGGTCGTCGCCGGGTTGCTTCGGGCCTTGGATGAGCAATGGCATCATAATGAACTTACGCTTCATGCACAACCAAGGAGGAAGGTTATAAATACATAGAGTCACAGGCCATGTGCTATGACTGCTGCTCTGCTCCCCAAACGGATTGAAACCGTCTGTACTTAGACCAAACCTTAAGTTCCTTGCGTCATCTTCAAATTCCGGGAACTCTCTCTCAATTTTTCTCCACTGCGACCCATCAGCGGGGTGTCTACACATCGCGTCTTTCTTACGGTCCTCTTTGTGCCATCGCAACAACTTGGCATGCTCTTTATTCGCGAACAGGCGTTTCAACCGTGGTATTATAGGAGCATACCACATCACCTTGGCAGGAACCCTCTTCCGGGGACGCTCACCCTCAACTTCACCAGGGTCATCTCGTCTGATCTTATACCGCAATGCAGTGCATACTGGACATGCATCCAAATTCTCATACTCACCGCGGTAGAGGATGCAGTCATTAGGGCAGGCATGTATCTTATGCACGTCTAATCCTAGAGGGCACACAACCTTCTTTGCTTCGTACGTGCTGTCGGGCAACTCGTTGACCTTTGGAAGCATCTTCCTAATTATCTGCAGCAACTTTCCAAATCCCTTGTCAGTCACACCACACTCTGCCTTCCACTGCAGTAATTCCAGTGTGGTACCCAGCTTTTTCTGACCATCTTCGCAACTTGGATACAACAATTTCTTGTGATCCTCTAACATCTGGTCGAACTTCAACCTCTCCTTTTCAGTTCCGCACTCTCTCTTTGCATCAGCAATGGCCCTACCAAGATCGTCAGTGGGCTCATCTGGTGCCTCTTCAGCTTCAGCTTCCCCCGTTGCAGAATCTCCGTACTCCGGGAACATAGGATAGTTGTCATAATCTTCCTCTTCTTCATTGTCTTCCGTCATAACACCTTTTTCTCCGTGCTTCGTCCAACAATTATAGCTGGGCATGAAACCATGCCGAATAAGATGACTTTGAAGGGTTCTCACGTTTGGGTGATCTGTCTTATTCTGACAGTTGACACATGGACAACACATGAAACCATTCGTACTGTGGGCCTGGGCTTTCTCTAGAAATTTCCTCAAACCTGTCATGTACTCGGCAGTGCGTCGGTCACCATACATCCATTGTCGGTCCATCTGCATTATATAATGACTACATCAATAACCATTACAGAACATCGACAAATAAACACTGAACATGCACGGTATCAATTAATTACAAATGAAATGAGAGAAAAATTAACCTTGATCGAAAAGAAGAATAAACTTCTTTAAGTGTACATCAAATCATTTCGTGAACTCTCTCGGGCATTTCATCAAACACCTTGCATGCATAAAGAAAAAACAGACTAGCACACACCCCCTCCTTCCATTTCAAAAAAAAAATGCCTCCAATGGTTTTGGGAGGGGGCTGCTGATCAGTATATATAGGCACCCACCCATTTGTCCCGGTTTCAGTCACAAACCGGGACAACAAGGAGGCCCATTTGTCCCGGTTTGTGACTGAAACCGGGACAAATGGGGGTTTTTTCTTTTTTTATTTTCTTTTTCTGTTTTCTGTTTTAAATAACTTTTGCAAACTTTGGATTTTGGAAAAACTATGAATATGAAAAGTGTTTGAATTTGACTAACTAATACAAAACCATTTTCTGTTTTCTGTTTTAAATAACTTTTACAAACTTTGGAATTTGAAAACACTTTTGCAAACTTTAGATATATTTCGGTCAATACAAGAGAACACGCGCACACAGAATTTTTGCGTAACGGAATACATAGATAGTCTACTCATCAACGACATTAAGATGATCATACTCAGTATTATAGCCGCGTAGACTATCCCACTTCCGTGCAATCTCGAAGCCAAGGCGAGCGTCTAAAGCAGCATATATGATTTGATCGTAGCTCAATGGAACGTTGCCCCATCCGAAAATTAGGTCTTCTTCTAACGTGTCTTCCTTGTCGTCGTCCGTGTTCTTCTTCTTCTTGTATTTCTTCTTCTTCTCAAGATTTGTCCCAATGACCGCATTAGAGAGAGCATATAGACTCGGAGTAAAATTGCCGGTAGGGTTTCGGCGATCCCTCTGCAGGTCGACCGCGGACCGAATAATTATTCCATAGTAGGCTAGCATCTTCATGTCATTATGGATTGCCACGCCGTAGAATTTCATTGTCTCATCACCTAAGAAATCCACGAGGACCTGTGGCACCCGATCAGCTTCGCAAATTTGGAAGACAAGAGTCTCGGTCGCCACCGAGAGTTGAAGGACGGCGGCGCGCTGCGGAGTATCCTTCCGTCGAGGGTCGGTGAACTCGCAATCGAGTCCAACGGCTTTGATCGGAGCGGCGTCGAGGAAGTATTTCTTCACGTCGCGGATCCACTTTTCTACGCGCCAGGCACGAAGGGTGACCCACACCTTGAACCGCATGCCTTCCTTCTTGTAGTAGTACAACTCGGACCGAGGCGGACGCGCGAGTGGCTCCATAGGACCGGAGAAAAGAGAGGAGAAATGGTGTGTGGAGGAGCCGGAGAGATGGTGTGTGGAGGAGCCGTACTGTGCATTTTATAGCGTCGGAGAGGTAGATGAATCGCCGGCCGGAGAGCAGAGCAATTAATCGCCGGAGGCAGAGGAATCGCCGGCGGCGCCGTACTTCCGTTCGTCTTCCGTGCGCGTCGAAAAAACGCGGCGATGGCTCGACTTCCGCGCGCGTAACTGAAACCATGCCCATTTGTCCCGGTTCGTGACTGGAACCGGGACAAATGGGTGTCGCCTGCGGGTGCTACCTCATTTGTCCCGGTTCCAGCCACGAACCGGGACAAATGAGTGTCGTCTGAACTGCCCGGCGCGTTTTATGCCCCATATGTCCCGGTTTGCAGTACGACCGGAACAAATGGGGTTTCCGAGTTTGGTCCTTTAGCCTGTTTTCTACTAGTGATATAGCAAGGCATATTAATTGTTTTAATTTATAGGAAAATCCAATTAATTCCCGATTTCTCTCTCGATCTCGTGGTTCCCAAGTCGGAGCCGCGCCGAGCTGAGAAAGAGGGTCTCTCTCCACCTAAGCCATACCGCAGAGCGCCGTTGCTCTGCGGGATTCCAGATAAGATCTACTCCTGCGATTTCAGCTGGATCTGAATGACCGGGAGTCGTCGCTAGGCTCCGTATGTTTGCGAGTGCTCGGAGGCTACTCTACTGAGGAGCTTGGGCGACGTCGTCTCGCCCCCTGCAGCCGCCACGCCACCCCCCTCTGCTGCCGGCGCACCAGGCCCCGGTGCTGGTGCTCTGCCCTCTTCCGCCCGACGCCCGTCGACGCAGATCATCATCGACACCCCGGCGTCATCGACTTCGACATCGCGGCAAGATCTTCGCGACCTCGAGGTCGGCTACGTACGACTTCATCGTCAACGCTTGTGCGGGAGCGTAATCCCCGCTATCGGTCTACATGGAGGTAATGTAACCCGTTCCGCCACCGTTATCGCATGTACTAGATAGATAGATCCTGGCTAGTTAGGGTTTCGTACGCTAGAAAAAGTATTGTTTTCTGCCCCGTAACCCCTTCAGCTTGAAGGCACAACCCGCGACTAGCTCAAATCCTTGCCCGAAGGAGCCTACGATTCTTGGGACCACTTCAAAGAAGACTTCATAAAATATTTCGACCCTCTCTGCGAAAGGTCGAAAACATTTGAGGAATTTAGAGCATGTCGGCAAAAGACAGATGAAAAGCTTAGGTCTTACATCAGAAGGTGGGCCTCCATCAGGAACTCCGTGGGGGCAATATCGGAAGACAGAGCAATGGACGCTTTCATTAATGGAGTCTACAGAAAAGACTTCCGAGAAGCACTCGGACGACAAAAACCAAAAAACATGGCAGAGCTAATGAAACTAGCAACCGAGTGGGCAAATGGCGAAGATGTGGTCCATAGCAAAGCTCCACACTCACCACATAGTCATCGTGATCGACGAGACAGCCGCGATCACCGAGACAACCGAGATCGACGAGACAAGGACGACAAACGATGACGACGCGATCACGACAGTAGGGGCAAAGGCAATGTCAAATTCATGGCCGCAGGATTCTCGAATTGTGATCACAATCGTCGAGAAGCCAGAAGCAGCTACAAGAACGACATGTCAGTCGATCGACATGACAACAGAAACCATGGTCGACGCGGAAACAACAGCAGACAAGATGGACAACAACGCTTAGATCCAAAACTAGAGAATCCGTGCAGATTATACTTATTCAAGGACCCAGAGACGGGAAGACTAATATCAAGTCATACAATCGAAAACTGTTGAGAATTCGAGCAGTTAGCCATCGAGTACGCAAAGAGGCATAGGAGCAACACATTCAAGCATATGGTGCCTACACCACAAGGTATAGCACTGCCACCACCACCATCATATGACCCTAACAGTCAAGCTGCAGGAGCTGTATATCGCACACACCAACAGTCGATGGACCAACACTACAGTCATCAGAGGCAAGCGTACATGATCCAGAAGGGGCGACCATCAAACAGGCAACAAAAACTGCACACCAGACATGTCAATAGGGTTAATTGGTTTTGTGCCATACCGAGCTGAGTTTTATCGGTTTGTGCCCTACCCGCGCTGTTTATCTGTTCTCTGCTCTGGTTTGCTCACATATCGCCCAAACGCTCGTCTCCCTCTGGTCAACCTCCTTTGACCCGCACATGGCCTGACTGGTGGGGTAGGCCTGGCACGGCTCGGCTCGTTTGTCGTCTCGGTTGGGATTTCCTGGGGTCGGCGCGTGGGGCCGGGGCACTAGTCTGACTGGTGGGGCCGGGGCACTAGTCTGACTGGTGGGGACGGCGCGTGGGGTAGGGCGTCAGGTCGGCGTGGGGTTGGCGCGTGGGGTCGGCGTAGATCTCTCACCGCCGACCACTTCCAACCTATCCTCCAGTCGACGATTCCGGCTACCATGGACGCCCTTCTATGGCACCTCCGCCAGGAGCGCCGCCGCTGCGTCAAGGCCGACGGAGCGTGCAAGCGCTCGAGCAGGCGGTGGACACTGTTGCGGCGGGAGACGGAGGAGTTTGATCTCCTCCACGGTCTCCTGCCAGCGCCTCCCGCGCCACAGTCACCTGACGTGGACGAGGAGACCTCGTCCGGCTCGTGGACCTTGTCGCCGTCGCCACGCAGCCCAGCCGAGGTCGTCGTGGACGAGGAAGGGTTCGAGATCTACGATCCTGCCGCCTTCGAGTCCTCTGTGACCCGCGAGGACTTCATCTCCGACGAGGTAGTCGAAACGGTCACTGAAGTCATCCAGGCGCGCTCCTTGGAGGAGGTCCAAGCGTACGCAAAGCGCCACCGCCGAGGGGTCAAGATCGAGCCGGACCGCCTCCACCGCGAGCAGGAGGCCGGCGGGAGCTCGAGCAAGGGCAAGACCATCATCGTCTATGTCGACGACGACTCCTCCGACGAGGAGTGAAGCACTCTGGCGACGGCGTGGCCGCACCCTGCGAGCTCCGGTGAGCTAATTTTGCTGCTTAGGGTTAGGGCCGCGTAGTGTACATAGATTTTGGAAGGTCGTATCTAATCTCTTGCGATCTCCGACGAGCACGCTATGAATGTAATCTCCCGCGAACGAAGAACTACATAAATTTTAAATATGCGGGTCCAATTTGCTCTGGTGAACACATTTTTCATCGAGTCCACCATTTTTGCTTAGAAATGAGGCGTTTACCCTATCTTTGGAGCTCATTTCAAACACATTTTCCAGCGAGTCCAGCATTTTTGCTTAGAAATGGGGCCGTTTAGCCTACCTTTGGATCTCATTCGCAACACTTACTTCAGCGAGTCCACCAACCTACCTTTGGAGCTCATTTGAAACACATTTTTCGGCGAGTCGACCATTTTTTCTTAGAAATGAGGCCGTTTACCCTACCTTTGGAGCTCATTTGAAACACATTTTTTGGCGAGTCGACCATTTGTGCTTAGAAATGAGGTCGTTTACCCTACCTTTGGAGCTCAATTTAAACAAATTTTTCAGCGAGTCCACCATCCTTCGTTTGGAACTCATTTCAAACACATTTTTCGGCGAGTCGACCATTTGTGCTTACAAATGAGGCCGTTACCCTACCTTTGGAGCTCTTTTGAAACACATTTTTCAGCGAGTCCACCACCCTTCGTTTGGAACTCATTTCAATCACATTTTTCGGCGAGTCGACCATTTGTGCTTAGAAATAAGGCCGTTTACCCTACCTTTGGAACTCTTTTGAAACACATTTTTCCGCGAGTCCACCACCCTTCCTTTGGAACTCATTTCAATCACATTTTTCGGCGAGTCGACCATTTGTGCTTAAAAATGAGGTCGTTTACCCTACCTTTGGAGCTCATTTGACGGTGGAGGTTTCCATTTTAGTTATTAGTTGCTTTATTAAGGGCAAGTGCCAATTAAGTTATTAGTTGTTGATCTATTTTAGTTGTTAATTGCTTTATTAAGGGCAATGGCCTTGTGCTTGACGTCTCAAATTGTGTGTGTAAATCCAATTCAGTTTGCAAATTTTCCGGCGAGTCCACCATTTTTGCTTAGAAATGAGGTCGTTTACCCTACATTTGGAGTTCATTTGAATCATATTTTTCAGCGAGTCCAAGCTCATCGCTATCCCCAATTGGTTTGACAAAATACCCATTTGGTTACGACGGGTAACAGCGGAAATCCGCATTTGGTGCGTCAAAATACCCATTTTGTGTCACTGAGGCAAATGGGGGTGGGCGAGCCAAAACCCCCGTTGGGTCCACTCGTCAGTGCGTGTACAGCCCTTTTTCTACGCGCGCGTCCAATCAGATCGCAGAACGAGCTTCTCGCGGATCGTCTGCAGATTACCTCTAGAGGAAATCGGACGGCTGCATATTTCTTCTAGAGAAATCGGACGGCTGCAGTTTGATCGACATTTGAAATGAGCTTCAAATATTCAAAAAATATCAAAAAAGGAAATTCTTGCGCACATAGTCGTCTTGCGTCATATACTAACGACTCAAGTTAAAAAACGTGGTCTACATACGTTCAAAAGGATAAGGGCATGGAGAACAGGTGATATCGCATAACTCAAAGTCTAAGGTTGGAGAGAAGTGATTTTGGAATTGCAACATGAAATTTTCAAAAACCTCACAAAAGCTTCGTTTTGGAGTGACTAAGAAGTATCCATGCTTAGTTTTTCATTTTCATGTTTAAAACTTGTTTAAATGTTGGTCAAACTTAGGTTTGACCGATTTTGAAATAACCATAATAAATTTAAAAATTATCGAAAAATTGAAAAACCGATGCACATAGTCTTAATATGTCATATACTAATGACTCATGTTGAAAAACATGGTCTAGATACATTCAAATGAGAAGGGCAAGAATCTCATGTGATATCGCATATCTCAAATATGGAAATGAGAATTGCAACATGATAATTTCAAGATACTCATGAAATTATCATTTAGGACTGACTAAGAATGGTCTAGGCCCAGTTCGCGCACAAATTTTACACAAATGTGCGTCTATTCACGCTCGGAGCACGTCCGGCACGCTCTGAGCGCGTCCAGAGTCTACACTTAAGGTGTTCGACAGAATTACAATAACATATATTCAAATGATTCAAGTTGATAAACAAGGTCTACACACGTTCAGATCACGTAACTGAAGGAGATATGCCCTAGAGGCAAATAAATAAGAAGTATTTATTGCATTATCTCATAAGTTTATAATAGGTTTATGTATTATGCTATAACTGTATTAATCGGAATTATTAATACACGTGTGATACATAGACAACCAGGTCCCTAGCAAGCCTCTATATGAGCTAGTCCATTGGGCAACAGTTGATCGAGATTCCCGATCAAGGACAATGACGTCAGTTGACAATGGGGTCATCTTGTTGATAGAATAAGGTGGTGGACATACGCAAAGTATTGCAATAAGATCGTATTACGATGTTTGTCATTTGCAATAGATAAGAGTATGATAGCTTATTCCTTAGACCGTGAGACCGTACTTATTGTTGCTTCGTAGGAGTGCTTTGAGAGCATCAAACGTTGTGTCTTATATAGCATGACAATAACGGTGTCCATCTTGGGTATTCTGAAAGAGCATCGAGACGTAAGGATCAAGAGCGGGATTTGTTCATTCTTGTAATGGAAAGATACTCTGGGCCCACTCGGTGATATTGCATCTATATAGCTGCGCAGCTTATGACTAGGTCATGGAGATGTAATATCGCGGACGAGTTAATAACCTTCGTCGGTAACGAGATGCAGCAAAGGCATCGGTGTGTCTACGATCATATCTCGGACAAGGTAGTATCGCAGAGACAAAGGGAATGAATATCATACTTATGGTTCAACGACGATATTCGTGGAATGCACAGGGGTCGTCATATATTTCCAGGTATCCCTGACGATCATTGGTGAGCGGAGTGTCTCGACCATGTCTGGAGTGTTCCCGAACCGTAGCGTAACAAACTTAAGGTCTTAGCGACGCTAGGAGATAGGTTCTGGAATTTTATAGGTTTTTATTGGAGAGAAAGAATTGATCCGGAAAGAGTTCCGGTGGTCCGGAAGGAGTTCCGGTGGTCCGGAAGGAGTTCCGGGGAGCTATGGAAGTGTTCCGAGAATGTCCGAAAGTTGTTCGGGTGGTTCCGAAATAGTTTCGGAGTCATGGGATATTGAATTATATATAAATATATTAATTATGAATTAATGGGATTTTTATATTAATTTAATATTAATTAAATGAAGGAAAAAGGGGGCTCCCACCTAAATGGGCCCTAAGAGGGCCCAAGAGGGGGAGCCGCACCAAGCAAGGAAGGGGGGGCTTGGGCCCCTAGTCCGAGTTGGACTAGGAGGGTGCGCCGGCCTCCCCCCCTCCTCCTTTTAGTCCCACATGGGGGAGCCAAGGGGGTTGGCACACCCCTTCCCCCTTTATATAGCAAGGCATATTAATTGATTTAATACACAGGAAATTCAGTTAATTCCCAATTTCTCTCTCGATACCGTGGTTCCCAAGTTGGAGCCGCGCCGAGCTGAGGAAGGGGGTCTCTCTCCACCTAAGCCATACCGCAGAGCGCCGTTGCTCTGCGGGATTCCAGATAAGATCTACTCCTGCGATTTCAGCTGGATCTGAATGACCGGGAGTTGTCGCTAGGCTCCGTATGTTTGCGAGTGCTCGGAGGCTACTCTATTGAGGAGCTTGGGCGACGTCGTCTCGCCCCCTGCAGCCGCCGCGCCACCCCCCTCTGCTGCCAGGCGCGCCAGCCCCGGTGCTGGCGCTCTGCCTTCTTCCGCCCGACGCCCGTCGACGCAGATCATCGTCGACACCCCGGCGTCATCGACTCCGACATCGCGGCAAGTTCTCCGCGACCTCGAGGTCGGCTACGTACGACTTCATCGTCGACGCTTGTGCGGGAGCGTCCCCGCTATCGGTCTACATGGAGGTAATGTAACCCGTTCCGCCACCGTTATCGCATGTACTAGATAGATAGATCCTGGCTAGTTAGGGTTTCGTTCGCTAGAAAATTATTGTTTTCTGCCCCGCAAACCCCTTCAGTGGTATCAGAGCCGATCTATGCGTAGTACTGCTGGTACGGTTAGAACTCATGTTGAATGAGGGCGTCTTTCTTATATTTGCTGCCCTCTAGCGTGCACTTGCGATGCCTTCGGTATTGAGTTGATGAAGCGGCCCGGACCGACTTTACGCGTACGCTTACGCGAGACTGGTTCCACTACTGTCATACGGCTTGCACCGTATCTGTGGCTGGCGGGTGTCAGTTTCTCTCTCTCTAGTCGGCCAAGCATTTTCAATGGAGGGCCCGAAAGGGATGCTTAAACATGCAATTATACGATTGACGTTGTGGTACAAAGTTCTTAGGTAGGGAAGCGATTCTCTTACGGATAAGCCTATTTGCCACGTAAAACTTGCAAAACTAAATAAAGCTAGAGGCGTCTAACTTTGTTTTGCAGAGGCGTTATTTCATGTGACATGGTTACGGTAAGTTTTGATATTACTCGTACTGTCGGAGGCAATGGAGGGCTCTGTAGACTCGGAGTCATGCCGGGGCGCCGGGGGCCAGGCACATGGCGCCATGAAGGTCCAGGCGCATCGACCATGTCACATCGCACTTCATTGCATCATTATTGTGTGCTGTTGTGTGTGCATCCTATTGATTGCTTATATGCTAGATATACAAACGGTAGCATCATAAATAGGATGATCCCTAACAAATACCAAAATTGTGTTCTCCCTCGTTGCGCACCACCAAGAAAGTTCTACGTTATGAGGCAGGCCGTGATGATCGGGTGTCACACATCTCGTCGTTCGCATACAGTGGGTGTAAGCCATGTTGCACGCGCAGGTCTTCGAGGTTTGATTGGCGAGCCTAGCATACTCAGAGGTATGGCCTCGGAACACGGGAAGATCGAAAGATCGAGCACGAGTCATAGAGTTGTTATGATCGACATGTTATGTCCACCTTTGAAGCTGTGCTGCCGGCCGTGATGATCGGGGGTAGTATGGTGGATGAGGGTCGTGTCATCGCCATTATTATTTTAGGGATAATAATCTTGGTGTGGTGTGTTTTTGATAATGAGATTATAGAACTAAAACTCACCAACATGTTATAAACTTAACCTTACCTCTTTTGCGATCACATCTGTAGACTACGCAACTATACTTCGGTTACTTCCTCAAGAGTCCGGATGCTACATTAGAAGCCGACGGATCCAACTTCATCAGATGGTACAGGGGTTTTAGAAACATTCTCGAACACAACAACATTCTATATGTTCTCGATGAACCGGTAGGAGAAGGACCAGGAGATTCTGCTAGCGAGGAGGAGGAAGATGATTTCCGTAAGCGTCGAGACATATTCATTGAAGTGGAGATCACCATGACCGTATGCCTGGCACCCGAGTTGAAAGAGATGTTTCGACGCAAGGAGCCAAGCGTCATGATGGATGCGATAAAGACGCACTTCGGGGATGAATTAAAGCGTGAGCAATTCAGGCAGCTTAGAATGTTCCAGACCATTCACATGGAGGAGCATACCTGTCTGAAGACACATTTGAAGAGATTGTATGACATCTACTTCCAGCTGACGATGGTCTTCGATTACTGGATGGCGGATTCTTGCGCCATTCGGACTGTCTTGATATCTCTACCTCCTAGCTATGCGAAGCATGTACGTAAGTACATTTTGAAAGCCGACGATATGAACTTCTACGTATTCATACGTGAGTTCCAGTCTCTGAAGGTTGATTCCATCGAAGGAGAGATCTTCGATGCTACAGGTATATATATTTGATATATGCAGAATTATGAATTCGCCCATGGTATACGATGAAATGTTTGATGATTGCTCTGTTTGTGAAATAGGTCCTGATTATCACGTATATGCGGCGCAGTTTGATATGACCTGGCGCTGAAGCTGGTAGTCAAGGAGTTGATGGCCTTTTGGTGTTCACGTCCTCAAGTTATCATAGTTATCATTAATAGTTTTTGATACGATCTTTTGTAATAGTGAGCGAGTATGTGTGTCTTGATTGTTGCAAGACAAAGTTATTCATGTAATAAGACAAGTTCAGTTGTTTTATGTTATGGAACAAGTCAGTTGTTTTATCCTATGAATAAAGTTTCCACATCTCAGTTACATTGATTGTATGATAAGTATTCATAATTGTAGATATGATGAAATATCTTGTCCCATGAACAAAGGTTCTATTGCTAGAATAAACATCGTCGAGTTTAGTCATAAAAGCAATGAAAGAAGTAATGGATGTCTTTGGTCCATTTAAGTATTTCGAGTGCTGAATTGATTAAGCTTGAAATCAAGTATTGGAGTTGCAATACTGAGGGAAATTAATTGAGTGTCATTTTCAATGATTAATTAATGGTGTTTATGGCTTGATCCGAATTCCTCCATGACTTTGGCAAATAGGAGCATTTGCCCGATGAATTGTGGAGTCTGAGATTAATTTGATAATGGATCAAATGGGGTTTTTCAGAAGAAAGATTAGTGAACATTGGATTCACAAAATTCGATCAAAGGACAGTATTTTGGATTATGTTTTCAACACAAGAGACTTGTGGAAATTTGCTTCACAGAATTATAATGTCATATATAGTGATATGTGGGGAATTATAATCATGTTCTATTTTAAATAGAGTGTGGCCTGTCAGAATCAGTCTTAGAATCTCCTAATACGTTCTAAACAATAGAGTCGACGTCCACTTTAGAAAATAGATATTTTTCTCAGCAAGAATTCGTAGGATCGACAGTTGTGTCGACATGTATATGATTATGCGATAATTCGGAATATACATGAGTGGTTCTTTGTAGATTGCTCGTATTAAATGAGAGTGTGTTCCAAAACCGAATAGAAACAAAGTTCAGTTTGTTGTCTATGTAATTCCGAGAAAAGATGACTTTTCGAATTATGGTTTATGGATTGAAATTAGAAGTTTGGAATAAAGTGTCAGACTTATGTTGGAAGATGTTCCAAAGAGTATATGTCTGCTAATGAAAATTTGGTGATTAAGAGTGAGGGAGACTAGAAAATAGTTTTCTGCTTGCAATCCTCTTCATAAAGATCACAATGTTTTCATGAAAGAAACTTCTGAATAAAGTGCGGATACATTTAATATTGCTGTCGGGTCACAGCACTGTATTAAGTATTTAAGATCTTGTTGACAGATCAAGGTGCACCTTATGACTACAAAGAAAGTTGAGAAAATATCAGAATACGAACAAAGGCTCTTCAGCCTGGAAATCCAAGTTACGTTTAAAAGGATTAAGAGAGTAATTGTTGCTGCAATTCTTATTAGAGGAATAAGATTGTTTAATCGTCATATAAGGTGTTATGTGATAAATGTAACTATAAGAAAGACGCGGTAGCATGTCTTGTCAAGAAATGTGTCTTGGACAAGATCAAATTTGTTGACTACATTTATGTAGACATGCTTGAAGTCTGAGTGATTTGTATTAATGTAATACTGCAGTTTGTATTAAATTCGAATTGATAGTAGATCAATGATTTTGGTTTAACCAAGATGTCGATTTAAGTGGGAGTCATAGTTAGTTCACTCAGGAGAAATATGTGAAGAACATATTTTTGAGTGGGAGCTTAGGAACTCAAATATGTTGGATAACATGTTTTTGAGTGGGAGCTCGGGTTGTCAAATATGTGGAGACATAGTTTGAGTGGGAGTCGAATTCATTTTGTGTAGTTAACACATTGAGAAACTGTACCAATAGAATAGGATGAAGTTGTGAAACTATTTGAAAGTCAGTGTCTATTTTGAAATAGAACGGGAATTTTAAATAGTTAGTCGAGTTGTTTTGGATTATATCTGAGGAGTCAGAATAGAATCAAAAGGATGGTCCTTTGGAATCCAATTGGTCATTAAGAGTGATGATGCGTGAAGGTAATGGTTGTATGGCATGTGGGTCTATTATGTAATATTAGACATCATACAGAAACCATATTATCTGCTCGATGAAATATAACCGATGTTCTTGGAATAAGAGCAGTTATGAAAGTAAATTTGGAATTTATTGGAAGTAGATGTGTATTAGTTAAGGGATTGACATTTGAATGTCAAGTTTTCTACATTGGTGCGAAAGTATGTAGACATCACGAGTTTGTAATTGTTACAAGGGGCTCGGCATGACTGAGTGTGTTTTTCAGGGCAGTTATCTGGTTAGTATAATCAGAGTAAGCGCTGGGAAGCGGTAGTCTCACTTAGTTGCGGTGTTTGCATATGTGTTGTTAAACAACATGGTGATATCAAGCAAGTTAATATCCGTGAATCGCAAAAGCATGTACAATCACGGATTGTGCAGTAACACTTTTCCACGAGCAAGCATTATCAAATGATTCTTATTTGATAAGGGATTCTGATAAAGTAAAATGCAGCTAGTTTATTTGTACTCTAGTGCAAGTGGGAGACTGAAGGAGATATGCCCTAGAGGCAAATAAATAAGAAGTATTTATTGCATTATCTCATAAGTTTATAATAGGTTTATGTATTATGCTATAACTGTATTAATCGGAATTATTAATACACGTGTGATACATAGACAACCAGGTCCCTAGCAAGCCTCTATATGAGCTAGTCCATTGGGCAACAGTTGATCGAGATTCCCGATCAAGGACAATGACGTCAGTTGACAATGGGGTCATCTTGTTGATAGAATAAGGTGGTGGACATACGCAAAGTATTGCAATAAGATCGTATTACGATGTTTGTCATTTGCAATAGATAAGAGTATGATAGCTTATTCCTTAGACCGTGAGACCGTACTTATTGTTGCTTCGTAGGAGTGCTTTGAGAGCATCAAACGTTGTGTCTTATATAGCATGACAATAACGGTGTCCATCTTGGGTATTCTGAAAGAGCATCGAGACGTAAGGATCAAGAGCGGGATTTGTTCATTCTTGTAATGGAAAGATACTCTGGGCCCACTCGGTGATATTGCATCTATATAGCTGCGCAGCTTATGACTAGGTCATGGAGATGTAATATCGCGGACGAGTTAATAACCTTCGTCGGTAACGAGATGCAGCAAAGGCATCGGTGTGTCTACGATCATATCTCGGACAAGGTAGTATCGCAGAGACAAAGGGAATGAATATCATACTTATGGTTCAACGACGATATTCGTGGAATGCACAGGGGTCGTCATATATTTCCAGGTATCCCTGACGATCATTGGTGAGCGGAGTGTCTCGACCATGTCTGGAGTGTTCCCGAACCGTAGCGTAACAAACTTAAGGTCTTAGCGACGCTAGGAGATAGGTTCTGGAATTTTATAGGTTTTTATTGGAGAGAAAGAATTGATCCGGAAAGAGTTCCGGTGGTCCGGAAGGAGTTCCGGGGAGCTATGGAAGTGTTCCGAGAATGTCCGAAAGTTGTTCGGGTGGTTCCGAAATAGTTTCGGAGTCATGGGATATTGAATTATATATAAATATATTAATTATGAATTAATGGGATTTTTATATTAATTTAATATTAATTAAATGAAGGAAAAAGGGGGCTCCCACCTAAATGGGCCCTAAGAGGGCCCAAGAGGGGGAGCCGCACCAAGCAAGGAAGGGGGGGCTTGGGCCCCTAGTCCGAGTTGGACTAGGAGGGTGCGCCGGCCTCCCCCCCCTCCTCCTTTTAGTCCCACATGGGGGAGCCAAGGGGGTTGGCACACCCCTTCCCCCTTTATATAGCAAGGCATATTAATTGATTTAATACACAGGAAATTCAGTTAATTCCCAATTTCTCTCTCGATCCCGTGGTTCCCAAGTTGGAGCCGCGCCGAGCTGAGGAAGGGGGTCTCTCTCCACCTAAGCCATACCGCAGAGCGCCGTTGCTCTGCGGGATTCCAGATAAGATCTACTCCTGCGATTTCAGCTGGATCTGAATGACCGGGAGTTGTCGCTAGGCTCCGTATGTTTGCGAGTGCTCGGAGGCTACTCTATTGAGGAGCTTGGGCGACGTCGTCTCGCCCCCTGCAGCCGCCGCGCCACCCCCTCTGCTGCCAGGCGCGCCAGCCCCGGTGCTGGCGCTCTGCCTTCTTCCGCCCGACGCCCGTCGACGCAGATCATCGTCGACACCCCGGCGTCATCGACTCCGACATCGCGGCAAGTTCTCCGCGACCTCGAGGTCGGCTACGTACGACTTCATCGTCAACGCTTGTGCGGGAGCGTAATCCCCGCTATCGGTCTACATGGAGGTAATGTAACCCGTTCCGCCACCGTTATCGCATGTACTAGATAGATAGATCCTGGCTAGTTAGAGTTTCGTTCGCTAGAAAATTATTGTTTTCTGCCCCGCAAACCCCTTCAGTAACTACACAGAGCGTGCAAGTTCACGTCCAATTCGTGTATAATACCCTTGTTGTGTTGACACGGCAGTTCGTGTCCACTCGTCCTCGTCCGGAACGCGTCCAGAGTGCGCACTTAAGGTGTTCGACAGAAGTACAATAACTCAGTAACATTAAGTACAATTACGTTATATAGAAGAGAGGTTCATATTCGAATATCCCTAAGTTCATAATATATATGAAGATAACCCCAAGTTCATAATTCGATGAAAATAAAAAGGCTGATACATGAGTGTTCAAACAAACAGAGAGAGCTCCCTCTGTAGCAGCTGCTCTTTCTTGGCCCTGCAGGAACACCCTACTGGCCTCGCTTGGCCATCTCAACAGTGAGGAGCTCACTCTGTAGCAGCTGCTCTTTCTTGGCCTTCTCCACCTTCTTGTCGAGGTGCTGCTTCTCCAGCGTCATAGCTTGGTTTTCCAGGGCTAAAGCTTCATTCCGCGCCAGGTTGTTCTCCATCTGGAGGGCCAAAACCTTCTCATGAAGCTTTAGGTTGTTCTCAACCTAGACCTTCAGCTGGTCGGACAGCTTCTCAGCAAAATCCGAGGCCATGAGGAACTGCTCTCTAGCTTCCACCGTCTCGTCCATGTACTGATTAGCTTTCTTCAAGGCTGCAACTAGTCGTTCTTGTAAGTCCTCAATCGACTGCGTGAGGGAGGAGATCACCGACACCTCCTCCGGCGTGCGATCCGCCTCCGCTGCATTATCCCTGCTCACATAATCCGAATATATATGATGTTAACAAACCATGAGACCGGATGTAAACAACAGATGCAACCGTAAGGAACTAACAATCGGAATCAGACCACACCTACATCATGGTAGCGGAGCACTTGAGCGGTGATGCCATGGATGGTGAAGCCGCGACGGAGTACACGAATTTGGATGAGTGGCGGCGTCGGGAAGACTGGAATATGACGTACATACGGGAGGGGGTGTGCACCTCTATTTATGCGAGACTGGAGGATGAAGTACCCCACGAACTTGTTTCCCCACGCCCCACAACTGCATGTTTCCTAATTACTCGCTTCCCGTGCGTTTCCCACTTACGCGCTTCCTGGGGGCACGAGGCTGTGCTCTAAATTGTGCCGGTGTGCAGGAGGCCGGTACGCCCGCCTTAATGGCGACGCGTTTTTGCAGGCGACGAAGCGACGGGACGACGAGCCGTCTGCGGCACGCCTCGAAATTACGCCGGCGCCCAGGTTTTCCCGGCTTCCCAAGCGTCGGCGTGGCCGTATCTCGTCGCCGCCGCAATAACTCCGACGCGACGCATGCTCACCCACCAGCCGCTTCCCGCCCAGTGCCACCGCTTACCGCCTCCGTTTCCATCCCCTCCCCGCCTATATAACTCCTCCGCCGTGCCCGCAGCCTCCAAAGCCAACACCATGCCTCGCCGCCTCCAGACCACCTGGTCCACCCTCACTCGCGCCCACCCTTTGGGGCAGGAGGACCCGCCGCAGCAGGCGCCAGAGCTCCAGCCTATCGGCGATGTATTGCCCCTCGACTGGGCGGACGTCGACGTGGAGGACCAGGAGGAGGAGCCGCCACAGGAGCAGGAGCAGGAGCTGCCACTGTCGCTCTGGCCCGACCAGGCGGCCGCGGTCAACTCCATCGGCACCTTGGATGAGGCAGATGATGACTTTGCGGAGGCGGTTGCGGTTGATGCTTTGCGGAGGCGGTTGATGTCTATGCGGAGGCGGCGGACGCGGTTATTGACGCCAGGGAGGCGGTTGCTGACGCGGTGTATGACGACCTCAACGCCGTGGCGGCGGAGCGCGCGGCGAACCTGACCTTGATGGAGGCCGCCCAGCTGGCGGTTGTCTCCGACCTGCGCGCCAGGCGGAGAGCACGCTACGAGGCAGGCCAGGGCGACCTAGACGGAGTTTAGAGTAGGGCTAGTTAGTGTATATTAGGGCTAGTTAGGGTTCAAATTCGAAAACAGCCGACCATCGGTATTAAAATGGAGCCGCGGTATTACTAATTCATCCAACGGTCCATTTCGAAAACAGCCGACCAAATCCCAACCGAGCCGCACACAAGTCGAGCCGCGGAAATTCCAGCTGAGCCGCGGCAGGCCGACCCCACCAGTCAGACCAAGTGCGGGTAAAAGGACGTTGACCAGAGGGAACCGAGCGTTTGGGAAATATGCGAGCAAACCAGGGCACATAACAGAGAAACAGCGCGGGTAGGGCACAAACCGATAAAACTCAGCTCGGTATGGCACAGAACCAATTAACCCATGTCAATATGGCAGTCATGGCAACACCAGCTGTGACAGAATACCTTCACGGATCTGAAACAGCAATCACATTCAGTCGAGAGCACTACCCACCGTCTGTATATAGGCCAGGTCAATCCGCCCTGGTACTAGAAGCCCAGATAGGAAGTTACAACATGACTAAGGTCTTCATGGATGGAGGAAGTGGCATCAATATCATCTTCGCCGACACACTGCGCCGAATGAACAGGTCAGTCGACAATTTACCTCCATCGTCAAATACTTTTCATGGCATAGTTCCAGGCAAATCCATTGGCCAAAGGGCACGATACAGCTCGACGTCACATTCGGTGATGCAACGCACTTCCGAACCGAAACAATGGAATTCGAAGTTGTCGACTGGAGGTCACAGTACCATGCTATACTCGGACGACCGACGTTTGCCCGATTTATGGCAATACCACATTACACATATCTCCAATTGAAGATGCCAGGCCCAAAAGGAATAATTACGGTCAGGGGAAACTTTCAAAGGTTTGACGCTTGTGACTGTGACTTCAACAAGATCTCTGAAACATTCAGAGCAAAGCAAACGCTGGATGAGCTCTCGCTTCTCAGCGACACAACATACATGCCGGAGCATAAAAAGTAGGCCACAGGTAAAACATTCAACACCGCAGATGACACACAGACACACCAGGTCCATTCGACTGACTCGACAAAAACGGTCAAAGTGTCGACAAGCCTGCCTCCCGCATAGGAAGGCGCACTCGTCGAATTCCTCCGTGAAACTGGGATATGTTTGCATGGTCAGCGGATGACATGCCAGGCATACCCAGGGAATTCGCCGAGCACACCCTCCAGCTCAGTCCAGGAACTAGACCCGTCAAGCAAACGGTACGACGCTTATCAGGGCCTAAAAGAGAAGCCATCGAGAAGCATGTAGACAAGTTGCTCAACGCATATTTCATTCGAGACATAAACAAATCAGAATGGGTTGCCAACCTTGTGATAGTCGAGAAGAAGAAGACAACCGAAACAAGAATGTGCATCGACTTCACGGGGTTAAACAAGTGCTGCCCAAAGGACAACTTTCCGCTACCCCGTATCGATCAGATTGTCGACTCTACTGCGGGATGCGCCCGACTGTCATTCCTGGACGCATATCTAGATATCATCAGATAAGAATGAAGAAAGAATACCAAGAAAAGACAACCTTCACAACCCCATTCGGGGTATATTGTTACACCACAATGCCTTTCGGCCACAAAAACGCATGAGCTACTTACCAACGCATGATGCAAAACTGTTTAAAAACACAGGTTGACAAAAATGTGGAGGTCTACGTCGACGACATAGTGATCAAATCAAAAAAGGAGTGCACGCTACTTGTAGACATAAAGGAGACATTCGATAACCTCAGAAGCTATAGCATAAAACTGAACCCAGAAAAATGTACCTTTGGAGTCCCGGCAGGAGAACTCTTGGGGTACCTGGTCTCAGCAAGAGGAATTGAAGCAAATCCGGAGAAAATACAGGCCATACTAACCATGCAAAGGCTTACGAAGCTATATGAAGTACAACAGCTGACAGGAAGAGTGGCAACCCTCAGTCGGTTCATCAGCAAGCTAGGCGAAAAGGCACTACCGCTTTATCGACTGATGAAGAAAGCAGATAAATTCGAATGCACAGATGAGGCAGAAGCATCTTTCATAGACCTCAAACGAACACTCACTAAACCTCCCGTTCTAGCAGCACCAAAATAAAAGGAACCGCTATACCTCTATGTGGCAGCAACAAACAGGGTGGTCAGCACAGTACTTGTAGTCGAACGCATGGAAGAAGGAAAATCTCAGAGTATGCAAAGACCAGTCTACTACACCAGCGAAGTGTTATCCCTATCAAAGCAAAGATATCCACACTTCCAGAAACTAGCTTATGCAGTATTCATAACAACAAGAAAGCTGCATCACTACTTCACAGAGCACCCAATAACGGTGATCAGCAAATCAGCAATTGGAGACATACTTACCAATCCAGACGCAATAGGGCGGGTCGCCAAATGTCTTATCGAGATGGGGCCACTCGGAATAACATACGATCATCCAAAAGCCATCAAAGCTCAAGTGCTACCGGATTTCACCATAGAGTGGATCGAGTCACAACTACCAGGAACACCAGACATATCCAATTCATGGACAATGTATTTCGATGGATCCAAGAAAAACAAAGGAGTAGGAGCAGGGGTAGTACTAATATCCCCAAAAGGGGACAAGCTGAAGTACGTACTCCAAATGGATTTCCCAACACCATCCAGTAACGAAGCCAAATACGAAGGTCTAACACATGGCATACGAATGGCCAAGGCATTGGGATGCACTCGATTGATGATATATGGCGACTCAAACCTGGTGGTACAGCAAACAATGAAGGCTTGCGATGCAATAGAGGATAATATGATCGTGTATCGCGACTTATATAACACATTTGAAGGAGACTTTGATGGTTGCGAGTTACGGCATATTGGACGAGAAAGCAATAAGGAAGCAGACATACTAGCCAACATTGGGTCGTATAAAGCACAAGTTCCACCGAGTGTCTTTCTAGAACGCATCACGCACAGATTTATCCACAAGAAACGATCAACGGCAAATTCAAAAGAAGCTATGACAGGTGACACACCTAGCACACGGGACCCAGCAGTCGAAGTCCTCTTATGCCAAGGCGATCACGTGACTCCAGCCTGGACCGAGCCAATTCTAGCATATATGCTCCGAGAAGAGATACCAGACGATACAACAGAATCCAGAAGGATTACTCGAAGGGCAAAGGCATACACAATTATCAACGGTGAACTCTACAAGCGAAGCACTTCAGACGTTTTCCAAAGGTGCGTAGATTGCGAGGATGGCAAGACTATACTCCGTGACATTCATGCAGGAACTTGCGGACATCATGCAGGCAGTCGATCGCTGGTAGCTAAAGCCTTCAGAGCAGGATTCTACTAGCCCACTACGCTCAAAGACGCGGAAGATATCGTCAAAAGGTGCATCGGGTGCCAGAAATTTGCAACAAAGCCCCACGCACCAGCATCAGCACTCAAAACCATACCATTAACATGGCCGTTCGCCCAATGGGGGCTCGATATGGTAGGAACACTCAAAAATTCATCACCCAGAGGGCATACACACCTACTGGTCGCAGTCGACAAATTCATAAAGTGGATCGAAGCAATCCCGCTCGCAAGTTCAACAGCAACAACAACAGTCAAGTTCATAAAATCCATAGTATATCGCTTTGGTGTTCCAAACATCATCATCACAGACAACGACACAAACTTCACAGCGGAAGAATTCCAGACCTTCTGCAAAGAATGGGATATTACACTCAACTACGCATCAGTAGCACATCCGTAGTCTAATGGACAGGTCGAAAAAGCAAACGGCCTTCTATGTGCAGGCATCAAGAAAAGATTATTAGTTCCACTCAAAAGAGCCGCGGGTGCCTGGGTCGAGGAGTTGCCAGCAATGCTTTGGAGTCTTCGCACAACCCCGAATGCGTCGACACAATTCACTCCATTCTTTATGGTCTATGGAGCAGAGGCAGTACTACCACCAGAAATAAAGTTCGGTGCACCAAGAATAGAAGCCTACGAAGAAGAAGAAGCAAAAGTATCACAAGAAGGCGCTTTGGATATACTCGACGAAGCACGCGACACGGCTTTGGCTCGCACAGCTGTTTACCAACAGGACCTGAGAAACTATCACAGTCGACGTCTCCGACCAAGAGCTTTCATGGTAGGTGACTAAGTGTTGCGACTAAAACAGAAGAAACTCCACAAACTCACGTCACCATGGGAAGGGCCATTCATAGTCACTGAAGTCATCGAAGGAGGAGCCTATCGACTGAAGCACACACAAACGGGAGAGCTATCACACAACCCATGGAACATGGCGCACTTGCGTCGTTTTTATGCATAGGTCTCTCGACAAATCATTGTAAAAGTCGCGGTAGATTTCAGACGCGCTCTTTTCCTTACCAGGGTACCCACGGGAGCTGGAGGGTTTTTAATGAGGCGATCTACTGGACATATATTCTAAATAAACGATGTTTGCTATGATATCTTAGCCACACAAACCCACCCGATGGACTCGGAGGGTGGGTCATACTTAAAGTTCATAATTTCATAACCCATCCGACATACTCGGGGGCTGGGTCTTACTTAAGAGTTCACAATCACATACACCCACCCGGTAGGCTCGGGGGCTGGGTCTTACTTAAAGATCTTACTCGCAAACAACCACCCAGTAGACTCGGGGGCTGAAACTCGCTCGTATTACATAGTCACATAAACCTACTCGACGGGATCAAGAGTTCAAGGAGGACAAGAAAGCTAGCAAAGCTCGACCAAGTCATAAAAAACAGAAAACAAGCAAATGCATTATACTTTACGAAGGTCTTATATTACACCAAGGAGTTCAGTCGATTACAAAAGGAGCAGTCACTCGCGAGCTGCCATCTTGGCCTTGCCACCACGAGATTGACGCTCGGTGGACACAGCAGCCTGGCGACGCTCTCCGGTGCAAATACTGACCTTCGCAAGACGAGCAGCGGCATCCGAGATTCCCCGAAAGGACGAAGGTTTCCCGTTCAATTTCTTCGGGTAATCTGATAAAGAAGTCTCATATTCAGCCTCGACGCGGTTCGCCAGCAGCAGCTTCAGAGTAATTTCCGAGCCGTGGACTGTCAAATCACGTGCCCACTGAGTAAGGGTCGTCGTGCCAGGTCCAAGCACCTTGGAAAATTCCTTCGCAGTTGAAGGAGTGGCAATCCCGGGCAAAGCCTCTGCAAAAACGGCACTTAGTGTCTGAATAGACACGTCCAGAGAGCACCGAGTGCTATCTAGTTCTTCACGAGAACGAGCTTGATGATCATGAAGCTTCATCTCCAATTCAGCCACTCGATCTTTAAGAGAAATTTTGTCCTGTGCAAAGTAACATAGCATGTGAAGGTCGCGCAAAAGATAGCTCAAGGCTCAAAACAGGGGAAAAGAGTCCTACTCGCCAGGTGGCTTTATCAATTTGCGTTTAAAAATAGGAAAAAAAGGGATAGGGCCTTACGACTGATCTGCTTCTAGGAGGAGCGCAGGCGGGTCTTTTCTTCTTCCGCATGCACAAAGGCTTGGCCAACGGCGACCAAGCCGCTTACAACAGGCTACAAAGGGAACAGGAAATGTCCAATTGAGTTAGAGGAGAATAATGAACAAATGGAAAAAGACAAATACATGAAAGAGCAGAAAGATTTACATGATCAACCCAAGAAGAAGATGCGGAGGACAATGGCTCGACGACCTTAGCAGGAGGGCAAGAACGATCTTGTCTGACAAAGGAGATATTCGCATAATCAAACAACGGAACAACAAAAAGCACACAAAAGATAGTCGAAGCACGAAACTTACTTCTCTACATCGGCCTCGGCACAAGAAGCCGCAACAAACAAGGATGGGTCCGCACCATTGGGGTCAACATCACCAAGTCGGCGCAGTCGGCGACGCTTAGTCGCGGGTGCAATAACCCGGATCAATCGTCATCAGGCACAAAGGAGCCTCCTCAGCAGCCTTCGCCTCAGAGGCAATCGCGTCATGTGTAAGACGAGAGACTCCAACTGCATCAACCACAAAAGAAGGAGCCTTCTCTGCAGTTGAACCATGCTCGGGTAGCGGCGGCAGAGAAGTAACGACTGGTGATCCCTGAGCACAGCATAAAAAAAGCTAGTCAGTCAAGCGCATATGGAAGAAGACAATTGTAACCAAGAAGACAAATAAAAGGAGGAGCAAGCAACAAATCAAAAAATACCTCGGGAATAGGAGTCCCAAGGCCATAAGGGAACATAGAGAAGTCGAAAGTGAAGGGGTTCCGGTGCAGAAAACAATAAATTTTCTAGCGAATGAAACCCTAACTTGCCAGGATCTATCTATCTAGTTCATGCGATAACGGTGGCGGAACGGGTTACATTACCTCCGTGTAGACCGTTAGCGGGGATTACGCTCCCGCACAAGCGTTGACGATGAAGTCGTGCGTAGCCGACCTCGAGGTCGCGGAGAACTTGCCGCGATGTCGTAGACGATGACGCCGGGGTGTCGACGATGACCTGCGTCGGGCGTCGGGCGGAAGATGGCGAGCGCCGGCGCCAGGGGGGTTGCACTGGCGGCAGAGGGGGGGATGCGGCGCGGCGGCTGCAGGGGCGAGACGACGTCGCCCAGGCTCCTCAAAAAGAGTTACCTCCGAGCACTCGCAAACATACGGAGCTTAACGACAACCCTCGGTCATTCAGATCCAGCTGAAATCGCAGGGGTAGATCTTATCTGGAATCCCGTAGGGCAACGGCGCCCGGCGGTATAGCTTAGGTGGAGAGAGGGGGCAAAACGGGCGGAGAAATAGCTCGGCCGGTGACGTGGGGCTACCTTGCGGGTAGCCCACGGTGAGGCTACTTGGGCCGCGCCAAGGATGGAAAGGCCCGCAGAAGGCCCACTCGGGGTATCTCATATCCTAGTCCAACTCGGTTAGGGCTTGTAACCTACCGTATCTGTACCAACCACCCGAGACCTGGCTGCATATAAAGCCAGGAGGGTTGCCCGTCCTAGAGGGGACGTTCAGAACCACAAACCCTAGCGAGATCGCAATCTCGCCATTGTAATCGCTACTCGCATCAATAACCAGACAAGCAGGAGTAGGGTGTTATCCTCCGGGAGCCTGAACCTGGGTAAACCTCGCTTGTCAGCCGTCGTGATCACCTCGCACTCTCCTCTCTCCCCATCAATCAACCCGGGGTGCACAACCCTGGGACTTGCCGAGTTAGCACCTCGTCAGCCGGCTTGCTACAAATTTAATTGTATTTTCCAATGAATTAATCCAATTAATATGCCTTGCTATATAAAGGGGGGAGGGGGTGTGCAAACTCCCTTGCTCCCCCATGTGGGACTAAAGGAGGAGAGGGGAGGGGGGTTTCGGCCGAACCCCCCATGGGCTTGTCCCTCTCCTAGTCTAACTCAGACTAGGGGGCCCAAGCCTCCCCTTCCTTAGGTGGTCCGGCTCCCCCTCTTGGGCCCTCTCAGGGCCCATGTAGGTGGGAGCCCCCCTTTTCTTCTTTATTTAATTAATATTAAATTAATATAATATATAATTAATTAATCATTAATATATTTAAATACTATTTAATATCCCGTGACTCCGAAACAATTTCGGAATCACCTGAACAACTTTCGGACATCCCTGGAACCATTCCAGACCTCCCTGGAACTCCTTCCGGACCACCGGAACTCTTTACGGATCATTTCTCTCTCTCCAACAAATTCCTATAATATTTCAGAACCTATCTCCTGGTGTCGTTAAGACCTTAAGTTTGTTACGCTACGGTTCGAGAACACTCCAGACATGGTCGAGACACTCCGCTCACCAATGACCGTCAGGGATACCTGGATGTATATGACGGCCCCTGTGCATTCCACGAATATCGTCGTTGAACCATGAATATGATATTCATTCCCTTTGTCTCTGCGATACTACCTTGTGAGATATGATCGTAGACACACTGATGTCTTTGTTGTATCTCGTTACCGACGAAGGTTATTAACTCGTCTGCGATATTACATCTCCATGACCTAGTCATAAGCTGCGCAGCTATATAGATGTAATCTCACCGAGTGGGCCCAGAGTATCTTTCCATTACAAGAATGGACAAATCCCGCTCTTGATCCTTACGTCTCGATGCTCTTTCGGAGTACCCAAGATGGACACCGTTATTGTCATGCTATATAAGACACAACGTTTGATGCTCTCAAAGCACCCCTACGAAGCATAAATAAGTACGGTCTCACGGTCTAAGGAATAAGCTATCATAATCTTATCTATTGCAAATGACAAACATCGTAATACGATCTTATTGCAATACTTTGCGTATGTCCATCATCTTATTCAACTAATAAGATGACCCCATTGTCAACCGACGTCATTGTCCTTGATCGGGAATCTCGATCAGCTGTTACCCAATGGACTAGCTCTTATAGAGGCTTACTAGGGACCTGGTTGTCTATGTATCACACGTGTATTAATAATTCCGATTAATACAGTTATAGCATAATACACAAACCTATTATAAACTTATGAGATAATGCAATAAATACTACTTATTTATTTGCCTCTAGGGCATATCTCCTTCAGTCTCCCACTTGCACTAGAGTACAAATAAACTAGCTGCATTTTACTTTATCAGAATCCCTTATCAAATAAGAATCATTTGATAATGCTTGGTTGTGGAAGAGTGTTACTGCACAATCCATGATTGTACATGCTTCTGCGATTCACTGATATCAACTTGCTTGATATCACCATGTTGTCAAACAACATATATGCGAATACCGTAACTAAGTGAGACTTCTGTTTCCCAGCGCTTACTCTGATTATACTAACTAGATAACTGCCCTGAAAAACACACTCAGTCATACAGAGCCCCTTGTAACAATTACAAACTCGCGATATCTACATACTCTCACACCAATGTAGAAAACTTGACATTCCAATGTCAATCCATTAACTAACGCACCTCTACTTCCAGTAAATTCTAAATTTACTTTTATAACTGCTCTTCTTCCAAAGAACATCGGTTATATTTCATCGAGCAGATAATATGGTTTCTGTATGATGTCTAATATTACATAATAGACCCACATGTCATACAACCATTACTTTCATGCATCATTACTCTTAATGATCAATTGGATTTCAAAGGACCATCCTTTTGATTCTATTCTTGAAGGGGTTACGGGGCAGAAAACAATAATTTTCTAGCGTACGAAACCCTAACTAGCCAGGATCTATCTATCTAGTACATGCGATAACGGTGGCGGAACGGGTTACATTACCTCCACGTAGACCGATAGCGGGGATTACGCTCCCGCACAAGCGTTGACGATGAAGTCGTACGTAGCCGACCTCGAGGTCGCGAAGATCTTGCCGCGATGTCGAAGTCGATGACGCCGGGGTGTCGACGATGATCTGCGTCGACGGGCGTCGGGCGGAAGAAGGCAGAGCGCCAGCACCGGGGCTGGCGCGCCGGCAGCAGAGGGGGGGAGGCGCGGCGGCTGCAGGAGGCGAGACGACGTCGCCCAAGCTCCTCAGTAGAGTAGCCTCCGAGCACTCGCAAACATACGGAGCCTAGCGACGACTCCCGGTCATTCAGATCTAGCTGAAATCGCAGGAGTAGATCTTATCTGGAATCCCGCAGAGCAACGGCGCTCTGCGGTATGGCTTAGGTGGAGAGAGACCTCCTTCCTCTGCTCGGCGCGGCTCCGACTTGGGAACCACGAGATCGAGAGAGAAATCGGGAATTAATTGGATTTTCCTATGAATTAAATCAATTAATATGCCTTGCTATATAAAGGGGGAAGGGGGTGTGTAAACCCCTTGGCTCCCCCATGTGGGACTAAAGGTTGGGGGGTTGGTGCGCCCCACCATGGGCCGGCCGAACCCCCATGGGGCCCACCCCCCCTTGTGGGGTGCGGCTCCCCCCCTCTTGGGCCCTCTTAGGGCCCATGTAGGTGGGAGCCCCCTTTTTCCTTTATTTAATTAATATTAAATTAATATAAAAATCCCATTAATTCATAATTAATATATTTATATATAATTCAATATCCCATGACTCCGAAACTATTTCGGAACCACCCGAACAACTTTCGGACATTCTCGGAACCATTCCATAGCTCACCGGAACTCCTTCCGGACCACCGGAACTCTTTCCGGATCATTTCTCTCTCTCCAATAAAAACCTATAAAATTCCAGAACCTATCTCCTAGCGTCGCTAAGACCTTAAGTTTGTTACGCTATGGTTCGGGAACACTCCAGACATGGTCGAGACACTCCGCTCACCAATGATCGTCAGGGATACCTGGAAATATATGACGACCCCTGTGCATTCCACGAATATCGTCGTTGAACCATAAGTATTATATTCATTCCCTTTGTCTCTGCGATACTACCTTGTCCGAGATATGATCGTAGACACACCGATGCCTTTGCTGTATCTCGTTACCGACTAAGGTTATTAACTCGTCTGCGATATTACATCTCCATGACCTAGTCATAAGCTGCGCAGCTATACAGATGCAATATCACCGAGTGGGCCCAGAGTATCTTTCCATTACAAGAATGAACAAATCCCGCTCTTGATCCTTACGTCTTGATGCTCTTTCGGAATACCCAAGATGGACACCGTTATTGTCATGCTATATAAGACACAACGTTTGATGCTCTCAAAGTACTCCTACGAAGCAACAATAAGCACGGTCTCACGGTCTAAGGAATAAGCTATCACACTCTTATCTATTGCAAATGACAAACATCGTAATACGATCTTATTGCAATACTTTGCGTATGTCCACCACCTTATTCTACTAACAAGATGACCCCATTGTCAACCGACGTCATTGTCCTTGATCGGGAATCTCGATCAACTGTTGCCCAATGGACTAGCTCATATAGAGGCTTGCTAGGGACCTGGTTGTCTATGTATCACACGTGTATTAATAATTCCGATTAATACAGTTATAGCATAATACACAAACCTATTATAAACTTATGAGATAATGCAATAAATACTACTTATTTATTTGCCTCTAGGGCATATCTCCTTCAGTCTCCCACTTGCACTAGAGTACAAATAAACTAGCTGCATTTTACTTTATCAGAATCCCTTATCAAATAAGAATCATTTGACAATGCTTGCTTGTGGAAAAGTGTGACTGCACAATCCATGATTGTACACGCTTTTGCGATTCACTCGCATCAACTTGCTTGATGTCATCACGTCGTCTAACAACATATATGCTAATACCGTAACTAAGTGAGACTTCTGCTTCCCAGCGCTTACTCTGATTATACTAACCAGATAACTGCTCTGAAAAACACACTCAGCCATACAGAGCCCCTTGTAACAATTACAAACTCGCGATATCCACATACTTTCACACCAATGTAGAAAACTTGACATTCAAATGTCAATCCCTTAACTAACGCACTTCTACTTCCAGTAAATTCCAAATTCACGTTCATAACTTCTCTTTGTTTCAAGAACATCGGTTATAATTCATCGAGCAGTTAATAAGGTTTCTGTATGATGTCTAATATTACATAATAGACTCACATGTCATACAACCATTACTTTCACGCATCATTACTCTTAATGATCGATTGGACTCCAAAAGACCATCCTTTTGATTCTATTCTGACTCCTCAGATATAATCCAAAACAACTCGACTAACTATTCAAAATTTCCGTTCTATTTCAAAATAGACACTAACTTTCAAATAGTTTCACAACTTCATCCTATTCTATTGGTACAGTTTCACAATGTGTTAACTACACAAGATGAATTCGACTCCCACTCAAACTATGTCTCCACATATTTGACAACACATGCTCCCACTCAAAAACGTGTTATCCACATATTTGAGTTCCTGAGCTCCCACTCAAAATATGTTCTTCACATATTTCACCTGAGTGAACTAACTATGACTCCCACTTAAATCGATATTTTGGTCAAACCAAAATCATTGATCTGCTATCAATTTGAATTTAATACAAACTACAGTATTACATTAATACAAATCCCTCAGACTTTAAGCATGTCTACACAAATGTAGTCAACAAATTTGATCTTGTCCAATACACATTTCTTGACAAGACATGCTACAGCGTCTTTCTTATAGTCACATTTTCATATAACTCTTTATATGACGATTATACAATCTTATTCCTCTAATAAGAATTGCAGCAACAATTACTCTCTTAATCCTTTTAAACGTAACTTGGATTTCCAGGCTGAAAAAGCCTTTGTTCGTATTCCAATATTTTCTCAACTTTCTTTGTATTCATAAAGTGCACCTTGATCTGTCAACAAGATCTGAAATACTTAATACAGTGCTGTGACCTGACAGCAATATTAAATATAACAACACTTTATTTAGAAGTTTCTTTCATGAAAATATTATGATCTTTATGAAGAGGATTGCAAGCAGAAAAAATTTTTCTAGTCTCCCTCACTCTTAATCACCAAATTTTCATTAGCAGATATATACTCTTTGGAACACCTTCCAACATAGGTCTGACACTTTATTCCAAACTTCCAATTCCAATCCATAAACCATAATTCGAAAAATTATATTTTCCTCGGAATTACGTAGACAACAAACTAAGTTTTGTTTCTATTTGGTTTTGGAATACACTCTCATCCAATGCGAGCAATCTACAAAGAAACACTCATGTATATTCCGAATTATCGCATAATCATATACATGTCGACACTACTGTCGATCCTACGAATTCTCGTTGAGAAAAATATCTATTTTCTAAAGTGGACATCGACTATAATGTTTCGAATATATTAGGAGATTCTAAGACAGATTTTGACAGACCACACTTTATTTAACATAGAGCATGATTATAATTACCCACATATCACCATATATGACATTATAATATTATTAAACGAATTTCCACAAGTCTTTTGTGTTGTAACCATAATTCAAAAATATTGTCCTTTGATCGAATTTTGTGAATACAATATTCACTAATCTTTCTTCTGAAAAACCCCATTTGATCTATTATCAAATTAATTTCAGACTCCATAATGTATCGGGCAAATACTCCTATTTACCAAAATCATAGAAGAATTCGGATCAAGCAAAACACCATTGATTAATCATTAAAAATGACTCTCAATCAATTTCCTCTAGTATTGCAACTTCAATACTGCATTTCAAACTTAATCAATTTTGGCACTCGAAATACTTAAATGGACCAAAAATTATCCATTACTTCTTTCACTGCCTTTATGACCAAATTCGATGGTGTTTGTTCTTTGGACACATAATTTTATCATTCCCGCTATAAATGTATATCATACGCATAATGTAATTGAGATGTGATGCAAATTACTCATAATATGAAACAACTGCTTTGCTTCATAACACAAAACAACTCATGTGTTCTATATGAATAATTATGTCTTGCAACATTCAAGACACCAAACTAGATCACACTCTCACTATTACAAAATGTCTTATCAAAAACTATTGATGATAACTAATATGATATCTCGAGGGCGTGAGCACTACTGGCCATGAACTTGCCATCACTTGTGCACTGTCACGTCACCCTTCGCCACACACTTGTGATAATCAGGGACTGTTTCACAAACAGAACAATTATCAAACACTTTTCATCATAGCGTCGAAGAACTCTTCTTCGATGAATCAACTTTTAGAGATTTGAACTTGTTCACGAACGTGAAGAAGCTCACCGTGTCTCTATAGCATATTCACGCACATGCTGTTCACAGCTAGGAGGTAAAGCACAATCTCTATTGCACTGGAGTTCACTATCTAGAAATCGTAGATATTCGTAAGCCTGAAGTAGATGTCACACAACTTCTTCAACTGAGTCTCTAGACAGGTATGCTCCCCATGTGAATGGTCCGGAACTTTCTAAGCTGTCTGAACTGCTCAAGACTCAATTCATCTTTGAAGTGAACTCTGATCGTATCAATCACGGCATATGGCTCCATGTGTTGAATACAACTTTCAACTCAGGTGCTAGGCATACGCTCATTACGACCTTCACTTCCATGAAAATATCATGATGCTTACGGAACTCATCATCTCGCTCCTTGCTATCAGAATCATCTGGTCTAACTCCTAACTAATGTTCTAGGACATATAGGATGTTTGTTGTGTTTGGAGAATGTTTCTAAAAACAATGTACCAGCTCATGAAGTTGGACCCGTCGGCTTCTAAGGTAGAATCCGAGCTCTTGAGGAAGCAACCGAAGCGTAGTTCCGTAGTCTCCAGATGTGATCGCAAAAGAGGTAAGATAAGTTTATAATATATAGATGAGTTTTAGTTCTATAATCTCATTATCTAAAACACACCCAACCAAGATTATTATCCCTAAAAATAATAATGGCGATTACACGACCCTCATCCACCACACTACCCCCGATCATCACGGCCGGCAGCACAGCTTCAAAGGTGGACATAACATGTCGATCACAACAACTCTGTGACTCGTGCTTGATCTTTCGATCTTCCCGTGTTCCGAGGCCATACCTCTAAGTATGCTAGGCTCGCCAATCAAACCTCGAAGACCCTGCGCGTGCAACATGGCTTACACCCACTTTATGCGAATGACGAGATGTGTGACACCCGATCATCACGGCCTGCCTCATAACGTAGAACTTTCTTGGTGGTGCGCAACGAGGGAGAACACAATTTTGGTATTGTTAGGGATCATCCTATTTATGATGCTACCGTTGTATATCTAGCATATAAGCAATCAATAGGATGCACACACAACAGCACACAATAATGATGCAATGAAGTGCGATGTGACATGGTCGATGCGCCTGGACCTTCATGCCGCCATGTGCCTGGCCCCCCGGCGCCCTGGCATGGCTCCGAGTCTACAGAGCCCTCCATTGCCTCCGACAGTACGAGTAATATCAAAACTTACCGTAACCATGTCACATGAAATAACGCCTCTGCAAAACAAAGTTAGACGCCTCTAGCTTTATTTAGTTTTGCAAGTTTTACGTGGCAAATAGGCTTATTCGTAAGAGAATCGCTTCCCTACCTACGAACTTTGTACCACAACGTCAATCGTATAATTGCATGTTTAAGCATCCCTTTCGGGCCCTCCATTGAAAATGCTTTGCCGACTAGAGAGAGAGAAACAGACACCCGCCAGCCACAGATACGGTGCAAGCCATATGTCAGTAGTGGAACCAGTCTCGCGTAACCGTACGCGTAAAGTCGGTCCGGGCCGCTTCATCAACTCAATACCGAAGGCATCGCAAGTGCACGCTAGAGGGTAGCAAATATAAGAAAGACGCCCTCATTCAACATGAGTTCTAACCGTACCAGCAGTACTACGCATAGATCGGCTCTGATACCACTGAAGGGGTTACGGGGCAGAAAACAATAATTTTCTAGCGTACGAAACCCTTACTAGCCAGGATCTATCTATCTAGTACATGCGATAACGGTGGCGGAACGGGTTACATTACCTCCATGTAGACCGATAGCGGGGATTACGCTCCCGCACAAGCGTTGACGATGAAGTCGTACGTAGCCGACCTCGAGGTCGCGAAGATCTTGCCGCGATGTCGAAGTCGATGACGCCGGGGTGTCGACGATGATCTGCGTCGACGGGCGTCGGGCGGAAGAAGGCAGAGTGCCAGCACCGGGGCTGGCGCGCCGGCAGCAGAGGGGGGGAGGCACGGCGGCTGCAGGAGGCGAGACGACGTCGCCCAAGCTCCTCAGTAGAGTAGCCTCCGAGCACTCGCAAACATACGGAGCCTAGCGACGACTCCCGGTCATTCAGATCCAGCTGAAATCGCAGGAGTAGATCTTATCTGGAATCCCGCAGAGCAACGGCGCTCTGCGGTATGGCTTAGGTGGAGAGAGACCTCCTTCCTCTGCTCGGCGCGGCTCCGACTTGGGAACCACGAGATCGAGAGAGAAATCGGGAATTAATTGGATTTTCCTATGAATTAAATCAATTAATATGCCTTGCTATATAAAGGGGGAAGGGGGTGTGCAAACCCCTTGGCTCCCCCATGTGGGACTAAAGGTTGGGGGGGTTGGTGCGCCCCACCATGGGCCGGCCGAACCCCCATGGGGCCCACCCCCCTTGTGGGGTGCGGCTCCCCCCTCTTGGGCCCTCTTAGGGCCCATGTAGGTGGGAGCCCCCTTTTTCCTTTATTTAATTAATATTAAATTAATATAAAAATCCCATTAATTCATAATTAATATATTTATATATAATTCAATATCCCATGACTCCGAAACTATTTCGGAACCACCCGAACAACTTTCGAACATTCTCGGAACCATTCCATAGCTCACCGGAACTCCTTCCGGACCACCGGAACTCTTTCCGGATCATTTCTCTCTCTCCAATAAAAACCTATAAAATTCCAGAACCTATCTCCTAGCGTCGCTAAGACCTTAAGTTTGTTACGCTACGGTTCGGGAACACTCCAGACATGGTCGAGACACTCCGCTCACCAATGATCGTCAGGGATACCTGGAAATATATGACGACCCCTGTGCATTCCACGAATATCGTCGTTGAACCATAAGTATGATATTCATTCCCTTTGTCTCTGCGATACTACCTTGTCCGAGATATGATCGTAGACACACCGATGCCTTTGCTGTATCTCGTTACCGACTAAGGTTATTAACTCGTCTGCGATATTACATCTCCATGACCTAGTCATAAGCTGCGCAGCTATACAGATGCAATATCACCGAGTGGGCCCAGAGTATCTTTCCATTACAAGAATGAACAAATCCCGCTCTTGATCCTTACGTCTTGATGCTCTTTCGGAATACCCAAGATGGACACCGTTATTGTCATGCTATATAAGACACAACGTTTGATGCTCTCAAAGTACTCCTACGAAGCAACAATAAGCACGGTCTCACGGTCTAAGGAATAAGCTATCACACTCTTATCTATTGCAAATGACAAACATCGTAATACGATCTTATTGCAATACTTTGCGTATGTCCACCACCTTATTCTACTAACAAGATGACCCCATTGTCAACCGACGTCATTGTCCTTGATCGGGAATCTCGATCAACTGTTTCCCAATGGACTAGCTCATATAGAGGTTTGCTAGGGACCTGGTTGTCTATGTATCACACGTGTATTAATAATTCCGATTAATACAGTTATACCATAATACACAAACCTATTATAAACTTATGAGATAATGCAATAAATACTACTTATTTATTTGCCTCTAGGGCATATCTCCTTCAATTCTGACTCCTCAGATATAATCCAAAACAACTCGACTAACTATTTAAAATTCCCGTTCTATTTCAAAATAGACACTAACTTTCAAATAGTTTCACAACTTCATCATTTTCATCTATTCTACCGGTACAGTTTCACAATGTTTAAAATACACAAGATGAATTCGGCTCCCACTCAAATTATGTCTCCACATATTTAACAACACGAGCTCCCACTCAAAAACATGTTATCCACATATTTGAGTTCCTAAGCTCCCACTCAAAAATATGTTCTTCACATATTTCACCTGAGTGAACTAACTATGACTCCCACTTAAATCGACATTTTGGTCAACCGCAAAATCATTGATCTACTATCAATTCGAATTTAATACAAACTAAAGTATTACGTTAATACAAATCCTTCAGACTTCAAGCATGTCTACACAAATGTAGTCAACAAATTTGATCTTGTCCAAGACACATTTCTTGACAAGACATGCTACCGCGTCTTTCTTATTGTCACATTTCTCATATAACACTTTATATGACGATTAAAAAATCTTATCCTCTAATAAGAATTGCAGCAACAATTACTCTCTTAATCCTTTCAAATGTAACTTGATTCCAGGTTCAAAAAACCTTTGTTCGTACTCTGATATTTTCTCAACTTTCTTTGTATTCATATAGTGCACCTTGATCTGTCAACAAGATCTGAAACACTTAATACAATGTTGTGACCTGACAACAATATTAGATATAACAGCACTTTATTTAGAAGTTTCTTTCATGAAAATATTATGATCTTTATGAAGAGGATTGCAAGCAGAAAACAATTTTCTAGTCTCCCTCACTCTTAATCACCAAATTTTCATTAGCAGACATATACTCTTTGGAACACCTTCCAACATAGGTCTGACACTTTATTTCAAGCTTCTAATTCCAATCCATAAACCATAATTCGAAAAATCATATTTTCCTCGGAATTACATAGACAAAAAACTAAGTTTTGTTTCTATTTGGTTTTTGGAATACACTCTCATCCAATGCGAGTAATCTACAATGAACTACTCATGTATATTCCGAATTATCGTATAATCACATACAAGTCGACACTACTGTCGATCCTACGAATTCTCGTTGAGGAAAATATCCATTTTCTAAAGTGGACATCGACTATAATGTCTCGAACATATTAGGAGATTCTAAGACAGATTCTGACAGACCACACTTTATATAAAATAGAGCATGATTATAATTCCCCACATATCACTATATATGACATTATAATATTGTGAAACAAATTTCCACACGTCTTTTGTGTTGAAACCATAATTCAAAAATATTGTCCTTTGATCGAATTTTGTGAATACAATATTCACTAATCTTTCTTCTGAAAAACCCCATTTGATCTATTATCAAATTAATTTCAGACTCCATAATTTATCGGGCAAATACTCTTATTTACCAAAATCATGGAAGAATTCGGATCATGCAATAGCACCATTGATTAATCATTAAAAATGACTCTCAATCAATTTCCTCTAGTATTGTAACTTCAATACTGCATTTCAAACTTAATCAATTTTGGCACTCGAAATACTCAAATGGACCAAAATTATCCATTACTTCTTTCATTGCCTTTATGACTAAATTCTATGGTGTTTGTTCTTTGGACACATAATTTTATCATTCCCGCTATTACAAATGTATATCATACGCATAATGTAATTGAGATGTGATGCAAATTACTCATAACATGAAACAACTGCTTTGTTTCATAACATAAAACAACTGATTTGTTCTATATGAATAATTATGTCTTGCAACATTCAAGACACCAAACTAGATCACACTCTCACTATTACAAAATGTCTTATCAAAAAACTATTGATGATAACTAATATGATATCTCGAGGGCGTGAGCACTACTGGCCATGAACTTGCCATCACTTGTGCACTGTCACGTCACCCTTCGCCGCATACTTGTGATAAACAGAACAAGTATTAAATATTTTTCACCAAGTATGAGAAGAATACATTTATATCTTCGTATATCAAATATACCCGTAGCGTCAAAGAACTCTTCTTTGATGGAATCAACTTTTAGAGATTTGAACTTGTTCACAAATGTGAAGAAGCTCATCAAGTCTCTACAGCATGTTCACGCACATGCTATTCACAGCTAAGAGGTAAAGCACAATCTCTATTGCACTGGAGTTCGCTATCTAGAAATCGTAGATATTCGTAAGCCTGAAGTAGATGTCACACAACTTCTTCAACTGAGTCTCCAGACAGGTATGCTCCCCATGTGAATGGTCCGGAACTTTCTAAGCTGTCTGAACTGCTCAATTCATCTTTGAAGTGACCTCTGATCGCATCAATCACGACATATGGCTCCATGTGTTGAAACAACTTTGAACTTAGGTGCTAGGCATACGCTCATGATGACCTTCACTTCCATGAAAATATCATGATGCTTACGGAACTCATCATCTTGCTCCTTGCTATCAGAATCATCTGGTCTAACTCCTAACTAATGTTCTAGGACATATAGGATGTTTGTTGTGTTTGGAGAATGTTTCTAAAAACAATGTACCAGCTCATGAAGTTGGACCCGTCGGCTTCTAAGGTAGAATCCGAGCTCTTGAGGAAGCAACCGAAGTGTAGTTCCGTAGTCTCCAGATGTGATCGCAAAAGAGGTAAGGTAAAGTTTATAATATGTAGGTGAGTTTTAGTTTTATAATCTCATTATCTAAAAAACACACCACACCAAGATTATTATCCCTAAAATAATAATAGTGATTACACGACCCTCATCCACCACACCACCCCCGATCATCACGGCCGGCAGCATAGCTTCAAAGGTGGACATAAAATGTCGATCACAACAACTCTGTGACTCGTGCTCGATCTTTCGATCTTCCCGTGTTCCGAGGCCATATTTCTGGATATGCTAGGCTCGCCAATCAAATCTCGAAGACCCTGCGCGTGCAACATGGCTTACACCCACTTTATGCGAACGACGAGATGTGTGACACCCGATCATCACGGCCTGCCTCATAACGTAGAACTTTCTTGGTGGTGCGCAACGAGGGAGAACACAATTTTGGTATTTGTTAGGGATCATCCTATTTATGATGCTACCATTGTATATCAAGCATATAAGCAATCAATAGGATGCACACATAACAGCACACAATAATGATCCAATGAAGTGCGATGTGACATGGTCGATGCGCCTGGACCTTCATGGCGCCATGTGCCTGGCCCCCGGCGCCCCGGCATGGCTCCGAGTCTACAGAGCCCTCCATTGCCTCCGACAGTACGAGTAATATCAAAACTTACCGTAACCATGTCACATAAAATAACGCCTCTGCAAAACAAAGTTAGACGCCTCTAGCTTTATTTAGTTTTGCAAGTTTTACGTGGCATATAGGCTTATTCGTAAAGAGAATCGCTTCCCTACCTACGAACTTTTTACCACAACGTCGATCGTATAATTGCATGTTTAAGCATCCCTTTCGGGCCCTCCATTGAAAATGCTTTGCCGACTAGAGAGAGAGAGAGACAGACACCCGCCAGCCAAAGATACGGTGCAAGCCGTATGTCAGTAGTGGAACCAGTCTCGCATAAGCGTACGCGTAAAGTCGGTCCGGGCCGCTTCATCAACTCAATACCGAAGGCATCGCAAGTGCACGCTTGAGGGTAGCAAATATAAGAAAGACGCCCTCATTCAACATGAGTTCTAACCGTACCAGCAGTACTACGCATAGATCGGCTCTGATACCACTGAAGGGGTTACGGTGCAGAAAACAATAATTTTTCTAGCGTATGAAACCCTAACTAGCCAGGATCTATCTATCTAGTACATGTGATAACGGTGGCGGAACGGGTTACATTACCTCCATGTAGACCGATAGCGGGGATTACGCTCCCACACAAGCGTTGACGATGAAGTCGTACGTAGCCGACCTCGAGGTCGCGCAGAACTTGCCGCGATGACGAAGACGATGACGCCGGGGTGTCGACGGTGATCTGCGTCGACGGGCGTCGGGCGGAAGAAGGCGGGGCGCCGGCACCAGGGGGGTGCGCCGGCGGCAGAGGGGGGAGGCGGCGCGGCAGCTGCAGGGGCGAGACGACGTCGCCCAGGCTCCACGAAAAGAGTCACCTCCGAGCACTCGCAAACATACGGAGCTTAGCGACAACCCCCGGTCATTCAGATCCAGCTGAAATCGGAGGGGAAGATCTTATCTGGAATCCCGCAGGGCAACGGTGCCCGGCGGTATAGCTTAGGTGGAGAGAGGGGGCAAAACGGGCGGAGAAACAGCTCGGCCGGCCTGCAATACAATTAATTGTATTTTCCAATGAATTAATCCAATTAATATGCCTTGCTATATAAAGGGGGAAGGGGGTGTGCAAACCCCCTGGCTCCTCCATGTGGGACTAAACAAATGAGGAGGGGGTGGTGCGCCCCCACCATGGGCTGGCCGAACCCCCCATGGGGCCCACCCCCTTTGGTGCTGCGGCTACCCCCTCTTGGGCCCTCTTAGGGCCCATGTAGGTGGGAGCCCCCTTTTCCTTTATTTAATTAATATTAAATTAATATAAAAATCCCATTAATTCATAATTAATATATTTATATATAATTCAATATCCCGTGACTCCGAAACAATTTCGGAACCACCCGAACAACTTTCGGACATTTCTGGAACTCTTCCAGACCTTCCCGGAACTCCTTTCGGACCACCGGAACTCTTTCCGGATCATTTCTCTCTCTCCAACAAAATCCTATATTATTCCAGAACCTATGTCCTGGTGTCGCTAAGACCTTAAGTTTGTTACGCTACGGTTCGAGAACACTCCAGACATGGTCGAGACACTCCGCTCCCCAATGACCGTCAGGGATACCTGGATGTATATGACGGCCCCTGTGCATTCTACGAATATCGTCGTTGAACCATGAATATGATATTCATTCCCTTTGTCTCTGTGATACTACCTTGTCTGAGATATGATCGTAGACACACCGATGTCTTTGTTGTATCTCGTTACCGACGAAGGTTATTAACTCGTCTGCGATATTACATCTCCATGACCTAGTCATAAGCTGCGCAGCTATATAGATGCAATATCACCGAGTGGGCCCAGAGTATCTTTCCATTACAAGAATGGACAAATCCCGCTCTTGATCCTTACGTCTCGATGCTCTTTCGGAGTACCCAAGATGGACACCGTTATTGTCATGCTATATAAGACACATTGTTTGATGCTCTCAAAGCACCCCTTCGAAGCATAAATAAGTACGGTCTCACGGTCTAAGGAATAAGCTATCATAATCTTATCTATTGCAAATGACAAACATCGTAATACGATCTTATTGCAATACTTTGCGTATGTCCATCATCTTATTCAACTAACAAGATGACCCCATTGTCAACCGATGTCATTGTCCTTGATCGGGAATCTCGATCAACTGTTGCCCAATGGACTAGTTCATATAGAGGCTTACTAGGGACCTGGTTGTCTATGTATCACACGTGTATTAATAATTCCGATTAATGCAGTTCTAGCATAATACACAAACCTATTATAAACTTATGAGATAATGCAATAAATACTACTTATTTATTTGCCTCTAGGGCATATCTCCTTCAGATCTAACGGCCAGGAGTGAAACCGAGAGAGGAGCTCACCGGTGGCGGCGCTAGGTCACCGGAGCGCGGCGGCGACGGCTCGGCATTCGCGTTCAACGCGCTCTAGGGGGTCTCGGGACGAGCAAACTATACCGGAGCGAGTAGGGTGGCGAGGCGGTGTCGATGGCGAGCTCGGAGACCTCGTCGCGTCTGCGTTCTTCGGCAATCCTTCGCCGAGTTGGAGATGGCGACGGATGGCGTCGGTCGTGGATGCGTAGCTCGACCTAGCGCGAAATAAAACACCGCACCAAGTTAGAAAGATGCACGAGGAAGAATAACGAAGGATGGAGTAGGTGGGAGAGCTCGGCGTGGTCGACGTCCACCGGAAAAGGAGCTCCTCGCCGGCGGCAATGGCGAGATGGCGAGGTCGCGCGTGGACGGCCTGGGGGCGCTCAGGGAGGGTGGTCTGGGGGAAAAGGGAGAGGGCGAGGTGGGTAACTTGAAGGGCTATACGGGAGCTTTCAACGCAGCTTTAATCGCGCAAATTTACAGGGGATCAATCGGCCGTTTTCGGCTCGGTCGTGGGCGTGGTTCCTGACCGGAGCTTGAAGAAGCCTTGCTCCTGGCAGGTGGGTCCCACTGTCAGATTTTTCTCTTTTTCTTTTCTGTTTTATTTATTTCTTTTATAACTTTTGATTTATAACTCCAAATGAGGTCAAACAAATTTCTAAAAATTTGTAAAATTATTATCTTTGTGTTAAACCAGTTGTAGGAATGTTTTGAACATTTTTGAAAAATAATATTTTGAAATATTGTTTAAATCCAAATTTGACACTTTATGTTAAATTTAAAACTAGGGTTTAATTAATTTTATTTTTGGCTAAAATAAATTCTATGAAATACCCATATTCAAAATGTTTGAATTTAAGTTATTTAAACTCATATTCCAATATTAAATAAATTTTAGCTTTAATAGATTTTTAAATATCACATTACAACAATTTGTAATAAAAAGAGAAAATGTAATGCAATCATTTTTAATTCAAATTATTTTATGCACCATTAAGTTTCATAACATGATAAATCATTTGAAAACTTAATAACAACTTTGGAAAAGATTTTAGATTTAATTCATTACTTATATAGAAAATATATTCATGAAAGTCATTTTATGTTTTGAAAATAAATGAAAATCATTTAAGCTAATTGAATATTTATTTGGGTTGTTAAGTAATTATAAAATCTATGAGGTTTTAAGTTATAAACTATAGACTTGTAATATCCAAACTATGATTTGAACTCAGGTGAATAATAATCTTCTGGCAAATAGACAATGTTTTCAATAGTTTAAATAACACTTGTAATTATTATTTTAATTTATTTACAGCTAAGTGGTTGAAATCAATTACTTATAAGTAAACTATTTACTTAAAATAAAATGGTTTGTACTTCATAAAACATTTGTCAAATTACATATAAAGGATTTTTGAAATACAATGGATAATGTAATGTTTAATTGGAAATAACTTTTGAATATAATGACACATTGGAAATTTTGAAATAATAGGCTTTTTCAAATTGGTTGAAGTCTTTTATAGTTAGTTTTCTTATGCATTTTAATATTTTATTTTAATCAAAACAAAAGTTTGAAATTTTAGTGATATTTTGAACATTTCAAAATGTTGGGATGTTACATTCAAATAGTTTCACAACTTCATCTTTCTCATCTATTCTAGTGGTACAATTTTACAATGTGTCATTTACATAAGATGAATTCGGCTCCCACTCAAATTATGTCTCCACATATTTGAGAACACACGCTCCCACTCAAAAACGTTTCATCCACATATTTGAGTTCCTGAGCTCCCACTCAAAAAATATGTCCTTTACATATTCCACCTGAGTAAACTAACTTTGACTCCCACTTAAATCGAAATTTTGGTCTAACCAAAATCATTGATCTATTATCAATTCGAATTCAATACAAAATACAGTATTACATTAATACAAATCCCTCAGACCTCAAGCATGTCTACATAAATGTAGTCAACAAATTTGATCTTGTCCAAGACACATTTCTTGACAAGACATACTACCGCGTCTTTCTTATAGTCACATTTTTCATATAACACTTTATATGACGATTAAACAATCTTATTCCTCTAATAAGAATTGCAGTAACAATTACTCTTTTAATCTTTTCAAATGTAACTTGGATTTCCAGGCTCAAAAAGCCTTTGTTCGTATTCTGATACCTTCTCAACTTTCTTTGTATTCATAAAGTGCACCTTGATCTGCCAACAAGATCTGAAACACTTAATACAGTGCTCTGACCTGACAGCAATATTAAATATAACAGTACTTTATTTAGAAGTTTCTTTCATGAAAATATTATGATCTTTATGAAGAGGATTGCAAGCAGAAAACAATTTTTTAGTCTCCCTCACTCTTAATCACCAAATTTTCATTATGAAAATATTATGATCTTTATGAAGAGGATTCCAATCCATAAACCATAATTCGAAAAATCATATTTTCCTCGGAATTACATAGACAACAAACTAAGTTTTGTTTCTATTTGGTTTTGTAATACACTCCCATCCAATGCGAGCAATCTACAAAGAACTATTCATGTATACTCCGAATTATCGTACAATCATATACATGTCGACACTACTGTCGATCCCACGAATTCTCGTTGAGAAAAATATCCATTTTCTAAAGTGGACATCGACTATAATGTTTCTAACATATTAGGAGATTCTAAGACGGATTCTGATAGACCACACTTTATTTAAAATAGAGCATGATTATAATTCTCCACATATCACCATATATGACATTATAATATTGTGAAACAAATTTCCACAAGTCTTTTGTGTTGAAACCATAAAAAATATTGTCCTTTGATCGAATCTTGTGAATACAATATTCACTAATCTTTCTTCTGAAAAACTCCATTTGATCTACTATCAAATTAATTTCAGACTCCATAATTTATCGGGCAAATACTCGTATTTACCAAAATCATAGAAGAATTCAGATCAAGCAAAACACCACTAATTAATCATTAAAAATGACACTCAATTAATTTCCTCTTGTATTGCAACTTCAATACTTGATCTCAAACTTAATCAATTCGGCACTCGAAATACTTAAATGGACCAAAATTATCCATTACTTCTTTCATTGCCTTTATAAATAAATTCGATGGTGTTTGTTCTTTGGACACATAATTTTATCATTCCCGCTATTATAAATGTATATCATACGCATAATGTAATTGAGATGTGATGCAAATTACTCATAACATGAAACAATTGCTTTGTTTGATAACATAAAACAACTGATTTGTTCTATATGAATAATTATGTCTTGCAACATTCAAGACACCAAACTAGATCACACTCTCACTATTACAAAATGTCTTATCAAAAACTATTGATGATAACTAATATGATATCTCGAGGGCGTGAGCACTACTGGCCATGAACTTGCCATCACTTGTGCACTGTCACGTCACCCATCGCCGCATACTTGTGATAATCAGGGACTGTTTCATAAACAGAACAAGTATCAAATACTTTTCATCAAGTATGTGAAGAATACATTCATATCTTCGTATATCAAATATACCCGTAGCGTCGAAGAACTCTTCTTCGGTGGAATCAACTTTTAGAGATTTGAACTTGTTCACAAATGTGAAGAAGCTCATCAAGTCTCTATAGCATGTTCACACACATGCTATACACAGCTAGGAGGTAAAGCATAATCTCTGTTGCACTGGAGTTCGCTATCTAGAAATCGTAGATATTCGTAAGCCTGAAGTAGATGTCACACAACTTCTTCAACTGAGTCTTCAGACAGGTATGCTCCCCATGTGAATGGTCCGGAACTTTCTAAGCTGTCTGAACTGCTCAAGACTCAATTCATCTTTGAAGTGACCTCTGATCGCATCAATCACGACATATGGCTCCATGTGTTGAAACAACTTTCAACTCAGGTGCTAGGCATACGCTCATGACGACCTTCACTTCCATGAAAATATCATGATGCTTACGGAACTCATCATCTTCCTCCTTGCTATCAGAATCATCTGGTCTAACTTCTAACTAATGTTCTAGGACATATAGGATGTTTGTTGTGTTTGGAGAATGTTTCTAAAACCCTTGTACCAACTGATGAAGTTGGACCCGTCGGCTTCCAAGGTGGAATCCGGGCTCTTGAGGAAGTAACCGAAGTGTAGTTCTGTAGTCTCCAGATGTGATCGCAAAAGAGGTAAGGTAAAGTTTATAATATATAGGTGAGTTTTAGTCCTATAATCTCATTAGCAAAAACACACCACACCAAGATTATTATCCCTAAAAATAATAATGGCGATAACACGACCCTCATCCACCACACTACCCCCGATCATCACGGCCGGCAACACAGCTTCAAAGGTGGACATAACATGTCGATCACAACAACTCTGTGACTCGTGCTCGATCTTTCGATCTTCCCGTGTTCCGAGGCCATATTTCTGAATATGCTAGGCTCGCCAATCAAACCTCGAAGACCCTGCGCTTGCAACATGGCTTACACTCACTGTATGCGAACGACGAGATGTGTGACACCCGATCATCACGGCCTGCCCCATAACGTAGAACTTTCTTGGTGGTGCGCAACGAGGGAGAACACAATTTTGGTATTTGTAAGGGATCATCCTATTCATGATGCTACCGTTGTATATCTGGCATATAAGCAATCAATAGGATGCACACACAACAGCACACAATAATGATGCAATGAAGTGCGATGTGACATGGTCGATGCGCCTGGACCTTCATGGCGCCATGTGCCTGGCCCCCGGCGCCCCGGCACAGCTCCGAGTCTACGGAACCCTCCAATGCCTCCGACAGTACGAGTAATATCAAAACTTACCGTAACCATGTCACATAAAATAACGCCTCTGCAAAACAAAATTAGACGCCTCTAGCTTTATTTGGTTTTGCAAGTTTTACGTGGCATATAGGCTTATTCGTAAGAGAATCGCTTCCCTACCTACGAACTTTGTACCACAACATCGATCGTATAATTGAATGTTTAAGCATCACTTTCGGGCCCTCCATTGAAAATGCTTTGCCGACTAGAGAGAGAGAAACAGACACCTGCCAGCCACAGATACGGTGCAAGCCGTATGTCAGTAGTGGAACCAGTCTCGCGTAAGCGTACGCGTAAAGTCGGTCCGTGCCGCTTCATCAACTCAATACCGAAGGCATCGCAAGTGCACACTAGAGGGTAGCAAATATAAGAAAGACGTCCACATGCAATCATGAGTTCTAACCGTACCAGCAGTACTACGCATAGATCGGCTTTGATACCACTGAAGGGGTTCCGGTGCAGAAAACAATAAATTTTCTAGCGAATGAAACCCTAACTTGCCAGGATCTATCTATCTAGTACATGCGATAACGGTGGCGGAACGGGTTACATTACCTCCATGTAGACCGATAGCGGGGATTACGCTCCCACACAAGCGTTGACGATGAAGTCGTGCGTAGCCGACCTCGAGGTCGTGGAGAACTTGCCGCGATGTCGTAGACGATGACGTCGGGGTGTCGACGATGACCTGCGTCGGGCGTCAGGCGGAAGATGGCGAGGCGCCGACGCCAGGGGGGTTGCGCCGGCGGCAGAGGGGGGGATGCGGCGCGGCGGCTGCAGGGGCGAGACGACGTCGCCCAGGCTCCTCAAAAAGAGTTACCTCCGAGCACTCGCAAACATACGGAGCTTAACGACAACCCCCGGTCATTCAGATCCAGCTGAAATCGCAGGGGTAGATCTTATCTGGAATCCCGCAGGGCAACGGCGCCCGACGGTATAGCTTAGGTGGAGAGAGGGGGCAAAACGGGCGGAGAAACAGCTCGGCCGGCTTACTACAAATTTAATTGTATTTTCCAGTGAATTAATCCAATTAATATGCCTTGCTATATAAAGGGGGGAGGGGGTGTGCAAACTCCTTGGCTCCCCCATGTGGGACTAAAGGAGGAGAGGGGAGGGGGGTTTCGGCCGAACCCCCCATGGGCTTGTCCCTCTCCTAGTCCAACTCGGACTAGGGGGGCCAAGCCTCCCCTTCCTTAGGTGGTGCGGCTCCCCCTCTTGGGGCCTCTCAGGGCCCATGTAGGTGGGAGCCCCCCTTTTCTTCTTTATTTAATTAATATTAAATTAATATAAAATATAATTAATTAATCATTTATATATTTAAATACTATTTAATATCCCGTGACTCCGAAACAATTTCGGAATCACCCGAACAACTTTCGGACATCCCTGGAACCATTCCAGACCTCCCCGGAACTCCTTCCGGACCACCGGAACTCTTTCTGGATCATTTCTCTCTCTCCAACAAATTCCTATAATATTCCAGAACCTATCTCCTGGTGTCGTTAAGACCTTAAGTTTGTTACGCTACGGTTCGAGAACACTCCAGACATGGTCGAGACACTCCGCTCACCAATGACCGTCAGGGATACCTGGATGTATATGACGGCCCCTGTGCATTCCACGAATATCGTCGTTGAACCATGAATATGATATTCATTCCCTTTGTCTCTGCGATACTACCTTGTCCGAGATATGATCGTAGACACACCGATGTCTTTGTTGTATCTCGTTACCGACGAAGGTTATTAACTCGTCTACGATATTACATCTCCATGACCTAGTCATAAGCTGCGCAGCTATATAGATGTAATCTCACCGAGTGGGCCCAGAGTATCTTTCCATTACAAGAATGGACAAATCCCGCTCTTGATCCTTACGTCTCGATGTTCTTTTGGAATACCCAAGATGGACACCGTTATTGCCATGCTATATAAGACACAACGTTTGATGCTCTCAAAGCACCCCTACGAAGCATCAATAAGTACGGTCTCACGGTCTAAGGAATAAGCTATCATAATCTTATCTATTGCAAATGACAAACATCGTAATACGATCTTATTGCAATACTTTGCGTATGTCCATCATCTTATTCAACTAATAAGATGACCCCATTGTCAACCGACGTCATTGTCCTTGATCGGGAATCTCGATCAACTGTTGCCCAATGGGACCTGGTTGTCTATGTATCACACGTGTATTAATAATTCCGATTAATACAGTTATAGCATAATACACAAACCTATTATAAACTTATGAGATAATGCAATAAATACTACTTATTTATTTGCCTCTAGGGCATATCTCCTTCAGAAAGAAGCAATATCGACAGGCGAGATTACAGTGATATATTTCACATAACCATAAAATTCATAGCCTGACAACTCAGCAGCACTCATACGAGTGGCATCAAGACATCCCTCATATCGCCATAAAGGGTGCGCTCGTTGTCGCAATGGCCAGACTCGGCGCCACACATACGTACTGACTAACTGGATCCCTGTGATGGCCTTGCACAGCTCTTGGACCCTAAGCATAAGTGACGAGGTTCTAGCTCGGCAAGTCCCAGGGTTGTACACCCCGGGTTGATTGATGGGGAGAGAGGAGAGTGCAAGGTGATCACGACGGCTGACAAGCGAGGTTTACCCAGGTTCAGGCTCCCGGAGGATAACACCCTACTCCTGCTTGTCTGGTTATTGATGCGAGTAGCGATTACAATGGCGAGATTGCGATCTCGCTAGGGTTTGTGGTTCTGAGCGTGTCCTCTAGGACGGGCAACCCTCCTGGCTTTATAGGCAGCCAGGTCTCGGGTGGTTGGTACAGATACGGTAGGTTACAAGCCCTAACCGAGTTGGACTAGGATATGAGATACCCCGAGTGGGCCTTCTGCGGGCCTTTCCATCCTTGGCGCGGCCCAGGTAGCCTCACCGTGGGCTACCCGCAAGGTAGCCCCACGTCAGTAGCCCCCGAGTGCTTGATCGAGTCTCAGAGTCGGACAAAGGACTCCTTCTTCCTGGACGCGCCATTGGATTGCTTGAATCTTGAGCCTGAACTCGAATTTCTTCAGTCGAACCAGACGCTCCCGATGGGAGTAATCTGTGCAGTCGAATTACTGTGACTTCTTCTTGTGATGCTTGCTTCTATTCAGCCTACTTTGGCTTACTTGTTGGATGGATTCGGCTGCTTGAGCTTACTGTGTTGCCACCCGAAAGGTTACTTCGGGTGCTCAGATCACTGGCTGATCTTACCTTGTTGATTTCAGCTACGAAGCTTACCACTCGAATGAATCTGTCGAGTTTCTTTGGTTGGTTTCGGAGCCGTTGGCTTGTTGACGTCATTGATGACGGTTTTCTTACACGCCTCTGCGCCCGATGGGACGTGACGTGGTGGGCCCCGCTGTCAGAGCTGACCGCGTCCACAGTTGTCACGTCCCCGAAGTGGGCGCGAAATTCGCGCGGTACGATGACGACACCTCGGTTCTCGTGCGTAGTGGAGGAAATTGGCGGCGACGATTGGTTTCTCCGTGCGACACGTGGACGGTCGGATGGTCTCGCTCGGAGCCCCCGCGTGATGGACGGTTGAGATGCCGATCCTCGAGGAATAAGTACTGCGCCCTGGCGTTTGGGATGTCATCTTCTCCAATCCATTCTTGCCTTTTCCTCTCCTCTTGCGCTCTGCCATTGCCGCCGCCGTCCCGAGCTCAAAGCAATCTCTCCCCGCACCCTCCGACCTAAGCGATGGGCAAGCCGAAGGGCACTGCTGGCTCCTCCGCCGCCGCTGTCGATGACGCCGGGTTGATGAAGAAGCCCGAGGGCGACTGGCAGAGGTCGACGACGAAGAAGACTGATGTCGAGCTGCTCCGCGCGCAAGGCCTGCTGCCACCTGCGGAGGAAGTCCAGGTACGAGTCCCTGGCAAAGAAGTGTTTCCCACTCCCCGCAATGGGGAGCGCGTTTGCTTCGCGGACTTCATTCCGCGTGGCTTCGGGTTCCCCATGCACGATTTTGTGCACGGGCTCCTGTACGCCTATGGGGTTCAGATCCATGATCTGACCCCCAATGGCGTCTTGAGTATCGCGGGCTTTATCGTGTTATGCGAGTGCTTCCTAGGCGTCGCGCCCCACTGGGGCCTGTGGAAGTCGCTCTTCCTCGTTCGCAAGAACGTAGGGAAGAGTGGGCTGACCTTCCCAGTGGGCGGCTTCGGAATCCAGGTGCGCGGTGATACCGCGTACTTCCAGATGAAGAAGTCCGACTCCGTCCAAGGGTGGCGCCGGAGATGGTTCTACGTCCAGTCGAACGACGACGGACTGGACGCATTCGACGGCAAGCGCGGACTGCGGAAGACTGGCGCCTGGGCGCACCCGCTGTCTGCCGTGGAGAAGGAGGCTGTGCGCCCCCTGCTGACCCTGCTGCACGAGCTGACCCAGACCCTTGGGCGCGATGCGGGTGGCGTCTTTCTGATGGCCACCTTCTTCCGTCTTCGGGTGCAGCCACTCAGCGCTCGGCCCCACCCGATGTGGGCCGCCGAGGGCGTTAGCGACAGGCCGCTGGATGACGAGGAGGTGGAGGCCAACGTCAGGTCCATCACCAACCTTCGAGCCGCGGACGCCTGCAATGTCAAGTGCCCCGTTGCTCCTTACGGGGCCGCGAAACCCGTTCCTGAGGTGAGTCTGATCTTGCTCTCTTTTTGTACTTGTTCGACTCGAGTCTACTTTGCATTTTGATTCGACTTGCGTCTACTTTGCTGTAGGGTCGGGCTCTGTTCATCAGCTATCCTCCTCTCCCCGAGAACGGACCTGACGATGAGTCGAAGTTCGTCGAGGAGGAGGATGAGGATGAAGAAATCCCTTCCGCACACTCTCCCCGCGATGAGGTGGAGGAGGAAGGCGAAGCGGAGGAACCCGCGAGGAAGAAGCGGAAGCTTCCGAGTCGCGGCGAGTCTGCCACCGCGTCGTCGCCTGCCAGGGGTGTGGATGTCGCCGAGGAGGAGACCGTGGCGACGTCCACGGGTGCGCAATCTTCGGGTGGCTGGGAGGAACCTCTCAACGTTCCTCCAGTCAGCTCTGCAGCGCCACGGTCATTCGCGCGGATGCCCTCGCCTTCTCTGTCGAGTTTTGACGACGCCAGCACCCCCAGGTTAGTTTCTTTGCAACATGTCCCTCGAGTAGTACTTTGCAGGTTCGTCGTTGAGTTGTCTTGTATTCTTCATTTTGCTGCAGCCACCGCTCTGGCAACATCAGCTCCCCCCTTCGGGACACGGAGCTTACTTCTGGCCCTTCGACTGGGCTGGAGACGCCCGTGGTGGTGGAGAAGGTGCATGTTGAGGCCGCCGGCCTGGCCTCGTCTAGCCGGGCTCCTCCTTCGGCTGCCGAGGACCTTGAGCTCCTGGACCACGTAAGTCTTCTCTTGTTTTTCTTGTATTCCTGATTTCTCATCGGGTGCGCGATCAGCGCTCCCGATGGGAGTAGCCCCCGAAGGTGTGGGTGACTAGTATAGTCGCCCGCAACTTTATTGATACCTTGCTCTTTTTTATTTTCAGCCATACTATCGCCAGCAGCTTGACGCAGCCGCGGCTTATGTTCGCCTGGAGAAGGAGAGGGACCAACTGCGTTCCTCGCTGGACCAGGCTACTGGCCGGGTGGATGAGCTTGAGAAGGCTCTTCGTGAGTCTCAAGAGCGGGAGTTGGCGCGGGTCGCCCAGGAGAAAACTCAAATCGGTCGTCTCCTTTCACTCGCCGCTGTTCTTGGGGGTGAGTATCGGCTTGACGCTTACTGAGCCTTCGTTCCTTTTCTTGCCCTGACTTTGAATTTTGGTGCAGAGACTTGTGGTGGAGTTCCTCCAGAAGATGCGTCGAGTGACACAGTCGACTTGGCGACCGCGGTTGGCTTCTTCGACCGGGTTTGCGCCTATGCCTCGGATGCTCTGAAGAAGTCTTCCGCCGCGTTGGAGAAGTCGACCGGAGCTCTGGCCGTGGTGCATCAGAGCATCTTCCCGGGCAACCAGCCGCCAGCGACCGTGGACGCTCTGGCTGCACCGTTTGGGGACGCGACCACCATCGCCGACTTCACGCGGTCGCAGACGGTACGCGGCTCCGAGCTCACCTTCCAGCTCCTTTTAGGCCACCAAGTTCCAGGTGACTTCGAGAAGATCGTCAGCGGTTTTCCTCGCAAACCTGATGGTCGGACCGCGTCGCTAAGTGGCGTGAAGGAGCGCGCCTCGCAGCTGGCTGCGCAGCTTGTGGCACTCTTCGAGAGGGCCCTTGCTAAGGCGACTGAAGCGGCTGCTCGGAAGGGCCGTTCCCGGTCGCAGTCCGCGGCCTTAGAGTAGGCATAGTTGTAGGGATGCGGCAGTCGCTGCGACCTGTATTTTGAACTTCATGTTTGTAATGAATATTGCCCTGTCGGGTCTTTTGCTCTTCAGTATTGAATTTGCTGACTTTTCTGTCTTCTAAGTTGAATTGTGTTTGGCAGTCGCATTTCTGTATTGACTCTGCGTATTCCTGACAGAGTGCCATGCCCGATGATGCTCCACCTTCTCCCTTGGCCGCGCCAAGTGGCGCGGCTTCCTCTTCGGGTGCTCGCCGTCGTCGGGCGGCGCCGGCTCCTCCGCGCAGTGCAAATGACCAGCGGGTAATCACCTACTTGAAGAACAAGGTGGTGGAACTTGAGGCGACCCTGAAGAATACGGAGCGTCTGTTGCAGCGCTCCCAGTCGCATCCCACGGCGGAGTTCTCACGTCGTGAAGATTTTTTGCTTGGAGAGATGGACTTGATCAGTCGGCAGTTGCAGGCTATGTATCATGTTGGCGGCTGCCGTCGCTGTTGTTTGTCCTTATCGTTCTGACTTGCAGTTCGTGTGCGCAGATGTTAATCCTGATTGGGAGGCCGAGCGGGCTCGCGTTGAAGAGCGAGTCACTCGAGAGGCGTCCGGCGACTCCTATGAGGCTCGCCAGTTCTGGGTGAACAAGTCGAGGGGGCGCGTCCTTGCCACGATGGTTGATCGTACGTGGCGCGCTGCCTTTCTTCTGGAGAGCTGCCGGAAGACACTTTGGCACGTCAACCGCGTGTACTTCCCGCATAATGCGCAGCCGAACGGGTTGCCTGCCTTGCTGGAGAGGTTCCGTGATGGCGAAGGGCTGAAGGAAGTTGTCGACGCTCAGCTTGTGGCTGGTGCAAACGCGGCGCTGGCGTACGTTCGGATGCACCGGCCACATCTTCCGCTTGAGCGGGTGCTTGAAGGCCTGCCAAGTGACGACAACTTCGACGAGACCTTGCCGGCTGCGCGCCGGATTATCCGGCAAGTTCAGGACTTGAGCGAGCGGCTTGTAGGTCCTCTCGATGCGCCAAAGGCTGAACCTGCAGTTTAAAGTAGCTGTCGTCTGATGCACAGGGTTAGCTATAGAGGGCAAATTTGCTTGTATAAATACACTGTATAGCACTGTTTCGAGTGATGAGAATTGATATGTTTACTCGAAAGTGAGGGTGCCTGATTCGACCTGTGTGGCGTAGCTGCCGAGTATGCCAAGCAGCGGCCTAGTTTTTTCAAGTGTTACCTGTATGCCGCGGTCTCTGATTTTACCAGGTGGCGACTTAGGATCTTGACTAACTCCTGTCTGGCAGTCCCCGAGTAAGTTGGGTGACGGCCTAGGATTACAAGTGTTACCTGTTTGGCGCAGCCCCCGAGTATGTCGGGTGGTGACCTAGGATTTGGAACTTGACCTGTGCAGCGCAGCCCCCGAGTAGGTTCGAGTGGCGGCCGAGGATTTTTCTGAATAATTCCTGTCTGGCGCAGTCCCCGAGTAGGTCGAGTGACGGCCGAGGATTACAAGTGTTACCTGTTTGGCGCAGCCCCCGAGTATGTCGGGTGGTGACCTAGGATTTGGAACTTGACCTGTGCAGCGCAGCCCCCGAGTAGGTTCGAGTGGCGGCCGAGGATTTTTCTGAGTCCCGTTTGGCGTAGCCCCCGAGTAAGTCGAGTGGTAGCCTAGGGTTGCAAGTGTGACCTGTGTGGCGCAGCCCCCGTGTGTGGTGGGCAGCGCCCTAGGATTTTGGACTTGACCTGTATGGCGCAGCCCCCGAGTCTGTCGAGTGGCGGCCTAGGATTTTTGTTTCTGTGCTTGTGTGGCGCAGCCCCCGAGCAAGTTGGGTGGCGGCCTAAGCTTTTATTTCAACCTGTATGGCGCAGCCCCCGAGTAGTTCGGGTGGCGACCTAGGATTTCTGGCATGCTTGTATGGCGCAGCCCCCGAGTGGTTCGGGTAGTGGCCTAAGCTAATATTTCAACCTGTGTGGCCAGCCCCCGAGTGGATCGAGTGGCGGCCTAGGATTTTTGAGCTTCTTGAGTGACGGGAAAGAGGAGACAGATTTTCTTCAAATCACTTTATTGATTCATGCGAACAGGCCGCCTCATTAAAAACCCTCCAGTCCCCTCAGGTACCCTGGTAAGGAAAAGAGTGCGTCTGAAACCTGCCGCGTTGACTTTCTTGTACAATGCTTTATTTGAACTAGGCGTAGAACCGGCGGAGTTGTGCTATGTTCCACGGGTTGCTGCAGTCCGCTCCTGTCTTCGAGTCCTTTAGGCGGTATGCTCCATTGCCTATTGCTTCTGTTATGACGTACGGGCCCTCCCATGGGGAAGCGAGCTTGTGCACCTTCTTTTGCTTGAGTCGAAGAACCAGGTCGCCTGCCACGAACGCTCTTGGTCGCAGCCTCCGAGTATGATAATTACGCAGGTCCTGCTGATACACGGCTGATCGTGCTAGGGCGATGTCGCGTGCTTCGTCCAGGGCGTCTCTGCTGTCTTCGAGTGCTTCCTCTGCTTCTGACTCGTCGTAGGCGACTACTCTTGGTGCGTCGAACTTGATGTCGCAGGGGAGGACCGCTTCTGCACCGTACACCATGAAGAATGGCGTGTACTGGGTAGATCTATTCGGCGTTGTTCGCAGACTCCAGAGGACTGATGGCAGTTCTTCCACCCATGCGCCCGCTGCGCGTTTTAGGGGTACGCGCAGTCGCTTCTTGATGCCGTTGCAGACTAAGCCATTGGCCTTCTCTACTTGTCCGTTGGACTGCGGGTGCGAGACCGACGCGTAGTTGAGCTTGATCCCCTGCTCTGAGCAGAAGTCTTTGAATTCCTCGGCTGTGAAGTTCGAGCCGTTGTCGGTGATGATCCCATTAGGTACTCCAAACCTGAAGATGATTGACCGGATGAAGTTGACCGCTGTGGACGCAGTCGAACTTGTGATGGGCACGGCTTCGATCCACTTTGTGAATTTATCGACTGCGACCAGGAGGTGGGTATGACCTCCGGGTGAGGATTTCTTCAGCGGGCCCACCATGTCCAGGCCCCATTGGGCAAAGGGCCAGGCTAGTGGTATTGTTTTGAGCTCTGATGCTGGGGCGTGCGGCTTGTTGGCAAATTCCTGGCACCCTGTGCATTTCTTCACCAGCTCCTCGGCGTCCTGCATGGCTGTGAGCCAATAGAATCCGGCTCGTAGCGCCTTGGCCACCAGTGCCCGGCTGCTTGCGTGATGTCCGCATGTACCCGCCTGAATGTCGAGTAGGATGGCTTGGCCGTCGACTGGATGTATGCACCTTTGCAGGATTCCTGATATGCTTCTTTTGTAGAGTTCCCCGTTGATGACGGTGAAACTTTTGGAGCGTCTGATGATGCGCTTTGCTTCGACTGGGTCAGCTGGCAGCTTCTGATGCAGTATGTATGCCAGGTATGGTCCTGTCCATGTGGCTTCGACTAGCATGACTTCCATGGGGACCTTGTCCTGGCTTGGCGGGTTGACGTCGCCTTTTGTGGTTGCAGTGGTTGCAGTGCTTGCTGTACCCTGAGTCTTGATGGATCTTTGCGTGATGCACTCGAGGAAAACACCGGGTGGGACTGGTATCCTGTCCGAGCCCATGTTAGCTAGGGCGTCGGCTTCCTCGTTGCTTTCGCGGCCGATGTGGCGTAGCTCGCAGCCGTCGAAGTTTCCTTCCATCTGATTGTAGAGGTCTCTGTAGGCGATCATGTTGTCAGCGATGGCGTCGCAGGACTTCATAGTTTGCTGTACCACCAGGTAGGAGTCGCCGTAGATCATGAGGTGCGTGGCGCCGCAGTTCTTGGCCATCCGCATGCCGTGGATCAGGGCCTCGTACTCGGCTTCGTTGTTGGACGGCTTCGGGAAGTCCATCTGCAAGACATACTTGAGCTTGTCGCCTTTGGGGGAAACGAGCACGACTCCTGCCCCGGCTGACTTGAATTTCTAGGAGCCATCAAAGTACATTGTCCACGCGTTGGACAAGTCGGGGACGTTCGGTAGCTGGGCTTCTATCCACTCAGTGGTGAATTCTGGGAGGACTTGGGCCTTGATGGACTTCGGGTGAGCATACTTCAGCCCCCATGGTCCTAGCTCGACAACCCACTTGGCGACTCGTCCTGTCGCGCGCTGATTTGTGAGGATGTCTGCTAGTCCGGAGGAGCTTACCACCGTGATCGGGTGCTCGGAGAAGTAGTGGACGACCTTTCTGGAGGTCATGAAGACTCCGTATGCCAGCTTCTGGTAATGCGGGTAATTCTGCTTGGACAAGGTGAGCACCTCGCTAAGGTAGTAGACGGGCCTCTGCACCGGGTGGCTGTGCCCTTCCTCTTCGCGTTCGACTACGAGCACCGTGCTCACCACCCTGTTTGTTGCTGAGACATACAGGTAGAGCGGCTCGTTTTCCAGTGGTGCCACGAGGACCGGAGAGGTTGTCAGTGTCTTCTTGAGATGGTCGAATGCGTCCTGCGCCTCTTGCGTCCACTCGAACTTGTCTGACTTCTTCATCAGTTGGTAGAAGGGTAAGGCCTTTTCTCCCAACTTACTAACGAACCGGCTAAGAGCTGCGACTCGGCCGGCTAATCGTTGCACCTCCCTGAGCTTCGTTGGTGCTGGCATTGTGAGTATGTTCTGCACCTTCTCGGGATTTGCTTCGATTCCTCTTGCGGATACAAGGTACCCTAGTAGCTCTCCGGCTGGCACGCCGAACACGCACTTCTCTGGATTGAGTTTGATCTGGTATACGTCCAGTGCGGCGAAAACCTTGCGTAGATCGTCGACTAGGGTATCCTCCTTTCGGGTAGTGACGACAATATCGTCGACGTAGACTTGGACGATCTGCCCGATTAACCCCTTGAGGCATGCTTGCATTGTCCGCTGGTACGTGGCACCTGCGTTCTTTAACCCGAATGGCATCGTCTGGTAGCAGAAAACGCCGTCGGGTGTGATGAAAGTTGTCTTCTCTTCGTCCTCGACCTTCAGTCTGATCTGCTGGTAACCTGAGTAGGCGTCCAGAAAAGATAGGCGTTCGCAACCTGCAGTCGAGTCGATGATCTGGTCTATCCGCGGGAGCGGGAAGTGGTCTTTGGGGCAGCATTTGTTGACTGCGGTGAAGTCCACGCACATGCGTAGTTTCTTCGTCTTCTTTTTCTCAACAAGGACCGGGTTAGCGACCCAGTCCGAGTCCTTGATCTCTCGGATGAACTTGGCGTGCAGTAATCTGTCGACTTCCATGGTGATCGCGTCTCGTTTGGGTCCTGAGAAGCGTCGCATGGATTGCTTGACTGGCCTCGCGTCCATGTGGACTTTCAGAGAGTGCTCAGCGAGTTCCCTGGGTATCCCCGGCATGTCAGAAGGTTGCCATGCGAAGATTTTCCAGTTCTCACGTAGGAACTCGACGAGCGCGCTTTCCTACGCGGGTGTCAGGCTTGATGAGACCTTGACTGTCTTTCCGCTGTCAGTCGGATGGACCTGGTGGGTGGCGGTGTCGTCATTCGTGTTGAACGCTGCGTCTTTGGCAGGCTTCTTGCGAGCCGGGAAGACGGTCTTGTCGTTGTCGGCTGATATGGCTTTGAACCGCTCTTCGATGCCGAAGGACTCGGAGATCTTGGCAAACTCGCGGTCGCAGCTGTTGGAGAGCCCAAAGTCACCGCGGACGGTGATTACTCCTTTTGGCCCGGGTAGTTTTATCATCAGGTAGGCGTAGTGGGGTACCGCCATGAACCTGGCAAAGCTTGGGCGCCCTAGGATGGCGTGGTATTGTGACTTCCAGTCGACGACCTCAAAGTCTATCGACTCCTTCCTGAAGTGTTCGGGTGTACCGAGGATGACGTCGAGTGTGATTGTTCCCATGGGCGTGATTGCTTGCCCTGGTACTATGCCGTGGAAGGTGGTCTCCGATTCCGGAAATTTCTCTGTCGACCTGTTCATTCGCCTAAGGGTATCGGCGAATATGATGTTGATGCCGCTGCCCCCGTCCAGGAACACCTTCTTCAGGCTGTAGTCGCCGATCAAAGCCTCAATCACGAGTGCGGCGTGCCCTGGTCGGACTACCTCCGCTGGGTGATCTTCCCTGGAAAATGTGATTGGTGTCTCCGACCCGCGCAGGTAGTCTGGTACCGCGCGCGGGCTGTTGATGGCTTGAAGTACTTGGCGTGTGATGATTTTCTGCCTCCTGTTCGACGGGGGTCCCTTCTGGATCATGTTCAGCTGCCCTCGTGCGGCTGGGTACGTGTCGGCTGCTGCCGGCGGACCTTGCTGCTGCTGCTGCGGCTGGGGGAACGCTCCTGCCGCCTGCACTTGGTTGTTATTTGCGGGTGCTGCCTGGATGGCTAGCTGCGGTGCTGCTTGAATGGCCTGCACCGGGGCGATGATTTGCTGCATGGCATGGTAGATCTTTCTTGCTTTGCGGCAATCTTTCAACAGGTGGTTTGAACCCCACTTTCCTGTTGCCGGGTTGCGGAACGAGTGATGTTTACAAGGTTGCATCAGTTCCTCTGTCGGGGTTAACGGGCGCTTCCACTCGCGCTTCTGACCTCCATCGCTGTGGTCGATGCTGCTGCTGCCACGGTTGTACTGACTCGAGCTGGGCTGTCGACTTTGCTCGTGCTGTCTGCTGCCCTCACGCTTGACCTCGCGGGGGGTTTCATAACCCGCCGCTACTAACTCGATTGAGTCGTGTGTGTAACGTGCCTTCCTCTTCTGACGTGACTCGCGCCAGTTGCTTGTTTCGCCTTCCTTTTTGGGAGAAGTTTCGCGGACGTAGTCCTCTCCTTCAGCCCATTGGTTGGCTGTCTTCATTAGCTCTATTGTGGTCTTCGGCTGGAGCCTACCAAATTCCTCCCGAAGGTCGCGGCGAGCAACGCCATGCATGAAGGCGTCCATCACCCTGTCCTCTGATACGGGTTCCATGGTATTGCGGAGGAGTGTCCACCTTTGGATGTAAGATCGGAGCGACTCGTCTTTCCCTTGCTTGCAGGCCTGCAACTCGATGTAGGTCGTTGGTCTGGCGAATGTTCCCGAGAAACTTTTGATGAAGTTGTCCTGGAACTCTTCCCATGTTCGGAAAGAATCTTTGGGTTGGCTTGTGAGCCACCCGCGTGCAGAGTCTGTCAGCATGAGCTGGATGTACTGCATTGCCGTGGTCGATGTTCCGCCTTGGCAGGTGCAAGCAATAAGGTAGTCCTCGAGCCATAGTTTCGGGTCTTGCTTCCCGTCGTACTTTGGTGTGCCGGCCGTCAACTTGAAGCCTTTAGGCATGCGGGTGTCGCGGATGTTGAAGGAGAAACATGCTGCGCCACACGGCTCGAAGTCGCGGTCGGCGTGGTCGTTTGCGTGTGCCACGCTAGCCGAACGTTCCTTGTGGTTGCGGTCCACCGTCTTCTGTGTCAGGACGTCACGGAGGTCCTTGACTGCTTGTCCCTGCGCCGCTGGGGCGCCCGACATCGTTGGCTCAGTCGCTCTGTTGCTTGGCCCCTTGGCCGCCAAAGCTTCTTCGATTGCCCTTATGGAGGCAATTTGTTGCTTGTGGAGGAGGGAGCGCGCGTCACCCTCCGGTGGCTGTGTGAGCCGGAGGTATGTCTCGACTGATATCAGGGCGGCATTCGCCGTCTTCGGGACGGGTATCCCATTCTCGTCTTCGGTGACGAAGGACGAGTCGAGGTTGCGGGTGAGCCTTGTTCGATCAGCTTCTGCCATGTGGGGGATACGGGCTCTGGTTCGCCGTGCTCCCTGATTCACCTCTGTGGAGGATGTGAACGAAAGAGCAGCTCGCCTGGCACTCGACGCATCCGCGTCCCTTTTGCGCCTGAGAAGTTCGGCCTTTTCGGCGCGAATTCGTTCGCCTTCCTTGCGTAGCAAGTACTGGACCGCCAGGTGATCGTCTCGAGATGCGTTGGGTGGCGGGAACGTGCCCTCGTCCACATGCTTCATGGCTTGGATCGCCATATCACGCGTGATGACAAGTTTCGTCTGGTCCGGCATGTCCACCTCCAGTGGGTACGCGGGTTCGTCTTCGTCGTCCTGCGGTGCTGTGCCGGCCATGAAGACTTGCTTGGGGTAGGCATGGATTGGAGAGTTGGTGCTGCCGCTGCTACTTATGTCACCCGCTTCTTGCTCGGGGTCGAAAATTGCCGCAACGTGGCGAGCGGCGCACCCGCTGTCGCGTCTCTTCGCGATTGTCCATGTGCCCGCACTCGACGGGGCGAGTGCGAGTGGCTTGGGGTAGGCCTGGGACTTCCAGGAAGATGAGGGCATGCGTGACGTTGATATCGGACGCGGGCCCCCGGTCGCACGTGCGGGCGCGACGGTGGAGGTGGGTCTTGACATGATTGACCGCGCGATCGAGGTTGGGGTAGTAGACTCGATTCGCGTGGTCGTTGCCGAGATTGTCGACGTAGATGTCCTCTTCGCGGGTACAGCTGGCGCAAACCTTGCGGGTGCGGCAGATGCGATCTTCGCGGGTCCGGCGGTCGCGATCTCTGCGAGTGCGGCAGATGCGATCTTCGCGGGTCCCGCGGTTGCGATCTCCGCGGGTGCGGCAGATGCGATCTTCGCGGGTCCAGCGGGCACGGTGGTCGGCGATTTTGATGACGCCGCCGCGCGTAACGCCGTAGTTGTAGACCTGAGCATGCCACGACTATCGATGCAACAGAATATGGAGCCAAAGGTGATGTGTATACCTTTGTCCAGATCGGCGTACACCGATTGATGAGCTTTCGAGTGGATGACGTACTCGAAGGAGCCGAATCGGATCGACTCCCTGATGGCGGGTGCGCCGATCTTCATTGCGGATGGAGCCGGCGTGACCATGATCCTAGCACTTGTTTGAACTTCCCACAGACGGCGCCAATTGACGAGGTTCTAGCTCGGCAAGTCCCAGGGTTGTACACCCCGGGTTGATTGATGGGGAGAGAGGAGAGTGCAAGGTGATCACGACGGCTGACAAGCGAGGTTTACCCAGGTTCAGGCTCCCGGAGGATAACACCCTACTCCTGCTTGTCTGGTTATTGATGCGAGTAGCGATTACAATGGCGAGATTGCGATCTCGCTAGGGTTTGTGGTTCTGAGCGTGTCCTCTAGGACGGGCAACCCTCCTGGCTTTATAGGCAGCCAGGTCTCGGGTGGTTGGTACAGATACGGTAGGTTACAAGCCCTAACCGAGTTGGACTAGGATATGAGATACCCCGAGTGGGCCTTCTGCGGGCCTTTCCATCCTTGGCGCGGCCCAGGTAGCCTCACCGTGGGCTACCCGCAAGGTAGCCCCACGTCAATAAGAGAAGAAGCTTCTTCTTCCGCAGTCGACAAGTCATGATCCCAGGACATCAACATTATGGGAGGGACAGTCGAAAAAGCAGGCAGTAGGCTTTGGTCGACTAGCACCTAAAACCATTTCTTCCTCCATTTCTGGAAAGGCTCGGCTGACGTCACATCAAAATATCGACAACCGTCGCGTACCTCAATGCAGAAACCCCCAGTCGACAAAGGGCGGCCGTCACAGTAGAGTAAACTCACCTGGAAGATATGTTTCTAGAGAGCCCAGCTGGTGTGCACTCCAACAAAACACTCGCATAAAACCACAAAACAGGAGATGTGCAAAACACCAGGAGGGTTTAGATCGTGAATCTGAATCCCATAGGCAAAAAGAAGGCTCCGGACGAAGTCGTGCAAAGGAAATCCAAATCCACGAGGAAGAAAGTCCACAAAGCAAACTCGTTCTCCAGAAAGAGGCATGGGAAGTACCTCTTTATGGATCGGGGTCCGAGCAACAACTACCTCAGCTGAAGACAAAATCCCCGCCTGGCGGAAGTCTTCCAACTTCTTCTCTGTGACGGATTTGACCCAATCGTCGGGGAGTTTCTTCGTCGCAGCACGGAGGTAGCAGCGGAATCAACAGAAATCTTGTCCTTCGGGGACTGGTTCGTGGAAGAAATATCAGTGGTGGAGGAGATCTTGGTCAGAGACGCCATGGCGAAAGAAAAGCACAGGGGGGGAAAGGAGTCAAAGATGAGCGTGAGTAAGAAGATGAAGCAGAAACGGCGGAGAACAAATGGCAAGGTAAAATTAAACATAGTAGAAGATCTTGTATTTACGGTGCAGACAACCATTCATCAAAGCCGTCCGAGAAAAAGTCACCACAACACGTGGCATAATCAGAAAGTGCTCGCCATGAACAACATAGCCCACTACGTGCGCAGATCGAGGAAATCTTCATCACGTCCACAACAATCTCGCCACTTCAGGTCAAATCAGAACTGAAGCGGTGTCCACAACGGTCAAAGAGTGGGACCCACTATGTCAGTGAAGGGGTTTGCGGGGCAAAAAACAATAATTTTCTAGCGAACGAAACCCTAACTAGCCAGGATCTATCTATCTAGTACATGCGATAACGGTGGCGGAACGGGTTACATTACCTCCATGTAGACCGATAGCGGGGATTACGCTCCCGCACAAGCGTTGACGATGAAGTCGTACGTAGCCGACCTCGAGGTCGCGGAGAACTTGCCGCGATGTCGGAGTCGATGACGCCGGGGTGTCGACGATGATCTGCGTCGACGGGCGTCGGGCGGAAGAAGGCAGAGCGCCAGCACCGGGGCTGGCGCGCCTGGCAGCAGAGGGGGGTGGCGCGGCGGCTGCAGGGGGCGAGACGACGTCGCCCAAGCTCCTCAATAGAGTAGCCTCCGAGCACTCGCAAACATACGGAGCCTAGCGACAACTCCCGGTCATTCAGATCCAGCTGAAATCGCAGGAGTAGATCTTATCTGGAATCCCGCAGAGCAACGGCGCTCTGCGGTATGGCTTAGGTGGAGAGAGACCCCCTTCCTCAGCTCGGCGCGGCTCCAACTTGGGAACCACGGGATCGAGAGAGAAATTGGGAATTAACTGAATTTCCTGTGTATTAAATCAATTAATATGCCTTGCTATATAAAGGGGGAAGGGGTGTGCCAACCCCCTTGGCTCCCCCATGTGGGACTAAAAGGAGGAGGGGGGGAGGCCGACGCACCCTCCTAGTCCAACTCGGACTAGGGGCCCAAGCCCCCCCTTCCTTGCTTGGTGCGGCTCCCCCTCTTGGGCCCTCTTAGGGCCCATTTAGGTGGGAGCCCCCTTTTTCCTTTATTTAATTAATATTAAATTAATATAAAAATCCCATTAATTCATAATTAATATATTTATATATAATTCAATATCCCATGACTCCGAAACTATTTCGGAACCACCCGAACTACTTTCGGACATTCTCGGAACACTTCCATAGCTCCCCGGAACTCCTTCCGGACCACCGGAACTCTTTCCGGATCAATACTTTCTCTCCAATAAAAACCTATAAAATTCCAGAACCTATCTCCTAGCGTCGCTAAGACCTTAAGTTTGTTACGCTACGGTTCGGGAACACTCCAGACATGGTCGAGACACTCCGCTCACCAATGATCGTCAGGGATACCTGGAAATATATGACGACCCCTGTGCATTCCACGAATATCGTCGTTGAACCATAAGTATGATATTCATTCCCTTTGTCTCTGCGATACTACCTTGTCCGAGATATGATCGTAGACACACCGATGCCTTTGCTGTATCTCGTTACCGACGAAGGTTATTAACTCGTCTGCGATATTACATCTCCATGACCTAGTCATAAGCTGCGCAGCTATATAGATGCAATATCACCGAGTGGGCCCAGAGTATCTTTCCATTACAAGAATGAACAAATCCCGCTCTTGATCCTTACGTCTTGATGCTCTTTCGGAATACCCAAGATGGACACCGTTATTGTCATGCTATATAAGACACAACGTTTGATGCTCTCAAAGCACTCCTACGAAGCAACAATAAGTACGGTCTCACGGTCTAAGGAATAAGCTATCATACTCTTATCTATTGCAAATGACAAACATCGTAATACGATCTTATTGCAATACTTTGCGTATGTCCACCACCTTATTCTATCAACAAGATGACCCCATTGTCAACTGACGTCATTGTCCTTGATCGGGAATCTCGATCAACTGTTGCCCAATGGACTAGCTCATATAGAGCCTTGCTAGGGACCTGGTTGTCTATGTATCACACGTGTATTAATAATTCCGATTAATACAGTTATAGCATAATACATAAACCTATTATAAACTTATGAGACAATGCAATAAATACTTCTTATTTATTTGCCTCTAGGGCATATCTCCTTCAGTCTCCCACTTGCACTAGAGTACAAATAAACTAGCTGCATTTTACTTTATCAGAATCCCTTATCAAATAAGAATCATTTGATAATGCTTGCTCGTGGAAAAGTGTTACTGCACAATCCGTGATTGTACATGCTTTTGCGATTCACGGATATTAACTTGCTTGATATCACCATGTTGTTTAACAACACATATGCAAACACCGCAACTAAGTGAGACTACCGCTTCCCAGCGCTTACTCTGATTATACTAACCAGATAACTGCCCTGAAAAACACACTCAGTCATGCCGAGCCCCTTGTAACAATTACAAACTCGTGATGTCTACATACTTTCGCACCAATGTAGAAAACTTGACATTCAAATGTCAATCCCTTAACTAACACACATCTACTTCCAATAAATTCCAAATTTACTTTCATAACTGCTCTTATTCCAAGAACATCGGTTATATTTCATCGAGCAGATAATATGGTTTCTGTATGATGTCTAATATTACATAATAGACCCACATGTCATACAACCATTACCTTCACGCATCATTACTCTTAATGACCAATTGGATTCCAAAGGACCATCCTTTTGATTCTATTCTGACTCCTCAGATATAATCCAAAACAACTCGACTAACTATTTAAAATTCCCGTTCTATTTCAAAATAGACACTGACTTTCAAATAGTTTCACAACTTCATCCTATTCTATTGGTACAGTTTCTCAATGTGTTAACTACACAAAATGAATTCGACTCCCACTCAAACTATGTCTCCACATATTTGACAACCCGAGCTCCCACTCAAAAACATGTTATCCAACATATTTGAGTTTCTAAGCTCCCACTCAAAAATATGTTCTTCACATATTTCTCCTGAGTGAACTAACTATGACTCCCACTTAAATCGACATCTTGGGTAAACCAAAATCATTGATCTACTATCAATTCGAATTTAATACAAACTGCAGTATTACATTAATACAAATCACTCAGACTTCAAGCATGTCTACATAAATGTAGTCAACAAATTTGATCTTGTCCAAGACACATTTCTTGACAAGACATGCTACCGCGTCTTTCTTATAGTTACATTTATCACATAACACCTTATATGACGATTAAACAATCTTATTCCTCTAATAAGAATTGCAGCAACAATTACTCTCTTAATCCTTTTAAACGTAACTTGGATTTCCAGGCTGAAGAGCCTTTGTTCGTATTCTGATATTTTCTCAACTTTCTTTGTAGTCATAAGGTGCACCTTGATCTGTCAACAAGATCTTAAATACTTAATACAGTGCTGTGACCCGACAGCAATATTAAATGTATCCGCACTTTATTCAGAAGTTTCTTTCATGAAAACATTGTGATCTTTATGAAGAGGATTGCAAGCAGAAAACTATTTTCTAGTCTCCCTCACTCTTAATCACCAAATTTTCATTAGCAGACATATACTCTTTGGAACATCTTCCAACATAAGTCTGACACTTTATTCCAAACTTCTAATTTCAATCCATAAACCATAATTCGAAAAGTCATCTTTTCTCGGAATTACATAGACAACAAACTGAACTTTGTTTCTATTCGGTTTTGGAACACACTCTCATTTAATACGAGCAATCTACAAAGAACCACTCATGTATATTCCGAATTATCGCATAATCATATACATGTCGACACAACTGTCGATCCTACGAATTCTTGCTGAGAAAAATATCTATTTTCTAAAGTGGACGTCGACTCTATTGTTTAGAACGTATTTAGGAGATTCTAAGACTGATTCTGACAGGCCACACTCTATTTAAAATAGAAAATGATTATAATTCCCCACATATCACTATATATGACATTATAATTCTGTGAAGCAAATTTCCACAAGTCTCTTGTGTTGAAAACATAATCCAAAATACTGTCCTTTGATCGAATTTTGTGAATACAATGTTCACTAATCTTTCTTCTGAAAAACCCCATTTGATCCATTATCAAATTAATCTCAGACTCCACAATTCATCGGGCAAATGCTCCTATTTTCCAAAGTCATGGAGGAATTCGGATCAAGCCATAAACACCATTAATTAATCATTGAAAATGACACTCAATTAATTTCCCTCAGTATTGCAACTCCAATACTTGATTTCAAGCCTAATCAATTCAGCACTCGAAATACTTAAATGGACCAAAGACATCCATTACTTCTTTGATTGCTTTTATGACTAAACTCGACGATGTTTATTCTAGCAATAGAACCTTTGTTCATGGGACAAGATATTTCATCATATCTACAATTATGAATACTTATCATACAATCAATGTAACTGAGATGTGGAAACTTTATTCATAGGATAAAACAACTGACTTGTTCCATAACATAAAACAACTGAACTTGTCTTATTACATGAATAACTTTGTCTTGCAACAATCAAGACACACATACTCGCTCACTATTACAAAAGATCGTATCAAAAACTATTAATGATAACTATGATAACTTGAGGACGTGAACACCAAAAGGCCATCAACTCCTTGACTACCAGCTTCAGCGCCAGGTCATATCAAACTGCGCCGCATATACGTGATAATCAGGACCTGTTTCACAAACAGAGCAATCATCAAACATTTCATCGTATACCATGGGCGAATTCATAATTCTGCATATATCAAATATATATACCTGTAGCATCGAAGATCTCTCCTTCGATGGAATCAACCTTCAGAGACTGGAACTCACGTATGAATACGTAGAAGTTCATATCGTCGGCTTTCAAAATGTACTTACGTACATGCTTCGCATAGCTAGGAGGTAGAGATATCAAGACAGTCCGAATGGCGCAAGAATCCGCCATCCAGTAATCGAAGACCATCGTCAGCTGGAAGTAGATGTCATACAATCTCTTCAAATGTGTCTTCAGACAGGTATGCTCCTCCATGTGAATGGTCTGGAACATTCTAAGCTGCCTGAATTGCTCACGCTTTAATTCATCCCCGAAGTGCGTCTTTATCGCATCCATCATGACGCTTGGCTCCTTGCGTCGAAACATCTCTTTCAACTCGGGTGCCAGGCATACGGTCATGGTGATCTCCACTTCAATGAATATGTCTCGACGCTTACGGAAATCATCTTCCTCCTCCTCGCTAGCAGAATCTCCTGGTCCTTCTCCTACCGGTTCATCGAGAACATATAGAATGTTGTTGTGTTCGAGAATGTTTCTAAAACCCCTGTACCATCTGATGAAGTTGGATCCGTCGGCTTCTAATGTAGCATCCGGACTCTTGAGGAAGTAACCGAAGTATAGTTGCGTAGTCTACAGATGTGATCGCAAAAGAGGTAAGGTTAAGTTTATAATATGTTGGTGAGTTTTAGTTCTATAATCTCATTATCAAAAACACACCACACCAAGATTATTATCCCTAAAATAATAATGGCGATGACACGACCCTCATCCACCATACTACCCCCGATCATCACGGCCGGCAGCACAGCTTCAAAGGTGGACATAACATGTCGATCATAACAACTCTATGACTCGTGCTCGATCTTTCGATCTTCCCGTGTTCCGAGGCCATACCTCTGAGTATGCTAGGCTCGCCAATCAAACCTCGAAGACCTGCGCGTGCAACATGGCTTACACCCACTGTATGCGAACGACGAGATGTGTGACACCCGATCATCACGGCCTGCCTCATAACGTAGAACTTTCTTGGTGGTGCGCAACGAGGGAGAACACAATTTTGGTATTTGTTAGGGATCATCCTATTTATGATGCTACCGTTTGTATATCTAGCATATAAGCAATCAATAGGATGCACACACAACAGCACACAATAATGATGCAATGAAGTGCGATGTGACATGGTCGATGCGCCTGGACCTTCATGGCGCCATGTGCCTGGCCCCCGGCGCCCCGGCATGACTCCGAGTCTACAGAGCCCTCCATTGCCTCCGACAGTACGAGTAATATCAAAACTTACCGTAACCATGTCACATGAAATAACGCCTCTGCAAAACAAAGTTAGACGCCTCTAGCTTTATTTAGTTTTGCAAGTTTTACGTGGCAAATAGGCTTATCCGTAAGAGAATCGCTTCCCTACCTACGAACTTTGTACCACAATGTCAATCGTATAATTGCATGTTTAAGCATCCTTTCGGGCCCTCCATTGAAAATGCATTGCCGACTAGAGAGAGAGAAACTGGCACCCGCCAGCCACAGATACGGTGCAAGCCGTATGACAGTAGTGGAACCAGTCTCGCGTAAGCGTACGCGTAAAGTCGGTCCGGGCCGCTTCATCAACTCAATACCGAAGGCATCGCAAGTGCACGCTAGAGGGCAGCAAATATAAGAAAGACGCCCTCATTCAACATGAGTTCTAACCGTACCAGCAGTACTACGCATAGATCGGCTCTGATACCACTGAAGAGGTTTGCGGGGCAGAAAACAATAATTTTCTAGCGAACGAAACCCTAACTAGCCAGGATCTATCTATCTAGTACATGCGATAACGGTGGCGGAACGGGTTACATTACCTCCATGTAGACCGATAGCGGGGATTACGCTCCCGCACAAGCGTTGACGATGAAGTCGTACGTAGCCGACCTCGAGGTCGCGGAGAACTTGCCGCGATGTCGGAGTCGATGACGCCGGGGTGTCGACGATGATCTCCGTTGACGGGCGTCGGGCGGAAGAAGGCAGAGCGCCAGCACCGGGGCTGGCGCGCCTGGCAGCAGAGGGGGGTGGCGCGGCGGCTGCAGGGGGCGAGACGACGTCGCCCAAGCTCCTCAATAGAGTAGCCTCCGAGCACTCGCAAACATACGGAGCCTAGCGACAACTCCCGGTCATTCAGATCCAGCTGAAATCGCAGGAGTAGATCTTATCAGGAATCCCGCAGAGCAACGGCGCTCTGCGGTATGGCTTAGGTGGAGAGAGACCCCCTTCCTCAGCTCGGCGCGGCTCCAACTTGGGAACCACGGGATCGAGAGACAAATTGGGAATTAACTGAATTTCCTGTGTATTAAATCAATTAATATGCCTTGCTATATAAAGGGGGAAGGGGTGTGCCAACCCCCTTGGCTCCCCCATGTGGGACTAAAAGGAGGAGGGGGGGAGGCCGGCGCACCCTCCTAGTCCAACTCGGACTAGGGGCCCAAGCCCCCCCTTCCTTGCTTGGTGCGGCTCCCCCTCTTGGGCCCTCTTAGGGCCCATTTAGGTGGGAGCCCCCTTTTTCCTTTATTTAATTAATATTAAATTAATATAAAAATCCCATTAATTCATAATTAATATATTTATATATAATTCAATATCCCATGACTCCGAAACTATTTCGGAACCACCCGAACTACTTTCGGACATTCTCGGAACACTTCTCCTAGCGTCGCTAAGACCTTAAGTTTGTTACGCTACGGTTCGGGAACACTCCAGACATGGTCGAGACACTCCGCTCACCAATGATCGTCAGGGATACCTGGAAATATATGACGACCCCTGTGCATTCCACGAATATCGTCGTTGAACCATAAGTATGATATTCATTCCCTTTGTCTCTGCGATACTACCTTGTCCGAGATATGATCGTAGACACACCGATGCCTTTGCTGTATCTCGTTACCGACGAAGGTTATTAACTCGTCTGCGATATTACATCTCCATGACCTAGTCATAAGCTGCGCAGCTATATAGATGCAATATCACCGAGTGGGCCCAGAGTATCTTTCCATTACAAGAATGAACAAATCCCGCTCTTGATCCTTACGTCTTGATGCTCTTTCGGAATATCCAAGATGGACACCGTTATTGTCATGCTATATAAGACACAACGTTTGATGCTCTCAAAGCACTCCTACGAAGCAACAATAAGTACGGTCTCACGGTCTAAGGAATAAGCTATCATACTCTTATCTATTGCAAATGACAAACATCGTAATACGATCTTATTGCAATACTTTGCGTATGTCCACCACCTTATTCTATCAACAAGATGACCCCATTGTCAACTGACGTCATTGTCCTTGATCGGGAATCTCGATCAACTGTTGCCCAATGGACTAGCTCATATAGAGGCTTGCTAGGGACCTGGTTGTCTATGTATCACACGTGTATTAATAATTCCGATTAATACAGTTATAGCATAATACATAAACCTATTATAAACTTATGAGATAATGCAATAAATACTTCTTATTTATTTGCCTCTAGGGCATATCTCCTTCAGTCAGGTCCTATCAGAGTGCTATTCGCACGCCAAGGACGTCACGCATGACATCACTCCAAACAAACAAAAAACAAGCCTGTAACATCCCAAATTTTGCAAAAATTTAAAACTTTGCATCCATGCATCATTCATCAATAGATATAAAACTACATCACAAAAATATTAAATAAAACTTCAAATTATAAGATTAAATAATCTATAATTCTAGAAAGTGTTAATTAAACTCCTTTAGTAAATATTATTTATATCAATTTATTTTTGGGCAAGTATAATGTCAAAAAGTTCCATTTTTTATAACCTTTCCAAAACATATTTTTCTGAATTTTCTGAAATGTTTTGAATAGGTTTAAAAATCAATTTTGAAATCAGTATTTAAAAACAGATATTAATTTCATTTAAATTAAAAGGAAATCGGGCCGGCCCGTTTGCTATCTGCCGCGCACGCGTAGCGTATCAGCCCGCCAGCGGCCCAGCGCCCCCTCTCTCTCGCTCGCAGTCGCTGACAGGTGGGACCCACCTGTCATCTCCCCCGCGGAGCAGTTCATCCCCAAATCACGCCCTCGCCTCCGACCGAAAACGGCCGATTTGATTTCGTTTCAATGCGGCGATTTACTACTCCAATTACCCCGCCTCCTCTCCCTACTTATAGCCCCCATCTCTCTCGTCCAATTGCCCCAAACCACTCCTCCCGAGAGCCCCTAGGCTGCCCGCTCGAGCTCGCGTGATTCCGCCGTCGCCGTCGGTAAGAACTCCGCCGCCCGAGCAACTCCGGCCACCTCGGACCCCCTCTCCACCCCCTTTCGATTCCTTTTAACCGTGTGTGTCGATTTGACACGGTGGTCCATTTGTTTTCGCAGCGAATCCCCGCCACCGTCCACGAGCGAGAAGAACCGCCGCCGCAAGCATCTCCGGCGAGCTCTTCCGGGGAGACGAGGACGCTCCGGTCATCGCCACCGCGCCACTGCCTTCCCCTCGACGTCGCGCATCCCCTGTTGAGCTCCGTTTTTCTCCTAGAACCGTAGAGAACCGTGAGCGTAAACGCCGGCATGGCTCCGCCGTGCCCCGCGCGTCTCCGGTGACTCGCGCCGCCCGCGTTAGGTCAACGCGTCCTGCACCGTTGGATCTAGATCCAACGGATCCGTTTTAATTTTATTTTTTTCTCTGCCATTAATCTGGCGCGTCCGATTTCATTTAGATCTAACGGCTCCCGATCGCGATCCGCGTCGAACCGGTACGGGCGAATCAGATCGCGCCGTGTGGCCGATTCTTTTTCTATTTCGAATAAAATTTAGAAATTAAAACAGAAAACTATTAAAACTTGCAAAATTCATAACTTTTATTCTGTAAGTCCAAAATTGATAAACTTTATGTCATTGGAAAGCTCTGCTCATGTAGTTTATTTCTACATCATTTGTTTTTCCCTTTGACAAATTATAATTTGTATAATTATCAGAGGAGTATTTCGGCCATTAAAATAATAACTTAAATAATAAAAATGATTTAGAAATAAATTTAATTGTTTTAGGATTGTATTAATTCGCTCTGTCCAGCAATATTAATCAATGTCTTAATTGAAAATTTCATAAAACAATAAAAGTTGTAATTATACAAATCAAAGTTTTACTATATTAAATTAAAATTATTTAATTGATAAATAAAATAAGAAATACTTAGAAATCATATTTCATTCATTTTATGATAGAAAATAAAAATTATTAATAAGTGTGTCCTATTATCATAGCATATCATTCATGCATACATGATTATGTTTGGTGTTGTGATGGTATTGTGTTGGTATTTATTTTATTCATTGTTTGTGCTAGATTGTGAAGAAGAGGAAGGACTTGCTTGGGATTGTTATTCTTGCTGTGCTTGTTCCTCCTGTTACCAAGTCAAGTGACCTTCATATTTTATCCCATATTTTTTATATGCATAAGTAGTATATTTTGAGTAGTGTGTATGATAAGAATTTTGGATTTATTTTATAATGCTAAGATTGGTTATATTTTTACAAATATCCTAGTAGTGTGTAGTCACCCCTTATCCTATGCAGCCATGAAAAGTTTTAGTAGTTGCTTAGCTATGCTATGAAAATGTTTACCATGTTATAGACATGTTTCTAATTGCTGAAATTTAAAATACACTTCTGGGTGGAATTGGTTGTTAAGGATTATGTTGAGTGGCTTTTGGGACTATGCTTGTGGTTGTCGTCGCCTAGGATGAATGTCTATTCTACTTAGGGCCATGAGTATGGTGGTTGTTACCCAGAAGTGCACTTGTGGACGGCCACCCAGGAACGAAGAGATTATCAAGTCCCTCCAAGTTTAGAAGCTTCCCGTGCAACCTTTTGACAATGGGCTCTTTCTAGAATAATTAAGTTGTGAGGATGCAACATGTCAGCTTGACAAGCAGATGTAGAGATGGTAGGTGGAACGGGTCTTGCTAGTATGGTTGCATTCTTCTTCTGAAAGTTCTTGTCTCAATTCTCTCCTTTCCTCAATACACTCCGTGTGTATAGGATTTTCGGGCTAATTGAGTCTAAAGGTGAAAGTGCACAACCTCTGCAGAGTCGACAATCTGAGTACTCAGCCGTGTCCCCGGAAATGGACTACTTCGAGCAACTGGACAAGGATGGGCGGAAGAATCTCATCACTGTTTTCATAAAGTAAAAATTTGACTAAGGAAAGAGTTGTTGGTGCACTTGGGCCTTATCCCTTGGTGCCAAGTCTTTAAGAAATAAAAGTGTTTTACAAAATGATAGGAGAAAACTTGCTTTCTGCAAATAGCCATTCAACCCCACCAAGCCAAATATGCATATAGATTTTAGACTTGTCATTATATATCCACCATAGTCACTTGCCAATACATCATTGTATTGACCTCCTTTGGGGGCTGCATATTCAAATGTGCAGGTAATTCTGATGCTGAATGAGGTTGGACTCGAGTCTACACCCAACATGTCTGCCGGCGCATGCTTGAAGATGAGGCTCAATGTTATTTCGCTTTCGTTGTGAACTCTGAACTTTAGCTAGCCTTCATGGCTATGCAACTTGTAATAAAGCCATACTTGGCTATTATTTTTGGATCTCGTTGTAGCAATTTTAATACTTATGCAATGGTACTTTATGTTTTGTACTATGGTGCTGGCAGTGATCCAGGGACTAGCACATAACACAGGTGTTCCAACTTTAATAAAAGTTGGGGCGCTACAAAGCCTCATACCACGACTGACAAAAAGGAAAAACTCCTTACAAACTCGAAAGCAAAAACCGCAAGAATGAAAAAGAGTCGAGTGGGAAACTCCTATCAGGAGAAAGTAAAAAGAATTCGACTGGTAAAAGCATAAAATTGAGATTATCCTCTACTGCAAGCAATAAAGCATAATCTCGGGGGCTACTCCCGTCGGGAGCACTGTCGTGCACCCGATAGAATCAAAAGACATTCGAAGCATAAGAATTCCCGAGTGAAAATCAGTCGATTGAGTACCTCGGATGCTGTATACGAGAAATACAAAGGTAAGACCCATCGATCAGTCGAAAGGGCCAAGGATCACTCCAGCAGTGTTTTAATCCTGGACATTTTTGTGTCAACAGATACGATGAAAATCCTGGCGGACGCGCTGGGTAGCAAATTAAAACTGCAGAACAATATCAGTAAGACCATCGACTGGCCTGAGGTGTGTCTGTCCAGTATGTTCCGGGTTCGGGCCCAAGGATTCGAAACCTGACTGAAGGCTAGTAAGGTTTTGCCCAAGTGCAGTTAACTCGTTTCGACGCATCGAATAAACACAGGCCTACTCAGTCGAAATCCTTTGTCAAAGTTCATAAGTCAAAAGGATAAAAATATCATATCAAAAGTATAAAACATGAGACGTGCACTATGTAGTGAGTCCACTTATTCTTCGAATTAGCCAAGCACTCGGGGGCTAATGACAAGGTTATACCAAACGGGTACCCCTTCGTGTGGGTACCTGGTGCACGTAATGACTAAATCCCAATTGTCAATAGGCTGAAGAAGCCCAACAAGTGAAGCCCAACGAAGACTTATACCATAGATAGCATAGTCGGTAGTACTTTACATAAATCTTAGTCCTAGTCGGTTATGACCCGAGACCTGTACCCCTATATAAAGGACAGGAGGGAGACCAACCAAGGACACGCCCAACCAGAATCATCAAACCCTAGCAAGATCGACATCTTGCTAGACTCCTGTACTCGCCGCATATACACAATCAATAACAGACAAGCAGGAGTAAGGGTTTTACCTCACTCGAGGGCCCCGAACCTGAGTAATTGCCGCTTGTCAGCCGACGAATCTACCAACACCACTCGTTCTCTACCTCATAACTCTTACCCTAGGCTAGTAACCATGGGTATTGATGGGGACATCCCTCCTCAGAAAGAAATTAGGATATTTGGGTTTGGGAAATTTGGGTTCAGGTTGTTCGGGTTTTGGGATCGGGAAAGATGGCCATCGTGACTGCGCCCCCACGACCAAGTGCCATTGTTAATGCGACTGAGAAGCGCATGTGGTGCATAGGGCCTCGACCGCTATGGACGTGAGGAACGCATGCACTTGACCAGGGTTCCTTGATGCGAGCCTTCCCTTGCGTAGTGCCGCCACCAGACCATGTCGCTGTCGTTGCGCCTCCATCTCCACCACCCATTAGGAGCCGCCGACAGCACAGACCATCGCCAAGCTCACATCACTGCCAGTAGAATCTGCCCGCCAAGCCCATACGACCGCCACAGGCACCGCACGGGCTATGCCTGATAGCGGTGTGGAGGAGGAATGAGGAGGAGAGATGGGGACTGGGGCTAGGGTTTGCGCCCCAGTCGCACTCGGGGAGCGACGTGGACTTTTGTTTCTCTTCATACTGTAAATCTCAACATAGCTATGTACTTTACAAAAGACTAAATAATACGTGCAGTCCCTGCATGCTCTATTTAGTAAATACTTGGCCTAAGTGTTTATTCATTTATCCTGGCATGTTTAAAGTCATTTTGCACTATCCTTTTACCTCCTTTGATATTTGTAGTACATGGTTTCATAAGTTAATTTACATATATATTCTCATCAGGAGAAAAATGTGTTCTGTGATATGTGAATTGATCGGTAGAATTTGCAATAGAATGTTTGTCTTCAATCTATCACTTTGTTTTTTCATTCATTTGTGCCAATAGAGTATTTATTTTTGGCCCAAAGCTCCTCCCTCCGGCAATGGATTCACGATGTGAGAGAGGGCGAGCTATGACACGTCCTTGGCCCTAAAGGACGAGGAAACAGTGGCAAGCTCATTGCCCTTCTGCTCCACATCTCCACACCCGCCATCGAGTCTACCCTCGATAACTACCCGACACGCCCGAGCTCCCCACTTGCACCTACGGAGTACCTACCAATTGTCCTAGCACCTTCCGCTACTCCACATCCCTCCCCGCTTGCACTCCACCTTCGTTGGCGGTCGCCATTCACATTATTCCCGGGCTAGCATGCAACCTCTCGCCTACGCTGCTCGACGTCACGCCTACGCATGCCCTCCACTTCTGTCGGGGCATGTCGAGCTGCCCCCTTTTGGTGGCCATCTACATAGCTCTGCGATGGCTACTACGCAGCAACCATGGATGGCGAGGGGAGTGGCCAAAGAGGTTGTCCAGGGGACCTGCTAGGTTAGCGGATCTTGGCGGCAATGAAGTACTCCCTCCGTCTCGGTTTATAAGCAACATATAGTAAATCTCTATAACTAAAGAGTCTATAGGGTGAGAAAATTTGCTAAAACTGACATTTATTACACATATGACCAATGATTAGCACATGCATTTGTCTAATTAATTAGATTATTTAACAAAGCGCAGGCACATTGATGGAGAGATAATTAGAAGGGGTATTAATTGCTCAAATATGCGGCTTATTCTTGGATTTTTTTGATTTTGGCATGTTGCTTATAAACCAGGATGGGGGGACATGGCAAGCTTCCTACTCCGTCTCAGACACTATATGTCTGCGTCCTCCAACAAGTGTAAACCAACCGATGATCTCCAGTCTGAGCTCCTTAATCTCGTTGTGCTTCATGTGGGACATGTCCTCGAGGACATCAACAGACACCTGACGCTAGAAAATCAACTTGGGGATTTCAGATCAGTGCGAGGATCGAGTTGGCATGTGGGTCCCACCTCCACCGGTGGTCCTATGTCCATTTTAACGGCTTAGTCAAATGGTGTGAAAATAGTGCGCTTGATGACTGTATTCTTGGAGAATATTTGCAAAAAAAAGAAATCTAGATAGATTTTATATAAAGTTGGATGAAATATTTTTCTATTTATTTTTGCAAAAAAAAATTATTGTTGATATGTTGTTAATCTTTCGCGTCCGAGTTCGGTGACCCGCATACATAATTTATTTATTTCTGTTTGAGGCAATAGCACCGGTGGTACAAATACTTATCCACCATGTGCAAATTAGTACAACAACTTGCAATTTGTTGTAGTACCGTGATACAAAAACTTACAACAACTTGCACTTAGTAGGTGTAAATCGAGTCCAAACGATTATGGAGATGACACATGGCATTGATATTCTTGCAGACATACGCTTATACTTCTGTAGTTGGCACCTGTATCCTTACATCTCCCTATACGTGAGTCCCAACTGTCAGTTGAAAATAAATGATGAAAAAATCGCACTGGTTGAGGGATTCGAGCTAGCACTAGCCAAACCGAAACTTGAACTTAACATCCAAGAGCATCTGGAAGTTTTTATATTAACAAAGGTGGAGAGACATTTTGGTGCACCTGCGCATCATTTAAATAGGTTAATTTTTTTAAGATAAAAAACTCTTGTTTGAAAATGCGAATATTTGAATGTGAATATGTCAATGTTGTATATACATGCGTGCAAAGTTTTGGTTCAAAATCCGTTGTTTGGCAGGCTATCAGTGGCGGCGCTAGGAATTTATAGAAGTCTATTCATAGGTATTTATTTTGCTAAAATAAAAATTAGTTTTACCAAAAGCATCACTGTTTTGCTATTATCAACACAGTTTTGCAAAAATCATGGGAATTCGGTTGCATACCTAGGATAATCATTTGGACCTTTTTTCTTTTTGCATGGATAATCATTTGAACTTGTTTTACACCTATTCAACAAGTTTGTGTAGCACGATACAAACAGATTGCAAGTTGTTGTTCTAATTTGCACGTGATGGATCGATGAGTATTTGTACCACCAGTGTTATTACCTGTTTCCGTTTCCCTAATGGCAACGAAAGAAAACACATGAGGTTGGTGTGGCCCTCCCGACCGAGTGTTGGCCGTTGGGCGAATCTCGCCAATGTGGATGGGGTGCTAGCAAGAGAAGTGGCGATTCTTGCTTGCACTGACACGCTCCAAGCGTGGTCGCTGTGTCCGAATGCTTGTTTTGCCGTGGTTTCTTTCTCTGCTTCGCTTACTCGGATCTCTCACTCCGGCCTCGCCTCATGGATACTACTACTTCGCTATCGATCGAGCATCTCTTATTCCAAATTGTATAATGCCGCTAAATTTGGAACTGGACCTGCACCATTCAGTGGGATTTAGATCATGTTGGACTGAATTGTACTGGACTTGGACATCTATTGGACTTAGGTCCGAAAACACTGGGCTCATAGAATATGATCCATCCAACATCCATTAGACTTTATCTACTATCGATTATTGGAATGGATTGCCCCTATTTCACGACATGGTCGTAACGCATTGCGCTCCGTCCGCACGCGATTCCTTATTCTTCCTCCATGCTCCGCCTGCATCCTGCATGGCCATAGCTGCTGCTCGCCCATGCCACTGCCACCGGCCTGCTCCCGCCTCCGTGCCTCGCCCTGGTAAAACCACCCCCCACCCTCCGGCTGGCCATCCCTCTAAATCCCCCCACCCCCGCAGTAAAACTAACTCTGGCGAGCTCCCTGCACACCCAACCGCCAAGCTCGTCGTCGACGAGCTCCCACACCCGAGCCACCCCCCCCCCCCCACACCCCCCGATAAGTTACTTGCACACCTCCACTTGTGTCGCCGCGGTCATTCCTCACGTGGCCGGCGACGCCGCGGACAGCCATGTCGTCCCCGTCAGCGGTGTGGGCGCAGCTCCGATCATCTTCTTCCTCTAGCTCTCATGCGTGAGGAATTGGGCCGGGCCCAAAGCGGTGTTGGGGGTTGTGCGGGTGCGATTGGTGCACGACCTGGTCGTGAAATAGGATTTTCTTATTGGAATGTTGGTAGGTCGCCCAATGATGTCTTGTTGGGGCCTTGGGGGTGCGTATGGGAGATGGCAAGGAGGAAAGCCGGCTCGTCCATCCTGCAAGTGATCACATCGCGGGCTGGTTGGCGGCCATGACGGGAGCAGATTAGGACGGTTCACCCATAGCTTTAATGATTAGGGTTCCATTGGATTTTGGATTGGATGAATTTGGATAGTAGGTAACAGTGGATTGGACTTTATATTCAAAAACAAATGTGGATTGGACATGGATCAGATCACCTTAGAGTGGACATTAGTTGGGCACGTGCGCTTTGGATCTCAGATCACATTAGAGTGGATATTAGTTGGGCACGTGCGCTTTGGATCTCGACTCAAATCCAATTCCAGGTTTAAGGCTTGTGTTATTACAGGAAGCACACACATCGGCTTACCATTTCTTCAATAGAACGACAAAATCAACTAACTTTTTTGTGATTCACGATGAATGGACACACTATATCTGTTATCAGGGATACATACTGAATTGCTTTGGAATTTGAAATTTGTATAAACAGCACATGCTACGACAATCTTGTATCATTAAGTATTTAGTAGTCTATTCCAATTTCCAGCAGACTACTATTTTTTTCATATGTTTTATCGGTGAGTATTTAGTAGATTCCTACCCTTCCATTTTTAAATATAAGATGTTGTAGGTGTTTCACATCTTGTCTACTCACTAATGTAGTCCTTGGCCTAGTTGCCTATAGGGATAAAATTCCTGTAGGTATAAAACTCAATTATATTCTTAATGAAAATCTCATTGGACATGTGTACTCATTGAAAAAAATATGGAATAATATCCTTAGATAGTTGGCTTTGTATCTACGCTATTCGGTCGTGTCACCATTGATAGTGTTAATTTCTATTTTGACATGTGTATGTTCTAAGATACATCCAGTTCTTCTACACATGTTTAATACATGTATCTCTCGTCTCTTCCTAGCGAGTCCCTTGACAGTCAACAGTTGGCGCCCTCCAAACCCCTCCCAGCCGGAGCAGAGAAGGGAGAGGCGCGTGAAGCTCCCCTATAAATTGTAGATATAGGTTGTGTCTGCTTGTGTGCCGTTTGGCGACATGCCGTGTGTATGTGTGGAGGGTGCGGGGTGTCGCCGCCGTGTTCAAGCTGCGGTTGGTGGCGCTCGGAGATGCAATCCTTGGTGGCGATGGTGGGTGACCACTAGAGGCCGTCACCGACCATAAGCAACATGTAGGCCCGTCCGCCTTACTAGGCCTACCGCTGCACTGCAACACCATATTCACCGGCGCCATCCACCTCCAAGTCCATGACACCCATACCCCCGCTATACTCGCCAGGATCCTCATGACATGCAACAACTAGGCAACCACCGGCCCGAGTACTCCATGGACCAGAGCTGGCCAACCGATAAGGCCCACCTGACCCGTATCGGGACATGAAGCTGGGCCCAGATCCTGCACCATGATCCTTGTCGCCACCACCCTTGTTCCTGGCCGATGCCAGCACCGCCAGCAGCATGCTAGACCATCGGTTGACCCTCACCGGTCGTCTTTGAATGCACCATCGTCGGCCTACTATGCCCCGAGCCGACCTCCATGGTCGCGGATAGGAGATGGTCGGTGTTGCATGCACCACTAGGGCTTTGCCCGACGGCTTCCGCATGGCTCAGAAATATTAAGGGGGGGAAGGCCCCATGGGCTCGAGAAGAGGTGGGAATGGCGCGACGGGAGGTGTGGGACCCTGTCGATGGCGCGGTGGTGTTTGGGATGAGTCAAATCTACCGAGATTTCTCTCTCGCTCCACTTCTTCTCTTTGCGCAAATGCTAAAATTTGTCCCTCGTACCGGTGATATGAGAAACATGGGATCAATATTTTGTTTGAAACGTTGGTCCAAATTTGAAGTTTGCCCTATAAACATATATATGGGCCGGCAGGCCGGTTTCCATTCATAAAAATGCACTTTCTCGCCTCCAACTGAAAAAAAAAATTGCGCGGTCAGCTAGGGTTGCTCTACATTTATCGTCAGGGTTTGTTGGATCAGGCGATCCGCGAGCGTCGCCTCCTTGGAGCCTCGAAGGTACATGGCGCAGCAGCGGAACCCGAATTTAGGGTACATGTCGAACACTGTGTTCATCTGAACTCGATTCCGATTCGGGATCCGCCGACCTCGTCTATATCTACACCACCTGGTTGATCGATTAATCCGATCACTGCCCCGCGGATCAGAGCAGCTGTAGATCGATTGGATCGCCAAATTGTTTTAAGAAGAAAGGTACGTCCTATGACAATGAAACCCTATTAATCAAGCTTAATCGCGGCTCAGTTTCTTCAGTTCGTAGTACACCAAATTCAGATCGTGTTCATGCATATATATATATATGTGCATAGGAGTCGCCGTTAACGCGTTCTGCTACGTCCTTCAGGCTAGGATCGCTCACCAAAGTAGTCGATCAACTCAATCACCGCCACGAAGGCTAATCAAGCTGAGGTTTGATCACTTACCCGTGAGCCTTGAGGTGAGGCGTCATGTCTGGCGTACTGTACAAGAGGATTCCTCCTCCTCCGGAACCCGAAGATGATCCGGATCTGCTTTCTCCTACCTCACCATCTTATCAACTCCCAGGGTAAGCCAACCTCAATACCTCATACTCTAGTATTAGTTAGCTCCGTCCGATAGTAAAAGATATACTATATCCATGTTGCTCCCGCCTAATCATCCACTAAATTTACTTAGGTTTGAGACCATTGATGATGGTCACATTCCCGATGAGCGCGATCTGAACGCTAAAACATGTGATGACGATGATCAGAACATCCATCCCAACTTTGATTCAATGTATAATGATGATGATGATTACGCCGTTCATCCCGACTTTGATTATAATTGTAATGATGATGATGAGGAGAACACTTTCTCCCAAGAAGATCTTGCACGACAGACTAACCAATATGTAACAGCTGCGCTTGACCATTACAACAACCAAGAAGGGAACCAGGTATACCATCATATCTTGGTGTCTATTTTTTTTCTTCTCTCTGCTGCTTAGTTTTAAACATAAATAGAACTTTGGCCAATAGTTCTTTGTAGTAGTTGGTTAATCACGACCAACACAATTTGTCCAGGTGCATTAATTAATAATGTGTCCTAGTCCAACAGGATAGCATTTAGCAATGGACTTTATCCATGATCGTTGAATATAAAATCCATGTAACACCATACACATTGCTGTGATCTTATCATGGTAGATATTATTACTTACATATTTTCACTCATTGTACCATGCTTCTCTTTTATGTATTTATAATTTTACCTTAGAATACAACACCATATGTATATGTTATTTACTTAATCTTGTTTTACAATTTCACTTCAAAATATGGCTAGATCAAGTATGAGCTCATCAAAGCCATCACTAGCGCCGCAATCATCGATAGAAGGGGCTTTTATGGGCATGTAAACTTCATAGCCAAAAGCACTTTGGAGAATTCAAAGGAGGAGTTCTTCTTTGCCGAGCTATATCATAATCGTGATCGTGGTATATATATGCCTACATGCATAGTTTCTTTAGAAGGAAAAGAAACATCTGGTAAGTTCTAATCAGAGTTTATGTCACTTTCATTTATTTTGTACCCCAACCTTTTAATGTTATTTTTACAGGTGGGGCTTGGGACATTAAACTTAAGGATAGCTATTATGGCAAGGAAATTCGTGTCGACACCAACTATTGCTATGCTTGTCATGATGATCTGAAGCACCCAAAGGATGGAACATTATACGAGACCGGTCATCAAGTTGATGATTACTATGGCTATTCCGCTAGTTACTAAGCATTTTGTATGGATTATGAAGATCATTGTGTGCGTTTTTGCAATGAGTGATTGCTACATATTTTGCTATTACTACTTGTGTTGTCACCTTTTACTTTGGCGTTACAATGAATTGATAGATCCTAATTATTAGGTGCAACATTTCCTTAGCTAGTTTACTAAAACATATAAATAGCACAAATGTTGATGTTATTGTGAATCAAAATATTTAGGAATTTACATGAAAAAAGGTTTTAGAGCTTGGAAATTTTACATGAAAATTTGAAAGAAATTCAATTCTATTAAAGATGAGTTGGTGGCGGTTCGTTCAACCCACCTTCTCACCATCTCACCTTCCATAGAAAACAAAGCATGAAACAAATATTTATTTTTCTAAACTTTTAAAGTGCAAGAAAAAAAGGAAATGTGATTTTTTGTAGGAAGAAAATAAGATCCATATCCTACTTTTATAGAGTCGATATAGAGTCATCGAGAAGTGTACAAGCTCAATTATGCCAAAAAGTGCTTTTGGCTCCTGAGCTCCGGTCGTCCTTTCCTTTGTGTGATGTGCTGTATTTTGTTTTAAGCTGGGTTTAGCTCCGTGTATCACTTTTGCCGGTGATGATGTTATTGTTGTTTTATGGTGATCCAAATTCATATGATGAAGTGAAGTGAGCGGCTAACTTCGGAGCTTTTAAAGAGTGGAAAGCTATGATAAAAGGCAAACTGAGAGGAAGGTGAAAATTCTTCGTACTGACAATGGTGGTGAATTTTGTTCGAATGTTTTTAATGATTATTGCAGAACAGAAGGGATTGTCAGGCACCTCACCATCCCGTACACGCCTCAGCAGAACGGAGTAGCGGAGCGGATGAACAGGACTATCATGTCTAAAGCTCGCTGCATGATATCTAACGCTCGCATGAGTAAGCGTTTTTGGGCTGAGGCGGCTGCCACCGCATGTTACTTGATAAACAGGTCACCATCTATTCCCCTCGACAAGAAAACTCCCATTGAGGTATGGTCTGGTACTCCTGCTGATTATTCACAGCTTAAGGTTTTCGGTTGCACTGCTTATGCTCATGTTGATAATGGAAAGTTAGAGCCGAGAGCTATTAAGTCTGTTTTCATTGGTTATGGTTCGGGAGTAAAAGGATATAAGTTGTGGAATCCCGAAACTAACAAGGCATTCATGAGCAGGAGTGTTGTTTTCAATGAATCTGTTATGTACTTTGATAAGTTGTCCTCAGATGTTTCAGAAAGTTCTGATGAGGAACAGGTTCGTGTCGAGGTGGAGCATCCTGTGGAAAAGGATAATGTCATCGTTGACAATGATGGTGATACATCAGATGATTCTGATAATGATACTGTTCAGCACTCACCTCCTGTTTTGCAGCCAGAAAATCAGTCCATCGCTGATCGCAGAACAAGGAGGAATATTGTTAAACCTACACGGTTAGTTGAGGAGTGTAACATTGTTAATTATGCTCTGAGTTGTGCAGAACAGGTGGAGCATGGACATGAGCCGTCCACGTATACTGAAGCTATTGCCACAAGTGATCGTGATAAATGGATCTCTGCTATGCAAGAGGAGATGCAGTCACTTGAGAAGAATTGCACATGGGATGTTGTGCGCTTGCCTAAACAAAAGAAGGCTGTCTGCTGTAAGTGGATCTTCAAGAGAAAGGATGGTTTGTCTCCAAGTGAGCCTCCAAGATTTAAGGCAAGGTTAGTGGCAAAAGGTTTCAGTCAAATCCCTGGAATTGATTACAATGATGTTTTCTCTCCGGTTGTCAAGCATAGTTCTATTCGGACATTTTTCTCCATTGTTGCTATGCGTGATCTTGAGCTTGAGCAGTTAGATGTTAAAACTGCGTTTCTGCACGGAGAGTTGGAGGAGGAGATATACATGGACCAGCCAGAAGGGTTCATAGTGCCGGGTAAGGAGGATCTTGTTTGTAAGTTGAAAAGGTCTCTCTACGGTTTGAAACAATCCCCTCGTCAATGGTATAAAAGGTTTGATTCATTTATGTTGTCACATGGTTTTAAGAGGTCTGAATTTGATAGCTGTGTGTACATTAAGTTGGTTGATGGATCGCCTATATACTTGTTGTTATATGTCGATGACATGTTGATTGCTGCCAAGAGCATGAAAGATGTCGCTGCTCTCAAGTCACAGTTGAGTAGCGAATTTGAGATGAAGGATCTTGGTGCTGCTAAGAAAATCCTAGGTATCGAAATTACACGTGATAGAAAGTCTGGGTTCTTATTTCTTAGTCAGCAGAGTTACATTAAGAAAGTTCTTCATCGTTTTAACATGCATGATGCAAAGTCTGTTAGTACTCCTATTGCTTCTCATTTTAAGTTGTCATCTACTCAATGTCCTACTACTGATGATGATATGGAGTACATGTCTGGAGTTCCCTATTCTAGTGCTGTTGGTTCCTTGATGTATGCTATGGTCTGTTCTCGTCCTGATTTATCATATGCTATGTCTTTGGTGAGTAGATACATGGCTAATCCTGGTAAAGAACATTGGAAAGCTGTTCAGTGGATTTTCAGGTACCTCCGTGGCACGTCTGATGCTTGTTTGAAGTTTGGCAGAGCTAGTGAGGGACTCGTTGGCTATGTGGATTCAGATTTTGCTGCCGATTTGGATAAGAGGAGGTCCCTCACAGGTTATGTGTTCACCATTGGTAGTTGTGCTGTTAGTTGGAAGGCAACGCTTCAGCCAGTTGTTCTCCAATCCACCACGGAGGCTGAATACATGGCCATTGCAGAAGCAGTTAAAGAAACTGTTTGGTTGAAAGGTTTGTTTACTGAGCTTTGTGGAGTTGATACTTGCATTAACCTGTTTTGTGATAGTCAGAGTGCTATTTACCTTACTAAGGATCAGATGTTCCATGAGAGAACAAAGCACATTGACATCAAATACCATTATGTGCGTGATGTTGTTGCACAAGGTAAGTTGAAGGTATGCAAGATTAGTACTCTTGATAATCCAGCTGATATGATGACAAAGCCTGTTCCTGTATCTAAGTTTGAGTTATGCTCAGACTAAGTTGGTATCATTGTTTAGCCAAAGAGGCTATTTGGCGCCGAAAGTGTTCTCTTTGTTGTTTCAGGGGTAAAGGTTCTCGTTCATACTACAAGATGGAATTTGTCTCAAGGTGGAGTGTTGTTTTATGGTGATCCAAATTCATATGATGAAGTGAAGTGAGCGGCTAACTTCGGAGCGAAGCGGAGGCCCGTCGCCGGGAGGCTTGGGCCGTAGCGTAGCGAGGAAGTTAGCCCACCGGCCCATCCTGCGCTCGCGGGGGTGCGGGGGCGGCAGCCCGCGCGGTACGGTACGGATCGTATCTGAGTCGGATCGCAACCGACTTAGGGTTTCTGCCCTCTATAAATACATCTTGTAAGTCGCCTGTTTGGGTAAGCCACACATTGTAAACTCACGGCGTTTGTAACCTCACCCGATATAGTGAAGTATTGCTGGCTGGCGCCCGTGGTTTTTTCCTCTCCTTTGTTTGGAGGGGTTTTCCACGTTAAAATCTTGTGTCCTCGTTGGTTTGATCGTTCCGCTCTTCGTCGTTTCTTGCTATCTCCTATAACAGTTATTAACTTAAAGCCGGGCCTTTCAGTTGGCCTTTTACCTAAAAATAATAATTCTTAGAGTAACCTGTTCTGCCATGTTCGGGAACTGTTGTTTAGCTTGATCGCTAAGTTCTTTGAGATGGTGGACTTCGGTTCTTCTGAATCTGAAAATTGGACCCCATTGCTGTTGCTAGGGCATAGTACAAACACCATTCTGCATTTATTATGGCAAAAGATAATTAAATCGGTAAAATGTCACCAATTCTGAATTCAACTATAGTGTAATCACGAGTAAACTGAGAGCAGATTCTGTGCAACTAGCAAGAAGCCATGCTTGCAATCATCATGTAAGTTCACATTGGTAAATGAGCCTCAGATGTATACTGTATAGAACCGTAAGAAATTATCAGTAAGGCAATTTCTTAGGTTCTGTTCGATGCCAGTGGCGGAGCTGGTATACAGTGATTGGGTTCAAATGAACCCAACAAAAACCGTTAAAGCTTTGTTAAGTTAGTCTATGATATTGCTAATTAGTGAAAGATTACACTACAATAGTTGAACCCAATAATTTTTCGCTCTAGCTTCGCCCCTGTTCGATGCGCAATGTATACAAGACATTCTCAAGAAAATGCAAGTCACAAGATGTTCCCTGGAGTGAGATAAGCACATGTTGCTATATTGAACATTTCAATCTTTTTTTTCTCCATATTAGCTTAATGATTATGTACACGCCCAGCTTCAGCATAAGTCAATTGTATAAATCATACAGCTGTTTCCTTAAGAGTTATTACAATCGTAAAGAGGAAGTAGCCTATTCAAATTCGTCAATAAAATTGAACCTCTTGATCCTTCATTGCAATACTTAATAAGTAAATGGCACACCGAATAACAAATAAACTATGCCTACAATCTGCTGCTTTTGCCGGTAAACTGAAGCTTCTTTCGGGGAATTTATTGGAATTTGTGGACGAAGTCCATCGATCACTTGCGGCCAAAGTCAAAGCTGCCTGTCGCCTTCGGGTGCCACATTCCGGAGCAGCACCAACAATTAGTCGTGGACCAAGCTGCAAATAATTTTACTACACTCAATATCTATTGGGAAGAAGAAACACATGTACAATACTACTACAGTACTACTCTATTGAGTGTGTAATATAAGTATAACTGTATAAGTAGTATGGAGGTACGTACTGTTCGATCCTCCTAACTGCACGCAGTTCCGCACCAGCTGAGGGGAGTTCTTGCCAAGAATCTCGGCGAAGAAGAATCCAGTCTCACCAGACTCCACAGTGGCCTTGAACGTGACGTGGTAGCACCAACGGTTGTCGCCGGGGGCGACCCACTCGCAGCTGAAACCCTGGCTGTCGATGGGATCCGCATTGCGGAGAATAACATCCTACAATTATACGGTACATGAAGAAGAAGAAGAAGAAGAAGAAGAAGAAGAAGAAGAAGAAGAAGAAGAAGAAGAAGAAGAAGAAGAAGAAGAAGAAGAACTTACATGGTTTGCGTTGTAGTAAAGCACTGCAAGCCTGGTGCAGTGGTGCGACTGGCTGTTGCCGACGTTTTCGTCGTACTCCTCCCTGGTCTCCGGTGAGTTGTTGTTGCTCCTCCAGTCCCCGTAGTGATCGGCAAACCGCCTTCCCAAGTCATCACCGTAGTTCCCGCTCCCAGACGCCATCAGCGGACTAGTAACTAGATTAACTGCATTGGATCAGTGGCAGCATATCAGGGTTTTATTTGCTAATCATGTATGCCACATGATCAGTGGCAGCATATGAACGTGTCAAACTATCACTAGTTAGTACAAACATGGTGTAAGAAAATTAGAGAAAAAGCTGCAGCAACAACAACTGAGACGTCGGTGGCAAAATATAGCTAGCTACTTGCCTGGCGTACTATATTCTACTATAGGATCTGTGATGCGAGTGAGAGGAATTGGTAGCCAAGTAAATCCATCTCAACTCGATATATAAGAGAACTGAATCATGATCTATCACTAAAAGATTGAGGTACATTCAATTTATGTGAGTCAACTGAAAATCATGCAATGCAAAGCCGAGCCAGCATGCATCAATGAGAAGTTGCATAAATAAAAAGGACGTCCATTCAATTCATGTGATTCTACTAAGAATCATGCAACGCAAGGCGAGGCAGAATGCATCAGTGATGAATTGCATTCTGCTACTTGAAGCAGCATGCCCACTACATGTCAGTCATGTGTTTCGAAGAGCTTTGTCATGTCTTTTGATACGGGAAAGTGCTACACTAATCTAGCCTAGGGTTGGGGTGCATTACCACTGGAATGTCGGCTAACTCATTCATCTGATCAGTGCCACAATGACACTAATAATAGTAACAAATACAACTATTTCTTGGTGGTTCACATGACATCAACTGTAGACGATCAAATTGCACATTCAAACACAATTTTCTACAAATAGCGTGTATAATTTACATTCTAATTTAAATAACATTGCTTAATCTGACAAAGATACATTGTAGTAAGATCAGACTAGTCCCATACAGAAACTCTAAGTAGACGACTTCTAGTTCTCCTTGCCTCTATTGAAAAGTTGGCTTTATGCAAAACAATCCTCATACAATCTTTCCGAACAAGCAGGTATATAATAGGTTAATTAAGTTTTATTGAGTACCTTCAATACTCATCTTTGCTTAAATTTGGTTCAAGTAACATATTCACTCGGTGGTGGTTTCTATGTTGACATCGACGAGTAGTTTGGGGTTTCCATGTGACTGCCCGGAATACCTCAATGAGGCCCGCCAGGGTGCCCTGATCTAGGCCCACAAGCTTAGGTCCACCCTCTGCCCAATCCCACAGCCCGCGCCCTCACGCCGAGAGTTTGGAATTTCTCAAAAATTTGGGTCGGGAAACTTGATAAAAACAACGTTCGGGATTTGCTATCATGAGAAATTTGACATCGACAATTCGGGATCGGGTACAGGAAATTCGGAATTGCCCGAAATTCAGAACAAAGCAAAAAATGATAGCAAAAGTTCATTTTGGCAACATTTCAGCACAAAACAAGACAACCATAATATCAAGTGAACAATAATCATAAGAGCATGACAAGCAATAATATTTTTTACAGCACATAGACTCATAGTTTCAATTTCGAGATATTCAAATGTTCGGGTTCCAACACAACAATCCCGAATTACCCTAAATAATTTTGGGATTTAGAAAGTGACAAGGTTATACCAAACGGGTACCCCTTCGTGTGGGTACCTGGTGCACGTAATGACTAAAATCCAATTGTCAATAGGCTGAAAAAGCCCAACAAGCAAAACCCGAATCGAAGACTTATACCATAGATAGCATAGTCGGTAGTACTTTACATAAACTGTAGTCCTAGTCGGTTACGACCCGAGACCTGTACCACTATATAAAGGACAGGAGGGAGACCGACCAAGGACACGCCCAACCAGAATCATCAAACCCTAGCAAGATCGACATCTTGCTAGACCACTGGACTCGCCGCATATACGCAATCAAGAACAGACAAGCAATAGTAAGGGTTTTACCTCACTCGAGGGCCCTGAACATGGGTAATTCCCGCTTGTCAGCCGACGAATCTACCAACACCACGCATTCTCTATCTCATAACTCTTACCCTAGGCTAGTAACCATGGGTATTGATGGGGACATCACTCGTCAATTGGCGCCGTCTGTGGGAACAGGTGGTGTTGGATCCACGGATATTTCGGTCCAAATTTCAAACGGCGATCCGCCGACTTCTTCAAAGGGATGCACATCAGCAACAACAGATCATATCCAAATCACAGGCAGCTACTCGCCAAAAGCAGCGTCACCAGCAAGGATCAGGCCATACTCACCCGAAACTCAAGAGATCTATTCCAATCTCGATTCAGGTTTTGATCTAACTATCGGGAAACATAACTTCTCTGTTGATCAGCTTGGTGTGCAGAATTTGGTTGAACAGATCGCAACTCAGCCACTTCAGAAGAGATCGACTGAGATCACATCTGCAGCAGACAAGGAAGACACCCCGTCGCAGATCGATCTGATCCCGCCGCCACAATCTCCAACAGATTCAATGACATCCACATAATTCAACAAATTCATGGCGGATGAATTCCCTGAAGAGGAAGAGCCGTCGACTGCCTCGGTCAACGATATGATCATATCAACGGCTTCGACTGGAAGCACTGGAGCGCCAACATCACAGATCGATCCGATCTCGTCCATAGCAGGGTCCATGTCTACAAGGGAATTCAAGGAATTCATAATGCAAAACGAGATGGAAGAAGAAGTGTAGTCGACCCTCCATATCAACCCAACCGAAGACCACATGCAAATCGACGCTCCAGAAGAAAGCTTTCACCTCCCCGGGTATGATGAGCCTGCAGAAGACAGCATACGTCTAGCCGACTTCACTGACGCAGAGATCCAATCTCCACATCATGCTGCCATCGACTACGATGCGCATGCGTAGCAAATAGAAGATGGCAAAAACAGCAAAAGCGTAGAGCGGGATAGAGATATCGAAGCAGCATACGAAGAGTACTCAGACTACACATATCCTTACCACATACCCCAGCAGGTTTACGTGGCAACAACTGCGGAAACGTCAGAAAACGCTACCAATCGACAACCCGTCGAGTATCCACGGACGGTCACGTTACCAGATGGTACTACCACCTTGGACATCACGGCAGAGATGGCTGCAAAGGTGACAAAGGTCATTGAAGAAGGCATAATGATGCAAGTAGACGCAACTCCAGATGAGTTGGCAACATACAATTACTTCGACTGGCAGGAATCACAGCGCTTGAACCAATACAGAGCAACACTCGAAGAACGAAGAAGGCAAGCAAGTATATCAAGCGCACGCAGACGACAACTATCCATAAGCTCTACAGGGGCAACCGAGGCACGACGTAGATCCAGATTCGACAGAACCCCCGAGCACGAAAGAGCAGACGTCACTCAAAATCTGAGCAACTCGTTCCTAGCCGTCGACTCTGATGGCATAATCCAACCCAAAACAGCAGAAGGAGCTCTCATATCCATAGGAGCATACCTCCAAGCAGGAAAACCACCTGCAGGTGACCCCGCTGAGGCAAGATACCTGCAGCAAATGAAAGCCCTGGAAATCACAGCAAAAGAACTGGTCTATGGGGGAAGGAGAAGACGTAGCAGGAGCCGCTCGAGGGAACGTACCAGTCGCAGTCCTCAGCGAAGCAGCGGCAAGAAAAGTTCAAGCCGTCGCAGATCAAGAAGCCGCTCAAGAAGCAGGTCCAAGAGATTAGGCAGTCGCGAGTCACCCGACAATCGTAACGCAGGACCATGCGGAGCACAATGCTTCACTCGAAGGATCCAAGAAACAAAACTCCCAATGAAGTTTGGCCTACCAACCATGCCAAAATTCAACTCAAAACAGGAACCCTCGGGGTGTCTGGAAGAGTACAAACTGGCAGTCATATGCCAACGAGGAACAACAACGACGACACTACAATACATACAGTTGATGCTTGTGAAGGAGATATGCCCTAGAGGCAAATAAATAAGTATTATTTATTGCATTATCTCATGAGTTTATAATAGGTTTGTGTATTATGCTATAACTGTATTAATCGGAATCATTAATACACGTGTGATACACAGACAACCAGGTCCCTAGCGAGCCTCTATATGAGCTAGTCCATTGGGCAACAGTGTCGAGATTCCCGATCAAGGACAATGACGTCGGTTGACAATGGGGTCATCTTGTTAGTAGAATAAGGTGGTGGACATACGCAAAGTATTGCAATAAGATCGTATTACGATGTTTGTCATTTGCAATAGATAAGAGTGTGATAGCTTATTCCTTAGACCGTGAGACCGTACTTATTGTTGCTTCGTAGGAGTGCTTTGAGAGCATCAAACGTTGTGTCTTATATAACATGACAATAACGGTGTCCATCTTGGGTATTCCGAAAGAGCATCAAGACGTAAGGATCAAGAGCGGGATTTGTTCATTCTTGTAATGGAAAGATACTCTGGGCCCACTCGGTGATATTGCATCTATATAGCTGCGCAGCTTATGACTAGGTCATGAAGATGTAATATCGCAGACGAGTTAATAACCTTCGTCGGTAACGAGATACAACAAAGGCATCGGTGTGTCTACGATCATATCTCGGACAAGGTAGTATCGCAGAAACAAAGGGAATGAATATCATACTTATGGTTCAACGACGATATTCGTGGAATGCACAGGGGTCGTCATATATTTCCAGGTATCCCTGACGATCATTGGTGAGCGGAGTGTCTCGACCATGTCTGGAGTGTTCCCGAACCGTAGCGTAACAAACTTAAGGTCTTAGTGACGCTAGAGATAGGTTCTGGAATTTTATAGGTTTTTATTGGAGAGAGAGAAATGATCCGGAAAGAGTTCCGGTGGTCCGGAAGGAGTTCCGGTGAGCTATGGAATGGTTTCGGGAATGTCCGAAAGTTGTTCGGGTGGTTCCGAAATAGTTTCGGAGTCATGGGATATTGAATTATATATAAATATATTAATTATGAATTAATGGGATTTTTATATTAATTTAATATTAATTAAATAAAGGAAAAAGGGGGCTCCCACCTAAATGGGCCCCAAGAGGGCCCATGAGGGGGAAACCGCACCCCACAAGGAAAGGGGGGGCTGGGCCTCCTAGTCCAACTCGGACTAGGAGTTGGAGGGCCCATGGGGGGTTCGGCCGAACCCCCCCTCCCCTCTCCTCCTTTAGTCCCACATGGGGGAGCCAAGGGGGTTGGCACACCCCCTTCCCCCTTTATATAGCAAGGCATATTAATTGTTTTAATTCATAGGAAAATCCCATTAATTCCCGATTTCTCTCTCGATCTCGTGGTTCCCAAGTCGGAGCCGCGCCGAGCTGAGGAAGAGGGTCTCTCTCCACCTAAGCCATACCGCAGAGCGCCGTTGCTCTGCGGGATTCCAGATAAGATCTACTCCTGCGATTTCAGCTGGATCTGAATGACCGGGAGTCGTCGCTAGGCTCCGTATGTTTGCGAGTGCTCGGAGGCTACTCTACTGAGGAGCTTGGGCGACGTCGTCTCGCCCCCTGCAGCCGCCACGCCACCCCCCTCTGCTGCCGGCGCACCAGGCCCCGGTGCTGGTGCTCTGCCCTCTTCCGCCCGACGCCCGTCGACGCAGATCATCGTCGACACCCCGGCGTCATCGACTTCGACATCGCGGCAAGATCTTCACGACCTCGAGGTCGGCTACGTACGACTTCATCGTCAACGCTTGTGCGGGAGCGTAATCCCCGCTATCGGTCTACATGGAGGTAATGTAACCCGTTCCGCCATCGTTATCGCATGTACTAGATAGATAGATCCTGGCTAGTTAGGGTTTCGTACGCTAGAAAAATTATTGTTTTCTGCCCCGTAACCCCTTCAGTGGTATCAGAGCCGATCTATGCGTCGTACTGCTGGTACGGTTAGAACTCATGTTGAATGAGGGCGTCTTTCTTATATTTGCTACCCTCTAGCGTGCACTTGCGATGCCTTCGGTATTGAGTTGATGAAGCGGCCCGGACCGACTTTACGCGTACGCTTACGCGAGACTGGTTCCACTACTGACATACGGCTTGCACCGTATCTGTGGCTGGCGGGTGTCTGTTTCTCTCTCTCTAGTCGGCAAAGCATTTTCAATGGAGGGCCCGAAAGGGATGCTTAAACATGCAATTATACGATTGACGTTGTGGTACAAAGTTTGTAGGTAGGGAAGCGATTCTCTTACGAATAAGCCTATTTGCCACGTAAAACTTGCAAAACTAAATAAAGCCAGAGGCGTCTAACTTTGTTTTGCAGAGGCGTTATTTCATGTGACATGGTTACGGTAAGTTTTGATATTACTCGTACTGTCGGAGGCAATGGAGGGCTCTGTAGACTCGGAGCCATGCCGGGGCGCCGGGGGCCAGGCACATGGCGCCATGAAGGTCCAGGCGCATCGACCATGTCACATCGCACTTCATTGCATCATTATTGTGTGCTGTTGTGTGTGCATCCTATTGATTGCTTATATGCTAAATATACAACGGTAGCATCATAAATAGGATGATCCCTAACAAAATACCAAAATTGTGTTCTCCCTCGTTGCGCACCACCAAGAAAGTTCTACGTTATGAGGCAGGCCGTGATGATCGGGTGTCACACATCTCGTCGTTCGCATACAGTGGGTGTAAGCCATGTTGCACGCACAGGGTCTTCGAGGTTTGATTGGCGAGCCTAGCATACTCAGAGGTATGGCCTCGGAACACGGGAAGATCGAAAGATCGAGCACGAGTCATAGAGTTGTTATGATCGACATTTTATGTCCACCTTTGAAGCTGTGCTGCCGGCCGTGATGATCGGGGGTAGTGGAGTGGATGAGGGTCGAGTCATCGCCATTATTATTTTAGGGATAATAATCTTGGTGTGGTGTGTTTTTGATAATGAGATTATAGGACTAAAACTCACCTACTTATTATAAACTCTACCTTACCTCTTTTGCGATCACATCTGTAGACTACGCAACTATACTTCGGTTACTTCCTCAAGAGCCCAGATGCTACATTAGAAGCCGACGGGTCCAACTTCATCAGATGGTACAGGGGTTTTAGAAACATTCTCGAGCACAACAACATTCTATATGTTCTCGATGAACCGGTAGGAGAAGGAACAGGAGATTCTGCTAGCGAGGAGGAGGAAGAAGATTTCCGTAAGCGTCGAGACATATTCATTGAAGTGGAGATCACCATGACCGTATGCCTGGCACCCGAGTTGAAAGAGTTGTTTCGACGCAAGGAGCCAAGTGTCATGATGGATGCGATAAAGACGCACTTCGGGGATGAATTAAAGCGTGAGCAGTTCAGACAGCTGAAAATGTTCCAGACCATTCACATGGAGGAGCATACCTGTCTGAAGACACATTTGAAGAGATTGTATGACATCTACTTCCAGCTGACGATGGTCTTCGACTACTGGATGGCAGATTCCTGTGCCATTCGGACTGTCCTGATATCTCTACCTCCTAGCTATGAGAAGCATGTACGTAAGTACATTTTGAAAGCCGACGATATGAACTTCTACGTGTTCATACGTGAGTTCTAGTCTCTGAAGGTTGATTCCATCGAAGGAGAGATCTTCGATGCTACAGGTATATATTTGATATATGCAGAATTATGAATTCGCCCATGGAATATGATGAAATTTCTGATAATTGCTCTGTTTGTGAAACAGGTCCTGATTATCACGTATATGCGGCGCAGTTTGATGTGACCTGGCGCTGAAGCTGGTAGTCAAGGAGTTGATGGCCTTTTGGTGTTCACGTCCTCAAGTTATCATAGTTATCATTAATAGTTTTTGATACGATCTTTTGTAATAGTGAGCGAGTGTGTGTGTCTTGATTGTTGCAAGACAAAGTTATTCATGTAATAAGACAAGTTCAGTTGTTTTATGTTATGGAACAAGTCAGTTGTTTTATCTTATGAATAAAGTTTCCACATCTCAGTTACATTGATTGTATGATAAGTATTCATAATTGTAGATATGATAAAATAGCTTGTCCCATGAACAAAGGTTCTATTGCTAGAACAAACACCGTCGAGTTTAGTCATAAAAGCAATAAAAGAAGTAATGTATGTTTTGGTCCATTTAAGTATTTCGAGTGCTGAGTTGATTAAGCTTGAAATCAAGTATTGAAGTTGCAATACTAGCGGAAATTAATTGAGTGTCATTTTAATGATTAATTAATGGTGTTCATTGCTTGATCCGAATTCCTCCATGAATTTGGTAAATAGGAGTATTTGCCCGATAAATTGTGGAGTCTGAAATTAATTTGATAATAGATCAAATGGGTTTTTCAGAAGAAAGATTAGTGAAAATTGTATTCACGAAATTCGATCAAAGGACAGTATTTTTGAATTATGTTTTCAACACAAAAGACTCGTGGCAATTTGCTTCACATAATTATAATGTCATATATGGTGATATGTGGGGAATTATAATCACGCTCTATTGTTAAATAAAGTGTGGTCGCCAGAATTAGTCTTAGAATCTCCTAGTATGTTCGAAACATTATAGTCGATGTCCACTTTAGAAAATAGATATTTTTCTCAACGAGAATTCGCAGGATCGACAGTAGTGTTGACATGTATATGATTATGCGATAATTCGGAATATACATAGGTGATTCTTTGTAGATTGCTCGCATTGGATGAGAGTGTATTCCAAATTCAATTAGAAACAAAGTTCAGTTTGTTGTCTGTGTAATTCCGAGGAAAAGATGATTTCCGAATTACAGTTTATGGATTGGAATTAGAAAGTTTGGAGTGTCAGACCTATGTTGGAAAGTGTTCCAAAGAGTATATGTCTGCTAATGAAAGTTTAGTGATTAAGAGTGAGGGATACTAGAAAATTGTTTTCTGCTTGCAATCCTCTTCATAAAGATCATAATATTTTCATGAAAGAAACTTCTAAATAAAGTGTTGTTATATTTAATATTGCTGTCAGGTCACAGCACTGTATTAAGTATTTCAGATCTCGTTGACAGATCAAGGTGCACTTTATGAATACAAAGAAAGTTGAGAAAGTATCGGAATACGAACAAAGGCTTTTTGAGTCTGGAAATCCAAAATTACATTTTAAAGGATTAAGAGAGTAATTGTTACTGCAATTCTTGTTAGAGGAATAAGATTGTTTAATCATCATATAAAGTGTTATATGAAAATGTGACTATAAGAAATACGCATGAGCATGTCTTGTCAAGAAATGTGTCTTGCACAAGATCAAATTTGTTGACTACAATTGTGTAGACATGCTTGAAGTCTGAGGGATTTGTATTAATGTAATACTGTAGTTTGTATTAAAATCGAATTGATAGTAGATCAATGATTTTGGTTTAACCAAGATGTCGATTTAAGTGGGAGTCATAGTTAGTTCACTCAGGAGAAATATGTGAAGACCATATTTTTGAGTGGGAGCTCAGGAACTCAAATATGTGAATGACACGTTTTTGAGTGGCAGCTCGTGTTGTCGAATATGTGCAGACATATTTTGAGTGGGAGTCGAATTCGCCGTGTGTAGTTAACACATTGTGAAACTGTACCAGTAGAATAGGATGAAGTTGTGAAACTATTTGAAAGTTAGTGTCTATTTTGAAATAGAACGGAAATTTTGAATAGTTGGTCGAGTTGTTTTGGATTATATCTGAGGAGTCAGAATAGAATCAAAAGGATGGTCTTTTGGAGTCCAATCGATCAGTAAGAGTAATGATGCGTGAAAGTAATGGTTGTATGACATGTGAGTCTATTATGTAATATTAGACATCATACAGAAACCTTATTATCTGCTCGATGAATTATAACCGATGTTCTTGGAACAAAGAGCAGTTATGAACGTGAATTTAGAATTTACTGGAAGTAGAAGTGCGTTAGTTAAGGGATTGACATTTGAATGTCAAGTTTTCTACATTGGTGTGAAAGTATGTGGATATCGTGAGTTTGCAATTGTTACAAGGGGCTCTGTATGGCTGAGTGTGTTTTTCAGAGCAGTTATCTGGTTAGTATAATCAGAGTAAGCGCTGGGAAGCAGAAGTCTCACTTAGTTACGGTATTAGCATATATGTTGTTAGACGACGTGATGATATCAAGCGAGTTGATACCAGTGAATCGCAAAAGCGTGTACAATCATGGATTGTGCAGTAACACTTTTCCACAAGCAAGCATTATCAAATGATTCTTATTTGATAAGGGATTCTGATAAAGTAAAATGCAGCTAGTTTATTTGTACTCTAGTGCAAGTGGGAGACTGAAGGAGATATGCCCTAGAGGCAAATAAATAAGTATTATTTATTGCATTATCTCATGAGTTTATAATAGGTTTGTGTATTATGCTATAACTGTATTAATCGGAATCATTAATACACGTGTGATACACAGACAACCAGGTCCCTAGCGAGCCTCTATATGAGCTAGTCCATTGGGCAACAGTTGATCGAGATTCCCGATCAAGGACAATGACGTCGGTTGACAATGGGGTCATCTTGTTAGTAGAATAAGGTGGTGGACATACGCAAAGTATTGCAATAAGATCGTATTACGATGTTTGTCATTTGCAATAGATAAGAGTGTGATAGCTTATTCCTTAGACCGTGAGACCGTACTTATTGTTGCTTCGTAGGAGTGCTTTGAGAGCATCAAACGTTGTGTCTTATATAGCATGACAATAACGGTGTCCATCTTGGGTATTCCGAAAGAGCATCAAGACGTAAGGATCAAGAGCGGGATTTGTTCATTCTTGTAATGGAAAGATACTCTGGGCCCACCCGGTGATATTGCATCTATATAGCTGCGCAGCTTATGACTAGGTCATGAAGATGTAATATCGCAGACGAGTTAATAACCTTCGTCGGTAACGAGATACAGCAAAGGCATCGGTGTGTCTACGATCATATCTCGGACAAGGTAGTATCGCAGAAACAAAGGGAATGAATATCATACTTATGGTTCAACGACGATATTCGTGGAATGCACAGGGGTCGTCATATATTTCCAGGTATCCCTGACGATCATTGGTGAGCGGAGTGTCTCGACCATGTCTGGAGTGTTCCCGAACCGTAGCGTAACAAACTTAAGGTCTTAGTGACGCTAGAGATAGGTTCTGGAATTTTATAGGTTTTTATTGGAGAGAGAGAAATGATCCGGAAAGAGTTCCGGTGGTCCGGAAGGAGTTCCGGTGAGCTATGGAATGGTTCCGGGAATGTCCGAAAGTTGTTCGGGTGGTTCCGAAATAGTTTCGGAGTCATGGGATATTGAATTATATATAAATATATTAATTATGAATTAATGGGATTTTTATATTAATTTAATATTAATTAAATAAAGGAAAAAGGGGGCTCCCACCTAAATGGGCCCCAAGAGGGCCCATGAGGGGGAAACCGCACCCCACAAGGAAAGGGGGGGCTGGGCCTCCTAGTCCAACTCGGACTAGGAGTTGGAGGGCCCATGGGGGGTTCGGCCGAACCCCCCCTCCCCTCTCCTCCTTTAGTCCCACATGGGGGAGCCAAGGGGGTTGGCACACCCCCTTCCCCCTTTATACACTAGAGCAAAACAGGCCACTGGTCCCGGGCCGTGAGGGCTTTTTGCCCCGGTCACGCGCCCGGGACAGCGTGTTCGGGACAAATAGGCCCCCCTATTTGTCCCGGGCACGCCACGGCCCGGGACCAATAGGGGGGCCACGTGGCTAATCAAGGCAGGCTCTGCCTGCGACTCATTTGTCCCGGTTCGTAATACGAACCGGGACAGTAGGGACCAATAGGGGGGCCACGTGGCTAATCGAGGCAGGCTCTGCCTGCGACTCATTTGTCCCGGTTCGTAATAGGAACCGGGACAGTATATATGCTTTTTTTTGTTTCTTTTATTTTGTTTCCTGTTTTCTATTTTTGTTTCTGTTTTCTATTTATGTTACTGATTCTTTTGTGTTTGTGTTTTTTCATTTATGTTTCATTTCAAACAATATCGAGTTGCATATTATACGTTACTATGTAATATATATCATGAATACACGATTTTTTCCTCGGGATGTAGTCATGAATACTACTAGTACACGATTTCTCCCAAACAAATATTTACAACCGGAAGATCATGTCTGTACCGGGGACACGGCTAAGTACAAATATTTTTTTACATGACAGCGAAGCATTAGACCCTATTTTTTCCTCGGGATGGTCTTTTTTGGCGGCCGGATTATACTGCATTCTGCGCCTGGCTTTATGACATAGTCAAGCAGAAAGCCCGCAATTTCCTCCGCGATTGGTAGTAGGCGGTCTTTTGCTTCTAGCCTGTTCCGGATCGTCTCAAACTAAAAAGGAGAGATCAACACCAATATATCAACCATTATGAAAATAATTCAATTTGAGAAGTGAACAAGTTTGAATGAATTGTTAACGTACCCTATTCCAGTCTGCACCCTCATTGAAGTGAATTCGGATGAACTCGCAGACATAAAATCCACACAAATTGGTGCCTTGTTGTTGCTTCGCGCACTTTATGATAGAATAAGATAAGAAACTAATAAAAAATAATCATAAATATTGAAAAAATGGTATTGTGAGACTGAAATTAAGAATATGCGTATGTGGAACCTAGCTAGTATACATCTTTACCTCTCGCCATTTAAAAGTGAGGTTCTTAGCTATACCGACATCCTTGTGGAAACCGGTGAACTTGTCCCAAACCCTGAAGTTTACGGTATGAAAAATTAGTAAAGAAGTTAACTAATTACTATATATTATTAGAAAAGACGAGGTCGATTGTGATAATTATCGAAATTACCTCTGGAGCATCTGTTTCGTGTCGTCGAACTTTTCTTCAGGTTTCGATAATGGGTCCAAGACATCAACGATTGCCTTTTCAACATCAATCTCCAATAATACCCAGTGAAATCTGCCATAAGTTTATATTTGTTAATAACTAAATCATCAATTACATATACTTAATTAACATCGAGTATGTATAAGAAAGTAAACAACTCACTCGAAGTTGAACGGGAAAATTATGGTGCTTTTGTAATGTTGCGCCATCAAATAAGTAAGCAAAAGCTCCTCCGTATCATCTGGGTAATGTAACAAACCATGATGATGAACTCGATTAGGGTCAATGAATCCAATCTTGTGATTGAGTCCCAGCTTTCGAGATTGTATAATTTTCAGCCTGCATAATAGAGTACAAAAGTAATATAATGATAAGGATAATTACAAGCAATGAAAAATAAGTAGAGCTAGAGAATTACTGACATATATACATAATTTAATTACTTACATGCAAAAGGCACTGATGATAGATTTGTCGAGCGCGTCAAAATTGAATAACTGCCATAATTCGCAATACTCGATTTGAACCTCATCATCACCTGGGCCAAAAAAATCCTTTGGAATTTTCCCATAGAGCCAGTCTCCTTCTTGACTTTTCGTGGTACGCAAGTACCATGCATTGAGTTGGTGCAACCTAGCTGGTAGAGTGCGCACCATTGCAGGGTCGACAAGATCTTGTCCTCTCACATATGTCCGCACCACCTCATGTATGGTGACACTCTCGCCAGCTTGCAATGCCTTCAGCTCTGCCAGAGTTATACCCATATCTCTAGCTTGCTGCGAAAGTACATCATCGATCGGGTTCCGGTTGTAAGGCGCCAATATGAGTGGAGGGGCCGATTGTCCCGCCTGCATTCCGAGCTGTGGAACATCTCTCTTCTGGGTGGCAGCAGATTTTTGTTCTTCCCGCACTCTCTTAGATGTACGCACCAGAACGCGTGTGTAGTCATCGTCCATATTTAGTTCATATTGCGACGGATGCGTAAGAAATTCTATGGCCCACCGTATCGCTTCCGGAGAATAAACCGGAACAGGCAAAGACATCTTTTTTGCCTTCTTTCTCTGGGAAGTCTGGATCTCCTCGACCCATGTCTCGACATCTTTGCGAGAGTTCACAAAGCGAGACTTCCCGGCTGTTTCGCTTTTCTGAGTACTAGTCGACGCAGCGGTGCACTTCCGCTTCTTTTGCGGAGGCGATGGAGTCCGTTGACGCGGCGGAGTACGCTCACGCGGCGGAGTACGCTCATGCGACGGCGGAGATGGACTAGCGCCTTGGTTGTCGTTGTGGGGGGTGTCTGGACTAGCGCATTGGTTGTCGTTGTTGTAGTTATGTGGACTGGCTTGTGGACTGGGAGGGCGATTTAGCTGCATGTGTGGGAACACGATGTATTCTTTTTTCCATAAGCAGGTACTCTTGAGGGCAAATCTCAACTCAACCTCGTCTTCACCCGTAGGGAAGTCCAGCTTAATTCCCTCATATGTCTTGATAACCTCATCAACCCCGACAACAGCATAGCCATCTGGAATAGGGCGACAATGGTAAGTTCCATTTGGGCTAGGCGGTAGGGCAAAGCCATGCGCCACCTTCACGGTTATGTTCAAGCATGGCACATGTAGGTCGCAAAGTTCCCGCTGCACGATATTATCCACGGGGTGACGAGGACCCGGCATATCATTGTGGCGATCGAGCTCCGTCGAAGCCACGCTGCTTCTCCGCATTGATTTTGGATCAGGAGAAGGAATTTCGGGCGTCTCAGATTCGCAGGGCATCCGTCGAGCCTGCGCTGCCTTCAGCTCTGCTATCTCCTTCTCATGCTGTAGTAATTTATTTTCCATCCACTGGGCCCGGTCGGCAATCTCTTTCTTCTTTCTCGATCGGCTTCTATAAGTGCCAACATCTTTGGGAAACCCAAGTATCCACGGTACAGAGCCGACGGTTCCTCTTGTTCGTCCACTGTGTTCAGGATTCTTAAGGGCTCGCGATAGCTCGTCCTTCTCTCTGTTAGGGTGGAACCTGCCTTCCGTGACCTCCTTCCATACCTCTCTGAGAGCTTTAATAGGGTCAGGTCCGTGCTCCTTGGTAAAAAGACAGTCACCTGTTTCAGGGTCTAACTTTCCACCATGCCCATAGAACCAAGCCTTAAGCCGGTCTAGCCAGTCAAATGTCTCGATCTGTATACCTTTAGCCAAAAACTCTTTCTCCATTTTCAGAAACTTAGGCAGGGCCGTTAGGTAGCCACCTGACCCCATGTTATGGTGATATATCTTTTTGTCTGTATTTTTCTTATTTCTCACTGACATGGCCTTAGCGGCTTCCGATTGCTTGTACGCCTTAAATTCGGGCCACTCATCTTTTATCTTTTCATAGACTCCGACAAATTCTGGAGTTTTACCTTCTTTTATGAACTTGTTAAGCCTTTTCTTCCAGCTGCGGAACAATTCACCCATCTCAATAAAAGTCCAGGCCTTGCATCGATTCTCTATAACCGGCTCCTCTACATCCTCCTCTTCCGGTAAAGTGAAATTCTGCATGAGCTCGTCCCAAAGGAGTTGTTTGTCTGCATTCGATACATAAATAACCCCCTCCTTTGGCACCTTTGGCTTATACCATTCTTGAGCCCTGATGGACAGTCTGTCCCGAACGATGACTCCGCACTGAGCTACAAATTTCCTTGCGTGGTTAGCGGGAGCAATCGGTTTTCCTTTTTCATTGATCTCCTCGATGTGGTACTTCTGTTTCCCTTGGAGCTTTTTGGTCCCGGTCCGTGGCCCGCCTCGTTTCACCGCTGCTTTTTTGCTTGGTCCCGGTTCATGGCCCGCCGACGGCTAAACACAAGAAAAAGTGATAGTTAATATATGTATACACACAAATCTTTTCAACGGAGACAAAAACCTGAGGGCATATATCTACCTCGGCGGCCGACTTTCCAACAGTAGAGTCGGTGAACTGTCGGTGAGCTGAACTGTCGGTGACGTCTATTCCGTCACCGGACTCGTTCAGAAATTGCCCGGTGAAATCGTCTACGTGTTCCTCTTCTTGTTCATGGTTTCTGCCGGGGTCCAATTCATCACCTTCGCGAATGATGCCGAACATGTCCTCTTCTTCTTGAAGATTTCTACGGGTGTCCATAGTTTCTGCAAGAGATTTAAATCCATTTAAATAATTTTAATAACTCAACATCTAAATAACTTTAATAACTTCATAATTGTAAAGCAAAAATCTATTCTAAACACAAAATGATTTTCATGAATATATATTCTATATAAGAAAAGAATTAAATGTAAAATCTATTCTAAAGCAAAAATTGTAAAACACAATATATATTTCATTGCATTTTCTCTTTTCATTTCCAATAGTTGTAATATCAAAAAATGTATTCATTGATTTTCATTGATTTTCATTGCATTGTAAAATCTATTCTAAAATCTATTCTAAAGCAAAAAATGTAAAACACAATATATATTTCATTGCATTTTCTCTTTTCATTGCATTTTCTCTTTTCTCTTTTGCATTTTATGAATATTTCAAAATATTAATTTTCAAAATTATTCAAAACATGCCCACAACTGGTTTAACACAAAGATAATAATTTTACAAATTTTTAGAAATTTGTTTGACTTCATTTGGACATTTAAATCAAAAGATATGAATAAAATGGAAAATCAGAAAAAAAATTGACTTGTGACGTCAGCTATGACATCACTGCAACATGAACTGTTTCATCGAGAAATCCGGCCGAAATCCTGGTAAGGGCGAGGGATTGCGGCACGGTGGCGTCGTGAGGGAGGGAGGAGGACTCACCCTCGGCAATGGCTGGACGGAGCTCTGGTAAGGGCGAGGAAGAACGGCGGGACGGCGAGGGCGGCAGCTCCGGAGGCGCGGGGAGGAATGGCCGGAGGCGCTGGGACGGTGAGGGCGCAGCAATGCGCAGCGGCGTCGGGATGGCCGGAGGCGCGGGGACGGCGAGGAAGGAGGCGGCGGCGCTCGAGGTGAATTTTGGCAGCCTGACGGCGTCGTTCTGATTTGGCTCCGGGTTGAGGCACCACCCGTGGCTAAGTGTTGCTTATATAGAAACACTCAACTGTCCCGGGTGGTGGCTCAGCCCGGGACAGATAGCACTAAACTGTCCCGGGTGGTGGCTGCACCCGGGACAGATAGCCAACCCAACTGTCCCGGGTGGTGGCTCAGCCCGGGATAGATAGCCACCCCATCTGTCCCGGGCTGAGCCACCACCCGGGATAGATGGGGTTTTTTCTTTTTCTTTTCCCTTTTTCTTTTCTTTTTCTGTTTTCTGTTTTCTGTTTTAAATAACTTTGGAATCGGAACAACTTTCAATATGAAAAGTGTTTGAATTTGACTAACTAATACAAAAACATTTTCTCTTTTCTATAACCATTATTTAAATTAGTTTAAAACTATTTTAAATGTGAATTTGTATAACTTTTGCAAACTTTGGAATTTGGAACAACTTTCAATATGAAAAGTGTTTGAATTTGACTAACTAATACAAAAACATTTTCTCTTTTCTATAACCATTATTTAAATTAGTTTAAAACTATTTTAAATGTGAATTTGTATAACTTTTGCAAACTTTGGAATTTGAAACAACTTTCAATATGAAAAGTGTTTGAATTTGACTAACTAATACAAAAACATTTTCTCTTTTCTATAACCATTATTTAAATTAGTTTAAAACTATTTTAAATGTGAATTTGTATAACTTTTGCAAACTTTAACTTCCAAACCGGGACTAAAGAAGCACACGGATCGTGTGTTTCTTTCAAGCAATTGTAAGCCGTTGGATCAGGGGTGTGTTTCTTTTGATTGCTTCTGAGCTGTTCAATTAACGCTTTCAGTTTCAAACCGGGACTAAAGAAGCACAGAGATCGTGTGTTTCTTTGAAACACTTGTTAGCCGTTGGATCAGGGGTGTGCTTCTTTTGAGCACTTGAGAGCTGTTGGATCAACACTACCAGTACCACTGGTTGAGCCCGTGACCCTATATATAGCCCCCTCTCAGACGAGGCGAGCACTCAGTGTTTCCTCCTTCTAGTGCCTAGCCGGGTGGTGTGTGGTATACAAATCACTCGGATTCCCTGCATACGCCCCACGGTGCATTTGATATGCAGGCACTCAGGAGCCACCGTGGGGCTGTATGCAGGTGAAATCGTGTGTTTTGTTCTTTCAAAAGAATAGTTCAATTCATCTACTGAGGAATATATACAAATTACTCGGATTCCCTGCATACGCCCCACGGTGCATTTGATATGCAGGCACTCATCAAGAGCCACCGTGGGGCTGTATGCAGGTGAAATCGTGTGTTTTGTTCTATCAACGCCGACGAATCCATTTGATATGCAGGTAAAAATGGAGCATCTTCTTCATATCAAAAGTTTAATATATTAATTATTACATATCGCACCAACATCTCCATCACACAACACCGCCAGTTCTTCTGCGTCGGAACCATGGAGCATCTTCTTCAATCAACTTGATGATTGGGTCAATGTTCACTACGAAAGGCGGAATTTCATCAAGATTATTATAATCATCTGACATGTTTGTCTTGTCCTCCACTCCCACGATGTTTCTTTTTCCTGAAAGAACTATGTGACGCCTAGGCTCCTCCACTCCCTGGATGTTTCTTTTTTTGGGTCTGCTAGACATGTCTTTCACATAGAAAACCTGAGCCACATCATTGGCTAGCACGAATGGTTCATCTCTGTACGCAAGATTGTTTAGATCCACTGTTGTCATTCCGTACATCTTGTCTACCTCAACCCCGCCTTTCAGATTGACCCATTTGCACCGAAACAAAGGGATCTTAAAAGAAGGTCCATAGTCAAGTTCCCATATCTCCTCTATGCAACCATAATATGTGTTCTTCTGCCCATTGTTGTTTGTTGCATCAATGCGAACACCACTGTTTTGGTTCGTGCTCTTTTTATCTTGGACACTCGTGTAAAATGTATTTCCATTTATCTCGTACCCTTGGAAAGTACATATAGTTGTAGATGGTGCCCTGGCCAACAAGTGTAAGTCTTCATCAACCTTGTCTTTATTTTCAAGATGTGCTCGCAACCAACCGCCGAACGTGGCCATGTGTGTACGTACAATCCAGTTGTCAGACTTCCCCGCGTGACGAGAGCGTACAAAATTCTTGTGTTCATCGATATACGGGGCCACCAAGGTAGAACTTTGTAGAACTGTATAGTGTGCTTCAGTGAAAGAATGTCCATCCATACAAATTTTTGTTTTCTTTCCTAGTGTGCCTTTTCCACTAAGTCTACCCTCATGTCGTGATTGTGGAACACCTATCGGCTTAAGGTCATGAATAAAGTCAACACAGAACTCAATGACCTCCTCGTTACCGTAGCCGTTGGAGATGCTTCCTTCTGGCCTAGCACGGTTATGCACATATTTCTTTAAGACTGCCATGAACCTCTCAAATGGGAACATATTGTGCAGAAATACAGGACCGAGAACTTGAATCTCTTCGACTAGGTGAACCAGGAGATGCGTCATAACATCGAAGAAGGATGGAGGGAACACCAACTCAAAACTGACAAGACACTGGACCACATCATTTTGCAACCCTGGTAGAATCGCCGGATCGATTACCTTTTGAGATATTGCATTGAGGAATGCACAAAGCTTCACAATGGGTACTCTAACATTTTCCGGTAGTAGCCCCCTCAGTGCAATCGGAAGCAATTGCGTCATAATCACGTGGTAATCATGAGACTTTAGGTTCTGAAATTTTTGGAGTCTCACATTTACTATCCTCTTTATATTCGACGAGAACCCAGCCGTGACCTTGATACTGCTCAGGCATTCAAAGAATATTACTTTCTCTTGTTTGGTAAGAGCGTAGCTGGCAGGACCTTCGTAGTGTTCGGGACTTAGGCCGTCTCGTTCTTTCACACGTTTCTGGTCCTCCCGTGCTTCCTCTGTATCTTTTTTCTTCCCGTACACGCCCAAGAAGCCTAGCAGGTTCACGCAAACATTCTTCGTCACGTGCATCACGTCGATAGCAGATCTAACCTCTAGGACCTTCCAATATGGAAGCTCCCAAAATATAGATTTTTTCTTCCACATGGGTGCGTGCCCGTTAGCGTCTTTCGGAACCTGTTGACCTCCAGGACCCTTTCCAAAGATTACTTTTAGATCCTTGACCATATCAAATATTTCTTCACCAGTACGGTTGACAGGCCTCCTACTGTGATCAGCCTCACCTTTAAAATGCTTGCCTTTCTTGAAGGGGATCGTGTGCAGAAAACATCCTACCAACGATATCCTTAAACTAGCCAAGATCTACACTATGCAGATATAGAAGTACGGCGGAGATCGGAATACATACCCGCGTAGACCGAATAGCTGGGATTACGCTCCCGCACAAGCGTTGACGATGAAGACGCCGTAGCCGACCTCTAGGTCGCGGAGAACTCGGCGCGACGAAGATGACGAAGATGACCCCGAGGTCGGGTGGAGGAAGTAGGCCTCCGAGTACCGCTAGCGCAGCACCTCGCAGGGAGTCGCACACATACGGTGGAGACGACGGCCTCCGAAGCTCCAGTCCAGGACGAGCAGCGGAAGACTTGGACCGGAACACCAGCAGCGCGGCAGCGGGCTATGGTGGAAGAGATCCCCCTCCTCTACTCGGCGCGGCTCCGACAAGGGAACCACGAGATCGAGAGAGAAATTGGGAATTAATTGGTGAATTAAAAGGCCAGGGGTGCCCCTTCTTATATAGGCTCCCAGGGGGAGCCAACCTTGCCAGCCAGGCAATGTGGGACTATCCCCCATTGCCTGGTTCGGCTAAACCAGGTGCGCCGGCCCTAGGTGGGCCCCATTTGGCCCACCTAGGCCGGCCAAGCCTCCCCCACAAAATTCCCTTGAGGGTTTTCCCCCCCATGGGCCTTCTTTCGACCAGAAGGCCCATTTAGGGAAATCAGCCTAAATAAATCCGAAAATAAATATATAAAATCATATTTGCATATTAATTACACTAATTAATATCAAACATAATATATATAATTTTTCCTAACTCCGAAAACTCTTTCGACGCTGCCCGATCTCCATCGGACCCCTCCCGGGACGCTCCCGGTGATCTCCTTCCTTTCCGGTTGTCTTGTCGAAACCCCTTAAGTGTGTTACCCTAGCGGTTCGATATAATATCAGGTATGATCAAGACTCCTCAATGATCAACGACTAACTCGTAGGCCTGGACCCCATGAATTAACCCCTGAGATATAACGAATGACTTTCATCTATCAAACCTGGACGTATAGTCTTAAACCCTTTGTCATGGCGATACTTACCGTGTCCGAGTATCATTCTCAGATATCTCCATACCTAGCATGATCTCGTTACCGACATCGCTATCTTCTACTCGTCTATGATATTATGTCAGCTGGTGACCTAGTCACATGTTTGCAAACTCATTTGACATAATCTCACCGAGTGGGCCCTAGAGTATCTATCCGGCTATGCGGACTGACAAATCCCGCTGTTGACCCCTCGTCTCAACTACTCCTTTCCGATACCCAAAAGTATCACCGTTATTGTCATACTAAATAAGATACGACGTTTGGTGCGATCAAAGTATCTTCCAGAAATAATAATAAGAGTTGGTCTCACGGTCTTAAGGCGTAATGACTATGTCCTATAAATACTGGGTACGTCCATCACATCGTTACTCCTAACGATATGACTTCCATTGCCGACCGGCGCCATGCCCTATGATCGGAAAACCTCGATCATCAATCGCGCAACGAAACTAGTCTTAGTAGAGGCTACTAGGGACCTGGTTGTTTATCTACCATACCTGTATTAATGTTTTCGCTTAATACAGTTATAGCATGGTATAAAACATATAATGAACGATTGGAATATTGCCAATAAACTATGTTTATTAAGTGCCTCTAGGGCATATTCCCTTCATTTCTTCCTTGCGGTATGCCTGATCGGAAGAAATCGACGATGCCCCAGATACACACACTTCTTACATTTATCCAAATATAAACATTCAGTCTCACCCAAACAGTGTGTGCATGCATTGTACCCCTTGGTCGACTGCCCTGAGAGGTTAGCAAGAGCAGGCCAATCGTTAATTGTTACAAAAAGCAGAGCTCGTAGGTCAAATTCCTCATGTTTGTGCTCATCCCACACCCGTACACCTTCTTCCCGCCACAACTGTAAAAGTTCTTCAAATAATGGCCTGAGGTACACATCAAGGTCGTCGCCGGGTTGCTTCGGGCCTTGGATGAGCAATGGCATCATAATGAACTTACGCTTCATGCACAACCAAGGAGGAAGGTTATAAATACATAGAGTCACATGCCATGTGCTATGACTGCTGCTCTGCTCCCCAAACGGATTGAAACCGTCTGTACTTAGACCAAACCTTAAGTTCCTTGCGTCATCTTCAAATTCCGGGAACTCTCTCTCAATTTTTCTCCACTGCGACCCATCAGCGGGGTGTCTACACATCGCGTCTTTCTTACGGTCCTCTTTGTGCCATCGCAACAACTTGGCATGCTCTTTATTCGCGAACAGGCGTTTCAACCGTGGTATTATAGGAGCATACCACATCACCTTGGCAGGAACCCTCTTCCGGGGACGCTCACCCTCAACTTCACCAGGGTCATCTCGTCTGATCTTATACCGCAATGCAGTGCATACTGGACATGCATCCAAATTCTCATACTCACCACGGTAGAGGATGCAGTCATTAGGGCAGGCATGTATCTTATGCACGTCTAATCCTAGAGGGCACACAACCTTCTTTGCTTCGTACGTGCTGTCGGGCAACTCGTTGACCTTTGGAAGCATCTTCCTAATTATCTGCAGCAACTTTCCAAATCCCTTGTCAGTCACACCACACTCTGCCTTCCACTGCAGTAATTCCAGTGTGGTACCCAGCTTTTTCTGACCATCTTCGCAACTTGGATACAACAATTTCTTGTGATCCTCTAACATCTGGTCGAACTTCAACCTCTCCTTTTCAGTTCCGCACTCTCTCTTTGCATCAGCAATGGCCCTACCAAGATCGTCAGTGGGCTCATCTGGTGCCTCTTCAGCTTCAGCTTCCCCCGTTGCAGAATCTCCGTACTCCGGGAACATAGGATAGTTGTCATAATCTTCCTCTTCTTCATTGTCTTCCATCATAACACCTTTTTCTCCGTGCTTCGTCCAACAATTATAGCTGGGCATGAAACCATGCCGAATAAGATGACTTTGAAGGGTTCTCACGTTTGGGTGATCTGTCTTATTCTGACAGTTGACACATGGACAACACATGAAACCATTCGTACTGTGGGCCTGGGCTTTCTCTAGAAATTTCCTCAAACCTGTCATGTACTCGGCAGTGCGTCGGTCACCATACATCCATTGTCGGTCCATCTGCATTATATAATGACTACATCAATAACCATTACAGAACATCGACAAATAAACACTGAACATGCACGGTATCAATTAATTACAAATGAAATGAGAGAAAAATTAACCTTGATCGAAAAGAAGAATAAACTTCTTTAAGTGTACATCAAATCATTTCGTGAACTCTCTCGGACATTTCATCAAACACCTTGCATGCATAAAGAAAAAACAGACTAGCACACACCCCCTCCTTCCATTTCAAAAAAAAATGCCTCCAATGGTTTTGGGAGGGGGCTGCTGATCAGTATATATAGGCACCCACCCATTTGTCCCGGTTTCAGTCACAAACCGGGACAACAAGGAGGCCCATTTGTCCCGGTTTGTGACTGAAACCGGGACAAATGGGGGTTTTTTCTTTTTTTTTCTTTTTTTATTTTCTTTTTCTGTTTTCTGTTTTAAATAACTTTTGCAAACTTTGGATTTTGGAAAAACTATGAATATGAAAAGTGTTTGAATTTGACTAACTAATACAAAACCATTTTCTGTTTTCTGTTTTAAATAACTTTTACAAACTTTGGAATTTGAAAACACTTTTGTAAACTTTAGATATATTTCGGTCAATACAAGAGAACACGCGCACACAGAATTTTTGCGTAACGGAATACATAGATAGTCTACTCATCAACGACATTAAGATGATCATACTCAGTATTATAGCCGCGTAGACTATCCCACTTCCGTGCAATCTCGAAGCCAAGGCGAGCGTCTAAAGCAGCATATATGATTTGATCGTAGCTCAATGGAACGTTGCCCCATCCGAAAATTAGGTCTTCTTCTAACGTGTCTTCCTTGTCGTCGTCCGTGTTCTTCTTCTTGTATTTCTTCTTCTTCTCAAGATTTGTCCCAATGACCGCATTAGAGAGAGCATATAGACTCGGAGTAAAATTGCCGGTAGGGTTTCGGCGATCCCTCTGCAGGTCGACCGCGGACCGAATAATTATTCCATAGGAGGCTAGCATCTTCATGTCATTATGGATTGCCACGCCGTAGAATTTCATTGTCTCATCACCTAAGAAATCCACGAGGACCTGTGGCACCCGATCAGCTTCGCAAATTTGGAAGACAAGAGTCTCGGTCGCCACCGAGAGTTGAAGGACGGCGGCGCGCTGCGGAGTATCCTTCCGTCGAGGGTCGGTGAACTCGCAATCGAGTCCAACGGCTTTGATCGGAGCGGCGTCGAGGAAGTATTTCTTCACGTCGCGGATCCACTTTTCTACGCGCCAGGCACGAAGGGTGACCCACACCTTGAACCGCATGCCTTCCTTCTTGTAGTAGTACAACTCGGACCGAGGCGGACGCGCGAGTGGCTCCATAGGACCGGAGAAAAGAGAGGAGAAATGGTGTGTGGAGGAGCCGGAGAGATGGTGTGTGGAGGAGCCGTACTGTGCATTTTATAGCGTCGGAGAGGTAGATGAATCGCCGGCCGGAGAGCAGAGGAATTAATCGCCGGAGGCAGAGGAATCGCCGGCGGCGCCGTACTTCCGTTCGTCTTCCGTCCGCGTCGAAAAAACGCGGCGATGGCTCGACTTCCGCGCGCGTAACTGAAACCATGCCCATTTGTCCCGGTTCGTGACTGGAACCGGGACAAATGGGTGTCGCCTGCGGGTGCTACCTCATTTGTCCCGGTTCCAGCCACGAACCGGGACAAATGAGTGTCGTCTGAACTGCCCGACGCGTTTTATGCCCCATATGTCCCGGTTTGCAGTACGACCGGGACAAATGGGGTTTCCGAGTTTGGTCCTTTAGCCTGTTTTCTACTAGTGATATAGCAAGGCATATTAATTGTTTTAATTTATAGGAAAATCTAATTAATTCCCGATTTCTCTCTCGATCTCGTGGTTCCCAAGTCGGAGCCGCGCCGAGCTGAGGAAGAGGGTCTCTCTCCACCTAAGCCATACCGCAGAGCGCCGTTGCTCTGCGGGATTCCAGATAAGATCTACTCCTGCGATTTCAGCTGGATCTGAATGACCGGGAGTCGTCGCTAGGCTCCGTATGTTTGCGAGTGCTCGGAGGCTACTCTACTGAGGAGCTTGGGCGACGTCGTCTCGCCCCCTGCAGCCGCCACGCCACCCCCTCTGCTGCCGGCGCACCAGGCCCCGGTGCAGGTGCTCTGCCCTCTTCCGCCCGACGCCCGTCGACGCAGATCATCATCGACACCCCGGCGTCATCGACTTCGACATCGCGGCAAGATCTTCGCGACCTCGAGGTCGGCTACGTACGACTTCATCGTCAACGCTTGTGCGGGAGCGTAATCCCCGCTATCGGTCTACATGGAGGTAATGTAACCCGTTCCGCCACCGTTATCGCATGTACTAGATAGATAGATCCTGGCTAGTTAGGGTTTCGTACGCTAGAAAAAGTATTGTTTTCTGCCCCGTAACCCCTTCAGCTTGAAGGCACAACCCGCGACTAGCTCAAATCCTTGCCCGAAGGAGCCTACGATTCTTGGGACCACTTCAAAGAAGACTTCATAAAATATTTCGACCCTCTCTGCGAAAGGTCGAAAACATTTGAGGAATTTAGAGCATGTCGACAAAAGACAGATGAAAAGCTTAGGTCTTACATCAGAAGGTGGGCCTCCATCAGGAACTCCGTGGGGGCAATATCGGAAGACAGAGCAATGGACGCTTTCATTAATGGAGTCTACAGAAAAGACTTCCGAGAAGCACTCGGACGACAAAAACCAAAAAACATGGCAGAGCTAATGAAACTAGCAACCGAGTGGGCAAATGGCGAAGATGTGGTCCATAGCAAAGCTCCACACTCACCACATAGTCATCGTGATCGACGAGACAGCCGCGATCACCGAGACAACCGAGATCGACGAGACAAGGACGACAAACGATGACGACGCGATCACGACAGTAGGGGCAAAGGCAATGTCAAATTCATGGCCGCAGGATTCTCGAATTGTGATCACAATCGTCGAGAAGCCAGAAGCAGCTACAAGAACGACATGTCAGTCGATCGACATGACAACAGAAACCATGGTCGACGCGGAAACAACAGCAGACAAGATGGACAACAACGCTTAGATCCAAAAATAGAGAATCCGTGCAGATTATACTTATTCAAGGACCCAGAGACGGGAAGACTAATATCAAGTCATACAATCGAAAACTGTTGAGAATTCGAGCAGTTAGCCATCGAGTACGCAAAGAGGCATAGGAGCAACACGTTCAAGCATATGGTGCCTACACCACAAGGTATAGCACTGCCACCACCACCATCATATGACCCTAACAGTCAAACTGCAGGAGCTGTATATCGCACACACCAACAGTCGATGGACCAACACTACAGTCATCAGAGGCAAGCGTACATGATCCAGAAGGGGCGACCATCAAACAGGCAACAAAAACTGCACACAAGACATGTCAATAGGGTTAATTGGTTTTGTGCCATACCGAGCTGAGTTTTATCGGTTTGTGCCCTACCCGCGCTGTTTATCTGTTCTCTGCTCTGGTTTGCTCACATATCGCCCAAACGCTCGTCTCCCTCTGGTCAACCTCCTTTGACCCGCACATGGCCTGACTGGTGGGGTAGGCCTGGCACGGCTCGGCTCGTTTGTCGTCTCGGTTGGGATTTCCTGGGGTCGGCGCGTGGGGCCGGGGCACTAGTCTGACTGGTGGGGCCGGGGCACTAGTCTGACTGGTGGGGACGGTGCATGGGGTAGGGCGTCAGGTCGGCGTGGGGTTGGCGCGTGGGGTCGGCGTAGATCTCTCACCGCCGACCACTTCCAACCTATCCTCCAGTCGACGATTCCGGCTACCATGGACGCCCTTCTATGGCACCTCCGCCAGGAGCGCCGCCGCTGCGTCAAGGCCGACGGAGCGTGCAAGCGCTCGAGCAGGCGGTGGACACTGTTGCGGCGGGAGACGGAGGAGTTTGATCTCCTCCACGGTCTCCTGCCAGCGCCTCCCGCGCCACAGTCACCTGACGTGGACGAGGAGACCTCGTCCGGCTCGTGGACCTTGTCGCCGTCGCCACGCAGCCCAGCCGAGGTCGTCGTGGACGAGGAAGGGTTCGAGATCTATGATCCTGCCGCCTTCGAGTCCTCTGTGACCCGCGAGGACTTCATCTCCGACGAGGTAGTCGAAACGGTCACTGAAGCCATCCAGGCGCGCTCCTTGGAGGAGGTCCAAGCGTACGCAAAGCGCCACCGCCGAGGGGTCAAGATCGAGCCGGACCGCCTCCACCGCGAGCAGGAGGCCGGCGGGAGCTCGAGCAAGGGCAAGACCATCATCGTCTATGTCGACGACGACTCCTCCGACGAGGAGTGAAGCACTCTGGCGACGGCGTGGCCGCACCCTGCGAGCTCCGGTGAGCTAATTTTGCTGCTTAGGGTTAGGGCCGCGTAGTGTACATAGATTTTGGAAGGTCGTATCTAATCTCTTGCGAGCTCCGACGAGCACGCTATGAATGTAATCTCCCGCGAACGAAGAACTACATAAATTTTAAATATGCGGGTCCAATTTGCTCTGGTGAACACATTTTTCATCGAGTCCACCATTTTTGCTTAGAAATGAGGCGTTTACCCTATCTTTGGAGCTCATTTCAAACACATTTTCCAGCGAGTCCAGCATTTTTGCTTAGAAATGGGGCCGTTTAGCCTACCTTTGGATCTCATTCGCAACACTTACTTCAGCGAGTCCACCAACCTACCTTTGGAGCTCATTTGAAACACATTTTTCAGCGAGTCGACCATTTTTTCTTAGAAATGAGGCCGTTTACCCTACCTTTGGAGCTCATTTGAAACACATTTTTCGGCGAGTCGACCATTTGTGCTTAGAAATGAGGTCGTTTACCCTACCTTTGGAGCTCAATTTAAACAAATTTTTCAGCGAGTCCACCATCCTTCGTTTGGAACTCATTTCAAACACATTTTTCGGCGAGTCGACCATTTGTGCTTACAAATGAGGCCGTTACCCTACCTTTGGAGCTCTTTTGAAACACATTTTTCAGCGAGTCCACCACCCTTCGTTTGGAACTCATTTCAATCACATTTTTCGGCGAGTCGACCATTTGTGCTTAGAAATAAGGCCGTTTACCCTACCTTTGGAACTCTTTTGAAACACATTTTTCCGCGAGTCCACCACCCTTCCTTTGGAACTCATTTCAATCACATTTTTCGGCGAGTCGACCATTTGTGCTTAAAAATGAGGTCGTTTACCCTACCTTTGGAGCTCATTTGACGGTGGAGGTTTCCATTTTAGTTATTAGTTGCTTTATTAAGGGCAAGTGCCAATTAAGTTATTAGTTGTTGATCTATTTTAGTTGTTAATTGCTTTATTAAGGGCAATGGCCTTGTGCTTGACGTCTCAAATTGTGTGTGTAAATCCAATTCAGTTTGCAAATTTTCCGGCGAGTCCACCATTTTTGCTTAGAAATGAGGTCGTTTACCCTACATTTGGAGTTCATTTGAAACATATTTTTCAGCGAGTCCAAGCTCATCGCTATCCCCAATTGGTTTGACAAAATACCCATTTGGTTACGACGGGTAACAGCCGAAATCCGCATTTGGTGCGTCAAAATACCCATTTTGTGTCACTGAGGCAAATGGGGGTGGGCGAGCCAAAACCCCCGTTGGGTCCACTCGTCAGTCGTGTACAGCCCTTTTTCTACGCGCGCGTCCAATCAGATCGCAGAACGAGCTTCTCGCGGATCGTCTGCAGATTACCTCTAGAGGAAATCGGACGGCTGCATATTTCTTCTAGAGAAATCGGACGGCTGCAGTTTGATCGACATTTGAAATGAGCTTCAAATATTCAAAAAATATCAAAAAAGGAAATTCTTGCGCACATAGTCGTCTTGCGTCATATACTAACGACTCAAGTTAAAAAACGTGGTCTACATACGTTCAAAAGGATAAGGGCATGGAGAACAGGTGATATCGCATAACTCAAAGTCTAAGGTTGGAGAGAAGTGATTTTGGAATTGCAACATGAAATTTTCAAAAACCTCACAAAAGCTTCGTTTTGGAGTGACTAAGAAGTATCCATGCTTAGTTTTTCATTTTCATGTTTAAAACTTGTTTAAATGTTGGTCAAACTTAGGTTTGACCGATTTTGGAATAACCATAATAAATTTAAAAATTATCGAAAAATTGAAAAACCGATGCACATAGTCTTAATATGTCATATACTAATGACTCATGTTGAAAAACATGGTCTAGATACATTCAAATGAGAAGGGCAAAAATCTCATGTGATATCGCATATCTCAAATATGGAAATGAGAATTGCAACATGATAATTTCAAGATACTCATGAAATTATCATTTAGGACTGACTAAGAATGGTCTAGGCCCAGTTCGCGCACAAATTTTACACAAATGTGCGTCTGTTCACGCTCGGAGCACGTCCGGCACGCTCTGAGCGCGTCCAGAGTCTACACTTAAGGTGTTCGACAGAATTACAATAACATATATTCAAATGATTCAAGTTGATAAACAAGGTCTACACACGTTCAGATCACGTAACTGAAGGAGATATGCCCTAGAGGCAAATAAATAAGAAGTTTTTTTGCATTATCTCAGAAGTTTATAATAGGTTTATGTATTATGCTATAACTGTATTAATCGGAATTATTAATACACGTGTGATACATAGACAACCAGGTCCCTAGCAAGCCTCTATATGAGCTAGTCCATTGGGCAACAGTTGATCGAGATTCCCGATCAAGGACAATGACGTCAGTTGACAATGGGGTCATCTTGTTGATAGAATAAGGTGGTGGACATACGCAAAGTATTGCAATAAGATCGTATTACGATGTTTGTCATTTGCAATAGATAAGAGTATGATAGCTTATTCCTTAGACCGTGAGACCGTACTTATTGTTGCTTCGTAGGAGTGCTTTGAGAGCATCAAACGTTGTGTCTTATATAGCATGACAATAACGGTGTCCATCTTGGGTATTCTGAAAGAGCATCGAGACGTAAGGATCAAGAGCGGGATTTGTTCATTCTTGTAATGGAAAGATACTCTGGGCCCACTCGGTGATATTGCATCTATATAGCTGCGCAGCTTATGACTAGGTCATGGAGATGTAATATCGCGGACGAGTTAATAACCTTCGTCGGTAACGAGATGCAGCAAAGGCATCGGTGTGTCTACGATCATATCTCGGACAAGGTAGTATCGCACAGACAAAGGGAATGAATATCATACTTATGGTTCAACGACGATATTCGTGGAATGCACAGGGGTCGTCATATATTTCCAGGTATCCCTGACGATCATTGGTGAGCGGAGTGTCTCGACCATGTCTGGAGTGTTCCCGAACCGTAGCGTAACAAACTTAAGGTCTTAGCGACGCTAGGAGATAGGTTCTGGAATTTTATAGGTTTTTATTGGAGAGAAAGAATTGATCCGGAAAGAGTTCCGGTGGTCCGGAAGGAGTTCCGGTGGTCCGGAAGGAGTTCCGGGGAGCTATGGAAGTGTTCCGAGAATGTCCGAAAGTTGTTCGGGTGGTTCCGAAATAGTTTCGGAGTCATGGGATATTGAATTATATATAAATATATTAATTATGAATTAATGGGATTTTTATATTAATTTAATATTAATTAAATGAAGGAAAAAGGGGGCTCCCACCTAAATGGGCCCTAAGAGGGCCCAAGAGGGGGAGCCGCACCAAGCAAGGAAGGGGGGGCTTGGGCCCCTAGTCCGAGTTGGACTAGGAGGGTGCGCCGGCCTCCCCTCCTCCTCCTTTTAGTCCCACATGGGGGAGCCAAGGGGGTTGGCACACCCCTTCCCCCTTTATATAGCAAGGCATATTAATTGATTTAATACACAGGAAATTCAGTTAATTCCCAATTTCTCTCTCGATCCCGTGGTTCCCAAGTTGGAGCCGCGCCGAGCTGAGGAAGGGGGTCTCTCTCCACCTAAGCCATACCGCAGAGCGCCGTTGCTCTGCGGGATTCCAGATAAGATCGACTCCTGCGATTTCAGCTGGATCTGAATGACCGGGAGTTGTCGCTAGGCTCCGTATGTTTGCGAGTGCTCGGAGGCTACTCTATTGAGGAGCTTGGGCGACGTCGTCTCGCCCCCTGCAGCCGCCGCGCCACCCCCCTCTGCTGCCAGGCGCGCCAGCCCCGGTGCTCCTCAATAGAGTAGCCTCGGCGTCATCGACTCCGACATCGCGGCAAGTTCTCCGCGACCTCGAGGTCGGCTACGTACGACTTCATCGTCAACGCTTGTGCGGGAGCGTAATCCCCGCTATCGGTCTACATGGAGGTAATGTAACCCGTTCCGCCACCGTTATCGCATGTACTAGATAGATAGATCCTGGCTAGTTAGGGTTTCGTTCGCTAGAAAATTATTGTTTTCTGCCCCGCAAACCCCTTCAGTGGTATCAGAGCCGATCTATGCGTAGTACTGCTGGTACGGTTAGAACTCATGTTGAATGAGGGCGTCTTTCTTATATTTGCTGCCCTCTAGCGTGCACTTGCGATGCCTTCGGTATTGAGTTGATGAAGCGGCCCGGACCGACTTTACGCGTACGCTTACGCGAGACTGGTTCCACTACTGTCATACGGCTTGCACCGTATCTGTGGCTGGCGGGTGTCAGTTTCTCTCTCTCTAGTCGGCCAAGCATTTTCAATGGAGGGCCCGAAAGGGATGCTTAAACATGCAATTATACGATTGACGTTGTGGTACAAAGTTCGTAGGTAGGGAAGCGATTCTCTTACGGATAAGCCTATTTGCCACGTAAAACTTGCAAAACTAAATAAAGCTAGAGGCGTCTAACTTTGTTTTGCAGAGGCGTTATTTCATGTGACATGGTTACGGTAAGTTTTGATATTACTCGTACTGTCGGAGGCAATGGAGGGCTCTGTAGACTCGGAGTCATGCCGGGGCGCCGGGGGCCAGGCACATGGCGCCATGAAGGTCCAGGCGCATCGACCATGTCACATCGCACTTCATTGCATCATTATTGTGTGCTGTTGTGTGTGCATCCTATTGATTGCTTATATGCTAGATATACAAACGGTAGCATCATAAATAGGATGATCCCTAACAAATACCAAAATTGTGTTCTCCCTCGTTGCGCACCACCAAGAAAGTTCTACGTTATGAGGCAGGCCGTGATGATCGGGTGTCACACATCTCGTCGTTCGCATACAGTGGGTGTAAGCCATGTTGCACGCGCAGGTCTTCGAGGTTTGATTGGCGAGCCTAGCATACTCAGAGGTATGGCCTCGGAACACGGGAAGATCGAAAGATCGAGCACGAGTCATAGAGTTGTTATGATCGACATGTTATGTCCACCTTTGAAGCTGTGCTGCCGGCCGTGATGATCGGGGGTAGTATGGTGGATGAGGGTCGTGTCATCGCCATTATTATTTTAGGGATAATAATCTTGGTGTGGTGTGTTTTTGATAATGAGATTATAGAACTAAAACTCACCAACATATTATAAACTTAACCTTACCTCTTTTGCGATCACATCTGTAGACTACGCAACTATACTTCGGTTACTTCCTCAAGAGTCCGGATGCTACATTAGAAGCCGACGGATCCAACTTCATCAGATGGTACAGGGGTTTTAGAAACATTCTCGAACACAACAACATTCTATATGTTCTCGATGAACCGGTAGGAGAAGGACCAGGAGATTCTGCTAGCGAGGAGGAGGAAGATGATTTCCGTAAGCGTCGAGACATATTCATTGAAGTGGAGATCACCATGACCGTATGCCTGGCACCCGAGTTGAAAGAGATGTTTCGACGCAAGGAACCAAGCGTCATGATGGATGCGATAAAGACGCACTTCGGGGATGAATTAAAGCGTGAGCAATTCAGGCAGCTTAGAATGTTCCAGACCATTCACATGGAGGAGCATACCTGTCTGAAGACACATTTGAAGAGATTGTATGACATCTACTTCCAGCTGACGATGGTCTTCGATTACTGGATGACGGATTCTTGCGCCATTCGGACTGTCTTGATATCTCTACCTCCTAGCTATGCGAAGCATGTACGTAAGTACATTTTGAAAGCCGACGATATGAACTTCTACGTATTCATACGTGAGTTCCAGTCTCTGAAGGTTGATTCCATCGAAGGAGAGATCTTCGATGCTACAGGTATATATATTTGATATATGCAGAATTATGAATTCGCCCATGGTATACGATGAAATGTTTGATGATTGCTCTGTTTGTGAAATAGGTCCTGATTATCACGTATATGCGGCGCAGTTTGATATGACCTGGCGCTGAAGCTGGTAGTCAAGGAGTTGATGGCCTTTTGGTGTTCACGTCCTCAAGTTATCATAGTTATCATTAATAGTTTTTGATACGATCTTTTGTAATAGTGAGCGAGTATGTGTGTCTTGATTGTTGCAAGACAAAGTTATTCATGTAATAATACAAGTTCAGTTGTTTTATGTTATGGAACAAGTCAGTTGTTTTATCCTATGAATAAAGTTTCCACATCTCAGTTACATTGATTGTATGATAAGTATTCATAATTGTAGATATGATGAAATATCTTGTCCCATGAACAAAGGTTCTATTGCTAGAATAAACATCGTCGAGTTTAGTCATAAAAGCAATCAAAGAAGTAATGGATGTCTTTGGTCCATTTAAGTATTTCGAGTGCTGAATTGATTAAGCTTGAAATCAAGTATTGGAGTTGCAATACTGAGGGAAATTAATTGAGTGTCATTTTCAATGATTAATTAATGGTGTTTATGGCTTGATCCGAATTCCTCCATGACTTTGGCAAATAGGAGCATTTGCCCGATGAATTGTGGAGTCTGAGATTAATTTGATAATGGATCAAATGGGGTTTTTCAGAAGAAAGATTAGTGAACATTGGATTCACAAAATTCGATCAAAGGACAGTATTTTGGATTATGTTTTCAACACAAGAGACTTGTGGAAATTTGCTTCACAGAATTATAATGTCATATATAGTGATATGTGGGGAATTATAATCATGTTCTATTTTAAATAGAGTGTGGCCTGTCAGAATCAGTCTTAGAATCTCCTAATACGTTCTAAACAATAGAGTCGACGTCCACTTTAGAAAATAGATATTTTTCTCAGCAAGAATTCGTAGGATCGACAGTTGTGTCGACATGTATATGATTATGCGATAATTCGGAATATACATGAGTGGTTCTTTGTAGATTGCTCGTATTAAATGAGAGTGTGTTCCAAAACCGAATAGAAACAAAGTTCAGTTTGTTGTCTATGTAATTCCGAGAAAAGATGACTTTTCGAATTATGGTTTATGGATTGAAATTAGAAGTTTGGAATAAAGTGTCAGACTTATGTTGGAAGATGTTCCAAAGAGTATATGTCTGCTAATGAAAATTTGGTGATTAAGAGTGAGGGAGACTAGAAAATAGTTTTCTGCTTGCAATCCTCTTCATAAAGATCACAATGTTTTCATGAAAGAAACTTCTGAATAAAGTGCGGATACATTTAATATTGCTGTCGGGTCACAGCACTGTATTAAGTATTTAAGATCTTGTTGACAGATCAAGGTGCACCTTATGACTACAAAGAAAGTTGAGAAAATATCAGAATACGAACAAAGGCTCTTCAGCCTGGAAATCCAAGTTACGTTTAAAAGGATTAAGAGAGTAATTGTTGCTGCAATTCTTATTAGAGGAATAAGATTGTTTAATCGTCATATAAGGTGTTATGTGATAAATGTAACTATAAGAAAGACGCGGTAGCATGTCTTGTCAAGAAATGTGTCTTGGACAAGATCAAATTTGTTGACTACATTTATGTAGACATGCTTGAAGTCTGAGTGATTTGTATTAATGTAATACTGCAGTTTGTATTAAATTCGAATTGATAGTAGATCAATGATTTTGGTTTAACCAAGATATCGATTTAAGTGGGAGTCATAGTTAGTTCACTCAGGAGAAATATGTGAAGAACATATTTTTGAGTGGGAGCTTAGGAACTCAAATATGTTGGATAACATGTTTTTGAGTGGGAGCTCGGGTTGTCAAATATGTGGAGACATAGTTTGAGTGGGAGTCGAATTCATTTTGTGTAGTTAACACATTGAGAAACTGTACCAATAGAATAGGATGAAGTTGTGAAACTATTTGAAAGTCAGTGTCTATTTTGAAATAGAACGGGAATTTTAAATAGTTAGTCGAGTTGTTTTGGATTATATCTGAGGAGTCAGAATAGAATCAAAAGGATGGTCCTTTGGAATCCAATTGGTCATTAAGAGTAATGATGCGTGAAGGTAATGGTTGTATGACATGTGGGTCTATTATGTAATATTAGACATCATACAGAAACCATATTATCTGCTCGATGAAATATAACCGATGTTCTTGGAATAAGAGCAGTTATGAAAGTAAATTTGGAATTTATTGGAAGTAGATGTGTATTAGTTAAGGGATTGACATTTGAATGTCAAGTTTTCTACATTGGTGCGAAAGTATGTAGACATCACGAGTTTGTAATTGTTACAAGGGGCTCGGCATGACTGAGTGTGTTTTTCAGGGCAGTTATCTGGTTAGTATAATCAGAGTAAGCGCTGGGAAGCGGTAGTCTCACTTAGTTGCGGTGTTTGCATATGTGTTGTTAAACAACATGGTGATATCAAGCAAGTTAATATCCGTGAATCGCAAAAGCATGTACAATCACGGATTGTGCAGTAACATTTTTCCACGAGCAAGCATTATCAAATGATTCTTATTTGATAAGGGATTCTGATAAAGTAAAATGCAGCTAGTTTATTTGTACTCTAGTGCAAGTGGGAGACTGAAGGAGATATGCCCTAGAGGCAAATAAATAAGAAGTATTTATTGCATTATCTCATAAGTTTATAATAGGTTTATGTATTATGCTATAACTGTATTAATCGGAATTATTAATACACGTGTGATACATAGACAACCAGGTCCCTAGCAAGCCTCTATATGAGCTAGTCCATTGGGCAACAGTTGATCGAGATTCCCGATCAAGGACAATGACGTCAGTTGACAATGGGGTCATCTTGTTGATAGAATAAGGTGGTGGACATACGCAAAGTATTGCAATAAGATCGTATTACGATGTTTGTCATTTGCAATAGATAAGAGTATGATAGCTTATTCCTTAGACCGTGAGACCGTACTTATTGTTGCTTCGTAGGAGTGCTTTGAGAGCATCAAACGTTGTGTCTTATATAGCATGACAATAACGGTGTCCATCTTGAGTATTCTGAAAGAGCATCGAGACGTAAGGATCAAGAGCGGGATTTGTTCATTCTTGTAATGGAAAGATACTCTGGGCCCACTCGGTGATATTGCATCTATATAGCTGCGCAGCTTATGACTAGGTCATGGAGATGTAATATCGCGGACGAGTTAATAACCTTCGTCGGTAACGAGATGCAGCAAAGGCATCGGTGTGTCTACGATCATATCTCGGACAAGGTAGTATCGCAGAGACAAAGGGAATGAATATCATACTTATGGTTCAACGACGATATTCGTGGAATGCACAGGGGTCGTCATATATTTCCAGGTATCCCTGACGATCATTGGTGAGCGGAGTATCTCGACCATGTCTGGAGTGTTCCCGAACCGTAGCGTAACAAACTTAAGGTCTTAGCGACGCTAGGAGATAGGTTCTGGAATTTTATAGGTTTTTATTGGAGAGAAAGAATTGATCCGGAAAGAGTTCCGGTGGTCCGGAAGGAGTTCCGGGGAGCTATGGAAGTGTTCCGAGAATGTCCGAAAGTTGTTCGGGTGGTTCCGAAATAGTTTCGGAGTCATGGGATATTGAATTATATATAAATATATTAATTATGAATTAATGGGATTTTTATATTAATTTAATATTAATTAAATGAAGGAAAAAGGGGGCTCCCACCTAAATGGGCCCTAAGAGGGCCCAAGAGGGGGAGCCGCACCAAGCAAGGAAGGGGGGGCTTGGGCCCCTAGTCCGAGTTGGACTAGGAGGGTGCGCCGGCCTCCCCCCCTCCTCCTTTTAGTCCCACATGGGGGAGCCAAGGGGGTTGGCACACCCCTTCCCCCTTTATATAGCAAAGCATATTAATTGATTTAATACACAGGAAATTCAGTTAATTCCCAATTTCTCTCTCGATCCCGTGGTTCCCAAGTTGGAGCCGCGCCGAGCTGAGGAAGGGGGTCTCTCTCCACCTAAGCCATACCGCAGAGCGCCGTTGCTCTGCGGGATTCCAGATAAGATCTACTCCTGCGATTTCAGCTGGATCTGAATGACCGGGAGTTGTCGCTAGGCTCCGTATGTTTGCGAGTGCTCGGAGGCTACTCTATTGAGGAGGTTGGGCGACGTCGTCTCGCCCCCTGCAGCCGCCGCGCCACCCCCCTCTGCTGCCAGGCGCGCCAGCCCCGGTGCTGGCGCTCTGCCTTCTTCCGCCCGACGCCCGTCGACGCAGATCATCGTCGACACCCCGGCGTCATCGACTCCGACATCGCGGCAAGTTCTCCCCACGCCCCACAACTGCATGTTTCCTAATTACTCGCTTCCCGTGCGTTTCCCACTTACGCGCTTCCTGGGGGCACGAGGCTGTGCTCTAAATTGTGCCGGTGTGCAGGAGGCTGGTACGCCCGCCTTAATGGCGACGCGTTTTTGCAGGCGACGAAGCGACGGGACGACGAGCCGTCTGCGGCACGCCTCGAAATTACGCCGGCGCCCAGGTTTTCCCGGCTTCCCAAGCGTCGGCGTGGCCGTATCTCGTCGCCGCCGCAATAACTCCGACGCGACGCATGCTCACCCACCAGCCGCTTCCCGCCCAGTGCCACCGCTTACCGCCTCCCTTTCCATCCCCTCCCCGCCTATATAACTCCTCCGCCGTGCCCGTAGCCTCCAAAGCCAACACCATGCCTCGCCGCCTCCAGACCACCTGGTCCACCCTCACTCGCGCCCACCCTTTGGGGCAGGAGGACCCGCCGCAGCAGGCGCCAGAGCTCCAGCCTATCGGCGATGTATTGCCCCTCGACTGGGCGGACGTCGACGTGGAGGACCAGGAGGAGGAGCCGCCACAGGAGCAGGAGCAGGAGCTGCCACTGTCGCTCTGGCCCGACCAGGCGGCCGCGGTCAACTCCATCGGCACCTTGGATGAGGCAGATGATGACTTCGCGGAGGCGGTTGCGGTTGATGCTTTGCGGAGGCGGTTGATGTCTATGCGGAGGCGGCGGACGCGGTTATTGACGCCAGGGAGGCGGTTGCTGACGCGGTGTATGACGACCTCAACGCCGTGGCGGCGGAGCGCGCGGCGAACCTGACCTTGATGGAGGCCGCCCAGCTGGCGGTTGTCTCCGACCTGCGCGCCAGGCGGAGAGCACGCTACGAGGCAGGCCAGGGCGACCTAGACGGAGTTTAGAGTAGGGCTAGTTAGTGTATATTAGGGCTAGTTAGGGTTCAAATTCGAAAACAGCCGACCATCGGTATTAAAATGGAGCCGCGGTATTACTAATTCATCCAACGGTCCATTTCGAAAACAGCCGACCAAATCCCAACCGAGCCGCACACAAGTCGAGCCGCGGAAATTCCAGCTGAGCCGCGGCAGGCCGACCCCACCAGTCAGACCAAGTGCGGGTCAAAGGACGTTGACCAGAGGGAACCGAGCGTTTGGGAAATATGCGAGCAAACCAGGGCACATAACAGAGAAACAGCGCGGGTAGGGCACAAACCGATAAAACTCAGCTCGGTATGGCACAGAACCAATTAACCCATGTCAATATGGCAGTCATGGCAACACCAGCTGTGACAGAATACCTTCACGGATCTGAAACAGCAATCACATTCAGTCGAGAGCACTACCCACCGTCTGTATATAGGCCAGGTCAATCCGCCCTGGTACTAGAAGCCCAGATAGGAAGTTACAACATGACTAAGGTCTTCATGGATGGAGGAAGTGGCATCAATATCATCTTCGCCGACACACTGCGCCGAATGAACAGGTCAGTCGACAATTTACCTCCATCGTCAAATACTTTTCATGGCATAGTTCCAGGCAAATCCATTGGCCAAAGGGCACGATACAGCTCGACGTCACATTCGGTGATGCAACGCACTTCCGAACCGAAATAATGGAATTCGAAGTTGTCGACTGGAGGTCACAGTACCATGCTATACTCGGACGACCGACGTTTGCCCGATTTATGGCAATACCACATTACACATATCTCCAATTGAAGATGCCAGGCCCAAAAGGAATAATTACGGTCAGGGGAAACTTTCAAAGGTTTGACGCTTGTGACTGTGACTTCAACAAGATCTCTGAAACATTCAGAGCAAAGCAAACGCTGGATGAGCTCTCGCTTCTCAGCGACACAACATACATGCCGGAGCATAAAAAGTAGGCCACAGGTAAAACATTCAACACCGCAGATGACACACAGACACACCAGGTCCATTCGACTGACTCGACAAAAACGGTCAAAGTGTCGACAAGCCTGCCTCCCGCATAGGAAGGCGCACTCGTCGAATTCCTCCGTGAAACTGGGATATGTTTGCATGGTCAGCGGATGACATGCCAGGCATACCCAGGGAATTCGCCGAGCACACCCTCCAGCTCAGTCCAGGAACTAGACCCGTCAAGCAAACGGTACGACGCTTATCAGGGCCTAAAAGAGAAGCCATCGAGAAGCATGTAGACAAGTTGCTCAACGCATATTTCATTCGAGACATAAACAAATCAGAATGGGTTGCCAACCTTGTGATAGTCGAGAAGAAGAAGACAACCGAAACAAGAATGTGCATCGACTTCACGGGGTTAAACAAGTGCTGCCCAAAGGACAACTTTCCGCTACCCCGTATCGATCAGATTGTCGACTCTACTGCGGGATGCGCCCGACTGTCATTCCTGGACGCATATCTAGATATCATCAGATAAGAATGAAGAAAGAATACCAAGAAAAGACAGCCTTCACAACCCCATTCGGGGTATATTGTTACACCACAATGCCTTTCGGCCACAAAAACGCATGAGCTACTTACCAACGCATGATGCAAAACTGTTTAAAAACACAGGTTGACAAAAATGTGGAGGTCTACGTCGACGACATAGTGATCAAATCAAAAAAGGAGTGCACGCTACTTGTAGACATAAAGGAGACATTCGATAACCTCAGAAGCTATAGCATAAAACTGAACCCAGAAAAATGTACCTTTGGAGTCCCGGCAGGAGAACTCTTGGGGTACCTGGTCTCAGCAAGAGGAATTGAAGCAAATCCGGAGAAAATACAGGCCATACTAACCATGCAAAGGCCTACGAAGCTATATGAAGTACAACAGCTGACAGGAAGAGTGGCAACCCTCAGTCGGTTCATCAGCAAGCTAGGCGAAAAGGCACTACCGCTTTATCGACTGATGAAGAAAGCAGATAAATTCGAATGCACAGATGAGGCAGAAGCATCTTTCATAGACCTCAAACGAACACTCACTAAACCTCCCGTTCTAGCAGCACCAAAATAAAAGGAACCGCTATACCTCTATGTGGCAGCAACAAACAGGGTGGTCAGCACAGTACTTGTAGTCGAACGCATGGAAGAAGGAAAATCTCAGAGTATGCAAAGACCAGTCTACTACATCAGCGAAGTGTTATCCCTATCAAAGCAAAGATATCCACACTTCCAGAAACTAGCTTATGCAGTATTCATAACAACAAGAAAGCTGCATCACTACTTCACAGAGCACCCAATAACGGTGATCAGCAAATCAGCAATTGGAGACATACTTACCAATCCAGACGCAATAGGGCGGGTCGCCAAATGTCTTATCGAGATGGGGCCACTCGGAATAACATACGATCATCCAAAAGCCATCAAAGCTCAAGTGCTACCAGATTTCACCATAGAGTGGATCGAGTCACAACTACCAGGAACACCAGACATATCCAATTCATGGACAATGTATTTCGATGGATCCAAGAAAAACAAAGGAGTAGGAGCAGGGGTAGTACTAATATCCCCAAAAGGGGACAAGCTGAAGTACGTACTCCAAATGGATTTCCCAACACCATCCAGTAACGAAGCCAAATACGAAGGTCTAACACATGGCATACGAATGGCCAAGGCATTGGGATGCACTCGATTGATGATATATGGCGACTCAAACCTGGTGGTACAGCAAACAATGAAGGCTTGCGATGCAATAGAGGATAATATGATCGTGTATCGCGACTTATATAACACATTTGAAGGAGACTTTGATGGTTGCGAGTTACGGCATATTGGACGAGAAAGCAATAAGGAAGCAGACATACTAGCCAACATTGGGTCGTATAAAGCACAAGTTCCACCGAGTGTCTTTCTAGAACGCATCACGCACAGATTTATCCACAAGAAACGATCAACGGCAAATTCAAAAGAAGCTATGACAGGTGACACACCTAGCACACGGGACCCAGCAGTCGAAGTCCTCTTATGCCAAGGCGATCACGTGACTCCAGCCTGGACCGAGCCAATTCTAGCATATATGCTCCGAGAAGAGATACCAGACGATACAACAGAATCCAGAAGGATTACTCGAAGGGCAAAGGCATACACAATTATGAACGGTGAACTCTACAAGTGAAGCACTTCAGACGTTTTCCAAAGGTGCGTAGATTGCGAGGATGGCAAGACTATACTCCGTGACATTCATGCAGGAACTTGCGGACATCATGCAGGCAGTCGATCGCTGGTAGCTAAAGCCTTCAGAGCAGGATTCTACTGGCCCACTACGCTCAAAGACGCGGAAGATATCGTCAAAAGGTGCATCGGGTGCCAGAAATTTGCAACAAAGCCCCACGCACCAGCATCAGCACTCAAAACCATACCATTAACATGGCCGTTCGCCCAATGGGGGCTCGATATGGTAGGAACACTCAAAAATTCATCACCCAGAGGGCATACACACCTACTGGTCGCAGTCGACAAATTCATAAAGTGGATCGAAGCAATCCCGCTCGCAAGTTCAACAGCAACAACAACAGTCAAGTTCATAAAATCCATAGTATATCGCTTTGGTGTTCCAAACATCATCATCACAGACAACGACACAAACTTCACAGCGGAAGAATTCCAGACCTTTTGCAAAGAATGGGATATTACACTCAACTACGCATCAGTAGCACATCCGTAGTCTAATGGACAGGTCGAAAAAGCAAACGGCCTTCTATGTGCAGGCATCAAGAAAAGATTATTAGTTCCACTCAAAAGAGCCGCGGGTGCCTGGGTCGAGGAGTTGCCAGCAATGCTTTGGAGTCTTCGCACAACCCCGAATGCGTCGACACAATTCACTCCATTCTTTATGGTCTATGGAGCAGAGGCAGTACTACCACCAGAAATAAAGTTCGGTGCACCAAGAATAGAAGCCTACGAAGAAGAAGAAGAAGCAAAAGTATCACAAGAAGGCGCTTTGGATATACTCGACGAAGCACGCGACACGGCTTTGGCTCGCACAGCTGTTTACCAACAGGACCTGAGAAACTATCACAGTCGACGTCTCCGACCAAGAGCTTTCATGGTAGGCGACTAAGTGTTGCGACTAAAACAGAAGAAACTCCACAAACTCACGTCACCATGGGAAGGGCCATTCATAGTCACTGAAGTCATCGAAGGAGGAGCCTATCGACTGAAGCACACACAAACGGGAGAGCTATCACACAACCCATGGAACATGGCGCACTTGCGTCGTTTTTATGCATAGGTCTCTCGACAAATCATTGTAAAAGTCGCGGTAGATTTCAGACGCGCTCTTTTCCTTACCAGGGTACCCACGGGAGCTGGAGGGTTTTTAATGAGGCGATCTACTGGACATATATTCTAAATAAACGATGTTTGCTATGATATCTTAGCCACACAAACCCACCCGATGGACTCGGAGGGTGGGTCATACTTAAAGTTCATAATTTCATAACCCATCCGACATACTCGGGGGCTGGGTCTTACTTAAGAGTTCACAATCACATACACCCACCCGGTAGGCTCGGGGGCTGGGTCTTACTTAAAGATCTTACTCGCAAACAACCACCCAGTAGACTCGGGGGCTGAAACTCGCTAGTATTACATAGTCACATAAACCTACTCGACGGGATCAAGAGTTCAAGGAGGACAAGAAAGCTAGCAAAGCTCGACCAAGTCATAAAAAACAGAAAACAAGCAAATGCATTATACTTTACGAAGGTCTTATATTACACCAAGGAGTTCAGTCGATTACAAAAGGAGCAGTCACTCGCGAGCTGCCATCTTGGCCTTGCCACCACGAGATTGACGCTCGGTGGACACAGCAGCCTGGCGACGCTCTCCGGTGCAAATACTGACCTTCGCAAGACGAGCAGCGGCATACGAGATTCCCCGAAAGGACGAAGGTTTCCCGTTCAATTTCTTCGGGTAATCTGATAAAGAAGTCTCATATTCAGCCTCGACGCGGTTCGCCAGCAGCAGCTTCAGAGTAATTTCTGAGCCGTGGACTGTCAAATCACGTGCCCACTGAGTAAGGGTCGTCGTGCCAGGTCCAAGCACCTTGGAAAATTCCTTCGCAGTTGAAGGAGTGGCAATCCCGGGCAAAGCCTCTGCAAAAACGGCACTTAGTGTCTGAATAGACACGTCCAGAGAGCACCGAGTGCTATCTAGTTCTTCACGAGAACGAGCTTGATGATCATGAAGCTTCATCTCCAATTCAGCCACTCGATCTTTAAGAGAAATTTTGTCCTGTGCAAAGTAACATAGCATGTGAAGGTCGCGCAAAAGATAGCTCAAGGCTCAAAACAGGGGAAAAGAGTCCTACTCGCCAGGTGGCTTTATCAATTTGCGTTTAAAAATAGGAAAAAAAGGGATAGGGCCTTACGACTGATCTGCTTCAAGGAGGAGCGCAGGCGGGTCTTTTCTTCTTCCGCATGCACAAAGGCTTGGCCAACGGCGACCAAGCCGCTTACAACAGGCTACAAAGGGAACAGGAAATGTCCAATTGAGTTAGAGGAGAATAATGAACAAATGGAAAAAGACAAATACATGAAAGAGCAGAAAGATTTACATGATCAACCCAAGAAGAAGATGCGGAGGACAATGGCTCGACGACCTTAGCAGGAGGGCAAGAACGATCTTGTCTGACAAAGGAGATATTCGCATAATCAAACAACGGAACAACAAAAAGCACACAAAAGATAGTCGAAGCACGAAACTTACTTCTCTACATCGGCCTCGGCACAAGAAGCCGCAACAAACAAGGATGGGTCCGCACCATTGGGGTCAACATCACCAAGTCGGCGCAGTCGGCGACGCTTAGTCGCGGGTGCAATAACCCGGATCAATCGTCATCAGGCACAAAGGAGCCTCCTCAGCAGCCTTCGCCTCAGAGGCAATCGCGTCATGTGTAAGACGAGAGACTCCAACTGCATCAACCACAAAAGAAGGAGCCTTCTCTGCAGTTGAACCATGCTCGGGTAGCGGCGGCAGAGAAGTAACGACTGGTGATCCCTGAGCACAACATAAAAAAAGCTAGTCAGTCAAGCGCATATGGAAGAAGACAATTGTAACCAAGAAGACAAATAAAAGGAGGAGCAAGCAACAAATCAAAAAATACCTCGGGAATAGGAGTCCCAAGGCCATAAGGGAACATAGAGAAGTCGAAAGTGAAGGGGTTCCGGTGCAGAAAACAATAAATTTTCTAGCGAATGAAACCCTAACTTGCCAGGATCTATCTATCTAGTTCATGCGATAACGGTGGCGGAACGGGTTACATTACCTCCGTGTAGACCGTTAGCGGGGATTACGCTCCCGCACAAGCGTTGACGATGAAGTCGTGCGTAGCCGACCTCGAGGTCGCGGAGAACTTGTCGCGATGTCGTAGACGATGACGCCGGGGTGTCGACGATGACCTGCGTCGGGCGTCGGGCGGAAGATGGCGAGCGCCGGCGCCAGGGGGGTTGCACTGGCGGCAGAGGGGGGGATGCGGCGCGGCGGCTGCAGGGGCGAGACGACGTCGCCCAGGCTCCTCAAAAAGAGTTACCTCCGAGCACTCGCAAACATACGGAGCTTAACGACAACCCTCGGTCATTCAGATCCAGCTGAAATCGCAGGGGTAGATCTTATCTGGAATCCCGTAGGGCAACGGCGCCCGGCGGTATAGCTTAGGTGGAGAGAGGGGGCAAAACGGGCGGAGAAATAGCTCGGCCGGTGACGTGGGGCTACCTTGCGGGTAGCCCACGGTGAGGCTACTTGGGCCGCGCCAAGGATGGAAAGGCCCGCAGAAGGCCCACTCGGGGTATCTCATATCCTAGTCCAACTCGGTTAGGGCTTGTAACCTACCGTATCTGTACCAACCACCCGAGACCTGGCTGCACATAAAGCCAGGAGGGTTGCCCGTCCTAGAGGGGACGTTCAGAACCACAAACCCTAGCGAGATCGCAATCTCGCCATTGTAATCGCTACTCGCATCAATAACCAGACAAGCAGGAGTAGGGTGTTATCCTCCGGGAGCCTGAACCTGGGTAAACCTCGCTTGTCAGCCGTCGTGATCACCTCGCACTCTCCTCTCTCCCCATCAATCAACCCGGGGTGCACAACCCTGGGACTTGCCGAGTTAGCACCTCGTCAGCCGGCTTGCTACAAATTTAATTGTATTTTCCAATGAACTAATCCAATTAATATGCCTTGCTATATAAAGGGGGGAGGGGGTGTGCAAACTCCCTTGCTCCCCCATGTGGGACTAAAGGAGGAGAGGGGAGGGGGGTTTCGGCCGAACCCCCCATGGGCTTGTCCCTCTCCTAGTCTAACTCAGACTAGGGGGCCCAAGCCTCCCCTTCCTTAGGTGGTCCGGCTCCCCCTCTTGGGCCCTCTCAGGGCCCATGTAGGTGGGAGCCCCCCTTTTCTTCTTTATTTAATTAATATTAAATTAATATAATATATAATTAATTAATCATTAATATATTTAAATACTATTTAATATCCCGTGACTCCGAAACAATTTCGGAATCACCTGAACAACTTTCGGACATCCCTGGAACCATTCCAGACCTCCCTGGAACTCCTTCCGGACCACCGGAACTCTTTACGGATCATTTCTCTCTCTCCAACAAATTCCTATAATATTTCAGAACCTATCTCCTGGTGTCGTTAAGACCTTAAGTTTGTTACGCTACGGTTCGAGAACACTCCAGACATGGTCGAGACACTCCGCTCACCAATGACCGTCAGGGATACCTAGATGTATATGACGGCCCCTGTGCATTCCACGAATATCGTCGTTGAACCATGAATATGATATTCATTCCCTTTGTCTCTGCGATACTACCTTGTGAGATATGATCGTAGACACACTGATGTCTTTGTTGTATCTCGTTACCGACGAAGGTTATTAACTCGTCTGCGATATTACATCTCCATGACCTAGTCATAAGCTGCGCAGCTATATAGATGTAATCTCACCGAGTGGGCCCAGAGTATCTTTCCATTACAAGAATGGACAAATCCCGCTCTTGATCCTTACGTCTCGATGCTCTTTCGGAGTACCCAAGATGGACACCGTTATTGTCATGCTATATAAGACACAACGTTTGATGCTCTCAAAGCACCCCTACGAAGCATAAATAAGTACGGTCTCACGGTCTAAGGAATAAGCTATCATAATCTTATCTATTGCAAATGACAAACATCGTAATACGATCTTATTGCAATACTTTGCGTATGTCCATCATCTTATTCAACTAATAAGATGACCCCATTGTCAACCGACGTCATTGTCCTTGATCGGGAATCTCGATCAGCTGTTACCCAATGGACTAGCTCTTATAGAGGCTTACTAGGGACCTGGTTGTCTATGTATCACACGTGTATTAATAATTCCGATTAATACAGTTATAGCATAATACACAAACCTATTATAAACTTATGAGATAATGCAATAAATACTACTTATTTATTTGCCTCTAGGGCATATCTCCTTCAGTCTCCCACTTGCACTAGAGTACAAATAAACTAGCTGCATTTTACTTTATCAGAATCCCTTATCAAATAAGAATCATTTGATAATGCTTGGTTGTGTAAGAGTGTTACTGCACAATCCATGATTGTACATGCTTCTGCGATTCACTGATATCAACTTGCTTGATATCACCATGTTGTCAAACAACATATATGCGAATACCGTAAGTAAGTGAGACTTCTGTTTCCCAGCGCTTACTCTGATTATACTAACTAGATAACTGCCCTGAAAAACACACTCAGTCATACAGAGCCCCTTGTAACAATTACAAACTCGCGATATCTACATACTCTCACACCAATGTAGAAAACTTGACATTCCAATGTCAATCCATTAACTAACGCACCTCTACTTCCAGTAAATTCTAAATTTAATTTTATAACTGCTCTTCTTCCAAAGAACATCGGTTATATTTCATCGAGCAGATAATATGGTTTCTGTATGATGTCTAATATTACATAATAGACCCACATGTCATACAACCATTACTTTCATGCATCATTACTCTTAATGATCAATTGGATTTCAAAGGACCATCCTTTTGATTCTATTCTTGAAGGGGTTACGGGGCAGAAAACAATAATTTTCTAGCGTACGAAACCCTAACTAGCCAGGATCTATCTATCTAGTACATGCGATAACGGTGGCGGAACGGGTTACATTACCTCCATGTAGACCGATAGCGGGGATTACGCTCCCGCACAAGCGTTGACGATGAAGTCGTACGTAGCCGACCTCGAGGTCGCGAAGATCTTGCGGCGATGTCGAAGTCGATGACGCCGGGGTGTCGACGATGATATGCGTCGACGGGCGTCGGGCGGAAGAAGGCAGAGCGCCAGCACCGGGGCTGGCGCGCCGGCAGCAGAGGGGGGGAGGCGCGGCGGCTGCAGGAGGCGAGACGACGTCGCCCAAGCTCCTCAGTAGAGTAGCCTCCGAGCACTCGCAAACATACGGAGCCTAGCGACGACTCCCGGTCATTCAGATCTAGCTGAAATCGCAGGAGTAGATCTTATCTGGAATCCCGCAGAGCAACGGCGCTCTGCGGTATGGCTTAGGTGGAGAGAGACCTCCTTCCTCTGCTCGGCGCGGCTCCGACTTGGGAACCACGAGATCGAGAGAGAAATCGGGAATTAATTGGATTTTCCTATGAATTAAATCAATTAATATGCCTTGCTATATAAAGGGGGAAGGGGGTGTGTAAAACCCTTGGCTCCCCCATGTGGGACTAAAGGTTGGGGGGGTTGGTGCGCCCCACCATGGGCCGGCCGAACCCCCTTGTGGGGTGCGGCTCCCCCCCTCTTGGGCCCTCTTAGGGCCCATGTAGGTGGGAGCCCCATTTTTCCTTTATTTAATTAATATTAAATTAATATAAAAATCCCATTAATTCATAATTAATATATTTATATATAATTCAATATCCCATGACTCCGAAACTATTTTGGAACCACCCGAACAACTTTCGGACATTCTCGGAACCATTCCATAGCTCACCGGAACTCCTTCCAGACCACCGGAACTCTTTCCGAATCATTTCTCTCTCTCCAATAAAAACCTATAAAATTCCAGAACCTATCTCCTAGCGTCGCTAAGACCTTAAGTTTGTTACGCTACGGTTCGGGAACACTCCAGACATGGTCGAGACACTCCGCTCACCAATGATCGTCAGGGATACCTGGAAATATATGACGACCCCTGTGCATTCCACGAATATCGTCGTTGAACCATAAGTATTATATTCATTCCCTTTGTCTCTGCGATACTACCTTGTCCGAGATATGATCGTAGACACACCGATGCCTTTGCTGTATCTCGTTACCGACTAAGGTTATTAACTCGTCTGCGATATTACATCTCCATGACCTAGTCATAAGCTGCGCAGCTATACAGATGCAATATCACCGAGTGGGCCCAGAGTATCTTTCCGTTACAAGAATGAACAAATCCCGCTCTTGATCCTTACGTCTTGATGCTCTTTCGGAATACCCAAGATGGACACCGTTATTGTCATGCTATATAAGACACAACGTTTGATGCTCTCAAAGTACTCCTACGAAGCAACAATAAGCACGGTCTCACGGTCTAAGGAATAAGCTATCACACTCTTATCTATTGCAAATGACAAACATCGTAATACGATCTTATTGCAATACTTTGCGTATGTCCACCACCTTATTCTACTAACAAGATGACCCCATTGTCAACCGACGTCATTGTCCTTGATCGGGAATCTCGATCAACTGTTGCCCAATGGACTAGCTCATATAGAGGCTTGCTAGGAACCTGGTTGTCTATGTATCACACGTGTATTAATAATTCCGATTAATACAGTTATAGCATAATACACAAACCTATTATAAACTTATGAGATAATGCAATAAATACTACTTATTTATTTGCCTCTAGGGCATATCTCCTTCAGTCTCCCACTTGCACTAGAGTACAAATAAACTAGCTGCATTTTACTTTATCAGAATCCCTTATCAAATAAGAATCATTTGACAATGCTTGCTTGTGGAAAAGTGTTACTGCACAATCCATGATTGTACACGCTTTTGCGATTCACTGGCATCAACTTGCTTGATGTCATCACGTCGTCTAACAACATATATGCTAATACCGTAACTAAGTGAGACTTCTGCTTCCCAGCGCTTACTCTGATTATACTAACCAGATAACTGCTCTGAAAAACACACTCAGCCATACAGAGCCCCTTGTAACAATTACAAACTCGCGATATCCACATACTTTCACACCAATGTAGAAAACTTGACATTCAAATGTCAATCCCTTAACTAACGCACTTCTACTTCCAGTAAATTCCAAATTCACGTTCATAACTTCTCTTTGTTTCAAGAACATCGGTTATAATTCATCGAGCATATAATAAGGTTTCTGTATGATGTCTAATATTACATAATAGACTCACATGTCATACAACCATTACTTTCACGCATCATTACTCTTAATGATCGATTGGACTCCAAAAGACCATCCTTTTGATTCTATTCTGACTCCTCAGATATAATCCAAAACAACTCGACTAACTATTCAGAATTTCCGTTCTATTTCAAAATAGACACTAACTTTCAAATAGTTTCACAACTTCATCCTATTCTATTGGTACAGTTTCACAATGTGTTAACTACACAAGATGAATTCGACTCCCACTCAAACTATGTCTCCACATATTTGACAACACATGCTCCCACTCAAAAACGTGTTATCCACATATTTGAGTTCCTGAGCTCCCACTCAAAATATGTTCTTCACATATTTCACCTGAGTGAACTAACTATGACTCCCACTTAAATCGACATTTTGGTCAAACCAAAATCATTGATCTGCTATCAATTTGAATTTAATACAAACTACAGTATTACATTAATACAAATCCCTCAGACTTTAAGCATGTCTACACAAATGTAGTCAACAAATTTGATCTTGTCCAATACACATTTCTTGACAAGACATGCTACATCGTCTTTCTTATAGTCACATTTTCATATAACTCTTTATATGACGATTATACAATCTTATTCCTCTAATAAGAATTGCAGCAACAATTACTCTCTTAATCCTTTTAAACGTAACTTGGATTTCCAGGCTGAAAAAGCCTTTGTTCGTATTCCAATATTTTCTCAACTTTCTTTGTATTCATAAAGTGCACCTTGATCTGTCAACAAGATCTGAAATACTTAATACAGTGCTGTGACCTGACAGCAATATTAAATATAACAACACTTTATTTAGAAGTTTCTTTCATGAAAATATTATGATCTTTATGAAGAGGATTGCAAGCAGAAAACAATTTTCTAGTCTCCCTCACTCTTAATCACCAAATTTTCATTAGCAGATATATACTCTTTGGAACACCTTCCAACATAGGTCTGACACTTTATTCCAAACTTCCAATTCCAATCCATAAACCATAATTCGAAAAATTATATTTTCCTCGGAATTACGTAGACAACAAACTAAGTTTTGTTTCTATTTGGTTTTGGAATACACTCTCATCCAATGCGAGCAATCTACAAAGAAACACTCATGTATATTCCGAATTATCGCATAATCATATACATGTCGACACTACTGTCGATCCTACGAATTCTCGTTGAGAAAAATATCTATTTTCTAAAGTGGACATCGACTATAATGTTTCGAATATATTAGGAGATTCTAAGACAGATTCTGACAGACCACACTTTATTTAACATAGAGCATGATTATAATTACCCACATATCACCATATATGACATTATAATATTATGAAACGAATTTCCACAAGTCTTTTGTGTTGTAACCATAATTCAAAAATATTGTCCTTTGATCGAATTTTGTGAATACAATATTCACTAATCTTTCTTCTGAAAAACCCCATTTGATCTATTATCAAATTAATTTCAGACTCCATAATGTATCGGGCAAATACTCCTATTTACCAAAATCATAGAAGAATTCGGATCAAGCAAAACACCATTGATTAATCATTAAAAATGACTCTCAATCAATTTCCTCTAGTATTGCAACTTTAATACTGCATTTCAAACTTAATCAATTTTGGCACTCGAAATACTTAAATGGACCAAAAATTATCCATTACTTCTTTCACTGCCTTTATGACCAAATTCGATGGTGTTTGTTCTTTGGACACATAATTTTATCATTCCCGCTATAAATGTATATCATACGCATAATGTAATTGAGATGTGATGCAAATTACTCATAATATGAAACAACTGCTTTGCTTCATAACACAAAACAACTCATGTGTTCTATATGAATAATTATGTCTTGCAACATTCAAGACACCAAACTAGATCACACTCTCACTATTACAAAATGTCTTATCAAAAACTATTGATGATAACTAATATGATATCTCGAGGGCGTGAGCACTACTGGCCATGAACTTGCCATCACTTGTGCACTGTCACGTCACCCTTCGCCACACACTTGTGATAATCAGGGACTGTTTCACAAACAGAACAATTATCAAACACTTTTCATCATAGCGTCGAAGAACTCTTCTTCGATGAATCAACTTTTAGAGATTTGAACTTGTTCACGAACGTGAAGAAGCTCACCGTGTCTCTATAGCATATTCACGCACATGCTGTTCACAGCTAGGAGGTAAAGCACAATCTGTATTGCACTGGAGTTCACTATCTAGAAATCGTAGATATTCGTAAGACTGAAGTAGATGTCACACAACTTCTTCAACTGAGTCTCCAGACAGGTATGCTCCCCATGTGAATGGTCCGGAACTTTCTAAGCTGTCTGAACTGCTCAAGACTCAATTCATCTTTGAAGTGAACTCTGATCGTATCAATCACGGCATATGGCTCCATGTGTTGAATACAACTTTCAACTCAGGTGCTAGGCATACGCTCATGACGACCTTCACTTCCATGAAAATATCATGATTCTTACGGAACTCATCATCTCGCTCCTTGCTATCAGAATCATCTGGTCTAACTCCTAACTAATGTTCTAGGACATATAGGATGTTTGTTGTGTTTGGAGAATGTTTCTAAAAACAATGTACCAGCTCATGAAGTTGGACCCGTCGGCTTCTAAGGTAGAATCCGAGCTCTTGAGGAAGCAACCGAAGCGTAGTTCCGTAGTCTCCAGATGTGATCGCAAAAGAGGTAAGATAAGTTTATAATATATAGATGAGTTTTAGTTCTATAATCTCATTATCTAAAACACACCCAACCAAGATTATTATCCCTAAAAATAATAATGGCGATTACACGACCCTCATCCACCACACTACCCCCGATCATCACGGCCGGCAGCACAGCTTCAAAGGTGGACATAACATGTCGATCACAACAACTCTGTGACTCGTGCTTGATCTTTCGATCTTCCCGTGTTCCGAGGCCATACCTCTAAGTATGCTAGGCTCGCCAATCAAACCTCGAAGACCCTGCGCGTGCAACATGGCTTACACCCACTTTATGCGAACGACGAGATGTGTGACACCCGATCATCACGGCCTGCCTCATAACGTAGAACTTTCTTGGTGGTGCGCAACGAGGGAGAACACAATTTTGGTATTGTTAGGGATCATCCTATTTATGATGCTACCGTTGTATATCTAGCATATAAGCAATCAATAGGATGCACACACAACAGCACACAATAATGATGCAATGAAGTGCGATGTGACATGGTCGATGCGCCTGGACCTTCATGGCGCCATGTGCCTGGCCCCCCGGCGCCCTGGCATGGCTCCGAGTCTACAGAGCCCTCCATTGCCTCCGACAGTACGAGTAATATCAAAACTTACCGTAACCATGTCACATGAAATAACGCCTCTGCAAAACAAAGTTAGACGCCTCTAGCTTTATTTAGTTTTGCAAGTTTTACGTGGCAAATAGGCTTATTCGTAAGAGAATCGCTTCCCTACCTACGAACTTTGTACCACAACGTCAATCGTATAATTGCATGTTTAAGCATCCCTTTCGGGCCCTCCATTGAAAATGCTTTGCCGACTAGAGAGAGAGAAACAGACACCCGCCAGCCACAGATACGGTGCAAGCCATATGTCAGTAGTGGAACCAGTCTCGTGTAACCGTACGCGTAAAGTCGGTCCGGGCCGCTTCATCAACTCAATACCGAAGGCATCGCAAGTGCACGCTAGAGGGTAGCAAATATAAGAAAGACGCCCTCATTCAACATGAGTTCTAACCGTACCAGCAGTACTACGCATAGATCGGCTCTGATACCACTGAAGGGGTTACGGGGCAGAAAACAATAATTTTCTAGCGTACGAAACCCTAACTAGCCAGGATCTATCTATCTAGTACATGCGATAACGGTGGCGGAACGGGTTACATTACCTCCATGTAGACCGATAGCGGGGATTACGCTCCCGCACAAGCGTTGACGATGAAGTCGTACGTAGCCGACCTCGAGGTCGCGAAGATCTTGCCGCGATGTCGAAGTCGATGACGCCGGGGTGTCGACGATGATCTGCGTCGACGGGCGTCGGGCGGAAGAAGGCAGAGTGCCAGCACCGGGGCTGGCGCGCCGGCAGCAGAGGGGGGGAGGCACGGCGGCTGCAGGAGGCGAGACGACGTCGCCCAAGCTCCTCAGTAGAGTAGCCTCCGAGCACTCGCAAACATACGGAGCCTAGCGACGACTCCCGGTCATTCAGATCCAGCTGAAATCGCAGGAGTAGATCTTATCTGGAATCCCGCAGAGCAACGGCGCTCTGCGGTATGGCTTAGGTGGAGAGAGACCTCCTTCCTCTGCTCGGCGCGGCTCCGACTTGGGAACCACGAGATCGAGAGAGAAATCGGGAATTAATTGGATTTTCCTATGAATTAAATCAATTAATATGCCTTGCTATATAAAGGGGGAAGGGGGTGTGCAAACCCCTTGGCTCCCCCATGTGGGACTAAAGGTTGGGGGGGTTGGTGCGCCCCACCATGGGCCGGCCGAACCCCCATGGGGCCCACCCCCCTTGTGGGGTGCGGCTCCCCCCTCTTGGGCCCTCTTAGGGCCCATGTAGGTGGGAGCCCCCTTTTTCCTTTATTTAATTAATATTAAATTAATATAAAAATCCCATTAATTCATAATTAATATATTTATATATAATTCAATATCCCATGACTCCGAAACTATTTCGGAACCACCCGAACAACTTTCGAACATTCTCGGAACCATTCCATAGCTCACCGGAACTCCTTCCGGACCACCGGAACTCTTTCCGGATCATTTCTCTCTCTCCAATAAAAACCTATAAAATTCCAGAACCTATCTCCTAGCGTCGCTAAGACCTTAAGTTTGTTACGCTACGGTTCGGGAACACTCCAGACATGGTCGAGACACTCCGCTCACCAATGATCGTCAGGGATACCTGGAAATATATGACGACCCCTGTGCATTCCACGAATATCGTCGTTGAACCATAAGTATGATATTCATTCCCTTTGTCTCTGCGATACTACCTTGTCCGAGATATGATCGTAGACACATCGATGCCTTTGCTGTATCTCGTTACCGACTAAGGTTATTAACTCGTCTGCGATATTACATCTCCATGACCTAGTCATAAGCTGCGCAGCTATACAGATGCAATATCACCGAGTGGGCCCAGAGTATCTTTCCATTACAAGAATGAACAAATCCCGCTCTTGATCCTTACGTCTTGATGCTCTTTCGGAATACCCAAGATGGACACCGTTATTGTCATGCTATATAAGACACAACGTTTGATGCTCTCAAAGTACTCCTACGAAGCAACAATAAGCACGGTCTCACGGTCTAAGGAATAAGCTATCACACTCTTATCTATTGCAAATGACAAACATCGTAATACGATCTTATTGCAATACTTTGCGTATGTCCACCACCTTATTCTACTAACAAGATGACCCCATTGTCAACCGACGTCATTGTCCTTGATCGGGAATCTCGATCAACTGTTGCCCAATGGACTAGCTCATATAGAGGCTTGCTAGGGACCTGGTTGTCTATGTATCACACGTGTATTAATAATTCCGATTAATACAGTTATACCATAATACACAAACCTATTATAAACTTATGAGATAATGCAATAAATACTACTTATTTATTTGCCTCTAGGGCATATCTCCTTCAATTCTGACTCCTCAGATATAATCCAAAACAACTCGACTAACTATTTAAAATTCCCGTTCTATTTCAAAATAGACACTAACTTTCAAATAGTTTCACAACTTCATCATTTTCATCTATTCTACCGGTACAATTTCACAATGTTTAAAATACACAAGATGAATTCGGCTCCCACTCAAATTATGTCTCCACATATTTAACAACACGAGCTCCCACTCAAAAACATGTTATCCACATATTTGAGTTCCTAAGCTCCCACTCAAAAATATGTTCTTCACATATTTCACCTGAGTGAACTAACTATGACTCCCACTTAAATCGACATTTTGGTCAACCCCAAAATCATTGATCTACTATCAATTCGAATTTAATACAAACTAAAGTATTACGTTAATACAAATCCTTCAGACTTCAAGCATGTCTACACAAATGTAGTCAACAAATTTGATCTTGTCCAAGACACATTTCTTGACAAGACATGCTACCGCGTCTTTCTTATAGTCACATTTCTCATATAACACTTTATATGACGATTAAAAAATCTTATTCCTCTAATAAGAATTGCAGCAACAATTACTCTCTTAATCCTTTCAAATGTAACTTGATTCCAGGTTCAAAAAACCTTTGTTCGTACTCTGATATTTTCTCAACTTTCTTTGTATTCATATAGTGCACCTTGATCTGTCAACAAGATCTGAAACACTTAATACAATGTTGTGACCTGACAGCAATATTAGATATAACAGCACTTTATTTAGAAGTTTCTTTCATGAAAATATTATGATCTTTATGAAGAGGATTGCAAGCAGAAAACAATTTTCTAGTCTCCCTCACTCTTAATCACCAAATTTTCATTAGCAGACATATACTCTTTGGAACACCTTCCAACATAGGTCTGACACTTTATTTCAAGCTTCTAATTCCAATCCATAAACCATAATTCGAAAAATCATATTTTCCTCGGAATTACATAGACAAAAAACTAAGTTTTGTTTCTATTTGGTTTTTGGAATACACTCTCATCCAATGCGAGTAATCTACAAAGAACTACTCATGTATATTCCAAATTATCGTATAATCACATACAAGTCGACACTACTGTCGATCCTACGAATTCTCGTTGAGGAAAATATCCATTTTCTAAAGTGGACATCGACTATAATGTCTCGAACATATTAGGAGATTTTAAGACAGATTCTGACAGACCACACTTTATATAAAATAGAGCATGATTATAATTCCCCACATATCACTATATATGACATTATAATATTGTGAAACAAATTTCCACACATCTTTTGTGTTGAAACCATAATTCAAAAATATTGTCCTTTGATCGAATTTTGTGAATACAATATTCACTAATCTTTCTTCTGAAAAACCCCATTTGATCTATTATCAAATTAATTTCAGACTCCATAATTTATCGGGCAAATACTCTTATTTACCAAAATCATGGAAGAATTCGGATCATGCAATAGCACCATTGATTAATCATTAAAAATGACTCTCAATCAATTTCCTCTAGTATTGTAACTTCAATACTGCATTTCAAACTTAATCAATTTTGGCACTCCAAATACTCAAATGGACCAAAATTATCCATTACTTCTTTCATTGCCTTTATGACTAAATTCTATGGTGTTTGTTCTTTGGACACATAATTTTATCATTCCCGCTATTACAAATGTATATCATACGCATAATGTAATTGAGATGTGATGCAAATTACTCATAACATGAAACAACTGCTTTGGTTCATAACATAAAACAACTGATTTGTTCTATATGAATAATTATGTCTTGCAACATTCAAGACACCAAACTAGATCACACTCTCACTATTACAAAATGTCTTATCAAAAAACTATTGATGATAACTAATATGATATCTCGAGGGCGTGAGCACTACTGGCCATGAACTTGCCATCACTTGTGCACTGTCACGTCACCCTTCGCCAGATACTTGTGATAAACAGAACAAGTATTAAATACTTTTCACCAAGTATGAGAAGAATACATTTATATCTTCGTATATCAAATATACCCGTAGCGTCAAAGAACTCTTCTTTGATGGAATCAACTTTTAGAGATTTGAACTTGTTCACAAATGTGAAGAAGCTCATCAAGTCTCTACAGCATGTTCACGCACATGCTATTCACAGCTAAGAGGTAAAGCACAATCTCTATTGCACTGGAGTTCGCTATCTAGAAATCGTAGATATTCGTAAGCCTGAAGTAGATGTCACACAACTTCTTCAACTGAGTCTCCAGACAGGTATGCTCCCCATGTGAATGGTCCGGAACTTTCTAAGCTGTCTGAACTGCTCAATTCATCTTTGAAGTGACCTCTGATCGCATCAATCACGACATATGGCTCCATGTGTTGAAACAACTTTGAACTTAGGTGCTAGGCATACGCTCATGATGACCTTCACTTCCATGAAAATATCATGATGCTTACGGAACTCATCATCTTGCTCCTTGCTATTAGAATCATCTGGTCTAACTCCTAACTAATGTTCTAGGACATATAGGATGTTTGTTGTGTTTGGAGAATGTTTCTAAAAACAATGTACCAGCTCATGAAGTTGGACCCGTCGGCTTCTAAGGTAGAATCCGAGCTCTTGAGGAAGCAACCGAAGTGTAGTTCCGTAGTCTCCAGATGTGATCGCAAAAGAGGTAAGGTAAAGTTTATAATATGTAGGTGAGTTTTAGTTTTATAATCTCATTATCTAAAAAACACACCACACCAAGATTATTATCCCTAAAATAATAATAGTGATTACACGACCCTCATCCACCACACCACCCCCGATCATCACGGCCGGCAGCATAGCTTCAAAGGTGGACATAAAATGTCGATCACAACAACTCTGTGACTCGTGCTCGATCTTTCGATCTTCCCGTGTTCCGAGGCCATATTTCTGGATATGCTAGGCTCGCCAATCAAATCTCGAAGACCCTGCGCGTGCAACATGGCTTACACCCACTTTATGCGAACGACGAGATGTGTGACACCCGATCATCACGGCCTGCCTCATAACGTAGAACTTTCTTGGTGGTGCGCAACGAGGGAGAACACAATTTTGGTATTTGTTAGGGATCATCCTATTTATGATGCTACCATTGTATATCTAGCATATAAGCAATCAATAGGATGCACACATAACAGCACACAATAATGATGCAATGAAGTGCGATGTGACATGGTCGATGCGCCTGGACCTTCATGGCGCCATGTGCCTGGCCCCCGGCGCCCCGGCATGGCTCCGAGTCTACAGAGCCCTCCATTGCCTCCGACAGTACGAGTAATATCAAAACTTACCGTAACCATGTCACATAAAATAATGCCTCTGCAAAACAAAGTTAGACGCCTCTAGCTTTATTTAGTTTTGCAAGTTTTACGTGGCATATAGGCTTATTCGTAAAGAGAATCGCTTCCCTACCTACGAACTTTTTACCACAACGTCGATCGTATAATTGCATGTTTAAGCATCCCTTTCGGGCCCTCCATTGAAAATGCTTTGCCGACTAGAGAGAGAGAGAGACAGACACCCGCCAGCCAAAGATACGGTGCAAGCCGTATGTCAGTAGTGGAACCAGTCTCGCATAAGCGTACGCGTAAAGTCGGTCCGGGCCGCTTCATCAACTCAATACCGAAGGCATCGCAAGTGCACGCTAGAGGGTAGCAAATATAAGAAAGACGCCCTCATTCAACATGAGTTCTAACCGTACCAGCAGTACTACGCATAGATCGGCTCTGATACCACTGAAGGGGTTACGGTGCAGAAAACAATAATTTTTCTAGCGTATGAAACCCTAACTAGCCAGGATCTATCTATCTAGTACATGTGATAACGGTGGCGGAACGGGTTACATTACCTCCATGTAGACCGATAGCGGGGATTACGCTCCCACACAAGCGTTGACGATGAAGTCGTACGTAGCCGACCTCGAGGTCGCGCAGAACTTGCCGCGATGACGAAGACGATGACGCCGGGGTGTCGACGGTGATCTGCGTCGACGGGCGTCGGGCGGAAGAAGGCGGGGCGCCGGCACCAGGGGGGTGCGCCGGCGGCAGAGGGGGGAGGCGGCGCGGCAGCTGCAGGGGCGAGACGACGTCGCCCAGGCTCCACAAAAAGAGTCACCTCCGAGCACTCGCAAACATACGGAGCTTAGCGACAACCCCCGGACATTCAGATCCAGCTGAAATCGGAGGGGAAGATCTTATCTGGAATCCCGCAGGGCAACGGTGCCCGGCGGTATAGCTTAGGTGGAGAGAGGGGGCAAAACGGGCGGAGAAACAGCTCGGCCGGCCTGCAATACAATTAATTGTATTTTCCAATGAATTAATCCAATTAATATGCCTTGCTATATAAAGGGGCAAGGGGGTGTGCAAACCCCCTGGCTCCCCCATGTGGGACTAAACAAATGAGGAGGGGGTGGTGCGCCCCCACCATGGGCTGGCCGAACCCCCCATGGGGCCCACCCCCTTTGGTGCTGCGGCTACCCCCTCTTGGGCCCTCATAGGGCCCATGTAGGTGGGAGCCCCCTTTTCCTTTATTTAATTAATATTAAATTAATATAAAAATCCCATTAATTCATAATTAATATATTTATATATAATTCAATATCCCGTGACTCCGAAACAATTTCGGAACCACCCGAACAACTTTCGGACATTTCTGGAACTCTTCCAGACCTTCCCGGAACTCCTTTCGGACCACCGGAACTCTTTCCGGATCATTTCTCTCTCTCCAACAAAATCCTATATTATTCCAGAACCTATCTCCTGGTGTCGCTAAGACCTTAAGTTTGTTACGCTACGGTTCGAGAACACTCCTGACATGGTCGAGACACTCCGCTCACCAATGACCGTCAGGGATACCTGGATGTATATGACGGCCCCTGTGCATTCTACGAATATCGTCGTTGAACCATGAATATGATATTCATTCCCTTTGTCTCTGCGATACTACCTTGTCTGAGATATGATCGTAGACACACCGATGTCTTTGTTGTATCTCGTTACCGACGAAGGTTATTAACTCGTCTGCGATATTACATCTCCATGACCTAGTCATAAGCTGCGCAGCTATATAGATGCAATATCACCGAGTGGGCCCAGAGTATCTTTCCATTACAAGAATGGACAAATCCCGCTCTTGATCCTTACGTCTCGATGCTCTTTCGGAGTACCCAAGATGGACACCGTTATTGTCATGCTATATAAGACACAACGTTTGATGCTCTCAAAGCACCCCTTCGAAGCATAAATAAGTACGGTCTCACGGTCTAAGGAATAAGCTATCATAATCTTATCTATTGCAAATGACAAACATCGTAATACGATCTTATTGCAATACTTTGCGTATGTCCATCATCTTATTCAACTAACAAGATGACCCCATTGTCAACCGATGTCATTGTCCTTGATCGGGAATCTCGATCAACTGTTGCCCAATGGACTAGTTCATATAGAGGCTTACTAGGGACCTGGTTGTCTATGTATCACACGTGTATTAATAATTCCGATTAATGCAGTTCTAGCATAATACACAAACCTATTATAAACTTATGAGATAATGCAATAAATACTACTTATTTATTTGCCTCTAGGGCATATCTCCTTCAGATCTAACGGCCAGGAGTGAAACCGAGAGAGGAGCTCACCGGTGGCGGCGCTAGGTCACCGGAGCGCGGCGGCGACGGCTCGGCATTCGCGTTCTACGCGCTCTAGGGGGTCTCGGGACGAGCAAACTATACCGGAGCGAGTAGGGTGGCGAGGCGGTGTCGATGGCGAGCTCGGAGACCTCGTCGCGTCTGCGTTCTTCGGCAATCCTTCGCCGAGTTGGAGATGGCGACGGATGGCGTCGGTCGTGGATGCGTAGCTCGACCTAGCGCGAAATAAAACACCGCACCAAGTTAGAAAGATGCACGAGGAAGAATAACGAAGGATGGAGTAGGTGGGAGAGCTCGGCGTGGTCGACGTCCACCGGAAAAGGAGCTCCTCGCCGGCGGCAATGGCGAGATGGCGAGGTCGCACGTGGACGGCCTGGGGGCGCTCAGGGAGGGTGGTCTGGGGGAAAACGGAGAGGGCGAGGTGGGTAACTTGAAGGGCTATACGGGAGCTTTCAACGCAGCTTTAATCGCGCAAATTTACAGGGGATCAATCGGCCGTTTTCGGCTCGGTCGTGGGCGTGGTTCCTGACCGGAGCTTGAAGAAGCCTTGCTCCTGGCAGGTGGGTCCCACTGTCAGATTTTTCTCTTTTTCTTTTCTGTTTTATTTATTTCTTTTATAACTTTTGATTTATAACTCCAAATGAGGTCAAACAAATTTCTAAAAATTTGTAAAATTATTATCTTTGTGTTAAACCAGTTGTAGGAATGTTTTGAACATTTTTGAAAAATAATATTTTGAAATATTGTTTAAATCCAAATTTGACACTTTATGTTAAATTTAAAACTAGGGTTTAATTAATTTTATTTTTGGCTAAAATAAATTCTATGAAATACCCATATTCAAAATGTTTGAATTTAAGTTATTTAAACTCATATTCCAATATTAAATAAATTTTAGCTTTAATAGATTTTTAAATATCACATTACAACAATTTGTAATAAAAGGAGAAAATGGAATGCAATCATTTTTAATTCAAATTATTTTATGCACCATTAAGTTTCATAACATGATAAATCATTTGAAAACTTAATAACAACTTTGGAAAAGATTTTAGATTTAATTCATTACTTATATAGAAAATATATTCATGAAAGTCATTTTATGTTTTGAAAATAAATGAAAATCATTTAAGCTAATTGAATATTTATTTGGGTTGTTAAGTAATTATAAAATCTATGAGGTTTTAAGTTATAAACTATAGACTTGTAATATCCAAACTATGATTTGAACTCAGGTGAATAATAATCTTCTGGCAAATAGACAATGTTTTCAATAGTTTAAATAACACTTGTAATTATTATTTTAATTTATTTACATCTAAGTGGTTGAAATCAATTACTTATAAGTAAACTATTTACTTAAAATAAAATGGTTTGTACTTTATAAAACATTTGTCAAATTACATATAAAGGATTTTTGAAATACAATGGATAATGTAATGTTTAATTGGAAATAACTTTTGAATATAATGACACATTGGAAATTTTGAAATAATAGGCTTTTTCAAATTGGTTGAAGTCTTTTATAGTTAGTTTTCTTATGCATTTTAATATTTTATTTTAATCAAAACAAAAGTTTGAAATTTTAGTGATATTTTGAACATTTCAAAATGTTGGGATGTTACATTCAAATAGTTTCACAACTTCATCTTTCTCATCTATTCTAGTGGTACAATTTTACAATGTGTCATTTACATAAGATGAATTCGGCTCCCACTCAAATTATGTCTCCACATATTTGAGAACACACGCTCCCACTCAAAAACGTTTCATCCACATATTTGAGTTCCTGAGCTCCCACTCAAAAATATGTCCTTTACATATTCCACCTGAGTAAACTAACTTTGACTCCCACTTAAATCGACATTTATGTCTAACCAAAATCATTGATCTATTATCAATTCGAATTCAATACAAAATACAGTATTACATTAATACAAATCCCTCAGACCTCAAGCATGTCTACATAAATGTAGTCAACAAATTTGATCTTGTCCAAGACACATTTCTTGACAAGACATACTACCGCGTCTTTCTTATAGTCACATTTTTCATATAACACTTTATATGACGATTAAACAATCTTATTCCTCTAATAAGAATTGCAGTAACAATTACTCTTTTAATCTTTTCAAATGTAACTTGGATTTCCAGGCTCAAAAAGCCTTTGTTCGTATTCTGATACCTTCTCAACTTTCTTTGTATTCATAAAGTGCACCTTGATCTGTCAAGAAGATCTGAAACACTTAATACAGTGCTCTGACCTGACAGCAATATTAAATATAATAGTACTTTATTTAGAAGTTTCTTTCATGAAAATATTATGATCTTTATGAAGAGGATTGCAAGCAGAAAACAATTTTTTAGTCTCCCTCACTCTTAATCACCAAATTTTCATTATGAAAATATTATGATCTTTATGAAGAGGATTCCAATCCATAAACCATAATTCGAAAAATCATATTTTCCTCGGAATTACATAGACAACAAACTAAGTTTTGTTTCTATTTGGTTTTGTAATACACTCCCATCCAATGCGAGCAATCTACAAAGAACTATTCATGAATACTCCGAATTATCGTACAATCATATACATGTCGACACTACTGTCGATCCCACGAATTCTCGTTGAGAAAAATATCCATTTTCTAAAGTGGACATCGACTATAATGTTTCTAACATATTAGGAGATTCTAAGACGGATTCTGATAGACCACACTTTATTTAAAATAGAGCATGATTATAATTCTCCACATATCACCATATATGACATTATAATATTGTGAAACAAATTTCCACAAGTCTTTTGTGTTGAAACCATAAAAAATATTGTCCTTTGATCGAATCTTGTGAATACAATATTCACTAATCTTTCTTCTGAAAAACTCCATTTGATCTACTATCAAATTAATTTCAGACTTCATAATTTATCGGGCAAATACTCGTATTTACCAAAATCATAGAAGAATTCAGATCAAGCAAAACACCATTAATTAATCATTAAAAATGACACTCAATTAATTTCCTCTTGTATTGCAACTTCAATACTTGATCTCAAACTTAATCAATTCGGCACTCGAAATACTTAAATGGACCAAAATTATCCATTACTTCTTTCATTGCCTTTATAAATAAATTCGATGGTGTTTGTTCTTTGGACACATAATTTTATCATTCCCGCTATTATAAATGTATATCATACGCATAATGTAATTGAGATGTGATGCAAATTACTCATAACATGAAACAATTGCTTTGTTTGATAACATAAAACAACTGATTTGTTCTATATGAATAATTATGTCTTGCAACATTCAAGACACCAAACTAGATCACACTCTCACTATTACAAAATGTCTTATCAAAAACTATTGATGATAACTAATATGATATCTCGAGGGCGTGAGCACTACTGGCCATGAACTTGCCATCACTTGTGCACTGTCACGTCACCCATCGCCGCATACTTGTGATAATCAGGGACTGTTTCATAAACAGAACAAGTATCAAATACTTTTCATCAAGTATGTGAAGAATACATTCATATCTTCGTATATCAAATATACCCGTAGCGTCGAAGAACTCTTCTTCGGTGGAATCAACTTTTAGAGATTTGAACTTGTTCACAAATGTGAAGAAGCTCATCAAGTCTCTATAGCATGTTCACACACATGCTATTCACAGCTAGGAGGTAAAGCATAATCTCTGTTGCACTGGAGTTCGCTATCTAGAAATCGTAGATATTCGTAAGCCTGAAGTAGATGTCACACAACTTCTTCAACTGAGTCTTCAGACAGGTATGCTCCCCATGTGAATGGTCCGGAACTTTCTAAGCTGTCTGAACTGCTCAAGACTCAATTCATCTTTGAAGTGACCTCTGATCGCATCAATCACGACATATGGCTCCATGTGTTGAAACAACTTTCAACTCAGGTGCTAGGCATACGCTCATGACGACCTTCACTTCCATGAAAATATCATGATGCTTACGGAACTCATCATCTTCCTCCTTGCTATCAGAATCATCTGGTCTAACTTCTAACTAATGTTCTAGGACATATAGGATGTTTGTTGTGTTTGGAGAATGTTTCTAAAACCCTTGTACCAACTGATGAAGTTGGGCCCGTCGGCTTCCAAGGTGGAATCCGGGCTCTTGAGGAAGTAACCGAAGTGTAGTTCTGTAGTCTCCAGATGTGATCGCAAAAGAGGTAAGGTAAAGTTTATAATATATAGGTGAGTTTTAGTCCTATAATCTCATTAGCAAAAACACACCACACCAAGATTATTATCCCTAAAAATAATAATGGCGATAACACGACCCTCATCCACCACACTACCCCCGATCATCACGGCCGGCAACACAGCTTCAAAGGTGGACATAACATGTCGATCACAACAACTCTGTGACTCGTGCTCGATCTTTCGATCTTCCCGTGTTCCGAGGCCACATTTCTGAATATGCTAGGCTCGCCAATCAAACCTCGAAGACCCTGCGCTTGCAACATGGCTTACACTCACTGTATGCGAACGACGAGATGTGTGACACCCGATCATCACGGCCTGCCCCATAACGTAGAACTTTCTTGGTGGTGCGCAACGAGGGAGAACACAATTTTGGTATTTGTAAGGGATCATCCTATTCATGATGCTACCGTTGTATATCTGGCATATAAGCAATCAATAGGATGCACACACAACAGCACACAATAATGATGCAATGAAGTGCGATGTGACATGGTCGATGCGCCTGGACCTTCATGGCGCCATGTGCCTGGCCCCCGGCGCCCCGGCACAGCTCCGAGTCTACGGAACCCTCCAATGCCTCCGACAGTACGAGTAATATCAAAACTTACCGTAACCATGTCACATAAAATAACGCCTCTGCAAAACAAAATTAGACGCCTCTAGCTTTATTTGGTTTTGCAAGTTTTACGTGGCATATAGGCTTATTCGTAAGAGAATCGCTTCCCTACCTACGAACTTTGTACCACAACATCGATCGTATAATTGAATGTTTAAGCATCACTTTCGGGCCCTCCATTGAAAATGCTTTGCCGACTAGAGAGAGAGAAACAGACACCCGCCAGCCACAGATACGGTGCAAGCCGTATGTCAGTAGTGGAACCAGTCTCGCGTAAGCGTACGCGTAAAGTTGGTCCGGGCCGCTTCATCAACTCAATACCGAAGGCATCGCAAGTGCACACTAGAGGGTAGCAAATATAAGAAAGACGTCCACATGCAATCATGAGTTCTAACCGTACCAGCAGTACTACGCATAGATCGACTTTGATACCACTGAAGGGGTTCCGGTGCAGAAAACAATAAATTTTCTAGCGAATGAAACCCTAACTTGCCAGGATCTATCTATCTAGTACATGCGATAACGGTGGCGGAACGGGTTACATTACCTCCATGTAGACCGATAGCGGGGATTACGCTCCCACACAAGCGTTGACGATGAAGTCGTGCGTAGCCGACCTCGAGGTCGTGGAGAACTTGCCGCGATGTCGTAGACGATGACGTCGGGGTGTCGACGATGACCTGCGTCGGGCGTCAGGCGGAAGATGGCGAGGCGCCGACGCCAGGGGGGTTGCGCCGGCGGCAGAGGGGGGGATGCTGCGCGGCGGCTGCAGGGGCGAGACGACGTCGCACAGGCTCCTCAAAAAGAGTTACCTCCGAGCACTCGCAAACATACGGAGCTTAACGACAACCCCCGGTCATTCAGATCCAGCTGAAATCGCAGGGGTAGATCTTATCTGGAATCCCGCAGGGCAACGGCGCCCGACGGTATAGCTTAGGTGGAGAGAGGGGGCAAAACGGGCGGAGAAACAGCTCGGCCGGCTTACTACAAATTTAATTGTATTTTCCAGTGAATTAATCCAATTAATATGCCTTGCTATATAAAGGGGGGAGGGGGTGTGCAAACTCCTTGGCTCCCCCATGTGGGACTAAAGGAGGAGAGGGGAGGGGGGTTTCGGCCGAACCCCCCATGGGCTTGTCCCTCTCCTAGTCCAACTCGGACTAGGGGGGCCAAGCCTCCCCTTCCTTAGGTGGTGCGGCTCCCCCTCTTGGGGCCTCTCAGGGCCCATGTAGGTGGGAGCCCCCCTTTTCTTCTTTATTTAATTAATATTAAATTAATATAAAATATAATTAATTAATCATTTATATATTTAAATACTATTTAATATCCCGTGACTCCGAAACAATTTCGGAATCACCCGAACAACTTTCGGACATCCCTGGAACCATTCCAGACCTCCCCGGAACTCCTTCCGGACCACCGGAACTCTTTCTGGATCATTTCTCTCTCTCCAACAAATTCCTATAATATTCCAGAACCTATCCCCTGGTGTCGTTAAGACCTTAAGTTTGTTACGCTACGGTTCGAGAACACTCCAGACATGGTCGAGACACTCCGCTCACCAATGACCGTCAGGGATACCTGGATGTATATGACGGCCCCTGTGCATTCTACGAATATCGTCGTTGAACCATGAATATGATATTCATTCCCTTTGTCTCTGCGATACTACCTTGTCTGAGATATGATCGTAGACACACCGATGTCTTTGTTGTATCTCGTTACCGACGAAGGTTATTAACTCGTCTGCGATATTACATCTCCATGACCTAGTCATAAGCTGCGCAGCTATATAGATGTAATCTCACCGAGTGGGCCCAGAGTATCTTTCCATTACAAGAATGGCCAGAATCGGCGCCACACATACGTACTGACTAACTGGATCCCTGTGATGGCCTTGCACAGCTCTTGGACCCTAAGCATAAGTGACGAGGTTCTAGCTCGGCAAGTCCCAGGGTTGTACACCCGGGGTTGATTGATGGGGAGAGAGGAGAGTGCAAGGTGATCACGACGGCTGACAAGCGAGGTTTACCCAGGTTCAGGCTCCCGGAGGATAACACCCTACTCCTGCTTGTCTGGTTATTGATGCGAGTAGCGATTACAATGGCGAGATTGCGATCTCGCTAGGGTTTGTGGTTCTGAGCGTGTCCTCTAGGACGGGCAACCCTCCTGGCTTTATAGGCAGCCAGGTCTCGGGTGGTTGGTACAGATACGGTAGGTTACAAGCCCTAACCGAGTTGGACTAGGATATGAGATACCCCGAGTGGGCCTTCTGCGGGCCTTTCCATCCTTGGCGCGGCCCAGGTAGCCTCACCGTGGGCTACCCGCAAGGTAGCCCCACGTCAGTAGCCCCCGAGTGCTTGATCGAGTCTCAGAGTCGGACAAAGGACTCCTTCTTCCTGGACGCGCCATTGGATTGCTTGAATCTTGAGCCTGAACTCGAATTTCTTCAGTCGAACCAGACGCTCCCGATGGGAGTAATCTGTGCAGTCGAATTACTGTGACTTCTTCTTGTGATGCTTGCTTCTATTCAGCCTACTTTGGCTTACTTGTTGGATGGATTCGGCTGCTTGAGCTTACTGTGTTGCCACCCGAAAGGTTACTTCGGGTGCTCAGATCACTGGCTGATCTTACCTTGTTGATTTCAGCTACGAAGCTTACCACTCGAATGAATCTGTCGAGTTTCTTTGGTTGGTTTCGGAGCCGTTGGCTTGTTGACGTCATTGATGACGGTTTTCTTACACGCCTCTGCGCCCGATGGGACGTGACGTGGTGGGCCCCGCTGTCAGAGCTGACCGCGTCCACAGTTGTCACGTCCCCGAAGTGGGCGCGAAATTCGCGCGGTACGATGACGACGCCTCGGTTCTCGTGCGTAGTGGAGGAAATTGGCGGCGACGATTGGTTTCTCCGTGCGACACGTGGACGGTCGGATGGTCTCGCTCGGAGCCCCCGCGTGATGGACGGTTGAGATGCCGATCCTCGAGGAATAAGTACTGCGCCCTGTCGTTTGGGATGTCATCTTCTCCAATCCATTCTTGCCTTTTCCTCTCCTCTTGCGCTCTGCCATTGCCGCCGCCCTCCCGAGCTCAAAGCAATCTCTCCCTGCACCCTCCGACCTAAGCGATGGGCAAGCCGAAGGGCACTGCTGGCTCCTCCGCCGCCGCTGTCGATGACGCCGGGTTGATGAAGAAGCCCGAGGGCGACTGGCAGAGGTCGACGACGAAGAAGACTGATGTCGAGCTGCTCCGCGCGCAAGGCCTGCTGCCACCTGCGGAGGAAGTCCAGGTACGAGTCCCTGGCAAAGAAGTGTTTCCCACTCCCCGCAATGGGGAGCGCGTTTGCTTCGCGGACTTCATTCCGCGTGGCTTCGGGTTCCCCATGCACGATTTTGTGCACGGGCTCCTGTACGCCTATGGGGTTCAGATCCATGATCTGACCCCCAATGGCGTCTTGAGTATCGCGGGCTTTATCGTGTTATGCGAGTGCTTCCTAGGCGTCGCGCCCCACTGGGGCCTGTGGAAGTCGCTCTTCCTCGTTCGCAAGAACGTAGGGAAGAGTGGGCTGACCTTCCCAGTGGGCGGCTTCGGAATCCAGGTGCGCGGTGATACCGCGTACTTCCAGATGAAGAAGTCCGACTCCGTCCAAGGGTGGCGCCGGAGATGGTTCTACGTCCAGTCGAACGACGACGGACTGGACGCATTCGACGGCAAGCGCGGACTGCGGAAGACTGGCGCCTGGGCGCACCCGCTGTCTGCCGTGGAGAAGGAGGCTATGCGCCCCCTGCTGACCCTGCTGCACGAGCTGACCCAGACCCTTGGGCACGATGCGGGTGGCGTCTTTCTGATGGCCACCTTCTTCCGTCTTCGGGTGCAGCCACTCAGCGCTCGGCCCCACCCGATGTGGGCCGCCGAGGGCGTTAGCGACAGGCCGCTGGATGACGAGGAGGTGGAGGCCAACGTCAGGTCCATCACCAACCTTCGAGCCGCGGACGCCTGCAATGTCAAGTGCCCCGTTGCTCCTTACGGGGCCGCGAAACCCGTTCCTGAGGTGAGTCTGATCTTGCTCTCTTTTTGTACTTGTTCGACTCGAGTCTACTTTGCATTTTGATTCGACTTGCGTCTACTTTGCTGTAGGGTCGGGCTCTGTTCATCAGCTATCCTCCTCTCCCCGAGAACGGACCTGACGATGAGTCGAAGTTCGTCGAGGAGGAGGATGAGGATGAAGAAATCCCTTCCGCACACTCTCCCCGCGATGAGGTGGAGGAGGAAGACGAAGCGGAGGAACCCGCGAGGAAGAAGCGGAAGCTTCCGAGTCGCGGCGAGTCTGCCACCGCGTCGTCGCCTGCCAGGGGTGTGGATGTCGCCGAGGAGGAGACCGTGGCGACGTCCACGGGTGCGCAATCTTCGGGTGGCTGGGAGGAACCTCTCAACGTTCCTCCAGTCAGCTCTGCAGCGCCACGGTCATTCGCGCGGATGCCCTCGCCTTCTCTGTCGAGTTTTGACGACGCCAGCACCCCCAGGTTAGTTTCTTTGCAACATGTCCCTCGAGTAGTACTTTGCAGGTTCGTCGTTGAGTTGTCTTGTATTCTTGATTTTGCTGCAGCCACCGCTCTGGCAACATCAGCTCCCCCCTTCGGGACACGGAGCTTACTTCTGGCCCTTCGACTGGGCTGGAGACGCCCGTGGTGGTGGAGAAGGTGCATGTTGAGGCCGCCGGCCTGGCCTCGTCTAGCCGGGCTCCTCCTTCGGCTGCCGAGGACCTTGAGCTCCTGGACCACGTAAGTCTTCTCTTGTTTTTCTTGTATTCCTGATTTCTCATCGGGTGCGCGATCAGCGCTCCCGATGGGAGTAGCCCCCGAAGGTGTGGGTGACTAGTATAGTCGCCCGCAACTTTATTGATACCTTGCTCTTTTTTATTTTCAGCCATACTATCGCCAGCAGCTTGACGCAGCCGCGGCTTATGTTCGCCTGGAGAAGGAGAGGGACCAACTGCGTTCCTCGCTGGACCAGGCTACTGGCCGGGTGGATGAGCTTGAGAAGGCTCTTCGTGAGTCTCAAGAGCGGGAGTTGGCGCGGGTCGCCCAGGAGAAAACTCAAATCGGTCGTCTCCTTTCACTCGCCGCTGTTCTTGGGGGTGAGTATCGGCTTGACGCTTACTGAGCCTTCGTTCCTTTTCTTGCCCTGACTTTGAATTTTGGTGCAGAGACTTGTGGTGGAGTTCCTCCAGAAGATGCGTCGAGTGACACAGTCGACTTGGCGACCGCGGTTGGCTTCTTCGACCGGGTTTGCGCCTATGCCTCGGATGCTCTGAAGAATTCTTCCGCCGCGTTGGAGAAGTCGACCGGAGCTCTGGCCGTGGTGCATCAGAGCATCTTCCCGGGCAACCAGCCGCCAGCGACCGTGGACGCTCTGGCTGCACCGTTTGGGGACGCGACCACCATCGCCGACTTCACGCGGTCGCAGACGGTACGTGGCTCCGAGCTCACCTTCCAGCTCCTTTTAGGCCACCAAGTTCCAGGTGACTTCGAGAAGATCGTCAGCGGTTTTCCTCGCAAACCTGATGGTCGGACCGCGTCGCTGAGTGGCGTGAAGGAGCGCGCCTCGCAGCTGGCTGCGCAGCTTGTGGCACTCTTCGAGAGGGCCCTTGCTAAGGCGACTGAAGCGGCTGCTCGGAAGGGCCGTTCCCGGTCGCAGTCCGCGGCCTTAGAGTAGGCATAGTTGTAGGGATGCGGCAGTCGCTGCGACCAGTATTTTGAACTTCATGTTTGTAATGAATATTGCCCTGTCGGGTCTTTTGCTCTTCAGTATTGAATTTGCTGACTTTTCTGTCTTCTAAGTTGAACTGTGTTTGGCAGTCGCATTTCTGTATTGACTCTGCGTATTCCTGACAGAGTGCCATGCCCGATGATGCTCCACCTTCTCCCTTGGCCGCGCCAAGTGGCGCGGCTTCCTCTTCGGGTGCTCGCCGTCGTCGGGCGGCGCCGGCTCCTCCGCGCAGTGCAAATGACCAGCGGGTAATCACCTACTTGAAGAACAAGGTGGTGGAACTTGAGGCGACCCTGAAGAATACGGAGCGTCTGTTGCAGCGCTCCCAGTCGCATCCCACGGGGGAGTTCTCACGTCGTGAAGATTTTTTGCTTGGAGAGATGGACTTGATCAGTCGGCAGTTGCAGGGTATGTATCATGTTGGCGGCTGCCCTCGCTGTTGTTTGTCCTTATCGTTCTGACTTGCAGTTCGTGTGCGCAGATGTTAATCCTGATTGGGAGGCCGAGCGGGCTCGCGTTGAAGAGCGAGTCACTCGAGAGGCGTCCGGCGACTCCTATGAGGCTCGCCAGTTCTGGGTGAACAAGTCGAGGGGGCGCGTCCTTGCCACGATGGTTGATCGTACGTGGCGCGCTGCCTTTCTTCTGGAGAGCTGCCGGAAGACACTTTGGCACGTCAACCGCGTGTACTTCCCGCATAATGCGCAGCCGAACGGGTTGCCTGCCTTGCTGGAGAGGTTCCGTGATGGCGAAGGGCTGAAGGAAGTTGTCGACGCTCAGCTTGTGGCTGGTGCAAACGCGGCGCTGGCGTACGTTCGGATGCACCGGCCACATCTTCCGCTTGAGCGGGTGCTTGAAGGCCTACCAAGTGACGACAACTTCGACGAGACCTTGCCGGCTGCGCGCCGGATTATCCGGCAAGTTCAGGACTTGAGCGAGCGGCTTGTAGGTCCTCTCGATGCGCCAAAGGCTGAACCTGCATTTTAAAGTAGCTGTCGTCTGATGCACAGGGTTAGCTATAGAGGGCAAATTTGCTTGTATAAATACACTGTATAGCACTGTTTCGAGTGATGAGAATTGATATGTTTACTCGAAAGTGAGGGTGCCTGATTCGACCTGTGTGGCGTAGCTGCCGAGTATGCCAAGAAGCGGCCTAGTTTTTTCAAGTGTTACCTGTATGCCGCGGTCTCTGATTTTACCAGGTGGCGACTTAGGATCTTGACTAACTCCTGTCTGGCGCAGTCCCCGAGTAAGTTGGGTGACGGCCTAGGATTACAAGTGTTACCTGTTTGGCGCAGCCCCCGAGTATGTCGGGTGGTGACCTAGGATTTGGAACTTGACCTGTGCAGCGCAGCCCCCGAGTAGGTTCGAGTGGCGGCCGAGGATTTTTCTGAATAATTCCTGTCTGGCGCAGTCCCCGAGTAGGTCGAGTGACGGCCGAGGATTACAAGTGTTACCTGTTTGGCGCAGCCCCCGAGTATGTCGGGTGGTGACCTAGGATTTGGAACTTGACCTGTGCAGCGCAGCCCCCGAGTAGGTTCGAGTGGCGGCCGAGGATTTTTCTGAGTCCCGTTTGGCGTAGCCCCCGAGTAAGTCGAGTGGTAGCCTAGGGTTGCAAGTGTGACCTGTGTGGCGCAGCCCCCGTGTGTGGTGGGCGGCGCCCTAGGATTTTGGACTTGACCTGTATGGCGCAGCCCCCGAGTCTGTCGAGTGGCGGCCTAGGATTTTTGTTTCTGTGCTTGTGTGGCGCAGCCCCCGAGCAAGTTGGGTGGCGTCCTAAGCTTTTATTTCAACCTGTATGGCGCAGCCCCCGAGTAGTTCGGGTGGCGACCTAGGATTTCTGGCATGCTTGTATGGCGCAGCCCCCGAGTGGTTCGGGTAGCGGCCTAAGCTAATATTTCAACCTGTGTGGCTAGCCCCCGAGTGGATCGAGTGGCGGCCTAGGATTTTTGAGCTTCTTGAGTGACGGGAAAGAGGAGACAGATTTTCTTCAAATCACTTTATTGATTCATGCGAACAGGCCGCCTCATTAAAAACCCTCCAGTCCCCTCAGGTACCCTGGTAAGGAAAAGAGTGCGTCTGAAACCTGCCGCGTTGACTTTCTTGTACAATGCTTTATTTGAACTAGGCGTAGAACCGGCGGAGTTGTGCTATGTTCCACGGGTTGCTGCAGTCCGCTCCTGTCTTCGAGTCCTTTAGGCGGTATGCTCCATTGCCTATTGCTTCTGTTATGACGTACGGGCCCTCCCATGGGGAAGCGAGCTTGTGCACCTTCTTTTGCTTGAGTCGAAGAACCAGGTCGCCTGCCACGAACGCTCTTGGTCGCAGCCTCCGAGTATGATAATTACGCAGGTCCTGCTGATACACGGCTGATCGTGCTAGGGCGATGTCGCGTGCTTCGTCCAGGGCGTCTCTGCTGTCTTCGAGTGCTTCCTCTGCTTCTGACTCGTCGTAGGCGACTACTCTTGGTGCGTCGAACTTGATGTCGCAGGGGAGGACCGCTTCTGCACCGTACACCATGAAGAATGGCGTGTACTGGGTAGATCTATTCGGCGTTGTTCGCAGACTCCAGAGGACTGATGGCAGTTCTTCCACCCATGCGCCCGCTGCGCGTTTTAGGGGTACGCGCAGTCGCTTCTTGATGCCGTTGCAGACTAAGCCATTGGCCTTCTCTACTTGTCCGTTGGACTGCGGGTGCGAGACCGACGCGTAGTTGAGCTTGATCCCCTGCTCTGAGCAGAAGTCTTTGAATTCCTCGGCTGTGAAGTTCGAGCCGTTGTCGGTGATGATCCCATTAGGTACTCCAAACCTGAAGATGATTGACCGGATGAAGTTGACCGATGTGGACGCAGTCGAACTTGTGATGGGCACGGCTTCGATCCACTTTGTGAATTTATCGACTGCGACCAGGAGGTGGGTATGACCTCCGGGTGAGGATTTCTTCAGCGGGCCCACCATGTCCAGGCCCCATTGGGCAAAGGGCCAGGCTAGTGGTATTGTTTTGAGCTCTGATGCTGGGGCGTGCGGCTTGTTGGCAAATTCCTGGCACCCTGTGCATTTCTTCACCAGCTCCTCGGCGTCCTGCATGGCTGTGAGCCAATAGAATCCGGCTCGTAGCGCCTTGGCCACCAGTGCCCGGCTGCTTGCGTGATGTCCGCATGTACCCGCGTGAATGTCGAGTAGGATGGCTTGGCCGTCGACTGGATGTATGCACCTTTGCAGGATTCCTGATATGCTTCTTTTGTAGAGTTCCCTGTTGATGACGGTGAAACTTTTGGAGCGTCTGATGATGCGCTTTGCTTCGACTGGGTCAGCTGGCAGCTTCTGATGCAGTATGTATGCCAGGTATGGTCCTGTCCATGTGGCTTCGACTAGCATGACTTCCATGGGGACCTTGTCCTGGCTTGGCGGGTTGACGTCGCCTTTTGTGGTTGCAGTGGTTGCAGTGCTTGCTGTACCCTGAGTCTTGATGGATCTTTGCGTGATGCACTCGAGGAAAACACCGGGTGGGACTGGTATCCTGTCCGAGCCCATGTTAGCTAGGGCGTCGGCTTCCTCGTTGCTTTCGCGGCCGATGTGGCGTAGCTCGCTGCCGTCGAAGTTTCCTTCCATCTGATTGTAGAGGTCTCTGTAGGCGATCATGTTGTCAGCGATGGCGTCGCAGGACTTCATAGTTTGCTGTACCACCAGGTAGGAGTCGCCGTAGATCATGAGGTGCGTGGCGCCGCAGTTCTTGGCCATCCGCATGCCGTGGATCAGGGCCTCGTACTCGGCTTCGTTGTTGGACGGCTTCGGGAAGTCCATCTGCAAGACATACTTGAGCTTGTCGCCTTTGGGGGAAACGAGCACGACTCCTGCCCCGGCTGACTTGAATTTCTTGGAGCCATCAAAGTACATTGTCCCCGCGTTGGACAAGTCGGGGACGTTCGGTAGCTGGGCTTCTATCCACTCAGTGGTGAATTCTGGGAGGACTTGGGCCTTGATGGACTTCGGGTGAGCATACTTCAGCCCCCATGGTCCTAGCTCGACAACCCACTTGGCGACTCGTCCTGTCGCGCGCTGATTTGTGAGGATGTCTGCTAGTCCGGAGGAGCTTACCACCGTGATCGGGTGCTCGGAGAAGTAGTGGACGACCTTTCTGGAGGTCATGAAGACTCCGTATGCCAGCTTCTGGTAATGCGGGTAATTCTGCTTGGACAAGGTGAGCACCTCGCTAAGGTAGTAGACGGGCCTCTGCACCGGGTGGCTGTGCCCTTCCTCTTCGCGTTCGACTACGAGCACCGTGCTCACCACCCTGTTTGTTGCTGAGACATACAGGTAGAGCGGCTCGTTTTCCAGTGGTGCCACGAGGACCGGAGAGGTTGTCAGTGTCTTCTTGAGATGGTCGAATGCGTCCTGCGCCTCTTGCGTCCACTCGAACTTGTCTGACTTCTTCATCAGTTGGTAGAAGGGTAAGGCCTTTTCTCCCAACTTACTAACGAACCGGCTAAGAGCTGCGACTCGGCCGGCTAATCGTTGCACCTCCCTGAGCTTCGTTGGTGCTGGCATTGTGAGTATGTTCTGCACCTTCTCGGGATTTGCTTCGATTCCTCTTGCGGATACAAGGTACCCTAGTAGCTCTCCGGCTGGCACGCCGAACACGCACTTCTCTGGATTGAGTTTGATCTGGTATACGTCCAGTGCGGCGAAAACCTTGCGTAGATCGTCGACTAGGGTATCCTCCTTTCGGGTAGTGACGACAATATCGTCGACGTAGACTTGGACGATCTGCCCGATTAACCCCTTGAGGCATGCTTGCATTGTCCGCTGGTACGTGGCACCTGCGTTCTTTAACCCGAATGGCATCGTCTGGTAGCAGAAAACGCCGTCGGGTGTGATGAAAGTTGTCTTCTCTTCGTCCTCGACCTTCAGTCTGATCTGCTGGTAACCTGAGTAGGCGTCCAGAAAAGATAGGCGTTCGCAACCTGCAGTCGAGTCAATGATCTGGTCTATCCGCGGGAGCGGGAAGTGGTCTTTGGGGCAGCATTTGTTGACTGCGGTGAAGTCCACGCACATGCGTAGTTTCTTCGTCTTCTTTTTCTCAACAAGGACCGGGTTAGCGACCCAGTCCGAGTCCTTGATCTCTCGGATGAACTTGGCGTGCAGTAATTTGTCGACTTCCATGGTGACCGCGTCTCGTTTGGGTCCTGAGAAGCGTCGCATGGATTGCTTGACTGGCCTCGCGTCCATGTGGACTTTCAGAGAGTGCTCGGCGAGTTCCCTGGGTATCCCCGGCATGTCAGAAGGTTGCCATGCGAAGATTTTCCAGTTCTCACGTAGGAACTCGACGAGTGCGCTTTCCTACGCGGGTGTCAGGCTTGATGAGACCTTGACTGTCTTTCCGCTGTCAGTCGGATGGACCTGGTGGGTGGCGGTGTCATCATTCGTGTTGAACGCTGCGTCTTTGGCAGGCTTCTTGCGAGCCGGGAAGACGGTCTTGTCGTTGTCGGCTGATATGGCTTTGAACCGCTCTTCGATGCCGAAGGACTCGGAGATCTTGGCAAACTCGCGGTCGCAGCTGTTGGAGAGCCCAAAGTCACCGCGGACGGTGATTACTCCTTTTGGCCCGGGTAGTTTTATCATCAGGTAGGCGTAGTGGGGTACCGCCATGAACCTGGCAAAGCTTGGGCGCCCTAGGATGGCGTGGTATTGTGACTTCCAGTCGACGACCTCAAAGTCTATCGACTCCTTCCTGAAGTGTTCGGGTGTACCGAGGATGACGTCGAGTGTGATTGTTCCCATGGGCGTGATTGCTTGCCATGGTACTATGCCGTGGAAGGTGGTCTCCGATTCCGGAAATTTCTCTGTCGACCTGTTCATTCGCCTAAGGGTATCGGCGAATATGATGTTGATGCCGTTGCCCCCGTCCAGGAACACCTTCTTCAGGCTGTAGTCGCCGATCAAAGCCTCAATCACGAGTGCGGCGTGCCCTGGTCGGACTACCTCCGCTGGGTGATCTTCCCTGGAAAATGTGATTGGTGTCTCCGACCCGCGCAGGTAGTCTGGTACCGCGCGCGGGCTGTTGATGGCTTGAAGTACTTGGCGTGTGATGATTTTCTGCCTCCTGTTCGACGGGGGTCCCTTCTGGATCATGTTCAGCTGCCCTCGTGCGGCTGGGTACGTGTCGGCTGCTGCCGGCGGACCTTGCTGCTGCTGCTGCGGCTGGGGGAACGCTCCTGCCGCCTGCACTTGGTTGTTATTTGCGGGTGCTGCCTGGATGGCTAGCTGCGGTGCTGCTTGAATGGCCTGCACCGGGGCGATGATTTGCTGCATGGCATGGTAGATCTTTCTTGCTTTGCGGCAATCTTTCAACAGGTGGTTTCAACCCCACTTTCCTGTTGCCGGGTTGCGGAACGAGTGATGTTTACAAGGTTGCATCAGTTCCTCTGTCGGGGTTAACGGGCGCTTCCACTCGCGCTTCTGACCTCCATCGCTGTGGTCGATGCTGCTGCTGCCACGGTTGTACTGACTCGAGTTGGGCTGTCGACTTTGCTCGTGCTGTCTGCTGCCCTCACGCTTGACCTCGCGGGGGGTTTCATAACCCGCCGCTACTAACTCGATTGAGTCGTGTGTGTAACGTGCCTTCCTCTTCTGACGTGACTCGCGCCAGTTGCTTGTTTCGCCTTCCTTTTTGGGAGAAGTTTCGCGGACGTAGTCCTCTCCTTCAGCCCATTGGTTGGCTGTCTTCATTAGCTCTATTGTGGTCTTCGGCTGGAGCCTACCAAATTCCTCCCGAAGGTCGCGGCGAGCAACGCCATGCATGAAGGCGTCCATCACCCTGTCCTCTGATACGGGTTCCAAGGTATTGCGGAGGAGTGTCCACCTTTGGATGTAAGATCGGAGCGACTCGTCTTTCCCTTGCTTGCAGGCCTGCAACTCGATGTAGGTCGTTGGTCTGGCGAATGTTCCCGAGAAACTTTTGATGAAGTGGTCGATGTTCCGCCTTGGCAGGTGCAAGCAATAAGGTAGTCCTCGAGCCATAGTTTCGGGTCTTGCTTCCCGTCGTACTTTGGTGTGCCGGCCGTCAACTTGAAGCCTTTAGGCATGCGGGTGTCGCGGATGTTGAAGGAGAAACATGCTGCGCCACACGGCTCAAAGTCGCGGTCGGCGTGGTCGTTTGCGTGTGCCACGCTAGCCGAACGTTCCTTGTGGTTGCGGTCCACCGTCTTCTGTGTCAGGACGTCACGGAGGTCCTTGACTGCTTGTCCCTGTGCCGCTGGGGCGCCCGACATCGTTGGCTCAGTCGCTCTGTTGCTTGGCCCCTTGGCCGCCAAAGCTTCTTCGATTGCCCTTATGGAGGCAATTTGTTGCTTGTGGAGGAGGGAGCGCGCGTCACCCTCCGGTGGCTGTGTGAGCCGGAGGTATGTCTCGACTGATATCAGGGCGGCATTCGCCGTCTTCGGGACGTGTATCCCATTCTCGTCTTCGGTGACGAAGGACGAGTCGAGGTTGCGGGTGAGCCTTGTTCGATCAGCTTCTGCCATGTGGGGGATACGGGCTCTGGTTCGCCGTGCTCCCTGATTCACCTCTGTGGAGGATGTGAACGAAAGAGCAGCTCGCCTGGCACTCGACGCATCCGCGTCCCTTTTGCGCCTGAGAAGTTCGGCCTTTTCGGCGCGAATTCGTTCGCCTTCCTTGCGTAGCAAGTACTGGACCGCCAGGTGATCGTCTCGAGATGCGTTGGGTGGCGGGAACGTGCCCTCGTCCACATGCTTCATGGCTTGGATCGCCATATCACGCGTGATGACAAGTTTCGTCTGGTCCGGCATGTCCACCTCCAGTGGGTACGCGGGTTCGTCTTCGTCGTCCTGCGGTGCTGTGCCGGCCATGAAGACTTGCTTGGGGTAGGCATGGATTGGAGAGTTGGTGCTGCCGCTGCTACTTATGTCACCCGCTTCTTGCTCGGGGTCGAAAATTGCCGCAACGTGGCGAGCGGCGCACCCGCTGTCGCGTCTCTTCGCGATTGTCCATGTGCCCGCACTCGACGGGGCGAGTGCGAGTGGCTTGGGGTAGGCCTGGGACTTCCAGGAAGATGAGGGCATGCGTGACGTTGATATCGGACGCGGGCCCCCGGTCGCACGTGCGGGCGCGACGGTGGAGGTGGGTCTTGACATGATTGACCGCGCGATCGAGGTTGGGGTAGTAGACTCGATTCGCGTGGTCGTTGCCGAGATTGTCGACGTAGATGTCCTCTTCGCGGGTACAGCTGGCGCAAACCTTGCGGGTGCGGCAGATGCGATCTTCGCGGGTCCGGCGGTCGCGATCTCTGCGAGTGCGGCAGATGCGATCTTCGCGGGTCCCGCGGTTGCGATCTCCGCGGGTGCGGCAGATGCGATCTTCGCGGGTCCAGCGGGCGCGGTGGTCGGCGATTTTGATGACGCCGCCGCGCGTAACACCGTAGTTGTAGACCTGAGCATGCCACGACTATCGATGCAACAGAATATGGAGCCAAAGGTGATGTGTATACCTTTGTCCAGATCGGCGTACACCGATTGATGAGCTTTCGAGTGGATGACGTACTCGAAGGAGCCGAATCGGATCGACTCCCTGATGGCGGGTGCGCCGATCTTCATTGCGGATGGAGCCGGCGTGACCATGATCCTAGCACTTGTTTGAACTTCCCACAGACGGCGCCAATTGACGAGGTTCTAGCTCGGCAAGTCCCAGGGTTGTACACCCCGGGTTGATTGATGGGGAGAGAGGAGAGTGCAAGGTGATCACGACGGCTGACAAGCGAGGTTTACCCAGGTTCAGGCTCCCGGAGGATAACACCCTACTCCTGCTTGTCTGGTTATTGATGCGAGTAGCGATTACAATGGCGAGATTGCGATCTCGCTAGGGTTTGTGGTTCTGAGCGTGTCCTCTAGGACGGGCAACCCTCCTGGCTTTATAGGCAGCCAGGTCTCGGGTGGTTGGTACAGATACGGTAGGTTACAAGCCCTAACCGAGTTGGACTAGGATATGAGATACCCCGAGTGGGCCTTCTGCGGGCCTTTCCATCCTTGGCGCGGCCCAGGTAGCCTCACCGTGGGCTACCCGCAAGGTAGCCCCACGTCAATAAGAGAAGAAGCTTCTTCTTCCGCAGTCGACAAGTCATGATCCCAGGACATCAACATTATGGGAGGGACAGTCGAAAAAGCAGGCAGTAGGCTTTGGTCGACTAGCACCTAAAACCATTTCTTCCTCCATTTCTGGAAAGGCTCGGCTGACGTCACATCAAAATATCGACAACCGTCGCGTACCTCAATGCAGAAACCCCCAGTCGACAAAGGGCGGCCGTCACAGTAGAGTAAACTCACCTGGAAGATATGTTTCTAGAGAGCCCAGCTGGTGTGCACTCCAACAAAACACTCGCATAAAACCATAAAACAGGAGATGTGCAAAACACCAGGAGGGTTTAGATCGTGAATCTGAATCCCATAGGCAAAAAGAAGGCTCCGGACGAAGTCGTGCAAAGGAAATCCAAATCCACGAGGAAGAAAGTCCACAAAGCAAACTCGTTCTCCAGAAAGAGGCATGGGAAGTACCTCTTTATGGATCGGGGTCCGAGCAACAACTACCTCAGCTGAAGACAAAATCTCCGCCTGGCGGAAGTCTTCCAACTTCTTCTCTGTGACGGATTTGACCCAATCGTCGGGGAGTTTCTTCGTCGCAGCACGGAGGTAGCAGCGGAATCAACAGAAATCTTGTCCTTCGGGGACTGGTTCGTGGAAGAAATATCAGTGGTGGAGGAGATCTTGGTCAGAGACGCCATGGCGAAAGAAAAGCACAGGGGGGGAAAGGAGTCAAAGATGAGCGTGAGTAAGAAGATGAAGCAGAAACGGCGGAGAACAAATGGCAAGGTAAAATTAAACATAGTAGAAGATCTTGTATTTACGGTGCAGACAACCATTCATCAAAGCCGTCCGAGAAAAAGTCACCACAACACGTGGCATAATCAGAAAGTGCTCGCCATGAACAACATAGCCCACTACGTGCGCAGATCGAGGAAATCTTCATCACGTCCACAACAATCTCGCCACTTCAGGTCAAATCAGAACTGAAGCGGTGTCCACAACGGTCAAAGAGTGGGACCCACTATGTCAGTGAAGGGGTTTGCGGGGCAGAAAACAATAATTTTCTAGCGAACGAAACCCTAACTAGACAGGATCTATCTATCTAGTACATGCGATAACGGTGGCGGAACGGGTTACATTACCTCCATGTAGACCGATAGCGGGGATTACGCTCCCGCACAAGCGTTGACGATGAAGTCGTACGTAGCCGACCTCGAGGTCGCGGAGAACTTGCCGCGATGTCGGAGTCGATGACGCCGGGGTGTCGACGATGATCTGCGTCGACGGGCGTCGGGCGGAAGAAGGCAGAGCGCCAGCACCGGGGCTGGCGCGCCTGGCAGCAGAGGGGGGTGGCGCGGCGGCTGCAGGGGGCGAGACGACGTCGCCCAAGCTCCTCAATAGAGTAGCCTCCGAGCACTCGCAAACATACGGAGCCTAGCGACAACTCCCGGTCATTCAGATCCAGCTGAAATCGCAAGAGTAGATCTTATCTGGAATCCCGCAGAGCAACGGCGCTCTGCGGTATGGCTTAGGTGGAGAGAGACCCCCTTCCTCAGCTCGGCGCGGCTCCAACTTGGGAACCACGGGATCGAGAGAGAAATTGGGAATTAACTCAATTTCCTGTGTATTAAATCAATTAATATGCCTTGCTATATAAAGGGGGAAGGGGTGTGCCAACCCCCTTGGCTCCCCCATGTGGGACTAAAAGGAGGAGGGGGGAGGCCGGCGCACCCTCCTAGTCCAACTCGGACTAGGGGCCCAAGCCCCCCCCTTCCTTGCTTGGTGCGGCTCCCCCTCTTGGGCCCTCTTAGGGCCCATTTAGGTGGGAGCCCCCTTTTTCCTTTATTTAATTAATATTAAATTAATATAAAAATCCCATTAATTCATAATTAATATATTTATATATAATTCAATATCCCATGACTCCGAAACTATTTCGGAACCACCCGAACTACTTTCGGACATTCTCGGAACACTTCCATAGCTCCCCGGAACTCCTTCCGGACCACCGGAACTCTTTCCGGATCAATACTTTCTCTCCAATAAAAACCTATAAAATTCCAGAACCTATCTCCTAGCGTCGCTAAGACCTTAAGTTTGTTACGCTACGGTTCGGGAACACTCCAGACATGGTCGAGACACTCCGCTCACCAATGATCGTCAGGGATACCTGGAAATATATGACGACCCCTGTGCATTCCACGAATATCGTCGTTGAACCATAAGTATGATATTCATTCCCTTTGTCTCTGCGATACTACCTTGTCCGAGATATGATCGTAGACACACCGATGCCTTTGCTGTATCTCGTTACCGACGAAGGTTATTAACTCGTCTGCGATATTACATCTCCATGACCTAGTCATAAGCTGCGCAGCTATATAGATGCAATATCACCGAGTGGGCCCAGAGTATCTTTCCATTACAAGAATGAACAAATCCCGCTCTTGATCCTTACGTCTTGATGCTCTTTCGGAATACCCAAGATGGACACCGTTATTGTCATGCTATATAAGACACAACGTTTGATGCTCTCAAAGCACTCCTACGAAGCAACAATAAGTACGGTCTCACGGTCTAAGGAATAAGCTATCATACTCTTATCTATTGCAAATGACAAACATCGTAATACGATCTTATTGCAATACTTTGCGTATGTCCACCACCTTATTCTATCAACAAGATGACCCCATTGTCAACTGACGTCATTGTCCTTGATCGGGAATCTCGATCAACTGTTGCCCAATGGACTAGCTCATATAGAGCCTTGCTAGGGACCTGGTTGTCTATGTATCACACGTGTATTAATAATTCCGATTAATACAGTTATAGCATAATACATAAACCTATTATAAACTTATGAGATAATGCAATAAATACTTCTTATTTATTTGCCTCTAGGGCATATCTCCTTCAGTCTCCCACTTGCACTAGAGTACAAATAAACTAGCTGCATTTTACTTTATCAGAATCCCTTATCAAATAAGAATTATTTGATAATGCTTGCTCGTGGAAAAGTGTTACTGCACAATCCGTGATTGTACATGCTTTTGCGATTCACGGATATTAACTTGCTTGATATCACCATGTTGTTTAACAACACATATGCAAACACCGCAACTAAGTGAGACTACCGCTTCCCAGCGCTTACTCTGATTATACTAACCAGATAACTGCCCTGAAAAACACACTCAGTCATGCCGAGCCCCTTGTAACAATTACAAACTCGTGATGTCTACATACTTTCGCACCAATGTAGAAAACTTGACATTCAAATGTCAATCCCTTAACTAACACACATCTACTTCCAATAAATTCCAAATTTACTTTCATAACTGCTCTTATTCCAAGAACATCGGTTATATTTCATCGAGCAGATAATATGGTTTCTGTATGATGTCTAATATTACATAATAGACCCACATGTCATACAACCATTACCTTCACGCATCATTACTCTTAATGACCAATTGGATTCCAAAGGACCATCCTTTTGATTCTATTCTGACTCCTCAGATATAATCCAAAACAACTCGACTAACTATTTAAAATTCCCGTTCTATTTCAAAATAGACACTGACTTTCAAATAGTTTCACAACTTCATCCTATTCTATTGGTACAGTTTCTCAATGTGTTAACTACACAAAATGAATTCGACTCCCACTCAAACTATGTCTCCACATATTTGACAACCCGAGCTCCCACTCAAAAACATGTTATCCAACATATTTGAGTTTCTAAGCTCCCACTCAAAAATATGTTCTTCACATATTTCTCCTGAGTAGACTAACTATGACTCCCACTTAAATCGACATCTTGGGTAAACCAAAATCATTGATCTACTATCAATTCGAATTTAATACAAACTGCAGTATTACATTAATACAAATCACTCAGACTTCAAGCATGTCTACATAAATGTAGTCAACAAATTTGATCTTGTCCAAGACACATTTCTTGACAAGACATGCTACCGCGTCTTTCTTATAGTTACATTTATCACATAACACCTTATATGACGATTAAACAATCTTATTCCTCTAATAAGAATTGCAGCAACAATTACTCTCTTAATCCTTTTAAACGTAACTTGGATTTCCAGGCTGAAGAGCCTTTGTTCGTATTCTGATATTTTCTCAACTTTCTTTGTAGTCATAAGGTGCACCTTGATCTGTCAACAAGATCTTAAATACTTAATACAGTGCTGTGACCCGACAGCAATATTAAATGTATCCGCACTTTATTCAGAAGTTTCTTTCATGAAAACATTGTGATCTTTATGAAGAGGATTGCAAGCAGAAAACTATTTTCTAGTCTCCCTCACTCTTAATCACCAAATTTTCATTAGCAGACATATACTCTTTGGAACATCTTCCAACATAAGTCTGACACTTTATTCCAAACTTCTAATTTCAATCCATAAACCATAATTCGAAAAGTCATCTTTTCTCGGAATTACATAGACAACAAACTGAACTTTGTTTCTATTCGGTTTTGGAACACACTCTCATTTAATACGAGCAATCTAAAAAGAACCACTCATGTATATTCCGAATTATCGCATAATCATATACATGTCGACACAACTGTCGATCCTACGAATTCTTGCTGAGAAAAATATCTATTTTCTAAAGTGGACGTCGACTCTATTGTTTAGAACGTATTTAGGAGATTCTAAGACTGATTCTGACAGGCCACACTCTATTTAAAATAGAACATGATTATAATTCCCCACATATCACTATATATGACATTATAATTCTGTGAAGCAAATTTCCACAAGTCTCTTGTGTTGAAAACATAATCCAAAATACTGTCCTTTGATCGAATTTTGTGAATACAATGTTCACTTATCTTTCTTCTGAAAAACCCCATTTGATCCATTATCAAATTAATCTCAGACTCCACAATTCATCGGGCAAATGCTCCTATTTTCCAAAGTCATGGAGGAATTCGGATCAAGCCATAAACACCATTAATTAATCATTGAAAATGACACTCAATTAATTTCCCTCAGTATTGCAACTCCAATACTTGATTTCAAGCTTAATCAATTCAGCACTCGAAATACTTAAATGGACCAAAGACATCCATTACTTCTTTGATTGCTTTTATGACTAAACTCGACGATGTTTATTCTAGCAATAGAACCTTTGTTCATGGGACAAGATATTTCATCATATCTACAATTATGAATACTTATCATACAATCAATGTAACTGAGATGTGGAAACTTTATTCATAGGATAAAACAACTGACTTGTTCCATAACATAAAACAACTGAACTTGTCTTATTACATGAATAACTTTGTCTTGCAACAATCAAGACACACATACTCGCTCACTATTACAAAAGATCGTATCAAAAACTATTAATGATAACTATGATAACTTGAGGACGTGAACACCAAAAGGCCATCAACTCCTTGACTACCAGCTTCAGCGCCAGGTCATATCAAACTGCGCCGCATATACGTGATAATCAGGACCTGTTTCACAAACAGAGCAATCATCAAACATTTCATCGTATACCATGGGCGAATTCATAATTCTGCATATATCAAATATATATACCTGTAGCATCGAAGATCTCTCCTTCGATGGAATCAACCTTCAGAGACTGGAACTCACGTATGAATACGTAGAAGTTCATATCGTCGGCTTTCAAAATGTACTTACGTACATGCTTCTCATAGCTAGGAGGTAGAGATATCAAGACAGTCCGAATGGCGCAAGAATCCGCCATCCAGTAATCGAAGACCATCGTCAGCTGGAAGTAGATGTCATACAATCTCTTCAAATGTGTCTTCAGACAGGTATGCTCCTCCATGTGAATGGTCTGGAACATTCTAAGCTGCCTGAATTGCTCACGCTTTAATTCATCCCCGAAGTGCGTCTTTATCGCATCCATCATGACGCTTGGCTCCTTGCGTCGAAACATCTCTTTCAACTCGGGTGCCAGGCATACGGTCATGGTGATCTCACTTCAATGAATATGTCTCGACGCTTAAGGAAATCATCTTCCTCCTCCTCGCTAGCAGAATCTCCTGGTCCTTCTCCTACCGGTTCATCGAGAACATATAGAATGTTGTTGTGTTCGAGAATGTTTCTAAAACCCCTGTACCATCTGATGAAGTTGGATCCGTCGGCTTCTAATGTAGCATCCGGACTCTTGAGGAAGTAACCGAAGTATAGTTGCGTAGTCTACAGATGTGATCGCAAAAGAGGTAAGGTTAAGTTTATAATATGTTGGTGAGTTTTAGTTCTATAATCTCATTATCAAAAACACACCACACCAAGATTATTATCCCTAAAATAATAATGGCGATGACACGACCCTCATCCACCATACTACCCCCGATCATCACGGCCGGCAGCACAGCTTCAAAGGTGGATATAACATGTCGATCATAACAACTCTATGACTCGTGCTCGATCTTTCGATCTTCCCGTGTTCCGAGGCCATACCTCTGAGTATGCTAGGCTCGCCAATCAAACCTCGAAGACCTGCGCGTGCAACATGGCTTACACCCACTGTATGCGAACGACGAGATGTGTGACACCCGATCATCACGGCCTGCCTCATAACGTAGAACTTTCTTGGTGGTGCGCAACGAGGGAGAACACAATTTTGGTATTTGTTAGGGATCATCCTATTTATGATGCTACCGTTTGTATATCTAGCATATAAGCAATCAATAGGATGCACACACAACAGCACACAATAATGATGCAATGAAGTGCGATGTGACATGGTCGATGCGCCTGGACCTTCATGGCGCCATGTGCCTGGCCCCCGGCGCCCCGGCATGACTCCGAGTCTACAGAGCCCTCCATTGCCTCCGACAGTACGAGTAATATCAAAACTTACCGTAACCATGTCACATGAAATAACGCCTCTGCAAAACAAAGTTAGACGCCTCTAGCTTTATTTAGTTTTGCAAGTTTTACGTGGCAAATAGGCTTATCCGTAAGAGAATCGCTTCCCTACCTACGAACTTTGTACCACAACGTCAATCGTATAATTGCATGTTTAAGCATCCCTTTCGGGCCCTCCATTGAAAATGCATTGCCGACTAGAGAGAGAGAAACTGGCACCCGCCAGCCACAGATACGGTGCAAGCCGTATGACAGTAGTGGAACCAGTCTCGCGTAAGCGTACGCGTAAAGTCGGTCCGGGCCGCTTCATCAACTCAATACCGAAGGCATCGCAAGTGCACGCTAGAGGGCAGCAAATATAAGAAAGACGCCCTCATTCAACATGAGTTCTAACCGTACCAGCAGTACTACGCATAGATCGGCTCTGATACCACTGAAGGGGTTTGCGGGGCAGAAAACAATAATTTTCTAGCGAACGAAACCCTAACTAGCCAGGATCTATCTATCTAGTACATGCGATAACGGTGGCGGAACGGGTTACATTACCTCCATGTAGACCGATAGCGGGGATTACGCTGCCGCACAAGCGTTGACGATGAAGTCGTACGTAGCCGACCTCGAGGTCGCGGAGAACTTGCCGCGATGTCGGAGTCGATGACGCCGGGGTGTCGACGATGATCTGCGTTGACGGGCGTCGGGCGGAAGAAGGCAGAGCGCCAGCACCGGGGCTGGCGCGCCTGGCAGCAGAGGGGGGTGGCGCGGCGGCTGCAGGGGGCGAGACGACGTCGCCCAAGCTCCTCAATAGAGTAGCCTCCGAGCACTCGCAAACATACGGAGCCTAGCGACAACTCCCGGTCATTCAGATCCAGCTGAAATCGCAGGAGTAGATCTTATCTGGAATCCCGCAGAGCAACGGCGCTCTGCGGTATGGCTTAGGTGGAGAGAGACCCCCTTCCTCAGCTCGGCGCGGCTCCAACTTGGGAACCACGGGATCGAGAGAGAAATTGGGAATTAACTGAATTTCCTGTGTATTAAATCAATTAATATGCCTTGCTATATAAAGGGGGAAGGGGTGTGCCAACCCCCTTGGCTCCCCCATGTGGGACTAAAAGGAGGAGGGGGGAGGCCGGCGCACCCTCCTAGTCCAACTCGGACTAGGGGCCCAAGCCCCCCCTTCCTTGCTTGGTGCGGCTCCCCCTCTTGGGCCCTCTTAGGGCCCATTTAGGTGGGAGCCCCCTTTTTCCTTTATTTAATTAATATTAAATTAATATAAAAATCCCATTAATTCATAATTAATATATTTATATATAATTCAATATCCCATGACTCCGAAACTATTTCGGAACCACCCGAACAACTTTCGGACATTCTCGGAACACTTCTCCTAGCGTCGCTAAGACCTTAAGTTTGTTACGCTACGGTTCGGGAACACTCCAGACATGGTCGAGACACTCCACTCACCAATGATCGTCAGGGATACCTGGAAATATATGACGACCCCTATGCATTCCACGAATATCGTCGTTGAACCATAAGTATGATATTCATTCCCTTTGTCTCTGCGATACTACCTTGTCCGAGATATGATCGTAGACACACCGATGCCTTTGTTGTATCTCGTTACCGACGAAGGTTATTAACTCGTCTGCGATATTACATCTCCATGACCTAGTCATAAGCTGCGCAGCTATATAGATGCAATATCACCGAGTGGGCCCAGAGTATCTTTCCATTACAAGAATGGACAAATCCCGCTCTTGATCCTTACGTCTCGATGCTCTTTCGGAGTACCCAAGATGGACACCGTTATTGTCATGCTATATAAGACACAACGTTTGATGCTCTCAAAGCACCCCTTCGAAGCATAAATAAGTACGGTCTCACGGTCTAAGGAATAAGCTATCATAATCTTATCTATTGCAAATGACAAACATCGTAATACGATCTTATTGCAATACTTTGCGTATGTCCATCATCTTATTCAACTAACAAGATGACCCCATTGTCAACTGACGTCATTGTCCTTGATCGGGAATCTCGATCAACTGTTGCCCAATGGACTAGCTCATATAGAGGCTTGCTAGGGACCTGGTTGTCTATGTATCACACGTGTATTAATAATTCCGATTAATACAGTTATAGCATAATACATAAACCTATTATAAACTTATGAGATAATGCAATAAATACTTCTTATTTATTTGCCTCTAGGGCATATCTCCTTCAGTCAGGTCCTATCAGAGTGCTATTCGCACGCCAAGGACGTCACGCATGACATCACTCCAAACAAACAAAAAACAAGCCTGTAACATCCCAAATTTTGCAAAAATTTAAAACTTTGCATCCATGCATCATTCATCAATAGATATAAAACTACATCACAAAAATATTAAATAAAACTTCAAATTATAAGATTAAATAATCTATAATTCTAGAAAGTGTTAATTAAACTCCTTTAGTAAATATTATTTATATCAATTTATTTTTGGGCAAGTATAATGTCAAAAAGTTCCATTTTTTATAACCTTTCCAAAACATATTTTTCTGAATTTTCTGAAATGTTTTGAATCGGTTTAAAAATCATTTTTGAAATCAGTATTTAAAAACAGATATTAATTTCATTTAAATTAAAAGGAAATCGGGCCGGCCCGTTTGCTATCTGCCGCGCACGCGTAGCGTATCAGCCCGCCAGCGGCCCAGCGCCCCCTCTCTCTCGCTCGCAGTCGCTGACAGGTGGGACCCACCTGTCATCTCCCCCGCGGAGCAGTTCATCCCCAAATCACGCCCTCGCCTCCGACCGAAAACGGCCGATTTGATTTCGTTTCAATGCGGCGATTTACTACTCCAATTACCCCGCCTCCTCTCCCTACTTATAGCCCCCATCTCTCTCGTCCAATTGCCCCAAACCACTACTCCCGAGAGCCCCTAGGCTGCCCGCTCGAGCTCGCGTGATTCCGCCGTCGCCGTCGGTAAGAACTCCGCCGCCCGAGCAACTCCGGCCACCTCGGACCCCCTCTCCACCCCCTTTCGATTCCTTTTAACCGTGTGCGTCGATTTGACACGGTGGTCCATTTGTTTTCGCAGCGAATCCCCGCCACCGTCCACGACCGAGAAGAACCGCCGCCGCAAGCATCTCCGGCGAGCTCTTCCGGGGAGACGAGGACGCTCCGGTCATCGCCACCGCGCCACTGCCTTCCCCTCGACGTCGCGCATCCCCTGTTGAGCTCCGTTTTTCTCCTAGAACCGTAGAGAACCGTGAGCGTAAACGCCGGCATGGCTCCGCCGTGCCCCGCGCGTCTCCGGTGACTCGCGCCGCCCGCGTTAGGTCAACGCGTCCTGCACCGTTGGATCTAGATCCAACGGATCCGTTTTAATTTTATTTTTTTCTCTGCGATTAATCTGGCGCGTCCGATTTCATTTAGATCTAACGGCTCCCGATCGCGATCCGCGTCGAACCGGTACGGGCGAATCAGATCGCGCCGTGTGGCCGATTCTTTTTCTATTTCGAATAAAATTTAGAAATTAAAACAGAAAACTATTAAAACTTGCAAAATTCATAACTTTTATTCTGTAAGTCCAAAATTGATAAACTTTATGTCATTGGAAAGCTCTGCTCATGTAGTTTATTTCTACATCATTTGTTTTTCCCTTTGACAAATTATAATTTGTATAATTATCAGAGGAGTATTTCGGCCATTAAAATAATAACTTAAATAATAAAAATGATTTAGAAATAAATTTAATTGTTTTAGGATTGTATTAATTCGCTCTGTCCAGCAATATTAATCAATGTCTTAATTGAAAATTTCATAAAACAATAAAAGTTGTAATTATACAAATCAAAGTTTTACTATATTAAATTAAAATTATTTAATTGATAAATAAAATAAGAAATACTTAGAAATCATATTTCATTCATTTTATGATAGAAAATAAAAATTATTAATAAGTGTGTCCTATTATCATAGCATATCATTCATGCATACATGATTATGTTTGGTGTTGTGATGGTATTGTGTTGGTATTTATTTTATTCATTGTTTGTGCTAGATTGTGAAGAAGAGGAAGGACTTGGTTGGGATTGTTATTCTTGCTGTGCTTGTTCCTCCTGTTACCAAGTCAAGTGACCTTCATATTTTATCCCATATTTTTTATATGCATAAGTAGTATATTTTGAGTAGTGTGTATGATAAGAATTTTGGATTTATTTTATAATGCTAAGATTGGTTATATTTTTACAAATATCCTAGTAGTGTGTAGTCACCCCTTATCCTATGCAGCCATGAAAATTTTTAGTAGTTGCTTAGCTATGCTATGAAAATGTTTACCATGTTATAGACATGTTTCTAATTGCTGAAATTTAAAATACACTTCTGGGTGGAATTGGTTGTTAAGGATTATGTTGAGTGGCTTTTGGGACTATGCTTGTGGTTGTCGTCGCCTAGGATGAATGTCTATTCTACTTAGGGCCATGAGTATGGTGGTTGTTACCCAGAAGTGCACTTGTGGACGGCCACCCAGGAACGAAGAGATTATCAAGTCCCTCCAAGTTTAGAAGCTTCCCGTGCAACCTTTTGACAATGGGCTCTTTCTAGAATAATTAAGTTGTGAGGATGCAACATGTCAGCTTGACAAGCAGATGTAGAGATGGTAGGTGGAACGGGTCTTGCTAGTATGGTTGCATTCTTCTTCTGAAAGTTCTTGTCTCAATTCTCTCCTTTCCTCAATACACTCCGTGTGTATAGGATTTTCGGGCTAATTGAGTCTAAAGGTGAAAGTGCACAACCTCTGCAGAGTCGACAATCTGAGTACTCAGCCGTGTCCCCGGAAATGGACTACTTCGAGCAACTGGACAAGGATGGGCGGAAGAATCTCATCACTGTTTTCATAAAGTAAAAATTTGACTAAGGAAAGAGTTGTTGGTGCACTTGGGCCTTATCCCTTGGTGCCAAGTCTTTAAGAAATAAAAGTGTTTTACAAAATGATAGGAGAAAACTTGCTTTCTGCAAATAGCCATTCAACCCCACCAAGCCAAATATGCATATAGATTTTAGACTTGTCATTATATATCCACCATAGTCACTTGCCAATACATCATTGTATTGACCTCCTTTGGGGGCTGCATATTCAAATGTGCAGGTAATTCTGATGCTGAATGAGTTTGGACTCGAGTCTACACCCAACATGTCTGCCGGCGCATGCTTGAAGATGAGGCTCAATGTTATTTCGCTTTCGTTGTGAACTCTGAACTTTAGCTAGCCTTCATGGCTATGCAACTTGTAATAAAGCCATACTTGGCTATTATTTTTGGATCTCGTTGTAGCAATTTTAATACTTATGCAATGGTACTTTATGTTTTGTACTATGGTGCTGGCAGTGATCCAGGGACTAGCACATAACACAGGTGTTCCAACTTTAATAAAAGTTGGGGCGCTACAAAGCCTCATACCACGACTGACAAAAAGGAAAAACTCCTTACAAACTCGAAAGCAAAAACCGCAAGAATGAAAAAGAGTCGAGTGGGAAACTCCTATCAGGAGAAAGTAAAAAGAATTCGACTGGTAAAAGCATAAAATTGAGATTATCCTCTACTGCAAGCAATAAAGCATAATCTCGGGGGCTACTCCCGTCGGGAGCACTGTCGTGCACCCGATAGAATCAAAAGACATTCGAAGCATAAGAATTCCCGAGTGAAAATCAGTCGATTGAGTACCTCGGATGCTGTATACGAGAAATACAAAGGTAAGACCCATCGATCAGTCGAAAGGGCCAAGGATCACTCCAGCAGTGTTTTAATCCTGGACATTTTTGTGTCAACAGATACGATGAAAATCCTGGCGGACGCGCTGGGTAGCAAATTAAAACTGCAGAACAATATCAGTAAGACCATCGACTGGCCTGAGGTGTGTCTGTCCAGTATGTTCCGGGTTCGGGCCCAAGGATTCGAAACCTGACTGAAGGCTAGTAAGGTTTTGCCCAAGTGCAGTTAACTCGTTTCGACGCATCGAATAAACACAGGCCTACTCAGTCGAAATCCTTTGTCAAAGTTCATAAGTCAAAAGGATAAAAATATCATATCAAAAGTATAAAACATGAGACGTGCACTATGTAGTGAGTCCACTTATTCTTCGAATTAGCCAAGCACTCGGGGGCTAATGACAAGGTTATACCAAACGGGTACCCCTTCGTGTGGGTACCTGGTGCACGTAATGACTAAATCCCAATTGTCAATAGGCTGAAGAAGCCCAACAAGTGAAGCCCAACGAAGACTTATACCATAGATAGCATAGTCGGTAGTACTTTACATAAATCTTAGTCCTAGTCGGTTATGACCCGAGACCTGTACCCCTATATAAAGGACAGGAGGGAGACCAACCAAGGACACGCCCAACCAGAATCATCAAACCCTAGCAAGATCGACATCTTGCTAGACTCCTGTACTCGCCGCATATACACAATCAATAACAGACAAGCAGGAGTAAGTGTTTTACCTCACTCGAGGGCCCCGAACCTGAGTAATTGCCGCTTGTCAGCCGACGAATCTACCAACACCACTCGTTCTCTACCTCATAACTCTTACCCTAGGCTAGTAACCATGGGTATTGATGGGGACATCCCTCCTCAGAAAGAAATTAGGATATTTGGGTTTGGGAAATTTGGGTTCAGGTTGTTCGGGTTTTGGGATCGGGAAAGATGGCCATCGTGACTGCGCCCCCACGACCAAGTGCCATTGTTAATGCGACTGAGAAGCGCATGTGGTGCATAGGGCCTCGACCGCTATGGACGTGAGGAACGCATGCACTTGACCAGGGTTCCTTGATGCGAGCCTTCCCTTGCGTAGTGCCGCCACCAGACCATGTCGCTGTCGTTGCGCCTCCATCTCCACCACCCATTAGGAGCCGCCGACAGCACAGACCATCGCCAAGCTCACATCACTGCCAGTAGAATCTGCCCGCCAAGCCCATACGACCGCCACAGGCACCGCACGGGCTATGCCTGATAGCGGTGTGGAGGAGGAATGAGGAGGAGAGATGGGGACTGGGGCTAGGGTTTGCGCCCCAGTCGCACTCGGGGAGCGACGTGGACTTTTGTTTCTCTTCATACTGTAAATCTCAACATAGCTATGTACTTTACAAAAGACTAAATAATACGTGCAGTCCCTGCATGCTCTATTTAGTAAATACTTGGCCTAAGTGTTTATTCATTTATCCTGGCATGTTTAAAGTCATTTTGCACTATCCTTTTACCTCCTTTGATATTTGTAGTACATGGTTTCATAAGTTAATTTACATATATATTCTCATCAGGAGAAAAATGTGTTCTGTGATATGTGAATTGATCGGTAGAATTTGCAATAGAATGTTTGTCTTCAATCTATCACTTTGTTTTTTCATTCATTTGTGCCAATAGAGTATTTATTTTTGGCCCAAAGCTCCTCCCTCCGGCAATGGATTCACGATGTGAGAGAGGGCGAGCTATGACACGTCCTTGGCCCTAAAGGACGAGGAAACAGTGGCAAGCTCATTGCCCTTCTGCTCCACATCTCCACACCCGCCATCGAGTCTACCCTCGATAACTACCCGACACGCCCGAGCTCCCCACTTGCACCTACGGAGTACCTACCAATTGTCCTAGCACCTTCCGCTACTCCACATCCCTCCCCGCTTGCACTCCACCTTCGTTGGCGGTCGCCATTCACATTATTCCCGGGCTAGCATGCAACCTCTCGCCTACGCTGCTCGACGTCACGCCTACGCATGCCCTCCACTTCTGTCGGGGCATGTCGAGCTGCCCCCTTTTGGTGGCCATCTACATAGCTCTGCGATGGCTACTACGCAGCAACCATGGATGGCGAGGGGAGTGGCCAAAGAGGTTGTCCAGGGGACCTGCTAGGTTAGCGGATCTTGGCGGCAATGAAGTACTCCCTCCGTCTCGGTTTATAAGCAACATATAGTAAATCTCTATAACTAAAGAGTCTATAGGGTGAGAAAATTTGCTAAAACTGACATTTATTACACATATGACCAATGATTAGCACATGCATTTGTCTAATTAATTAGATTATTTAACAAAGCGCAGGCACATTGATGGAGAGATAATTAGAAGGGGTATTAATTGCTCAAATATGCGGCTTATTCTTGGATTTTTTTGATTTTGGCATGTTGCTTATAAACCAGGATGGGGGGACATGGCAAGCTTCCTACTCCGTCTCAGACACTATATGTCTGCGTCCTCCAACAAGTGTAAACCAACCGATGATCTCCAGTCTGAGCTCCTTAATCTCGTTGTGCTTCGTGTGGGACATGTCCTCGAGGACATCAACAGACACCTGACGCTAGAAAATCAACTTGGGGATTTCAGATCAGTGCGAGGATCGAGTTGGCATGTGGGTCCCACCTCCACCGGTGGTCCTATGTCCATTTTAACGGCTTAGTCAAATGGTGTGAAAATAGTGCGCTTGATGACTGTATTCTTGGAGAATATTTGCAAAAAAAAGAAATCTAGATAGATTTTATATAAAGTTGGATGAAATATTTTTCTATTTATTTTTGCAAAAAAAAATTATTGTTGATATGTTGTTAATCTTTCGCGTCCGAGTTCGGTGACCCGCATACATAATTTATTTATTTCTGTTTGAGGCAATAGCACCGGTGGTACAAATACTTATCCACCATGTGCAAATTAGTACAACAACTTGCAATTTGTTGTAGTACCGTGATACAAAAACTTACAACAACTTGCACTTAGTAGGTGTAAATCGAGTCCAAACGATTATGGAGATGACACATGGCATTGATATTCTTGCAGACATACGCTTATACTTCTGTAGTTGGCACCTGTATCCTTACATCTCCCTATACGTGAGTCCCAACTGTCAGTTGAAAATAAATGATGAAAAAATCGCACTGGTTGAGGGATTCGAGCTAGCACTAGCCAAACCGAAACTTGAACTTAACATCCAAGAGCATCTGGAAGTTTTTATATTAACAAAGGTGGAGAGACATTTTGGTGCACCTGCGCATCATTTAAATAGGTTAATTTTTTTAAGATAAAAAACTCTTGTTTGAAAATGCGAATATTTGAATGTGAATATGTCAATGTTGTATATACATGCGTGCAAAGTTTTGGTTCAAAATCCGTTGTTTGGCAGGCTATCAGTGGCGGCGCTAGGAATTTATAGAAGTCTATTCATAGGTATTTATTTTGCTAAAATAAAAATTAGTTTTACCAAAAGCATCACTGTTTTGCTATTATCAACACAGTTTTGCAAAAATCATGGGAATTCGGTTGCATACCTAGGATAATCATTTGGACCTTTTTTCTTTTTGCATGGATAATCATTTGAACTTGTTTTACACCTATTCAACAAGTTTGTGTAGCACGATACAAACAGATTGCAAGTTGTTGTTCTAATTTGCACGTGATGGATCGATGAGTATTTGTACCACCAGTGTTATTACCTGTTTCCGTTTCCCTAATGGCAACGAAAGAAAACACATGAGGTTGGTGTGGCCCTCCCGACCGAGTGTTGGCCGTTGGGCGAATCTCGCCAATGTGGATGGGGTGCTAGCAAGAGAAGTGGCGATTCTTGCTTGCACTGACACGCTCCAAGCGTGGTCGCTGTGTCCGAATGCTTGTTTTGCCGTGGTTTCTTTCTCTGCTTCGCTTACTCGGATCTCTCACTCCGGCCTCGCCTCATGGATACTACTACTTCGCTATCGATCGAGCATCTCTTATTCCAAATTGTATAATGCCGCTAAATTTGGAACTGGACCTGCACCATTCAGTGGGATTTAGATCATGTTGGACTGAATTGTACTGGACTTGGACATCTATTGGACTTAGGTCCGAAAACACTGGGCTCATAGAATATGATCCATCCAACATCCATTAGACTTTATCTACTATCGATTATTGGAATGGATTGCCCCTATTTCACGACATGGTCGTAACGCATTGCGCTCCGTCCGCACGCGATTCCTTATTCTTCCTCCATGCTCCGCCTGCATCCTGCATGGCCATAGCTGCTGCTCGCCCATGCCACTGCCACCGGCCTGCTCCCGCCTCCGTGCCTCGCCCTGGTAAAACCACCCCCCACCCTCCGGCTGGCCATCCCTCTAAATCCCCCCACCCCCGCAGTAAAACTAACTCTGGCGAGCTCCCTGCACACCCAACCGCCAAGCTCGTCGTCGACGAGCTCCCACACCCGAGCCACCCCCCCCCCCCCCCCCCCCACACCCCCCGATAAGTTACTTGCACACCTCCACTTGTGTCGCCGCGGTCATTCCTCACGTGGCCGGCGACGCCGCGGACAGCCATGTCGTCCCCGTCAGCGGTGTGGGCGCAGCTCCGATCATCTTCTTCCTCTAGCTCTCATGCGTGAGGAATTGGGCCGGGCCCAAAGCGGTGTTGGGGGTTGTGCGGGTGCGATTGGTGCACGACCTGGTCGTGAAATAGGATTTTCTTATTGGAATGTTGGTAGGTCGCCCAATGATGTCTTGTTGGGGCCTTGGGGGTGCGTATGGGAGATGGCAAGGAGGAAAGCCGGCTCGTCCATCCTGCAAGTGATCACATCGCGGGCTGGTTGGCGGCCATGACGGGAGCAGATTAGGACGGTTCACCCATAGCTTTAATGATTAGGGTTCCATTGGATTTTGGATTGGATGAATTTGGATAGTAAGTAACAGTGGATTGGACTTTATATTCAAAAACAAATGTGGATTGGACATGGATCAGATCACCTTAGAGTGGACATTAGTTGGGCACGTGCGCTTTGGATCTCAGATCACATTAGAGTGGATATTAGTTGGGCACGTGCGCTTTGGATCTCGACTCAAATCCAATTCCAGGTTTAAGGCTTGTGTTATTACAGGAAGCACACACATCGGCTTACCATTTCTTCAATAGAACGACAAAATCAACTAACTTTTTTGTGATTCACGATGAATGGACACACTATATCTGTTATCAGGGATACATACTGAATTGCTTTGGAATTTGAAATTTGTATAAACAGCACATGCTACGACAATCTTGTATCATTAAGTATTTAGTAGACTATTCCAATTTCCAGCAGACTACTATTTTTTTCATATGTTTTATCGGTGAGTATTTAGTAGATTCCTACCCTTCCATTTTTAAATATAAGATGTTGTAGGTGTTTCACATCTTGTCTACTCACTAAACTATATCTAGATATATTTGTCTACATGTTAATATGAATAAATGCTAGAACATCTTATATTTAAGAACGGATTGAGTATATGGTACAAGTGGATTTTATATTATTCATCTACTTGTAAATGTACCCGCTAGGATAAATTATGTAGTTATGACGAGGGTCAATTGATATTTGCTAGTTGAATGTTCGTTTGTTGCTATGGACTGATCAAATTCGCACATCTAATCATAAAACATGTGAAAATTACATGAAACAAGAGACAATTGTTTTCAACTAATAAAATGTAACTCGATAAAAATAATAAGAATATATAACACGGATACATACAAAGCAACAATCTAAAAAATATCTCTTATTGACTAGCATTCTACTTATGTATCTTGGAGACACCTTAAGTAATAGCCAGCTATCTTAGGGGGACGTATCAGGTGACAATGGATAGATACTGTGAATCTGAAAATTTTCGCTCTGCAGGACTATTGGATCAATAAGGTCATTTTGCACCCGGTTCAGATCCAAGTGAAATTCTCCCCAATCATTTCGCAAAAAAAAAAACGCCTGCAGCCAGAAGTTGTGATTTACAATAAGGTCCCTCACAAATATACCGATTGACTTAGTATAAGGTATGTTCCAAATTCGTATTACGTATGTTCAAAATATGACATAATTTTTTTATATGTACGAAATCTTGATAAAATATATGCGGTCTCACACATACGTTAATGAAATTTGCATGAAACCTATATTATACTTGAAAACTTGTGATATCGATGTGTCTCCTGGCTCCTAGTCCTAGGCCAGCCCGACCCAGCCCAGCCCAGCCCAGCCAAGGCTATACTGAAAGACTGGGCATTGATAGCCCATCAGCGGTAATGGTGGAGGAATCAAAAGTGATCAGGAACGACAGAAGAAGGGATTGGGAAGAGTATGGCGAATTTGGGGGAGTCGAACACTGTATTCATCTGATCTCGATTCCGATTCGGGATAGATCCGCCCGCCGTCCGTCTATATACACCACCTGCCAGATCGATTCAGCACCTGATTCATCAGATCCCTAGCCTGCCCGCCCCGCAGGTCAGAGCGGATTTAGATCCCCAATTTTTAAGTAAGAAGAAAGGTAGGTATGATACGATCGTATTTTCATCATGCATATAAGGGGTCGCCGCCGTTAACTCCTTCTGCTACTGTCATGTCCTGCAGGCTAGGATCGCTCACCAAAGCAATCCATCCATCAGTTCAAAGGCTAATCAAGCTGGGCTTTGATTAGTTACCCCCGAGCCTTGAGGTGAGGCGTCATGTCTGGCGTACTGTACAAGAGGATTCCTCCTCCTCCGGAACCCGAAGATGATCCGGATCTGCTTTCTCCTACCTCACCATCAGGGTAAGCGCCAACCTCATACTCCTACTCTATATATTAGTTAGCTCCGTCCGATAGTAAAAGATAGTATATCCATGTTGCTCCCGCCTAATCATCCACTAAATTTACTTAGGTTTGAGACCATTGATGATGGTCACATTCCCGATGAGCGCGATCTGAACGCTAAAACATGTGATGACGATGATCAGAACATCCATCCCAACTTTGATTCAATGTATAATGATGATGATGATTACGCCGTTCATCCCGACTTTGATTATAATTGTAATGATGATGATGAGGAGAACACTTTCTCCCAAGAAGATCTTGCACGACAGACTAACCAATATGTAACAGCTGCGCTTGGCCATTACAACAACCAAGAAGGGAACCAGGTATACCATCATATCTTGGTGTCTATTTTTTTTCTTCTCTCTGCTGCTTAGTTTTAAACATAAATAGAACTTTGGCCAATAGTTCTTTGTAGTAGTTGAGTTAATCATGACCAATACAATTTGTCCAGGTGCATTAATTAATAATGTGTCCTAGTCCAACAGGATAGCATTTAGCAATGGACTTTATCCATGATCGTTAAATATAAAATCCATGTAACACGATATGCTTTGCTGTGATCTTATCATGGTAGATATTATTACTTACATATTTTCACTCACTGTACCATGCTTCTCTTGTACGTATTTATAATTTTACCTTAGAATACAACACCATATGTATATGTTATTTACTTAATCTTGTTTTACAATTTCACTTCAAAATATGGCTAGATCAAGTATGAGCTCATCAAAGCCATCACTAGCGCCGCAATCATCGATAGAAGGGGCTTTTATGGGCATGTAAACTTCATAGCCAAAAGCACTTTGGAGAACTCAAAGGAGGAGTTCTTTTTTGCCGAGCTATATCATAATCGTGATCGTGGTATATATATGCCTACATGCATAGTTTCTTTAGAAGGAAAAGAAACATCTGGTAAGTTCTAATCAGAGTTTATATCACTTTCATTTATTTTGTACCCCAACTTTTTAATGTTATTTTTACAGGCGGGGCTTGGGACATTAAACTTAAGGATAGCTATTATGGCAAGGAAATTCGTGTCGACACCAACTATTGCTATGCTTGTCATGAAGAACTGAAGCACCCAAAGGATGGAACATTATACGAGACGGGTCATCAAATTGATGATTACTATGGCTATTCCGCTAGTTACTAAGCATTTTATATGGATTATGAAGATCATTGTGTGTGTTGTTACATTGAGTGATTGCTACATTTTTTTATTACTACTTGTGTCGTCACCATTTACTTTGGCGTTACGCTGAATTGATATATCCTAATTATTGGCTGCAACTTATCCTTAGCTAGTTTACTAAAACATATAAATAGCACAAATGTTGATGTTATACTAAATCAAAATATTTAGGTTGTGTTTGGATTGTTGGAATTGAGCATTGAAATTGGAAATCTAGGATTGATATGTTGATTTCGATGTTTAGGCTGGTCAAGGAATGGGGGTCTCGAAACGCGAGCGAATTCCATGTAAGGCCCGTGCGCGTGTCCCAGCCCCTCTGGCGATTCCGACCTCCAGTTGCCCCCCCCCCCCCCCCCCTCCCCCTCCCCCAGCGCCCCTCAGGAGGCCTTTTTGGCGCCGGTGGAAGCAAATAGCGTCGTTTTTTCACCCGTCGCCCCCCAGAAGTCCAGTTAGCGCCGTTTCGGTGGAAATAGCGTCGGCGCCCCCAGGCAAAACCCAACCCACTGGGTTCGGCCAGGGGGCGCCGGCGGAAGGAAAACCACGTGTAGGCCAACGCTGTCGTCGAGACACCCCCTTCCCCCACACCTCTGGCTCGCCTTTCCCTCCCTTCTCGTGTCGTCGTCGAAACGCCGCTGCCCCCACCCCTACTTGCACTGCCACGCCGCTTCCTCCACAACAATTCTATCCGCCGCCTAGCCCCACCACGCCACGCACCGTTGGCGCCGCCCACCCCTCCGCCGCGAAATCGCCTCTGGGAGATCTTCAGGGCGAAAGGGCGACCACCATGCGCGCAAGGTGTTCGGCGAAAAGCCGACACAACAATGGACTCCGACGAGGAGATACTCGCCGAGCTCTTCGACGAGGAAGATCAGGCCGCCATCGACGACGAAGAACAGCTGTTGATCTTGGCCTCCCTCGCCGGCTTGCTCGCCGAGAATCGGGGTGGGCCACGGCGTGTTGGATCAACAATGGGTCGCCGCAAGAGCAAGCCGAGGCAGCGGTACGAGGGGTACTTCATCCTCTACTCTTGAAAGAGCATTTTCCCTCATGTGTGGTTTTGGTAATTGAATGACAATCTCTATGGACTAATGTTTGCATTGAGATATCATTATAGATCATGTCCATGGAATTGTGGAGTTCATGTGTTGGACTCTTGAAGCTTATGTGTTGAGTGGAGCATATTGCAAGTATGTCTTGAAGGATTCAAGTAGTGAAGAAATGTTGGAACATACAAGTTTGATCAAGATGTTGATCAACACACAAAGCTACAAGATGTACCAAGAGCGATCATGTATCTCTTGGGATGGTAAACACTTGTACGCATAGCTTTGTGAACTAACCCATGATATATGTGTGTGGTATCTTTATATGAGGTTAGGTATCTTCCCATGGGCTTGCATCAAATGAAGATTTCATAGAGCTCATGGAGGATGACGCCATGTGGTGATCGTCATCAAGGTGAGATGTGCAAGACCAAGACCAAGACCAAGAGAAGCTTCTTGAAGAGATCCTATGCTTGGTGCTTGCAATGGATACATGAAGATGAAGCTAAGCGAAACTCTCACATTGTGAGCATAGGGGAGTATTTGGAGAAGTCTTCATCAAGCAAGTGATTGGACGCGCAATCAAGAAAGATGATCCACTTGAAGAGATCAAGATAGTCATCATCCAACTCAAGTGGAATGCTCAAGGCAAAGGTATGATCTTGATAGGGCTATAGGATAGATAGGCGTACTATCAAGAGGGGCTCTCAAGTTAGTAACTTGATCGCATTCTTGTGGAGAGCTCAAACCTTTGCATTCTTGGCATATCATGTTTCTTGGTTCTTATTTGGCTTTTATGTTGGTGAGGAATTAGAGCTTGGTTCATCTCCATGTCAAGCTCTAGTTCATCGAAATCGGTTTTACTTTGGACAACTTGTTGCGTTTTCGGTGGCGGAAATATTGTCAGTTCTTGAAGGAGATATGCCCTAGAGGAAAATAAATAAGTAGTATTTATTGCATTATCTCATAAGTTTATAATAGGTTTGTGTATTATGCTATAACTGTATTAATCGGAATTATTAATACACGTGTGATACATAGACAACCAGGTCCCTAGCAAGCCTCTATATGAGCTAGTCCATTGGGCAACAGTTGATCGAGATTCCCGATCAAGGACAATGACGTCGGTTGACAATGGGGTCATCTTGTTAGTTGAATAAGGTGATGGACATACGCAAAGTATTGCAATAAGATCGTATTACGATGTTTGTCATTTGCAATAGATAAGAATATGATAGCTTATTCCTTAGACCGTGAGACCGTACTTATTAATGCTTCATAGGGGTGCTTTGAGAGCATCAAACGTTGTGTCTTATATAGCATGACAATAACGGTGTCCATCTTGGGTATTCCGAAAGAGCATCAAGACGTAAGGATCAAGAGCGGGATTTGTTCATTCTTGTAATGGAAAGATACTCTGGGCCCACTCGGTGATATTGCATCTATATAGCTGCGCAGCTTATGACTAGGTCATGGAGATGTAATATCACAGACGAGTTAATAACCTTAGTCGGTAACGAGATACAACAAAGACATCGGTATGTCTACGATCATATCTCGGACAAGGTAGTATCGCAGAGACAAAGGGAATGAATGTCATATTTATGGTTCAACGACGATATTCGTGGAATGCACAGGGGTCGTCATATACTTCCAGGTATCCCTGACGGTCATTGGTGAGCGGAGTGTCTCGACCATGTCTGGAGTGTTCTCAAACCGTAGCGTAACAAACTTAAGGTCTTAGCAATGCTAGGAGATAGGTTCTGGAATATTATAGGATTTTGTTGGAGAGAGAGAAATGATCCGGAAAGAGTTCCGGTGGTCCGGAAGGAGTTCCGGAGAGGTCTGTAATGGTTCCAGGAATGTCCGAAAGTTGTTCGGGTGCTCCGAAAGAGTTTTCGGAGTCACGGGATATTGAGTTATATATAAATATATTAATTATGAATTAATGGGATTTTTATATTAATTTAATATTAATTAAATAAAGGAAAAAGGGGGCTCCCACCTACATGGGCCCTAAGAGGGCCCAAGAGGGGGGAGCCGCACCCCACAAGGGGGTGGGCCCCATGGGGGGTTCGGCCGGCCCATGGTGGGGGCGCACCAACCCCCCTCATCCTTTAGTCCCACATGGGGGAGCCAAGGGGTTTGCACACCCCCTTCCCCCTTTATATGGCAAGGCATATTAATTGGATTAATTCATAGGAAAATACAATTAATTCCCGATTTCTCTCTCGATCTTGTGGTTCCCAAGTTGGAGCCGCGCCGAGCTGAGAAAGGGGGGGGGGTCTTTCTCCACCCAAGCTATACCGCAGAGCGCCGTTGCTCTGCGGGATTCCAGATAAGATCTACTCCTGCGATTTCAGCTGGATCTGAATGACCGGGAGTTGTCGCTAAGCTCCGTATGTTTGTGAGTGCTCGGAGGCAACTCTTTTGAGGAGCTTGGGCGACGTCGTCTCGCCCCCTGCAGCCGCCGCGCCTCCCTCCCCTCTGCTGCCGGCGCACCATCCCTGGTGCTGGCGCTCTGCCTTCTTCCGCCCGACGCCCGTCGACGCAGATCATCATCGACACCCCGGCGTCATCGACTTCGACATCGCGGCAAGATCTTCGCGACCTCGAGATCGGCTACGTACGACTTCATCGTCAACGCTTGTGCGGGAGCGTAATCCCCGCTATCGGTCTACATGGAGGTAATGTAACCCGTTCCGCCACCGTTATCGCATGTACTAGATAGATAGATCCTGGCTAGTTAGGGTTTCGTTCGCTAGAAAAAATATTGTTTTCTGCACCGTAACCCCTTCAGTGGTATCAGAGCCGATCTATGCGTAGTACTGCTGGTACGGTTAGAACTCATGTTGAATGAGGGCGTCTTTCTTATATTTGCTACCCTCGTGCACTTGCGATGCCTTCGGTATTGAGTTGATGAAGCGGCCCGGACCGAATTTACGCGTACGCTTACGCGAGACTGGTTCCACTACTGACATACGGCTTGCACCGTATCTGTGGCTGGCGGGTGTCTGTTTCTCTCTCTCTAGTCGGCAAAGCATTTTCAATGGAGGGCCCTTAAGGGATGCTTAAACATGCAATTATACGATCGACGTTGTGGTACAAAGTTCGTAGGTAGGGAAGCGATTCTCTTACGAATAAGCCTATATGCCACGTAAAATTTGCAAAACTAAATAAAGCTAGCGGCGTCTAACTTTGTTTTGCAGAGGCGTTATTTCATGTGACATGGTTACGGTAAGTTTTGATATTACTCGTATTGTTGGAGGCAATGGAGGGCTCTGTAGACTCGGAGCCATGCCGGGACGCCGGGGGGGCCAGGCACATGGCGCCATGAAGGTCCAGGCGCATCGACCATGTCACATCGCACTTCATTGCATCATTATTGTGTGCTGTTGTGTGTGCATCCTATTGATTGCTTATATACTAGATATACAACGGTAACATCATAAATAGGATGATCCCTAACAAATACCAAAATTGTGTTCTCCCTCGTTGCGCACCACCAAGAAAGTTCTACGTTATGAGGCAGGCCGTGATGATCGGGTGTCACACATCTCGTCGTTCGCATACAGTGGGTGTAAGCCATGTTGCACGCGCATGGTCTTCGAGGTTTGATTGGCGAGCCTAGCATACTCAGAGGTATGGCCTCGGAACACGGGAAGATCGAAAGATCGAGCACGAGTCACAGAGTTGTTGTGATTGACATGTTATGTCCACCTTTGAAGTTGTGCTGCCGGCCGTGATGATCGGGGGTAGTGTGGTGGATGAGGGTCGTGTAATCGCCATTATTATTTTTAGGGATAATAATCTTGGTGTGGTGTGTTTTTGATAATGAGATTATAAAACTAAAACTCACCTATATATTATAAACTTATCTTATCTCTTTTGCGATCACATCTGGAGACTACGGAACTACACTTCGGTTGCTTCCTCAAGAGCTCGGATTCTACCTTAGAAGCCGACGGGTCCAACTTCATCAGCTGGTACATTGGTTTTAGAAACATTCTCCAAACACAACAAACATCCTATATGTGCTAGAACATTAGTTAGGAGTTAGACCAGATGATTCTGATAGCAAGGAGAAAGATGATGAGTTCCGTAAGCATCATGATATTTTCGTGGAAGTGAAGGTCGTCATGAGCGTATGCCTAGCACCAGAGTTGAAAGTTGTATACAACACCTGGAGCCATATGTTGTGATTGATGCGATCAAAGGTCACTTCAAAGATGAATTGAGTCTTGAGAAGTTCAGACAGCTTAGAAAGTTCCGGACCATTCACATGGGGAGCATACCTGTCTGGAGACTCAGTTGAATAAGTTGTGTGACATCTACTTCAGGCTTACAAATATCTACGATTTCTAGATAGCGAACTCCAGTGCAATAGAGATTGTGTTTTACCTCCTAGCTGTGAATAGCATGTGCGTGAATATGCTATAGAGACACGGTGAGCTCCTTCACGTTCGTGAACAAGTTCAAATCTCTAAAAGTTGATTCATCGAAGAAGAGTTCTTCGACGTTGTGGGTATATTTGATATACGAAGATATAAATGTATTCTTCTCATACTTGATGAAAAGTGTTTGATAATTGTTCTATTTGTGAAACAGTTCCTGATTATCACAAGTATGTGGCGAAGGGTGACGTGACAGTGCACAAGTGATGGCAAGTTAATGGCCAGTAGTGCTCACGCCCTCGAGATATCACATTAGTTATCATCAATAGTTTTTTATAAGACATTTTGTAATAGTGAGAATGTGATCTAGTTTGGTGTCTTGAATGTTACAAGACATAATTATTCATATAGAACACATCAGTTGTTTTATGTTATGAAACAAAGCAGTTGTTTCATGTTATGAGTAATTTGCATCACATCTCAATTACATTATGCGTATGATATACATTTATAATAGCGGGAATGATAAAATTATGTGTCCAAAGAACAAACACCATCGAATTTAGTCATAAAGGCAATGAAAGAAGTAATGGATATTTTTGGTCCATTTAAGTATTTCGAGTGCCAAAATTGATTAAGTTTGAAATGCAGTATTGAAGTTGCAATACTAGAGGAAATTGATTGAGAGTCATTTTTAATGATTAATCAATGGTGTTATTGCATGATCCGAATTCTTCCATGATTTTGGTAAATAGGAGTATTTGCCCGATAAATTATGGAGTCTGAAATTAATTTGATAATAGATCAAATGGGGTTTTTCAGAAGAAAGATTAGTGAATATTGTATTCACAAGATTCGATCAAAGGACAATATTTTTGGATTATGGTTTCAACACAAGAGACTTGTGGAAATTCGTTTCACAATATTATAATGTCATATATGGTGATATGTGGGGAATTATAATCATGCTCTATTTTAAATAAAGTGTGGTCCGTCAGAATCAGTCTTAGAATCTCCTAATATGTTCGAAACATTATAGTCAATGTCCACTTTAGAAAATAGATGTTTTTCTCAACAAGAATTCGTGAGATCGACAGTAGTGTCGACATGTATATGATTATGCGATAATTCGGAATATACATGAGTGGTTCTTTGTAGATTGCTCGCATTGGATGAGAGTGTATTCCAAAACCAAATAGAAACAAAACTTAGTTTGTTGTCTATGTAATTCCGAGGAAAATATGATTTTTCGAATTACGGTTTATGGATTGGAATTAGAAGCTTGAAATAAAGTGTCAGACATATGTTGGAAGGTGTTCCAAAGAGTATATGTCTGCTAATGAAAATTTGGTGATTAAGAGTGAGGGAGACTAGAAAATTGTTTTCTGCTTGCAATCCTCTTTATAAAGATCATAATATTTTCATGAAAGAAACTTCTAAATAAAGTGTTGTTATATTTAATATTGCTGTCAGGTCACAACATTGTATTAAGTATTTCAGATCTTGTTGACAGATCAAGGTGCACTTTATGAATACAAAGAAAGTTGAGAAAATATCGGAATACGAACAAAGGCTTTTTGAGCATGGAAATCCAAGTTACATTTGAAAGGATTAAGAGAGTAATTGTTGCTGCAATTCTTATTAGAGGAATAAGATTGTTTAATCGTCATATAAAGTGTTATATGAGAAATGTGACTATAAGAAAGACGTGGTAGCATGTCCTGTCAAGAAATGTGTCTTGGACAAGATCAAATTTGTTGACTACATTTATGTAGACATGCTTGAAGTCTGAGGGATTTGTATTAATGTAATACTGTAGTTTGTATTAAATTCGAATTGATAGTAGATCAATGATTTTGGTTTGACCAAAATGTCGATTTAAGTGGGAGTCATAGTTAGTTCACTCAGGTGAAATATGTGAAGAACATATTTTTGAGTGGGAGCTCAGGAACTCAAATATGTGGATGACACGTTTTTTGAGTGGGTGCGTGTGTTCTCAAATATGTGGAGACATAATTTGAGTGGGAGACGAATTCATCTTGTGTAAATGACACATTGTGAAATTGTACCAGTAGAATAGATAAGAAGGATGAAGTTGTGAAACTATTTGAAAGTCAGTGTCTATTTTGAAATAGAACGAGAATTTTAAATAGTTAGTCGAGTTGTTTTGGATTATATCTGAGGAGTCAGAACAGAATCAAAAGGATGGTCCTTTGGAATCCAATTGATCATTAGGAGTAATGATGCATGAAAGTAATGGTTGTATGACATGTGGGTCTATTATGTAATATTAGACATCATACAGAAACCATATTATCTGCTCGATGAAATATAACCGATGTTCTTGGAATAAGAGCAGTTATGAAAGTAAATTTGGAATTTACTGGAAGTAGAAGTGCGTTAGTTAAGGGATTGACATTTGAATGTCAAGTTTTCTACATTGGTGTGAAAGTATGTGGATATCGCGAGTTTGTAATTGTTACAAGGGGCTCTGCATGGCTGAGTGTGTTTTTCAGGGCAGTTATCTGGTTAGTATAATCAGAGTAAGCGTTGGGAAACATAAGTCTCACTTAGTTACGGTATTTGCATATATGTTGTTGGACAACATGGTGATATCAAGCTAGTTGATATCAGTGAATCGCAAAAGTTTGCACAAATCGTGTGTTGTGCAGATTGTCAGAGTAACACTCTTCCACAAGCAAGCATCATCGAATGATTCTTATTTCATAAGGGATTTTGATAAAGTAAAATGTAGCTGGTTTATTTGTACTCTAGTGCAAGTGGGAGACTGAAGGAGATATGCCCTAGAGGCAAATAAATAAGTAGTATTTATTGCATTATCTCATAAGTTTATAATAGGTTTGTGTATTATGCTATAACTGTATTAATCGGAATTATTAATACACGTGTGATACATAGACAACCAGGTCCCTACCAAGCCTCTATATGAGCTAGTCCATTGGGCAACAGTTGATCGAGATTCCCGATCAAGGACAATGACGTCGGTTGACAATGGGGTCATCTTGTTAGTTGAATAAGGTGATGGACATACGCAAAGTATTGCAATAAGATCGTATTACGATGTTTGTCATTTGCAATAGATAAGAATATGATAGCTTATTCCTTAGACCGTGAGACCGTACTTATTAATGCTTCGTAGGGGTGCTTTGAGAGCATCAAACGTTGTGTCTTATATAGCATGACAATAACGGTGTCCATCTTGGGTATTCCGAAAGAGCATCAAGACGTAAGGATCAAGAGCGGGATTTGTTCATTCTTGTAATGGAAAGATACTCTGGGCCCACTCGGTGATATTGCATCTATATAGCTGCGCAGCTTATGACTAGGTCATGGAGATGTAATATCGCAGACGAGTTAATAACCTTAGTCGGTAACGAGATACAACAAAGACATCGGTATGTCTACGATCATATCTCGGACAAGGTAGTATCGCAGAGACAAAGGGAATGAATGTCATATTTATGGTTCAACGACGATATTCGTGGAATGCACAGGGGTCGTCATATACTTCCAGGTATCCCTGACGGTCATTGGTGAGCGGAGTGTCTCGACCATGTCTGGAGTGTTCTCGAACCGTAGCGTAACAAACTTAAGGTCTTATCAATGCTAGGAGATAGGTTCTGGAATATTATAGGATTTTGTTGGAGAGAGAGAAATGGTCCGGAAAGAGTTCCGGTGGTCCGGAAGGAGTTCCGGAGAGGTCTGGAATGGTTCCAGGAATGTCCGAAAGTTGTTCGGGTGCTTCGAAAGAGTTTTCGGAGTCACGGGATATTGAATTATATATAAATATATTAATTATGAATTAATGGGATTTTTATATTAATTTAATATTAATTAAATAAAGGAAAAAGGGGGCTCCCACCTACATGGGCCCTAAGAGGGCCCAAGAGGGGGGAGCCGCACCCCACAAGGGGGTGGGCCCCATGGGGGGTTCAGCCGGCCCATGGTGGGGGCGCACCAACCCCCCTCATCCTTTAGTCCCACATGGGGGAGCCAAGGGGTTTGCACACCCCCTTCCCCTTTATATAGCAAGGCATATTAATTGGATTAATTCATAGGAAAATACAATTAATTCCCGATTTCTCTCTCGATCTCGTGGTTCCCAAGTTGGAGCCGCGCCGAGCTGAGAAAGGGGGGGTCTTTCTCCACCCAAGCTATACCGCAGAGCGCCGTTGCTCTGCGGGATTCCAGATAAGATCTACTCATGCGATTTCAGCTGGATTTTAATGACCGGGAGTTGTCGCTAAGCTCCGTATGTTTGTGAGTGCTCGGAGGCAACTCTTTTGAGGAGCTTGGGCGACGTCGTCTCGCCCCCTGCAGCCGCCGCGCCTCCCTCCCCTCTGCTGCCGGTGCACCAGCCCTGGTGCTGGCGCTTTGCCTTCTTCCGTCCGACGCCCGTCGACGCAGATCATCATCGACACCCCGGCGTCATCGACTTCGACATCGCGGCAAGATCTTCGCGACCTCGAGGTCGGCTACGTACGACTTCATCGGCAACGCTTGTGCGGGAGCGTAATCCCCGCTATCGGTCTACATGGAGGTAATGTAACCCGTTCCGCCACCGTTATCGCATGTACTAGATAGATAGATCCTGACTAGTTAGCGTTCCGTTCGCTAGAAAAATTATTGTTTTCTGCACCGTAACCCCTTCAGTTCTACCATGGGGAAAGTCCCACACCTTGCCATGTGTGGTGATTTTACTCTATTTTTGTTGGGTGCTCTTCGTCGCTGTCTTTCCAACAAAATTGGTCTCACCTCTTTTGGACTTCATTTGCAAAAGTTATAGCAGTTTTCGTTTCGGTGTTTTGCTGATTCGGATTATTGGGTCGGATATTCCGCTCTACCGGAATTTCCGGTTCCCCAGCTCATCCAAGAAACGACTAAGGAAAGGAGAAAAAGGGTTCTGACTCCATCCGGAAATTGTGCTCGGAAATTTCCGTCTACCGAAATTTCCGAGTGCACCCAGAAAGCCCTCCAGTTTTGGCTAAGGAAAGAAGGGTTTTTGGTTCTGACTCGAACCGGAAATTGTGCTCGAAAATTTCCATATACCGGAATTTCTGAGTGCACCCAGAAAAGCCTTCCAGAAACGGCTAAGGAAAAGTTTGGTTTTGGTTCTGACTCCAGTCGGAATTTCAGCTCGGAAATTTCATGGACTCGGAATTTCCGAGTGTCACTTATACCGGAATTTCTTCTTCCCCAACCAACCCAAGGCAGCACGACTTTGCCATCTCTCCTACTCCATTGTTGACCTTGGAAAGCTCACTCCCCTCTCAATCCCTCCATAGAATCTTGCAAATTCTTTAGGGAAAGTTGAGAGGAGATCTAGATCTACAATCCTACCAATCCATCTCTCCTCTAAGTGAGGGGAACTTAGTAGATCTAGTTCTTGGAGTTCCTTTGTGGTTCTTCTTCTTTGTTCTTCCTCTCTTCTCCCCCCATAAGCATTAGTTGCTTTTGGTAGGATTTGGGAGTGAAGGATTTGACTCCTTTGTGGTTTCCTTTGTTCTTCCTTTCTCATTCCCCCATAAACATTTGTTGTTGTGTTGGAATTTGAGAGTGAAGGACTTGAGCACTTCGTGTGCTCTTGCCATTACATTTGCATCGGTTGGAGCCCACCACGAGGATTCGTGGTGGTGTTTCTTGTGAGCTTGTTACTCTTGGGTCATTGGACCCTAGAGGCCTTTTCTGGCCAGCCTTTTGTGGCCAAGACCTTTTGTGGTCAAGACCTTTTGTGGTCACTTGAGAGCCCGCAATTAAGTTGTGGGTGTGTGCCTCAAGACTTGGGAGCCCCCAATTAAGTTGTGGGTGTGCCTCAAGAGTTGTACGGGATTCGATCTCCGCCCCAAAGGAGATCAATAGTGGAAGGTGAACTCGCAACTTTTTGTGGTTGAGTTCATCAGGAGAAGAAGGTGAGCCTTTGTGGCGTTGCGGCTAACCTATTGTGGTTGCGCACACCTATCCAAACGAGACGTACACCTTTGGGTGGAACTCGGGAATACATCCTCGTCTCTGCGTGCCTCGGTTATTTCTATACCCGAGCTCTTTACTTATGCACTTTACATTGTGATAGCCTTCGTGCTTGAAGTCATCTATCTTGCTATCACCTTGTTACTGGTGTTGCTTAGCTTAAGTTGTTGGTGCACATAGGTGAGCCTTGTATTTATATCTAGGCTGTTGACGAGGTGCTAGCTCGACAAGTCCCAGGGTCGTGCACCCCGGGTTGATTGATGGGGAGAGAGGAGAGTGTAAGGTGATCACGACGGCTGACAAGCGAGGTTTACCCAGGTTCAGGCTTCCGGAGGATAACACCCTACTCCTGCTTGTCTGGTTATTGATGCGAGTAGCGATTACAATGGCGAGATTGCGATCTCGCTAGGGTTTGTGGTTCTCAGCGTGTCCTCTAGGACGGGCAACCCTCCTGGCTTTATAGGCAGCCAGGTCTCGGGTGGTCGGTACAGATACGGTAGGTTACAAGTCTTAACCGAGTTGGACTAGGATATGATATACCCCGAGTGGGCCTTCTGCGGGCCTTTCCATCCTTGGCGCGGCCCAGGTAGCCTCCTCGTGGGCTACCCGCAAGGTAGCCCCACGTCAGTAGCCCCCGAGTGCTTGATCGAATCTCAGAGTCGGACAAAGGACTCCTTCTTCCTGGACGCGCCATTGGATTGCTTGATCTTGAGCTTAAACTCGAATTTCTTCAGTCGAACCAGCCGCTCCCGATGGGAGTAATCTGTGCGGTCGAATTACTTTGACTTCTTCTTGTGAAGCTTGCTTCTATTCAGCCTGCTTTGGCTTACTTGTTGGATGGATTCGGCTGCTTAAGCTTACTGTGTTGCCACTCGAAAGGTTACTTCGGGTGCTCGGATCCCTGGCTGATCTTACCTTGTTGATTTCAGTTGTGAAGCTTTCCACTCGAATGAATCTTTCGAGTTTCTTCGGTTAATTTCGGAGCCGTTGGCTTGGTGACGTCATTGATGACGGTTTTGCTGCACGCCTCTGCGCCCGATGGGACGTGACGTGGTGGGCCCCGCTGTCAGAGCTGACCACGTCCACAGTTGTCACGTCTCCAGAGTGGGCGCGAAATTTGCGTGGCACGATGACGACGCCTCGGTTCTCGTGCGTAGTGGAGGAAGTTGGCGGCGATGATTGGTTTCTCCGTGCGACACGTGGACGGCTGGATGCTCTCGCTCGGAGCCCTTGCTTGATGGACGGTTGAGATGTCGATCCTCGAGGAATAAGTACTGCGCCTTGGCCTTTGGTATGTCATCTTCTCCAATCGATTCTTGTCTTCCTTCTCCTCTTGCGCTCTGCCATTTCCGCCGCCGTCCCGAGCTCAAAGCAATCTGTCCACGCTCCCTGCGACCTAGGCGATGGGCAAGCCGAAGGGCGCTGCTGGCTCCTCCGCCGCCGCCGCCGACGACGCCGGGGTGATGAAGAAGCCCGAGGGCGATTGGCAGAGGTCGTCGATGAAGAGGCCCGATGTGGAGCTGCTCCGCGCGCAAGGCCTGCTGCCACCTGCGGACGAAGTCCAGGTACGAGTCCCTGGCAAAGAAGTGTTTCCCACTCCCCGCGATGGGGAGCGCGTTTGCTTCGCGGACTTCATTCCGCGTGGCTTCGGGTTCCCCATGCACGATTTCGTGCGTGGACTCATGTATGCCTATGGGGTTCAGATCCATGATCTGACCCCCAATGGCGTCTTGAGCATCGCGGGCTTTATCGTGCTATGCGAGTGCTTCTTGGGCGTCGCGCCCCACTGGGCACTGTGGAAGTCGCTCTTCCTCGTTCGCAAGAACGTGGGGAAGGGTGGCCTGACCTTCCCTGTGGGCGGCTTCGGAATCCAGGTGCGCGGTGATATCGCGTACTTTCAGATGAAGAAGTCCGACTCCGTCCAAGGGTGGCGCCGGAGATGGTTCTACGTCTAGTCGAACGACGACGGACTGGACGCATTCGACGGCAAGCGCGGACTGCGGAAGACCGGCGCCTGGGCGCACCCGCTGTCTGCCGTGGAGAAGGAGGCTGTGCGGCCCCTGCTGTCCCTGCTGCACGAGCTTACTCAGACCCTTGGGCGTGATGCGGGTGGCGTCTTTCTGATGGCCACCTTCTTCCGTCTTCGGGTGCAGCCACTCAGCGCCCGGCCTCACCCGATGTGGGCCACCGAAGGCGTTAGCGCCAAGCCGCTGGATGACGAGGAGGTGGAGGCCAACGTCAGGTCCATCACCAACCTCCGAGCCGCGGACGCATGCAACGTCAAGTGCCCGATTTCTCCTTACGGGGCCGCGAAACCCATTCCTGGGGTGAGTCTGATCTTGCTCTCTTTCTGTACTTGTTTGACTTGAGTCTACTTTGCATTTTGATTCGACTTGCGTCTACTTTGCTTTAGGGTCGGGCTCTGTTCATCAGCTATCCTCCTCTCCCTGAGAACGGACCCGACGATGAATCGAAGTTCGTCGAGGAGGAGGACGAGGACGAAGAAATCCCTTCCGCACATTCTCCCCGCGATGAGGTGGAGGAGGAAGACGAAGTGGAGGAACCCGCGAAGAAGAAGCGGAAGCTTCCGAGTCACGGCGAGTCTGCCACCGCGTCGTCGCCTGCCAGGGGTGTGGGTGTTGCTGAGGAGGAGACCGTGGCGATGTCCCCGGGTGCGCAATCTTCGGGTGGCTGGGAGGAACCTCTCAACGTTCCTCCAGTCAGCTCTGCAGCGCCACGGTCATTCGCGCGGATGCCCTCGCCTTCTCTATCGAGCTTCGACGACGCCAGCACCCCCAGGTTAGTTTCTTTGCAACATGTTCTTCGAGTAGTACTTTGCAGGTTCGCCGTTTAGTTGACTTGTGTTCTTGATTTTGCTGCAGCCACCGCTCTGACAACGTCAGCTCCCCCCTTCGGGACACGGAGCTTACTTCTGGCCCTTCGACTGGGCGGGAGACGCCTGTGGTGGTGGAGAAGGTGCATGTTGAGGCCGCCGGCCTGGCCTCGTCTAGCCGGGCTCCTCCTTCGGCTGCCGAGGACCTTGAGCTCCTGGACCACGTAAGTCTTCTCGTGTTTTCCTTGTATTTCTGATTTCTCATCGGGTGCGCGATCAGCGCTCCCGATGGGAGTAGCCCCCGAAGGTGTGGGTGACTAGTATAGTCGCCCGCAACTTTATTGACACCTTGCTCTTTTTTATTTTCAGCCATACTATCGCCAGCAGCTCGTCGCAGCCGCGGCTTATGTTCGCCTGGAGAAGGAGAGGGACCAATTGCGTTCCTCGCTGGACCAGGCTACTGGCCGGGTGGATGAGCTTGAGAAGGCTCTTCGTGAGTCTCGAGAGCGGGAGCTGGCGCGGGTCGCCCAGGAGAAAACTCAAATCGGTCGTCTCCTTTCACTCGCCGTTGTTCTTGGGGGTGAGTGTCGGCTTGACGTTTACTGAGTCTTCGTTCCTTTTCTTGCCCTGACTTTGAATTTCGGCGCAGAGACTTGCGGTGGAGCTCCTCCAGAAGACGCGTCGAGTGACACGGTCGACTTGGCGACCGCGGTTGGCTTCTTCGACCGGGTTTGCGCCTACGCCTCGGATGCCCTGAAGAAGTCGACCGGAGCTCTGGCCGTGGTGCATCAGAGCATTTTCCCGGGCAACCAGCCGCCAGCGACCGTGGACGCTCTGGCTGCACCGTTTGGGGACGCGACCACCATCGCCGACTTCACGCGGTCGCAGACGGTACGCGGCTCCGAGCTCACCTTCCAGCTCCTATTAGGCCACCAAGTTCCAGGTGACTTCGAGAAGGTCGTCAGCGGTTTTCCTCGCAAACCCGATGGCCGGACCGCGTCGCTGAGTGGCGTGAAGGAGCGCGCCTCGCAGCTGGCTGCGCAGCTTGTGGCACTCTTCGAGAGGGCCCTTGCTAAGGCGACTGAGGCGGCTGCTCGGAAGGGCCGTTCCCGGTCGCAGTCCGCGGCCTTAGAGTAGGCATAGTTGTAGGGATGCGGCAGTCGCTGTGACCTGTATTTTGAACTTCATGTTTGTAATGAATATTGCCCTGTCGGGTCTTTTGCTCTTCAGTATTGATTTTGCTGACTTTTCTGTCTTCTGAGTTGAACTGTGTTTGGCAGTCGCATTTCTGTATTGACTATGCGTATTCCTGACAGAGTGCCGTGCGCGATGATGCTCCACCTTCTCCCTTGGCCAAGCCGAGTGGCGCGGCTTCCTCTTCGGGTGCTCGCCGTCGTCGGGCGGCGCCGGCTCCTCCGCGCAGTGCAAATGATCAGCGGGTAATCACCTATTTGAGGAACAAGGTGGTGGAGCTTGAGGCGACCCTGAAGAATACGGAGCGGCTGTTGCAGCGCTCCCAGTCGCATCCCACGGCGGAGTTCTCACGTCGTGAAGATTTTTTACTTGGAGAGATGGACCTGATCAGTCGGCAGTTGCAGGGTATGTATCATGTTGGCGGCTGCCGTCACCGTTGTTTGTCCTTCTCGTTCTGACTTGCAGTTCGTGTGCGCAGATGTTAATCCCGATTGGGAGGCCGAGCGGGCTCGCGTTGAAGAGCGAGTCACTCGAGAGGCGTCCGGCGACTCCTATGAAGCTCGCCAGTTCTGGGTGAACAAGTCGAGGGGGCGCGTCCTTGCCACCATGCTTGATCGTACGTGGCGCGCTGCCTTTCTTCTGGAGAGCTTCCGGAAGACACTTTGGCACGTCAACCGCGTGTACTTCCCGCATAACGCGCAGCCGAACGGGTTGCCTGCCTTGCTGGAGAGGTTCCGCGATGGCGAAGGGCTGAAGGAAGTTGTCGACGCTCAGCTTGTGGCTGGTGCAAACGCGGCGCTGGCGTACGTTCGGATGCACCGGCCACATCTTCCGCTTGAGCGGGTGCTTGAAGGCCTGCCAGGTGACGACGACTTCGACGAGACCTTGCCGGCTGCGCGCCGGATTATCCGGCAAGTTCAGGACTTGAGCGAGCGGCTTGTAGGTCCTCTCGATGCGCCAAAGGCTGAACCTGCAGTTTAGAGTAGTTGTCGTCTGATGCACAGGGTTAGCCATAGAGGGCAAGTATGCTTGTGTAAATATAAAGTAACAGATTACAGTACTTTTTTGAGTAATGAGAATTGATCTGTTTATTCGAAAGTGAGGGTGCCTGATTCGATTTGCGACCTGTATGGCGCATCTGCCAAGTGTGCTAAGCAGCGGCCAAGGTTTTTCAAGTGTTACCTGTATGCCGCGGTCTCTAATTTTATTAGGTGGCGACTTAGGATTTGTAACTTGACCTGTACGGCGCAGCCCCCGAGTCGTTCAAGTGGTGGCCTAGGATTTTGAATAATTCCTGTCTGGCGCAGTCCCCGAGTAGGTCGAGTGACGGCCTAGGATTACAAGTGTTACCTGTTTGGCGCAGCCCCCGAGTATGTCGGGTGGTGACCTAGGATTTGGAACTTGACCTGTGCAGCGCAGCCCCTGAGTAGGTTCGAGTGGCGGCCGAGGATTTTTCTGAGTCCTGTTTGGCGTAGCCCCCGAGTAAGTCGAGTGGTAGCCTAGGGTTGCAAGTGTGACTTGTGTGGCGCAGCCCCCGTGTGTGGTGGGCGGCGCCCTAGGGTTTTGGACTTGACCTGTATGGCGCAGCCCCCGAGTCTGTCGAGTGGTGGCCTAGGATTTTTCTGAAGCCTGTTTGGCGTAGCCCCCGAGTAAGTCGAGTGGTAGCCTAGGGTTACAAGTGTGACCTGTGTGGCGCAGCCCCCGTGGGTTGCGGGTGGCGCCTTAGGATTTTGGACTTGACCTGTATGGCGCAGCCCCCGAGTCGGTCGAGTGGCGGCCTAGGATTTTTGATTCTGCGCTTGTGTGGCGCAGCCCCCGAGTAAGTTGGGTGGCAGCCTAAGCTTTTATTTCAACCTGTATGGCGCAGCCCCCGAGTGGTTCGGGTGGCGACCTAGGATTTTTGGCGTGCTTGTATGGCGCAGCCCCCGAGTGTTTCGGGTAGCGGCCTAAGCTATTATTTCAACCTGTGTGGCCAGCCCCCGAGTGGTTCGAATGGCGGCCTAGGATTTTTGAGCTTCTTGAGTGACGGGAAAAAGGAGACAGATTTTCTTCAAATCACTTTATTGATTCTTGCGAACAGGCCGCCTCATTAAAAACCTTCCAGTCCCCTCAGGTACCCTGGTAAGGAAAAGAGTGCGTCTGAAACCTGCCGCGCTGACTTTCTTGTACAATGCTTGCTTTGAACTAGGCGTAGAACCGGCGGAGTTGTGCTACGTTCCACGGGTTGCTGCAGTCCGCTCCTGTCTTCGAGTCCTTTAGGCGGTATGCTCCATTGCCTATTGCTTCTGTTACGATGTACGGGCCCTCCCATGGGGAAGCGAGCTTGTGCACCTTCTTTTGCTTGAGTCGCAGAACCAGGTCGCCTGCCACGAACGCTCTTGGTCGCAGCCTCCGAGTATGATAATTACGCAGGTCCTGCTGATACACTGCTAATCGTGCCAGGGCAATGTCGCGTGCTTCGTCCAGGGCGTCTCTGCTGTCTTCGAGTGCTTCCTCTGCTTCTGACTCGTCGTAGGCGACTACTCTTGGTGCGTCAAACTTGATGTCGCAGGGGAGGACCGCTTCTGCACCATACACCATGAAGAATGGCGTGTACTGGGTAGATCTATTCGGCGTTGTTCGCAGACTCCAGAGGACTGATGGCAGTTCTTCCACCCATGCGCCCGCTGCGCGTTTTAGGGGTACGCGCAGTCGCTTCTTGATGCCGTTGCAGACTAAGCCATTGGCCTTCTCTACTTGTCCGTTGGACTGCGGGTGCGAGACCGACGCGTAGTTGAGCTTGATCCCCTGCTCTGAGCAGAAGTCTTTGAATTCCTCGGCTGTGAAGTTCGAGCCGTTGTCGGTGATGATCCCGTTAGGTACTCCAAACCTGAAGATGATTGATCTGATGAAGTTGACCGCTGTGGACGCAGTCGAACTTGTGATGGGCACGGCTTCGATCCACTTTGTGAATTTATCGACTGCGACCAGGAGGTGGGTATGACCTCCGGGTGAGGATTTCTTCAGCGGGCCCACCATGTCCAGGCCCCATTGGGCAAAGGGCCAGGCTAGTGGTATTGTTTTGAGCTCCGATGCTGGGGCGTGCGGCTTGTTGGCAAATTCCTGGCACCCTGTGCATTTCTTCACCAGCTCCTCGGCGTCCTGCATGGCTGTGAGCCAATAGAACCCGGCTCGTAGCGCTTTGGCCACCAGTGCCCGGCTGCTTGCGTGATGTCCGCATGTACCCGCGTGAATGTCGAGTAGGATGGCTTGGCCGTCGACTGGATCTATGCACCTTTGCAGGATTCCTGATATGCTTCTTTTGTAGAGTTCCCCGTTGATGACGGTGAAACTTTTGGAGCGTCTGATGATACGCTTTGCTTCGACTGGGTCAGCTGGCAGCTTCTGGTGCAGTATGTATGCCAGGTATGGTCCTGTCCATGTGGCTTCGACTAACATGACTCCCATGGGGACCTTGTCTTGGCTTGGCGGGTGGGCATCGCCTTTTGTGGTTGCAGTGCTTGCTGTACCCTGAGTCTTGATGGATCTTTGTGTGATGCATTCGAGGAAAACGCCGGGTGGGACTGGCACCCTGTCCGAGCCCATGTTAGCTAGGGCGTCGGCTTCCTCGTTGCTTTCACGGCCGATGTGGCGTAGCTCGCAGCCGTCGAAGTTTCCTTCCATCTGATTGTAGAGGTCTCTGTAGGCGATCATGTTGTCAGCGATGGCGTCGCAGGACTTCATGGTTTGCTGTACCACCAGGTAGGAGTCGCCGTAGATCATGAGGTGCGTGGCGCCGCAGTTCTTGGCCATCCGCATGCCGTGGATCAGGGCCTCGTACTCGGCTTCGTTGTTGGACGGCGTCGGAAAGTCCATCTGTAGGACATATTTGAGCTTGTTGCCTTTGGGGGAAATGAGCACGACTCCTGCCCCGGCTGACTTGAATTTCTTGGAGCCATCAAAGTACATTGTCCATGCGTTGGACAAGTCGGGGACGTTCGGTAGCTGGGCTTCTATCCACTCAGTGGTGAATTCTGGGAGGACTTGGGCCTTGATGGACTTCGGGTGAGCATACTTCAGTCCCCATGGTCCTAGTTCGACAACCCATTTGGCGACTCGTCCTGTCGCGCGCTGATTTGTGAGGATGTCTGCTAGTCCGGAGGAGCTTACCACCGTGATTGGGTGCTCGGAGAAGTAGTGGACGACCTTTCTGGAGGTCATGAAGACTCCGTATGCCAGCTTCTGGTAATGCGGGTAATTCTGCTTGGACAAGGTGAGCACTTCGCTAAGGTAGTAGACGGGCCTCTGCACCGGGTGGTTGTGCCCTTCCTCTTCGCGTTCGATTACGAGCACCGTGCTCACCACCCTGTTTGTTGCTGAGACGTACAGGTAGAGCGGCTCGTTTTCCAGTGGTGCCACGAGGACCGGAGAGGTTGTCAGTGTCTTCTTGAGATGGTCGAATGCGTCCTGCGCCTCTTGCGTCCACTCGAACTTGTCTGACTTCTTCATCAGTTGGTAGAAGGGTAAGGCCTTCTCTCCCAACTTACTAATGAACCGGCTAAGAGCTGCGACTCGGCCGGCTAATCGTTGCACCTCCCTGAGCTTCGTTGGTGCTGGCATTGTGAGTATGTTCTGCACCTTCTCGGGATTTGCTTCGATTCCTCTGGCGGATACAAGGTACCCTAGTAGCTCTCCGGCTGGCACGCCGAACACGCACTTCTCTGGATTGAGTTTGATCTGGTACACGTCCAGTGCGGCGAAGACCTTGCGTAGATCGTCGACTAGGGTATCCTCCTTCCGGGTAGTGACGACGATATCGTCGACGTAGACTTGGACGATCTGCCCGATTAGCCCCTTGAGGCATGCTTGCATTGTCCGCTGGTAAGTGGCACCTGCGTTCTTTAACCCGAACGGCATCGTCTGGTAGCAGAAAACGCCGTCGGGTGTGATGAAAGTTGTCTTCTCTTCGTCCTCGACCTTCAGCCTGATCTGCTGGTAACCTGAATAGGCGTCCAGAAAAGATAGGCGTTCGCAACCTGCAGTCGAGTCGATGATCTGGTCTATCCGCGGGAGCGGGAAGTGGTCTTTGGGGCAGCATTTGTTGACTGCGGTGAAGTCCACGCACATGCGTAGTTTCTTCGTCTTCTTTTTCTCAACTAGAACTGGGTTAGCGACCCAGTCCGAGTCCTTGATCTCTCGGATGAACTTGGCGTGCAATAATCTGTCGACTTCCATGGTGATAGCGTCTCGTTTGGGTCCTGAGAAGCGTCGCATGGATTGCTTGACTGGCCTCGCGTCCTTGTGGACTTTTAGAGAGTGCTCGGCGAGTTCCCTGGGTATCCCTGGCATGTCAGAGGGTTGCCATGCAAAGATTTTCCAGTTCTCACGTAGGAACCCGACGAGCGCACTTTCCTATGCGGGGGTCAAACTCGATGAGACTTTGACCGTCTTTCCACTGTCAATCGGATGGACTTGGTGGGTGACGGTGTCGTCATTCGTGTTGAACGCTGCGTCTTTGGCAGGCTTCTTGCGAGCCGGGAAGACGGTCTTGTCGTTGTCGGCTGATATGGCTTTGAACCGCTCTTCGACGCTGAAGGACTCGGAGATCTTGGCAAACTCGCGGTTGCAGCTGTTGGAGAGCCCAAAGTCGCCGCGGACGGTGATTACTCCTTTTGGCCCGGGTAGCTTTATCATCAGGTAGGCGTAGTGGGGTACCGCCATGAACCTGGCAAAGCTTGGGCGTCCTAGGATGGCATGGTATTGTGACTTCCAGTCGACGACCTCAAAGTCTATCGACTCCTTCCTGGAGTGTTCGGGTGTACCGAGGATGACGTCGAGTGTGATTGTTCCCATGGGCGTGATTGCTTGCCCTGGTACTATGCCGTGGAAGGTGGTCTCCGATTCCGGCAATTTCTCTGTCGACCTGTTCATTCGCCTGAGGGTATCGGCGAATATGATGTTGATGCCGCTGCCCCCGTCCAGGAACACCTTCTTCAGGCTGTAGTCGCCGATCAAAGCCTCGATCACGAGTGCGGCGTGCCCTGGTCGGACTACCTCCGCTGGGTGATCTGCCCTGGAAAATGTGATTGGTGTCTCCGACCCGCGCAGGTAGTCTGGAACCGCGCGCGGGCTGTTGATGGCTTGGAGTACTTGGCGTGTGATGATTTTCTGCCTCCTGTTCGACGGGGGTCCCTTCTGGATCATGTTCAACTGTCCCCGTGCGGCTGGGTACGCGTCGGCTGCTGCCGACGGACCTTGTTGCTGCTGCTGCGGCTGGGGGAACGCTCCTGCCGCCTGCACTTGATTGTTGTTTGCGGGTGCTGCCTGGATGGCTAGCTGCGGTGCCGCTTGTATGGCCTGTACTGGGGCGATGATTTGCTGCATGGCGTGGTAGATTTTTCTTGCTTTGCGACAATCCTTTAACAAGTGGTTTGAACCCCACTTTCCTGTTACGGGGTTGCGGAACGAGTGATGCTTACAGGGTTGCATCAGTTCCTCTGCTGGGGTCAACGGGCGCTTCCACTCGCGCTTCTGACTTCCATCATTGTGGTCGATGCTGCTGCTGCCACGGTTGTACTGATTCGAGCTTGGCTGCCGACTCTGCTCGTACTGTCGGCTGCTGTCACGTTTGTCTTCGCGGGGGGTTTCGTACCCTGCCGCTACTAACTCGATTGAATCGTGGGTGTAACGTGCCTTCTTCTTTTGACGTGCCTCGCGCCAGTTGCTTGTCTCACCTTCCTTTTTGGGTGAAGTTTCGCGGACATAGTCCTCTCCTTCGGCCCATTGGTTGGTTGTCTTCATCAGTTCTATTGTGGTCTTCGGCTGGAGCCTACCGAATTCCTCTCGGAGGTCGCGGCGAGCGACGCCATGCATGAAAGCGTCCATCACTCGATCCTCTGATACGGGTTCCATGGTATTGCGGAGGAGTGTCCACCTCTGGATGTAAGAGCGGAGCGACTCGTCCTTCCCTTGCTTGCAGGCCTGTAACTCAATGTAGGTCGTTGGCCTGGCGAATGTTCCTGAGAAACTCTTAATGAAGTTATCTTGGAATTCCTCCCATGTCCGGAAAGAGTCCTTGGGTTGGCTTGTGAGCCACCCGCGTGCCGAGTCTGTCAGCATGAGCTGGATGTACTGCATGGCTGTAGTCGATGTTCCGCCTTGACAGGTGCAAGCGATGAGGTAGTCCTCGAGCCATAGTTTTGGATCTTGCTTCCCGTCGTATTTTGGTGTGCCCGCCGTCAACTTGAAGCCTTTAGGCATGCGGGTGTCGCGGATGTTGAAGGAAAAACATGCTGCGCCACACGGCTCGAAGTCGCGGTCAGCGTGGTCGTTTGCGTGTGCCAGGCTAGCCGAACGTTCCTTGCGGTTGCGGTCCACCGTCTTCTGCGTCAGGACGTCACGGAGGTCCTTGATTGCTTGTCGCTGCGCCGCTGGGGCGCCCGACGTCGTTGGCTCAGTCGCTCTGTTGCTTGGCCCCTTGGCCGCCAGAGCCTCCTCGATTGCCCTTATGGAGGCAATTTGTTGTTTATGGAGAAGGGAGCGCGCGTCTCCCTCCGGAGGCTGCGTGAGCCGTAGGTATGTCTCGACTGATATCAGGACGGCATTCGCCGTCTTCGGGACGGGTATCCCATTCTCGTCTTCGGTGACGAAGGACGAGTCGAGGTTGCGGGTGAGCCTTGTTCGATCGGCTTCTGCCATGTGGGGGACACGGGCTCTGGTTCGCCGTGCTCCCTGATTTACCTCTGTGGAGGATGTGAAGGAGAGAGCAGCTCGCCTGGCACTCGACGCATCCGCGTCCCTTTTGCGCCTGAGAAGTTCGGCCTTTTCGGCGCGAATTCGTTCGCCTTCCTTGCGTAGCAAGTACTGGACCGCCAGGTGATCGTCTCGAGGTGCGTTGGGTGGCGGGAACGTGCCCTCGTCCACATGCTTCATGGATTGGATCGCCATATCACGCGTGATGACAAGTTTCGTCTGGTCCGGCATGTCCACCTCCAGTGGGTATGCGGGTTCGTCTTCGTCGTCATGCGGCGCTGTGCCGGCCATGAAGACTTGCTTGGGGTAGGCATGGATTGGAGAGTTGGTGCTGCCGCTGCTACTTCTGTCACCCGCTTCTTGCTCGGGGTCGAAAATTGCCGCAACGTGGCGCGCGGCGCACCCGCTGTCGCGTCTCTTCGCGATTGTCCAAGCGCTCACACTTGCCGGGGCGAGTGCGATTGGCTTGGGGTAGACCTGGTATTTCCATGAAGACGGGGGCGCGCGTGACATGGTTGTCGGACGCGGGCCCCTGGTTGGCCGCGCGGGTGCGACGGTGGGGGTGGATCTTGACTTGATCGACCGCACAACCGAGGTTGGCGTAGCGGACTCGATTCGCGCGGTCGTTGCCGAGATTGTCGTTGTAGATGTCCTCTTCGCGGGTGCAACTGGCGCGACCTCTGCGGGTGCGACAGATGCGATCTTCGCGGGTTCGGCAGATGCGATCTCTGCGGGTGCTGCGGTCGCGATCTCCGCAGGTGCGGCAGATGCGATCCCCGCGGGTCCAGCGGTTGCGACCTCCGCGGGTGCGGCAGATGCGATCTCAACGGGTCCAGCGGGCGCGATGGTCGGCGATTTTGGGGGCGCCGTCGCGCGTAGCGCAGCAGTCGTAGACCTGAGTATACCACGACTATCTATGCAGCAGAATATGGAGCCGAAGGTAATGTGTATACCTTTGTCCAGATCGGCGTACACCGATTGATGAGTTGGCGAGTGGACGACGTACTCGAAGGAGCCGAATCGGATCGACTCCCTGACGGCGGATGCGCCGATCTTCATTGCCGATGGAGCCGGTGCGACCATCATCCTAACACTTGTTGAGCCTTCCCAACAATTTTGTGGTCACTTGTGGCCAAGACCTTTTGTGGTCAAGACCTTTTGTGGTCACTTGAGAGCCCCTAATTAAGTTGTGGGTGTGTGCCTCAAGACTTGGGAGCCCCCAATTAAGTTGTGGGTGTGCCTCAAGAGTTGTACGGGATTCGATCTCCGCCCCAAAGGAGATCAATAGTGGAAGGTGAACTCGCAACTTTTTGTGGTTGAGTTCATCAGGAGAAGAAGGTGAGCCTTTGTGGCGTTGCGGCTAACCTATTGTGGTTGCGCACACCTATCCAAACGAGACGTACACCTTTGGGTGGAACTCGGGAATACATCCTCGTCTCTGCGTGCCTCGGTTATTTCTATACCCGAGCTCTTTACTTATGCACTTTACATTGTGATAGCCTTCGTGCTTGAAGTCATCTATCTTGCTATCACCTTGTTACTGGTGTTGCTTAGCTTAAGTTGTTGGTGCACATAGGTGAGCCTTGTATTTATATCTAGGCTGTATGCTTGTTAAAGTAAACCTCTAGTTTATTCCGCCTTTATCAAGCATACCGGAATTTCCGGGTCATTCTTCGACCGGATATTCCGGCTCCTCGGAAAAAGTTTTAAATCGCCTATTCACCCCCCCCCCCCCCTCTAGGCGACGTCTATCAGTTCAACTCTCACTACTTTGCCTATTATCCCACCCAGGACGTGAAGGTGTTCCGACGCCGTTTCAGGATGAAGCGCAAGCTCTTCCTCAAGATCATGCAAGAAATCCGAGAGTTCGACACCTACTTCAAATTGAAGAGGGACTGCACTTGCATGGTAGGGTTTACCTCTATTCAGAAGTGCACGATGGCCATGAGGTTGCTTGCATACGGTGCTCCTGCAGATGCACAGGATGACTATGTGCGCATGAGCGAGTCCACGGTCATTGAGTGCTTGAACAAGTTCTGCCGGCCAGTGGTTGTAGTCTTTGGCCCAAGGTACTTGCGATCACCCAATGCGCAAGACACTGCTCGACTCCTTGCAGAGAATGAAGCAAGAGACTTTCCTAGGATGCTTGGTAGTATTGACTGCATGCATTGGGCATGGAAGAACTGTCCATTTGACTGGCAGGGGATGTACAAGGGAAAGGAAGTAGAGTGTTCGGTGATTCTCGAGGTCGTGGTTTCATATGATATATGAATTTGACATTCATTTTTGGTATGCCTGAAACTCACAACGACATCAATATGTTGCAATGCTCGGATGTCTTTGTTGATCTTGTCGAAGGCCATGCTCCCCCAAAGAACTATGAGATCAATGGACACCAGTACACAAAGGGCTACTATCTTGCAGATGGCATCTACCCCAAGTGGGCAACATTTGTGAAGACCATCTCCAAGCATGTGCCAGGAAGCACGAAAGCTTTGTTTTCGAAGTGCCAGGAGGCTTGCAGGAAGGATGTCGAGCGAGCATTTGGTGCGTTGCAGTCTCAATTTGACGCTGTCGGGTACCCAGCTATGACTTGGTCGAAGTCCAACATGTGGGAGGTGATGCAGTGTTGTGTGATCTTGCACAACATGATCATTGAGAGTGAGCGGGATGACCCGGTGCCTGACAGTGAGGCAATGATACCATACTACCACCAGGGTCCTCTTACAGATGTTGATCACCAGGTGTCGGCATCATGGACAGACTCCTCGCCATGCGTCACGAGATTCGAGACGCTGCAACACATCAAGCTCTACAGAATAATCTGATGCAGCACTTGTGGGTGCTCAAGGGCAATGCAATGCCGATGTCTAGTACTATTTGTTTTATTTTTGTATACATTGTTGAACCATTTATTTATGTGTGAATTTGTATGGTTAAACGTGTGAATTTGTATGTCAAAATGGTTAAACTTGTGAATTTGTATGCCAAAATATAGCTGAAACGCGCTATCCAGGGGGCGGCCTGTATTCACGGTTGGTAATCGCGTCCCCCGGTACCGGATTCACGCCGTTTCACGCCCGCGACGGGCGCAACAATCTGGCGTTTTCAGCCTTGTGGGCGAAAAAACTGGACATGCCCTTAGCTCGGAAATTCACGGAATCATCGCCCTCATCCTCGTGTACCTGTTCGCTTGACTAACAGATGGACGCCCTCGCGCTCGAGGAAGGAACCGGCGGCGGCGGAGACGGCAGCACCGGCATGCTCCCCTCTCTGCCCCCTCCACCACCATCTTGTACGGCTCGCCGTCCCGTTCCCCGCCATCCGTTCAAGAAGTTGTACAATGTCCAGATCGAGGAGGCGACGGGGATGTGACTGGCTGACTGGCCGTGGTGGCATCCGTGACCAAGTTCATGTGGGTCTTCAAGCGCGTGCGGCCGGATCTTGCAGATGCTCACTGTAGGATGCAACTCCTTTGTTTGTTGACTCGCTCTTAATCGACGGCCACGCCTAGCCGCCACCGCCGGCCGTCTCCCCGCCAATCCTCCACGGCCGCTGGAGCCCTGTAGCCCCACGTCGCGTCGCCGGCCCATCCTCTCCTCTAGTCAGATACATCAAATCTTTCGATTCCAGGATTTGCAGATCCAAACGCTATTTGGAATTGGATGCCATCTTTAGATTCCAACAGGTAATATCATGCACATCCAAACAACTGATTTGAAATTGGAGGCGAATTCATTTCCAGCTCTGATTAGGTATTCCCACTCCAATTCAATTCCAACATCCAAACACAGCCGTAGGAAATTTTCATCCAAAAAAGATTTTACAGCTTGGAAATAGAATGTACTGATGTAGGACGTTCATCCCGATTTCCCACCATCTCATCTTCCGTAGAAAACAGAGCATGTAACAAAGATAAATTTTTATGACTTTAAACTGCGATAAAAGAAAAAGGGGAAGGTGACTTTAAACCAATATAGTCATCGAGAAGTGTACGAGCTCGATTATGCATCATATACAGAGGATGAAATGGCACATAGCTACCATAATTGGGGCTGAGTTGACGCGGGACTACCGGTTTAGAAATTTTTTACAACTAAATACCAAGTTTGAGGTATGGTAACCAGTTTCTGACAAGCGGATCCTACCTGTCAGGCGTGAATAAACAGATTTTAAAAAAGGAGCAAGCCCACTTTATCTAAATCCGGTTGACTTTTCTCTTATAAATGAAAATATCGGCCTGGACGCGCACCCGGCGCTCGGCGCTCGAGGGCCTCGTCGTGGCCACCTCCCTGTGAAATAGTACGTATGTGGAGTTCCCTTGAATTTCATGTGATTCAGTACCGCTCCACGGGGATGTTCCTGTCCTACTGATGGTCTTCGCTATGACGTTTGCGCCCAGCCCGGACTGGCGGGTCATGCTCGGCGTCCTCTTCCTTCCGTCACTCATCTACATCGTCGTCGCCGTCCTCTACCTACCGGAGTCGCCGCGCGCTTCTTTGAGCTCCCCTTCTCGGGACGTGCGCGGTACATTGTAGCCCGGTGCGGTACGGCACGAGCTTCAACCAGGCCAACGACGCCGTGGTCTGCTGGCGCGACTTCCTCAAGTTGGCCAGCCACGTGCGAGCAAGTAGCTCTGTATATGCAGCTGCGATTGCGATTTACAGCTTGACTGAATGTTGTAGCGGCGGCAGCAGGTTCAGGAGGAGCTGCACAAGGTTCATGGGGAGAGCGTGGAGTACCATAGGAGGTCGCGAGCGGCGGAGGCCGGTAAGGCCGACGCGCAGCAGGAGCTCATGGGAGCCACGGGCGCGCAAGGACGTGGACCGAGCTCGACGGTGTCAAGGGCCGCCATGCCGCCGCGCTCTCTGAACTGAGCTACGCGATGGCGGAGCGGGAAGCCGTCGCTGAGGAGGATGCTGGCGAGGTGGTGGGGGCCGGAGAGGCTGTGCGGGAGGCCGCCGCCGAGCTCGCCGCGCTGCAGGCGGAGCTCGAGTCCGCGCGAGCTGCTCACGATGTGGCGGAGGAGAAGAGGTTGATGCTCGCGTTGGCGTGGCAAACCGAGCTGGAGCAAGGCGAGCAGGAGGTGAGGAAGCTGCAGGACGAGCTGGTCACGGTCGGCGACCTCGAGTCATAAGTCGCCGCGGCTTACGAACACCTGACGAACCTGAGACCGGAGCTGTTCACCCGCGCGGTTGAAGGTGCCAGTGTAGAGGAGGAGGAACAGAAGACGCCGGCGGTGGGCGAAACGTCGGTGACGCAGGTGAAGGCGAGGAAGGAGCTCGAGGAGGTGAAGACAAGCGTGGATAAGGCCAATGACGACGGGCATGGCGCGGCGCCCGTGGCGTGGGCGGCGAACCAGCAGCAGCTGCTGGGAGGCGGCGTTGACCTGTTTTTTTTTTCTCTTCTCGCCTCTAGACGTGACTGGTGGGTTCGAGTTGTCATAAAACGTGTTAACAAGGCTAAACGGAAGAATCAGTGCTCAGTGTCACAACCATACCCTAAACTTGGTATTTAGTTGTCAAAAATCCCTAAACTGGTAGCCCCGCGTCAACTCAGCCCCAGTTATGCTAGTTATGTGCCATTTTCTCTATATATAGATGATGTGGTGTTGTTATGAGAGTCCTGGGAAGTGTGGTTATTTTAATCGTCTGCAACTCAGAATATGGGTGACTTGTTTAAATTAAGTTGTCAAGTGGGATCCCACCAATATCTCACTTCTAATTCATCTGTGAATTTTTAGTTCAAATTTTGGCCCAAAATTTTAAACTGAAAAATCTTCAAATAAACTAAAAGTGACATATTGGTGGGATCCCACTTGACACTTTACTTCTTTTAGGCTTATGCTCAGACTTACGCTCATGTATAAGCCTCCTTATGAATTTCGATGGGAACAATTCGGTGGGTAGAAACTTCTAAAAACTGAGGGAGGCTTGTTTAAGGCTTATGATGTTTTAGCTTATTTGCTCGGATGAGTTGTGAGATGTATATTATGCCCCTGAATTTGATGAAATTTAAACAAACGATGTTAACCTAGCGTATGCTGTTTTTAGTAAAAGATAAGATAGAAATAAAATAACCCCAACTCGGATGTGTGTTGAAGCAAACCCTTCCAAATCATATAATCTTTTTTTTATGTTTTCCATCTATTATGGTTTTACTTCTTACCATACTTTTTAAACAAACTTTTGCAACCATGGCGAGTTAAAATTTGCTCCGACTATACACAAATAAGAAAATACACGATGCACGCTCCGACATGACATCCCAACAAGTTTCGAGAACATGTACAAAACTAATGGCACGTTTCACTAAAATAAAACAGAAGAAAACATATGCAAAAGATTCCAACAAAAATCTATTTTGCAATGTGTAAACAGTTTGATTGTTGCATGCCAGCTAAAGCCAAATCATAGGATGCATGGATGATGTTTCACGTAGAGAACGTGCATACATGGATTAAGTGGCAACATTACATGATAAATAATTAAGAAACAGGTAATTAGCTACCCATGTGCATGCATGAATGCGGTTTCACGTAGAGAACGTCAAATCCAACCAATAACGTGGCGGTGTCGGCGTCGGGGGGACGGGCAACGCCATCACATACTAGCAAGCAACAGCGAAGTTATGCGGAGTGGCATTCCTGCCGTAAATAAAAGCAATATAGGGGGCAAATCTCGATACATGCTCGTTTCCTAGCTAAGAAGCTCAAGAGGCTCTCTAGAATCTGCCCGGTAACAGTTTCTCAGAATAGGAAGAAAATGGGCTTCACGGTGGAAATAAGCCTGTCACCAGCCAGAGACTTCTTTTCCTCTTCTGCTGTGGGGAGTGTAGAAGCTGACCCAAAAACTGAAAAGAAGTGTATCTATGTCTTAGACAAACAAGCAATTGAAACATTAAGTGCCTCGCATAGACAGTCTACAAGGTTAAATTTAAACGATAATATAAGGTTAAATTTATTATTTGCATTAGTAGTTCAAACAATAACTAGTACTCAAATACTAAAACAGGTAAAAGCTGAAATTGTCCGTAGTCCAACTAACAGATAGAACCAGGCCACTATGCAACCATATAGTCAAGCTTGTAAACTAAACTAATGAATCTGAGAGTAACCTGTTATGTCATATATGAGATGTGATTGGTAAGAAGACACAGTAAGTTCCTCCATACGACCCAATGAACATGTTGTCCACTAACGAGGAACCTAAATTTAAAACATGAAAGAGGTGAGTTCAGAAGAAACAAGAAATTGCATGCTATCAACAGATTCCAACCGAACAACATAAACTAAGCTAGAATTTAAATTTAAATGGTAATAATCATACTAATAAATTGGATTCATTCTATAAATGGCATGTTCCCTGAATCCGAGGAAAATGCACAATCAAGAGGGCATAGTGCAATCCAAAATTAACCATATAGCCAAAATAAGCATCAACATTCAGACCCAACTAGCATGTTCAGGCTATTAGTCATTGACTAGGTATGTTAAGAGAAAGTTTCTCATAAATCAGACAAAAAGGTTCTATGTGTGTGGGCAGGCTTAAAAAAACTATCTTGACACATAAACATTCATGGATAGTATTTTGGCTGGATAAAATCTAGCAATTCAAAAACATCAGTGCTGTCAAAAATCAATTCCGACATAGAGGTATAAGGCTCAAAATGAAATATTAGATATCTTAGTTAGAGTTAAAGTTACCTCAGCAACTCTGAGCGAATAAAGCTCCTTAATTGAAGTTACATCAACCTTCAAAAAACCACCTAACCCAAACCTACGACCATGGGAATCCTGGCACTCAAAAAAAGGGCCCTTTTCTAATCCAAATGAAATCACACTCAGAGCGTGTGTTGATGGCTTGCCACTGATACCATGAAGATTATTTGGATCGTACTTATAAATGGCGCCGGTCTTATAGCACTCATCGTAGTTCTTACTAATCCGGATCACCACACAAAGTGGGCCACCTCGCCGTAGCTCATATAGAGCAGCCCTGATATCGTTGAGATTGTGCACATCATAAGACTTCAAGCTGCGAACACAATAGCAGGAGCCATACTGGGGTCGATCCTGAAACAGAAAACTTACTTCAAACATGTAATGACTAGCAATTGAACTTATATGTAGCGCACTAACAGCCATACGGAATTGTTACCATGTAATCAGATTCAGTCAATACACCAATATCTTTTAATATCTGAAAAAGACGCTTTGCAGAGGTCATATTAGGGAATTGCTGTTTTGCCAGATCACTCAATTCCTTCAGATGATGGACCGAAAAGGATATATCTCTGTTATTCTGAATCCGAAAATTGGATGCCAAAGTTACTGCTATGGCATAGTACAAACACCAGTCTGCGATAATTAGAACAAAAGATCATTACAGACGATTATATGAATTCACCTTACTGTGATTATGAGTAAACTGGGAGCAGGTTTTGTTCAAGAAGCAACGATCCATTGCCTTGCTACTTGAAGCTATAAGATATTTAGCAAGTTCAAGCTATTTCATGTAGAGTTTTTTTCAGGTTTTGTTCAAGCTACACTAAGATTGGTTGAGCTATTAATTGAAGTTTTAAGATATTTATGCAAGTTCACATACATAAATGAGTACTGTACAAAACCATAGAAAGAATGATTATGCAAGAAGAGTTATTATATTCAGTTTGATATACTCCCTCCGTCCAAAAATAAGTGTCTCAAATTTGTCAAAAAGAAGATGTATCTAGACAAGATGTATCTAGACAAGAAACCATGTCTAGATACATCTTCTTTTTGACAAACTTGAGACATTTATTTTTGGACGGAGGGAGTACAAAAAATTCTTAAGAAAATATAAGTCATAAGGTGTTCCCCAGAGTGGGATAACCCCATTTTGCCTATGCAGCTGTTCACTTAAGAGTTATCATAAACATACAGAAGAAGTAGCCAGCTACAATTTAGACGATAAAATTGGGACCCTTGATGCTTCATCAGTCCTATAAATTATGCAGCTGTTCACTTAAGAGTTATCATAAACATACGGAAGAAGTAGCCAGCTACAATTTAGACGATAAATTGGGCCCCTTGATGCTTCATCACAATACCAAATAAGTAAATGGCACAACAGAAAAGAAATAAACTACACCTACTTAGTGGAAGGCCCCACTTAGTCGAAGGCCACAATTCACAAAACAAACTGTGTGGATTATTTGTCTAATCCAAATAATTATCATGATACTGACGAAATAGAAACACATAGAGCCATTTAAGTTACACAGGGGTTTAGAGCTAGATTTAGAATAAAACGGGCCTACTATTAAATTTACAGTAACTCTAAAGTTCAAACAATGTGGACCTCCTGTCCAATAAATTTAGTGTAAATAAGAAATGAGCAAACAATAACATAGTTAACCACTTAAATACGACAGATGGTCGCAATTAATGATAAATATAGCTCAAACATGGCTCATTTGTATTTATATTTTTTATATATGTAACAAATGAATAACTTTATCAATTATTTCACGTGTAGGAAACTAAAAGGAGGAGATGAAAGAACACAAGGTGCAGCTATTTGTTTTGCTTAACATTGTAAGAGAAAATACAAAACCAAAAGTAAGCATACCACTAAGTTGCTCTTGGATAGGTGATAACGCCTTAATACCATCATCTGACACATGATTCTTCCAAGAAAACCTCTCCCGAAGTTGTTCATATACTTCTGCCATTGTATCTATATGGATGCACTAAATTTAGTAGGAGAGATATACAAAATTAGATTTCCATACAACTCATAAATGTACAAACAACTCTCCCAAGTAAGTTCATAACAAAGGTGTGTTTTCCCTACAAAATCTCATGTCCTGCCTTTACATGAGAAAATGATCACACTATTTCGAAGAGCTATCATGTACAAGTACAAAAGGTTATCGGTACAACTTGCTCTAGCTCTTGCCAGCATCCAAAAAAGGATAGCATGTTTAATGATCTACGAAAAAAAAAGCAATACTAGTCGTCTTCTCGGATGGGAGGTAGTAGGAATTTTGTCACATGGAATTCTCATTATGGAAGTGAATGTTGGGCCTAATCTACAGTTGCAGATTTGCCCAAGCAAAAAGGAAGAAAGTGCTCACCGTGGATCTCGGGGCGCGATTGGTTCGTCGGTGAGCTTCTGGTGGTGGCGTGATACCTCGTGGCAGCGACCGCGACGGACAGCTCGTGGCGGCGGTGTAGAGGTAGAACTCCGGGCGGCGGCAAGCAGGGGCTCGATTCGCACGGCAGCGATGAGAAAACGGACGTCTAGGCTTCCATTCCGGCGTCCTAGCGCCCGATATTTTCGCCGGCGGAATCGGGGGGCGGCTGGGTGGGATCGGGACCTAGGGCTCGACCGCTGGGAGTGAGATGGGCTGGGAAGAAGCGCGGTGGCCCTTCCTCGACGTCCTGCGCTCCGAGGAGACAAGGAGAGCGGCGCTTGGTGGCTCAGCGGCGGCGGGGTGGAGGCGGCTGCGTCGGGGAGGAGCTGCTACGAGGGGGCGGGGGGTTACGAACTTAGGTTACGGGTAGTCGTCGGCTTCCAGGCACGAGCACGCCGGCGGGCGGGCTGCACGGTCGGCCCACCACACAGCACAGTAGAAAAAAATTAAAAATATATATAGAGAAAAATAACAAAATCAGGACAAATGTGCTATGATTTAAATAATTTTTATTAAACTAGCAAACCGGCTCATTAAAACCTTTCAGTCCCGTTAGGTATCCTGGAAGGAAAAACAATGCGTCTGAAACTTGCTGCTTTTCGATTTAATTATCCATATTACTACACGAATAGAAAAAGATAATTACAAAAGGATAAGAAAAAGTAATCTCTATCATCAATGGATATGAAGATACTCCATTGCGACAGTCAACTCGGGGTCCTCCGGCATGTGTTGGGTTCTTCCCATCGCCCGATCGCGGTCTTTGACCGTCATCAAACTCTTCACCATATTAGGGTGGATATCAGGGTGGAGACTAGCTCTTTTTGGCTCGAGAACTCTTCTGCTTAGACTCAATGTTTCCTCCGACGATGTTGTCGACACGGGAAAGTTAACACATCACGCGCTAGAATGGAAAGCATGAGACGGTCGTTGAGGTAAGCCGCTAACTCATTCCCGGTGCTGCTTGAAAGAGGAGCTGGCGAACATCTTGAAGATGGTCTTCTTCTTTCCGGGCCGTTCGGCTTGTGTAGGTTGTTGCGGACGAACTGTTCGTGCAAACTTATTTTCGTACTTGTCGTACAGATCAGTGAGTTTGCTCTTAATAGTAAATTGGTATTGACTATAATCATAGTCTAATGCAATCGTTAATTGAGCTAGAGCATCACCGAATTCCTCAATTTTAGCCCTCAGATCTAAAATGAATGCAAATGCACATAAATCAGGAATTTCTTTCCGGTATATAATAAGGGTTGCCTTCATTTCTTTTAACAACCTCTCTTAACTTAGGATCACTTTCATGTGCTTTTAGGTGAGCAAGGAAATAAATTTGATACACTTATAGAGAAGTTGTGGGATAATAAACCCCAGATAAAATGTCCGTTGCATCATAAAGTGCTTCTAGAAATTGCATGACCATGTGTGCAATATCCCAATCAGTATCACATAAAAAGATTGCCCCGTGTGAATTTGCATTAACAAAGGTGGTAAACATTTTTTTATCACGGATCAAATCTCTAATCATGATGTATATAGAGTTCATGTGACGAGGGTGTAACTCGACAAATCACAGGGTTGTCCACCCCGGGTTGATTGAGGGGGAGAGAGGAGAGCGTTGGTGATCACGACGGCTGACAAGCGGGGATTTTACCCAGGTTCAGGCTCCCGGAGGATAACACCCTACTCCTGCTTGTCTGTTATTGATGGCGAGTTGCGATTATAATGACGGCGAGATTGCGATCTCGCTAGGGTTTGTAGTGGTGGCTATTGGCGTGTCCTCTGGGACGAGCAACCCTACTGGCTTTATAGGTAGCCAGGTCTCGGGTGGTCGGTATCGATGGTAATTACAGATATGGCAGGTTATGAGACCTAACCGACTTGGACTAGGCTACACGGTACCCCGAGTGGGCCTTCTGTGGGCCTTCTCCAGCTTGGCGCGGCCCAGGTAGCCTCATCGTGGGATAGTCGAAAGGTAGCCCCACGTCAGTAGCCCCCGAGTGCTTGGTCGAATCGTAGAGTCGGGCAAAGGACTTCTTCCTCCTGGACGTGCCACTGGACTGCTTGTTCTTGAGTTCGCACTCGTTTTCTTCAGTCGAACAGGACACTCCCGATGGGAGTAATCTTCTGCAGTCGAATTACTTCTCCTTGGCCTTCGTGTGAAGCTTGCTTCTATTCGACCTGTGGGCTTACTTCCAGATGGATGGGCCACCAGAATGATTGTTTCGGGTTCTCGGATCAGCAGTCTGTCCTGCTTGGTTGTTTTAGCTGTGAAGCTTACTACTCGAATCGCTCAGTCGAGTTGTCGTGCTGTTTCACTTGTTCGGAGTCGTTGGCTTGATGACGTCACTGATGACGCTCCATTGCACGCTGAACGGATAGACGTCGCCTAGAGGGGGGGGGGGGTGAATAGGCGATTTAAAACTTTTTCGAGGAGCCGGAATATCCGGTCCAATAGTGACCCGGAAATTCCGAGGAGCCGGAATATCCGGTACACGAATGACCCGGAAATTCCGGTATGCTTGATAAAGGCGGAATAAAACTAGAGGTTTACTTTAACAAGCATACAACCTAGATATATAAAGTAGGCTCACCTATGTGCACCAACAACTTAAGCTAAGCAATACTAGTAACAAGATGATAGCAAGATATATGACTTCAAGCACGAAGGCTATCACAATGTAAAGTGCATAAGTAAAGAGCTCGGGTATAGAAATAACCGAGGCACGCGGAGACGAGGATGTATTCCCGAGTTCCACCCAAAGGGTGTACGTCTCGTTTGGAGAGGTGTGCGCAACCACAACAGGTTAGCCGCAACGTCACAAAGGCTCACCTTCTTCTCCTGATGAACTCAACCACAAAACGTTGTGAGTTCACCTTCCACTATTGATCTCCTTTGGGGCGGAGATCGAATCCCGTACAACTCTTGAGGCACACACCCACAACTTAATTGGGGGCTCCCAAGTCTTGAGGCACACACCCACAACTTAATTGGGGGCTCTCAAGTGACCACAAAAGGTCTTGGCCACAAAAGGCGTCTAGGGTCCAAAGACCCAAGAGTAACAAACTCACAAGTATCACCACCACGAATCCTCGTGGAGGGCTCAAACCGATGCAAATGCAATGGCAAGAGCACACGAAGTGCTCAAGTCCTTCACTCTCAAATTCCAACACAACAACAAATGTTTATGGGGGAATAAGAGAGGAAGAACAAAGGAAACCACAAAGGAGTCAAATCCTTCACTCCCAAATCCCACCAAAAGCAACTAATGCTTATGGGGGGAGAAGAGAGGAAGAACAAAGAAGAAGAACCACAAAGGAACTCCAAGAACTAGATCAACTAAGTTCCCCTCACTTAGAGGAGAGATGGATTGGTAGGATTGTAGATCTAGATCTCCTCTCAACTTTCCCTAAATAATATGGAAGATTCAATGGAGGGATTGAGAGGTAAGTGAGCTTTCCAAGGTCAACAACGGAGTAGGAGAGAGGGGAAAGTCGTGCTGCCTTGGATTAGCTGAGGAGGAAGAAGGGGAGAGGTATTTATACCCCTCCAGGAAATATAGCCGTTGGCTGTTTCGACACTCGGAAATTCCGGTATAAGTGAGACTCGGAAATTCCGGTCTAGAGAGACTCGGAAATTCCGGTCTAAGAGAGCTCGGAAATTCCGGCTGGAGTCAGAAGCAAAACCAAACTTTTCCTTAGCCATTTCTGGAGGACTTTTCTGGGGGCACTCGGAAATTCTGGTAGACGGAAATTTCCGAGCACAATTTCCGACTGGAGTCAGAACCCTTTTTCTCCTTTCCTTAGCCGTTTTCTTGGATGAGCTGGGGAACCGGAAATTCCGGTAGGGCGGAATATCCAACCCGAATAATCCGAATCAGCAGAACACCGAAATGAAAACTGCTATAACTTTTGCAAATGAACTCCAAATGAGGTGAGACCAATTTTGTTGGAAAGATAGCGACGGTGACTATCTATCCTATAGCCCTATCAAGATCATACATTTGCCTTGAGCATTCCACTTGAGTTGGATGAAGACTATCTTGATCTCTTCAAGTGGGTCATTTTTCTTTATTGCGCGTCCAATCACTTGCTTGAAGAAGATTTCTCCAAATACTCGCTCATGCTCACAATGGGAGAGTCTCGCTTAGCTTCCCATAAATAGAGTAAAATCTCCACACATGGCAAGGTGTGGGACTTTCCTCAAGGTAGAACCGGCAATAGTTCCGCCACCGAAAACGCAACAAGTTGTCCAAGTAAAACCGATTTCGTTGAACAAGAGCTTGACATGGAGATGAACCAAGCTCTAATTCCTCACAAACATAAAAGCCAAATAAGAACCAAGAAACATGATATGCCAAGTATGCAAAGGTTTGAGCTCTCCACAAGAATGCGATCAAGTAACTAACTTGAGAGCCCCTCTTGATAGTACGCCTATCTATCCTATAGCCCTATCAAGATCATACCTTTGCCTTGAGCATTCCACTTGAGTTGGATGATGACTATCTTGATCTCTTCAAGTGGATCATCTTTCTTGATTGCGCGTCCAATCACTTGCTTGATGAAGACTTCTCCAAATACTCCCCCATGCTCACAATGGGAGAGTCTCGCTTAGCTTCATCTTCATGTATCCATTGCAAGCACCAAGCATAGGATCTTTTCGAGAAAGCTTCTCTTGGTCTTGCACAACTCATCTTTTCTTCACTAAGATGATGTCTTGAATCTTCAAGACATACTTGCAATAAGCTTCACTCAACACATGAGCTTCAAGAGTTCAACACATGAACTCCACAATTCCATGGACATGATCTATAATGATATCTCAATGCAAACATTAGTCTCATTCAATTACCAAAACCACACATGAGGGAAAATGCTCTTTCACACGCCTCTGCGCCCGATGGGACGTGACGTAGCGGGGCCCACTGGCAGAGCTGACCGCGGTCGGCAGTTGTCACGTCTCCGAACTGGGCGCGAAATTTTCGCGGCACGATGATGATGCCTTGATTCCCGTGCGTAGTGGACGAAGTGGGTGGCGACGGTTGGTTTCTCCGTGTGACACGTGGTCGGCTGGATGTAGCTGCTCGGAACCGTTGCTCTGTGAACGGCTGAGATGAATTTATTCGAGGCATAAGTACTGCGCTGCAGCGCAAGGGCATCATCTTCTCCAATTGTCCGCGCCTCCTTTCCTCTGCTCTCTACCATTCTCGCCACCATCCGAGATCTGTGCTTTTTGTCCTCCCACCTGTTGCTGTCCTCCACAGCCATGGGCAAGCCGAAGACCGCTGCTGGCACCTCCGCCGCCGCCGCCGAAGCCGGGCTGATGAAGAAGCCCGACGGCGACTGGCAAAGGTCGTCGGTGAAGAAGGCGGAGCTTGAGCTCCTCCGCGCAGGGCCTCCTTCCACCCTCGGACCAGGCCCAGGTACGCGCTCCCGGCAAAGAGGTGTACCTCGCACCCCGTGAGGGGGAACGCGTATGCTTCGTGGATTTCCTTCCGCAGGGCTTCGGGTTCCCTCTCCACGATTTTGTTCGCGGTCTCCTGTACGCCTATGGGGTTCAAATCCACGATCTGACCCCCAATGGCGTTTTGAGCATCGTGAGCTTTATTGTGCTCTGCGAGTGCTTCCTGGGGATCGCACCCCACTGGGCGCTATGGAAGTCGCTCTTCCTCGTTCGTAAGAATGTCGGGAAGAGCGGGTTGACATACCCCGTGGGCGGCTTCGGAATCCAGGTGCGCGGTGATACCGCGTACTTTCAGATAAAGAAGTCTGACTCCGTCCAGGGGTGGCGGAAGAAGTGGTTCTACATCCAATGGAACCAGGATGTCCTGGCGCAATTCGACGGCGGGCGCAGGCTGCTGAAGACTCACGCCTGGTCGCACCCGCTCCCCGAGGAGGAGAAGGAGTCCGCAAGGCCGCTGCTGAGCCTGCTGCGCAACCTCACCAAGACCCAGGGGCGCGAGACGGGTGGCATCTTCCTGATGGCCACCTTCTTCCGGCTTCGCGTTCAACCACTTGCTGCTCGGCCTCACCCGATGTGGGCGGTCGATGGCGCCGGCAACCAGCCACTCGACGACGAGGAGGTGGAAACCAAGGTAAGGGGCATCACCAACCTCCGAGCCGCGGACCTCTGCAACGTCAAATGTCCAGTCGCTGCGTACGGAGCAGCGAACCTTATTCCCGAGGTAAGTTCTTGACTTGTTCTCTTCGTTGCTTCGTTTCTTGATTTCCTGCTTCTTGATTCGACTTGTGTCTACTTGTTTCAGGGTCGATCTCTGCTGGTCAGCCTGCCTCCTCTCCCTGAAAACGGACCCGCTGACGAGTCGAAGATTGTGGAGGAGGAGGATGACGACGACGACCTCCCGTCTGCTTTCTCTCCCAATGAAGAGGTGGAAGATGATGACGACGAGGAGGAACCCTCACGGAAGAGGCAGAAGCGTCGAAGTGGCGGTGACTCTGCGACTGCTTCGTCGCCCGCGAGGGGTGCGGATGCTGACCTAGAGGAAGCCGTCGCGACGTCTTCGGGTGTGCGGTCTCCGGGCGACTGGAACGAGCCACTGGCCGCTCCTCCTGTTAGCTCTGCGCCACCACGCGAGTTCGCTCGGATGCCGTCTCTCTCCCTGGGGAGCGACGACGAATTCGAGACCATCGGGTGAGTTTCTTTCCGTCTTGTTTTTCCAAGTTGCACTTTGTAGTTCCAGTCTTCGAGTTGATCATTGTATTGTTTTTGTTCCAGCCGTCGTTCTAGCGATAACGACTCCCCTCATCGTGAAGTGGAACACACATCTGCCCCTTCGACGGAGCTGGTGACTCGGGTGGCGATCGAGGAGCGCGCGCAGCCTGCTGGCCTCGCGTCGTCGAGTCGTGCTCCTCCTTCGGCTTCGGAAGATGTCGACCTCCTGGACCACGTAAGTCCTTTATGCTTGTACTTGTAGTCTTGCAATTTCATCGGGTGTGCGATCAGCGCTCCCGATGGGAGTAGCCCACAAAGGTGTGGGTGACTAGTATACTTGCCCGCAACTTTATTAATTTCTTGCTTTTGTTTCAGCCGTACTACCGCCAGCAGCTTGACGCAGCCGCGGCTTATGTTCGCCTGGAGAAGGAGAGGGACCAGCTGCGTGCTTCTCTGGACCAGGCTACTAGGCGGGTTGCTGAGTTGGAGCTGAAGCTCCAGGCTCAGGCTGAGTTTGAGAAAGCCCTGCACGAGTCCCAGGAGCACGACGCAGATCATCATCGACACCCCGGCGTCATCGACTTCGACATCGCGGCAAGATCTTCGCGACCTCGAGGTCGGCTACGTACGACTTCATCGTCAACGCTTGTGCGGGAGCGTAATCCCCGCTATCGGTCTACATGGAGGTAATGTAACCCGTTCCGCCACCGTTATCGCATGTACTAGATAGATAGATCCTGGCTAGTTAGGGTTTCGTTCGCTAGAAAAAATATTGTTTTCTGCACCGTAACCCCTTCAGTGGTATCAGAGCCGATCTATGCGTAGTACTGCTGGTACGGTTAGAACTCATGTTGAATGAGGGCGTCTTTCTTATATTTGCTACCCTCTAGCGTGCACTTGCGATGCCTTCGGTATTGAGTTGATGAAGCGGCCCGGACCGAATTTACGTGTACGCTTACGCGAGACTGGTTCCACTACTGACATACGGCTTGCACCGTATCTGTGGCTGGCGGGTGTCTGTTTCTCTCTCTCTAGTCGGCAAAGCATTTTCAATGGAGGGCCCGAAAGGGATGCTTAAACATGCAATTATACGATCGACGTTGTGGTACAAAGTTCGTAGGTAGGGAAGCGATTCTCTTACGAATAAGCCTATATGCCACGTAAAATTTGCAAAACTAAATAAAGCTAGAGGCGTCTAACTTTGTTTTGCAGAGGCGTTATTTCATGTGACATGGTTACGGTAAGTTTTGATATTACTCGTATTGTTGGAGGCAATGGAGGGCTCTGTAGACTCGGAGCCATGCCGGGACGCCGGGGGGGCAGGCACATGGCGCCATGAAGGTCCAGGCGCATCGACCATGTCACATCGCACTTCATTGCATCATTATTGTGTGCTGTTGTGTGTGCATCCTATTGATTGCTTATATACTAGATATACAACGGTAACATCATAAATAGGATGATCCCTAACAAATACCAAAATTGTGTTCTCCCTCGTTGCGCACCACCAAGAAAGTTCTACGTTATGAGGCAGGCCGTGATGATCGGGTGTCACACATCTCGTCGTTCGCATACAGTGGGTGTAAGCCATGTTGCACGCGCATGGTCTTCGAGGTTTGATTGGCGAGCCTAGCATACTCAGAGGTATGGCCTCGGAACACGGGAAGATCGAAAGATCGAGCACGAGTCACAGAGTTGTTGTGATCGACATGGTATGTCCACCTTTGAAGCTGTGCTGCCGGCCGTGATGATCGGGGGTAGTGTGGTGGATGAGGGTCGTGTAATCGCCAGTATTAATTTTAGGGATAATAATCTTGGTGTGGTGTGTTTTTGATAATGAGATTATAAAACTAAAACTCACCTATATATTATAAACTTATCTTATCTCTTTTGCGATCACATCTGGAGACTACGGAACTACACTTCGGTTGCTTCCTCAAGAGCTCGGATTCTACCTTAGAAGCCGACGGGTCCAACTTCATCAGCTGGTACATTGGTTTTAGAAACATTCTCCAAACACAACAAACATCCTATATGTGCTAGAACATTAGTTAGGAGTTAGACCAGATGATTCTGATAGCAAGGAGAAAGATGATGAGTTCCGTAAGCATCATGATATTTTCGTGGAAGTGAAGGTCGTCATGAGCGTATGCCTAGCACCAGAGTTGAAAGTTGTATACAACACCTGGAGCCATATGTTGTGATTGATGCGATCAAAGGTCACTTCAAAGATGAATTGAGTCTTGAGAAGTTCAGACAGATTAGAAAGTTCCGGACCATTCACATGGGGAGCATACCTGTCTGGAGACTCAGTTGAATAAGTTGTGTGACATCTACTTCAGCCTTACAAATATCTACGATTTCTAGATAGCGAACTCCAGTGCAATAGAGATTGTGTTTTACCTCCTAGCTGTGAATAGCATGTGCGTGAATATGCTATAGAGACACGGTGAGCTCCTTCACGTTCGTGAACAAGTTCAAATCTCTAAAAGTTGATTCATCGAAGAAGAGTTCTTCGACGCTGTGGGTATATTTGATATACGAAGATATAAATGTATTCTTCTCATACTTGATGAAAAGTGTTTGATAATTGTTCTATTTGTGAAACAGTTCCTGATTATCACAAGTATGTGGCGAAGGGTGACGTGACAGTGCACAAGTGATGACAAGTTAATGGCCAGTAGTGCTCACGCCCTCGAGATATCACATTAGTTATCATCAATAGTTTTTGATAAGACATTTTGTAATAGTGAGAATGTGATCTAGTTTGGTGTCTTGAATGTTACAAGACATAATTATTCATATAGAACACATCAGTTGTTTTATGTTATGAAACAAAGCAGTTGTTTCATGTTATGAGTAATTTGCATCACATCTCAATTACATTATGCGTATGATATACATTTATAATAGCGGGAATGATAAAATTATGTGTCCAAAGAACAAACACCATCGAATTTAGTCATAAAGGCAATGAAAGAAGTAATGGATATTTTTGGTCCATTTAAGTATTTCGAGTGCCAAAATTGATTAAGTTTGAAATGCAGTATTGAAGTTGCAATACTAGAGGAAATTGATTGAGAGTCATTTTTAATGATTAATCAATGGTGTTATTGCATGATCCGAATTCTTCCATGATTTTGGTAAATAGGAGTATTTGCCCGATAAATTATGGAGTCTGAAATTAATTTGATAATAGATCAAATGGGGTTTTTCAGAAGAAAGATTAGTGAATATTGTATTCACAAGATTCGATCAAAGGACAATATTTTTGGATTATGGTTTCAACACAAGAGACTTGTGGAAATTCGTTTCACAATATTATAATGTCATATATGGTGATATGTGGGGAATTATAATCATGCTCTATTTTAAATAAAGTGTGGTCCGTCAGAATCAGTTTTAGAATCTCCTAATATGTTCGAAACATTATAGTCAATGTCCACTTTAGAAAATAGATGTTTTTCTCAACAAGAATTCGTGAGATCGACAGTAGTGTCGACATGTATATGATTATGCGATAATTCGGAATATACATGAGTGGTTCTTTGTAGATTGCTCGCATTGGATGAGAGTGTATTCCAAAACCAAATAGAAACAAAACTTAGTTTGTTGTCTATGTAATTCCGAGGAAAATATGATTTTTCGAATTACGGTTTATGGATTGGAATTAGAAGCTTGAAATAAAGTGTCAGACATATGTTGGAAGGTGTTCCAAAGAGTATATGTCTGCTAATGAAAATTTGGTGATTAAGAGTGAGGGAGACTAGAAAATTGTTTTCTGCTTGCAATCCTCTTTATAAAGATCATAATATTTTCATGAAAGAAACTTCTAAATAAAGTGTTGTTATATTTAATATTGCTGTCAGGTCACAACATTGTATTAAGTATTTCAGATCTTGTTGACAGATCAAGGTGCACTTTATGAATACAAAGAAAGTTGAGAAAATATCGGAATACGAACAAAGGCTTTTTGAGCCTGGAAATCCAAGTTACATTTGAAAGGATTAAGAGAGTAATTGTTGCTGCAATTCTTATTAGAGGAATAAGATTGTTTAATCGTCATATAAAGTGTTATATGAGAAATGTGACTATAAGAAAGACGTGGTAGCATGTCCTGTCAAGAAATGTGTCTTGGACAAGATCAAATTTGTTGACTACATTTATGTAGACATGCTTGAAGTCTGAGGGATTTGTATTAATGTAATACTGTAGTTTGTATTAAATTCGAATTGATAGTAGATCAATGATTTTGGTTTGACCAAAATGTCGATTTAAGTGGGAGTCATAGTTAGTTCACTCAGGTGAAATATGTGAAGAACATATTTTTGAGTGGGAGCTCAGGAACTCAAATATGTGGATGACACGTTTTTTGAGTGGGTGCGTGTGTTCTCAAATATGTGGAGACATAATTTGAGTGGGAGCCGAATTCATCTTGTGTAAATGACACATTGTGAAATTGTACCAGTAGAATAGATAAGAAGGATGAAGTTGTGAAACTATTTGAAAGTCAGTGTCTATTTTGAAATAGAACGAGAATTTTAAATAGTTAGTCGAGTTGTTTTGGATTATATCTGAGGAGTCAGAATAGAATCAAAAGGATGGTCCTTTGGAATCCAATTGATCATTAGGAGTAATGATGCATGAAAGTAATGGTTGTATGACATGTGGGTCTATTATGTAATATTAGACATCATACAGAAACCATATTATCTGCTCGATGAAATATAACCGATGTTCTTGGAATAAGAGCAGTTATGAAAGTAAATTTGGAATTTACTGGAAGTAGAAGTGCGTTAGTTAAGGGATTGACATTTGAATGTCAAGTTTTCTACATTGGTGTGAAAGTATGTGGATATCGCGAGTTTGTAATTGTTACAAGGGGCTCTGCATGGCTGAGTGTGTTTTTCAGGGCAGTTATCTGGTTAGTATAATCAGAGTAAGCGCTAGGAAACATAAGTCTCACTTAGTTACGGTATTTGCATATATGTTGTTGGACAACATGGTGATATCAAGCTAGTTGATATCAGTGAATCGCAAAAGTTTGCACAAATCGTGTGTTGTGCAGATTGTCAGAGTAACACTCTTCCACAAGCAAGCATCATCGAATGATTCTTATTTCATAAGGGATTTTGATAAAATAAAATGTAGTTGGTTTATTTGTACTCTAGTGCAAGTGGGAGACTGAAGGAGATATGCCCTAGAGGCAAATAAATAAGTAGTATTTATTGCATTATCTCATAAGTTTATAATAGGTTTGTGTATTATGCTATAATTGTATTAATCGGAATTATTAATACACGTGTGATACATAGACAACCAGGTCCCTAGCAAGCCTCTATATGAGCTAGTCCATTGGGCAACAGTTGATCGAGATTCCCGATCAAGGACAATGACGTCGGTTGACAATGGGGTCATCTTGTTAGTTGAATAAGGTGATGGACATACGCAAAGTATTGCAATAAGATCGTATTACGATGTTTGTCATTTGCAATAGATAAGAATATGATAGCTTATTCCTTATACCGTGAGACCGTACTTATTAATGCTTCGTAGGGGTGCTTTGAGAGCATCAAACGTTGTGTCTTATATAGCATGACAATAACGGTGTCCATCTTGGGTATTCCGAAAGAGCATCAAGACGTAAGGATCAAGAGCGGGATTTGTTCATTCTTGTAATGGAAAGATACTCTGGGCCCACTCGGTGATATTGCATCTATATAGCTGCGCAGCTTATGACTAGGTCATGGAGATGTAATATCGCAGACGAGTTAATAACCTTAGTCGGTAACGAGATACAACAAAGACATCGGTATGTCTACGATCATATCTCGGACAAGGTAGTATCGCAGAGACAAAGGGAATGAATGTCATATTTATGGTTCAACGACGATATTCGTGGAATGCACAGGGGTCGTCATATACTTCCAGGTATCCCTGACGGTCATTGGTGAGCGGAGTGTCTCGACCATGTCTGGAGTGTTCTCGAACCGTAGCGTAACAAACTTAAGGTCTTAGCGATGCTAGGAGATAGGTTCTCGAATATTATAGGATTTTGTTGGAGAGAGAGAAATGATCCGGAAAGAGTTCCGGTGGTCCGGAAGGAGTTCCGGAGAGGTCTGGAATGGTTCCAGGAATGTCCGAAAGTTGTTCGGGTGCTCCGAAAGAGTTTTCGGAGTCACGGGATATTGAATTATATATAAATATATTAATTATGAATTAATGGGATTTTTATATTAATTTAATATTAATTAAATAAAGGAAAAATGGGGCTCCCACCTACATGGGCCCTAAGAGGGCCCAAGAGGGGGGAGCCGCACCCCACAAGGGGGTGGGCCCCATGGGGGGTTCGGCCGGCCCATGGTGGGGGCACACCAACCCCCCTCATCCTTTAGTCCCACATGGGGGAGCCAAGGGGTTTGCACACCCCCTTCCCCTTTATATAGCAAGGCATATTAATTGGATTAATTCATAGGAAAATACAATTAATTCCCGATTTCTCTCTCGATCTCGTGGTTCCCAAGTTGGAGCCGCGCCGAGCTGAGAAAGGGGGGGTCTTTCTCCACCCAAGCTATACCGCAGAGCGCTGTTGCTCTGCGGGATTCCAGATAAGATCTACTCATGCGATTTCAGCTGGATTTGAATGACCGGGAGTTGTCGCTAAGCTCCGTATGTTTGTGAGTGCTCGGAGGCAACTCTTTTGAGGAGCTTGGGCGACGTCGTCTCGCCCCCTGCAGACGCCGCGCCTCCCTCCCCTCTGCTGCCGGCGCACCAGCCCTGGTGCTGGCGCTCTGCCTTCTTCCGCCCGACGCCCGTCGACGCAGATGATCATCGACACCCCGGCGTCATCGACTTCGACATCGCGGCAAGATCTTCGCGACCTCAAGGTCGGCTACGTACGACTTCATCGTCAACGCTTGTGTGGGAGCGTAATCCCCGCTATCGGTCTACATGGAGGTAATGTAACCCGTTCCGCCACCGTTATCGCATGTACTAGATAGATAGATCCTGACTAGTTAGGGTTTCGTTCGCTAGAAAAATTATTGTTTTCTGCACCGTAACCCCTTCAGTTCTACCATGGGGAAAGTCCCACACCTTGCCATGTGTGGTGATTTTAGTCTATTTTTGTTGGGTGCTCTTCGTCGCTGTCTTTCCAACAAAATTGGTCTCACCTCTTTTGGACTTCATTTGCAAAAGTTATAGCAGTTTTCGTTTCGGTGTTTTGCTGATTCGGATTATTGGGTCGGATATTCCGCTCTACCGGAATTTCCGGTTCCCCAGCTCATCCAAGAAACGACTAAGGAAAGGAGAAAAAGGGTTCTGACTCCATCCGGAAATTGTGCTCGGAAATTTCCGTCTACCGAAATTTCCGAGTGCACCCAGAAAGCCCTCCAGTTTTGGCTAAGGAAAGAAGGGTTTTTGGTTCTGACTCGAACCGGAAATTGTGCTCGAAAATTTCCATATACCAGAATTTCCGAGTGCACCCAGAAAAGCCTTCCAGAAACGGCTAAGGAAAAGTTTGGTTTTTGTTCTGACTCCAGTCGGAATTTCAGCTCGGAAATTTCATGGACTCGGAATTTCCGAGTGTCACTTATACCGGAATTTCTTCTTCCCCAACCAACCCAATGCAGCACGACTTTGCCATCTCTCCTACTCCATTGTTGACCTTGGAAAGCTCACTCCCCTCTCAATCCCTCCATAGAATCTTGCAAATTCTTTAGGGAAAGTTGAGAGGAGATCTAGATCTACAATCCTACCAATCCATCTCTCCTCTAAGTGAGGGGAACTTAGTAGATCTAGTTCTTGGAGTTCCTTTGTGGTTCTTCTTCTTTGTTCTTCCTCTCTTCTCCCCCCATAAGCATTAGTTGCTTTTGGTAGGATTTGCGAGTGAAGGATTTGACTCCTTTGTGGTTTCCTTTGTTCTTCCTTTCTCATTCCCCCATAAACATTTGTTGTTGTGTTGGAATTTGAGAGTGAAGGACTTGAGCACTTCGTGTGCTCTTGCCATTGCATTTGCATCGGTTTGAGCCCACCACGAGGATTCGTGGTGGTGTTTCTTGTGAGCTTGTTACTCTTGGGTCATTGGACCCTAGACGCCTTTTCTGGCCGGCCTTTTGTGGCCAAGACCTTTTGTGGTCAAGACCTTTTGTGGTCACTTGAGAGCCCCTAATTAAGTTGTGGGTGTGTGCCTCAAGACTTGGGAGCCCCCAATTAAGTTGTGGGTGTGCCTCAAGAGTTGTACGGGATTCGATCTCCGCCCCAAAGGAGATCAATAGTGGAAGGTGAACTCGCAACTTTTTGTGGTTGAGTTCATCAGGAGAAGAAGGTGAGCCTTTGTGGCGTTGCGGCTAACCTATTGTGGTTGCGCACACCTATCCAAACGAGACGTACACCTTTGGGTGGAACTCGGGAATACATCCTCGTCTCTGCGTGCCTCGGTTATTTCTATACCCGAGCTCTTTACTTATGCACTTTACATTGTGATAGCCTTCGTGCTTGAAGTCATCTATCTTGCTATCACCTTGTTACTGGTGTTGCTTAGCTTAAGTTGTTGGTGCACATAGGTGAGCCTTGTATTTATATCTAGGCTGTATGCTTGTTAACGTAAACCTCTAGTTTATTCCGCCTTTATCAAGCATACCGGAATTTCCGGGTCATTCTTCGACCGGATATTCCGGCTCCTCGGAAAAAGTTTTAAATCGCCTATTCACCCCCCCCCCCCCCTCTAGGCGACGTCTATCAGTTCAACTCTCACTACTTTGCCTATTATCCCACCCAGGACGTGAAGGTGTTCCGACGCCGTTTCAGGATGAAGCGCAAGCTCTTCCTCAAGATCATGCAAGAAATCCGAGAGTTCGACACCTACTTCAAATTGAAGAGGGACTGCACTTGCATGGTAGGGTTTACCTCTATTCAGAAGTGCACGATGGCCATGAGGTTGCTTGCATACGGTGCTCCTGCAGATGCACAGGATGACTATGTGCGCATGAGCGAGTCCACGGTCATTGAGTGCTTGAACAAGTTCTGCCGGCCAGTGGTTGTAGTCTTTGGCCCAAGGTACTTGCGATCACCCAATGCGCAAGACACTGCTCGACTCCTTGCAGAGAATGAAGCAAGAGACTTTCCTAGGATGCTTGGTAGTATTGACTGCATGCATTGGGCATGGAAGAACTGTCCATTTGACTGGCAGGGGATGTACAAGGGAAAGGAAGTAGAGTGTTCGGTGATTCTCGAGGTCGTGGTTTCATATGATATATGAATTTGACATTCATTTTTGGTATGCCTGAAACTCACAACGACATCAATATGTTGCAATGCTCGGATGTCTTTGTTGATCTTGTCGAAGGCCATGCTCCCCCAAAGAACTATGAGATCAATGGACACCAGTACACAAAGGGCTACTATCTTGCAGATGGCATCTACCCCAAGTGGGCAACATTTGTGAAGACCATCTCCAAGCATGTGCCAGGAAGCACGAAAGCTTTGTTTTCGAAGTGCCAGGAGGCTTGCAGGAAGGATGTCGAGCGAGCATTTGGTGCGTTGCAGTCTCAATTTGACGCTGTCGGGTACCCAGCTATGACTTGGTCGAAGTCCAACATGTGGGAGGTGATGCAGTGTTGTGTGATCTTGCACAACATGATCATTGAGAGTGAGCGGGATGACCCGGTGCCTGACAGTGAGGCAATGATACCATACTACCACCAGGGTCCTCTTACAGATGTTGATCACCAGGTGTCGGCATCATGGACAGACTCCTCGCCATGCGTCACGAGATTCGAGACGCTGCAACACATCAAGCTCTACAGAATAATCTGATGCAGCACTTGTGCGTGCTCAAGGGCAATGCAATGCCGATGTCTAGTACTATTTGTTTTATTTTTGTATACATTGTTGAACCATTTATTTATGTGTGAATTTGTATGGTTAAACGTGTGAATTTGTATGTCAAAATGGTTAAACTTGTGAATTTGTATGCCAAAATATAGCTGAAACGCGCTATCCAGGGGGCGGCCTGTATTCACGGTTGGTAATCGCGTCCCCCGGTACCGGATTCACGCCGTTTCACGCCCGCGACGGGCGCAACAATCTGGCGTTTTCAGCCTTGTGGGCGAAAAAACTGGACATGCCCTTAGCTCGGAAATTCACGGAATCATCGCCCTCATCCTCGTGTACCTGTTCGCTTGACTAACAGATGGACGCCCTCGCGCTCGAGGAAGGAACCGGCGGCGGCGGAGACGGCAGCACCGGCATGCTCCCCTCTCTGCCCCCTCCACCACCATCTTGTACGGCTCGCCGTCCCGTTCCCCGCCATCCGTTCAAGAAGTTGTACAATGTCCAGATCGAGGAGGCGACGGGGATGTGACTGGCTGACTGGCCGTGGTGGCATCCGTGACCAAGTTCATGTGGGTCTTCAAGCGCGTGCGGCCGGATCTTGCAGATGCTCACTGTAGGATGCAACTCCTTTGTTTGTTGACTCGCTCTTAATCGACGGCCACGCCTAGCCGCCACCGCCGGCCGTCTCCCCGCCAATCCTCCACGGCCGCTGGAGCCCTGTAGCCCCACGTCGCGTCGCTGGCCCATCCTCTCCTCTAGTCAGATACATCAAATCTTTCGATTCCAGGATTTGCAGATCCAAACGCTATTTGGAATTGGATGCCATCTTTAGATTCCAACAGGTAATATCATGCACATCCAAACAACTGATTTGAAATTGGAGGCGAATTCATTTCCAGCTCTGATTAGGTATTCCCACTCCAATTCAATTCCAACATCCAAACACAGCCGTAGGAAATTTTCATCCAAAAAAGATTTTACAGCTTGGAAATAGAATGTACTGATGTAGGACGTTCATCCCGATTTCCCACCATCTCATCTTCCGTAGAAAACAGAGCATGTAACAAAGATAAATTTTTATGACTTTAAACTGCGATAAAAGAAAAAGGGGAAGGTGACTTTAAACCAATATAGTCATCGAGAAGTGTACGAGCTCGATTATGCATCATATACAGAGGATGAAATGGCACATAGCTACCATAATTGGGGCTGAGTTGACGCGGGACTACCGGTTTAGAAATTTTTTACAACTAAATACCAAGTTTGAGGTATGGTAACCAGTTTCTGACAAGCGGATCCTACCAGTCAGGCGTGAATAAACAGATTTAAAAAAAGGAGCAAGCCCACTTTATCTAAATCCGGTTGACTTTTCTCTTATAAATGAAAATATCGGCCTGGACGCGCACCCGGCGCTCGGCGCTCGAGGGCCTCGTCGTGGCCACCTCCCTGTGAAATAGTACGTATGTGGAGTTCCCTTGAATTTCATGTGATTCAGTACCGCTCCACGGGGATGTTCCTGTCCTACTGATGGTCTTCGCTATGACGTTTGCGCCCAGCCCGGACTGGCGGGTCATGCTCGGCGTCCTCTTCCTTCCGTCACTCATCTACATCGTCGTCGCCGTCCTCTACCTGCCGGAGTCGCCGCGCGCTTCTTTGAGCTCCCCTTCTCGGGACGTGCGCGGTACATTGTAGCCCGGTGCGGTACGGCACGAGCTTCAACCAGGCCAACGACGCCGTGGTCTGCTGGCGCGACTTCCTCAAGTTGGCCAGCCACGTGCGAGCAAGTAGCTCTGTATATGCAGCTGCGATTGCGATTTACAGCTTGACTGAATGTTGTAGCGGCGGCAGCAGGTTCAGGAGGAGCTGCACAAGGTGCATGGGGAGAGCGTGGAGTACCATAGGAGGTCGCGAGCGGCGGAGGCCGGTAAGGCCGACGCGCAGCAGGAGCTCATGGGAGCCACGGGCGCGCAAGGACGTGGACCGAGCTTGACGGTGTCAAGGGCCGCCATGCCGCCGCGCTCTCTGAACTGAGCTACGCGATGGCGGAGCGGGAAGCCGTCGCTGAGGAGGATGCTGGCGAGGTGGTGGGGGGCGGAGAGGCTGTGCGGGAGGCCGCCGCCGAGCTCGCCGCGCTGCAGGCGGAGCTCGAGTCCGCGCGAGCTGCTCACGATGTGGCGGAGGAGAAGAGGTTGATGCTCGCGTTGGCGTGGCAAACCGAGCTGGAGCAAGGCGAGCAGGAGGCGAGGAAGCTGCAGGACGAGCTGGTCACGGTCGGCGACCTCGAGTCATAAGTCGCCGCGGCTTACGAACACCTGACGAACCTGAGACCGGAGCTGTTCACCCGCGCGGTTGAAGGTGCCAGTGTAGAGGAGGAGGAACAGAAGACGCCGGCGGTGGGCGAAACGTCGGTGACGCAGGTGAAGGCGAGGAAGGAGCTCGAGGAAGTGAAGACAAGCGTGGATAAGGCCAATGACGACGGGCATGGCGCGGCGCCCGTGGCGTGGGCGGCGAACCAGCAGCAGCTGCTGGGAGGCGGCGTTGACCTGTTTTTTTTTTTCTCTTCTCGCCTCTAGACGTGACTGGTGGGTTCGAGTTGTCATAAAACGTGTTAACAAGGCTAAACGGAAGAATCAGTGCTCAGTGTCACAACCATATCCTAAACTTGGTATTTAGTTGTCAAAAATCCCTAAACTGGTAGCCCCGCGTCAACTCAGCCCCAGTTATGCTAGTTATGTGCCATTTTCTCTATATATAGATGATGTGGTGTTGTTATGAGAGTCCTGGGAAGTGTGGTTATTTTAATCGTCTGCAACTCAGAATATGGGTGACTTGTTTAAATTAAGTTGTCAAGTGGGATCCCACCAATATCTCACTTCTAATTCATCTGTGAATTTTTAGTTCAAATTTTGGCCCAAAATTTTAAACTGAAAAATCTTCAAATAAACTAAAAGTGACATATTGGTGGGATCCCACTTGACACTTTACTTCTTTTAGGCTTATGCTCAGACTTACGCTCATGTATAAGCCTCCTTATGAATTTCGATGGGGACAATTCGGTGGGTAGAAACTTCTAAAAACTGAGGGAGGCTTGTTTAAGGCTTATGATGTTTTAGCTTATTTGCTCGGATGAGTTGTGAGATGTATATTATGCCCCTGAATTTGATGAAATTTAAACAAACGATGACCTAGCGTATGCTGTTTTTAGTAAAAGATAAGATAGAAATAAAATTATGCTGTTTTTAGTAAAAGATAAGATAGAAATAAAATAACCCCAACTCGGATGTGTGTTGAAGCAAACCCTTCCAAATCGTATAATCTTTTTTTTATGTTTTCCATCTATTATGGTTTTACTTCTTACCATACTTTTTAAACAAACTTTTGCAACCATGGCGAGTTAAAATTTGCTCCGACTATACACAAATAAGAAAATACACGATGCACGCTCCGACATGACATCCCAACAAGTTTCGAGAACATGTACAAAACTAATGGCACGTTTCACTAAAATAAAACAGAAGAAAACATATGCAAAAGATTCCAACAAAAATCTATTTTGCAATGTGTAAACAGTTTGATTGTTGCATGCCAGCTAAAGCCAAATCATAGGATGCATGGATGATGTTTCACGTAGAGAACGTGCATACATGGATTAAGTGGCAACATTACATGATAAATAATTAAGAAACAGGTAATTAGCTACCCATGTGCATGCATGAATGCGGTTTCACGTAGAGAACGTCAAATCCAACCAATAACGTGGCGGTGTCGGCGTCGGGGGGACGGGCAACGCCATCACATACTAGCAAGCAACAGCGAAGTTATGCGGAGTGGCATTCCTGCCGTAAATAAAAGCAATATAGGGGGCAAATCTCGATACATGCTCGTTTCCTAGCTAAGAAGCTCAAGAGGCTCTCTAGAATCTGCCCGGTAACAGTTTCTCAGAATAGGAAGAAAATGGGCTTCACGGTGGAAATAAGCCTGTCACCAGCCAGAGACTTCTTTTCCTCTTCTGCTGTGGGGAGTGTAGAAGCTGACCCAAAAACTGAAAAGAAGTGTATCTATGTCTTAGACAAACAAGCAATTGAAACATTAAGTGCCTCGCATAGACAGTCTACAAGGTTAAATTTAAACGATAATATAAGGTTAAATTTATTATTTGCATTAGTAGTTCAAACAATAACTAGTACTCAAATACTAAAACAGGTAAAAGCTGAAATTGTCCGTAGTCCAACTAACAGATAGAACCAGGCCACTATGCAACCATATAGTCAAGCTTGTAAACTAAACTAATGAATCTGAGAGTAACCTGTTATGTCATATATGAGATGTGATTGGTAAGAAGACACAGTAAGTTCCTCCATACGACCCAATGAACATGTTGTCCACTAACGAGGAACCTAAATTTAAAACATGAAAGAGGTGAGTTCAGAAGAAACAAGAAATTGCATGCTATCAACAGATTCCAACCGAACAACATAAACTAAGCTAGAATTTAAATTTAAATGGTAATAATCATACTAATAAATTGGATTCATTCTATAAATGGCATGTTCCCTGAATCCGAGGAAAATGCACAATCAAGAGGGCATAGTGCAATCCAAAATTAACCATATAGCCAAAATAAGCATCAACATTCAGACCCAACTAGCATGTTCAGGCTATTAGTCATTGACTAGGTATGTTAAGAGAAAGTTTCTCATAAATCAGACAAAAAGGTTCTATGTGTGTGGGCAGGCTTAAAAAAACTATCTTGACACATAAACATTCATGGATAGTATTTTGGCTGGATAAAATCTAGCAATTCAAAAACATCAGTGCTGTCAAAAATCAATTCCGACATAGAGGTATAAGGCTCAAAATGAAATATTAGATATCTTAGTTAGAGTTAAAGTTACCTCAGCAACTCTGAGCGAATAAAGCTCCTTAATTGAAGTTACATCAACCTTCAAAAAACCACCTAACCCAAACCTACGACCATGGGAATCCTGGCACTCAAAAAAAGGGCCCTTTTCTAATCCAAATGAAATCACACTCAGAGCGTGTGTTGATGGCTTGCCACTGATACCATGAAGATTATTTGGATCGTACTTATAAATGGCGCCGGTCTTATAGCACTCATCGTAGTTCTTACTAATCCGGATCACCACACAAAGTGGGCCACCTCGCCGTAGCTCATATAGAGCAGCCCTGATATCGTTGAGATTGTGCACATCATAAGACTTCAAGCTGCGAACACAATAGCAGGAGCCATACTGGGGTCGATCCTGAAACAGAAAACTTACTTCAAACATGTAATGACTTGCAATTGAACTTATATGTAGCGCACTAACAGCCATACGGAATTGTTACCATGTAATCAGATTCAGTCAATACACCAATATCTTTTAATATCTGAAAAAGACGCTTTGCAGAGGTCATATTAGGGAATTGCTGTTTTGCCAGATCACTCAATTCCTTCAGATGATGGACCGAAAAGGATATATCTCTGTTATTCTGAATCCGAAAATTGGATGCCAAAGTTACTGCTATGGCATAGTACAAACACCAGTCTGCGATAATTAGAACAAAAGATCATTACAGACGATTATATGAATTCACCTTACTGTGATTATGAGTAAACTGGGAGCAGGTTTTGTTCAAGAAGCAACGATCCATTGCCTTGCTACTTGAAGCTATAAGATATTTAGCAAGTTCAAGCTATTTCATGTAGAGTTTTTTTCAGGTTTTGTTCAAGCTACACTAAGATTGGTTGAGCTATTAATTGAAGTTTTAAGATATTTATGCAAGTTCACATACATAAATGAGTACTGTACAAAACCATAGAAAGAATGATTATGCAAGAAGAGTTATTATATTCAGTTTGATATACTCCCTCCGTCCAAAAATAAGTGTCTCAAATTTGTCAAAAAGAAGATGTATCTAGACAAGATGTATCTAGACAAGAAACCATGTCTAGATACATCTTCTTTTTGACAAACTTGAGACATTTATTTTTGGACGGAGGGAGTACAAAAAATTCTTAAGAAAATATAAGTCATAAGGTGTTCCCCAGAGTGGGATAACCCCATTTTGCCTATGCAGCTGTTCACTTAAGAGTTATCATAAACATACAGAAGAAGTAGCCAGCTACAATTTAGACGATAAAATTGGGACCCTTGATGCTTCATCAGTCCTATAAATTATGCAGCTGTTCACTTAAGAGTTATCATAAACATACGGAAGAAGTAGCCAGCTACAATTTAGACGATAAATTGGGCCCCTTGATGCTTCATCACAATACCAAATAAGTAAATGGCACAACAGAAAAGAAATAAACTACACCTACTTAGTGGAAGGCCCCACTTAGTCGAAGGCCACAATTCACAAAACAAACTGTGTGGATTATTTGTCTAATCCAAATAATTATCATGATACTGACGAAATAGAAACACATAGAGCCATTTAAGTTACACAGGGGTTTAGAGCTAGATTTAGAATAAAACGGGCCTACTATTAAATTTACAGTAACTCTAAAGTTCAAACAATGTGGACCTCCTGTCCAATAAATTTAGTGTAAATAAGAAATGAGCAAACAATAACATAGTTAACCACTTAAATACGACAGATGGTCGCAATTAATGATAAATATAGCTCAAACATGGCTCATTTGTATTTATATTTTTTATATATGTAACAAATGAATAACTTTATCAATTATTTCACGTGTAGGAAACTAAAAGGAGGAGATGAAAGAACACAAGGTGCAGCTATTTGTTTTGCTTAACATTGTAAGAGAAAATACAAAACCAAAAGTAAGCATACCACTAAGTTGCTCTTGGATAGGTGATAACGCCTTAATACCATCATCTGACACATGATTCTTCCAAGAAAACCTCTCCCGAAGTTGTTCATATACTTCTGCCATTGTATCTATATGGATGCACTAAATTTAGTAGGAGAGATATACAAAATTAGATTTCCATACAACTCATAAATGTACAAACAACTATCCCAAGTAAGTTCATAACAAAGGTGTGTTTTCCCTACAAAATCTCATGTCCTGCCTTTACATGAGAAAATGATCACACTATTTCGAAGAGCTATCATGTACAAGTACAAAAGGTTATCGGTACAACTTGCTCTAGCTCTTGCCAGCATCCAAAAAAGGATAGCATGTTTAATGATCTACGAAAAAAAAAGCAATACTAGTCGTCTTCTCGGATGGGAGGTAGTAGGAATTTTGTCACATGGAATTCTCATTATGGAAGTGAATGTTGGGCCTAATCTACAGTTGCAGATTTGCCCAAGCAAAAAGGAAGAAAGTGCTCACCGTGGATCTCGGGGCGCGATTGGTTCGTCGGTGAGCTTCTGGTGGTGGCGTGATACCTCGTGGCAGCGACCGCGACGGACAGCTCGTGGCGGCGGTGTAGAGGTAGAACTCCGGGCGGCGGCAAGCAGGGGCTCGATTCGCACGGCAGCGATGAGAAAACGGACGTCTAGGCTTCCATTCCGGCGTCCTAGCGCCCGATATTTTCGCCGGCGGAATCGGGGGGCGGCTGGGTGGGATCGGGACCTAGGGCTCGACCGCTGGGAGTGAGATGGGCTGGGAAGAAGCGCGGTGGCCCTTCCTCGACGTCCTGCGCTCCGAGGAGACAAGGAGAGCGGCGCTTGGTGGCTCAGCGGCGGCGGGGTGGAGGCGGCTGCGTCGGGGAGGAGCTGCTACGAGGGGGCGGGGGGTTACGAACTTAGGTTACGGGTAGTCGTCGGCTTCCAGGCACGAGCACGCCGGCGGGCGGGCTGCACGGTCGGCCCACCACACAGCACAGTAGAAAAAAATTAAAAATATATATAGAGAAAAATAACAAAATCAGGACAAATGTGCTATGATTTAAATAATTTTTATTAAACTAGCAAACCGGCTCATTAAAACCTTTCAGTCCCGTTAGGTATCCTGGAAGGAAAAACAATGCGTCTGAAAGCTTTTCGATTTAATTATCCATATTACTACACGAATAGAAAAAGATAATTACAAAAGGATAAGAAAAAGTAATCTCTATCATCAATGGATATGAAGATACTCCATTGCGACAGTCAACTCGGGGTCCTCCGGCATGTGTTGGGTTCTTCCCATCGCCCGATCGCGGTCTTTGACCGTCATCAAACTCTTCACCATATTAGGGTGGATATCAGGGTGGAGACTAGCTCTTTTTGGCTCGAGAACTCTTCTGCTTAGACTCAATGTTTCCTCCGACGATGTTGTCGACACGGGAAAGTTAACACATCACGCGCTAGAATGGAAAGCATGAGACGGTCGTTGAGGTAAGCCGCTAACTCATTCCCGGTGCTGCTTGAAAGAGGAGCTGGCGAACATCTTGAAGATGGTCTTCTTCTTTCCGGGCCGTTCGGCTTGTGTAGGTTGTTGCGGACGAACTGTTCGTGCAAACTTATTTTCGTACTTGTCGTACAGATCAGTGAGTTTGCTCTTAATAGTAAATTGGTATTGACTATAATCATAGTCTAATGCAATCGTTAATTGAGCTAGAGCATCACCGAATTCCTCAATTTTAGCCCTCAGATCTAAAATGAATGCAAATGCACATAAATCAGGAATTTCTTTCCGGTATATAATAAGGGTTGCCTTCATTTCTTTTAACAACCTCTCTTAACTTAGGATCACTTTCATGTGCTTTTAGGTGAGCAAGGAAATAAATTTGATACACTTATAGAGAAGTTGTGGGATAATAAACCCCAGATAAAATGTCCGTTGCATCATAAAGTGCTTCTAGAAATTGCATGACCATGTGTGCAATATCCCAATCAGTATCACATAAAAAGATTGCCCCGTGTGAATTTGCATTAACAAAGGTGGTAAACATTTTTTTATCACGGATCAAATCTCTAATCATGATGTATATAGAGTTCATGTGACGAGGGTGTAACTCGACAAATCACAGGGTTGTCCACCCCGGGTTGATTGAGGGGGAGAGAGGAGAGCGTTGGTGATCACGACGGCTGACAAGCGGGGATTTTACCCAGGTTCAGGCTCCCGGAGGATAACACCCTACTCCTGCTTGTCTGTTATTGATGGCGAGTTGCGATTATAATGACGGCGAGATTGCGATCTCGCTAGGGTTTGTAGTGGTGGCTATTGGCGTGTCCTCTGGGACGAGCAACCCTACTGGCTTTATAGGTAGCCAGGTCTCGGGTGGTCGGTATCGATGGTAATTACAGATATGGCAGGTTATGAGACCTAACCGACTTGGACTAGGCTACACGGTACCCCGAGTGGGCCTTCTGTGGGCCTTCTCCAGCTTGGCGCGGCCCAGGTAGCCTCATCGTGGGATAGTCGAAAGGTAGCCCCACGTCAGTAGCCCCCGAGTGCTTGGTCGAATCGTAGAGTCGGGCAAAGGACTTCTTCCTCCTGGACGCGCCACTGGACGGCTTGTTCTTGAGTTCGCACTCGTTTTCTTCAGTCGAACAGGACACTTCCGATGGGAGTAATCTTCTGCAGTCGAATTACTTCTCCTTGGCCTTCGTGTGAAGCTTGCTTCTATTCGACCCGTGGGCTTACTTCCAGATGGATGGGCCACCAGAATGATTGTTTCGGGTTCTCGGATCAGCAGTCTGTCCTGCTTGGTTGTTTTAGCTGTGAAGCTTACTACTCGAATCGCTCAGTCGAGTTGTCGTGCTGTTTCACTTGTTCGGAGTCGTTGGCTTGATGACGTCACTGATGACGCTCCATTGCACGCTGAACGGATAGACGTCGCCTAGAGGGGGGGGGGGTGAATAGGCGATTTAAAACTTTTTCGAGGAGCCGGAATATCCGGTCCAATAGTGACCCGGAAATTCCGAGGAGCCGGAATATCCGGTACACGAATGACCCAGAAATTCCGGTATGCTTGATAAAGGCGGAATAAAACTAGAGGTTTACTTTAACAAGCATACAACCTAGATATATAAACTAGGCTCACCTATGTGCACCAACAACTTAAGCTAAGCAATACTAGTAACAAGATGATAGCAAGATATATGACTTCAAGCACGAAGGCTATCACAATGTAAAGTGCATAAGTAAAGAGCTCGGGTATAGAAATAACCGAGGCACGCGGAGACGAGGATGTATTCCCGAGTTCCACCCAAAGGGTGTACGTCTCGTTTGGAGAGGTGTGCGCAACCACAACAGGTTAGCCGCAACGTCACAAAGGCTCACCTTCTTCTCCTGATGAACTCAACCACAAAACGTTGTGAGTTCACCTTCCACTATTGATCTCCTTTGGGGCGGAGATCGAATCCCGTACAACTCTTAAGGCACACACCCACAACTTAATTGGGGGCTCCCAAGTCTTGAGGCACACACCCACAACTTAATTGGGGGCTCTCAAGTGACCACAAAAGGTCTTGGCCACAAAAGGCGTCTAGGGTCCAAAGACCCAAGAGTAACAAGCTCACAAGTATCACCACCACGAATCCTCGTGGAGGGCTCAAACCGATGCAAATGCAATGGCAAGAGCACACGAAGTGCTCAAGTCCTTCACTCTCAAATTCCAACACAACAACAAATGTTTATGGGGGAATAAGAGAGGAAGAACAAAGGAAACCACAAAGGAGTCAAATCCTTCACTCCCAAATCCCACCAAAAGCAACTAATGCTTATGGGGGGAGAAGAGAGGAAGAACAAAGAAGAAGAACCACAAAGGAACTCCAAGAACTAGATCAACTAAGTTCCCCTCACTTAGAGGAGAGATGGATTGGTAGGATTGTAGATCTAGATCTCCTCTCAACTTTCCCTAAATAATATGGAAGATTCAATGGAGGGATTGAGAGGTAAGTGAGCTTTCCAAGGTCAACAATGGAGTAGGAGAGAGGGGAAAGTCGTGCTGCCTTGGATTAGCTGAGGAGGAAGAAGGGGAGAGGTATTTATACCCCTCCAGGAAATATAGCCGTTGGCTGTTTCGACACTCGGAAATTCCGGTATAAATGAGACTCGGAAATTCCGGTCTAGAGAGACTCGGAAATTCCGGTCTAAGAGAGCTCGGAAATTCCGGCTGGAGTCAGAAGCAAAACCAAACTTTTCCTTAGCCATTTCTGGAGGACTTTTCTGGGGGCACTCGGAAATTCTGGTAGACGGAAATTTCCGAGCACAATTTCCGACTGGAGTCAGAACCCTTTTTCTCCTTTCCTTAGCCGTTTTCTTGGATGAGCTGGGGAACCGGAAATTCCGGTAGGGCGGAATATCCAACCCGAATAATCCGAATCAGCAGAACACCGAAATGAAAACTGCTATAACTTTTGCAAATGAACTCCAAATGAGGTGAGACCAATTTTGTTGGAAAGATAGCGACGGTGACTATCTATCCTATAGCCCTATCAAGATCATACATTTGCCTTGAGCATTCCGCTTGAGTTGGATGAAGACTATCTTGATCTCTTCAAGTGGGTCATTTTTCTTGATTGCGCGTCCAATCACTTGCTTGAAGAAGATTTCTCCAAATACTCGCTCATGCTCACAATGGGAGAGTCTCGCTTAGCTTCCCATAAATAGAGTAAAATCTCCACACATGGCAAGGTGTGGGACTTTCCTCAAGGTAGAACCGGCAATAGTTCCGCCACCGAAAACGCAACAAGTTGTCCAAGTAAAACCGATTTCGTTGAACAAGAGCTTGACATGGAGATGAACCAAGCTCTAATTCCTCACAAACATAAAAGCCAAATAAGAACCAAGAAACATGATATGCCAAGTATGCAAAGGTTTGAGCTCTCCACAAGAATGCGATCAAGTAACTAACTTGAGAGCCCCTCTTGATAGTACGCCTATCTATCCTATAGCCCTATCAAGATCATACCTTTGCCTTGAGCATTCCACTTGAGTTGGATGATGACTATCTTGATCTCTTCAAGTGGATCATCTTTCTTGATTGCGCGTCCAATCACTTGCTTGATGAAGACTTCTCCAAATACTCCCCCATGCTCACAATGGGAGAGTCTCGCTTAGCTTCATCTTCATGTATCCATTGCAAGCACCAAGCATAGGATCTTTTCGAGAAAGCTTCTCTTGGTCTTGCACAACTCATCTTTTCTTCACTAAGATGATGTCTTGAATCTTCAAGACATACTTGCAATAAGCTTCACTCAACACATGAGCTTCAAGAGTTCAACACATGAACTCCACAATTCCATGGACATGATCTATAATGATATCTCAATGCAAACATTAGTCTCATTCAATTACCAAAACCACACATGAGGGAAAATGCTCTTTCACACGCCTCTGCGCCCGATGGGACGTGACGTAGCGGGGCCCACTGGCAGAGCTGACCGTGGTCGGCAGTTGTCACGTCTCCGAACTGGGCGCAAAATTTTCGCGGCACGATGATGATGCCTTGATTCCCGTGCGTAGTGGACGAATGGGTGGCGACGGTTGGTTTCTCCGTGTGACACGTGGTCGGCTGGATGTAGCTGCTCGGAACCGTTGCTCTGTGAACGGCTGAGATGAATTTATTCGAGGCATAAGTACTGCGCTGCAGCGCAAGGGCATCATCTTCTCCAATTGTCCGCGCCTCCTTTCCTCTGCTCTCTACCATTCTCGCCACCATCCGAGATCTGTGCTTTTTGTCCTCCCACCTGCTGCTGTCCTCCACAGCCATGGGCAAGCCGAAGACCGCTGCTGGCACCTCCGCCGCCGCCGCCGAAGCCGGGCTGATGAAGAAGCCCGACGGCGACTGGCAAAGGTCGTCGGTGAAGAAGGCGGAGCTTGAGCTCCTCCGCGCAGGGCCTCCTTCCACCCTCGGACCAGGCCCAGGTACGCGCTCCCGGCAAAGAGGTGTACCTCGCACCCCGTGAGGGGGAACGCGTATGCTTCGTGGATTTCCTTCCGCAGGGCTTCGGGTTCCCTCTCCACGATTTTGTTCGCGGTCTCCTGTACGCCTATGGGGTTCAGATCCACGATCTGACCCCCAATGGCGTTTTGAGCATCGTGAGCTTTATTGTGCTCTGCGAGTGCTTCCTGGGGATCGCACCCCACTGGGCGCTATGGAAGTCGCTCTTCCTCGTTCGTAAGAATGTCGGGAAGAGCGGGTTGACATACCCCGTGGGCGGCTTCAGAATCCAGGTGCGCGGTGATACCGCGTACTTTCAGATAAAGAAGTCTGACTCCGTCCAGGGGTGGCGGAAGAAGTGGTTCTACATCCAATGGAACCAGGATGTCCTGGCGCAATTCGACGGCGGGCGCAGGCTGCTGAAGACTCACGCCTGGTCGCACCCGCTCCCCGAGGAGGAGAAGGAGTCCGCAAGGCCGCTGCTGAGCCTGCTGCGCAACCTCACCAAGACCCAGGGGCGCGAGACGGGTGGCATCTTCCTGATGGCCACCTTCTTCCGGCTTCGCGTTCAACCACTTGCTGCTCGGCCTCACCCGATGTGGGCGGTCGATGGCGCCGGCAACCAGCCACTCGACGAGGAGGAGGTGGAAACCAAGGTAAGGGGCATCACCAACCTCCGAGCCGCGGACCTCTGCAACGTCAAATGTCCAGTCGCTGCGTACGGAGCAGCGAACCCTATTCCCGAGGTAAGTTCTTGACTTGTTCTCTTCGTTGCTTCGTTTCTTGATTTCCTGCTTCTTGATTCGACTTGTGTCTACTTGTTTCAGGGTCGATCTCTGCTGGTCAGCCTGCCTCCTCTCCCTGAAAACGGACCCGCTGACGAGTCGAAGATTGTGGAGGAGGAGGATGACGACGACGACCTCCCGTCTGCTTTCTCTCCCAATGAAGAGGTGGAAGATGATGACGACGAGGAGGAACCCTCACGGAAGAGGCAGAAGCGTCGAAGTGGCGGTGACTCTGCGACTGCTTCGTCGCCCGCGAGGGGTGCGGATGCTGACCTAGAGGAAGCCGTCGCGACGTCTTCGGGTGTGCGGTCTCCGGGCGACTGGAACGAGCCACTGGCCGCTCCTCCTGTTAGCTCTGCGCCACCACGCGAGTTCGCTCGGATGCCGTCTCTCTCCCTGGGGAGCGACGACGAATTCGAGACCATCGGGTGAGTTTCTTTCCGTCTTGTTTTTCCATGTTGCACTTTGTAGTTCCAGTCTTCGAGTTGATCATTGTATTGTTTTTGTTCCAGCCGTCGTTCTGGCGATAACGACTCCCCTCATCGTGAAGTGGAACACACATCTGCCCCTTCGACGGAGCTGGTGACTCGGGTGGCGATCGAGGAGCGCGCGCAGCCTGCTGGCCTCGCGTCGTCGAGTCGTGCTCCTCCTTCGGCTTCGGAAGATGTCGACCTCCTGGACCACGTAAGTCCTTTATGCTTGTACTTGTAGTCTTGCAATTTCATCGGGTGTGCGATCAGCGCTCCCGATGGGAGTAGCCCACAAAGGTGTGGGTGACTAGTATACTTGCCCGCAACTTTATTAATTTCTTGCTTTTGTTTCAGCCGTACTACCGTCAGCAGCTTGACGCAGCCGCGGCTTATGTTCGCCTGGAGAAGGAGAGGGACCAGCTGCGTGCTTCTCTGGACCAGGCTACTAGGCGGGTTGCTGAGTTGGAGCTGAAGCTCCAGGCTCAGGCTGAGTTTGAGAAAGCCCTGCACGAGTCCCAGGAGCACGACGCAGATCATCATCGACACCCCGGCGTCATCGACTTCGACATCGCGGCAAGATCTTCGCGACCTCGAGGTCGGCTACGTACGACTTCATCGTCAACGCTTGTGCGGGAGCGTAATCCCCGCTATCGGTCTACATGGAGGTAATGTAACCCGTTCCGCCACCGTTATCGCATGTACTAGATAGATAGATCCTGGCTAGTTAGGGTTTCGTTCGCTAGAAAAAATATTGTTTTCTGCACCGTAACCCCTTCAGTGGTATCAGAGCCGATCTATGCGTAGTACTGCTGGTACGGTTAGGCGTCTTTCTTATATTTGCTACCCTCTAGCGTGCACTTGCGATGCCTTCGGTATTGAGTTGATGAAGCGGCCCGGACCGAATTTACGTGTACGCTTACGCGAGACTGGTTCCACTACTGACATACGGCTTGCACCGTATCTGTGGCTGGCGGGTGTCTGTTTCTCTCTCTCTAGTCGGCAAAGCATTTTCAATGGAGGGCCCGAAAGGGATGCTTAAACATGCAATTATACGATCGACGTTGTGGTACAAAGTTCGTAGGTAGGGAAGCGATTCTCTTACGAATAAGCCTATATGCCACGTAAAATTTGCAAAACTAAATAAAGCTAGAGGCGTCTAACTTTGTTTTGCAGAGGCGTTATTTCATGTGACATGGTTACGGTAAGTTTTGATATTACTCGTATTGTTGGAGGCAATGGAGGGCTCTGTAGACTCGGAGCCATGCCGGGACGCCGGGGGGGCAGGCACATGGCGCCATGAAGGTCCAGGCGCATCGACCATGTCACATCGCACTTCATTGCATCATTATTGTGTGCTGTTGTGTGTGCATCCTATTGATTGCTTATATACTAGATATACAACGGTAACATCATAAATAGGATGATCCCTAACAAATACCAAAATTGTGTTCTCCCTCGTTGCGCACCACCAAGAAAGTTCTACGTTATGAGGCAGGCCGTGATGATCGGGTGTCACACATCTCGTCGTTCGCATACAGTGGGTGTAAGCCATGTTGCACGCGCATGGTCTTCGAGATTTGATTGGCGAGCCTAGCATACTCAGAGGTATGGCCTCGGAACACGGGAAGATCGAAAGATCGAGCACGAGTCACAGAGTTGTTGTGATCGACATGGTATGTCCACCTTTGAAGCTGTGCTGCCGGCCGTGATGATCGGGGGTAGTGTGGTGGATGAGGGTCGTGTAATCGCCAGTATTAATTTTAGGGATAATAATCTTGGTGTGGTGTGTTTTTGATAATGAGATTATAAAACTAAAACTCACCTATATATTATAAACTTATCTTATCTCTTTTGCGATCACATCTGGAGACTACGGAACTACACTTCGGTTGCTTCCTCAAGAGCTCGGATTCTACCTTAGAAGCCGACGGGTCCAACTTCATCAGCTGGTACATTGGTTTTAGAAACATTCTCCAAACACAACAAACATCCTATATGTGCTAGAACATTAGTTAGGAGTTAGACCAGATGATTCTGATAGCAAGGAGAAAGATGATGAGTTCCGTAAGCATCATGATATTTTCGTGGAAGTGAAGGTCGTCATGAGCGTATGCCTAGCACCAGAGTTGAAAGTTGTATACAACACCTGGAGCCATATGTTGTGATTGATGCGATCAAAGGTCACTTCAAAGATGAATTGAGTCTTGAGAAGTTCAGACAGATTAGAAAGTTCCGGACCATTCACATGGGGAGCATACCTGTCTGGAGACTCAGTTGAATAAGTTGTGTGACATCTACTTCAGCCTTACAAATATCTACGATTTCTAGATAGCGAACTCCAGTGCAATAGAGATTGTGTTTTACCTCCTAGCTGTGAATAGCATGTGCGTGAATATGCTATAGAGACACGGTGAGCTCCTTCACGTTCGTGAACAAGTTCAAATCTCTAAAAGTTGATTCATCGAAGAAGAGTTCTTCGACGCTGTGGGTATATTTGATATACGAAGATATAAATGTATTCTTCTCATACTTGATGAAAAGTGTTTGATAATTGTTCTATTTGTGAAACAGTTCCTGATTATCACAAGTATGTGGCGAAGGGTGACGTGACAGTGCACAAGTGATGGCAAGTTAATGGCCAGTAGTGCTCACGCCCTCGAGATATCACATTAGTTATCATCAATAGTTTTTGATAAGACATTTTGTAATAGTGAGAATGTGATCTAGTTTGGTGTCTTGAATGTTACAAGACATAATTATTCATATAGAACACATCAGTTGTTTTATGTTATGAAACAAAGCAGTTGTTTCATGTTATGAGTAATTTGCATCACATCTCAATTACATTATGCGTATGATATACATTTATAATAGCGGGAATGATAAAATTATGTGTCCAAAGAACAAACACCATCGAATTTAGTCATAAAGGCAATGAAAGAAGTAATGGATATTTTTGGTCCATTTAAGTATTTCGAGTGCCAAAATTGATTAAGTTTGAAATGCAGTATTGAAGTTGCAATACTAGAGGAAATTGATTGAGAGTCATTTTTAATGATTAATCAATGGTGTTATTGCATGATCCGAATTCTTCCATGATTTTGGTAAATAGGAGTATTTGCCCGATAAATTATGGAGTCTGAAATTAATTTGATAATAGATCAAATGGGGTTTTTCAGAAGAAAGATTAGTGAATATTGTATTCACAAGATTCGATCAAAGGACAATATTTTTGGATTATGGTTTCAACACAAGAGACTTGTGGAAATTCGTTTCACAATATTATAATGTCATATATGGTGATATGTGGGGAATTATAATCATGCTCTATTTTAAATAAAGTGTGGTCCGTCAGAATCAGTTTTAGAATCTCCTAATATGTTCGAAACATTATAGTCAATGTCCACTTTAGAAAATAGATGTTTTTCTCAACAAGAATTCGTGAGATCGACAGTAGTGTCGACATGTATATGATTATGCGATAATTCGGAATATACATGAGTGGTTCTTTGTAGATTGCTCGCATTGGATGAGAGTGTATTCCAAAACCAAATAGAAACAAAACTTAGTTTGTTGTCTATGTAATTCCGAGGAAAATATGATTTTTCGAATTACGGTTTATGGATTGGAATTAGAAGCTTGAAATAAAGTGTCAGACATATGTTGGAAGGTGTTCCAAAGAGTATATGTCTGCTAATGAAAATTTGGTGATTAAGAGTGAGGGAGACTAGAAAATTGTTTTCTGCTTGCAATCCTCTTTATAAAGATCATAATATTTTCATGAAAGAAACTTCTAAATAAAGTGTTGTTATATTTAATATTGCTGTCAGGTCACAACATTGTATTAAGTATTTCAGATCTTGTTGACAGATCAAGGTGCACTTTATGAATACAAAGAAAGTTGAGAAAATATCGGAATACGAACAAAGGCTTTTTGAGCCTGGAAATCCAAGTTACATTTGAAAGGATTAAGAGAGTAATTGTTGCTGCAATTCTTATTAGAGGAATAAGATTGTTTAATCGTCATATAAAGTGTTATATGAGAAATGTGACTATAAGAAAGACGTGGTAGCATGTCCTGTCAAGAAATGTGTCTTGGACAAGATCAAATTTGTTGACTACATTTATGTAGACATGCTTGAAGTCTGAGGGATTTGTATTAATGTAATACTGTAGTTTGTATTAAATTCGAATTGATAGTAGATCAATGATTTTGGTTTGACCAAAATGTCGATTTAAGTGGGAGTCATAGTTAGTTCACTCAGGTGAAATATGTGAAGAACATATTTTTGAGTGGGAGCTCAGGAACTCAAATATGTGGATGACACGTTTTTTGAGTGGGTGCGTGTGTTCTCAAATATGTGGAGACATAATTTGAGTGGGAGCCGAATTCATCTTGTGTAAATGACACATTGTGAAATTGTACCAGTAGAATAGATAAGAAGGATGAAGTTGTGAAACTATTTGAAAGTCAGTGTCTATTTTGAAATAGAACGAGAATTTTAAATAGTTAGTCGAGTTGTTTTGGATTATATCTGAGGAGTCAGAATAGAATCAAAAGGATGGTCCTTTGGAATCCAATTGATCATTAGGAGTAATGATGCATGAAAGTAATGGTTGTATGACATGTGGGTCTATTATGTAATATTAGACATCATACAGAAACCATATTATCTGCTCGATGAAATATAACCGATGTTCTTGGAATAAGAGCAGTTATGAAAGTAAATTTGGAATTTACTGGAAGTAGAAGTGCGTTAGTTAAGGGATTGACATTTGAATGTCAAGTTTTCTACATTGGTGTGAAAGTATGTGGATATCGCGAGTTTGTAATTGTTACAAGGGGCTCTGCATGGCTGAGTGTGTTTTTCAGGGCAGTTATCTGGTTAGTATAATCAGAGTAAGTGCTGGGAAACATAAGTCTCACTTAGTTACGGTATTTGCATATATGTTGTTGGACAACATGGTGATATCAAGCTAGTTGATATCAGTGAATCGCAAAAGTTTGCACAAATCGTGTGTTGTGCAGATTGTCAGAGTAACACTCTTCCACAAGCAAGCATCATCGAATGATTCTTATTTCATAAGGGATTTTGATAAAGTAAAATGTAGTTGGTTTATTTGTACTCTAGTGCAAGTGGGAGACTGAAGGAGATATGCCCTAGAGGCAAATAAATAAGTAGTATTTATTGCATTATCTCATAAGTTTATAATAGGTTTGTGTATTATGCTATAACTGTATTAATCGGAATTATTAATACACGTGTGATACATAGACAACCAGGTCCCTAGCAAGCCTCTATATGAGCTAGTCCATTGGGCAACAGTTGATCGAGATTCCCGATCAAGGACAATGACGTCGGTTGACAATGGGGTCATCTTGTTAGTTGAATAAGGTGATGGACATACGCAAAGTATTGCAATAAGATCGTATTACGATGTTTGTCATTTGCAATAGATAAGAATATGATAGCTTATTCCTTATACCGTGAGACCGTACTTATTAATGCTTCGTAGGGGTGCTTTGAGAGCATCAAACGTTGTGTCTTATATAGCATGACAATAACGGTGTCCATCTTGGGTATTCCGAAAGAGCATCAAGACGTAAGGATCAAGAGCGGGATTTGTTCATTCTTGTAATGGAAAGATACTCTGGGCCCACTCGGTGATATTGCATCTATATAGCTGCGCAGCTTATGACTAGGTCATGGAGATGTAATATCGCAGACGAGTTAATAACCTTAGTCGGTAACGAGATACAACAAAGACATCGGTATGTCTACGATCATATCTCGGACAAGGTAGTATCGCAGAGACAAAGGGAATGAATGTCATATTTATGGTTCAACGACGATATTCGTGGAATGCACAGGGGTCGTCATATACTTCCAGGTATCCCTGACGGTCATTGGTGAGCGGAGTGTCTCGACCATGTCTGGAGTGTTCTCGAACCGTAGCGTAACAAACTTAAGGTCTTAGCGATGCTAGGAGATAGGTTCTCGAATATTATAGGATTTTGTTGAAGAGAGAGAAATGATCCGGAAAGAGTTCCGGTGGTCCGGAAGGAGTTCCGGAGAGGTCTGGAATGGTTCCAGGAATGTCCGAAAGTTGTTCGGGTGCTCCGAAAGAGTTTTCGGAGTCACGGGATATTGAATTATATATAAATATATTAATTATGAATTAATGGGATTTTTATATTAATTTAATATTAATTAAATAAAGGAAAAATGGGGCTCCCACCTACATGGGCCCTAAGAGGGCCCAAGAGGGGGGAGCCGCACCCCACAAGGGGGTGGGCCCCATGGGGGGTTCGGCCGGCCCATGGTGGGGGCACACCAACCCCCCTCATCCTTTAGTCCCACATGGGGGAGCCAAGGGGTTTGCACACCCCCTTCCCCTTTATATAGCAAGGCATATTAATTGGATTAATTCATAGAAAAATACAATTAATTCCCGATTTCTCTCTCGATCTCGTGGTTCCCAAGTTGGAGCCGCGCCGAGCTGAGAAAGGGGGGGTCTTTCTCCACCCAAGCTATACCGCAGAGCGCCGTTGCTCTGCGGAATTCCAGATAAGATCTACTCATGCGATTTCAGCTGGATTTGAATGACCGGGAGTTCTCGCTAAGCTCCGTATGTTTGTGAGTGCTCGGAGGCAACTCTTTTGAGGAGCTTGGGCGACGTCGTCTCGCCCCCTGCAGACGCCGCGCCTCCCTCCCCTCTGCTGCCGGCGCACCAGCCCTAGTGCTGGCGCTCTGCCTTCTTCCGCCCGACGCCCGTCGACGCAGATCATCATCGACACCCCGGCGTCATCGACTTCGACATCGCGGCAAGATCTTCGCGACCTCGAGGTCGGCTACGTACGACTTCATCGTCAACGCTTGTGTGGGAGCGTAATCCCCTCTATCGGTCTACATGGAGGTAATGTAACCCGTTCCGCCACCGTTATCGCATGTACTAGATAGATAGATCCTGACTAGTTAGGGTTTCGTTCGCTAGAAAAATTATTGTTTTCTGCACCGTAACCCCTTCAGTTCTACCATGGGGAAAGTCCCACACCTTGCCATGTGTGGTGATTTTACTCTATTTTTGTTGGGTGCTCTTCGTCGCTGTCTTTCCAACAAAATTGGTCTCACCTCTTTTGGACTTCATTTGCAAAAGTTATAGCAGTTTTCGTTTCGGTGTTTTGCTGATTCGGATTATTGGGTCGGATATTCCGCTCTACCGGAATTTCCGGTTCCCCAGCTCATCCAAGAAACGACTAAGGAAAGGAGAAAAAGGGTTCTGACTCCATCCGGAAATTGTGCTCGGAAATTTCCGTCTACCGAAATTTCCGAGTGCACCCAGAAAGCCCTCCAGTTTTGGCTAAGGAAAGAAGAAAGCCCTCCAGTTTTGGCTAAGGAAAGAAGGGTTTTTGGTTCTGACTCGAACCGGAAATTGTGCTCGAAAATTTCCATATACCAGAATTTCCGAGTGCACCCAGAAAAGCCTTCCAGAAACGGCTAAGGAAAAGTTTGGTTTTGGTTCTGACTCCAGTCGGAATTTCAGCTCGGAAATTTCATGGACTCGGAATTTCCGAGTGTCACTTATACCGGAATTTCTTCTTCCCCAACCAACCCAAGGCAGCACGACTTTGCCATCTCTCCTACTCCATTGTTGACCTTGGAAAGCTCACTCCCCTTTCAATCCCTCCATAGAATCTTGCAAATTCTTTAGGGAAAGTTGAGAGGAGATCTAGATCTACAATCCTACCAATCCATCTCTCCTCTAAGTGAGGGGAACTTAGTAGATCTAGTTCTTGGAGTTCCTTTGTGGTTCTTCTTCTTTGTTCTTCCTCTCTTCTCCCCCCATAAGCATTAGTTGCTTTTGGTAGGATTTGCGAGTGAAGGATTTGACTCCTTTGTGTTTCCTTTGTTCTTCCTTTCTCATTCCCCCATAAACATTTGTTGTTGTGTTGGAATTTGAGAGTGAAGGACTTGAGCACTTCGTGTGCTCTTGCCATTGCATTTGCATCGGTTTGAGCCCACCACGAGGATTCGTGGTGGTGTTTCTTGTGAGCTTGTTACTCTTGGGTCATTGGACCCTAGACGCCTTTTCTGGCCGGCCTTTTGTGGCCAAGACCTTTTGTGGTCAAGACCTTTTGTGGTCACTTGAGAGCCCCCAATTAAGTTGTGGGTGTGTGCCTCAAGACTTGGGAGCCCCCAATTAAGTTGTGGGTGTGCCTCAAGAGTTGTACGGGATTCGATCTCTGCCCCAAAGGAGATCAATAGTGGAAGGTGAACTCGCAACTTTTTGTGGTTGAGTTCATCAGGAGAAGAAGGTGAGCCTTTGTGGCGTTGCGGCTAACCTATTGTGGTTGCGCACACCTATCCAAACGAGACGTACACCTTTGGGTGGAACTCGGGAATACATCCTCGTCTCTGCGTGCCTCGGTTATTTCTATACCCGAGCTCTTTACTTATGCACTTTACATTGTGATAGCCTTCGTGCTTGAAGTCATCTATCTTGCTATCACCTTGTTACTGGTGTTGCTTAGCTTAAGTTGTTGGTGCACATAGGTGAGCCTTGTATTTATATCTAGGCTGTATGCTTGTTAAAGTAAACCTCTAGTTTATTCCGCCTTTATCAAGCATACCGGAATTTTCGGGTCATTCTTCGACCGGATATTCCGGCTCCTCGGAAAAAGTTTTAAATCGCCTATTCACCCCCCCCCCTCTAGGCGACGTCTATCAGTTCAACTCTCACTACTTTGCCTATTATCCCACCCAGGACGTGAAGGTGTTCCGACGCCGTTTCAGGATGAAGCGCAAGCTCTTCCTCAAGATCATGCAAGAAATCCGAGAGTTCGACACCTACTTCAAATTGAAGAGGGACTGCACTTGCATGGTAGGGTTTACCTCTATTCAGAAGTGCACGATGGCCATGAGGTTGCTTGCATACGGTGCTCCTGCAGATGCACAGGATGACTATGTGCGCATGAGCGAGTCCACGGTCATTGAGTGCTTGAACAAGTTCTGCCGGCCAGTGGTTGTAGTCTTTGGCCCAAGGTACTTGCGATCACCCAATGCGCAAGACACTGCTCGACTCCTTGCAGAGAATGAAGCAAGAGACTTTCCTAGGATGCTTGGTAGTATTGACTGCATGCATTGGGCATGGAAGAACTGTCCATTTGACTGGCAGGGGATGTACAAGGGAAAGGAAGTAGAGTGTTCGGTGATTCTCGAGGTCGTGGTTTCATATGATATATGAATTTGACATTCATTTTTGGTATGCCTGAAACTCACAACGACATCAATATGTTGCAATGCTCGGATGTCTTTGTTGATCTTGTCGAAGGCCATGCTCCCCCAAAGAACTATGAGATCAATGGACACCATTACACAAAGGGCTACTATCTTGCAGATGGCATCTACCCCAAGTGGGCAACATTTGTGAAGACCATCTCCAAGCATGTGCCAGGAAGCACGAAAGCTTTGTTTTCGAAGTGCCAGGAGGCTTGCAGGAAGGATGTCGAGCGAGCATTTGGTGCGTTGCAGTCTCGATTTGACGCTGTCGGGTACCCAGCTATGACTTGGTCGAAGTCCAACATGTGGGAGGTGATGCAGTGTTGTGTGATCTTGCACAACATGATCATTGAGAGTGAGCGGGATGACCCGGTGCCTGACAGTGAGGCAATGATACCATACTACCACCAGGGTCCTCTTACAGATGTTGATCACCAGGTGTCGGCATCATGGACAGACTCCTCGCCATGCGCCACGAGATTCGAGACGCTGCAACACATCAAGCTCTACAGAATAATCTGATGCAGCACTTGTGGGTGCTCAAGGGCAATGCAATGCCGATGTCTAGTACTATTTGTTTTATTTTTGTATACATTGTTGAACCATTTATTTATGTGTGAATTTGTATGGTTAAACGTGTGAATTTGTATGTCAAAATGGTTAAACTTGTGAATTTGTATGCCAAAATATAGCTGAAACGCGCTATCCAGGGGGCGGCCTGTATTCACGGTTGGTAATCGCGTCCCCCGGTACCGGATTCACGCCGTTTCACGCCCGCGACGGGCGCAACAATCTGGCGTTTTCAGCCCTGTGGGCGAAAAAACTGGAGATGCCCTTAGCTCGGAAATTCACGGAATCATCGCCCTCATCCTCGTGTACCTGTTCGCTTGACTAACAGATGGACGCCCTCGCGCTCGAGGAAGGAACCGGCGGCGGCGGAGACGGCAGCACCGGCATGCTCCCCTCTCTGCCCCCTCCACCACCATCTTGTACGGCTCGCCGTCCCGTTCCCCGCCATCCGTTCAAGAAGTTGTACAATGTCCAGATCGAGGAGGCGACGGGGATGTGACTGGCTGACTGGCCGTGGTGGCATCCGTGACCAAGTTCATGTGGGTCTTCAAGCGCGTGCGGCCGGATCTTGCAGATGCTCACTGTAGGATGCAACTCCTTTGTTTGTTGACTCGCTCTTAATCGACGGCCACGCCTAGCCGCCACCGCCGGCCGTCTCCCCGCCAATCCTCCACGGCCGCTGGAGCCCTGTAGCCCCACGTCGCGTCGCCGGCCCATCCTCTCCTCTAGTCAGATACATCAAATCTTTCGATTCCAGGATTTGCAGATCCAAACGCTATTTGGAATTGGATGCCATCTTTAGATTCCAACAGGTAATATCATGCACATCCAAACAACTGATTTGAAATTGGAGGCGAATTCATTTCCAGCTCTGATTAGGTATTCCCACTCCAATTCAATTCCAAGACTCAATTCCAACATCCAAACACAGCCGTAGGAAATTTTCATCCAAAAAAGATTTTACAGCTTGGAAATAGAATGTACTGATGTAGGACGTTCATCCCGATTTCCCACCATCTCATCTTCCGTAGAAAACAGAGCATGTAACAAAGATAAATTTTTATGACTTTAAACTGCGATAAAAGAAAAAGGGGAAGGTGACTTTAAACCAATATAGTCATCGAGAAGTGTACGAGCTCGATTATGCATCATATACAGAGGATGAAATGGCACATAGCTACCATAATTGGGGCTGAGTTGACGCGGGACTACCGGTTTAGAAATTTTTTACAACTAAATACCAAGTTTGAGGTATGGTAACCAGTTTCTGACAAGCGGATCCTACCAGTCAGGCGTGAATAAACAGATTTTAAAAAAGGAGCAAGCCCACTTTATCTAAATCCGGTTGACTTTTCTCTTATAAATGAAAATATCGGTCTGGACGCGCACCCGGCGCTCGGCGCTCGAGGGCCTCGTCGTGGCCACCTCCCTGTGAAATAGTACGTATGTGGAGTTCCCTTGAATTTCATGTGATTCAGTACCGCTCCACGGGGATGTTCCTGTCCTACTGATGGTCTTCGCTATGACGTTTGCGCCCAGCCCGGACTGGCGGGTCATGCTCGGCGTCCTCTTCCTTCCGTCACTCATCTACATCGTCGTCGCCGTCCTCTACCTGCCGGAGTCGCCGCGCGCTTCTTTGAGCTCCCCTTCTCGGGACGTGCGCGGTACATTGTAGCCCGGTGCGGTACGGCACGAGCTTCAACCAGGCCAACGACGCCGTGGTCTGCTGGCGCGACTTCCTCAAGTTGGCCAGCCACGTGCGAGCAAGTAGCTCTGTATATGCAGCTGCGATTGCGATTTACAGCTTGACTGAATGTTGTAGCGGCGGCAGCAGGTTCAGGAGGAGCTGCACAAGGTTCATGGGGAGAGCGTGGAGTACCATAGGAGGTCGCGAGCGGCGGAGGCCGGTAAGGCCGACGCGCAGCAGGAGCTCATGGGAGCCACGGGCGCGCAAGGACGTGGACCGAGCTCGACGGTGTCAAGGGCCGCCATGCCGCCGCGCTCTCTGAACTGAGCTACGCGATGGCGGAGCGGGAAGCCGTCGCTGAGGAGGATGCTGGCGAGGTGGTGGGGGCCGGAGAGGCTGTGCGGGAGGCCGCCGCCGAGCTCGCCGCGCTGCAGGCGGAGCTCGAGTCCGCGCGAGCTGCTAACGATGTGGCGGAGGAGAAGAGGTTGATGCTCGCGTTGGCGTGGCAAACCGAGCTGGAGCAAGGCGAGCAGGAGGCGAGGAAGCTGCAGGACGAGCTGGTCACGGTCGGCGACCTCGAGTCATAAGTCGCCGCGGCTTACGAACACCTGACGAACCTGAGACCGGAGCTGTTCACCCGCGCGGTTGAAGGTGCCAGTGTAGAGGAGGAGGAACAGAAGACGTCGGCGGTGGGCGAAACGTCGGTGACGCAGGTGAAGGCGAGGAAGGAGCTCGAGGAGGTGAAGACAAGCGTGGATAAGGCCAATGACGACGGGCATGGCGCGGCGCCCGTGGCGTGGGCGGCGAACCAGCAGCAGCTGCTGGGAGGCGGCGTTGACCTGGGTTTTTTTCTCTTCTCGCCTCTAGACGTGACTGGTGGGTTCGAGTTGTCATAAAACGTGTTAACAAGGCTAAACGGAAGAATCAGTGCTCAGTGTCACAACCATACCCTAAACTTGGTATTTAGTTGTCAAAAATCCCTAAACTGGTAGCCCCGCGTCAACTCAGCCCCAGTTATGCTAGTTATGTGCCATTTTCTCTATATATAGATGATGTGGTGTTGTTATGAGAGTCCTGGGAAGTGTGGTTATTTTAATCGTCTGCAACTCAGAATATGGGTGACTTGTTTAAATTAAGTTGTCAAGTGGGATCCCACCAATATCTCACTTCTAATTCATCTGTGAATTTTTAGTTCAAATTTTGGCCCAAAATTTTAAACTGAAAAATCTTCAAATAAACTAAAAGTGACATATTGGTGGGATCCCACTTGACACTTTACTTCTTTTAGGCTTATGCTCAGACTTACGCTCATGTATAAGCCTCCTTATGAATTTCGATGGGGACAATTCGGTGGGTAGAAACTTCTAAAAACTGAGGGAGGCTTGTTTAAGGCTTATGATGTTTTAGCTTATTTGCTCGGATGAGTTGTGAGATGTATATTATGCCCCTGAATTTGATGAAATTTAAACAAACGATGTTAACCTAGCGTATGCTGTTTTTAGTAAAAGATAAGATAGAAATAAAATAACCCCAACTCGGATGTGTGTTGAAGCAAACCCTTCCAAATCGTATAATCTTTTTTTTATGTTTTCCATCTATTATGGTTTTACTTCTTACCATACTTTTTAAACAAACTTTTGCAACCATGGCGAGTTAAAATTTGCTCCGACTATACACAAATAAGAAAATACACGATGCACGCTCCGACATGACATCCCAACAAGTTTCGAGAACATGTACAAAACTAATGGCACGTTTCACTAAAATAAAACAGAAGAAAACATATGCAAAAGATTCCAACAAAAATCTATTTTGCAATGTGTAAACAGTTTGATTGTTGCATGCCAGCTAAAGCCAAATCATAGGATGCATGGATGATGTTTCACGTAGAGAACGTGCATACATGGATTAAGTGGCAACATTACATGATAAATAATTAAGAAACAGGTAATTAGCTACCCATGTGCATGCATGAATGCGGTTTCACGTAGAGAACGTCAAATCCAACCAATAACGTGGCGGTGTCGGCGTCGGGGGGACGGGCAACGCCATCACATACTAGCAAGCAACAGCGAAGTTATGCGGAGTGGCATTCCTGCCGTAAATAAAAGCAATATAGGGGGCAAATCTCGATACATGCTCGTTTCCTAGCTAAGAAGCTCAAGAGGCTCTCTAGAATCTGCCCGGTAACAGTTTCTCAGAATAGGAAGAAAATGGGCTTCACGGTGGAAATAAGCCTGTCACCAGCCAGAGACTTCTTTTCCTCTTCTGCTGTGGGGAGTGTAGAAGCTGACCCAAAAACTGAAAAGAAGTGTATCTATGTCTTAGACAAACAAGCAATTGAAACATTAAGTGCCTCGCATAGACAGTCTACAAGGTTAAATTTAAACGATAATATAAGGTTAAATTTATTATTTGCATTAGTAGTTCAAACAATAACTAGTACTCAAATACTAAAACAGGTAAAAGCTGAAATTGTCCGTAGTCCAACTAACAGATAGAACCAGGCCACTATGCAACCATATAGTCAAGCTTGTAAACTAAACTAATGAATCTGAGAGTAACCTGTTATGTCATATATGAGATGTGATTGGTAAGAAGACACAGTAAGTTCCTCCATACGACCCAATGAACATGTTGTCCACTAACGAGGAACCTAAATTTAAAACATGAAAGAGGTGAGTTCAGAAGAAACAAGAAATTGCATGCTATCAACAGATTCCAACCGAACAACATAAACTAAGCTAGAATTTAAATTTAAATGGTAATAATCATACTAATAAATTGGATTCATTCTATAAATGGCATGTTCCCTGAATCCGAGGAAAATGCACAATCAAGAGGGCATAGTGCAATCCAAAATTAACCATATAGCCAAAATAAGCATCAACATTCAGACCCAACTAGCATGTTCAGGCTATTAGTCATTGACTAGGTATGTTAAGAGAAAGTTTCTCATAAATCAGACAAAAAGGTTCTATGTGTGTGGGCAGGCTTAAAAAAACTATCTTGACACATAAACATTCATGGATAGTATTTTGGCTGGATAAAATCTAGCAATTCAAAAACATCAGTGCTGTCAAAAATCAATTCCGACATAGAGGTATAAGGCTCAAAATGAAATATTAGATATCTTAGTTAGAGTTAAAGTTACCTCAGCAACTCTGAGCGAATAAAGCTCCTTAATTGAAGTTACATCAACCTTCAAAAAACCACCTAACCCAAACCTACGACCATGGGAATCCTGGCACTCAAAAAAAGGGCCCTTTTCTAATCCAAATGAAATCACACTCAGAGCGTGTGTTGATGGCTTGCCACTGATACCATGAAGATTATTTGGATCGTACTTATAAATGGCGCCGGTCTTATAGCACTCATCGTAGTTCTTACTAATCCGGATCACCACACAAAGTGGGCCACCTCGCCGTAGCTCATATAGAGCAGCCCTGATATCGTTGAGATTGTGCACATCATAAGACTTCAAGCTGCGAACACAATAGCAGGAGCCATACTGGGGTCGATCCTGAAACAGAAAACTTACTTCAAACATGTAATGACTAGCAATTGAACTTATATGTAGCGCACTAACAGCCATACGGAATTGTTACCATGTAATCAGATTCAGTCAATACACCAATATCTTTTAATATCTGAAAAAGACGCTTTGCAGAGGTCATATTAGGGAATTGCTGTTTTGCCAGATCACTCAATTCCTTCAGATGATGGACCGAAAAGGATATATCTCTGTTATTCTGAATCCGAAAATTGGATGCCAAAGTTACTGCTATGGCATAGTACAAACACCAGTCTGCGATAATTAGAACAAAAGATCATTACAGACGATTATATGAATTCACCTTACTGTGATTATGAGTAAACTGGGAGCAGGTTTTGTTCAAGAAGCAACGATCCATTGCCTTGCTACTTGAAGCTATAAGATATTTAGCAAGTTCAAGCTATTTCATGTAGAGTTTTTTTCAGGTTTTGTTCAAGCTACACTAAGATTGGTTGAGCTATTAATTGAAGTTTTAAGATATTTATGCAAGTTCACATACATAAATGAGTACTGTACAAAACCATAGAAAGAATGATTATGCAAGAAGAGTTATTATATTCAGTTTGATATACTCCCTCCGTCCAAAAATAAGTGTCTCAAATTTGTCAAAAAGAAGATGTATCTAGACAAGAAACCATGTCTAGATACATCTTCTTTTTGACAAACTTGAGACATTTATTTTTGGACGGAGGGAGTACAAAAAATTCTTAAGAAAATATAAGTCATAAGGTGTTCCCCAGAGTGGGATAACCCCATTTTGCCTATGCAGCTGTTCACTTAAGAGTTATCATAAACATACAGAAGAAGTAGCCAGCTACAATTTAGACGATAAAATTGGGACCCTTGATGCTTCATCAGTCCTATAAATTATGCAGCTGTTCACTTAAGAGTTATCATAAACATACGGAAGAAGTAGCCAGCTACAATTTAGACGATAAATTGGGCCCCTTGATGCTTCATCACAATACCAAATAAGTAAATGGCACAACAGAAAAGAAATAAACTACACCTACTTAGTGGAAGGCCCCACTTAGTCGAAGGCCACAATTCACAAAACAAACTGTGTGGATTATTTGTCTAATCCAAATAATTATCATGATACTGACGAAATAGAAACACATAGAGCCATTTAAGTTACACAGGGGTTTAGAGCTAGATTTAGAATAAAACGGGCCTACTATTAAATTTACAGTAACTCTAAAGTTCAAACAATGTGGACCTCCTGTCCAATAAATTTAGTGTAAATAAGAAATGAGCAAACAATAACATAGTTAACCACTTAAATACGACAGATGGTCGCAATTAATGATAAATATAGCTCAAACATGGCTCATTTGTATTTATATTTTTTATATATGTAACAAATGAATAACTTTATCAATTATTTCACGTGTAGGAAACTAAAAGGAGGAGATGAAAGAACACAAGGTGCAGCTATTTGTTTTGCTTAACATTGTAAGAGAAAATACAAAACCAAAAGTAAGCATACCACTAAGTTGCTCTTGGATAGGTGATAACGCCTTAATACCATCATCTGACACATGATTCTTCCAAGAAAACCTCTCCCGAAGTTGTTCATATACTTCTGCCATTGTATCTATATGGATGCACTAAATTTAGTAGGAGAGATATACAAAATTAGATTTCCATACAACTCATAAATGTACAAACAACTATCCCAAGTAAGTTCATAACAAAGGTGTGTTTTCCCTACAAAATCTCATGTCCTGCCTTTACATGAGAAAATGATCACACTATTTCGAAGAGCTATCATGTACAAGTACAAAAGGTTATCGGTACAACTTGCTCTAGCTCTTGCCAGCATCCAAAAAAGGATAGCATGTTTAATGATCTACGAAAAAAAAAGCAATACTAGTCGTCTTCTCGGATGGGAGGTAGTAGGAATTTTGTCACATGGAATTCTCATTATGGAAGTGAATGTTGGGCCTAATCTACAGTTGCAGATTTGCCCAAGCAAAAAGGAAGAAAGTGCTCACCGTGGATCTCGGGGCGCGATTGGTTCGTCGGTGAGCTTCTGGTGGTGGCGTGATACCTCGTGGCAGCGACCGCGACGGACAGCTCGTGGCGGCGGTGTAGAGGTAGAACTCCGGGCGGCGGCAAGCAGGGGCTCGATTCGCACGGCAGCGATGAGAAAACGGACGTCTAGGCTTCCATTCCGGCGTCCTAGCGCCCGATATTTTCGCCGGCGGAATCGGGGGGCGGCTGGGTGGGATCGGGACCTAGGGCTCGACCGCTGGGAGTGAGATGGGCTGGGAAGAAGCGCGGTGGCCCTTCCTCGACGTCCTGCGCTCCGAGGAGACAAGGAGAGCGGCGCTTGGTGGCTCAGCGGCGGCGGGGTGGAGGCGGCTGCGTCGGGGAGGAGCTGCTACGAGGGGGCGGGGGGTTACGAACTTAGGTTACGGGTAGTCGTCGGCTTCCAGGCACGAGCACGCCGGCGGGCGGGCTGCACGGTCGGCCCACCACACAGCACAGTAGAAAAAAATTAAAAATATATATAGAGAAAAATAACAAAATCAGGACAAATGTGCTATGATTTAAATAATTTTTATTAAACTAGCAAACCGGCTCATTAAAACCTTTCAGTCCCGTTAGGTATCCTGGAAGGAAAAACAATGCGTCTGAAACTTGCTGCTTTTCGATTTAATTATCCATATTACTACACGAATAGAAAAAGATAATTACAAAAGGATAAGAAAAAGTAATCTCTATCATCAATGGATATGAAGATACTCCATTGCGACAGTCAACTCGGGGTCCTCCGGCATGTGTTGGGTTCTTCCCATCGCCCGATCGCGGTCTTTGACCGTCATCAAACTCTTCACCATATTAGGGTGGATATCAGGGTGGAGACTAGCTCTTTTTGGCTCGAGAACTCTTCTGCTTAGACTCAATGTTTCCTCCGACGATGTTGTCGACACGGGAAAGTTAACACATCACGCGCTAGAATGGAAAGCATGAGACGGTCGTTGAGGTAAGCCGCTAACTCATTCCCGGTGCTGCTTGAAAGAGGAGCTGGCGAACATCTTGAAGATGGTCTTCTTCTTTCCGGGCCGTTCGGCTTGTGTAGGTTGTTGCGGACGAACTGTTCGTGCAAACTTATTTTCGTACTTGTCGTACAGATCAGTGAGTTTGCTCTTAATAGTAAATTGGTATTGACTATAATCATAGTCTAATGCAATCGTTAATTGAGCTAGAGCATCACCGAATTCCTCAATTTTAGCCCTCAGATCTAAAATGAATGCAAATGCACATAAATCAGGAATTTCTTTCCGGTATATAATAAGGGTTGCCTTCATTTCTTTTAACAACCTCTCTTAACTTAGGATCACTTTCATGTGCTTTTAGGTGAGCAAGGAAATAAATTTGATACACTTATAGAGAAGTTGTGGGATAATAAACCCCAGATAAAATGTCCGTTGCATCATAAAGTGCTTCTAGAAATTGCATGACCATGTGTGCAATATCCCAATCAGTATCACATAAAAAGATTGCCCCGTGTGAATTTGCATTAACAAAGGTGGTAAACATTTTTTTATCACGGATCAAATCTCTAATCATGATGTATATAGAGTTCATGTGACGAGGGTGTAACTCGACAAATCACAGGGTTGTCCACCCCGGGTTGATTGAGGGGGAGAGAGGAGAGCGTTGGTGATCACGACGGCTGACAAGCGGGGATTTTACCCAGGTTCAGGCTCCCGGAGGATAACACCCTACTCCTGCTTGTCTGTTATTGATGGCGAGTTGCGATTATAATGACGGCGAGATTGCGATCTCGCTAGGGTTTGTAGTGGTGGCTATTGGCGTGTCCTCTGGGACGAGCAACCCTACTGGCTTTATAGGTAGCCAGGTCTCGGGTGGTCGGTATCGATGGTAATTACAGATATGGCAGGTTATGAGACCTAACCGACTTGGACTAGGCTACACGGTACCCCGAGTGGGCCTTCTGTGGGCCTTCTCCAGCTTGGCGCGGCCCAGGTAGCCTCATCGTGGGATAGTCGAAAGGTAGCCCCACGTCAGTAGCCCCCGAGTGCTTGGTCGAATCGTAGAGTCGGGCAAAGGACTTCTTCCTCCTGGACGCGCCACTGGACTGCTTGTTCTTGAGTTCGCACTCGTTTTCTTCAGTCGAACAGGACACTCCCGATGGGAGTAATCTTCTGCAGTCGAATTACTTCTCCTTGGCCTTCGTGCGAAGCTTGCTTCTATTCGACCCGTGGGCTTACTTCCAGATGGATGGGCCACCAGAATGATTGTTTCGGGTTCTCGGATCAGCAGTCTGTCCTGCTTGGTTGTTTTAGCTGTGAAGCTTACTACTCGAATCGCTCAGTCGAGTTGTCGTGCTGTTTCACTTGTTCGGAGTCGTTGGCTTGATGACGTCACTGATGACGCTCCATTGCACGCTGAACGGATAGACGTCGCCTAGAGGGGGGGGGGGGTGAATAGGCGATTTAAAACTTTTTCGAGGAGCCGGAATATCCGGTCCAATAGTGACCCGGAAATTCCGAGGAGCCGGAATATCCGGTACACGAATGACCCGGAAATTCCGGTATGCTTGATAAAGGCGGAATAAAACTAGAGGTTTACTTTAACAAGCATACAACCTAGATATATAAACTAGGCTCACCTATGTGCACCAACAACTTAAGCTAAGCAATACTAGTAACAAGATGATAGCAAGATATATGACTTCAAGCACGAAGGCTATCACAATGTAAAGTGCATAAGTAAAGAGCTCGGGTATAGAAATAACCGAGGCACGCGGAGACGAGGATGTATTCCCGAGTTCCACCCAAAGGGTGTACGTCTCGTTTGGAGAGGTGTGCGCAACCACAACAGGTTAGCCGCAACGTCACAAAGGCTCACCTTCTTCTCCTGATGAACTCAACCACAAAACGTTGTGAGTTCACCTTCCACTATTGATCTCCTTTGGGGCGGAGATCGAATCCCGTACAACTCTTGAGGCACACACCCACAACTTAATTGGGGGCTCCCAAGTCTTGAGGCACACACCCACAACTTAATTGGGGGCTCTCAAGTGACCACAAAAGGTCTTGGCCACAAAAGGCGTCTAGGGTCCAAAGACCCAAGAGTAACAAGCTCACAAGTATCACCACCACGAATCCTCGTGGAGGGCTCAAACCGATGCAAATGCAATGGCAAGAGCACACGAAGTGCTCAAGTCCTTCACTCTCAAATTCCAACACAACAACAAATGTTTATGGGGGAATAAGAGAGGAAGAACAAAGGAAACCACAAAGGAGTCAAATCCTTCACTCCCAAATCCCACCAAAAGCAACTGATGCTTATGGGGGGAGAAGAGAGGAAGAACAAAGAAGAAGAACCACAAAGGAACTCCAAGAACTAGATCAACTAAGTTCCCCTCACTTAGAGGAGAGATGGATTGGTAGGATTGTAGATCTAGATCTCCTCTCAACTTTCCCTAAATAATATGGAAGATTCAATGGAGGGATTGAGAGGTAAGTGAGCTTTCCAAGGTCAACAATGGAGTAGGAGAGAGGGGAAAGTCGTGCTGCCTTGGATTAGCTGAGGAGGAAGAAGGGGAGAGGTATTTATACCCCTCCAGGAAATATAGCCGTTGGCTGTTTCGACACTCGGAAATTCCGGTATAAGTGAGACTCGGAAATTCCGGTCTAGAGAGACTCGGAAATTCCGGTCTAAGAGAGCTCGGAAATTCCGGCTGGAGTCAGAAGCAAAACCAAACTTTTCCTTAGCCATTTCTGGAGGACTTTTCTGGGGGCACTCGGAAATTCTGGTAGACGGAAATTTCCGAGCACAATTTCCGACTGGAGTCAGAACCCTTTTTCTCCTTTCCTTAGCCGTTTTCTTGGATGAGCTGGGGAACCGGAAATTCCGGTAGGGCGGAATATCCAACCCGAATAATCCGAATCAGCAGAACACCGAAATGAAAACTGCTATAACTTTTGCAAATGAACTCCAAATGAGGTGAGACCAATTTTGTTGGAAAGATAACGACGGTGACTATCTATCCTATAGCCCTATCAAGATCATACATTTGCCTTGAGCATTCCACTTGAGTTGGATGAATACTATCTTGATCTCTTCAAGTGGGTCATTTTTCTTGATTGCGCGTCCAATCACTTGCTTGAAGAAGATTTCTCCAAATACTCGCCCATGCTCACAATGGGAGAGTCTCGCTTAGCTTCCCATAAATAGAGTAAAATCTCCACACATGGCAAGGTGTGGGACTTTCCTCAAGGTAGAACCGGCAATAGTTCCGCCACCGAAAACGCAACAAGTTGTCCAAGTAAAACCGATTTCAATGAACAAGAGCTTGACATGGAGATGAACCAAGCTCTAATTCCTCACAAACATAAAAGCCAAATAAGAACCAAGAAACATGATATGCCAAGTATGCAAAGGTTTGAGCTCTCCACAAGAATGCGATCAAGTAACTAACTTGAGAGCCCCTCTTGATAGTACGCCTATCTATCCTATAGCCCTATCAAGATCATACCTTTTCCTTGAGCATTCCACTTGAGTTGGATGATGACTATCTTGATCTCTTCAAGTGGATCATCTTTCTTGATTGCGCGTCCAATCACTTGCTTGATGAAGACTTCTCCAAATACTCCCCCATGCTCACAATGGGAGAGTCTCGCTTAGCTTCATCTTCATGTATCCATTGCAAGCACCAAGCATAGGATCTTTTCGAGAAAGCTTCTCTTGGTCTTGCACAACTCATCTTTTCTTCACTAAGATGATGTCTTGAATCTTCAAGACATACTTGCAATAAGCTTCACTCAACACATGAGCTTCAAGAGTTCAACACATGAACTCCACAATTCCATGGACATGATCTATAATGATATCTCAATGCAAACATTAGTCCATAGAGATTGTCATTCAATTACCAAAACCACACATGAGGGAAAATGCTCTTTCACACGCCTCTGTGCCCGATGGGACGTGACGTAGCGGGGCCCACTGGCAGAGCTGACCGCGGTCGGCAGTTGTCACGTCTCCGAACTGGGCGCGAAATTTTCGCGGCACGATGATGATGCCTTGATTCCCGTGCGTAGTGGACGAAGTGGGTGGCGACGGTTGGTTTCTCCGTGTGACACGTGGTCGGCTGGATGTAGCTGCTCGGAACCGTTGCTCTGTGAACGGCTGAGATGAATTTATTCGAGGCATAAGTACTGCGCTGCAGCGCAAGGGCATCATCTTCTCCAATTGTCCGCGCCTCCTTTCCTCTGCTCTCTACCATTCTCGCCACCATCCGAGATCTGTGCTTTTTGTCCTCCCACCTGCTGCTGTCCTCCACAGCCATGGGCAAGCCGAAGACCGCTGCTGGCACCTCCGCCGCCGCCGCCGAAGCCGGGCTGATGAAGAAGCCCGACGGCGACTGGCAAAGGTCGTCGGTGAAGAAGGCGGAGCTTGAGCTCCTCCGCGCAGGGCCTCCTTCCACCCTCGGACCAGGCCCAGGTACGCGCTCCCGGCAAAGAGGTGTACCTCGCACCCCGTGAGGGGGAACGCGTATGCTTCGTGGATTTCCTTCCGCAGGCCTTCGGGTTCCCTCTCCACGATTTTGTTCGCGGTCTCCTGTACGCCTATGGGGTTCAGATCCACGATCTGACCCCCAATGGCGTTTTGAGCATCGTGAGCTTTATTGTGCTCTGCGAGTGCTTCCTGGGGATCGCACCCCACTGGGCGCTATGGAAGTCGCTCTTCCTCGTTCGTAAGAATGTCGGGAAGAGCGGGTTGACATACCCCGTGGGCGGCTTCGGAATCCAGGTGCGCGGTGATACCGCGTACTTTCAGATAAAGAAGTCTGACTCCGTCCAGGGGTGGCGGAAGAAGTGGTTCTACATCCAATGGAACCAGGATGTCCTGGCGCAATTCGACGGCGGGCGCAGGCTGCTGAAGACTCACGCCTGGTCGCACCCGCTCCCCGAGGAGGAGAAGGAGTCCGCAAGGCCGCTGCTGAGCCTGCTGCGCAACCTCACCAAGACCCAGGGGCGCGAGACGGGTGGCATCTTCCTGATGGCCACCTTCTTCCGGCTTCGCGTTCAACCACTTGCTGCTCGGCCTCACCCGATGTGGGCGGTCGATGGCGCCGGCAACCAGCCACTCGACGACGAGGAGGTGGAAACCAAGGTAAGGGGCATCACCAACCTCCGAGCCGCGGACCTCTGCAACGTCAAATGTCCAGTCGCTGCGTACGGAGCAGCGAACCCTATTCCCGAGGTAAGTTCTTGACTTGTTCTCTTCGTTGCTTCGTTTCTTGATTTCCTGCTTCTTGACTCGACTTGTGTCTACTTGTTTCAGGGTCGATCTCTGCTGGTCAGCCTGCCTCCTCTCCCTGAAAACGGACCCGCTGACGAGTCGAAGATTGTGGAGGAGGAGGATGACGACGACGACCTCCCGTCTGCTTTCTCTCCCAATGAAGAGGTGGAAGATGATGACGACGAGGAGGAACCCTCACGGAAGAGGCAGAAGCGTCGAAGTGGCGGTGACTCTGCGACTGCTTCGTCGCCCGCGAGGGGTGCGGATGCTGACCTAGAGGAAGCCGTCGCGACGTCTTCGGGTGTGCGGTCTCCGGGCGACTGGAACGAGCCACTGGCCGCTCCTCCTGTTAGCTCTGCGCCACCACGCGAGTTCGCTCGGATGCCGTCTCTCTCCCTGGGGAGCGACGACGAATTCGAGACCATCGGGTGAGTTTCTTTCCGTCTTGTTTTTCCAAGTTGCACTTTGTAGTTCCAGTCTTCGAGTTGATCATTGTATTGTTTTTGTTCCAGCCGTCGTTCTGGCGATAACGACTCCCCTCATCGTGAAGTGGAACACACATCTGCCCCTTCGACGGAGCTGGTGACTCGGGTGGCGATCGAGGAGCGCGCGCAGCCTGCTGGCCTCGCGTCGTCGAGTCGTGCTCCTCCTTCGGCTTCGGAAGATGTCGACCTCCTGGACCACGTAAGTCCTTTATGCTTGTACTTGTAGTCTTGCAATTTCATCGGGTGTGCGATCAGCGCTCCCGATGGGAGTAGCCCACAAAGGTGTGGGTGACTAGTATACTTGCCCGCAACTTTATTAATTTCTTGCTTTTGTTTCAGCCGTACTACCGCCAGCAGCTTGACGCAGCCGCGGCTTATGTTCGCCTGGAGAAGGAGAGGGACCAGCTGCGTGCTTCTCTGGACCAGGCTACTAGGCGGGTTGCTGAGTTGGAGCTGAAGCTCCAGGCTCAGGCTGAGTTTGAGAAAGCCCTGCACGAGTCCCAGGAGCACGACGCAGATCATCATCGACACCCCGGCGTCATCGACTTCGACATCGCGGCAAGATCTTCGCGACCTCGAGGTCGGCTACATACGACTTCATCGTCAACGCTTGTGCGGGAGCGTAATCCCCGCTATCGGTCTACATGGAGGTAATGTAACCCGTTCCGCCACCGTTATCGCATGTACTAGATAGATAGATCCTGGCTAGTTAGGGTTTCGTTCGCTAGAAAAAATATTGTTTTCTGCACCATAACCCCTTCAGTGGTATCAGAGCCGATCTATGCGTAGTACTGCTGGTACGGTTAGAACTCATGTTGAATGAGGGCGTCTTTCTTATATTTGCTACCCTCTAGCGTGCACTTGCGATGCCTTCGGTATTGAGTTGATGAAGCGGCCCGGACCGAATTTACGTGTACGCTTACGCGAGACTGGTTCCACTACTGACATACGGCTTGCACCGTATCTGTGGCTGGCGGGTGTCTGTTTCTCTCTCTCTAGTCGGCAAAGCATTTTCAATGGAGGGCCCGAAAGGGATGCTTAAACATGCAATTATACGATCGACGTTGTGGTACAAAGTTCGTAGGTAGGGAAGCGATTCTCTTACGAATAAGCCTATATGCCACGTAAAATTTGCAAAACTAAATAAAGCTAGAGGCGTCTAACTTTGTTTTGCAGAGGCGTTATTTCATGTGACATGGTTACGGTAAGTTTTGATATTACTCGTATTGTTGGAGGCAATGGAGGGCTCTGTAGACTCGGAGCCATGCCGGGACGCCGGGGGGGCCAGGCACATGGCGCCATGAAGGTCCAGGCGCATCGACCATGTCACATCGCACTTCATTGCATCATTATTGTGTGCTGTTGTGTGTGCATCCTATTGATTGCTTATATACTAGATATACAACGGTAACATCATAAATAGGATGATCCCTAACAAATACCAAAATTGTGTTCTCCCTCGTTGCGCACCACCAAGAAAGTTCTACGTTATGAGGCAGGCCGTGATGATCGGGTGTCACACATCTCGTCGTTCGCATACAGTGGGTGTAAGCCATGTTGCACGCGCATGGTCTTCGAGGTTTGATTGGCGAGCCTAGCATACTCAGAGGTATGGCCTCGGAACACGGGAAGATCGAAAGATCGAGCACGAGTCACAGAGTTGTTGTGATTGACATGTTATGTCCACCTTTGAAGTTGTGCTGCCGGCCGTGATGATCGGGGGTAGTGTGGTGGATGAGGGTCGTGTAATCGCCATTATTATTTTTAGGGATAATAATCTTGGTGTGGTGTGTTTTTGATAATGAGATTATAAAACTAAAACTCACCTATATATTATAAACTTATCTTATCTCTTTTGCGATCACATCTGGAGACTACGGAACTACACTTCGGTTGCTTCCTCAAGAGCTCGGATTCTACCTTAGAAGCCGACGGGTCCAACTTCATCAGCTGGTACATTGGTTTTAGAAACATTCTCCAAACACAACAAACATCCTATATGTGCTAGAACATTAGTTAGGAGTTAGACCAGATGATTCTGATAGCAAGGAGAAAGATGATGAGTTCCGTAAGCATCATGATATTTTCGTGGAAGTGAAGGTCGTCATGAGCGTATGCCTAGCACCAGAGTTGAAAGTTGTATACAACACCTGGAGCCATATGTTGTGATTGATGCGATCAAAGGTCACTTCAAAGATGAATTGAGTCTTGAGAAGTTCAGACAGATTAGAAAGTTCCGGACCATTCACATGGGGAGCATACCTGTCTGGAGACTCAGTTGAATAAGTTGTGTGACATCTACTTCAGCCTTACAAATATCTACGATTTCTAGATAGCGAACTCCAGTGCAATAGAGATTGTGTTTTACCTCCTAGCTGTGAATAGCATGTGCGTGAATATGCTATAGAGACACGGTGAGCTCCTTCACGTTCGTGAACAAGTTCAAATCTCTAAAAGTTGATTCATCGAAGAAGAGTTCTTCGACGCTGTGGGTATATTTGATATACGAAGATATAAATGTATTCTTCTCATACTTGATGAAAAGTGTTTGATAATTGTTCTATTTGTGAAACAGTTCCTGATTATCACAAGTATGTGGCGAAGGGTGACGTGACAGTGCACAAGTGATGGCAAGTTAATGACCAGTAGTGCTCACGCCCTCGAGATATCACATTAGTTATCATCAATAGTTTTTGATAAGACATTTTGTAATAGTGAGAATGTGATCTAGTTTGGTGTCTTGAATGTTACAAGACATAATTATTCATATAGAACACATCAGTTGTTTTATGTTATGAAACAAAGCAGTTGTTTCATGTTATGAGTAATTTGCATCACATCTCAATTACATTATGCGTATGATATACATTTATAATAGCGGGAATGATAAAATTATGTGTCCAAAGAACAAACACCATCGAATTTAGTCATAAAGGCAATGAAAGAAGTAATGGATATTTTTGGTCCATTTAAGTATTTCGAGTGCCAAAATTGATTAAGTTTGAAATGCAGTATTGAAGTTGCAATACTAGAGGAAATTGATTGAGAGTCATTTTTAATGATTAATCAATGGTGTTATTGCATGATCCGAATTCTTCCATGATTTTGGTAAATAGGAGTATTTGCCCGATAAATTATGGAGTCTGAAATTAATTTGATAATAGATCAAATGGGGTTTTTCAGAAGAAAGATTAGTGAATATTGTATTCACAAGATTCGATCAAAGGACAATATTTTTGGATTATGGTTTCAACACAAGAGACTTGTGGAAATTCGTTTCACAATATTATAATGTCATATATGGTGATATGTGGGGAATTATAATCATGCTCTATTTTAAATAAAGTGTGGTCCGTCAGAATCAGTTTTAGAATCTCCTAATATGTTCGAAACATTATAGTCAATGTCCACTTTAGAAAATAGATGTTTTTCTCAACAAGAATTCGTGAGATCGACAGTAGTGTCGACATGTATATGATTATGCGATAATTCGGAATATACATGAGTGGTTCTTTGTAGATTGCTCGCATTGGATGAGAGTGTATTCCAAAACCAAATAGAAACAAAACTTAGTTTGTTGTCTATGTAATTCCGAGGAAAATATGATTTTTCGAATTACGGTTTATGGATTGGAATTAGAAGCTTGAAATAAAGTGTCAGACATATGTTGGAAGGTGTTCCAAAGAGTATATGTCTGCTAATGAAAATTTGGTGATTAAGAGTGAGGGAGACTAGAAAATTGTTTTCTGCTTGCAATCCTCTTTATAAAGATCATAATATTTTCATGAAAGAAACTTCTAAATAAAGTGTTGTTATATTTAATATTGCTGTCAGGTCACAACATTGTATTAAGTATTTCAGATCTTGTTGACAGATCAAGGTGCACTTTATGAATACAAAGAAAGTTGAGAAAATATCGGAATACGAACAAAGGCTTTTTGAGCCTGGAAATCCAAGTTACATTTGAAAGGATTAAGAGAGTAATTGTTGCTGCAATTCTTATTAGAGGAATAAGATTGTTTAATCGTCATATAAAGTGTTATATGAGAAATGTGACTATAAGAAAGACGTGGTAGCATGTCCTGTCAAGAAATGTGTCTTGGACAAGATCAAATTTGTTGACTACATTTATGTAGACATGCTTGAAGTCTGAGGGATTTGTATTAATGTAATACTGTAGTTTGTATTAAATTCGAATTGATAGTAGATCAATGATTTTGGTTTGACCAAAATGTCGATTTAAGTGGGAGTCATAGTTAGTTCACTCAGGTGAAATATGTGAAGAACATATTTTTGAGTGGGAGCTCAGGAACTCAAATATGTGGATGACACGTTTTTTGAGTGGGTGCGTGTGTTCTCAAATATGTGGAGACATAATTTGAGTGGGAGCCGAATTCATCTTGTGTAAATGACACATTGTGAAATTGTACCAGTAGAATAGATAAGAAGGATGAAGTTGTGAAACTATTTGAAAGTCAGTGTCTATTTTGAAATAGAACGAGAATTTTAAATAGTTAGTCGAGTTGTTTTGGATTATATCTGAGGAGTCAGAATAGAATCAAAAGGATGGTCCTTTGGAATCCAATTGATCATTAGGAGTAATGATGCATGAAAGTAATGGTTGTATGACATGTGGGTCTATTATGTAATATTAGACATCATACAGAAACCATATTATCTGCTCGATGAAATATAACCGATGTTCTTGGAATAAGAGCAGTTATGAAAGTAAATTTGGAATTTACTGGAAGTAGAAGTGCGTTAGTTAAGGGATTGACATTTGAATGTCAAGTTTTCTACATTGGTGTGAAAGTATGTGGATATCGCGAGTTTGTAATTGTTACAAGGGGCTCTGCATGGCTGAGTGTGTTTTTCAGGGCAGTTATCTGGTTAGTATAATCAGAGTAAGCGCTAGGAAACATAAGTCTCACTTAGTTACGGTATTTGCATATATGTTGTTGGACAACATGGTGATATCAAGCTAGTTGATATCAGTGAATCGCAAAAGTTTGCACAAATCGTGTGTTGTGCAGATTGTCAGAGTAACACTCTTCCACAAGCAAGCATCATCGAATGATTCTTATTTCATAAGGGATTTTGATAAAATAAAATGTAGTTGGTTTATTTGTACTCTAGTGCAAGTGGGAGACTGAAGGAGATATGCCCTAGAGGCAAATAAATAAGTAGTATTTATTGCATTATCTCATAAGTTTATAATAGGTTTGTGTATTATGCTATAATTGTATTAATCGGAATTATTAATACACGTGTGATACATAGACAACCAGGTCCCTAGCAAGCCTCTATATGAGCTAGTCCATTGGGCAACAGTTGATCGAGATTCCCGATCAAGGACAATGACGTCGGTTGACAATGGGGTCATCTTGTTAGTTGAATAAGGTGATGGACATACGCAAAGTATTGCAATAAGATCGTATTACGATGTTTGTCATTTGCAATAGATAAGAATATGATAGCTTATTCCTTATACCGTGAGACCGTACTTATTAATGCTTCGTAGGGGTGCTTTGAGAGCATCAAACGTTGTGTCTTATATAGCATGACAATAACGGTGTCCATCTTGGGTATTCCGAAAGAGCATCAAGACGTAAGGATCAAGAGCGGGATTTGTTCATTCTTGTAATGGAAAGATACTCTGGGCCCACTCGGTGATATTGCATCTATATAGCTGCGCAGCTTATGACTAGGTCATGGAGATGTAATATCGCAGACGAGTTAATAACCTTAGTCGGTAACGAGATACAACAAAGACATCGGTATGTCTACGATCATATCTCGGACAAGGTAGTATCGCAGAGACAAAGGGAATGAATGTCATATTTATGGTTCAACGACGATATTCGTGGAATGCACAGGGGTCGTCATATACTTCCAGGTATCCCTGACGGTCATTGGTGAGCGGAGTGTCTCGACCATGTCTGGAGTGTTCTCGAACCGTAGCGTAACAAACTTAAGGTCTTAGCGATGCTAGGAGATAGGTTCTCGAATATTATAGGATTTTGTTGGAGAGAGAGAAATGATCCGGAAAGAGTTCCGGTGGTCCGGAAGGAGTTCCGGAGAGGTCTGGAATGGTTCCAGGAATGTCCGAAAGTTGTTCGGGTGCTCCGAAAGAGTTTTCGGAGTCACGGGATATTGAATTATATATAAATATATTAATTATGAATTAATGGGATTTTTATATTAATTTAATATTAATTAAATAAAGGAAAAATGGGGCTCCCACCTACATGGGCCCTAAGAGGGCCCAAGAGGGGGGAGCCGCACCCCACAAGGGGGTGGGCCCCATGGGGGGTTCGGCCGGCCCATGGTGGGGGCACACCAACCCCCCTCATCCTTTAGTCCCACATGGGGGAGCCAAGGGGTTTGCACACCCCCTTCCCCTTTATATAGCAAGGCATATTAATTGGATTAATTCATAGGAAAATACAATTAATTCCCGATTTCTCTCTCGATCTCGTGGTTCCCAAGTTGGAGCCGCGCCGAGCTGAGAAAGGGGGGGGTCTTTCTCCACCCAAGCTATACCGCAGAGCGCTGTTGCTCTGCGGGATTCCAGATAAGATCTACTCATGCGATTTCAGCTGGATTTGAATGACCGGGAGTTGTCGCTAAGCTCCGTATGTTTGTGAGTGCTCGGAGGCAACTCTTTTGAGGAGCTTGGGCGACGTCGTCTCGCCCCCTGCAGACGCCGCGCCTCCCTCCCCTCTGCTGCCGGCGCACCAGCCCTGGTGCTGGCGCTCTGCCTTCTTCCGCCCGACGCCCGTCGACGCAGATGATCATCGACACCCCGGCGTCATCGACTTCGACATCGCGGCAAGATCTTCGCGACCTCGAGGTCGGCTACGTACGACTTCATCGTCAACGCTTGTGTGGGAGCGTAATCCCCGCTATCGGTCTACATGGAGGTAATGTAACCCGTTCCGCCACCGTTATCGCATGTACTAGATAGATAGATCCTGACTAGTTAGGGTTTCGTTCGCTAGAAAAATTATTGTTTTCTGCACCGTAACCCCTTCAGTTCTACCATGGGGAAAGTCCCACACCTTGCCATGTGTGGTGATTTTAGTCTATTTTTGTTGGGTGCTCTTCGTCGTCGTCTTTCCAACAAAATTGGTCTCACCTCTTTTGGACTTCATTTGCAAAAGTTATAGCAGTTTTCGTTTCGGTGTTTTGCTGATTCGGATTATTGGGTCGGATATTCCGCTCTACCGGAATTTCCGGTTCCCCAGCTCATCCAAGAAACGACTAAGGAAAGGAGAAAAAGGGTTCTGACTCCATCCGGAAATTGTGCTCGGAAATTTCCGTCTACCGAAATTTCCGAGTGCACCCAGAAAGCCCTCCAGTTTTGGCTAAGGAAAGAAGAAAGCCCTCCAGTTTTGGCTAAGGAAAGAAGGGTTTTTGGTTCTGACTCGAACCGGAAATTGTGCTCGAAAATTTCCATATACCAGAATTTCCGAGTGCACCCAGAAAAGCCTTCCAGAAACGGCTAAGGAAAAGTTTGGTTTTGGTTCTGACTCCAGTCGGAATTTCAGCTCGGAAATTTCATGGACTCGGAATTTCCGAGTGTCACTTATACCGGAATTTCTTCTTCCCCAACCAACCCAAGGCAGCACGACTTTGCCATCTCTCCTACTCCATTGTTGACCTTGGAAAGCTCACTCCCCTTTCAATCCCTCCATAGAATCTTGCAAATTCTTTAGGGAAAGTTGAGAGGAGATCTAGATCTACAATCCTACCAATCCATCTCTCCTCTAAGTGAGGGGAACTTAGTAGATCTAGTTCTTGGAGTTCCTTTGTGGTTCTTCTTCTTTGTTCTTCCTCTCTTCTCCCCCCATAAGCATTAGTTGCTTTTGGTAGGATTTGCGAGTGAAGGATTTGACTCCTTTGTGTTTCCTTTGTTCTTCCTTTCTCATTCCCCCATAAACATTTGTTGTTGTGTTGGAATTTGAGAGTGAAGGACTTGAGCACTTCGTGTGCTCTTGCCATTGCATTTGCATCGGTTTGAGCCCACCACGAGGATTTGTGGTGGTGTTTCTTGTGAGCTTGTTACTCTTGGGTCATTGGACCCTAGACGCCTTTTCTGGCCGGCCTTTTGTGGCCAAGACCTTTTGTGGTCAAGACCTTTTGTGGTCACTTGAGAGCCCCCAATTAAGTTGTGGGTGTGTGCCTCAAGACTTGGGAGCCCCCAATTAAGTTGTGGGTGTGCCTCAAGAGTTGTACGGGATTCGATCTCTGCCCCAAAGGAGATCAATAGTGGAAGGTGAACTCGCAACTTTTTGTGGTTGAGTTCATCAGGAGAAGAAGGTGAGCCTTTGTGGCGTTGCGGCTAACCTATTGTGGTTGCGCACACCTATCCAAACGAGACGTACACCTTTGGGTGGAACTCGGGAATACATCCTCGTCTCTGCGTGCCTCGGTTATTTCTATACCCGAGCTCTTTACTTATGCACTTTACATTGTGATAGCCTTCGTGCTTGAAGTCATCTATCTTGCTATCACCTTGTTACTGGTGTTGCTTAGCTTAAGTTGTTGGTGCACATAGGTGAGCCTTGTATTTATATCTAGGCTGTATGCTTGTTAAAGTAAACCTCTAGTTTATTCCGCCTTTATCAAGCATACCGGAATTTCCGGGTCATTCTTCGACCGGATATTCCGGCTCCTCGGAAAAAGTTTTAAATCGCCTATTCACCCCCCCCCCCCCTCTAGGCGACGTCTATCAGTTCAACTCTCACTACTTTGCCTATTATCCCACCCAGGACGTGAAGGTGTTCCGACGCCGTTTCAGGATGAAGCGCAAGCTCTTCCTCAAGATCATGCAAGAAATCCGAGAGTTCGACACCTACTTCAAATTGAAGAGGGACTGCACTTGCATGGTAGGGTTTACCTCTATTCAGAAGTGCACGATGGCCATGAGGTTGCTTGCATACGGTGCTCCTGCAGATGCACAGGATGACTATGTGCGCATGAGCGAGTCCACGGTCATTGAGTGCTTGAACAAGTTCTGCCGGCCAGTGGTTGTAGTCTTTGGCCCAAGGTACTTGCGATCACCCAATGCGCAAGACACTGCTCGACTCCTTGCAGAGAATGAAGCAAGAGACTTTCCTAGGATGCTTGGTAGTATTGACTGCATGCATTGGGCATGGAAGAACTGTCCATTTGACTGGCAGGGGATGTACAAGGGAAAGGAAGTAGAGTGTTCGATGATTCTCGAGGTCGTGGTTTCATATGATATATGAATTTGACATTCATTTTTGGTATGCCTGAAACTCACAACGACATCAATATGTTGCAATGCTCGGATGTCTTTGTTGATCTTGTCGAAGGCCATGCTCCCCCAAAGAACTATGAGATCAATGGACACCAGTACACAAAGGGCTACTATCTTGCAGATGGCATCTACCCCAAGTGGGCAACATTTGTGAAGACCATCTCCAAGCATGTGCCAGGAAGCACGAAAGCTTTGTTTTCGAAGTGCCAGGAGGCTTGCAGGAAGGATGTCGAGCGAGCATTTGGTGCGTTGCAGTCTCGATTTGACGCTGTCGGGTACCCAGCTATGACTTGGTCGAAGTCCAACATGTGGGAGGTGATGCAGTGTTGTGTGATCTTGCACAACATGATCATTGAGAGTGAGCGGGATGACCCGGTGCCTGACAGTGAGGCAATGATACCATACTACCACCAGGGTCCTCTTACAGATGTTGATCACTAGGTGTCGGCATCATGGACAGACTCCTCGCCATGCGCCACGAGATTCGAGACGCTGCAACACATCAAGCTCTACAGAATAATCTGATGCAGCACTTGTGGGTGCTCAAGGGCAATGCAATGCCGATGTCTAGTACTATTTGTTTTATTTTTGTATACATTGTTGAACCATTTATTTATGTGTGAATTTGTATGGTTAAACGTGTGAATTTGTATGTCAAAATGGTTAAACTTGTGAATTTGTATGCCAAAATATAGCTGAAACGCGCTATCCAGGGGGCGGCCTGTATTCACGGTTGGTAATCGCGTCCCCCGGTACCGGATTCACGCCGTTTCACGCCCGCGACGGGCGCAACAATCTGGCGTTTTCAGCCCTGTGGGCGAAAAAACTGGAGATGCCCTTAGCTCGGAAATTCAGGGAATCATCGCCCTCATCCTCGTGTACCTGTTCGCTTGACTAACAGATGGACGCCCTCGCGCTCGAGGAAGGAACCGGCAGCGGCGGAGACGGCAGCACCGGCATGCTCCCCTCTCTGCCCCCTCCACCACCATCTTGTACGGCTCGCCGTCCCGTTCCCCGCCATCCGTTCAAGAAGTTGTACAATGTCCAGATCGAGGAGGCGACGGGGATGTGACTGGCTGACTGGCCGTGGTGGCATCCGTGACCAAGTTCATGTGGGTCTTCAAGCGCGTGCGGCCGGATCTTGCAGATGCTCACTGTAGGATGCAACTCCTTTGTTTGTTGACTCGCTCTTAATCGACGGCCACGCCTAGCCGCCACCGCCGGCCGTCTCCCCGCCAATCCTCCACGGCCGCTGGAGCCCTGTAGCCCCACGTCGCGTCGCCGGCCCATCCTCTCCTCTAGTCAGATACATCAAATCTTTCGATTCCAGGATTTGCAGATCCAAACGCTATTTGGAATTGGATGCCATCTTTAGATTCCAACAGGTAATATCATGCACATCCAAACAACTGATTTGAAATTGGAGGCGAATTCATTTCCAGCTCTGATTAGGTATTCCCACTCCAATTCAATTCCAAGACTCAATTCCAACATCCAAACACAGCCGTAGGAAATTTTCATCCAAAAAAGATTTTACAGCTTGGAAATAGAATGTACTGATGTAGGACGTTCATCCCGATTTCCCACCATCTCATCTTCCGTAGAAAACAGAGCATGTAACAAAGATAAATTTTTATGACTTTAAACTGCGATAAAAGAAAAAGGGGAAGGTGACTTTAAACCAATATAGTCATCGAGAAGTGTACGAGCTCGATTATGCATCATATACAGAGGATGAAATGGCACATAGCTACCATAATTGGGGCTGAGTTGACGCGGGACTACCGGTTTAGAAATTTTTTACAACTAAATACCAAGTTTGAGGTATGGTAACCAGTTTCTGACAAGCGGATCCTACCAGTCAGGCGTGAATAAACAGATTTTAAAAAAGGAGCAAGCCCACTTTATCTAAATCCGGTTGACTTTTCTCTTATAAATGAAAATATCGGCCTGGACGCGCACCCGGCGCTCGGCGCTCGAGGGCCTCGTCGTGGCCACCTCCCTGTGAAATAGTAAGTATGTGGAGTTCCCTTGAATTTCATGTGATTCAGTACCGCTCCACGGGGATGTTCCTGTCCTACTGATGGTCTTCGCTATGACGTTTGCGCCCAGCCCGGACTGGCGGGTCATGCTCGGCGTCCTCTTCCTTCCGTCACTCATCTACATCGTCGTCGCCGTCCTCTACCTGCCGGAGTCGCCGCGCGCTTCTTTGAGCTCCCCTTCTCGGGACGTGCGCGGTACATTGTAGCCCGGTGCGGTACGGCACGAGCTTCAACCAGGCCAACGACGCCGTGGTCTGCTGGCGCGACTTCCTCAAGTTGGCCAGCCACGTGCGAGCAAGTAGCTCTGTATATGCAGCTGCGATTGCGATTTACAGCTTGACTGAATGTTGTAGCGGCGGCAGCAGGTTCAGGAGGAGCTGCACAAGGTGCATGGGGAGAGCGTGGAGTACCATAGGAGGTCGCGAGCGGCGGAGGCCGGTAAGGCCGACGCGCAGCAGGAGCTCATGGGAGCCACGGGCGCGCAAGGACGTGGACCGAGCTCGACGGTGTCAAGGGCCGCCATGCCGCCGCGCTCTCTGAACTGAGCTACGCGATGGCGGAGCGGGAAGCCGTCGCTGAGGAGGATGCTGGCGAGGTGGTGGGGGCCGGAGAGGCTGTGCGGGAGGCCGCCGCCGAGCTCGCCGCGCTGCAGGCGGAGCTCGAGTCCGCGCGAGCTGCTCACGATGTGGCGGAGGAGAAGAGGTTGATGCTCGCGTTGGCGTGGCAAACCGAGCTGGAGCAAGGCGAGCAGGAGGCGAGGAAGCTGCAGGACGAGCTGGTCACGGTCGGCGACCTCGAGTCATAAGTCGCCGCGGCTTACGAACACCTGACGAACCTGAGACCGGAGCTGTTCACCCGCGCGGTTGAAGGTGCCAGTGTAGAGGAGGAGGAACAGAAGACGCCGGCGGTGGGCGAAACGTCGGTGACGCAGGTGAAGGCGAGGAAGGAGCTCGAGGAGGTGAAGACAAGCGTGGATAAGGCCAATGACGACGGGCATGGCGCGGCGCCCGTGGCGTGGGCGGCGAACCAGCAGCAGCTGCTGGGAGGCGGCGTTGACCTGGGTTTTTTTTCTCTTCTCGCCTCTAGACGTGACTGGTGGGTTCGAGTTGTCATAAAACGTGTTAACAAGGCTAAACGGAAGAATCAGTGCTCAGTGTCACAACCATACCCTAAACTTGGTATTTAGTTGTCAAAAATCCCTAAACTGGTAGCCCCGCGTCAACTCAGCCCCAGTTATGCTAGTTATGTGCCATTTTCTCTATATATAGATGATGTGGTGTTGTTATGAGAGTCCTGGGAAGTGTGGTTATTTTAATCGTCTGCAACTTAGAATATGGGTGACTTGTTTAAATTAAGTTGTCAAGTGGGATCCCACCAATATCTCACTTCTAATTCATCTGTGAATTTTTAGTTCAAATTTTGGCCCAAAATTTTAAACTGAAAAATCTTCAAATAAACTAAAAGTGACATATTGGTGGGATCCCACTTGACACTTTACTTCTTTTAGGCTTATGCTCAGACTTACGCTCATGTATAAGCCTCCTTATGAATTTCGATGGGGACAATTCGGTGGGTAGAAACTTCTAAAAACTGAGGGAGGCTTGTTTAAGGCTTATGATGTTTTAGCTTATTTGCTCGGATGAGTTGTGAGATGTATATTATGCCCCTGAATTTGATGAAATTTAAACAAACGATGTTAACCTAGCGTATGCTGTTTTTAGTAAAAGATAAGATAGAAATAAAATAACCCCAACTCGGATGTGTGTTGAAGCAAACCCTTCCAAATCGTATAATCTTTTTTTTATGTTTTCCATCTATTATGGTTTTACTTCTTACCATACTTTTTAAACAAACTTTTGCAACCATGGCGAGTTAAAATTTGCTCCGACTATACACAAATAAGAAAATACACGATGCACGCTCCGACATGACATCCCAACAAGTTTCGAGAACATGTACAAAACTAATGGCACGTTTCACTAAAATAAAACAGAAGAAAACATATGCAAAAGATTCCAACAAAAATCTATTTTGCAATGTGTAAACAGTTTGATTGTTGCATGCCAGCTAAAGCCAAATCATAGGATGCATGGATGATGTTTCACGTAGAGAACGTGCATACATGGATTAAGTGGCAACATTACATGATAAATAATTAAGAAACAGGTAATTAGCTACCCATGTGCATGCATGAATGCGGTTTCACGTAGAGAACGTCAAATCCAACCAATAACGTGGCGGTGTCGGCGTCGGGGGGACGGGCAACGCCATCACATACTAGCAAGCAACAGCGAAGTTATGCGGAGTGGCATTCCTGCCGTAAATAAAAGCAATATAGGGGGCAAATCTCGATACATGCTCGTTTCCTAGCTAAGAAGCTCAAGAGGCTCTCTAGAATCTGCCCGGTAACAGTTTCTCAGAATAGGAAGAAAATGGGCTTCACGGTGGAAATAAGCCTGTCACCAGCCAGAGACTTCTTTTCCTCTTCTGCTGTGGGGAGTGTAGAAGCTGACCCAAAAACTGAAAAGAAGTGTATCTATGTCTTAGACAAACAAGCAATTGAAACATTAAGTGCCTCGCATAGACAGTCTACAAGGTTAAATTTAAACGATAATATAAGGTTAAATTTATTATTTGCATTAGTAGTTCAAACAATAACTAGTACTCAAATACTAAAACAGGTAAAAGCTGAAATTGTCCGTAGTCCAACTAACAGATAGAACCAGGCCACTATGCAACCATATAGTCAAGCTTGTAAACTAAACTAATGAATCTGAGAGTAACCTGTTATGTCATATATGAGATGTGATTGGTAAGAAGACACAGTAAGTTCCTCCATACGACCCAATGAACATGTTGTCCACTAACGAGGAACCTAAATTTAAAACATGAAAGAGGTGAGTTCAGAAGAAACAAGAAATTGCATGCTATCAACAGATTCCAACCGAACAACATAAACTAAGCTAGAATTTAAATTTAAATGGTAATAATCATACTAATAAATTGGATTCATTCTATAAATGGCATGTTCCCTGAATCCGAGGAAAATGCACAATCAAGAGGGCATAGTGCAATCCAAAATTAACCATATAGCCAAAATAAGCATCAACATTCAGACCCAACTAGCATGTTCAGGCTATTAGTCATTGACTAGGTATGTTAAGAGAAAGTTTCTCATAAATCAGACAAAAAGGTTCTATGTGTGTGGGCAGGCTTAAAAAAACTATCTTGACACATAAACATTCATGGATAGTATTTTGGCTGGATAAAATCTAGCAATTCAAAAACATCAGTGCTGTCAAAAATCAATTCCGACATAGAGGTATAAGGCTCAAAATGAAATATTAGATATCTTAGTTAGAGTTAAAGTTACCTCAGCAACTCTGAGCGAATAAAGCTCCTTAATTGAAGTTACATCAACCTTCAAAAAACCACCTAACCCAAACCTACGACCATGGGAATCCTGGCACTCAAAAAAAGGGCCCTTTTCTAATCCAAATGAAATCACACTCAGAGCGTGTGTTGATGGCTTGCCACTGATACCATGAAGATTATTTGGATCGTACTTATAAATGGCGCCGGTCTTATAGCACTCATCGTAGTTCTTACTAATCCGGATCACCACACAAAGTGGGCCACCTCGCCGTAGCTCATATAGAGCAGCCCTGATATCGTTGAGATTGTGCACATCATAAGACTTCAAGCTGCGAACACAATAGCAGGAGCCATACTGGGGTCGATCCTGAAACAGAAAACTTACTTCAAACATGTAATGACTAGCAATTGAACTTATATGTAGCGCACTAACAGCCATACGGAATTGTTACCATGTAATCAGATTCAGTCAATACACCAATATCTTTTAATATCTGAAAAAGACGCTTTGCAGAGGTCATATTAGGGAATTGCTGTTTTGCCAGATCACTCAATTCCTTCAGATGATGGACCGAAAAGGATATATCTCTGTTATTCTGAATCCGAAAATTGGATGCCAAAGTTACTGCTATGGCATAGTACAAACACCAGTCTGCGATAATTAGAACAAAAGATCATTACAGACGATTATATGAATTCACCTTACTGTGATTATGAGTAAACTGGGAGCAGGTTTTGTTCAAGAAGCAACGATCCATTGCCTTGCTACTTGAAGCTATAAGATATTTAGCAAGTTCAAGCTATTTCATGTAGAGTTTTTTTCAGGTTTTGTTCAAGCTACACTAAGATTGGTTGAGCTATTAATTGAAGTTTTAAGATATTTATGCAAGTTCACATACATAAATGAGTACTGTACAAAACCATAGAAAGAATGATTATGCAAGAAGAGTTATTATATTCAGTTTGATATACTCCCTCCGTCCAAAAATAAGTGTCTCAAATTTGTCAAAAAGAAGATGTATCTAGACAAGAAACCATGTCTAGATACATCTTCTTTTTGACAAACTTGAGACATTTATTTTTGGACGGAGGGAGTACAAAAAATTCTTAAGAAAATATAAGTCATAAGGTGTTCCCCAGAGTGGGATAACCCCATTTTGCCTATGCAGCTGTTCACTTAAGAGTTATCATAAACATACAGAAGAAGTAGCCAGCTACAATTTAGACGATAAAATTGGGACCCTTGATGCTTCATCAGTCCTATAAATTATGCAGCTGTTCACTTAAGAGTTATCATAAACATACGGAAGAAGTAGCCAGCTACAATTTAGACGATAAATTGGGCCCCTTGATGCTTCATCACAATACCAAATAAGTAAATGGCACAACAGAAAAGAAATAAACTACACCTACTTAGTGGAAGGCCCCACTTAGTCGAAGGCCACAATTCACAAAACAAACTGTGTGGATTATTTGTCTAATCCAAATAATTATCATGATACTGACGAAATAGAAACACATAGAGCCATTTAAGTTACACAGGGGTTTAGAGCTAGATTTAGAATAAAACGGGCCTACTATTAAATTTACAGTAACTCTAAAGTTCAAACAATGTGGACCTCCTGTCCAATAAATTTAGTGTAAATAAGAAATGAGCAAACAATAACATAGTTAACCACTTAAATACGACAGATGGTCGCAATTAATGATAAATATAGCTCAAACATGGCTCATTTGTATTTATATTTTTTATATATGTAACAAATGAATAACTTTATCAATTATTTCACGTGTAGGAAACTAAAAGGAGGAGATGAAAGAACACAAGGTGCAGCTATTTGTTTTGCTTAACATTGTAAGAGAAAATACAAAACCAAAAGTAAGCATACCACTAAGTTGCTCTTGGATAGGTGATAACGCCTTAATACCATCATCTGACACATGATTCTTCCAAGAAAACCTCTCCCGAAGTTGTTCATATACTTCTGCCATTGTATCTATATGGATGCACTAAATTTAGTAGGAGAGATATACAAAATTAGATTTCCATACAACTCATAAATGTACAAACAACTCTCCCAAGTAAGTTCATAACAAAGGTGTGTTTTCCCTACAAAATCTCATGTCCTGCCTTTACATGAGAAAATGATCACACTATTTCGAAGAGCTATCATGTACAAGTACAAAAGGTTATCGGTACAACTTGCTCTAGCTCTTGCCAGCATCCAAAAAAGGATAGCATGTTTAATGATCTACGAAAAAAAAAGCAATACTAGTCGTCTTCTCGGATGGGAGGTAGTAGGAATTTTGTCACATGGAATTCTCATTATGGAAGTGAATGTTGGGCCTAATCTACAGTTGCAGATTTGCCCAAGCAAAAAGGAAGAAAGTGCTCACCGTGGATCTCGGGGCGCGATTGGTTCGTCGGTGAGCTTCTGGTGGTGGCGTGATACCTCGTGGCAGCGACCGCGACGGACAGCTCGTGGCGGCGGTGTAGAGGTAGAACTCCGGGCGGCGGCAAGCAGGGGCTCGATTCGCACGGCAGCGATGAGAAAACGGACGTCTAGGCTTCCATTCCGGCGTCCTAGCGCCCGATATTTTCGCCGGCGGAATCGGGGGGCGGCTGGGTGGGATCGGGACCTAGGGCTCGACCGCTGGGAGTGAGATGGGCTGGGAAGAAGCGCGGTGGCCCTTCCTCGACGTCCTGCGCTCCGAGGAGACAAGGAGAGCGGCGCTTGGTGGCTCAGCGGCGGCGGGGTGGAGGCGGCTGCGTCGGGGAGGAGCTGCTACGAGGGGGCGGGGGGTTACGAACTTAGGTTACGGGTAGTCGTCGGCTTCCAGGCACGAGCACGCCGGCGGGCGGGCTGCACGGTCGGCCCACCACACAGCACAGTAGAAAAAAATTAAAAATATATATAGAGAAAAATAACAAAATCAGGACAAATGTGCTATGATTTAAATAATTTTTATTAAACTAGCAAACCGGCTCATTAAAACCTTTCAGTCCCGTTAGGTATCCTGGAAGGAAAAACAATGCGTCTGAAACTTGCTGCTTTTCGATTTAATTATCCATATTACTACACGAATAGAAAAAGATAATTACAAAAGGATAAGAAAAAGTAATCTCTATCATCAATGGATATGAAGATACTCCATTGCGACAGTCAACTCGGGGTCCTCCGGCATGTGTTGGGTTCTTCCCATCGCCCGATCGCGGTCTTTGACCGTCATCAAACTCTTCACCATATTAGGGTGGATATCAGGGTGGAGACTAGCTCTTTTTGGCTCGAGAACTCTTCTGCTTAGACTCAATGTTTCCTCCGACGATGTTGTCGACACGGGAAAGTTAACACATCACGCGCTAGAATGGAAAGCATGAGACGGTCGTTGAGGTAAGCCGCTAACTCATTCCCGGTGCTGCTTGAAAGAGGAGCTGGCGAACATCTTGAAGATGGTCTTCTTCTTTCCGGGCCGTTCGGCTTGTGTAGGTTGTTGCGGACGAACTGTTCGTGCAAACTTATTTTCGTACTTGTCGTACAGATCAGTGAGTTTGCTCTTAATAGTAAATTGGTATTGACTATAATCATAGTCTAATGCAATCGTTAATTGAGCTAGAGCATCACCGAATTCCTCAATTTTAGCCCTCAGATCTAAAATGAATGCAAATGCACATAAATCAGGAATTTCTTTCCGGTATATAATAAGGGTTGCCTTCATTTCTTTTAACAACCTCTCTTAACTTAGGATCACTTTCATGTGCTTTTAGGTGAGCAAGGAAATAAATTTGATACACTTATAGAGAAGTTGTGGGATAATAAACCCCAGATAAAATGTCCGTTGCATCATAAAGTGCTTCTAGAAATTGCATGACCATGTGTGCAATATCCCAATCAGTATCACATAAAAAGATTGCCCCGTGTGAATTTGCATTAACAAAGGTGGTAAACATTTTTTTATCACGGATCAAATCTCTAATCATGATGTATATAGAGTTCATGTGACGAGGGTGTAACTCGACAAATCACAGGGTTGTCCACCCCGGGTTGATTGAGGGGGAGAGAGGAGAGCGTTGGTGATCACGACGGCTGACAAGCGGGGATTTTACCCAGGTTCAGGCTCCCGGAGGATAACACCCTACTCCTGCTTGTCTGTTATTGATGGCGAGTTGCGATTATAATGACGGCGAGATTGCGATCTCGCTAGGGTTTGTAGTGGTGGCTATTGGCGTGTCCTCTGGGACGAGCAACCCTACTGGCTTTATAGGTAGCCAGGTCTCGGGTGGTCGGTATCGATGGTAATTACAGATATGGCAGGTTATGAGACCTAACCGACTTGGACTAGGCTACACGGTACCCCGAGTGGGCCTTCTGTGGGCCTTCTCCAGCTTGGCGCGGCCCAGGTAGCCTCATCGTGGGATAGTCGAAAGGTAGCCCCACGTCAGTAGCCCCCGAGTGCTTGGTCGAATCGTAGAGTCGGGCAAAGGACTTCTTCCTCCTGGACGCGCCACTGGACTGCTTGTTCTTGAGTTCGCACTCGTTTTCTTCAGTCGAACAGGACACTCCCGATGGGAGTAATCTTCTGCAGTCGAATTACTTCTCCTTGGCCTTCGTGCGAAGCTTGCTTCTATTCGACCCGTGGGCTTACTTCCAGATGGATGGGCCACCAGAATGATTGTTTCGGGTTCTCGGATCAGCAGTCTGTCCTGCTTGGTTGTTTTAGCTGTGAAGCTTACTACTCGAATCGCTCAGTCGAGTTGTCGTGCTGTTTCACTTGTTCGGAGTCGTTGGCTTGATGACGTCACTGATGACGCTCCATTGCACGCTGAACGGATAGACGTCGCCTAGAGGGGGGGGTGAATAGGCGATTTAAAACTTTTTCGAGGAGCCGGAATATCCGGTCCAATAGTGACCCGGAAATTCCGAGGAGCCGGAATATCCGGTACACGAATGACCCGGAAATTCCGGTATGCTTGATAAAGGCGGAATAAAACTAGAGGTTTACTTTAACAAGCATACAACCTAGATATATAAACTAGGCTCACCTATGTGCACCAACAACTTAAGCTAAGCAATACTAGTAACAAGATGATAGCAAGATATATGACTTCAAGCACGAAGGCTATCACAATGTAAAGTGCATAAGTAAAGAGCTCGGGTATAGAAATAACCGAGGCACGCGGAGACGAGGATGTATTCCCGAGTTCCACCCAAAGGGTGTACGTCTCGTTTGGAGAGGTGTGCGCAACCACAACAGGTTAGCCGCAACGTCACAAAGGCTCACCTTCTTCTCCTGATGAACTCAACCACAAAACGTTGTGAGTTCACCTTCCACTATTGATCTCCTTTGGGGCGGAGATCGAATCCCGTACAACTCTTGAGGCACACACCCACAACTTAATTGGGGGCTCCCAAGTCTTGAGGCACACACCCACAACTTAATTGGGGGCTCTCAAGTGACCACAAAAGGTCTTGGCCACAAAAGGCGTCTAGGGTCCAAAGACCCAAGAGTAACAAGCTCACAAGTATCACCACCACGAATCCTCGTGGAGGGCTCAAACCGATGCAAATGCAATGGCAAGAGCACACGAAGTGCTCAAGTCCTTCACTCTCAAATTCCAACACAACAACAAATGTTTATGGGGGAATAAGAGAGGAAGAACAAAGGAAACCACAAAGGAGTCAAATCCTTCACTCCCAAATCCCACCAAAAGCAACTGATGCTTATGGGGGGAGAAGAGAGGAAGAACAAAGAAGAAGAACCACAAAGGAACTCCAAGAACTAGATCAACTAAGTTCCCCTCACTTAGAGGAGAGATGGATTGGTAGGATTGTAGATCTAGATCTCCTCTCAACTTTCCCTAAATAATATGGAAGATTCAATGGAGGGATTGAGAGGTAAGTGAGCTTTCCAAGGTCAACAATGGAGTAGGAGAGAGGGGAAAGTCGTGCTGCCTTGGATTAGCTGAGGAGGAAGAAGGGGAGAGGTATTTATACCCCTCCAGGAAATATAGCCGTTGGCTGTTTCGACACTCGGAAATTCCGGTATAAGTGAGACTCGGAAATTCCGGTCTAGAGAGACTCGGAAATTCCGGTCTAAGAGAGCTCGGAAATTCCGGCTGGAGTCAGAAGCAAAACCAAACTTTTCCTTAGCCATTTCTGGAGGACTTTTCTGGGGGCACTCGGAAATTCTGGTAGACGGAAATTTCCGAGCACAATTTCCGACTGGAGTCAGAACCCTTTTTCTCCTTTCCTTAGCCGTTTTCTTGGATGAGCTGGGGAACCGGAAATTCCGGTAGGGCGGAATATCCAACCCGAATAATCCGAATCAGCAGAACACCGAAATGAAAACTGCTATAACTTTTGCAAATGAACTCCAAATGAGGTGAGACCAATTTTGTTGGAAAGATAACGACGGTGACTATCTATCCTATAGCCCTATCAAGATCATACATTTGCCTTGAGCATTCCACTTGAGTTGGATGAATACTATCTTGATCTCTTCAAGTGGGTCATTTTTCTTGATTGCGCGTCCAATCACTTGCTTGAAGAAGATTTCTCCAAATACTCGCCCATGCTCACAATGGGAGAGTCTCGCTTAGCTTCCCATAAATAGAGTAAAATCTCCACACATGGCAAGGTGTGGGACTTTCCTCAAGGTAGAACCGGCAATAGTTCCGCCACCGAAAACGCAACAAGTTGTCCAAGTAAAACCGATTTCAATGAACAAGAGCTTGACATGGAGATGAACGAAGCTCTAATTCCTCACAAACATAAAAGCCAAATAAGAACCAAGAAACATGATATGCCAAGTATGCAAAGGTTTGAGCTCTCCACAAGAATGCGATCAAGTAACTAACTTGAGAGCCCCTCTTGATAGTACGCCTATCTATCCTATAGCCCTATCAAGATCATACCTTTTCCTTGAGCATTCCACTTGAGTTGGATGATGACTATCTTGATCTCTTCAAGTGGATCATCTTTCTTGATTGCGCGTCCAATCACTTGCTTGATGAAGACTTCTCCAAATACTCCCCCATGCTCACAATGGGAGAGTCTCGCTTAGCTTCATCTTCATGTATCCATTGCAAGCACCAAGCATAGGATCTTTTCGAGAAAGCTTCTCTTGGTCTTGCACAACTCATCTTTTCTTCACTAAGATGATGTCTTGAATCTTCAAGACATACTTGCAATAAGCTTCACTCAACACATGAGCTTCAAGAGTTCAACACATGAACTCCACAATTCCATGGACATGATCTATAATGATATCTCAATGCAAACATTAGTCCATAGAGATTGTCATTCAATTACCAAAACCACACATGAGGGAAAATGCTCTTTCACACGCCTCTGCGCCCGATGGGACGTGACGTAGCGGGGCCCACTGGCAGAGCTGACCGCGGTCGGCAGTTGTCACGTCTCCGAACTGGGCGCGAAATTTTCGCGGCACGATGATGATGCCTTGATTCCCGTGCGTAGTGGACGAAGTGGGTGGCGACGGTTGGTTTCTCCGTGTGACACGTGGTCGGCTGGATGTAGCTGCTCGGAACCGTTGCTCTGTGAACGGCTGAGATGAATTTATTCGAGGCATAAGTACTGCGCTGCAGCGCAAGGGCATCATCTTCTCCAATTGTCCGCGCCTCCTTTCCTCTGCTCTCTACCATTCTCGCCACCATCCGAGATCTGTGCTTTTTGTCCTCCCACCTGCTGCTGTCCTCCACAGCCATGGGCAAGCCGAAGACCGTTGTTGGCACCTCCGCCGCCGCCGCCGAAGCCGGGCTGATGAAGAAGCCCGACGGCGACTGGCAAAGGTCGTCGGTGAAGAAGGCGGAGCTTGAGCTCCTCCGCGCAGGGCCTCCTTCCACCCTCGGACCAGGCCCAGGTACGCGCTCCCGGCAAAGAGGTGTACCTCGCACCCCGTGAGGGGGAACGCGTATGCTTCGTGGATTTCCTTCCGCAGGGCTTCGGGTTCCCTCTCCACGATTTTGTTCGCGGTCTCCTGTACGCCTATGGGGTTCAGATCCACGATCTGACCCCCAATGGCGTTTTGAGCATCGTGAGCTTTATTGTGCTCTACGAGTGCTTCCTGGGGATCGCACCCCACTGGGCGCTATGGAAGTCGCTCTTCCTCGTTCGTAAGAATGTCGGGAAGAGCGGGTTGACATACCCCGTGGGCGGCTTCGGAATCCAGGTGCGCGGTGATACCGCGTACTTTCAGATAAAGAAGTCTGACTCCGTCCAGGGGTGGCGGAAGAAGTGGTTCTACATCCAATGGAACCAGGATGTCCTGGCGCAATTCGACGGCGGGCGCAGGCTGCTGAAGACTCACGCCTGGTCGCACCCGCTCCCCGAGGAGGAGAAGGAGTCCGCAAGGCCGCTGCTGAGCCTGCTGCGCAACCTCACCAAGACCCAGGGGCGCGAGACGGGTGGCATCTTCCTGATGGCCACCTTCTTCCGGCTTCGCGTTCAACCACTTGCTGCTCGGCCTCACCCGATGTGGGCGGTCGATGGCGCCGGCAACCAGCCACTCGACGACGAGGAGGTGGAAACCAAGGTAAGGGGCATCACCAACCTCCGAGCCGCGGACCTCTGCAACGTCAAATGTCCAGTCGCTGCGTACGGAGCAGCGAACCCTATTCCCGAGGTAAGTTCTTGACTTGTTCTCTTCGTTGCTTCGTTTCTTGATTTCCTGCTTCTTGACTCGACTTGTGTCTACTTGTTTCAGGGTCGATCTCTGCTGGTCAGCCTGCCTCCTCTCCCTGAAAACGGACCCGCTGACGAGTCGAAGATTGTGGAGGAGGAGGATGACGACGACGACCTCCCGTCTGCTTTCTCTCCCAATGAAGAGGTGGAAGATGATGACGACGAGGAGGAACCCTCACGGAAGAGGCAGAAGCGTCGAAGTGGCGGTGACTCTGCGACTGCTTCGTCGCCCGCGAGGGGTGCGGATGCTGACCTAGAGGAAGCCGTCGCGACGTCTTCGGGTGTGCGGTCTCCGGGCGACTGGAACGAGCCACTGGCCGCTCCTCCTGTTAGCTCTGCGCCACCACGCGAGTTCGCTCGGATGCCGTCTCTCTCCCTGGGGAGCGACGACGAATTCGAGACCATCGGGTGAGTTTCTTTCCGTCTTGTTTTTCCAAGTTGCACTTTGTAGTTCCAGTCTTCGAGTTGATCATTGTATTGTTTTTGTTCCAGCCGTCGTTCTGGCGATAACGACTCCCCTCATCGTGAAGTGGAACACACATCTGCCCCTTCGACGGAGCTGGTGACTCAGGTGGCGATCGAGGAGCGCGCGCAGCCTGCTGGCCTCGCGTCGTCGAGTCGTGCTCCTCCTTCGGCTTCGGAAGATGTCGACCTCCTGGACCACGTAAGTCCTTTATGCTTGTACTTGTAGTCTTGCAATTTCATCGGGTGTGCGATCAGCGCTCCCGATGGGAGTAGCCCACAAAGGTGTGGGTGACTAGTATACTTGCCCGCAACTTTATTAATTTCTTGCTTTTGTTTCAGCCGTACTACCGCCAGCAGCTTGACGCAGCCGCGGCTTATGTTCGCCTGGAGAAGGAGAGGGACCAGCTGCGTGCTTCTCTGGACCAGGCTACTAGGCGGGTTGCTGAGTTGGAGCTGAAGCTCCAGGCTCAGGCTGAGTTTGAGAAAGCCCTGCAAGAGTCCCAGGAGCACGAGCGAGTGCGGGCCACCCAAGAGAAGACTCAAGTCGACCGCCTTTTCGCACTCGCCGGTACCCTTGGAGGTTAGTTTTCGGCTTTGGCGCCTACTTGTACTTACTTTTTTCCTTGCTGACGGTTTGTATTTTTGCGCAGAGAAATGCGGTGGCGCTCCTCCGGAAGGTTCGTCGAGTGACGAAGTTGACTTGGCGACCGCCGTCGGCTTCCTCGACCGCGTATGCGTCTGATGCGCTGCAGAAGTCGACAGCCGCGTTGAAGAAGTCGACAGGGGCGCTCGCGACGGTGCACCGCAGCATCTTCCCGAGTGATGCGCCGCCGGCTGCCGTTGATGCTCTTGCCGCTCCGTTTGAGGACGACGCGACCACCCTCGCGGACTTCACTCGGGCGCAGACGGTACGCGGCTCCGAGCTCACCTTCCAGCTTCTCCTAGGCCATCAGGTTGTTGGCGACTTTGAGAAGGTTGTCAGCGGCTTCCCTCGAAGGCCTGATGGGCGGACGGCATCCTTGAACGGGGTGAAGGTGCAGGCCACACAGCTAGCTGTGAAGCTTGTGGCCACCTTTGAGAGGGCACTCGCCAAGGCGACTGAGGCGGCTGCTGCTCGGAAGAGTCGTTCCCGGTTAGAGTCCATGGCTTAGGGGTCTTGTAGTTTAGATTTCCAGTAGTCATGCGGCATGTACTTTTGTCTTTTGCCTGTAATGACTAATATTCTGTTAGGTCTGCAGGCCTTGAACAATATTTTGTTTATGACTGGATTGAGTGTTTCTTTCCATTATCTTTGTTTGTGCTGAGCAGTCGCATATCTGTATTGACTCTGCACATTCATGGCAGACTTGAAGGGGTTACGGTGCAGAAAACAATAATTTTCTAGCGAACGAAACCCTAACTAGCCAGGATCTATCTATCTAGTACATGCGATAACGGTGGCGGAACTGGTTACATTACCTCCATGTAGACCGATAGCGGGGATTACGCTCCCGCACAAGCGTTGACGATGAAGTCGTACGTAGCCGACCTCGAGGTCGCGGAGAACTTGCCGCGATGTCGGAGTCGATGACGCCGGGGTGTCGACGATGATCTGCGTCGACGGGCGTCGGGCGGAAGAAGGCAGAGCGCCAGCACCGGGGCTGGCGCGCCGGCAGCAGAGGGGGTGGCGCGGCGGCTGCAGGGGGCGAGACGACGTCGCCCAAGCTCCTCAATAGAGTAGCCTCCGAGCACTCGCAAACATACGGAGCCTAGCGACAACTCCCGGTCATTCAGATCCAGCTGAAATCGCAGGAGTAGATCTTATCTGGAATCCCGCAGAGCAACGACGCTCTGCGGTATGGCTTAGGTGGAGAGAGACCCCCTTCCTCAGCTCGGCGCGGCTCCAACTTGGGAACCACGGGATCGAGAGAGAAATTGGGAATTAACTGAATTTCCTATGAATTAAATCAATTAATATGCCTTGCTATATAAAGGGGGAAGGGGTGTGCCAACCCCCTTGGCTCAACCATGTGGGACTAAAGGAGGAGAGGGGGCGGGGAGGCCGGCGCACCCTCCTAGTCCAACTCGGACTAGGGGCCCAAGCCCCCCCTTCCTTGCTTGGTGCGGCTCCCCCCTCTTGGGCCCTCTTAGGGCCCATTTAGGTGGGAGCCCCCTTTTTCCTTTATTTAATTAATATTAAATTAATATAAAAATCCCATTAATTCATAATTAATATATTTATATATAATTCAATATCCCATGACTCTGAAACTATTTCGGAACCACCCGAACAACTTTCGGACATTCTCGGAACCCTTCCATAGCTCCCCGGAACTCCTTCCGGACCACCGGAACTCTTTCCGGATCATTTCTTTCTCTCCAATAAAAACCTATAAAATTCCAGAACCTATCTCCTAGCGTCGCTAAGACCTTAAGTTTGTTACGCTACGGTTCGGGAACACTCCAGACATGGTCGAGACACTCCGCTCACCAATGATCGTCAGGGATACCTGGAAATATATGACGACCCCTGTGCATTCCACGAATATCGTCGTTGAACCATAAGTATGATATTCATTCCCTTTGTCTCTGCGATACTACCTTGTCCGAGATATGATCGTAGACACACCGATGCCTTTGCTGTATCTCGTTACCGACGAAGGTTATTAACTCGTCCGCGATATTACATCTCCATGACCTAGTCATAAGCTGCGCAGCTATATAGATGCAATATCACCGAGTGGGCCCAGAGTATCTTTCCATTACAAGAATGAACAAATCCCGCTCTTGATCCTTACGTCTCGATGCTCTTTCGGAATACCCAAGATGGACACCGTTATTGTCATGCTATATAAGACACAACGTTTGATGCTCTCAAAGCACTCCTACGAAGCAACAATAAGTACGGTCTCACGGTCTAAGGAATAAGCTATCACACTCTTATCTATTGCAAATGACAAACATCGTAATACGATCTTATTGCAATACTTTGCGTATGTCCACCACCTTATTCTACTAACAAGATGACCCCATTGTCAACCGACGTCATTGTCCTTGATCGGGAATCTCGATCAACTGTTGCCCAATGGACTAGCTCATATAGAGGCTTGCTAGGGACCTGGTTGTCTATGTATCACACGTGTATTAATAATTCCGATTAATACAGTTATAGCATAATACACAAACCTATTATAAACTTATGAGATAATGCAATAAATACTACTTATTTATTTGCCTCTAGGGCATATCTCCTTCAGTCTCCCACTTGCGCTAGAGTACAAATAAACTAGCTGCATTTTACTTTATCAGAATCCCTTATCAAATAAGAATCATTTGATAATGCTTGCTCATGGAAAAGTGTTACTGCACAATCCATGATTGTACACGCTTTTGCGATTCACTGGTATCAACTTGTTTGATATCACCATGTTGTCCAACAACATATATGCAAATACCGTAACTAAGTGAGACTTCTGCTTCCCAGCGCTTACTCTGATTATACTAACCAGATAACTGCCCTGAAAAACACACTCAGCCATGCAGAGCCCCTTGTAACAATTACAAACTCGCGATATCTACATACTTTCACACCAATGTAGAAAACTTGACATTCAAATGTCAATCCCTTAACTAACGCACATCTACTTCCAGTAAATTCCAAATTTACTTTCATAACTGCTCTTATTCCAAGAACATCGGTTATATTTTATCGAGGAGATAATATGGTTTCTGTATGATGTCTAATATTACATAATAGACCCACATGTCATACAACCATTACTTTCACGCATCATTACTCTTAATGATCAATTGGATTCCAAAGGACCATCCTTCTGATTCTGATCTGACTCCTCAGATACAATCCAAAACAACTCGATTAACTATTTAAAATTCCGGTTCTATTTCCAAATAGACACTAGCTTTAAAATAGTTTCACAACTTCATCCTATTCTATTGGTATAGTTTCACAATGTGTTAACTACACAAAAATGAATTCGACTCCCACTCAAAATATGTCTCCACATATTTGATAACACGAGCTCCCACTCAAAAACGTGTCATCCACTTATTTGAGTTCCTGAGCTCCCACTCAAAAATATGTTCTTCACATATTTCACCTGAGTGAACCAACTATGACTCCCACTTAAATCGACATTTTGGTCAAACCAAAATCATTGATCTGCTATCAATTCGAATTTAATACAAACTACAGTATTACATTAATACAAATCCCTCAGACTTCAAGCATGTCTACATAAATGTAGTCAACAAATTTGATCTTGTCCAAGACACATTTCTTGACAAGACATGCTACCGCGTCTTTCTTATAGTCACATTTTCATATAACATTTTATATGACGATTAAACAATCTTATTCCTCTAATAAGAATTGCAGCAACAATTACTCTCTTAATCCTTTCAAATGTAACTTTGGATTTCCAGACTCAAAAAGCCTTTGTTCGTATTCCGATATTTTCTCAACTTTCTTTGTATTTACAAAGTGCACCTTGATCTGTCAACAAGATCTGAAATACTTAATACAGTGCTGTGACCTGACAGCAATATTAAATATAACAACACTTTATTTAGAAGTATATTTCATGAAAATATTATGATCTTTATGAAGAGGATTGCAAGCAGAAAACAATTTTCTAGTCTCCCTCACTCTTAATCATCAAATTTTCATTAGCAGACATATACTCTTTGGAACACCTTCCAACATAGGTCTGACACTTTATTCCAAACTTCTAATTCCAATCCATAAACCGTAATTCGAAAATTCATATTTTCCTCGGAATTACATAGACAACAAACTGAGTTTTGTTTCTATTTGGTTTTGGAATAGACAATAGACTCTCATCCTATGTGAGTAATCTACAAAGAACTATTCATGTATACTCCGAATTATCGTATAATCATATACACGTCGACACTACTTTCGATCTCACGAATTCTCGTTGAGAAAAATATCTATTTTCTAAAGTGGACATCGACTATAATGTTTCTAACATATTAGGAGATTCTAAGACAGATTCTGAAAGACCACGCTTTATTTAAAATAGAGCATGATTATAATTCCCCACATATCACCATATACGATATTATAATATTGTGAAACGAATTTCCACAAGTCTTTTGTGTTGAAACCATAATTCAAAAATTATTGTCCTTTGATCAAATTTTGTGAATACAACATTCACTAATCTTTCTTCTGAAAACCCCCATTTGATCTATTATCAAATTAATTTCAGACTCCATAATTTATCGGGCAAATACTCCTATTTACCAAAATCATAGAGGAATTCGGATCAAGCAAAACACCATTGATTAATCATTAAAAATGACTCTCAATCAATTTCCTCTAGTATTGCAACTTCAATACTGCATTTCAAACTTAATCAATTTTGGCACTCGAAATACTCAAATGGACCAAAAATTATCCATTACTTCTTTCACTGCCTTTATGACTAAATTCGATGGTGTTTGTTCTTTGGACACATAATTTTATCATTCCCGCTATTATAAATGTATATCATACGCATAATGTAATTGAGATGTGATGCAAATTACTCATAACATCAAACAACTGCTTTGTTCCATAACATAAAACAACTGATGTGTTCTATATGAATAATTATGTCTTGTAACATTCAAGACACCAAACTAGGTCACATTCTCACTATTACAAAAATGTCTTATCAAAAACTATTGATGATAACTAATATGATACCTCGAGGGCGTGAGCACTACTGGCCATGAACATGCCATCACTCGTGCACTGTCACGTCACCCTTCGCCACATACTTGTGATAATCAGGGACTGTTTCACAAACAGAACAATTATCAAACACTTTTCATCAAGTATGAGAAGAATACATTTATATCTTCGTATATCAAATATACCCATAGCGTCGAAGAACTCTTTTTCGATGAATCAACTTTTAGAGATTTGAACTTGTTCACAAATGTGAAGAAGCTCACCGTGTCTCTATAGCATATTCACGCACATGCTATTCACAGCTAGGAGGTAAAGCACAATCTCTATTGCACTGGAGTTCGCTATCTAGAAATCATAGATATTCGTAAGCCTGAAGTAGATGTCACACAACTTCTTCAACTGAGTCTCCAGACAGGTATGCTCCCCATGTGAATGGTCCGGAACTTTCTAAGCTGTCTGAACTGCTCAAGACTAAATTCATCTTTGAAGTGAACTCTGATCGTATCAATCACGGCATATGGCTCCATGTGTTGAATACAACTTTCAACTCAGGTGCTAGGCATACCCTCATGACGATCGTCACTTCCATGAACATTTCATGATGCTTACGGAACTCATCATCTTGCTCCTTGCTATCAGAATCATCTGGTCTAACTCCTAACTAATGTTCTAGCACATATAGGATGTTTGTTGTGTTTGGAGAATGTTTCTAAAACCAATGTACCAGCTGATGAAGTTGGACCCGTCGACTTCCAAGGTAGAATCCGAGCTCTTGAAGAAGTAACCGAAGTATAGTTGCGTAGTCTACAGATGTGATCGCAAAAGAGGTAAGGTTAAGTTTATAATATGTAGGTGAGTTTTAGTCATATAATCTCATTATCAAAAACACACCACACCAAGATTATTATCCCTAAAATAATAATGGCGATTACACGACCCTCATCCACCACACTACCCCCGATCATCACGGCCGACAGCACAGCTTCAAAGGTGGACATAACATGTCGATCATAACAACTCTATGACTCGTGCTCGATCTTTCGATCTTCCCGTGTTTCGAGGCCATACCTCTGAGTATGCTAGGCTCGCCAATCAAACCTCGAAGACCTGCGCGTGCAACATGGCTTACACCCACTGTATGCGAACGACGAGATGTGTGACACCCGATCATCACGGCCTGCCTCATAACGTAGAACTTTCTTGGTGGTGCGCAACGAGGGAGAACACAATTTTGGTATTTGTTAGGGATCATCCTATTTATGACGCTACCGTTGTATATCTAGCATATAAGCAATCAATAGGATGCACACACAACAGCACACAATAATGATGCAATGAAGTGCGATGTGACATGGTCGATGCGCCTGGACCTTCATGGCGCCATGTGCCTGGCCCCCGGCGCCCCGGCATGACTCCGAGTCTATAGAGCCCTCCATTGCCTCCGACAGTACGAGTAATATCAAAACTTACCGTAACCATGTCACATGAAATAACGCCTCTGCAAAACAAAGTTAGACGCCTCTAGCTTTATCTAGTTTTGCAAGTTTTACGTGGCAAATAGGCTTATTCGTAAGAGAATCGCTTCCCTACCTACGAACTTTGTACCACAACGTCGATCGTATAATTGCATGTTTAAGCATCCCTTTCGGGCCCTCCATTGAAAATGCTTTGCCGACTAGAGAGAGAGAAACAGACACCCGCCAGCCACAGATACGGTGCAAGCCGTATGTCAGTAGTGGAACCAGTCTCGCGTAAGCGTACGCGTAAAGTCGGTCCGGGCCGCTTCATCAACTCAATACCGAAGGCATCGCAAGTGCACGCTAGAGGGTAGCAAATATAAGAAAGACGCCCTCATTCAACATGAGTTCTAACCGTACCAGCAGTACTACGCATAGATCGGCTCTGATACCACTGAAGGGGTTACGGTGCAGAAAACAATAATTTTCTAGCGAACGAAACCCTAACTAGCCAGGATCTATCTATCTAGTACATGCGATAACGGTGGCGGAACTGGTTACATTACCTCCATGTAGACCGATAGCGGGGATTACGCTCCCGCACAAGCGTTGACGATGAAGTCGTATGTAGCCGACCTCGAGGTCGTGGAGAACTTGCCGCGATGTCGGAGTCGATGACGCCGGGGTGTCGACGATGATCTGCGTCGACGGGCGTCGGGCGGAAGAAGGCAGAGCGCCAGCACCGGGGCTGGCGCGCCGGCAGCAGAGGGGGGTGGCGCGGCGGCTGCAGGGGGCGAGACGACGTCGCCCAAGCTCCTCAATAGAGTAGCCTCCGAGCACTCGCAAACATACGGAGCCTAGCGACAACTCCCGGTCATTCAGATCCAGCTGAAATCGCAGGAGTAGATCTTATCTGGAATCCCGCAGAGCAACGGCGCTCTGCGGTATGGCTTAGGTGGAGAGAGACCCCCTTCCTCAGCTCGGCGCGGCTCCAACTTGGGAACCACGGGATCGAGAGAGAAATTGGGAATTAACTGAATTTCCTATGAATTAAATCAATTAATATGCCTTGCTATATAAAGGGGGAAGGGGTGTGCCAACCCCCTTGGCTCCCCCATGTGGGACTAAAGGAGGAGAGGGGGGGAGGCCGACGCACCCTCCTAGTCCAACTCGTACTAGGGGCCCAAGCCCCCCCTTCCTTGCTTGGTGCGGCTCCCCCTCTTGGGCCCTCTTAGGGCCCATTTAGGTGGGAGCCCCCTTTTTCCTTTATTTAATTAATATTAAATTAATATAAAAATCCCATTAATTCATAATTAATATATTTATATATAATTCAATATCCCATGACTCCGAAACTATTTCGGAACCACCCGAACAACTTTCGGACATTCTCGGAACCCTTCCATAGCTCCCCGGAACTCCTTCCGGACCACCGGAACTCTTTCCGGATCATTTCTTTCTCTCCAATAAAAACCTATAAAATTCCAGAACCTATCTCCTAGCGTCGCTAAGACCTTAAGTTTGTTACGCTACGGTTCGGGAACACTCCAGACATGGTCGAGACACTCCGCTCACCAATGATCGTCAGGGATACCTGGAAATATATGACGACCCCTGTGCATTCCACGAATATCGTCGTTGAACCATAAGTATGATATTCATTCCCTTTGTCTCTGCGATACTACCTTGTCCGAGATATGATCGTAGACACACCGATGCCTTTGCTGTATCTCGTTACCGACGAAGGTTATTAACTCGTCCGCGATATTACATCTCCATGACCTAGTCATAAGCTGCGCAGCTATATAGATGCAATATCACCGAGTGGGCCCAGAGTATCTTTCCATTACAAGAATGAACAAATCCCGCTCTTGATCCTTACGTCTCGATGCTCTTTCGGAATACCCAAGATGGACACCGTTATTGTCATGCTATATAAGACACAACGTTTGATGCTCTCAAAGCACTCCTAGAAAGCAACAATAAGTACGGTCTCACGGTCTAAGGAATAAGCTATCACACTCTTATCTATTGCAAATGACAAACATCGTAATACGATCTTATTGCAATACTTTGCGTATGTCCACCACCTTATTCTACTAACAAGATAACCCCATTGTCAACCGACGTCATTGTCCTTGATCGGGAATCTCGATCAACTGTTGCCCAATGGACTAGCTCATATAGAGGCTTGCTAGGGACCTGGTTGTCTATGTATCACACGTGTATTAATAATTCCGATTAATACAGTTATAGCATAATACACAAACCTATTATAAACTTATGAGATAATGCAATAAATACTACTTATTTATTTGCCTCTAGGGCATATCTCCTTCAAGACTAACGTGCGCGGCGGCACTTCTTCTGCTTCTGCGGCTGGGCCGAGTGGCGAGGGGTCTTCTTCGGGTGCTCGCCGTCGTCGAGCGACTCCAGCTCCTCCACGAAGCACAAACGACCAACGGATAATCACGTACTTGAAGAATAAGGTGGCTGAGCTTGAGGCGACTCTGAAGAATACCGAGCTGTTGTTGCATAGCTCCAGGTCGCATCCTACTGCAGAGTTCTCCCAGCGTGAGGATTTTTTGCTCGGGGAGATCGATCTGATCAGTCGACAGCTTCAAGGTTGGTATTCTTTGCAGCTGAATTCTTTGTTAAAACTTGTTGGTTCTGACTTCTAGCTTGTGTATGCAGATGTGAACCCGGATTGGCAGGCTGAGCGGGATCGCGTTGAGGAGCGTGTTACCCGGGAGGCATCTGGCAACTCCTATGAAGCTCGCCAATTCTGGGTGAATAAGTCGAGAGGGCGTATTCTTGCTCTTATGCTTGACCGGACTTGGCGTGCGGCCTTTCTTCTGGAGAGTTGCCGGAAGACCCTCTGGCACATCCACTGTGTGTACTTCCCGCACAATGGGCAGCCGCACGGGCTGGCCGCCTTGCTGGAGAGGTTCCGCGAGGGTGATGCGCTGAAGGTGATCGTCCATGCCCAGCTCGTCGCCAGGGCAAATGTGGCGCTGGCGTACGTCCGGCTGCACCGGCCGAACCTTCCACTGGAGAGGTTGATGGGTGGACTGCCTAGCGACACCGACTACGCCGATACCTTGGCGGCTGCGCGCCAGATGATCGAGCAGGTGCAGAAGCTGAGTGAGCGCCTTCTAGGCCCACTCGACGCGCCGAAGGACGAGCCTGCAGATTAAAAGTAGCCTTCTTCTGTTGTACAGGGTTAGCTATAGGTGGCGAATATGCCAATGTAAATGACAATGTACGAGGTTAAGGGAGTTTCTCGAGTAATGAGTGAAATTACTTGCATTACTGTGCGAGTATATGCTTCGGCTTTGACTTGTGTGGCGCAGCCCCCGAGTACCTTGGGTGACAGACTAAGTCTGCGTTGTGAACCTGTGTGGCGCAGCCCCCGAGTTCTTCGAGTGGCGTCCTAGGATTTTTCAAGTGAGACCTGAATATCGCAGTCTCCGAGTGTATTGGGTGGCGACTTAGGGTTTAGGACTTGACATGTATGGTGCAGCCCCCGAGCAGCTCGGGTGTCGGCCTAGGATTTTTCAGTGAAACCTGTATGGCGCAGCCCCCGAGTAGTTCGAGTGGAGGCCTAGGGGTTTTCAAGTGTGACCTGTGAGGTGCAGCCCCCGAGTGCGTCGGGTGGCGACCTAGGATTTTTGACTTGACCTGTGCGCGGCAACTCCCGAGTAGGTCAGGTAGAGGCCTAGAATTTTTTGAGTTGTGCCTGTGCGGCGTAGCCCCCGAGTGGTTCGAGTGGCGGCTTAGGATTTTTCAAGTGTGACCTGTGAGGTGCAGCCCCCGAGTGCGTCGGGTGGCGACCTAGGATTTCTGACTTGACCTGTGCGGCGCAACTCCCGAGTAGATCGAGTAGAGGCCTAGGATTTTGCGAGTTGTGCCTATATGGCGCAGCCCCCGAGTGATTCGAGTAGCGGCCTAGGCTTTTCTTTCAACCTGTGTGGCGCAGCCCCCGAGTGATTCGAGTGATGGCCTAGGATTTTTGTTTGCCTTGACTGAGAAGGTAAAGTGGACAGCATTTTCTTCAAATCACTTTATTGATTGTCGCGAACAGGCCGCCTCATTAAAACCCTTCCAGTCCCCTTAGGTACCCTGGTATGGGAAAGAGTGCGTCTGAAACCTATCGCGTTGACATGTTATCCTTGGTACAATGGTTGAGTCGACTAAGCATAGAACCGCCGGAGTTGTGCGGCGTTCCATGAGTTGCTGCAGATTGCTCCTGTCTTCGAGTCCTTTAGGCGATAAGCTCCATTGCCAATTGCCTCTGTCACAATGTATGGGCCTTCCCATGGGGAGGCGAGCTTGTGCACCTTCTTCTACTTGAGGCGGAGGACCAGGTCGCCTGCGACGAAAGCTCTTGGTCGTAACCTCCGTCTGTGGTAGTTGCGCAGGTCTTGCTGGTATACGGTTGATCGCGCCCGGGCGATGTCACGTGCTTCATCCAAGATGTCCATGCTTTCTTCGAGTGCCTCTTCTGCATCTGACTCGTCGTAGGCGACCACCCGCGGTGCGTCAAACTTGATGTCGCAGGGTAGCACCGCTTCTGCACCGTACACCATGAAGAATGGAGTGTACTGGGTGGATCTGTTAGGCGTGGTCCGCAAGCTCCATAGGACTGATGGTAGTTCTTCCACCCATGCGCCTGCTGCGCGTCTCAGCGGTACCCGCAGGCGCTTCTTGATGCCGTTGCAGACTAGGCCGTTGGCTTTCTCGACCTGCCCATTGGATTGCGGGTGCGAAACTGACGCACAGTTTAGCTTGATTCCTTGTTCTGAGCAGAAGTCTTTGAATTCCTCGGCTGTGAAGTTCGAGCCGTTGTCCGTGATGATTCCGTTCGGCACTCCAAATCTGAAGATGATGGACCTGATGAAGTTGACCGCTGATGATGCAGTCGAACTTGTGATGGGCGCGGCCTCAATCCACTTGGTGAGCTTATCGACTGCAACCAGGAGGTGAGTGTGTCCTCCGGGTGAGGATTTCTTCAGCGGGCCCACCATGTCCAGTTCCCATTGGGCGAAGGGCCAGGCTAGCGGTATTGTCTTCAACTCGGACGCCGGCGCGTGCGGCTTGTTGGCGAACTCCTGGCACCCGGTACATTTCTTTACTAGATCTTCTGCGTCTTGCATAGCTGTTGGCCAGTAGAACCCAGCTCTCAGCGCTTTGGCCACCAGTGCTCGACTGCTGGCGTGATGCCCGCAGATACCCGCGTGGATGTCGAGTAGGAGAGCTTGGCCGTCGACTGGATCTATGCACCTTTGTAGGATTCCTGAGATGCTTCTCTTGTAGAGTTCTCCTTTGATGACGGTAAAACTTTTGGAGCGCCTGATGATGCGCTTTGCTTCGACTGGGTCTGTTGGCAGCCTCTGGTGCAGTATGTATGTCATGAACGGCCCTGTCCATGTAGCTTCGACTAGCATGACTTCCATGGGCTCCTTTTCTTGGCTTGGCGGGTTCGCGGTGCTTGTTGCCGGTGTGGAAGGTTTTGCTGCGGGTCGAGTCTTGATGGACCTTTGCGTGATGCGCTCGAGGAAGACGCCAGGTGGTACCGGTACCCTATCTGATCCCATGTTGGCGAGGATGTCGGCTTCCTCGTTGCTGTCGCGGCCGATGTGTCGTAGCTCGCAGCCGTCGAAGGTGCCCTCTAGCTGGTTGTACAGGTCTCTGTAGGCGATCATGTTGTCGGCGATGGCGTCGCAGGACTTCATGGTTTGCTGCACAACCAGGTAGGAGTCGCCGTAGATCATGAGGTGCGTGGCGCCGCAGTTCTTGGCCATCCGCATGCCGTGGATCAGGGCTTCGTATTCGGCTTCGTTGTTGGAGGGTGTTGGGAAATCCATCTGCAGGACATACTTCAACTTGTCGCCTTTGGGGGAGATGAGCACAACTCCTGCCCCAGCCGCCTTGAATTTCTTGGAGCCGTCAAAGTACATCGTCCATGCATTGGATAAGTCGGGGACGTTTGGTAGCTGAGCTTCTATCCACTTGGTAGTGAATTCTGGGAGGACTTGGGCCTTGATAGACTTCGGGTGAGCGTATTTCAGCCCCCAGGGTCCTAGCTCGACAACCCACTCGGCGACTCGTTCTGTCGCACTGATTTGTGAGGATGTCTGCTAGGCCGGAGGAGGTTACCACCGTGATCGGGTGCTCGGAGAAGTAGTGGACAATCTTCCGTGAAGTCATGAAGTGATCGGGTGCTAGGCCGGAGGATGTCTGGTAGTGCGGGTAGTTTTGCTTGGACAGTGTTAGAACTTCGCTGAGGTAGTAGACTGGCCTCTAGACAGGGTGACTGTGCCCTTCTTCTTCCCGCTCGACTACGAGTACCGTGCTCACCACCCTGTTTGTCGCTGAGACGTATAGGTATAGTGGCTCGTTTTCTAGTGGTGCCACCAGGACTGGGGAAGTCGCCAGGGTCTTTTTGAGCTGGTCGAACGCCTCTCGCGCCTCCTGTGTCCACTCGATTTTTTCCGTCTTCTTTATCAGTTGGTAGAGAGGCAGGGCCTTCTCACCCAACTTACTTATGAACCGGCTGAGACATGCGACTCGGCCGGCTAATCGTTGCACTTCCCGGAGTTTGGTGGGTGCTGGCATCGTGAGTATGTTCTGCACCTTCTCAGGATTTGCTTCGATTCCTCTTGCGGAGACAAGGTACCCCAGTAACTCTCCGGCTGGCACGCCGAATACACACTTTTCTGGGTTGAGCTTGATCTGATATGCGTCTAGTGCTGCGAAGACCTTGCGGAGGTCGTCGACTAGGGTGTCCTTTTTCCGGGTCGTGACAACGATGTCATCGACATAGACTTGGACAATTTGCCCGATGAGCCCTTTGAGGCATGCCTGCATGGTGCGCTGATATGTGGCGCCCGCGTTCTTCAGCCCGAAGGGCATCGTCTGGTACCAAAAGACACCGTCGGGTGTGATGAATGTCGTTTTCTCTTCGTCTTCGACTTTCAGCATGATCTGCTGGTAACCTGAGTAGGCGTCCAGGAAAGATAGGCGCTCGCAGCCTGCTGTCGAGTCGACGATCTGGTCTATCCGTGGGAGCGGGAAGTGATCCTTTGGACAACATTTGTTGACTGCGGTAAAGTCTACACACATGCGCAGTTTCTTCGTCTTCTTGTTTTCCACCAGGACAGGGTTGGCGACCCAGTCTGAGTCCTTGATTTCTCGGATGAAGTTGGCGTACAGCAGCCGGTCGATTTCTGCGGTGATTGCGTCCCGTTTGGGACCTGAGAAGCGTCACATGGCTTGTTTGACTGGTCTTGCGTCCTTGTGGACTTTTAAAGAGTGCTCGGCGAGTTCCCTGGGTATTCCTGGCATGTCAGAGGGTTGCCATGCAAAGATTTTCCAGTTCTTCCGCAGGAACTCGACGAGCGCGCTTTCCTATGCAGGGGTCAAGCTTGACGATACTTTGACCGTCTTGCTGCTGTCAGTCGGATGGACTTGGTGGGTGACGGTGTCGTCGTTTGTGTTGAAGGCGGCGTCCTTGGCTGGCTTCTTGCGAGGTGGAAAGATGGTCTTGTCGTTGTCGGCTGATATGGCCTTGAAGTGCTCTTCGACCCCGAAGAACTCAGAGATCCTGCTGAACTCTCTGTCGCAGCTGTTGGAGCGGTCGAAGTCGCAGCACACAGTGATTACTCCTTTGGGTCCAGGCAACTTGATCATCAGGTAGGCGTAATGAGGTACTGCCATGAACCTGGCAAAAGTTGGGCGCCCAAGTATGGCGTGGTACTGTGATTTCCAGTCGATCGACTCTTTCCTGAAGTGCTCGGGTGTGCCGAGGATGACGTCGAGTGTGATTGTTCCCATCGGCGTGATTGCTTGCCCTGGTACTATGCCGTGGAAGGTGGTCTCCGACTCTGGCAACTTCTCTGTCGACCTGTTCATTCTTCTCAGGGTATCGGCGAATACGATGTTGATGTCGCTGCCTCCGTCCATGAATACTTTCTTCAGGCTGTAGTCGCCAATTAGGGCTTCGATAACCAGGGCGGCGTGACCGGGTCGCGGCACCTCCGACGGGTGGTCTGCCTTGGAGAATGTGATTGGTGTCTCTGACCCTCTCAGGTAGTCTGGTACTGCGCGCGGGCTGGTGGTAGCCTGGAGTACTTGGCGGGTGATGAGCTTCTGGGTCCTGTTCGAAGGGTGTCCTTTTTGGATCATGTTGATCTGTCCTCGCGCAGTCGGGTATGCGTCGTGCGCCGCCATCTGGACGTCATGTTGCGGCTGCTGCTGGGGGAAAGTTCCAGCCGCTTGTGTTGTGTTGTGTTGTTGTTTGCGGGTGTTGCCTGAATAGCGGGCTGCGGAGTTGCCGTCAGTGCTTGCACAGGAGTGATGATCTGCTGCATAGCCTGGTAAATCTTGCGCGCTTTGCGGCAGTCCTTCAACAGGTGGTTGGCGCCCCATTTGCCTGTCGCCGGGTTGCGGAACGAGTGATGCTTGCAAGGTTGCATCAGTTCTTCGGCTGGGGTCAGCGGACGCTTCCACTCGCGTTTCTGGCTTCCGTCGTTGTGGCTAATGCTGCCGCTGCTGCGGTTGTACTGCCCCGAGCTGGACTGTCGACTCTGATCATATTCTCGACTGTTATCTCGTGTGTCATCACGGGGGGTTTGATATCCCGCCGCTACTAGCTCGATGGTGTCTGAATTGGTGAAACGTTGCTTCTTCTTATGGCGCCCGTCCCGCCAGTTACTTGTTTCGGCTTCCTTCTTTGGGGAGGTGTCGCGGACGTAATCCTCTCCTTCGGCCCACTGGTTGGCTACCTTCATGAGCTCGATCGTAGGCTTCGGCTGGAGCCTACCAAATTCCTCGCGGAGGTCGCGGCGAGCGACGCCGTGCATGAAAGCATCCATCACCCGGTCTTCTGAGACAGGTTCCATGGTATCCCGGAGAAGTGTCCACCGCTAGATGTATGCGCGGAGCGACTCGTCTCTTCCTTGTTTGCAGGCTTGCAACTCGATGCAGGTAGTCGGCCTTGCGTATGTTCCAGAGAAACTTTTTATGAAAGTATCTTGGAATTCTTGCCAGGTTTTGAAGAAGTCCTTGGGCTGGCTGGTGAGCCACCCGCGCGCTGAGTCCGTGAGCATGAGCTGGATGTGTTGCATTGCCGTAGTCGATGTCCCGCCTTGGTAGGTGCAGGCGATGAGGTAGTCTTCGAGCCACAGGCGCGGGTCTTTCTTTCCGTCGTACTTGGGGGTTCCTGCTGTCAGCTTGAAACCCTTAGGCATGCGGGTGTCGCGGATGTTGAAGCTGAAGCATTCGGCGCCGCATGGCTCGAAGTTGCGATCGGCCGGATCGTCCAGGTTCATCGCGTCGGCCGAACGCTTGCTGCGGTTACGGTCCACCGTCCTTTGTGTGATGACGTTGCGAAGATCTTCGCCTGGTTGGGCTTGTCTCAGTGGTTGCACTGCCGGGGCCCCTGATGTTGCTGGCTCGCGGGTTTGGTGCTCTCGTTCTTCACGTGCCCGGTTGCTTGGTGCTCCAGTCGCCAGAGCTTCCTCGATTGCCTTCATGGACATGAGTTGCTGCTTGTGGAGAAGGGTGCGTGGATCTCCCTCCGACGGCTGCGTGAGCCGAAGATATGTCTCGACTGACATGATGGCGGCGTTTGCTGTTTTGGGGACAGGTATCCCGTTCTCGTCCTCGGTGACGAAGGACGAGTCGAGGTTGCGGGTGACCCTTGCTCGATCAGCATTTGTCATGTGGGGAACGTGAGCTCTGTGTCGCCGTCCTCCTTGGTTAACTTCTGTGGAGGAAGTGAACGAGATGGCAGCCCGTCTGGCACTCGACGCATCCCTCTTGCGCCTGAGCAGCTCGGCCTTTTCGGCACGAAGTCGCTCACTTCCTTGCGTAGCAAGTACTGGACCGCCAGGTGGTCCTCTCTAGGCGCGTCGGGTGCAGGGAAAGTGCCATCGTCGACATGCTTCATGGCTCTGATCCCTATGTCACGCGTGATGGTGAGTCGTGTCTGGTCAGGCATGACCACCTCCAGTGGATATGCGGGTTCCTCGTCGCCTTCTGGGGGCGTTGTGCCGGCCATGAAGACTTGCTGGGGGTAAACCAGGGTAGGAGTGTTTACGCTGCCGTTGCTGCTTCCTTGATCCGAAAATTGTTGTTACGTGGTGGGCAGCGCAGTCGTCGTTGCGTCTTCTCACGATCGTCGCCGTGGTTGCGGAAGGAGATTTCGCAGTCGCAGAAGCGAGTGCGATTGGCTTGGGATAGACTTGATGCTCCCACGAAGATGCATGCGACGCGGCTGTTGAAAGCACGCCCTTGGTCGCACGCGCGGGTGCAGTCGTAGTTGAGGTAGACCTTGACCTTGTCGGTCGTGCGCCCGAGATGGGATGAGTAGACTCGATCTGCGCGGCCGTTGCCGAGGTTGCTGACCTAGTCGATGCAGGTACGATCTTCGTGGGTGTGGCAGATGCGGCTCCCGCGGCGGGTGACTGCGTCTGTGGCGCGTGGGTGACCGATGCAGGTGCTGCCACCGCGCGTGGCGCGGTTGTCGCAGACCTGAATATGCCACGACTGTCGACGAAACAGTATATGGAGCCGAAGGTGATATGTATATGACGTGGGGCTACCTTGCGGGTAGCCCACGGTGAGGCTACCTGGGCCGCGCCAAGGATGGAAAGGCCCGCAGAAGGCCCACTCGGGGTATCTCATATCCTAGTCCAACTCGGTTAGGTCTTGTAACCTACCGTATCTATACCAACCACCCGAGACCTGGCTGCCTATAAAGCCAGGAGGGTTGCCCGTCCTAGAGGACACGCACGCTCAGAACCACGAACCCTAGCGAGATCGCAATCTCGCCATTGTAATCGCTACTCGCATCAATAACCAGACAAGCAGGAGTAGGGTGTTATCCTCCGGGAGCCTGAACCTGGGTAAACCTCGCTTGTCAGCCGTCGTGATCACCTTGCACTCTCCCATCTCCCCATCAATCAACCCGGGGTGCACAACCCTGGGACTTGCCGAGTTAGAACCTCGTCAATTGGCGCCGTCTGTGGGAAGTTCAACCAAGTGCTAGGATCATGGTCACGCTGGCTCCATCCGCAATGAAGATCGGCGCACCCGCCATCAGGGAGTCGATCCGATTCGGCTCCTTCGAGTACGTCATCCACTCGAAAGCTCATCAATCGGTGTACGCCGATCTGGACAAAGGTATACACATCACCTTTGGCTCCATATTCTGTTGCATCGATAGTCGTGGCATACTCAGGTCTACGACTACGGCGTTACGCGCGGCGGCATCATCAAAATCACCGACCACCGCGCCCGCTGGACCCGCGAAGATCGCATCTGCCGCACCCGCGGAGATCGCGACCGCCGCACCCGCGAAGATCGCATCTGCCGCACTCGCGGAGATCGCGACCGCCGCACCCGCGAAGATCGCATCTGCCGCACCCGCAAGGTTTGCGCCAGCTGTACCCGCGAAGAGGACATCTACGTCGACAATCTCGGCAACGACCACACGAATCGAGTCTACTACCCCAACCTCGATCGCGCGGTCAATCATGTCAAGACCCACCTACACCGTCGCGCCCGCACGTGCGACCGGGGGCCCGCGTCCGACACCAACGTCACGCGTGCCCTCATCTTCCTGGAAGTCCCAGGTCTACCCCAAGCCACTCGCACTCGCCCCGTCGAGTGCGGGCACATGGACAATCGCGAAGAGACGCGATAGCGGGTGCGCCGCGCGCCACGTTGCAGCAATTTTCGACCCCGAGCAAGAAGCGGGTGACATAAGTAGCAGCGGCAGCACCAACTCTCCAATCCATGCCTACCCCAGGCAGGTCTTCATGGCCGGCACAGCGCCGCATGACGACGAAGACGAACCCGCATACCCACTGGAGGTGGACATGCCGGACCAGACGAAGCTTGTCATCACGCGCGATATGGCGATCCAAGCAATTAAGCATGTGGACGAGGGCACGTTCCCGCCACCCAACGCACATCGAGACGATCACCTGGCGGTCCAGTACTTGCTACGCAAGGAAGGCGAACGAATTCGCGCCGAAAAGGCCGAACTTCTCAGGCGCAAGAGGGACGCGGATGCGTCGAGTGCCAGGCGAGCTGCTCTCTCTTTCACATCCTCCACAGAGGTGACTCAGGGAGCACGGCGAACCAGAGCCCGTGTCCCCCACATGGGAGAAGCTGATCGGACAAGGCTCACCCGCAACCTCGACTCTTCCTTCGTCACCGAAGATGAAAACGGGATACCCGTCCCAAAAACAGCAAACGCTGCCCTAATAGCAGTCGAGACGTACCTTCGGCTCACGCAGCCACCGGAGGGTGACACGCGCTCCCTCCTCCACAAACAGCAAATTGCCTCCATAAGGGCAATCGAAGAAGCTCTAGCGGCCAAGGGGCCAGGTAATCAAGCTCACGAACCAACGACGTCGGGCATCCCGGCGGCGCAGCAGCAGCCAATCAAGGACCTCCGTGACGTCCTGACGCAGAAGACGGTGGACCGCAGTCGCAAAGAACGTTCGGCTAGCGTGGCACACGCAAACGACCATGCCGACCGCGACTTCGAGCCGTGTGGCGCAGCATGTTTCTCCTTCAACATCCGCGACACCCGCATGCCTAAAGGCTTCAAGTTGACGGCCGGCACACCAAAGTACGACGGGAAGCAAGACCCGAAGCTGTGGCTCGAGGACTACCTTATTGCTTGCACCTGCCAAGGCGGAACATCGACCACGGCAATGCAGTACATCCAGCTCATGCTGACAGACTCTGCACGCGGGTGGCTCACAAGCCAACCCAAAGATTCTTTCCGAACATGGGAAGAGTTCCAGGACAACTTCATCAAAAGTTTCTCGGGAACATTCGCCAGGCCAACGACCTACATCGAGTTGCAGGCCTGCAAGCAAGGGAAAGACGAGTCGCTCCGATCTTACATCCAAAGGTGGACACTCCTCCGCAATACCATGGAACCCGTATCAGAGGACAGGGTGATGGACGCTTTCATGCATGGCGTTGCTCGCCGCGACCTCCGGGAGGAATTTGGTAGGCTCCAGCCGAAGACCACAATAGAGCTAATGAAGACAGCCAACCAATGGGCTGAAGGAGAGGACTACGTCCGCGAAACTTCTCCCAAAAAGGAAGGCGAAGCAAACAACTGGCGCGAGTCGCGTCAGAAGAGGAAGGCACGTTACACGCACGACTCAATCGAGTTAGTAGCGGCGGGTTATGAAACCCCCCGCGAGGTCAAGCGTGAGGGCAGCAGACAGCACGAGCAAAGTCGACAACCAAGCTCGAGTCAGTACAACCGTGGCAGCAGCAGCATCGACCACAACGATGGAGGTCAGAAGCGCGAGTGGAAGCGCCCGTTAACCCCGGCAGAGGAACTGATGCAACCCTGTAAACATCACTCGTTCCGCAACCCGGTAACAGGAAAGTGGGGTTCAAACCACCTGTTGAAAGATTGCCGCAAAGCAAGGAAGATCTACCATGCCATGCAGCAAATAATCGCCCCAGTGCAGGCCATACAGGCGGCACCACAGCTAGCCATACAGGCAGCACCCGCAAACAACAATCAACTGCAGGCGGCAGGAGCGTTCCCCCAGCCGCAGCAGCAGCAACAAGGTCCGCCGACAGCAGCCGACGCGTACCCAGCCGCACGGGGACAGTTGAACATGATCCAGAAGGGACCCCCGTCGAACAGGAGGCAGAAAATCATCACACGCCAAGTACTTCAAGCCATCAACAGCCCGCGCGCGGTACCAGACTACCTGCGCGGGTCGGAGACACCAATCACATTTTCCAGGGCAGACCACCCAGCGGAGGTAGTCCGACCAGGACACGCCGCACTCGTGATTGAGGCTTTGATCGGCGACTACAGACTGAAGAAGGTGTTCCTGGACGGGGGCAGCGGCATCAACATCATATTCGCCGATACCCTCAGGCGAATGAACAGGTCGACAGAGAAATTGCCGGAATCGGAGACCACCTTCCACGGCATAGTACCAGGGCAGCCAATCACACCCATGGGAACCATCACACTCGACGTCATCCTCGGAACACCCGAGCATTTCAGGAAGGAGTCGATAGACTTTGAGGTCGTCGACTGGAAGTCACAATACCACGCCATCCTCGGACGCCCAAGCTTTGCCAGGTTCATGGCAGTACCCCACTACGCCTACCTGATGATAAAGTTACCCGGGCCAAAGGGAGTGATCACCGTCCGCGGCGACTTTGGGCTCTCCAACAGCTGCGACCGCGAGTTTGCCAAGATCTCCGAGTCCTTCGGCGTCGAAGAGCGGTTCAAAGCCATATCAGCCGACAACGACAAGACCATCTTCCCGGCTCGCAAGAAGCCTGCCAAAGACGCAGCGTTCAACACGAACGACGACACCGTCACCCACCAAGTCCATCCGACTGACAGCGGAAAGACAGTCAAGGTCTCATCAAGCCTGACACCCGCGTAGGAAAGCGCGCTCGTCGAGTTCCTACGTGAGAACTGGAAAATCTTCGCATGGCAACCTTCTGACATGCCGGGGATACCCAGGGAACTCGCCGAGCACTCTCTGAAAGTCCACATGGATGCGAGGCCAGTCAAGCAATCCATGCGACGCTTCTCAGGACCCAAACGAGACGCTATCACCATGGAAGTCGACAGATTATTGCACGCCAAGTTCATCCGAGAGATCAAAGACTCGGACTGGGTCGCTAACCCGGTCCTTGTTGAGAAAAAGAAGACGAAGAAACTACGCATGTGCGTGGACTTCACCGCAGTCAACAAATGCTGCCCCAAAGACCACTTCCCGCTCCCGCGGATAGACCAGATCATCGACTCGACTGCAGGATGCGAACGCCTATCTTTTCTGGACGCCTACTCAGGTTACCAGCAGATCAGGCTGAAGGTCGAGGACGAAGAGAAAACAGCCTTCATCACACCCGACGGCGTTTTCTGCTACCAGACGATGTCGTTCGGGTTAAAGAACGCAGGTGCCACGTACCAGCGGACAATGCAAGCATGCCTCAAGGGGCTAATCGGGCAGATCGTCCAAGTCTACGTCGACGATATCGTCGTCACTACCCGGAAGGAGGATACCCTAGTCGACGACCTACGCAAGGTCTTCGCCGCACTGGACGTGTACCAGATCAAACTCAATCCAGAGAAGTGCGTGTTCGGCGTGCCAGCCGGAGAGCTACTAGGGTACCTTGTATCCGCAAGAGGAATCGAAGCAAATCCCGAGAAGGTGCAGAACATACTCACAATGCCAGCACCAACGAAGCTCAGGGAGGTGCAACGATTAGCCGGCCGAGTTGCAGCTCTTAGTCGGTTCGTTAGTAAGTTGGGAGAAAAGGCCTTACCCTTCTACCAACTGATGAAGAAGTCAGACAAGTTCGAGTGGACGCAAGAGGCGCAGGACGCATTCGACCATCTCAAGAAGACACTGACAACCTCTCCGGTCCTCGTGGCACCACTGGAAAACGAGCCGCTCTACCTGTACGTCTCAGCAACAAACAGGGTGGTGAGCACGGTGCTCGTAGTCGAACGCGAAGAAGAAGGGCACAGCCACCCGGTGCAGAGGCCCGTCTACTACCTTAGCGAAGTGCTCACCTTGTCCAAGCAAAATTACCCGCATTACCAGAAGCTGGCATACGGAGTCTTCATGACCTCCAGAAAGGTCGTCCACTACTTCTCCGAGCACCCGATCACGGTGGTAAGCTCCTCCGGACTAGCAGACATCCTCACAAATCAGCGCGCGACAGGACGAGTCGCCAAGTGGGTTGTCGAACTAGGACCATGGGGGCTGAAGTATGCTCACCCGAAGTCCATCAAGGCCCAAGTCCTCCCAGAATTCACCACTGAGTGGATAGAAGCCCAGCTACCGAACATCCCCGACTTGTCCAACGCATGGACAATGTACTTTGACGGATCCAAGAAATTCAAGTCAGCCGGGGCAGGAGTCGTGCTCATTTCCCCCAAAGGCGACAAGCTCAAGTATGTCTTGCAGATGGACTTCCCGAAGCCGTCCAACAACGAAGCCGAATACGAGGCCCTGATCCACGGCATGCGGATGGCCAAGAACTGCGGCGCCACGCACCTCATGATCTACGGCGACTCCTACCTGGTGGTACAGCAAACCATGAAGTCCTGCGACGCCATCGCGGACAACATGATAGCCTACAGAGACCTCTACAATCAGATGGAAGGAAACTTCGACGGCTGCGAGCTACGCCACATCGGCCGTGAAAGCAACGAGGAAGCCGACGCCCTAGCTAACATGGGCTCGGACAGGGTACCAGTCCCACCCGGCGTTTTCCTCGAGTGCATCACACAAAGATCCATCAAGATTCAGGGTACAGCAAGCACTGCAACCACAAAAGGCGATGTCAACCCGCCAAGCCAAGACAAGGTCCCCATGGAAGTCATGCTAGTCGAAGCCACATGGACAGGACCATACCTGGCATACATACTGCATCAGAAGCTGCCAGCTGACCCAGTCGAAGCAAAGCGCATCATCAGACGCTCCAAAAGTTTCACCGTCATCAACGGGGAACTCTACAAAAGAAGCATATCAGGAATCCTGCAAAGGTGCATACATCCAGTCGACGGCCAAGCCATCCTACTCGACATTCACTCGGGTACATGCGGACATCACGCAAGCAGCCGGGCACTGGTGGCCAAGGCGCTACGAGCCGGATTCTATTGGCTCACAGCCATGCAGGACGCCGAGGAGCTGGTGAAGAAATGCACAGGGTGCCAGGAATTTGCCAACAAGCCGCACGCCCCAGCATCAGAGCTCAAAACAATACCACTGGCCTGGCCCTTTGCCCAATGGGGCCTGGACATGGTGGGCCCGCTGAAGAAATCCTCACCCGGAGGTCATACCCACCTCCTGGTCGCAGTCGATAAATTCACAAAGTGGATCGAAGCCGTGCCCATCACAAGTTCGACTGTGTCCACAGCGGTCAACTTCATCAGGTCAATCATCTTCAGGTTCGGAGTACCTAATGGGATCATCACCGACAACGGCTCGAACTTCACAGCCGAGGAATTCAAAGACTTCTGCTCAGAGCAGGGGATCAAGCTCAGCTACGCGTCGGTTTCGCACCCGCAGTCCAACGGACAAGTAGAGAAGGCCAATGGCTTAGTCTGCAACGGCATCAAGAAGCGACTGCGCGTACCCCTAAAACGCGCAGCGGGCGCATGGGTGGAAGAACTGCCATCAGTCCTCTGGAGTCTGCGAACAACGCCGAATAGATCTACCCAGTACACGCCATTTTTTATGGTGTATGGTGCAGAGGCGGTCCTCCCCTGCGACATCAAGTTCGACGCCCCAAGAGTAGTCGCCTACGACGAGTCAGAAGCAGAGCAAGCACTCGAAGACAGCAGAGACGCCCTGGACGAAGCACGCGACATCGCCCTAGCACGATCAGCCGTGTATCAGCAGGACCTGCGTAACTATCATACTCGGAGGCTGCGACCAAGAGCGTTCGTGGCAGGCGACCTCGTTCTTCGACTCAAGCAAAAGAAGGTGCACAAGCTCGCCTCCCCATGGGAGGGCCCGTACATCATAAAAGAAGCAATAGGCAATGGAGCATACCGCCTAAAGGACTCGAAGACAGGAGCAGACTGCAGCAACCCGTGGAACGTAGCACAACTCCGCCGGTTCTACGCCTAGTTCAAAGCAAGCACTGTACAAGAAAATCAGCGCGGCAGGTTTCAGACGCACTCTTTTCCTTACCAGGGTACCTGAGGGGACTGGAAGGTTTTTAACGAGGCGGCCTGTTCGCAAGAATCAATAAAGTGACTTGAAGAAAATCTGTCTCCTCTTTCCCGTCACTCAAGAAGCTCAAAAATCCTAGGCAGCCACTCGATCCACTCGGGCGCTGGCCACACAGGTTGAAATAATAGCTTAGGCCGCTACCCGAACCACTCAGGGGCTGCGCCATACAAGCATGCCAAAAATCCTAGGTCGCCACCCGAACCACTCGGGGGCTGCGCCATACAGGTTGAAATAAAAGCTTAGGCCGCCACCCAACTTACTCGGGGGCTGCGCCACGCAAGCACAGAATCAAAAATCCTAGGCCGCCACTCGACCGACTCGGGGGCTGCGCCATACAGGTCAAGTCCAAAATCCTAAGGCGCCACCCGCAACCCACGGGGGCTGCGCCACACAGGTCACACTTGCAATCCTAGGCTACCACTCGACCTACTCGGGGGCTACGCCGAACAGGACTCAGAAAAATCCTCGGCCGCCACTCGAACCTACTCGGGGGCTGCGCTGCACAGGTCAAGTTCCAAATCCTAGGTCACCACCCGACATACTCGGGGGCTGCGCCACACAGGTCACACTTGCAATCCTAGGCTACCACTCGACTTACTCGGGGGCTACGCCAAACAGGACTCAGAAAAATCCTCGACCGCCACTCGAACCTACTCGGGGGCTGCGCTGCACAGGTCAAGTTCCAAATCCTAGGTCACCACCCGACACGCTCGGGGGCTGCGCCACACAGGTCACACTTGTAATCCTAGGCCGTCACTCGACCTACCCGGGGACTGCGCCAGACAGGAATTATTCAAAATCCTAGGCCACCGCCTGAACGACTCGGGGGCTGCGCCGTACAGGTCAAGTTACAAATCGTAAGTCGCCACCTGATAAAATCAGAGACCGCGGCATACAGGTAACACTTGAAAAACCTAGGCCACTGCTTAGCACACCCGGCAGCTGCGCCACACAGGTCGAATCAGGCACCCTCACTTTCGAGTAAACATATCAATTCTCATTACTCGAAACAGTGCTATAATCTACTACAATGTATCTATACAAGCAAATTTGCCCTCTATAGCTAACCCTGTGCATCAGACGACAGCTACTTTAAACTGCAGGTTCAGCCTTTGGCGCATCGAGAGGACCTACAAGCCGCTCGCTCAAGTCCTGAACTTGTCGGATAATCCGGCGCGCAGCCGGCAAGGTCTCATCGAAGTCGTCGTCACCTGGCAGGCCTTCAAGCACCCGCTCAAGCGGAAGATGTGGCCGGTGCATCCGAACGTACGCCAGCGCCGCGTTTGCACCAGCCACAAGCTGAGCGTCGACAACTTCCTTCAGCCCTTCGCCATCGCGGAACCTCTCCAGCAAGGCAGGCAACCCGTTCGGCTGCGCATTATGCGGGAAGTACACGCGGTTGACGCGCCAAAGTGTCTTCCGGCAGCTCTCTAGAAGAAAGGCAGCGCGCCACGTTTGATCAAGCATCGTGGCAAGGACGCGCCCCCTCGATTTGTTCACCCAGAACTGGCGAGCCTCATAGGAGTCGCCGGACGCCTCTCGGGTGACTCGCTCTTCAACGCGAGCCCGCTCGGCCTCCCAGTCAGGATTAACATCTGCGCACACGAACTGCAAGTCAGAACGAGAAGGACAAACAACAGCGACGGTAGTCGCCAACATGATACATACCCTGCAACTGCCGACTGATCAAGTCCATCTCTCCAAGCAAAAAATCTTCACGACGTGAGAACTCCGCCGTGGGATGCGACTGGGAGCGCTGCAACAGCCGCTCCGTATTCTTCAGGGTCGCCTCAAGCTCCACCACCTTGTTCTTCAAGTAGGTGATTACCCGCTGGTCATTTGCGCTGCGCGGAGGAGCCGGCGCCGCCCGACGACGGCGAGCACCCGAAGAGGAAGCCACGCCACTCGGCTCGGCCAAGGGAGAAGGTGGAGCATCATCACGCATGGCACTCTGTCAGGAATACGCAGAGTCAATACAGAAATGCGACTGCCAAGCTCAGTTCAACTCAGAAGGCAGAAAAGTCAGCAAAATCAACACTGAAGAACAAAAGACCCGACGGGGCAATATTCATTACAAACGTGAAGTTCAAAATACATGCTACATCGACTGCCTCATCCCTAAATCTATGCCTACTCTAAGGCCGCGGACTGCGACCGGGAACGGCCCTTCCGAGCAGCCGCCTCAGTCGCCTTAGCAAGGGCCCTCTCGAAGAGTGCCACAAGCTGCGCAGCCAGCTGCGAGGCGCGCTCCTTCACGCCACTCAGAGACGCGGTCCGACCATCAGGTTTGCGAGGAAAACCACTGACGATCTTCTCGAAGTCACCTGGAACTTGGTGGCCTAAAAGGAGCTGGAAGGTGAGCTCGGAGCCGCGTACCGTCTGCGACCGCGTGAAGTCGGCGATGGTGGTCGCGTCCCCAAACGGTGCAGCCAGAGCGTCCACGGTCGCTGGCGGCTGGCTGCCCGGGAAGATGCTCTGATGCACCACGGCCAGAGCTCCAGTCGACTTCTCCAACGCGGCGGAAGACTTCTTCAGGGCATCCGAGGCGTAGGCGCAAACCCGGTCGAAGAAGCCAACCGCGGTCGCCAAGTCGACCGTGTCACTCGACGCGTCTTCGGGAGGAGCTCCACCGCAAGTCTCTGCGCCAAAATTCAAAGTCAGGACAAGAAAAGGAACGAAAACTCAGTAAGCGTCAAGCCGATACTCACCCCCAAGAACAGCGGCGAGTGAAAGGAGGCGACCGATTTGAGTTTTCTCCTGGGCGACCCGCGCCAACTCCCGCTCTTGAGACTCACGAAGAGCCTTCTCAAGCTCATCCACCCGGCCAGTAGCCTGGTCCAGCGAGGAACGAAGTTGGTTCCTCTCCTTCTCCAGGCGAACATAAGCCGCGGCTGCGTCGAGCTGCTGGCGATAGTATGGCTGAAAACAAAAGGAGCAAGGTGTCAATAAAGTTGCGGGCGACTATACTAGTCACCCACACCTTCGGGGGCTACTCCCATCGGGAGCGCTGATCGCGCACCCGATGAGAAAATAAGGAATACAAGATAAACAAGAGAAGACTTACGTGGTCCAGGAGCTCAAGGTCCTCGGCAGCCGAAGGAGGAGCCCGACTAGACGAGGCCAGGCCGGCGGCCTCAACGTGCACCTTCTCCACCACCACAGGCGTCTCCAGCCCAGTCGAAGGGCCAGAAGTAAGCTCCGTGTCCCGAAGGGGAGAGCCGACGTTGTCAGAGCGGTGGCTGCACCGAAATCAAGAACACAAGACAACTAAATGACGAACCCGCAAAGTGCTACTCGAAGGACACGTTGCAAAGAAACTAACCTGGGGGTGCTGGCGTCGTCGAAGCTCGACAGGGAAGGCGAGGGCATCCGCGCGAACGACAGAGGCGCTGCAGAGCTGACTGGAGGAACGTTGAGAGGTTCCTCCCAGCCACCCGAAGATTGCGCACCCGGGGACGTCGCCACGGTCTCCTCCTCAGCAACATCCACACCCCTGGCAGGCGACGATGCGGTTGCAGACTCGCCGCGACTCGGAAGCTTCCGCTTCTTCCTCGCAGGTTCCGCCACTTCGTCTTCTTCCTCCACCTCATCGCGGGGAGAATGTGCGGAAGGGATTTCTTCATCCTCGTCCTCCTCCTCGACGAACTTCGACTCATCGTCGGGTCCGTTCTCAGGGAGAGGGGGGTAGCTGATGAACAGGGCCCGACCCTAAAGCAAAGTAGACGCAAGTCGAATCAAAACGCAAAGTAGACTCAAGTCGAACAAGAACAAAAAGAGAGCAAGATCAAGCTCACCTCAGGAACGGGGTTCGCGGCCCCGTAAGGAGCAACGGGGCACTTGACGTTGCAGGCGTCCGCGGCTCGAAGGTTGGTGATGGACCTGACGTTGGCCTCCACCTCCTCGTCATCCAGCGGCTTGGCGCTAACGCCCTCGGCGGCCCACATCGGGTAGGGCCGGGCGCGGAGTGGCTGCACCCGAAGGCGGAAGAAGGTGGCCATCAGAAAGACGCCACCCGCATCACGCCCAAGGGTCTGAGTCAGCTCGTGCAGCAGGGTCAGCAGTGGCCCCACAGCCTCCTTCTCCGCGGCAGACAGCGGGTGCGCCCAGGCGCCAGTCTTCCGCAGTCCGCGCTTGCCGTCGAATGCGTCCAGTCCGTCGTCGTTCGACTGGACGTAGAACCATCTCCGGCGCCACCCTTGGACAGAGTCTGACTTCTTCATCTGGAAGTACGCGGTATCACCGCGCACTTGGATTCCGAAGCCGCCCATTGGGAAGGTCAGCCCGCTCTTCCCTACGTTCTTGCGAACGAGGAAGAGCGACTTCCACAGGCCCCAGTGGGGCGCAACGCCCAAGAAGCACTCGCATAGCACGATAAAGCCCGCGATGCTCAGGACGCCATTGGGGGTCAGATCATGGATCTGAACCCCATAGGCGTACAGGAGCCCGCGCACAAAATCGTGCATGGGGAACCCGAAGCCACGCGGAATGAAGTCCGCGAAGCAAACGCGCTCCCCATTGCGGGGAGTGGGAAACACTTCTTTGCCAGGGACTCGTACCTGGACTTCGTCCGCAGGCGGCAGCAGGCCTTGCGCGCGGAGGAGCTCGACATCGGCCTTCTTGGTCGACGACCTCTGCCAGTCGCCCTTGGGCTTTTTCATCAACCCAGCGTCGTCGACGGCGGCGGCGGAGGAGCCAGCAGTGCCCTTCGGCTTGCCCATCGCTTAGGTCGCAGGCTGCATGGAGCGATTGCTTTGAGCTCGGGACGGCGGCGGCAATGGCAGAGCGCAAGAGGAGAGGAAAAGGCAAGAATGGATTGGAGAAGATGACATCCCAAACGCCAGGGCGCAGTACTTATTCCTCGAGGATCGGCATCTCAACCGTCCATCGCGCAAGGGCTCCGAGCGAGGGCATCCAGCCGTCCACGTGTCGCACGGAGAAGCCAATCGTCGCCGCCAACTTCCTCCACTACGCACGAGAACCGAGGCGTCGTCATCGCGCCGCGCGAATTTCGCGCCCACTTCGGGGACGTGACAACTGTGGGCGTGGTCAGCTCTGACAGCGGGACCCACCACGTCATGTCCCATCGGGCGCAGAGGCGTGCAGCAAAACCGTCATCAGTGACGTCACCAAGCCAACGGCTCCGAACAAACCGAAGAAACTCGACAGACTCATTCGAGTGGTAAGCTTCACAGCTGAAATCAACAAGGTAAGATCAGCCAGTGATCTGAGCACCCGAAGAAACCTTTCGAGTGGCAATACAGTAAGCTCAGGCAGCCGAATCCATCAAACAAGTAAGCCAAAGCAGGCTGAATAGAAGCAAGCTTCACAAGAAGAAGTCAAAGTAATTCGACTGCACAAGATTACTCCCATCGGGAGCGGCTGGTTCGACTGAAGAAATTCGAGTTCAGGCTCAAGATCAAGCAATCCAATGGCGCGTCCAGGAAGAAGGAGTCCTTTGTCCGACTCTGAGACTCGATCAAGCACTCGGGGGCTACTGACGTGGGGCTACCTTGCGGGTAGCCCACGGTGAGGCTACCTGGGCCGCGCCAAGGATGGAAAGGCCCGTAGAAGGCCCACTCGGGGTATCTCATATCCTAGTCCAACTCGGTTAGGTCTTGTAACCTACCGTATCTATACCAACCACCCGAGACCTGGCTGCCTATAAAGCCAGGAGGGTTGCCCGTCCTAGAGGACACGCACGCTCAGAACCACGAACCCTAGCGAGATTTCAATCTCGCCATTGTAATCGCTACTCGCATCAATAACCAGACAAGCAGGAGTAGGGTGTTATCCTCCGGGAGCCTGAACCTGGGTAAACCTCGCTTGTCAGCCGTCGTGATCACCTTGCACTCTCCCATCTCCCCATCAATCAACCCGGGGTGCACAACCCTGGGACTTGCCGAGTTAGAACCTCGTCAGTATACCTTTGTGCAGATCGGCGTACACCGAGCGGTGGGCCGGCGGGTGGAAGGCGTACTCGAAGGAGCCGAAGCAGATGGGCTCCTGGGTGGTGCAGACCTCGATCTTCATTGCGGATGGAGCCGGTGCGACCATGATTCCAACGCTTAATGTCGCTATAGCCGCATCACACCATCTCTTATACTCAGCTAGCCGTGGATTAGAAGCCTTTAGAAAAACAATGCCACCTCTAATATGTTAGAGCACATTTAGCAATAAGATTAATGATATGACATGCACAACATTGATGGAAAAGATGTGCTGAGGCATAATCACTAAGTATGGGACGAAGATCATCCATTATAGTTGTATTATTTGAAGCATTATCTAAAGTTATTGCAAACACCTTATTCTTAAAACCAAATTCTTGCACGACATGCAATATTTTATCAGCAATTGCTCTACCAGTATGTCTAGTATCCTAAATTTTCGGTGGTGGATCCTAACGAAGTGCGTTAGTTAAGGGATTGACATTTGAATGTCAAGTTTTTCTACATTGGTGTGAAAAGGATGTAGGTATCGCGAGTTTGTAATTGTTACAAGGGGCTCTGCATGGCTGAGTGTGTTTTTCAGGGCAGTTATCTGGTTAGTATAATCAGAGTAAGCGCTGGGAAGCAGAAGTCTCACTTAGTTACGGTATTTGCATATATGTTGTTAGACAACATGGTGATATCAAACAAGTTGATACCAGTGAATCGCAAAAGCCTGTACAATCATGGATTGTGCAGTAACACTTTTCCACGAGCAAGCATTATCAAATGATTCTTATTTGATAAGGGATTCTGATAAAGTAAAATGCAGCTAGTTTATTTGTACTTTAGTGCAAGTGGGAGACTGAAGGAGATATGCCCTAGAGGCAAATAAATAAGTAGTATTTATTGTGTTATCTCATGAGTTTATAATAGGTTTGTGTATTATGCTATAACTGTATTAATCGGAATTGTTAATACACGTGTGATACATAGACAACCAGGTCCCTAGCAAGCCTCTATATGAGCTAGTCCATTGGGCAACAGTTGATCGAGATTCCCGATCAAGGACAATGACGTCGGTTGACAATGGGGTCATCTTGTTAGTAGAATAAGGTGATGGACATACGCAAAGTATTGCAATAAGATCGTATTACGATGTTTGTCATTTGCAATAGATAAGAGTATGATAGCTTATTCCTTAGACCGTGAGACCGTACTTATTGTTGCTTCGTAGGAGTGCTTTGAGAGCATCAAACGTTGTATCTTATATAGCATGACAATAACGGTGTCCATCTTGGGTATTCCGAAAGAGCATCGAGACGTAAGGATCAAGAGCCGGATTTGTTCATTCTAGTAATGGAAAGATACTCTGGGCCCACTCGGTGATATTGCATCTATATAGCTGCGCAGCTTATGACTAGGTCATGGAGATGTAATATCGCAGACGAGTTAATACCCTTCGTCGGTAACGAGATACAGCAAAGGCATCGGTGTGTCTACGATCATATCTCGGACAAGGTAGTATCGCAGAGACAAAGGGAATGAATATCATACTTATGGTTCAACGACGATATTCGTGGAATGCACAGGGGTCGTCATATATTTCCAGGTATCCCTGACGATCATTGGTGAGCAGAGTGTCTCGACCATGTCTGGAGTGTTCCCGAACCGTAGCGTAACAAACTTAAGGTCTTAGCGACGCTAGGAGATAGGTTCTGGAATTTTATAGGTTTTTATTGGATAGAGAAAATTGATCCGAAAAGAGTTCCGGTGGTCCGGAAGGAGTTCCGGGGAGCTATGGAATGGTTCCGAGAATGTCCGAAAGTTGTTCGGGTGGTTCCGAAATAGTTTCGGAGTCATGGGATATTGAATTATATATAAATATATTAATTATGAATTAATGGGATTTTTATATTAATTTAATATTAATTAAATAAAGGAAAAGGGGGCTCCCACCTAAATGGGACCTGAGAGGGCCCATGAGGGGGAAACCGCATCCTACAAGGAAAGGGGGAAGGCTTGGGCCTCCTAGTCCTAGTTGGACTAGTAGTGGGACAAGCCCAAGGGAGGTTCGGCCGAACCCCCCCTCCCCTCTCCTCCTTTAGTCCCACATGGGGGAGCCAAGGGGGTTGGCACACCCCTTCCCCCTTTATATAGCAAGGCATATTAATTGATTTAATTCATAGGAAATTCAATTAATTCCCGATTTCTCTCTCGATCTCGTAGTTCCCAAGTCGGAGCCGCGCCGAGCTGAGGAAGGGGGTCTCTCTCCACCTAAGCCATACCGCAGAGCGTCGTTGCTCTGCGGGATTCCAGATAAGATCTACTCCTGCGATTTCAGCTGGATCTGAATGACCGGGAGTTGTCGCTAGGCTCCGTATGTTTGCGAGTGCTCGGAGGCTACTCTATTGAGGAGCTTGGGCGACTTCGTCTCGCCCCTGCAGCCGCCGCGCCTCCCCCCCTCTGCTGCCGGCGCGCCAGCCCCGGTGCTGGCGCTCTGCCTTCTTCCGCCCGACGCCTGTCGACGCAGATCATCGTCGACACCCCGGCGTCATCGACTCCGACATCGCGGCAAGTTCTCCGCGACCTCGAGGTCGGCTACGTATGACTTCATCGTCAACGCTTGTGCGGGAACGTAATCCCCGCTATCGGTCTACATGGAGGTAATGTAACCCGTTCCGCCACCGTTATCGCATGTACTAGATAGATAGATCCTGTCTAGTTAGGGTTTCGCTCGCTAGAAAATTGTTGTTTTCTGCACCGTAACCCCTTCAGTGACGCTGCGCGTGCTTCGCGTGCTGCTGGCATGCTTGCGTTCCGCTCGACGCGTCGGGCCGTGGGCCAGCATGTTTCTAACGTGCCGGGCCGGGCCGGCCCACGTGTCCCAGAACGAAGATGGGCATGAGCACGCGCAGGCCACGTCTGGCACGACACGCATGCCGTGCTGAAAAAAGTGTGGCCAGCTAGGGCCGTGTTTAGATACGGGACTGACACGTTATTTTTAGAAACACGAGGGATTTTCTGTGAAAACCCACGCGGACTGGACCGTGCCGCCCTTCTCCCCTTCCCGAAGTTCCGCGCCTGGTTTAAGGGCTAGTTTGGTAGCAGGGCCAAATCAACCCAGGGTAGCGATTCCTCTAGGTGATTTTCTCATGCGCGCTGGTTTCCCTGGATTAGACGGGGCTAATCTCCCCTGGAACGTTGCTTGTTTGGCTGCACGGGAAAACACGCGGGGAAATGGAAGCAGGCAGCGATGCACACAGGCGCATGATGATCAGCTAGTAGGCTACGTACCAGAATAATCTAAGAAAAGAAGAATTTATACTAGAATATAGATAAATAATGTAATAAATGTACAACATTCGAAATAATATGTGACTCCACATCAGTTCATCAGATCACATATTTAGACAAAATAATAATAAATCCCATATTTAATATTTCAACAAAACTGAGAAGTGAAAGTATCCTCATGCATTAATCCAATTTCAGATTCGATGGAGCATATAAAAATTATTGCATTTTTAGCTTCTCTTGTTCCATTTTCTGAGAAGTGAAAGCATCCTCATGCATATAAAACTCCCATACACCAACATCCATCGTCAACTTCTCTTGTTTCATTTTCTGCAGAAATAGTTTGTGTGATTAGGTTTAAAAGTTATGATGATATAGCTTCAGGCTGCAAAAAATAGATGGTTCAGAAATATAGATTCAACGTTACAATAGGTTCTTGTTCTTCGTTGAAGCAGAGTATTTTTTGTGTGATCAGATTTAAAAGTTATGATGATATAGCTAGAGAAGTTGTTTTCTGTTGCTGCATCATCGAGTCCAGTGAAAGGTAAGTCAGGCGTAACCCCAAAATCACCAACATAAGCTTACAAGAAGTCAATTCACAGTATAGTTAACCAACAATTATTGACATGCAAAAGTAACCAACAGCACGCTAGGCATTTACTAATTCATCCAACACATAACAGATGTCAATACAAGGAAATTTCTTATCTTATCCCTTCTAAAACCCATCACTAGTATTGTAAGCAAGAAAAAATTAATAATGAGACACAACCACAGAACAAAAGAACACATGTAAGTTCTGGCATGCACATTTGGAAATACAACACAGGACAATAGTGTCAATTCACCAACAAATACCTACCAAAATCCGGAGTCTTCACGGGATCCCAGGAGGGTGGGAGCTCGTCAAAGAATGAGTTGACAGGAGACAAGGCCAGAATGGATACTATGAAAACACCAAGATAATGCTACCGGCTTCTCCTTAGTCTCTCCAATATCAGCTGCACACCAAATGATGCAAGGACATGAGAGAATGGTTAAAATACAGCAAACTAAACATATGAAGAACATGGTACTTTCATTTTCAAGTTTGAGAAGGCATGGTGTTATAGAGATGCATCACAAATTTACCTATGAATTTCTTTAGGACACGGCCTTGACCAATCGCCCTCAAACTTCCGAAGTCCTCTATGATCTTTACCTCAGGAATGTTAAGAGGGGACCTGAAAAATGATTGCAAACAGCGACTGAGATAAACACAAACAAATCAAATGCTAACACATCATATGCTAGTCTATACTTCACAGCCTCTAACTAGCCTCCAATCTGTATCAGCAAGATAAATAGCTTACTGAAACTATATGTCCAGAAAATAGTTTAGACAAGAACCAAAATCCCCACAAATTCTCTCCTCACATTTCAAAGACGCTATGTCCACACGACATGGTACAGAACTAGCACATAAATAAGCAATTGTCTGGTTCCAGGACCTAGCACATGCTTGAGAAGTTATGGGACTCCTAGTGTAATTAACTTAGGAAAGAAAGTTGAGGAGCAGATCGACTACTCCATCGACTTGACGGTGCATGGCCTGTTCCACAACAGCTCAAACAAACAAGTACTCTCAGACTCAGAGGCAACAACTGACTGAATACTGGCTGATGTATAAAGATAACGAGGCAGTAATTCAGAGGGCCACTCATTTTCACTCGTTCTAGTACTACTACACAATTATCATAACAAACTTCTCAACAAACAAACAGTCTCGGGATGATCTGTTCTTTGTCAGTCAAATGTGCTGAGGAGACAAGAGAGACAGTGCCGGCCGGGTGCAGCTGTAGCAGGGAGGGACTGGTACAAAAGCTGCGGCACGATATCTGTCTCCCCAACCGCCACTCCTCCTCATCCTCCTGCGCCGCGTCCCCAACCGCGACGGATCACAGCCCAGATCCGTATCATGTGAAATATAGAGATGCCAAGATCGGCGGGAGAGAGAGGACTCACAGCTTCTGGTAGTCGTCGATCTACAACTTCTTTTGGCACCCAGCAGTCGCCCTGGCGATGTTGAACGGTGGAAAGAAGAACAAAGCTCAGGCCAAGAATGTGTAGTGCCCATGCTTACGAAAGCAATGGCACATATGAATAATGCAAAGACTTGGATCACATAAGTCTCACATTCTCCAATAAGATGTAATATCACAGTACAATGTCATAATTTATTACAGAACGAGACGAATGATCCAAAAACAAATATCCTTACAACTTAGCATAGCGGAAATGCTACCTGAATAAATAGTTCACACTTTATTTTAGAGTTCAAACGCAATACTAAAGGTAGCATGGAGCTACATCTTCTCCATGAAGCCACTTGCAAATCATGTTGGTTGTAGCTCGAAGACGACCCCCTTACTCCTCATTCGGACATTCTGCAAGGTTTAGTTGCAGCCCAGCTATAAAGGGTCAGCACAATTGAATTGTGGTGGCAAGTGACTTTAATTCCTAATGTTCTATTATACTATAACTATATGCTTATTTTGGCTGGTGGAGCTCAAGGCTATTGCGCAAAGCAAATTTTCTCCTATTTTTGATAAACAATTTTCTTAAATCAATATCTTCTCCTTCAGAGACAATTCTCGAGACAAGTCCATGTCTCCTACCCATGTTCATCCAACAAAGTTTTATTAAGAAATTTGAGATGAGGAGATTTTCAGAACACAGCCTTGTGTAGTTACTCAAATTGTCCGATGCCGGGGACACGGCTAAGATCTTAGGTTTTAAACTCTCGAGAGGGTGTGCACTTTCACCATTAGACTCAATCAACCCAAACTATCCTCTACACTCCTTTAGTGAGAAGGAAAAGGAGAAGATCAAGACGATACTTTTCAGAAGTTGCTTTCCCATGATCATACTAAGAGATTACCACCATCCTATCAACCCTACCACCATCAATCTCTTGACCCAGGTCCACATCAACTTACTCCATCAAGACAGAGCCCATATTGACCAATGGTTGCACGATAAGCAACTAGACTCAGTGTAAACTTAAATCTCATAGCCCTGGGTGGCCTACCACAAGTGAGCAACTCAGGTTAACACCGCATATCATGGCCCCAAGTAAGTAGAAACTACCCTGGGCGAAGACAACCATGACACTTGGCCCTGAGAAGCCACTCAACTTGAAACCTCCTCGATCGACCCAATCCACCCAGGCGTTAAATTAATTTAGTGGAAATTTTCATTTATCACATCAACCATAAAACAATCATTTTTGCAGTAGTTGATTCCACTAAATTATAATAGGGGTCTAATCTGGAATTTCTAAGGGGAAACCTAAAAGGTTTGCATAGCATACTACAATCTCCCAAAAACCTATCATGCATACTACTTTTGCAAATACTGTTTGAAAACACTAGATATGCAATAGAATACAATAGTAGGTGATTTATGAAGTCACTTGCCTTGGCAGCAGGAGGGGCAGGCACAACAAGAATAACAATCACACGCAGGTCCTTCCTCTCCTTCATAATCTAGCATAAGCAATGCATACAAATAAATATCCACGCAAAATCTCACAACACCAAATAAAATATGTATGCATGCATGATATGCCATGTGTAGAATTAGACACACTCCTTCATAATTTATATTCTCTGTTATTAAATACATGAGATGCAATTTCTAGGAATTTCTCATTTCACTTAACAATATAATAATTGAAAACAATATAGCAAAACTTAGATTATACCATTACAACTTTTATTGTTCTAAGAAAGTTTTCAAATAAGATACATATTAATATTCCTGGGCAGAGGTTGTTCACCTAAACCTAAAACATTTGTGTTTATTTGTAAACCATTTTTATTATTTAAGTTATGGATTAAATAGCCGAGTTACTCCTCGGATGATCTTGTGTATTATTATTTATCAAAAGTAAAAACAAATGATCTGGAAATAAACTACATTAGCAGGGCTATCCGTGGATATAAAAATCATTGAATTTGGATTTACAGAACAAAAGTTATGAATTTTCTAAGTTTTGCATAATTTCTGTTTTATTTATAAAATTCCTGCAAAAAAGAAAATAAGAGGGCTACGTGACATGATCCTATTGGACGAAAACGGTTCGCGCGGATCGTGGACGAGAGCCGTCCGATTTAAATGAGATCGGACGCACGGGATCGTTTGGATCTAGATCTGTTGGATCTAGATCCAACGGCGTGGGACGCCCGGCCGAACCGAGCGGCGCGCGGGTCGCCGGAAGGCTCGCCGGCGGCGGCGCCCGCGGCGGTGGCGCGTCGGCCTCGACGCTTCCCGCATGAAAACACCGCCCCAGGACGAACGGTTCTTACCAAAATGACGCGGAGGAGGAGGCGAGGTCGATGGCGCGGCTGCGGCGTCGAGACTCCTCTCCTTTCCTCGTCGGAGATGGTGGCCGGCGGCGGAGCACCTCGGTCGAGGTCGTTTTCGGTGTTCGGCTGCGCAATGGGACAAGCAAGGGGGCTCAACGGGTGCGCAAAAGGATGGGGAAGCGAGGGGGGGGGGGGCTCGGTGGAGCTCGAGGAGCTTGGAGCTTACCGCACTCGCGAAAAAGCCCGGCGGCAATGGCGGCGACGGCGAGCTCGATTCCGAGCAGCCCGACGGCGGAGAGGTAGGGTTTTTTTGGGGGGGGGTTCGGAGGCGGCCTCGCGGGGTATAAATAGGAGGGGGCGCGGGAGCTAATCACGGCGGAAACCGGCCCGGAAACGGCTCGGTCGTGGTCGTCGTCTCCGGCGCGATCTCCGGACGGAGGTGGAAGACGACTGACAGGTGGGGCCCACCTGTCAGCGAGAGGGGAGCGGCGCGCGCGCTGGAGCGGGCCGATGGGCCGTTATCGACCGCGCGCGCGGTGGATAACGTCTGGGCCGGCCCGGCAACATAATCCTTTAAATAAAATAAAAATTGTTTTTCAAATCTGATTTACTAAATGATTTTTAAACCTATTCAAAACATTTCAGAAAAAATTATAAAAATATATTTTGGAAAGATTATTTAAATTAGCAATTTTTAATAATAACCTTACCAATTATATAATTTGAAAAAAAATATATTTATGAAGTAAGTTTAAATAAACATTTAAATGGGACTAAACATTATTTAAACTCATAATTGAATTTTTATTTAGTATTTATGTGATTAAAAGTTAAGCCTATAAGATGAATGATGTATGAATGCAAAGTTTTAAATTTTAGCAAAATTGGGATGTTACAGAATGGCGGAAGCTCGAGCTGGCGGCGGATCGAGGAGGCGGCAGAAGCGTCGGGGCAGGGAAAAGGAGACTCTACCTTCGTCTAGACGAGACGGAGAGGGGAGGAAGGCTATCACGGTCGAGCTCCACGCCGCCTGGTCGTCGGGTCGCTGGTCGCGTTCGCCGCCGCCGCCGCCTGCGAGCGAGAGAGCGAGCGAGCTCACGGTTTTCCTCCCCCACCTCGCGAGTAGGGGAACCCTTGCCCCGGGAAAGGCCGCGGAAGGCCGGGAAATCCCTAGGCTCGCGGACCACCAAACGGGTTGTGGGCTGGCACAGGCCAAAATCACCCGCGGGGGGGGGGGAATGGCCGGGATCCCAGGTTTTTCCCCTGCAACCAAACTAGCCCTAAGGCGTAAAAAGAAGGAATCACAAATACGGCAAAAAAGAAAAAGAAACTACAAATACGGCAATTTGGATGAACTTCCGAGCAGGATGTGTAGAGTCCCGCCTCGTGCGTCTGTTCATCTTGACGATCGAGTTTTGGATGCATGGCGCAGTTCACCTACTAGTTGAGTCGCCTACGTGAACTTGGGAACACGGAATCAGCGGTGGCACACGCTCGGAAACGCATGCAGAAGCTCCGCCCGCAAGAGAGTTGATCGATCACCGGTGCCGGACCGCACCTCGTGACGAGAATTCTCGTCTGCTCATCGCGCGAAGCTTGGTTCCCTCCGTAGTCCGGAAGGGAGTCACGTACGTACGGTACGGTGGCAATTAAGGTTGGTGTCGGACGTACCCAAAGTAGTCGCTGGCGGAGTCGCTTCATTCCGTCTGCAAGAGAGCGACCGGCACCGGGCAGCAGTTCATCGGCATCGGCTCGTCACACGGAACTTTAGTCGTCATTCCGCAAGAGAGCTCGATCGCATGCAGCTCGAGTTCAGTACGTACGTCGTGCGGTGTTTCGTTCCGTCAACAAGGCTGAAATCTACGGCGCGGACTGCAGCTCCTCGCAGACCATGGAGATGGAGGGTGACGGACCCCTTGTCCTGATCCGGCCGCGCTTCCTAACCTCTCCTGCCGCCGCCTGTCTTAATGTGGCCACTCCGCAGGTGATGGCAAGCTGGGCGCCGCCGCGTTGAACCTGATCTTCGAACCCAACGGATGCATATTTTGGCCCGTATTTTCTAGTTGCACTGAAAAGCACACGCTCGAGAAAAATAGGCGGAAAGAACGCGACGCACGCAAGCCGCGTCCGTCGGGAGTAGGAGAGTGGGCGGTGGGGCGACACGCACAAGAACGGGACAGAGCTACCTAGCACTGTAGAACAGACTTCCGGTGAGAGCTCACCGTTTCATATCCCCGTTAAATAGTTAGTAAAGTAATTAGTAATATAGTGAGTAAATATGAGCGTGTCTGTGCGTGCCCTAGAACTTTCCCGTGGTCCGGTTTATCTCACGTAGGAGAAACGGCTACTTGCCTTGTCAGCAATCTTCGTGACAAGTCTTATCATAGCCGATGCCATCAGAAAGTGGCGGTAGGAAAAAAAATACGGGCCAGGAGTCCGATGCGCTATGCGCTCCGTACAAAAAAATAAATCCAAACCGCATAACGGCTCACGAGTTGCTCTTAGCGCTACTGGTAGCCACTATGTCACGTCCTAGAATCGAAGGCACTATGACAGTGCCACTTTTCAATTCTGCCTCAGTTTGTTGCTTTAGAAGTCATTTTAACTAGTGGATGATGCCGCACCAGTGGGTTAACGAATGACGTGTGTATGGTTAAAAATGTAGTTTTTTTTTAATAGTTTTCAATATTTTTGAAAGAAGACGAAGTTTGCATCTTAAAAATCGTTTAGTTTGTGATTATTATTCAATCGTTCAGTTTGTGATTGTTATTCAAGTTTCGTTTTGACATTTTTTGTCATACTGTTCGGATGGCTATATCTAAAAATATTAATTTATCGTAGCAAACCTTTTGTTGTTTTTACTTAAATTTACACCAAAACGGAATTTTAAAATGGTGATGAATTGTGCCATAAGTAGTTTTTTTTATGATTGTCTTGATTTTTTTTCATATTTGTTTTGTTGCTCATATTTAGAGGTTTTATTTTTTCAGCGGGCAACATCTTGTAGTTTTTTTTGTCTAATTTGACACCAATTTGATTTATACTTTTTTGGTCATTTTGGATTTTTATGTTATTTTTCAGATAGATATCGTTGAAGTTATTAGAAGGAATGGTTTTGGAATTTTTTAAATTTACACCGCGTAGAACTTTCCAAATGTTCTTGTATTTTGCCGCATGCAAATATTTTTTCTTGTGGATATTTTTATATTTCATGGCCTACATTTAGAAAGAAAAGATGTCAAATTTGGCTAATTTTAAAATGTTTTGAAACTTTGAAATGCTTTTCTTTCTACCATAGGTAATTAGGTTTATTTTTAAGTTCATTTTTATTTGTTTTATATATTTTTATGATGTATATGTTTGAAGGTAGTAAAAGTAGGAATGTATTTTAAATTTGGCAAGAATATATTTTAAATTTGGCCAAATTTAAAAATGTTTTGAATCTTTAAAATGTTTTTCTTTCTTGCCATAGTTAATTAGGTATATTTATTGTGGTCAGTTAGCTATTTTTTTCACATCTTTCTGATGCATATATTTGAAGATATTAATATTTCATTTTCTGTTTTTTCTGGGAAAAGGAATAGACGCTGACAGGTGAGCCCGTGATGACGTCACGGCGGCAGCTAGGGCAGACGCTGCGGCGGCGGCGGCGACCCCGCCGGCGACGAACTAGGGCGACCTGGGACGCGCAGCTAGACGTGTTCGGCGCGCCTCAACGCGGCGCACCATCCAGTGGCGGCGTCGCCGCCTGGAGGTCGCCGGAGCGTGGAAGTGGCGGCGACCACGGAGTGCTCCGCGGACGATTGCGGCGTCTCCGTGCCGTTCCGCGACCCCATCTCCGGCGAGGTCAGGGAGGAAGGGGCGGCGGAGCTCCCTGTAGCCTTCGTTTTGCCCGGGGAGGCGCAGGGAGGCGGCGAGGCGCAGCGGCGGCGCCGGTGATTCTCGGGTCGCGGGAGAGAGGAAGAGGGAGGGGAAGTGCGGTGGATTTTTTTACAGAAAAGTCTGACTATTCGGAAATGGCAATCAGGTCCCTCCCTGCGTTGGGACGTGGACTGCGGGGTGGTGCGCAATTTTTGAAGTTTTCTTTTGCAAAATAGCCACGAACGGCGTACGTGTCCGCACCTGATTGGAAGATATTTGAGTGAACAGTGCCCGGAGCGTTGAGGACGCGCGGACCGTACGGTCCTTTATATATAGTAGGATAGGATAACCGCCTCAAATTGGCAACTTTTGTAGGCACTTGCAGTTAGCTCAAAAAGTAATCATTTGAGGCAATATTGATTTGTGCCTAAAAACTATCAATTAAAGCACTGTTAAAAAGTGTCTCAAATGGCTACTATAATTAGTATTTTCCATGTGCCTCCAAATGCAATCCTCTGAGGCACTATAGAATAGCGCCTACAAAAACCATCTATTGAGGCACCGTTAAAATAGTGCCTCAAATGGTTATTTTGGAGGCATTTTCCATTTGCCTCAAAATATCAAGTATTTGAAAAACAGTTCAATGTTGAATTCTATAGCTCTGATAGTTTCAGTTTATGAAGCCCTATTTGCCTATATATATGCATACTAATTCAGTTTGCCCTCAGTAAACAGTCCAATGTTGAAATTCTACAGCCACTGCACGGTTTTGCTTCGTTGGTCGTAGAATTTCAACTCATAACTGACCAATCTGTTAAGTTTTTTGTCCTGCTGCCTTGGCATGCACCCAGATACAGAAGCATTTTGTTTGATGAATAACTTGAACAAAAGCATTGCAAACTGGAACTGAATCCAGCATAAACAATTACCTAATACTGCAGTTTTGCAAATACATACAGGGTAAACAACTCTGGAGTTCATTGTACAAGCAAGCACCGTAAGATTTTTAACCAACAATGAAAGATAATGTTGCACCCACGGTCTACTTTGTTCCAGACCAAACACGGCAAGCTTAAGCTGTTCTGAATGCGAAATCTACACGACACTATGTAGGCATGTCTATAAATGATGAATAAAACCACCTATTGTATCATATGCTTAACGTTGTTGTGATGACACAGAGTTTTAACCTTTTAGGCTTGAATCTATGCATTATTCCGATGAGGAAAAGTAGAAAACCACCCCTTATATCATAATTGATGCCTTTAAGGAATCCCTTCAAAGTCCTGAACACTTCAAACCACTCTTTATGTCATACACGACTGCAGTTGAACTGTTATAACGTTGCAACCTGTTATGCTATGCCTCAGTGATAGGATTAAGCACCCAATGTCTATAAATGGTGGATAATATAAATGGTGGATAAGAACACTTCTTATATCATACCTGGCGATGTTGTGATGGCATAGATATGTAACCATTTAGCAAAAAAAAATCTTATTTACTGGGCTGTTCCAAGCCGGCAAGCATTTTATTTTACTACTGTGTAAATTAATTTGTCCATGAGCTGACTGGTGATACTGCTGTTATGCATGAACTAAGTCACTAGAAGAAACTATGCTATTCGGGGAAGGGGCAGCCTTTTACATTGTCTTAGAATTGTGGTTGTTTAGGGGTGAGGCCAACTTCAAGGCCATATCTAAATTTATTAATGCCATGTCTCCGTTCGGCTCGGTAGATTTTCCGCTACATGTCTATCCTACCTTGCCTCCCTATCCCCAGACTTGTGATTGATTGTCTAAATGTTTTTTTCTGCTACAGCCATAGCAGGAATGGCACAAGAAGGTGCATCGCTCTGGCTAGTTCAATTTAAAAGTTACACGAAAGAAGAGGTGCATACAACTCACTCAAACATAATACGTCTGTATCACATGATGATCCACGTCAGGGGCGGAGGCAGAAAATATAATTAAGGGAGGCCGGTGACAGATTTTTCCCTCTTGCCAATTATTGGGAGGTACAAAGTACTAAAATACAAATTTCTGAGGAGTTTTTAGCAAAGAAACTAGGGGGTGTTTTGCCCCCAATCCACGTGATGATCGAACTTACAATTCATCCAGCACACCAACTCAATATACTCCATGCAACACAGTAAGATCAGACAAACCAGACACATGTATGTGTATGTGAATTACTGAATTTGCTAAAAACAAAATTTAAACGGGAGCAAAATATTTGCCCCGAGAATTTGCTATAGCAATGTCAACCATATACCACAAAGACAATGATTATACTGTTAAGCCACCTATAAAACTACCTAAGGATCATAACCATAACACTCGCTCATTGCTTTGTGGCCAATTTCATACAGTTCTCCATTCATCGGGTGCTTCAGATCTGTTTCACAAGCATAGCAGTGTTGAAGATCAACACGGATGTTCATCCCATCCTTGTAAGCGCAACCATCTGTCCCACGAAGCCCACCTATAAGATAATAGTTCTGCTAATTTAGTACAAGCAAGTAAATCGAGGAAAATATTAATTTAGAAACTAACCAACGCGTTGGTTCTCTTCCAACATAACTACACATGTAGGTATGCAAGCGTTGTTATCACTATCCCAGCGCAGCTCTGCGAAGAACAAATCCACTTTCAAAGTTTCAGTGTTCATCGCTGTGAAATTCACATGTACATACAAGCCTTTTAAATCATTGATCCCGCAGCTAGTGATAGCTTGTACCAGCTCATACTTGACCTAGTATTTTCCAAATGAAAAAATGTCAAAAATGAATTTTAAACAAAAAGGCATAGATTCAGATTTTACAAAAAACATCAACAGTTATGAGTTCACCTGCAAATGACACACATACAAATAGTGAATGAAATTGATTGAGATGAGTATAACCTTGTTTTCTCCTTCGCAGTTATGGTGCAGCACTGCACTGTTTGCGTATTCATTGGTTTGACGTTGGTGAATTGCTTTATAATCAATGTCATCAGAGTTTGCTTTGACATCAACAGAGATTGCAGCCATAAATTTCTCCACAAGATAATCATAATAAGGATCAATCTCCCTATCAATTGAGCAAAGGCCAAAGGGTTAGATTTAGTATTTTCTTGGAACTCCTTCATTCTAGTTTGTCAAGAATAAACATAAAAATTATTGTCGCATAACCAAACGATAATGCCCAGAAGATAATACATCATGTGTTATACAGAAACATGGTCGCAACATACTGAAAGAGGGGCACTTTTTATAAGTCGATACAATTTCTCACCTGGAATGCAGATCATGAGTGTACTGCAGTAGCAAGTCCGGAACATCTTGCTTCATTCCATGCATCAACTTTACCAAGTCCTTTGCTAGAAATTGATCAGATTCGCTAAAGAAGGAAGTGACTAATCCAAACTTTCCAGCTTTTCTTATTCTATGAAAGTAGCTCTCTATTTTCTTGGGTAAATCGTAGTTGATCACATGAGCGATGTTTTCGACATTCAAGCCCCATGATGCTGCATCACTTGCGACCAGGATAGAAGAGAGGCCAAACTTGAAGAGTTGCAATGCATTCTCCCTCTCCTTCAAAATAACATGCATGTACATGTATGTATTATGTCTTCTCAAAACATAAACGACTTGCTTGAATGTTTACTGATCTCAACAAATCTGACTAGGAGAGCAAAAAATTGTAATGTGACCCCAATATATGGGTAGGCAACAGGGACAGCCGGACAGGTATATAGAGTGGTAGATCATAATGCAATGAAAATAAACTGTGTTATGTTGATATGTACCTCCTTTGTTTTGTCACCATGAAAACATGTGGCAGAAAATCCATCATTTGACAGCCAACAACTCAATGAGTCAGCCTCCAACGTTGAATCCACAAAAATCAGTGTTGAAGGTTGCTACAATTAGACAAACACGCAATCTAGTTTATGAAGCCATGAAGAGTATAATAGCAAACCGATAACTTGTTACACATAAGATGGCAAAATACCTCCATATCTAAACCGACTGATTGGTCAGCTAACATATGCCGCAAATACAGTTCTTTCTCACAATTAGACAGAAATACAATTTTCTGCGTCACTTTTTCCGCACTCGGCAACACCCGTCCAATATTAATAAATACGTGATCTGACAAGAGGTCAGAGGCTAGCATCTATGGTCACGATCAACGAAAAGAAAAAATTGTATTAGACATAGCAACAAATCAGTGTACAACAGTTACAAACGTTATACATACTTCTTACCTGTATTTCTGCGCTGAGGAGGGTTGCACTAAAAATAGTACTGTGTCTCTTTTGTGGCATGCATAGTTTAGATAATTGTCTTATCATTGGCTCAAGACCCATATCCACCATCCTGTCAATCTCATCCACTATAAAGTATAGAGGTGAATCTAGAGAAATTGTAGAACTTTTAAGAATGTCCAATATTAGGGGTCCTGGTGTGGCAACAAGAATGTCCACACCCTTTCGAAGATCACGTAACTAAAATAATCAAGTAGGAATTTGAGCTACGTCAGATGGGAAACACAAAGGGGCATAAAACTTAGTTATGAAATAAAAAATACATCAATGTACTACATGACGACGACCTTTCAGTTTTGTGTCAAGCATATTTAACCAAGACTAAATCTTTTTTGCTAGTTAGTTATCTCAAATCGTTTGTACTAATACAAGTAGAGTAATTTCTGCCGGTGGTGCAGCTGGGAGATGGTAAAACAATTTCATTCTGGAAAGACAAATCGACAACTAAAGGACCTTTCTTCTACCTTTTCCCAGCTTAGTTTTGCCATGCTATTCGACCTAATCGTAGTTGATTGTAATCAGGATAGCATGTGGGTACTTCAAAAAGGACACCTTACGTCACAGTGTGCCAGTGATGAACTGCTAGCTTTGCAAGCAGTTTCTTCACCGTTGGCGTCTCAAAGTTGGGATGCCTGATAAGAGAGGATTGAATCTGAAAACTTCACTGTCAAAGGTATGTACAAAATGTCAAATTGGGGAAGAATCATTCATGAGACTGATTCTACTACCATTTGGGCATGTGCTGCACCGGAAAAACGTAAAATTTCCGCCTGGCTTTTAATTAAAGGACACATGTGAGGGCTGTGCTGTGAAGGCAGAACGTCCTGGTAGATGAGACGATCATTACCATTTGGATGCCTCGAGAGCAAAACTACTAATCAGTTTGTTTTGGACTGTGATCGCACTAAATGCATTATTCAAGGATCGCACTAAAAGCTACTTAACAAGTCAGAATCCAAATGTTCTGTAGTAAAAAGAGATATTGCACACCTGAGAAACAAAAAACTTTGTGCTGCCGGAAATCACCATCTCAACTCTAAGGTGGGTGTTGTACGAGCACTTCTTGGCCTCTTTGTGAATCTAAAACAAAATATACACTCCAATTAGTAACGACGTCTCGGCAGAGGCACATGGATCAAAATCCCAACACCTGATATGCTCGTATGGAGACAGATTCATAAATAAAAACAACATTTCATTGAGGCAGCAGCTTCAAATTTCGCCAACAACTTGTGTGTGGGTGTATACCTGGGCTGCACGTTGTGCAGTAGGCGCGAGAATGACGGCCCGTGGCAGCTTGCAGGCGCGGGCACGTGTTCCACCTCCGTCCCGAAGGAGTCCACTAACCACGGAGAGACAGAAAGCCGCTGACTTTCCGGTCGTCTTGGCGGACGGCGCCGTCACCACCAAGAGATCCCTCCCGGCCATCACCACCGGGATGGTGAAAGTTTGCAGCAGTGTCGGCACCTTGAAGCCGACGTTCTTGAGCACCACGGCCGGCAGCCCGACCTCGTCGTCGTCGAAACCGTCCATGGGAGCGGGGGCGCCGACGCCGGTCATCTCCGCGACGATCAGTTCATCCTCTTCGTCGTCGTCGTCGCGGTTCCCGGCCGGCCCCGGCGGCGCCACGTCGGGGCGGTGGGTGGAGAGGCTCGACATGTACCCGCCCACGGCGGCGGCCGCCCCCTTTTCCGGCGATGTGGGCGCGGAGCGGTAGGGGCGAGGCAGGGCAGGAGGCTTACGCTCTCCGGCGACCGGGTCTCGGGTGCCGGCGGTAGATGGCCTTGGAGAAGACATGCCGCCTGCTCGAATTTTGGGAGCACGCCCTCTTTTGCTTCGCCGCGCGCGGAGGAAGGGGAATGGAATGTCTGACGGCAAAGGAAAGGAAATCCCTCGCGCGATATGTATCCCGAAATCGCTCAAGAGTTTTTTTCGTGGGCTTGGCCCATGTGTGCGTTTTTGTCTTGTTTCGTTCGTTATTACTTTCTGCTTTTCTACGGGAGTATTTTTCAATTTCTTCTTACGTACTTCCCTTTTTTTTCTTGCCCTTTTACTTTTCCGTTTCTTCTAGCATACTATTCTAAGTCTTATTTTATATACTCCCTCAATTCATAAAAGGATACCACAAGTTTGTCCAATTTTTGGTTCCAAAATTCATGTTTTAAATTTTTGTTTCATTTGATGTAAATTTTTGTTCTTCTTTGTAGTGTGTCATTGCAATCTTTTTTTCATATAGATGTGGTTTGTTCACCTTACAAAGTTTAGTTCCAAATAGTTTCGCCTTTTTGTTCTTTCATATTGAAATTTGGTTCCGCTCGATACAAAATGTTGGTTCTCTTTGTAGTTTGTTCTACGTGTACTAAATTATATTATTCCATTTCTCAAAAAGGAAGTATATTGTTCCACGTAGTGCAAACTTTCAATTGAAATGCTTGCCACCTTTAAGTTTCTCGTGCATTAAAATTATGTTTCTCTTTTTGATGTGGTTTGTTCCATGTAATATTTTTTTTACTAAATACTTGTGACTTTTTGTTCCTCATATATTAATTTTGTTCAAATAAGTCTAAGATGGTGTTCCTCTTTGTGACATGGTTTGTTCCACGAGTACTATTTTTTTTCTACGTAGTGCAAAACTCAGTTCCAAATATTTGCTACTACACTTTGTTCCATGAACCAAAGACGACGTATCCAATGCACTAGGGCAATTGGTGCGCCCGTCCCTGTTTGGCCACCAATTGTATTTTCAAAAAAATCTGAAAAATGGGTGAACATAGACATGACATGAATACACATGGTCACAAAAATTCTACTCGAATTTTAAAACACAACATCAATAGTGAAAATGACAATTTTCTTATCAAAAAGCCCGCCTTGTAGTTTGGTACTATTCATTGTCAGATTTGTCTATTTTTTGTCTTCTTCACGTGTTTTGTGACATGCTAGACGCGAGCATTATCAATGTTTATCCATTTTTTCAGATTTTTTGAAAAATATTTGGTGGCCAAACTTTTTTTGAAAACGTTCTCAGCTCCCCACCTCAGGCTGGACCCCACAGTTTTCGCTGAAAAACAATTAGAACCGCCATTCCCCAAATTCGAATTTCGCCTTCCGATCTGGCAAGCCACATTTCGTTCCTCTCTTCCCCTCCCTTCCAACTCCGTCCCCCAAATCCCAACTCCGGCGCGCCTCCCCGTCCGGCCCGCGCGCTGCCTCACCCGCGCCCGCCGCCGCGCACCGCCTGATCTCCTTGCGTCCCCGCCGGCGTCCAACTCCCCGCTCCTCCCCGCCCCGCGCTCAGGTTCTGGTATCGCCGCTGGCCACCCTCCCCCATGGCCGCCGCCGCTGCCGGTAAATCTCCCCTCTTACCCGCAACTGCCTAAATTCCGTAGCGATTACCTTCCTCGGCGCACCATCTAACCCTCAGCGTCCCCAACCTGACCAGGAGCGGCGCTCGGCGGCTTGAACCCGAGGCAGAAGCCGAAGCCGAACCCTAGCGCCAGCCGCCCTGGCCTCCGGGCGCCCGCCGCGCTGGCCGACATCACCAACACCGGGAGGCCCAACCCTCCCAGATCCATCAGCGTCGGCGATGTCCTCAAGGTAATTTCATCTCCCGCCCAGACAGACAAACAAACAAACAGCGAGAGCGCAGTTACTAGCTCGGCTTTGCAATTGCTGGTCATTCCCGGTTTCCGCGCTGATGACTGTGGATTTTCTCGCTTGCTTGCTTGCAGGAGAACGCCAAGCTGGGTCAGCTGCTTGCGCAGAAAACGTACGTGTGCATCGCCACTCCTTCGTTCCCACTTCCCATGGAATGCGGCAGATTGATGTTTCTCAAGTAGTAACCTAGTTTCTTCTTTATTTTGATCTCTTGTCCGCAGCAAGATCATCGAGCTCAGCAGCATAGAGCTGAACAAGCTCCGCTATGCGTTGCTCGCCACGCGGCAGCAGAATCTGAACCTTGCGCAGGCCAACTCTCAGATCACTGCGGTTCGTCCGTTTCTCCATCTCCATTCCTGCCTGCATAAATAGTTTTAGTTGTTAGTGTGAAAATTTCCAGTGGAACTAGCTGAGTTGCCAACCCAACTAGTGGCATGCTTACATTTTGAATTATACCTGTGAATGAGAATCAAAGAGAAATGATGATGTTTGGTTGTTCTATATGCATTGAATTGGGATAAGTTGGAAGAGAGAGCGTCGGGAAAATAATGTACATCGTCATTTTGTATTTACGAAAGAAAGCATCACATGTAGCCATTTTTGTGTGGTGTTGCTGTTTTGGTGTAGCCACTGTCTGATCCATCTATGGGTTTTGTGCTTCACTGCAGGAACTAAATCAGGGAAAAGATCGAGTAAGCTGTCCCTGGTTCTTTTACTTATCTGTTTTTTCAACTGTACGTACTCAGTATGTAGGTTACTGATTTGGGAAACTGTTTGTGGATGTAAAATGCAGCTAAAGGTATTGCAACATGAGCTTGCATGTGCGACATCAGTGCTTAAATTAAAGGGTTCAGGACTCGAGGTAAAGTAAGACCATGGCTTAACCGTGTTTCCTCTTGTTACAGTCAACTTGATTGTTTTCTTTCCATTCTGCACTAATGGCAGCGAAAGAGTACCACTGCGGATAACAAACTGCAGAAAGAAGTAGCTTCACAGGTTACTGGCACCATTCTCAAATGATAGGGTTCACCATTGACCATTCTCATCCATAATTCTAAGATTGTTGGTCTCTTATTGGATTTAGGAGGATGTCAACGCCGCAGCTTCTGAAATTGCTCCACTCGAGGCTCATCAAGCTGAAAATAAGGCAACCAGTGCTGATGTATACCATTCAGTTGAGACACAACGTAAAGCTCACTCTTCCTACTTTCCTATATTTTGAGACGACATGTGGCAATCATTTCAGCAATTGCATTTTATGGATCTGAATTGTCCTAGTTAACATATAATATTATTCATTTTTAATTTAACATTAGTTGGCCACTTGTATAATCTATAGTGTTATTTTCCTGTTAATTTGTTCACAGACTCTGTACCATGTAATACAGTCCTTGAAGAAGCACTACCAGCTAAAAAAAATAAGAGGTATTGTTGTCTGTTTAGTAATCCTTAGAAGCAATGTTAACCGATAGCCTTATTTAGCAAACGAAAATCTATTGATTCAGGACATCGGTGAATAGGCGCACAAGTAAACGAAAGTCTGAATCATGCAAAGGTACACAAGACGCCAACACAGTCCAACCAAGCGATGAACCTGATATGCAGCCCTCTGGATCATCGCATCATGAGGATCAGAGGTAGTATTCGCTTACAAAATGTGCTCATTCTCACTATATGATTCAAGGTTGATCACTGACTGGCATATGTGATCAGAAACACGCTACGCAGAAGGTCTTCCAGACTGATCCCAGGATCTTGTGAAATGTCAGAAGTCTCTTCCGAGACCGTGCATGTGGCCACTATTATTCCTTCATCTTCTAGTTTTACTGTCCCCGAAATTCATGAACCAAATAGTGAAAAGGACCTGGTGAGATGTTGCTTTTTCATTTCTGTTTTGTGTTCCAACAGTAAAGATTTAACATGGTGGTTCTCATTCCGTACTATGTTTTTTGATATGATGTGCAGCAGAAGGCAAGACAAGGCAACACAGCAGGGCATAAAGTAAAGACTTCAGTACTCAATGTAAATTGATTCCAGTATTAGATCCAGCTTAGAGTTAATGATGTCGTAGTTTGGGTTTTAACGTCTGACATCCTCATTGTTTGACTGTCAGGAAAATGAGATGAATAAGCAACTGGAACAAGAATTGAATGTGGAGGTAGGAAGCACAATTTTTCAGTATTTGATCAACCTATCTACCCATGTAGGAGTGTTATCCTTATGACAACGTTTCTTGTTGCCTACATTATTACTAGGAGGAGATACAAGAAGCAGATTCTAGGGCTGCTGCAGTTGGGGGCCTTGAGGCACATCAAACTGATGATAAGGCGATGGATACCAACCCAAACCATTTAACAGAGACTCAGTGTACATCACCTCTCTTTGTCCACCTTTCAAGGCTTTTACTGCTATATTGCACTCATCTTGGACTCTTGGTTATTGTGATCCCTCATTTAAGGTTCTTAGTTATATTTTATCAAGGATTCAGGCGTAGCATGCTCATTCAAAACTTTACATTTACGTTAGTTTCGAATGAAAGGATTTTGTAGCATGCAGGATAGTTTAAATAGAAAGTACATTTGTTTGTCGATGCTCACATGGATAACTTTGTTGTGGGATATGTAATATGTTAACATTTCAAATCCCAGGAACAGTGGACAAACTAATTGCTGACTATCTTTTTTGGTATTTTGATTCCTTTTATTGAAAGAAGAAATTAATCTTATTGTAATTGCAATTCCTTTCAGCGTCTCTGCCCTATAATATTAAGCATCCAGAGCCACCCCAGAAGAGAGCAACCAAGAGGTATGCCCCATCATCATAGAAATATTTGAGATGCGCTGAATAGTACATAACACAACTTACCCAACCAATATTGAGTTGACCAGACTATCTGTGTGTAGGGTTGCCAGTAAGCGGAAGCTGGAATCATGCGAAGCTCAGAAGGAGTCAAACATAGAGGAGGACATTACGGCCAAAGTTCACTCAACTTCCAGTGAACCACTGCATCATGAAGAGACGAGGTAAAATCTCTGCCCGGTCACCTCCACGTGCCTTCGACCAATTCATGTTCTCTCTGACCGGAACATGATAACCATGTTTTGCTTAAATATCTGCAGAAAACCAGTAAGGCGAAAGTCCTTGAGAGTGAACCAAGGATCGTGCGAGGTCACAGAGGGCACCCTCGAGGCCGCACAGGAGGATAGTGTTGCCCCTTTACCCCCTTCCAGTTCAAAAATCTTCACCGAGCAGAGGGAAATGGAGGAACAGAACGACCGCCGTCCTTCAATGAAACCTTCCGAAGAGCCGGAGACAGGAAGGAGGTCTTCGGTGGAGGTGACTGGTAGGAGGTCTTCCATGCGGGGAGCAGCAAAGGCCGTCTGTTACAAGGAGATACCCCTGAACGTGAAGATGCGACGGCCTTAGCTATCACCCGGTAACATGTGTGATCCGGCTACTACTGGTGGCATGTGTGTTTGTGGAGTAGAATCATGTTTGTTGTATGATTGCAGCCTGTTGTTTTTCCCACCCATAAAAAGGAAGTGTCATGTTATTATTTAGCCATAGTGGGGATGGACTGTACATCCCCCTCTGTTTAGAATTGACCGTGTCAGTTCGTCACATATATATGACCCAGTCCGGAATGACAACAATGCTAACTGCAACACTTATGTCCTGACGGTGTAATAGTGCTGCCAATATTAGTGAGATTTGTAGTTCTGTTCTCTCACGTAACAGTAGTGCTGTTCTTTTGTGTTTTATTTTAAGAAATTTTGGATTCATTGGCACATTGGCATGATTAGTGAGTCCCATCAGACCATGTTCAAGCTTTTAGCTTGCTTTTATCGCTACCAGCTTTTAACACTTCACTCAAGTTCTGTATGATAAAACTCCAGCTACACTTGCAGGAAATCAGGGGGCAGTGCCAACAGACTACTTAAAAAACTCACTGCTAGAAACAGACAATTGGTGGAATTTTGTAGCTCCAGCAGGTCAGCGTTCAGCAGGATTTGTCGATCAGGTGCAATTTGCTGGATGCGATCACCACGAGGCCCGCTAGTGGCAATACACAAGTCATCCCCGAGCTCTGGTCAGAATCAAAGAGACGAGAACCTGCTAGGTCTTGGCTTGATGATTCTCCAGATTTTCTTGCTCCAGTTTTGGTGAATGATGTAAGCATGTTTGCTATCTAATAAAGTACACATTATTGTACAAAAAATATGTACCCGGATGTAAGCACCTCTACAGGTAATACCATAGGCTACATAAAAATCAACAAAACATATCACCGTGGTGTCTAAAACTAACTCAAGAGCTTTCTCAGCTGTCTGACAGGTAGTGATACAAAACAGCTACTACCGCAACAAATGCAACCTTGAGTAGTAGCTTCAACCCTGCTGGATATGCATGCGAGGATTCTGCTTTTGATGGGTCGACCTTCTGGCCCCTTAGCTTAGCTAGCAAGAGAGGAATAAGCGCAGGCTTCGCTGCTGTTACAGAAATTGAGATATGTCAGAACATTTTGTGAGTTTGAGAAGAAAATACTAACCTGTAATGGTGAAATAACAGCTCAAACGTGAATGCAAAAATAAAGATCAAAGTACGACACTGCTCGTGCATACAAAATGTACAAGGTCGGTATTTCAAAAGCATGATTGTGTCAGCAAAAATGAGTTTTAGTGTAGCAACATCACTCCAGTTTTAGAAGCAACAGAGCGGATGAATCAGCACCAGAAGCCCACAACATAACCAAATAAACACTACGGGCGGAGAAGCTACTGTAAGTATGTGCATTTTTTTCATGTTCCACTGTAATCAGAGGGAGAACAAGAACTGTTGAGACCAGCAAACACAATTGAAATTAGATGGAACAAAATAGCACGAAATATGAATCATTTCTGCTGAATCAAACTAAGCTTACAAATTTGATAATGTAAAAATTCCTACGAAATTCAACTGAAAAGTTCCTTGCTCTGTGTAGTGCAAGGCTATACTGAACTCAACTCTAATATCCCAAATGTCCCAGTCGAACAAAAAAACAAGTATAAGAAATGATGCACTTCTATAATTGTTTCCCAGCATGCTACAGAATAAAATTGTCGACATTATAGCTTGCAGACAACCTAGCGTCCGTAAAAGCATAATTTGTTTTAAGGAGTATGTTATCCCCCAAACATTCAAAAACCAAATTTACTCAAACTAAGATTCTCAATTTCGGGCAGTCCATCAAACATCTCTCGATCAATTCATCAACATATCTTCTTTCTTATGCGTCATGACATAGTACAAAGCATAAAAGTAGCACTGGAATGGCAAACCACTTTACACACTTAACTCAAGATGATGGAAAACCCCATTATGCACTCTAGCACTGAAATGGAGTAGCCTGGTTTGGCTTGCAAGTAGAACTAATAATTTTAATGTAACCCACTGGAGTATGATTCATGTTATGGAAAAAACTTCTACCTACTCACTTAGATACAAGGTTAGCGTGTACGAAAAAGAAAACAATGGGTTCGCTCTGACTCTGCACTGCTAGAAAGGAATGTGATTGTCATAAGCATATAAATTCTTTTGTTTAGCAGTTAATAGTGTGAGCGAGCCTAATACGCAAAACAGCTCAACCCTATTTTCACATATCAATTCTAATAGTAATTTACCAATATCAGGTTTCAGTTATGAAGGAAAAAATGCATATCAAAACCAAACCATAGAATCTACTGTCTAAATTAGAGCAACTAACTTCACATTTCATACTCAAATGAATGGAAATCATCTACTAACTCATCATGTCAAAATCAAAGTAATGTGAATTGTTACTTGGTAACACAAGAGCTCAGGGCTTCGTAAAATTAAAGACATGAAACAAGTATATAATTACCTGCTTTCTTCAATTTGCTCTCTTCCTCACCAATTCTTCGTCTCAAAGCATTGAGTAGTGAACCGAAATAAAGAGCTAAGACTGTGCAGGTGAAGGTGATAACATTATACGGCATGCTGAAATCAGGAGTTGTCAAGGGGACAAGCAGCACTTCTGTGTATGATTTCACAACACTATCTTCCTGCACCGCATAATAATATTGCAATTGAGAAAATGAAAGCAGAATATCTAGAATTCACAAACAAGTAAAATTCCTATATTTACCTTAAAAATTTCTAGCAAAGGTGACACAAACATTGGATCTGTTTCAGGGTATCTTCGGCTAGAATTGAACTCAGGAAAGCTAACTAAAGCTGATGGAATATCAAACCCTTGATTGGCATCAGGAGGATATTCATCTATGTGTAGGAACCCCTGCCAAAAAATACAGAAATGTTTAGTTTTGCATGCATATATGATTAAATGGAGAATGCGCAAAGGGCATAAAACAAACAAAAGACATGCGCAGTAGTAAAATGCCAGAAAACTGTATTTCCTAACAAAAAAGATGGCATATTCAGCAATTAAGGAGTAGATCAGACCTTATCAAAGTCCAATATCAAGGTAGCTGATTGCATGCCGCAAGGAAATCTTAGCAGCATTTCCAGAGTTCCAGGCGAAAGTTTGTCTTCTGAAGGAGTGACATGGATCATGTCAAGTACTTCTGATATAGCCTTGCTGCTCCCATCAATGAAAATTTGTAGGCTGTGGTAATAGACCTTAACATACCATGGAAAAACCTGGAGAACTACAGCCTTTATCGAACAATCATTTGAGCTGACACCCAACTGCTTATGTAGATCATTGGATAGAAATGATAGAGCAATAGACCCTCTTTCGTTTCCGCTACCCATAAGAAATCTTCTGGCATTATATGGTGCAGGGGAGCAAGACCATATGAGGGGAAGCTTCCAAGTTACGCCCACATCCAAAGGTTTATCATCGTTGTAGTTACTAAGATCATATTCATGTAATGACGATGATTGGACTTCCGAGTGATCCAATTCTCTGAGCACCCTGTCTGGGGCAGTGGAAAGGTCAAAGAATTCGTTGCTCCAGGAAACCTCTGATCCAGATTTGGCAAGTATACCTTTCTCAATCTCTACAAATATTCTGCTGGATTTAGAGACGAGACATTTCCCCGACAGTTTCCTGTTAAACAAATGTTCAATGGACCAGCTGGGCTGAAGTTTCCCATCAGCAAAATGTATCTGCTTACCACCCGACGCATCTGGCTGAAGCACAACTGTCAGTGACTGATCAAGAACAATACCTCCTGTCTGGGATGATGTTAGCTTCAGCTTTTGGGAATGGTAGTACCCTTTATAAATCGAAGGCCTGTACAACAAAGAAGCAATGCCAGCCTTGTCGCGGCACGGAAGAAGCTTCAGCCAAGGCGTGAGGTTCTCTGTGCAGACGGCCTCACGGGGCAGTGCACCGTATCGGAGGTTGCCTTCGTTTGATTTGAATCCCCAGCGAGGAGCGGAGAAGGAAGTGGAAGACTCCAAGAAGTTGATGGACGCGCAGAACAGGCCTGACAATGTGTGTGTGAGGTTCTTCCACGTGGCATCAATCTCTGAGGAAGGAAGGTTGAAAACTGCCCATAGCTCGACGCCGGGAGGCTTTGTGTTCGTGGACAACGGATCATGTCCACCCCATGTCTCGTAGTTCCATCTTCCCTGGGTGAAAGATAGCTCTAATTCGCTGATATGGAATTTTTGGACCTGGTTTGGACAACAGGGAATGATGTTAATGGCAGATTCAGCAGCACCATAACATATATAGTATTCTTTTTTAGAGGGAATATATACATTCTCGGAAGGCCACAAGAAGATAGAGAAATGGCTTCACGTAGATAGCAAACTGCAGTCAAGATCCCCATCTAGTCCCAACTAGTATCCTACAATGGATCTACTGCAAAAGCTAATACTTCCTCCGATCCATATTAATGGACTCAACTTTGTCTAGATTCGTATGTATCTAGTTAAGTGTTTAGACTAGATGCATTCGTATCTAGACAAAGTTAAGTCCATTAATATGGATCGGAGGGAGTACTAAGAAGCAGCTTTCGTTCATGTCATGTAAAAAGAACAGCTTTCGATGAGATCAATGTTAGGAGGTCCAGCAGAGTTGGCTGAACATTTTGAATGGCTTAATTTTCGCATCCCGTCCATTCTTAGCCACTCTTCTCGGCCAATTAAAGTTAAACACAGCGCAATTCGAACAAAAACCCTAAGAGCGCTCGCAGTGAGAGGTGTGTGTTTGGGGGGAAGGACGTACCAGGTGGGAGATGGCCTTGGGGAAGAGGTGGTGGTGCCGGCCGGGAGCGGGCGTGGAGGAGCGGAAGTGGAAGTGGGCCAGCGCCTTGCGGTCGGGGAGCGGGCGCAGGAGCAGCTCCTCCGTGAACTCCTCCGCCGCCGTCGCCGTCGCCGCCGCAGATAACGCCACCGCGGCGGTGAGCAGGAGAGAGAGGACCAACAACCACCGCTCGGTCGCCATTAGTCCCGGCGCGGGGTCGGTTTTCCCGGGGTCGTGGCGCGGCGCTGGTACTCCTTCTTCTTCTTCAGTTCATCACATAAGGTATCCGCACTGTGGTGAAGTGGTGCCGACCTGAGGCGCCAGATGGGGGTGGAGGGAGCACCGGAGGCCGGCCTCCTCCTTTGTCGCCGGCACGGCGGCGCTTAGATCAGGGGGGAGGACCAGGACGGCGGCGCTCAGATCCGTGTGTCCACTGCTGGTTCAGGCGAAAGAGAGGCCGCGTGTTGTTTCAGTGCAAGATGTGTCAGACAAAACTTACTAGAGGTTTCAGACATTTTTACAGATCCTCAAAAGTCAAAAATGCATTTGTTATGTTTTTATCTTCTTTCTCTTTTCTTCATGCATATGTGGTCCATTGTAACTAGTACATTGCACATAATTCAAACTTCTATGTTTCTACTACAAAGTTCAACAACATTTGAAACTTTCAAATTTGAACAAAATTTGAAAAACAATGCACAAAAATGATCCAAAATATCGCAACAACCCCCTCTTCCCATGTAATGCTCCCAATGTAAATCGTTCTATGCAATAAAAGTGTTCAGGTTGGCCTTTGGCCCGCCGTAGTGCCGGTCAAAAAATTAGTGTTGACTGGCAATCAGCAGATGATGGTTGAGGTTAATTAGCTTTTTCCTGTGCAACCATTGCCAGATTGCTGAAAAACAGTCCAGTGAAGCCACAATTGTTTCTGATCAATTGATTTGGTTTTCTTGTTACCATGTCAAATCTTGATAATTTTTCCTGATGCTACCAGCATTACTACTGACGAACTACAATTACTTGAAATCCTGAATACGTAATATAGAAAAATGAACAAAGCATAACATCGATCAACTCCAGTTGCATTGATAATCTCAGAGTAGTTTCTTTTACAGGAGAAGAAAACAACAATGGGGGCAAAAAAACCATCACATAATGAGCCTCAAAGCCCCCTGGATGCACGCTACTAACTCCCTTACTAATCTCCCAACTTATTTACAGGTGAGATTTCATCGGTTTATTCTTGGGTAACAATAGCCACTGGCAGGCATGTCGACGGATGGATGGACAGAACAAACAACAGCAGGATGCCGCAAATCGCTAGGTACAGTTAAAACTCAACAATGCAGGGCGGCGACAATGGAGCGCTGCCGAGATCACTGGCCTTCCAGGAGCACCCTGAGGTTGTGGAGCCCTTCAGCCGATATGCTACGCTCGACCCTGCCCCTGCTGCCCACTATGATCTTGGGAGGGGCCTCCTGGTGGAACGAGACCATGACCGCCGTCAGGTTGTCGGTGGAGCCCCGCCTGATCGCCTCCTCCACGATCTGCTTGCAGCATCGCCTCAGGTCATTGTGCTCCTGGAGCCTCTCCCGCGCGAAGTCCACCGAGTTCTGGTTCGAGAAGTAGTCCCAGATGCCGTCGCTGCCGATGATCAGGAAATCGTCATCCCTGGTCAGTGTGATCATCTTCAGCTCCGGCTCCGCACTCAGCGGGCCTCCAGGCTCGCCCGTCTCCTTCAGGCCGTCGAGGTGCCAGTCGCCCAGCGCTCTGGTGACAGCTAGCTGGCCATTCAGATAGCCGTCGTCAACGTAGCCTCCGAGAGATTCTACGCGTTTCCTTTCGTTGAGGCTGCAGGTTCTGTGGTCCTTGGACATTTCGATCGCTCTGCCGCGCCGGGATAGGACAGCCCGGCAGTCACCAGCATTAGCGACAAGAAGAGACCTGCACAAGGCACGCGAACAATTAGCATTGCTGACAACTTGGAATCGGCTCATAACACACCAAGCCACAGTAGAATGTACCACTGATGCTAACTCTGCTGCATTAGGATTTTCTATCATCAATGCAACCATAATGCTAAACCAAGAGAGCCTCAATTGTATGCAACATACCTTCCAAAAATCATTGCTGTAAGTGCGGTTGTTCCAGAAGAAAGTCCATCGTTGAGAGTACACTTCTCTCCAAATTGAGTATCAGTTTGCACAAATGACCTCCTGACAACCTTTTCAAGCTCAAGAGGAAAAGCTGCATCTTCCACGATGACCCGTGGCAAGTTATCCCGAACATACAGGGCAGCATCTTTTCCACCGTGTCCATCAAAGACCTGAGAATTGTAAGGACAGGGGGTGTTAAGGAAAAAGAGGAAAACATAATATTTGATGATCAGTGTGGCTAGGATGAAGAATTGTCTAAATGTTATTGCTACAAGATTACACATAAAGGACAGCGGTACAGGTTTTAGAAATTCAAGAGTGAATAAGCAATTACCCCGTAGAAGGAAATAATTTCATCATCTGCTGCCTTATAACCAAAATTCTTTGCTAGGTTGGGGATGCAAACATGTGCATCTTCCATGTAAGCGCGGCCGCCAATGTGGGCCCAGTCCCCTGATCGGATAGCTGGGACAAAATTGTGCCAAGTCTCTCCAATCGTGGCCACCATCTTAGCTTGGTTGAAATCAAGAGTCACTGTGTTCTCACAAACTCTCTCCATCTGCACATTACCCAAAAAAACAAAAAGATTAGATTAGAAACAAGACTGAAAAGCAAGCTAGGCCCTGCATCATCTTAAAAACGATAGCAATGACACGTTTCAAAAAAATAGCAATGAGGAATAGCAGACAACATCCAATCCTAGTTTTCAACTCTACCAACAACTCTAATAGCATAAACAACATTGTCACCATCACATGGAAAGTGGATGGCCTACAGTACCAATTCCAGCTAGATGAAAGGGACATACAAACAGAACCCCAACTCAGTCAAGCCGGATACAGAAGTCAATCCCTTATTGGCCAAGGAAGACCACGAGCAGCCATTTCTAGAAGGTACATTCATAAACAAAACCCAGAAGAATGCACGCACACAAGTGCAGAAACAGAAGAACAACCATCATATAAACTTGAAAAAGAGGTAAAGAGCAAGCAGTTGTGACGATCTGATTGGACAAGAGTATTGTCACTCCCTGTGGAAACTAACTAGCAGAGAAATGTAGAGCTTCCAGGTGTGCATTCTTAGGCACCACTCCTTGTACTGTCCACTTCCTGCTTGCAAGCAATATAATTGCAAGCTAAAGGGACAAAGCTACCCCATCATTATACAATTTGGACCTATAAAGTTCACAAAAACGACGTGTCGTCCCCGGAGGCTCGACAGCACGAAAAAGGCCAACTTCCTCTTGGCCTCAGTGCAGAAAGGAGCACAGCACTATCTGAACTTTACTGGCGCTGATTGTTCTACATATCATGGATGATTACCATTTTCGCAACGCTTTGTATTTTTCAACTAGTAGGCTTAAAGGCATATAAAGCACACCTAAGAAATAAAGTCCTCCTTGTGAACTTTGCAGCCATTTTTTGGGTGTGTGTGTGTGTTCTTGTCTGATTCTGATGTGTGGGTGTTGTACTCCTACTACTGGGATCGAACCGTGCTCTCACATGCAAATATCTTCAGGTGAAAGGATAGGAAGCATACACGTCGACCGAAAATCCCACAACCATTTCATCACAGAATCAAAAGGCGTATCATGAGAGCAACAATGCGACGCACAAACGGACACAGAGGGCGACGTCCACAGGCCAGGACAAGGAAAAAGATTTTGCTTTTGCGGCAAGCGGAGCTCTACAAATCCTACTCTAGTAGTAGTAACTAGAAATTTCTCAGGTTAAAAACTACTACAGTAGGAACTTCTTGGCCGAACATTTCAAAGCATATTCCTCCCGTTCACACCCTCCGTGCGAGGGGAGATGCTTCTACTGATAAGGGATAAGATATACCGGAGTTCATTAATTCTAGTCGCTGTGAATAAATAAAACTAGTGCTCCTGAATAAACACGCAAAGTGTGTGCGCGAAGCAACCGGTGGAGTGTTTTAATTCTTCTCCCAGTCGACTGACCGATCATCCATCCCTGGTCGCCGATGAAAGAAAACAAATAAGGGATTGGGCACCGAATCCGCACAGCGAAATCAACCGAGAAACGAAACGAACGGGAAACAGAGCAAGATTCATGAGAGACGAATGGACTTGTAATTACATGAAGAAGATTGATGAAAAACGAGAGAGGGGGAGGAGGAGGAGGAGTAAGAGCCGGGGTTGGTCACGCACCGCGAAATCTGCCGGCCGGTGGTCGATCTGCGCCGTCTGCCCCTCCTCGAATCCTTCCACGCACATGTCCGGTTCGCCTCTGTTCTTCGTCCTCGTGCTCACACACCTCTCGCTTCCTCGCTCCGGCCGGGCTCTGCTCCTCTCTCTCCCTCCCTGGCGCAAACTCGATTCCAACCGCAGCTGCAGGAGTCCTTCTCGGAGCCGATGCGTGGGGATTAATCTGAAGGAGGACGCGGCCAAGACGAGACCGGGAAGGAGAGCGGGAATCGGAGTGGGAGATTCGCGGGAATATCTGTCTCTCTGTTCGATCGGGGGAAGGAAAGATGATGATTTTGCTTGCTGCTGCTCTTCTTTCTGAAGAAATTTGGTTTCTTTCAGTCGCGGATATGGGGGAGAGGGAGAGAGAGAGGAGGACGGGGCGGGTATTTATTCAGGCCCACAGAAAAGGCACGTGCCGATTAGATTACAACCGCCCAGGTTTTTCTTCTCCCTCTGTTTCTTACTCCATTTGGGAGACGGGACCCACGATGTCAGCGAGAGTGGGCGGTCAAAATGGCAAGAGTTTCGTTGTCAACGTGTAGAATTTCCTTCCAAAAACATGGGGCTTTGGGAGAAACCATTTTGAACGTTTTCTTTTTGAGAGGACCATTTTGAACGTTCAGCATGGGCTTTACGTGCGGAAGATAGGTTAAGTTTAGCGTTCTCCATCATTTTTGTCACCGTGAGACCTCAGAAATTAATCCTTCATATTTTCTAAATCAATCTATGGTCCGTCTCCGGAATGATTGAGATGCTCATGTTTCACTTATTGCTGATGAACACGTGCGAAAACCTCGATGAAAAACAGGTTTCACCTTTTTTTTCATCACACTCTCCTGATCACCCCTCTCCCGAAATAAAATGGGCCGGCACGACTCAAGTGATTCATCAAAGTTACGCGGCCTTAAAAACATCTTCGATGCTACGTCCCATTCTGAAACACGCACAAAGCTTTAGTAAAACCTATCTAAATGGAGCAGCGAGGTTGATATCGGAGTGTTGCTTAAATATGTAGCTCATGCTTGAAGAAAAACATTACCGCCCAACAGTGTAGTCGAAGTAGCAAAAAAAAAGAGAGAGTTACTACAAGATACCATGCTCCACTACCGACGAGAACGAAACGTACTAATCGGAATCTTTACATTTTGGGTCTAACATTCACCCTAATCGATGCACAAATGAGAGAGATGGTCGTCCAATGCGCTAACACGATGTCTAACATTAGAGTGCGTCGAGGGTCAACGGGTTCTGTTTGGCGTTGCACGCCGACCACATTTTCATAATAAACGGGGAAACGGGCAGTTAAGCCGTTATTTGGTCAACCATGCATCCATCCATTGAAGCACAAAGGATGTGGGCGACGCAACCACCATCTCATCCGTCCGTAGGATAGGAAGATGCGGCACTCCACCGCGTGACCGGCACAACATGTAAAAAAAAAAATCTTCATGAAACAAACGCATCGCTCTCGTCAGCGCCAGCGTCAGCAGGAGCTGCGCGCGTACGTAGCCTAGGTGCTCTTGGATTAACGACGGTTAACTAAAAGTTGACCCCAGCACCTTGACTAATCCAAAGTTGACCACCGGCTTGGTGGACTGACGGGGCTGGCAGCTGGGCCCAGGGCACCAGGGACTGACGGAAGCGTCTGGTCGTACACGTGGAAGCTTTGCCAGAATGCGGAGGGCCACGTGTCGGAACTCTCTGGGAGCTGAGCTCTCAGCTGCTGGCTCGAGCTCGACAACACGACACGGCTAAGCAATCGGCCGAGTTTAGCCCGACACGTACGTGCTGGGCCTTCTGTTTAGTTTTAGTGCTTCGTTTCTGTGGAGGACACGTACGTGCGTGCGTGCGTGCGCTAGCTCACTCGTGAGTCGTGGCGTGTTGCACGTACGCGTGGAGTCGGCTGACCACTGTGAGCAGAGCAGCTTGGTCCATACGCTAGGAGTCGAGGAGGAGGATCCATGCATGCACCACGCGCGGTCTCCACGCACCAGACACGACGCTCTGCTCCATGCACGCACACTTCAGTCTGTTTGCTTATGTACACAGTTGAGAGCATCTCCAGTGCCACACACGAATCGATCCTCAATCGGGTGAGTAGTAGGGTCAAATTTCGGCCCGCATAAGGGAAGCAACATGGCAGGCAGAGATGTTCGGGCGTAGAAGAGGGGGGGGGGGCGACGGTGCAGCGCCCAACCGTATCCTTCTTCCGAGCCGCGCAACACGGGGTGTCGGTACGCGTACCGGATCGATCGGGACATCGATGACCTTCTGCGCCATCGTGGGTACCGTCCCCGCATGGCCGTTGAGGGGCGGCGTTACACTTACTTCAAAGGGTCGAGGATGGGAGTCCACGAGATGAGGAGGAGAAGAAGGATGACATGGGGGACTATAATGTCCTCGTCTTGGAGGCCTGACAAAGCAGCCACCGCCAAAGATGCTAGCATTTCTGAAAAGGCCTTCGCAACCCTCGTGTCGGCGGGCCTAAGCGAGGAGGAGGCCATCTCAAGGGCGGAGCACGACTCGGTGGAGGAGGTCGCGCTCGTGGAGAGGAGAGAGAGGGCATGGGTGGCCACATGCAAGGCCCTCTTCATGGAGGGACCACATGCAAGGCCCTCTTACTCTCCATAGAGGGCATGAGTGACTACATGTTTATACTAAAAAACATCTTATATAAAACGGAGAGTACTTCCTATTCATATTATCAGAAAGTACCTTCGCGACAGAGGATCGTGTAAATGTATAGCTTAACAAGTGAAGTGACGGAAAAAATATCGCCTAGCTAAAGATTGGCGCAAATAAATTTCAAAAAAAAAAAAAAAAAGATTGGCGCAAATACGGAGGCATTTTTTCCACTGTCCAAGTCAATGTTGTGTTCGTTGGCTTTTCGGACGTGCCCGTCCCACTAGACCCACCATCGGCACTGCATGCTCTAGCTTATCTCTATCTCCAGCTCAAACCTGCAGTACCACTTGGTCATTTCTTCCTCCGTCGCGGATGTTCCAGAGAACTCATTCAGGTTTCCAGCCTTGAACAAACGCAGAAACTTTCATTCTGAACTGACGTACAACCGCCAGCAACACCGTACCTCCCACAAACAAACGATGGTCCGTGTCTCCATATCAAGTAGACGATGACTTGGCAGACTACACTCTCCGGACAAACAAAAAGGACGGCTACCCTCCATGCATGCACCACGCGGCACGCGCGGTCTCCACGCACCGGACACCACCCTCTGCTCCATGCACGCACTCTTCAGTCTGTTTGCTTATGTACAAGGTATAGATGAGCATCTCCAATATGCCACGCACACGAATCGATCTCTCAACCGGTTTGAAGACTAGGGTTAAATTTCGGCCCACACCAGGGAAGCAACATGGTGGGCAGAGATGTTGTTCGCGCAGAAGCGGGAGGCGACCGTGCAGCGTCAAACGTATCCTTCTTCCGAGCCGTGTGCCGCACAACACGGGGCGTCGGTACGCGTATCGGACTGATCGGGACGTTGATGACCTTCTGCGCCGCCACGGATACCATCCCAGCGCTACGCTTGCTTCGAAGGGTCGAGGATGGGAGTCCGCGGGACAAGGAGTAGTAGAAGGACGACAAGGAGTACTATAATGTCCTCCTCGTCTAGGAGGCCTGACGGTGCAGGTCAGAGCCACCGTCAACAAGGACAGGTTTATTGAAAAGGCCTTCGCAACCCTCATGTCGGTAGGCCTAAGCGAGGAGGAGGCCATCTCGAGAACGGAGCGCCCTCGATGGAGGAGGTCACGCCCGCGGAGGAGAGGACATGGGTGGCCACATGCAAGGCCCAATCCATGAAGGGACCACGTGCAAGGCCCTCTGCCTCTCCATAGAGAGCATGGGTGACTACATGTTTATACTAAAAACATCTTATAGTATAAAACGGGGAAAAATATTGCCTAGCTAAAGATTGGCGCAAATACAGAGGCATTTTTCTACTGTCCAAGGTCAATGCTTTGTCCGTTGGCTTTTCGGACGTGCCCGTCCCACTACACCCACCATTGGCACTGCATGCTCTAGCTTATCTCTATCTCCAGCTCTAACCTGTACCACTTGGCCATTTCTTCCTCCGTCGCGGATGCTCCAGAGAACTCATTCCGGTTTCCAGCCTTGAACAAACTCAGAAACTTTCATTCTGAGATGATGGCTTGGGAGACTAATTAACTCTCCGGACAAACAAAAAGGACGGCTACCTTCCAACGGAATGCGTCGAAATCTGCATAGACGCATCGATCATATTACAGCCGCACGCACGTATGGTTTTGTTTATTTGGTTAATTAGTTAACATCTCTGATGAGGTAGATTCTCAGGTAGCACCAGTTCACACTTCACCTGCACTCGCACAATCGGTAGCTTGCACTGCACGGCCTCCACATATTTATCTGGAAATTTGAAATCAACAACAAGTTGACATTTGAGTTCAGTTTCTGGACGACCTCTTCGATCAGCTCTAAGCCTCTAAGTTTCCTCGCTCTCTCCCGGCCAGCCTCGGCTTCAGGATCATTCGAGCAATCACCGGAAGAGTTCCGGCCGGGCTGGCTGATATTTTGTGCAGCTTTGTTTCTCTTTTGGAGAAGCAACGCGGAGTATATATGCGTCCGTCCAATTCGCCGTAGAGCTCACGCAGTCGGTCGCGCGATGACGATCGAGGGAATTTTCGCTGAGGTGCCGTGCGGGATCCGAATCAAAATCAAAATGCCCTGCTGCTCGATCCACCCCTCGTCTCCGATCCTCCCAAAAGTTGGCGACGGTGATGTGTGCTTGGACAGTGACCTCAAAAAACCAATCACGATCGGACAGAAGATATATATGATCCATATATAGATCGGTAAAGCTTGAAAATGTTCGGTCCAAGGAGTAGTGTGTACTACTGTAACTTTTATCGACCGCTCACCGTGGTGGTGGTGATGATTGGGACAAGGAAATGCAAATGTGACGCCTTTTTTGACCTTTTCGAACAAGGGGAAACGATTTCTTATGCTCTTTGATTTTTGGCGGCCCTTTCTTTCAGAGTTTCGGTGCTCCGTCTTGTGTGGATAGGAAGAGAAAACTTGTCGTCTGGCTCGATCAACCATGGAATTAGTGCTTCTTTTGTTTAGACGTGCAAGATACGTTGCAAGTTGCAAGGAGAGACAGTAAACAGATGACGCCTATATATGTTTGTTTAGAATTCTGACCTGAGTGGTCTTTCTTTGGCTCTGCATATCTAAGTAGTAGTGATTAGTCTTAAATTCAAAAAAAAAGAGTAGTGATTGTTCTTTTTTAGCTGACTGATTAAAATATTTTCCACGTGAAGTAAAGGTGCGCAATCCTTTTACCTTTTGTTACTTCTCCTGGAGTAGTTTATTTTTTCCTCAAGCGGATATATTCTAAAAAAAAGATACTGTTCACTGCTCCTCTATTTTTGTCAAGCTTCTCATCAAGTGCGGGACAGAGGCCCATACTACAAACGGCCTGGCCCATATATTGAAAGGAAGCCCCTCGACCACAACGCAACAGAACGCCGAAGCCGCTCGCTCAAGCCGGAAGACCAGGGTTTTGCCTCGCCGCGGAGGGTTCCGCCGGCGGCCGGCCTGTCTCCAGCCACCAGCCTCATCCTCCCGACGCGGCCGTTTCCACTCCTTTCATCCCTCACGAAGCCGACGTTTCCGCTCCGTTCGTCTCTTCCGAAGCCGGCTGCCCTCGGTCGGCGGAGGTACGTACGATTTTGGATCGATTTCTTTTCCCCTCCATACTTTGAGCAGCCTTGATTGACTGTGCCACCCGATATTGGTGCAGACGACGCCAACTCGATTTTTCTGCTTAGTTCTGTTGATCCCCTTGCGTAGATGAGCTCGGCTCTGTACTCTGTTGACTGTTGGTTCCATGACGCTGTCTCTAGGTCGACTTGACTGTTGCAGTTTGTTCTGGTAATGCCGGCCATCGGCCCATTATGTTTGCGACCTGGCTGGATGGAATCCGTGTAGGATTCTCTCGATGCAAGGGGGGCATAGTTTGATTCAGTTAGTAGCACGTGTTACGGTCATTACATGAGGTGATTTCACACATCAGTTTGCGGTCCAACTCAGCAGGCGAATGCTAGATCGGTTTAATTTTCTTATAACTATGTTTTTCCAGTATTGAGTGAAAATCATAAAAGGAGCTCTGTGAATTTAATCAAGTTAGCGTTTGTTGTGAAGTTTAGTAGCACAGAATCTTTCAAAAGATATATAAACGACACATTTGCCATTGTTTTCCTCCTGCATGGGTCTTACAATTCCAATCTAATAATCTTGATGTTTAATTTCAGCTCCCTGCAGCCTTGCCAAGTCCTGTAGCCGTGATATGCGATGGAGGATCTCCCAGAGCCACTGCTTGCAGATATTATCAAGAGGATTACCAGGGCAAGTGATCTGAAATCTCTTTCCCTCGCGTCGAAGAAGCTCTACACCTTTGAAGCCGAGCATAGGGATGCTATCCGTGTTAGCTGTGGACATAAGCGTGCAACAAAAGTCTTGAAATCACTCTTAGCCCGATTCCCAAATTTGTGCAAAGTGGAGATGGATTACTCTGGTTGCACGTCCAGCCATGGGGAGCAGTTGAACAAAAAGGGTCTCTCTGTGTTATCCTCTTACTGTCCCTTCCTGTCTGATATCAGCTTAAGCTTTTGCTCAAAAATTAAGGACTCTGGTCTAGCTTATCTGTCTCGTTGCAAAAAACTGAGGTCACTCAGGCTTAACTGCGCACCCAAAATAAGTTGGCGTGGTCTGTTTTTGGTGGCGGTTGGTTGCAAACATCTGTCAGTTCTCCAACTTGTTGACTGTCTAACAATATCCGTTGAGGAGTGGCTGGTGTACCTTGGTAGATATAGATCATTGGAAGAACTAGTCGTCAAGGACTGCAAAGAAATCAGCCAGTATGATCTCCTGAAGTTTGGTCCAGGATGGGCAAAGCTCCAAAAGTTTGAGTTCGAAGTCAATGGAGATTACTGGATGATTTGGGGTCGTGATCCCGCATATGTGGCAGGATACCCATATAACTATGACATCTGCTGTGAGAATTTGAAGTATCTTAGACTTGCTCATATTATAACTGACCAAGGAATTGGACTCCGTTTCCTCCTGAAGAAGTGCAAAGCATTGGAGACACTTTACCTAGAGTATGTTATTGGTCTGGATGAGAGTGAGATGATTGCGCTATTCCAGAGCTGCAGAAACCTTAAACACATCTCACTTCGACTCATGCCGTTGCACTGTTATTCTGAGCAGGATGGTTTTGTTTTTAGGACATCACTGACCAATGAGAGCCTTAAGGTGCTAGCTCTCAGCTGCCCTATGCTTCAGGTTGTTGAGCTCACCTTCGCATTTTGTGAACCCATTTATCCAACAGAAATAGGCTTCACACGAAATGGTATTGTGTCCCTCATCCAGTCGTGTCCAATCCGCACCCTTGTGCTAAATGGTGCGAGCATTTTTTATGACTCGGGAATGAAGGGGCTCTCAACCTCTCAGTCTCTGGAGACACTCGAGCTCGTGGATTGCATGTCTATAACTGATGTTGGGATAGATTTCATTATTCAGGCTCCTTGCTTAAGTAATCTCACACTCCGCAAATGTAAGAATGTGACAAATAATGGAATGGCTGCGCTAGCACGTGCGGGTAAGCTGGAGTCACTGACCGTTATAGGATGTTGTCAGATATCTCAAGAGGGTGTACGGTGTGCTGCCAAATTAGTTCACTACTCTGCAAAGATTGAAAGCCACAACAATCTTAAGGGAATGAAGATGAGCTGGTATCATTAGTAATTTTTGAATGCTTTTTATGAACCAGCTTCAATGCCTTGGAGATTTTACACTCTTAGCACCTCAAGATTTCGACGAATCATTGCGTGTTTGTCAGACTTCGAATAACCGTTGCTGCCTTTTATAGTGTACTTTCTGGAAACCAATTTTTGCATAGCTGTGTCAGTGTTTAGAATTCGAATGAGTAGTAGGTTATTTTTGTTGGCCTCATTTTTTAAAATGGGCGTATTGAATGGTTTATTTTGGACCGAATCACGTGATATTGATTGTTGAATTTCCTTCTGTAATAGCTAAGCACCGATACCTCATTTTGATTATTGAATGTTTCCCTCCATGAAAGTTTGTATCTACCTTATCATGAAAACTGTATAGTAGTTGAACTTATTTTCTACTATTCATTGGTTGCATCTTTTTGTGCAATCTCCTGGTAGAGATAAGATGCTAAAAAATTATGTGTGCATCACATCTGTCCTGGTATATTTTATGTTATAAAACCAATTAAAATTTGGATGGCACCCAATCTATGTACATGTCAACCACTTGATAAACTCTTCTTGCCTACAAAGCATCGGCTTTTGGCAAAGCCCATGCCTATATCATGAATGCTCATTGGGCAGTATGCAATCCACGTAATGTGTCACATTCACTTACACATTTGAGCGGGTCTTCAAGGTTATGCAGGTGCTTTGCTGCCTTCCATGGTGTCGGTTGCCAGTTTGTACACCTATAATCTGAACGAATGGAGGCCTGAAACCACCTAAACGGGAATATGCTAAAAACTTAACTTTAACGTCATTCATAATCAAATTTACTACGAGTTATACTAAACAATCTATATACTTTCCACCATTTGCTATAATTCTCATGCCCAAATAGACGGGCGCGACGACGCGCGTCATCAATAATAATATGAGTTCCTTATATGCTCACCAAAGATAGCTCAATCAGACACACCGTTCTACCCAACCTGTTATTCTGCGAAAACTGCTCTTTGCTAATTTTTTTGACTGTAACGGGCAGGAGCTCTGTCATTAAATTATAAGAAGAAAGAAGTGATCCAGTTTAGAAGGGGAAACCGGACCCAAACCCATACAAAGCACGGTTAATTACGGAACCGGTGAAAACCACTCAAAAGGCTATAACAGGAATTAAGGCACATCATCGAAGCCGGAAACAAGACTTCCTAGGCCCAAGTCCATCAGAGACACATTGTAATCGGCAACATCAATCAACACCATCCAGGAAACACTCACCCGACAAAGGGAGAGCTTGCGCCTAGCCACGGGAGTGCCACCACTAACCATTAACAAGTACCAACTCACGAATTGCCTGGAGCGCCATCGGCGAAGATGGATTCTTGCACAAACGAAGATAAGGCTTCATCTTGTCTTGAACATCTTCCTCGGAGCCTTTCTTCAAAGCATGTCCATATCAAACGGCTGTTCTAACCTGTCTCACCAGGTTGTCTTTGCTGAAATTTTAGCAGGTCGAACTGAGAAACCGGTCGAAAATCTGATGCTCATCTGATCCAAATCTCAAACCAGCTATCCATATCAAAGTACTCAAAGTAAGGAACGTACTCAACAAGTTTGAAGCTAACTGTCTCTCTTTTTTCTCTCTCTTCTCACTTGGCTATGGACAGGGGCGGCGCCACCAGGGGGGCGAGGTGGGGCGGCCGCCCCCCTCCGCTCCGGCAGTTTTTTAATGTATATATATGCGTATCTAGGTTTTTTTTAACTTATAGCTTCGCTTAATCGCTCGACCAGAGACGCTCGCCCTCCACCCCGCATCTCGCTCACGCGCGTGCCTCCGCCCGACCCCTCCTCGATCCGCGGCCGCCCGCCGGCCGCTCGTCATCGTCGTCGTCGCTGCACCCTGCTTTGCTCGAGCCGCTCGGAGCTGCTCGCGCTGTCGCCGCTGCCGCCGCCCGGAGTCTCGCTGTCGCCGGCCAGCGGTGTATCGAGGGGAGGGCGCATTGAATAGAGGGGCGGCGGCGCATCGAGCGGAGGGGCCGCCGGCGCAGGATGCAGCGGCGCGGTGGTGCAGCGCGCGGCGGCCGGCGTGGGAGTTGATTCTCGCTTGCGTGCACGGATTGGGGAAATCTGCAGGGTTGGAGAAAAGGAATCGCTGGAGTGGATTAGGTGAGCCGTGAGGTGTGTTTGCGTGCTTGTGGCCTGTGAGGCAATGGTAAGTGCGGTCACATGGGCTTCTGTGGACAAAGGTGGGCAAGAATCAATCAATTGACTCTGGTTTTTGGCCCCATGAGCCTTGTATCTTCCTTATTATCATGTAATCTTAGTGAACTATTTGAGCTCTGGTAAGCATGCTACAAACCAACATCATTGTTATTTATTTTCTCTCTCAAATTCTAATAAGAGCATATGATCTATTTTGCAAGTTATCCTTGGGGAGTTGGAGTGTAGACGTTGATGATCATTGATTCATTCATTAAGGACCTGCAAAGCAAAGCAAACAGGCAGTATTTTGATCTCATCTCCTACATTCAATTATTGTTGTCTTTATTACATGGTATTTTATTAATTATATATATACTCACCGTATTGATGTTTTATGAAATTGCCTTATCGCGTATCATCATATCTGTATCGATGTATCCATGCTTCGTAGATTGTGAGGCTTCGACTTATTTACATTGTTCCTGTAGGAATTATTTGTGTCTTGCAAACATTATACTACATTATTTTACATATGTGAGTTATGTGTCTCAATATGGAATTGCTTATATTCTGGAATTGTTGAATATATAAATTTGTACTTGAGGAATAATCTCAAGGTGCCCTGTTAATTGCAATGTGAGCCGCACCACGGACAGGCAAGGGAATAGGGGTTAGGCTACTTACTTCTAAACCGAAATCCTATAGTTCCTGGGGATTACATGTATTGTCAAAAAAAAATCACCGGTGACACACTTTTTAGTGTCGCCCCCCTCGTCTCAATTCCTGGCTCCGCCACTGGCTATGGAGTTCCTGTGTGTTCTCTCACAGCAGCGGCCACGTTCTAACCTGTCTCACTAGGTTGCTTGCACATCCACCAAGGCACCAAGGATGGTTAGGGCTTTCTTCTTCTTAACTTTTAAGGAGCCAGCTTAGCCGTTGAATGTCTCACACGTGTTGGACTTTTTGAGCTAAAATTGGGCTGCCACACATGTTCATGTGAAGGGACATGGCCTAACACAGACAACTAATTAGTTCTTGGAGGATGAACGTGTGGCTTTGATTTGGGACCAGATTCACCAGAATTAGAATTGAGTTGCAATGATGAAAAGAGAAGCATCCAACGTGGAAAGGAAAAGAAAGGTGGCTAGCTGCGAGGATAAATAAATAAATAAAGAAAGAAAGAAAGCGACGCCTTAACCTGCAAATATCAAGTCAAGTCAATGGGCGTTGCTGCTGCAGCCAGTTGGTGTTTTTAGGCCAGTTGCTAGGCTACCACTACGAAATCAATCACTCTTCCCACCTCTCTCCACATGAAAATATTCTACTAGCTGCCATGGGAATACCTTCTTTCTTCAGTTGGCTCGTTGGTAAGTATCCAAATATTGTCACCCCCACCATCGCGGCCTGGAAGGAGGAGGATGACGACGATGAAGAAGAGGAAGAAGAAGAAGAAGACAAGGAGGTGAAGGAGGAAGAAGAAGAAAATGAAGAAGACAAGGAGAAGGAGAAGAAAGAAGAAGACGTGGAGAGGGAAGAAGACGACGATGACGACGATTGCATCTTCGACAACCTCTACCTTGACATGAATGAGATCATCTATAAATGCTTCCGCCTAAAGAACGGATTGGTAATACACGTCGATCAACCCATGCTTGACAATTAATCTTCACGTATGCATATGGCTTGTGTTTGCTGATTATTGCACACTATTTGATCAGGTATATCATTGGTTCTTTGATTACATGGATCGCTTGTTTCGTATGGCCAGGCCGAGGAGGCTCCTTTACTTGGCAGTAGGTTCGTATAGACATGTTTCCATTGTGTCAATATATATATATGGATTATATTATTTGGTTCCGACCGCAGATGGTGTTGCCCCTATGGCCAAGATGAACAAACTGCGACAAGCGTACTTCAAATCTGCCAAGCATGCCACAGATGCAGTGAGCGCTCAATTGTATTTCATTTTATTTTCTGCATCGATCTGTGCCGTTATAAATGTCATAAGTGAGAAATTCAACATGCATGCTCGCTTAATTCCATCTACCAGGAGGCTGAAGCAATTCTCTTGACGGAGGTATTCAGAGCCCAAGGGAAGGAGGTCCTGCCTCGAGACACATACGAGGTTGAGGATCATACTGTCAAGATGCCAGGAACGGAATTTATGGAAAAAATATCAGTGCTGCTGGAGTACTATATCCGTGAACGGTTGAGTAGTGACCTCAGGTGGAAAGACATCAAGGTTAGCACTTTGTTTTAACATGCGGTAGCTTAGTAAATGAAGTTCATGTTCATCTGAAACTGTTAAGCCTGCAGATTTCCTTTTTTTGTAATAGACACTTAGTTCCCCTATTTTTACATAGAGAACCCACTTTGATTGTTCTTTTTTTCACAAATATACCTCTAGCACACTGGAACTGCGGTTAAGATGCCGTCCACATACTCTGTTCCTCTTGATAGTACTAAGATTTGTTGGATCACTGTAAAGCATGTACCTTAGGGGTTGTGAGATTGCTGAATTTGTCCAGAGGTTGGTCATTGCTTGACGAGTTCACACTGTATCTTTTTCTGAAGGTAATACTCTCTGATTCAAATGTTCCGGGAGAAGCAGAGCACAAGATCATGTCTTTCATCCGCGCACAAAGGAGCATGGAAAATTATGATCCGAACACTTATCATTGTTTGTATGGGCATGTATGAACTTTAGCTGCAGGATGCACTTGATCATCTCAGTGTTTGAACTTTTCTCCAACATTAAATTAGATATTTGAGATGTTCACTCGTGGTAGTTACATTGGACTTAAATTTGAAGAATTATCACAGGATGCGGATCTGATAATGCTCGCTTTGGCATCACACGAAGTACACATTACAATTTTGCGAGAGGCCGGTAGTCCACGCAAGATACCTGCAAGACTGTATCAGGTTTATTCCATTGACAGAAAATATTACCAATTGTTCTCATTTTGACTATGGAAATAACGCCGTCTTATTTCAGTATGTTGACATCTGGGTTCTGAGAGAGTACTTGGAGCTTGAAATGAAGATACCCGATTGCAAACAAGAAACTGAGAGACTAATAGATGACTTTATTTTCATTTGTTTCCTCATGGGAAATGATTTCATTCCACGGATTCCTTCACTAGAGATAAATGAAGTACGTATATGTGTATGTTTAACATGTTCATTGTTGAGATTGATTCTCTGATCTATTTTCGATGTGACAGTTTGGAGTTGATCTTCTAATTGAAGTGTACAAAACAGCCTTCAACAAAATGGGAGGCTATATTGTCAACACAGACAAAGTACCTGGAGAATTTCCCCTTTTTTTCATCGATGATTATTACTTTTACATGATTTTGTTTCTACTTAAAAACAGATCAAAGATAAACACGGTACATATCTGCAAGTCTCAAGGTTGGAGAAGTTCTTTCATGAACTGTCCTTGTGCGAAGAGAAAATTCTACTCAAAAGATATGAACTGAGAGAGGTATGTTATCATCCTTGTCAGTAGTATGCACTAGCGCATATTAGCATTTTTCATATGATTTATTCTTCATTTACGTGCAGAACTTACTGTGCAAGATACAACATGAAGCAGCAGAAAAAGAATGGAATGAAAGAAACTCTGACAATTTGGTAAGGATTAGTTAATTAAAACATATATAGTAAGTGGTCTCATTTGTTCTTCTACACAGGAAGAAAGGCCCGATGGCTCATGCTCGACGTGCATGTTGTTTTTGAAGCAAGGAAGTACTTGCACTTCCAGCTTTGTCGAGACTAATGTATGGGAATTCTGCTTATTTCTGCTACAAATTAATAATGCTTGAATGTCCTGATTGATTCCCTACTGTCAGGTCATAAAGAATACCAGGGAGCTGTGGAGAACTGTGAAAACTATTTGCCGTAATCAGGACGATCTTCTTAAAAACAGAGCCTGCAAACAAGACAAGGTTAGTGTCATACATTGCTATACATATTTCTTCTACGTACAATTTCACACATATCTATTGCAGATAAGACCAGGATGGAAATCACGGTTCTACAGAGAGAAGTTTGGTGCCAAAACTTCTAATGAAGTTGGAAGGCTGCAGACTGAAATGGTTATGATTTCCCTTGTTTCTTTCAGCAAATGGAGTCTCATGAGACTTGGCTTGTGGAAAATTAGATCTGTTCTTTTTTCTTACTGACTTCAACTATTTATTTTGTGGTATGAATCTTTCTAATATAAATTTAGGTCCAGAAGTATATAGAAGGATTATGTTGGATGCTTCAATGCTATTTTTTCGAAGTTCCTTCATGGACTTGGTACGAAGAAAACGGATAAGATTTTGTAATTTACTTTGTCCATGTAATTTCTTACACATTGCAATTTCATAGCCCCAAGTTATCACTATGATGTATTGATGCCTGTCTCATAATATTTCCACACTGGTGATTCCTGAATGCTCTAGTACATAAATATCTAATTGTAAACTTTGTGTGTTCTTCCAGGTGTTACCCATTCTATTATTCTCCTTTCGCATCTGATTTCAGAAGTCTGTCTCAATTCAAGGTATCTTTCACCGTGGACAAACCACTAAGACCATTTGATCAGCTCATGGCTATTTTGCCACCGGAAAAGCATGTTTTGTCATGTGCCCTTCCAGAATGTTACATCAAATTAATAGACTGTGAAGAATCTACAATACAAAAATTCTATCCATCGGGTATGTTAGTAAATCCATCAAGTATGTTTGTTATTTTTAGTTCATACCATCAGATTAATTGTTGGCATACTTATGTTGATGCAATTCGTTTTTTCACTAGAGTTTGAGATTGGTGCAGATGGGAAACGTTTCTTATTGCAAGTAAGTTATTTCTTCACATCTGCATTAGGTAAAACTGAATTAAATCGTAGTTTCAACCTAAACGGATCAAGTGTTGGCTAATTTCACACAATCTAGGTGCTAGGTATAAGAAAAAAAGGGACTAATCTTAACTTCCTATGAATGAACTGTGCAAATTTTTCGACTAATAAATGCTTCCGGGTTTTGGGAAGTTACCATTCATGGATAAGGAACTTCTGCTTTCAGCCACCAAAACGGTGAGAAAGATCTCACGGTAAAACAATTGCTTGCCATCCTATTATCTTACTACAGTTGCATAAACAACAAGTCACGAGAAGCATCGACGGCTTACCTTGTTTATACATCAGGAGGATGAGATGAGAAGGAACAATATTCGGCAAGAGAGGATCTTCCTGAGTAGCTCACATAGTATGGCAAACATTGCAGCATTTACGCCAACCTCCGACTCTCCACAGAGAAGGCTCCCGATATGCACTAGGTGCTTGAAGTCAACCAGAACAAATGCTGATTCTTTACCATTACCAAAGCAAAACAAGTTAAATTGATGCTGATTTTTGTTTTTTTGCCTTTTCCACAGCGACATTGGAGGATGGTTCTCACCAGAAGAGGAGTTTGAAAGCTTCACGTCAAGAAGAGATCGTGTTAATTGCTCTTATGTGGGGCCAGTTGATCCAGACATGTCGGTGTAAGTTTCTCCTCTCGAGACATAGGGATATCTATCTCTATAATAAAGCTCATGTGTCGTCAGTTTTTTCTTTCCATCATGCGTATGTTTCAGATCAGCAATGTTCTTCAACCCAGAGGCAGTGAAGCCGATCTCAAGGCTAATTGACGGTGTCATCATGCCTGATAAGGTAGGAACAGATATGCTGGTGGCGGCAGATGATTTCGATTGATAACTTGGAGCTTCATAAAAGTCTACAACATGTCCTGCAGACCGTAACTGAAGCTGACATTCGGAAGAGGCCCCTGTGGCATACGTATCCGGGTCCAAGACCGCCGCCAGTAGTCGCTCAGAGTCAGAGACCAGAGACCCTGGGCCCGTGGAAGGCCATGCCGAGGGAAGAGCACAAGCTCGGCGGAAAAGGGTGGCTGGGCAGGGGGGTAGGAGGTGCCGCCGCCGTCTCCGAGGCACAGCAAATCGGGAGCAGCAGCTACGGGCGACCGGGACGGGCTTGGGCAGGAGGAGGAGTAGGCAGCCCGCCGGTTGGGCTGTGGGCGAGAGGAGGAGGCAATGGCGACCCCGTGTGACATACAGCAAAAAGGTCACTGGGATAGTACTGAAAAACATCTCAATTTCCAGGCCTGGACATTGGGCGATCACTGTTGCTCGCGGAAATTTTCAGGCGTTGGAGGCAACAGTCCGACAAGATCATCGAGATCTCCAGAGCTCACAGCATGTTGGCTCTCCTTTCCTCTGTAAATCAAACTTGTCGTTCTTCACAATGTGTAGGTGCAAAGCTGCTGTTCGGAACATCTTTCCCCATTTTGAAAGGCTGCAGGCTGCAACCATGCCATGGTTAGTTAAATGAATAGAACTTCTGTTTGCCAAATAGAACGCACATACACAGAACATAACTACGTAAGCGCGCACACACAATGAACTATAACCAAGAAAGAAAACGTCGTCATGGTGAAGTTCTCCTAGTTAAAGAAAACTACTGGCCGAAGATGCCATATTCTGGCCATTTTGATGCCGGAGACAGAATCGCACCGGGAACGAGTCGGCAGAAATGACGACGGCCTCCAAAACCGCAGTTCTATCCTTGCAGTCTACATACTGCTGCATAGCTTGTTCTCCAAAACTGGGTTGACTCAGCTCCTCTCACGCGTGGGAAGTGGCAGTACAAAATAGCAATCTGTCAGATTTTGAGATCACGACGACTCGGCACGAAGTCAAGTCGTTCTACCACTTCTATAATCACAACCAACCCTGCCACGCTTTGCCACTGGACATTCTGTAGTACAACCAACTCTGTCTCAAGTGTGGAAGTTGCAGTAAAAAATACTAGCAATCTATCAGATTTTTAAGATCAGGACGACTAATTTGTAGTAACAAAAAAAGGATCAGACGACTCGGCGTGAGTCAACTCGTTCTATCACTTCTATAATCACATACAACTCTCCAAGAGTTTGCCACTAGACATTCTGTACTATGATAGATAACTAACAAGAGGGAGCACAAACTTTCCGAGTGAGTATAGAGTGGCCATCAATGGAGCCCAGTCAAGGCCAGCCAGCACCTCTTCCCCACCTACGACTTCCGGCGAGTCCAGCCGTTATATAATGACACAACTATTACCTTAAACCCTATGGTTCTTTGCCATTCGCGCCATTCTCCTACACCACAATAATCAAGAAGAGGAAGCAAGCACACTTCGGCCCTGCATGCAGCCGGCAGCAATGGAGACCGGCCAGTCTGCACCTGTGCTGCCCGGCCAGGGGCAGCCATGGGAGTACAGCCTGCGGAAGTACCTCCTGCTGCTGGCCACTGTTGTGGCCAGCGTCACGTACACCGTAGGCTTCAATCCGCCAGGTGGCGTCTGGCAGTGGCAGGAGGGCTCTAACCATGACGGCCAGCTCGCCGGCGACCCCATCATCCGCCAAGCCCACTACCGCCGGCACCAAACTTTCTTCTACTGCAACGCCACCGCGTTCGCTGCGTCGCTCGTGGTCATCGTCCTCATCCTCATCCTCGCCGCCTCGCACGACAAAGAGAAGGAGAAGAAGGACGCCGTCTGGGTCATGCCACTGCGGCTTGTCATGGTGCTCGACCTGCTCAGCCTCGTGGGTGCCTACGCCGCCGGCACCTGCCGGGACAAGGTGACATCCCTCTTCTCGGCGGCGCTGGTGGCCACCATTTTCATCTACATCGTGCTTCTCAAGCTGCTGGGCTCGGGCTCTAGTGGCCTGATGCCCACTCAGAACTCCAGCCCTGGCTCTGGCTCAAGCTCCCGTATAATGCCCGTCTCAGTCCCTGACTCCAGCGGCATGTCCAAGGTAGAAGAAAAGGAGGCCTTGAAAAAGATGAAAGCCGAAGAACGGCTCAGCAAGGTCCTGATGCTTCTGGCAACATTTGCGGTGAGCATCACGTATGTCGCCGGGCTTAGCACGCCGGGTGGCTTCTGGGAAAGCACTCAGGGCAGCAACCGGCCGGGCGACGCGATCCTGAAGGAGCACCACAGCCTGCGCCTGACAGTGTTCCTGCTCTGTAACGCGACGGCGTTCGTGGCTTCTCTGCTCACCACCATGCTGCTCATCATCAACGGCAGGAGGCTCCACGAGAAAACGATCCGGTCTCTCGAGCTCTACACTTGCATCGTCATCTCGCTGTTCAGCCTCGTCGCAGCATACGCCGCCGGCAGCTGCAGGAACACCAGCACCACCGTCTACGTGGTGAGCCTGGGTGGTGCCGTTCTGGTATTCATCATACTCCATGGTTTCGCCTTATCTTGCAGAGAAAGAAGGAAACCGAGTCGAGAGCAACAAAATGATGATAATCAGCAGACTGGTGATAATGCCAGGTACTGAGCACATACATATCCTATTCTTGTTTGCAATTAGACTGCTCCTTTCTTTCTCCGCAACTGAACCAAACTCTATTTCTTCTTTCTCTGCAATGAATGGATGCAGTGTTAGGGAGGCTCTGCCAAACGTCGGTCCAGAGCCACGAACTGATGAAAATCAGCAGACTGGTGATACTGCCAGGTACTGAACAATGTTTCCTCTGTTTGCAATTACACTGTCTCTTTCTTTCTCTGCAACTAAACAATGTTTCTTCTTCCTCCAAGACTGAACTGAACTCGGTTTCTTCTTTCTCTGCAACTGAACCCAACTCTGATCTTTCTCTGCAATGAATGGATGCAGTGCTAGGGAACCTCTTGACATGGACAAGGCTAGCTCTCTTGTTCTACTGCTCGCAACACTTGCCGCCACCATCACCTACTCAGCGGGATTGGACCCACCAGGTGGCCTTTGGCAGGAAAACATCGATGGGCACATGGCCGGCAACCCGATCCTTCTCATGGTGGACCCTAAGCGGTACAATGTCTTCTTCTACTGCAACTCAGTTTCCTTCGTGGCCTCATTGGTGGTCATCATCATGGTTCAGAAGGAGATTCTGGTCAAGCACCACGTGCTGGAGGCAGCCATGGTACTCGACTTGTTTGGCCTCATCGGCGCGTATGCCGTCGGGAGTTGCAGGGACATGAAGCACTCCATCTACGCCATGGCCTTGGCAGGCGCAGTCTTGGGCTACGTGGTGATCCATGTCATCATCTTCACAATGGGTCGCAAGGAAAATAACGACGACAATGAAGATCGGTTGCTTGAGAAGAAGCGGAAACGGTTGCTTCTCTTTGCGATCTTGGCCGCGACCATCACCTACCAAGCCGGTCTCACCCCTCCAGGCGGCTTCCTGCTCCAGGACGATGAGTTCGGGCACCACGCCGGCGACCCAGTCCTCTCGTGCAACAACCTGCGCCGCTACAAAGCCTTCTTCTACTGCAACTCGGTGAGCTTCATGTTGTCCATCTCCCTCATGATCCTCCTGGTGAACCCCATTGTGTACAAGCCAGCCATACAAAGCAATGCGCTCTCTGTCTGTGCGGCAGTGGGCTTGTTTTGTTTGATGGGGGCCTACGCTGCTGGAAGCACGCAGGACATGAAGACATCCATCTATATCTTTGTGTTGGTGGCCCTGGTCCTTTTCATTGCAGCCGGACTGCTAGCAGTATTTTTGGTGAGGGAGCGGATCAGAAACGCGAATCCAGCAGCTGCACGATCCATAGAACTGGATCAAGAAGAAAGGAAGAAGAAAGAGGAAAGGAAGAAGGATGGAGAAAGAAAGAAGCACGCAAGGCGCAAGTACCTGATGCTGGTAGGCATCTTGGTGGCGAGCGTAGCCTACCAGGCCGGCCTGAAACCGCCCGGCGGGACGTGGCAGAGTAGCAGGGACGGGCATGAGGCAGGCAACCCGGTGATGCACGACAACATAAGGGGCCGGTACCTCGTCTTCTTCTACAGCAACTCCATTTCTTTTGTGGCTTCCATTGTTGTCATCGTCATGTTGCTACCGCATTGGCTGCTGAATAAGAAGGAAGAAGATTGTGAAGAGTGGCCGCTGAGGGTGATGAACAAGACGATCGTACTGGATTTGGTCGCTCTCCTAGCGGCCTATGCATCTGGCTCCAGCAGGGGTTGGAAGACATCTATGTATGTCGTCACACTCATTGTTGCCGTGCTGGGCTACTTTACAATCCATGTGAAGCTGTTATTACGGCGGCAGAGCAATCCTCATAGCTATGAGAAGCAGATAAAACAAGGAAATCAGCAATTGTGATTCATTTATCTTTATAACCCCTTGTAGTATAGCCCTAGTGCCCTACCAATATGAGGGCAATCCGCAAAGTAATCAGAAATTCAGGGCAGATGCTCATCTAAGCTTTGATCTGATATGTTTCGTCTCTCAGTTTAGCCATGTCCAGTTCCCACTTCCAACCCTGCTCTAACTTTCCCCCTTTTTAGTGATGTAATAGGGTTATTCCCTGGGCAGGTGTGTGTCAGTGTGTGTCATAATCCAATGCATATGGCATGTGGCCCTTTATTGTACATTTACCTGATTCAGTTTGCACTCTCTATCTCGTAAGAAGTTGAACGAGAAGTGCATGAGTTACAGATATATTTGTATTTAGGAAACTGAAACATCTGTTACTAGTAGTACTACTACTACTGAAACATGGTATTTCACTAGCTACAGTTTCAACATAATAACAGTAATAATGAGTAATGAGTGATCGACAGGAAACATACAGTGAGTCAGGGCCCCCAGATTCGTGTGGCGACGAAATCTCCCTACGGGGGAAATTCCCCGAACACCTGCAGGGCGCCTCGACCGGAGCTGCCAGTCAAGCCATCATCCGCCAAGAGTAACCATGGATCCACACGCTAGCATCAGAGATCAGAGAACTGCGCCATTTTGGTCGGAGAGAATTCCTCGATCGTGAGTCGCCTCGGCCGAGGTTAGTGGATGATGCACGGAATACAGTCATGCACCCATGCAGGTGACCAGATTCAGAGTGCGAATCAGCTGGTTTAGCCGAACCACGCGATGGACACGGCCGGGGAAGCGCAAGGCTAGGCGCAGCGTTGCGCTGCCTAGGTAGCCCGGGGCGGGCCGTCGCCGGCGATCACTGGAGAAAAGGACAGGCTCCCGCCCGACTCTGTCTCGTGTGGGACGAGCGGCAAACCTGGAGCGGTATATTTCCCCAGAAATGAAAATGTAGTGTCGGCCCTAATCAAACGAGGGACAGAGGGCCCAATGCCGAACACGGCCCAGCTTAGCCCTTGATTTAGAGCATGGAGGTAAAAGTAGAAGTTATCGCTGAAGTGTTTCAGTTATTCAGTACAGGAGTTTTTTCAAAAAAAAAATCAGTTATGTAACGGCAGAAACTGATGCAAAATACACCTGATTTGATTTTCCTGGTACTTGCGACAGCCATCAACAAATCCAACGATGTTGACCGGAGAAGAACTATAGCAATATTTTGAGTGTACAGTACATGTTTTAGAACAAACTCTACCCACCAGTTGATTCGACCAGAGAAGACTTGCTTCTCCCAGACGACCGACTCTGGTTCTTTCTTTCACAGGGTACCTTTCTACCAACGACGCGGCGCAGTACAAAAGAGAGCGGTACAATATCAATCCTTCAGACTTTAAGCATACGCAGGACACCTTCCTCCCGACGACGCCATGGCGACTCAAGTCCTTTTATAATCACACAACTCTTGTCTCATCCCTCCACGAGGTGCCTACAGCCTACATGGAACTGCAGTAGAAAAGAGAGCGGTACAACATCAGTCTGTCAGGCTTTAAGAGCACGCAGGGCACCTTCCGCCCGACGACTCCCCCCCGCGCGTCAATTCGTTTTATAATCACACAACGACACAGCTCTGCCTTATATCCTTGCCATTCTGCGTCGCAAAAATTCAGAAGAGGAAGAGCAAGAACACTTGTTGTTGCTGAGAGAGTGACAGCAGCAGTGGAAATGGAGCCCGGCCACGAAGTGCAAGCACCTCAGCCGCCGGCGATGGTGCCCAGCCACGACGTGCCAGCACCACAGCTGCTGGTCATGGCGCCCGGCCACGGCCACGACATGCCGGCACCTCAGCCGCCGGCGATGGTGCCCTGCCACGACATGCCAGCACCTCGGACACTGGCCATGGCGCCCAGCCACGGCCACGACATGCCGGCACCCCAGCCACCGGCAATGGCGCCCAGCCACGACGTTCCAGCACCCCAGCCACCGGCGATGGCGCCCAGCCACGACGTGCCAGCAGATCAGCAGCCGGCAATGGTGCCCAGGCAGCAGCCGTGGGAGTACAGCCTGCGCAAGTACCTCCTGCTGCTGGCCACCCTGGTGGCCACGGTGACGTACGCCGCGGGCTTCAACTCACCGGGGGGCGTCTGGCAGGAGGGCGCCGATGACGACGGCCAGCTCGCTGGTGACCCTATTCTCCGCCACACCCACTACCACCGCTACCTCGTATTCTTTTACGGCAATGCCACTGCCTTCGCCGCGTCACTTGTGATCATCGTCCTCATCCTCGTCCTCGCTGTCCGGCATGACAAGGAGAAGGAGAAGAAAGACGCCGTCTGGGTTGCCTCCGACGTCGTGCTGCTGCGGGTCTTCATGCTGCTCGACCTGCTCAGCCTCATGGGTGCCTACGGCGCCGGCACCTGCCGGGACAAGGTCTCCACCGTCTACTCCACAGTGCTGGTGACCGCCCTCCTCCTCTACATTTTGGTTCTCAAGTTCCTGGACTGGTGGTTTCCAGACAATTCCTCCGACTCCAGCTCCGACTCTGGCGGCGTGATGCCCGTACCGAATGCTGGCTCGGCCGCAATGCTCATCCCTGACTCTGGCTCCGGAGGTGCGATGCCGACCACCAACCCCGGCATGCCTAAGGACGAAGAAAAGGAGGCCCTGAAGAAGCTGAAAGCAGAAGAACGGCTCCGCAAGGTCCTGATGCTTCTGGCAACATTCGCCGTGAGCATCACATATGTGGGAGGACTGAGCACGCCGGGTGGCTTCTGGGACAGCACCGGGGCACACCACCGGCCGGGCGACGCGATTCTCAATGACCACCACAAACTGCGGCTGATGATGTTTTTACTCTGCAACACCACGTCGTTCGTGGCGTCCCTGCTCATCACCATGCTGCTCATCATCGATAGGAAGCTCCGCGAGAAGACAGCCCGCTCTCTCGTGCTCTACGGATGCATCGTCGTCGCCCTGGTCAGTCTGGTCGTCGCGTACGCCTTCGGCAGTAGCAGAAAGATCGACACCACCATTTACGTGGGCAGCCTGGTTGGCGTCGTTTTGGCATACATCCTACTACATGCTTCCTTCTACACTCCGGCATCAAGCTCCAGACTGTGTTCTTGTCCCAGTCTATTTCTTTCTTTCTCAGTCTGGTTGGCTTCATTCTCAAAGGTTGGTGATAATGCCAGGTACATACAACATATCCTCTATTTCTTTCTCTTCAACTGAACGAACTCTGTTTCTTTCTCTGCTTCCTTCTTTCTCTTCAACTGAACTGAACTCTATTTCTTTCTCTGGAATGAATGAATGCAGTGCTAGGGAGGCTCTGGACAAGGCTCGCTCTCTTGTTCTACTGCTCGCCACTCTTGCCACCACCGTCACCTACTCAGCAGGGTTAAACCCACCGGGTGGCCTTTGGCAGGACAGCAGCCACGGGCACATTGCTGGCAACCCGATTCTTCTAACGACAAACTCTGGGCGGTACAGGGCCTTCTACTATTGCAATTCAGTTGCCTTTGTGGCCTCCTTAGTGGCCATCGTCCTGGTCCAGAAGAAGGTTCTGGTCAAGCACCGCGTGCTGGAGGTAGCCATGATACTCGACCTGTTAGGCCTCATCGGCGCATATGCCACAGGGAGCTGCCGAGACGTGATCACCTCCATTGGCCTCATGGCGTTGGCAGGCGGTGTCCTGGCCTATGTGGTGATCCATGTTGTAATCTTCACAGACCACCCGGTAAACGATCGCGAAGACCGGTTGCTTGAGAAGAAGCGCAAACGGTTGCTCCTCTTTGCGATCTTGGCCGCGACCATCACCTACCAAGCTGGCCTCACCCCTCCAGGCGGCTTCCTGCTCCAGGAAGACAATCATGGGCACCATGCCGGCGACCCGGTCCTCTTGTACAACTACCCGCGCCGCTACAATGCCTTCTTCTACTGCAACTCGGTGAGCTTCATTCTGTCCATCGCCCTGATCATCCTCCTAGTGAACCCCAATCTGTACAAGCCAGCCATACGAAGCAATGCGCTGTCTGTTTGTACCGCGGTGGGCTTGCTTTGTTTGATGGGGGCTTATGCCGCTGGAAGCACACAGCACATCAAGACATCCATCTACATATTCGTATTGGTGGCGGTGGCCCTCTTCGGTGCAACCGGACTGCTGATAGTATTTCTGGTAAGGGAGATCAAGAGAAATGGCAGTTCAGCAGCTGTGCCACCCATAGAACAGAACAAAGAAGAAAGGGAGAAGGAGGAAGAAGAAAGGAAGGATGATGAAGAAGAAAGGAAGGAGGATGAAGAAGAAAGGAAGAAGCATGCGAGGCGCAAGTACCTGATGGTGCTAGCCATATTGGTGGCGAGCGTAACCTACCAGGCCGGCCTGGGACCGCCTGGCGGAGCATGGCAGAGCAGCAGCGACATGCACGAGGCGGGTGACCCGGTGATGCACGACAACGTGAGAGGCCGGTATCTCACCTTCTTTTACTGCAACTCCATTTCCTTCGTGGCTTCCATTGTTGTCATCATCATGCTGCTTCCACGCTGGCTGCCAAAGAAGAATGGAGAAGAATGGGAAGGATGGCCACTGAAGGTGATGAACAGGACGATCATTCTCGATTTGGTGGCTCTCCTATTTGCCTATGCAGCCGGCTCCTGCAGGGGGTGGAAGACGTCCATGTATGTCGTCGCACTCATCCTTGCCGTGCTGAGCTACTTTGCAATCCATATGATACTCTCGTTATGGTCTGATTGGAGGCGCAAGAGTAGCCAAGGAAACCCTCCAGTCTGATTCAGTATCAGTGTGCTCCGTAGTGTAGCTCTACCTAGATCTCTAATCATATTAGCTGTTTCCAATCTCCACCCTGCTCTAGGTAGCTCTTCCTCTTCTAGATTGGTGCTTTAGTTGGTGTAATCAAATCAACCTGTGCCTCGGTTCGAGCATGCTGAAATGCTAAAAGAAAAAAACTGGAGCATTCTGGCATTGTCTGTCGACTCAGTGGGCAGGTGTATGTAAAATGTTAGGTGGAGCTTCTTTTCCTATTTTGGCGAATGTAGGTGGCCCTTTGTTGTAATACAAGCTACCTGATTTGATGTGCACTCTCTGTCTCAAAAGAGCTTGAATGCAAAGTGCATGAACTACAATTACATTACCATCTAGGAAACATACATATGTCACTAGCTACAGTTCGAAGCATGTTGTAATCGGGAGGAAACATACCGCAAAAGAGAGTCCGCAATTCGCCGAACACCTGCAGGGCGCCTGATTCCCCGTAGACGACTGAGCTTGGCATCCGTCGTCCGCCGCCATGCGTAACCGCAGATTGATACGCTGGAATCCGAGGTTGGCACCATTTTAACTGGAGGGGGTTCCTCGAGCGCGATTCCCCCTGGATCGGAAGCAGTTGCTCGAGGCGAGCGGACGGTGCGCTGGAGTGCAGGTGCTGAGAGGTTCAGAAGAGTGTGCGAAACTCCAGCTTGTTTAGCCGAACCAGCCCAGCTCAGTCGCTTCTCGGGAGCTCTCCACGCGAGAGAACCCGGCAAATCCCAGGTGCGGGCCGGATAGGGCCGTCGCCGGCGATCGCCGGAGAAAAGTCGCGGCGCCTTGGCCGCGTGGCTCTGTCTCGTGTGGGAGTGGACGAGCGGTAAGATTGTAAAAAAAAAGACCCTACATGGCCCAGTATCAAACGAGGACTTCAATGCCTCACATTAGCACCTCAGGATTTGGAAGGAATAATGGGTTATTCTTGTTGCTTGTGAAACAGCGTTGTGCAATGCTTCATATTATGTGTTCAGTTGACAATTGCCATTGAGCGCACCAGGTGGAGAAACATAAGTGTGCATACGGTCTGTACAATAGTTTCTCCCTTCTGCACAGTACAAACAGCTCTCCTGCATGATTCCGGAGATGAAAAAAAAGTCTGAACAATGTGTCCACAAAAATTAGGCAAAAGTTCATTGTAACTTATCCGTGACTACATAAATGCAATCCCATGTGCAGGGCTGCAAAATAAATAACAGAAGGTGTCTTAATTTGTTATTACACTCAGAAGGTACCGTATTTGATCGTTAACACTAGAAAGAAGTACGAGTCCTTGCAAAGTTTCAGAAATCTTTATGAGAGAATTCCTCCTATGACACTACTCCTAAATTTGATGCCTTATATGACACTCCTAACTTTTTTCTTCCTTATATGGCCACTTTGTGTAAAATTTATGCCTCAGATGATATTGCCCTTCACTTTTTACCCGTTTGGACCAAACTACCCCGCCCTATTTGACTTGCTCGAGAACCCGAGCCCGAAAATCAATATTCATATTTTCGTATTTAGCGATAACCAGTTATTTGTACGAAACTGGTTACCATTTCTGTAAAATATATTCTTGTATGGAAATGTTTATTTAAATGATATTTCTTTTGTTACCTCACCAGAGATAACTGGTTACCAGTTTCATGCAAATAACTTTAAGAAGAAACAAAAGAAAGCTCAGCTTGTAATTTTCATATTCTCTTTTGGAAGTCTTTTAGGCTGACATATGTGAACTACTGATGACTTATGTGTGAATCTTGTTGCTTATGCCACTTGTTCAGAATTGTTGAATCGATTATATACATATAAACTGTATGCAGGGGATATGGCATCAAAATACACGGGAGGTTCTATCGATTTTTTGAATTTTATGAATTAGCGTCTCAGTTGTTATCAGTCTAGTTGAACCAGGGGCAAAAGTGACTTTGTATGTAAAAAGTTGACACCCTTAGCTCTAAAAATATACTAGAGTGTCATGTAAGGCATAAATTTTACACATGTGGGCATAGAAGGAAGGAAAAAGTTGAGAGTGTCACATAAGGCATCATATTTTAGTAGTAGTGTTATATAAGGAATTCTCTCAATCTTTATCTGCTCTCACTTCTCCTGTGAATTATTCCTCTTTGTGCATGCACCTTGGTGGTCGCTTCGATTGCGATCGGCTTATTTCAGTTTTCTCAACCACATACCCAACCGAAGAATATCACACACAAGAAAATCTCGAAGATATCAAAGACATCCAGATTTCCGGGATCCGAGAAGACGATCAAATCAAAATATCTATAGCTGACAATAAGCTGTTTAAGTGCATAGTGATTCTCCAAAAAAAAATAACTATATAGACACAATGATTAAAGAAACCGATAAAAAACTCATAAAGAAAAGTAATTCCCGAGTATATAATATTCTGGACATTTCTTTGTTGGATATAGGGTTCATTGCCGCGGACAAGTCAGCCAGAAATAGCGGCCTCCGGTCCCGCGTGGCAAGCTTAGGGAGCGATCCCGACCTTGACCATCGTCAGTCGTCACGTCAGCGATCTTGCGTCTTCAGCATGCTAATTTTGGCGTCATGGTGCTAGGCTGCTAGCGATGAGAAGGTTAGATTTACCTAAGAACACCACCACAACAAAGTAAAGATTTTCAAAATACTTCTCTTTCCTAAATATGAAGCATGCATTCAACTACGGCTGGTTCACATGATGCTTTCAATGTTTATCATAATATCAGGCTACAATTATTTGACCAGAGAAACTGGTTGACTCGACTAGTTCAGAGTACCACTGCACCACAATATTTATCGTTGCCACTGGATATTCTGTACCACAATAAATCAATAGTTAACAAGTGGGAGCACACTTGCTGAATGAGTACATAGTAGCCGTCAATGGCGCCATGGGACTGGTTGTACAGCCTGCGGAATCACCTTCCTCCCGACGACGACCGAAGAAGTCTTCTTATAATCACCCAGATCTCCAGGCACTACTTCTATTCTACAGCACGGTTGCCATTCCCCTACATCACAACAAGTCAAGAAGAGGGCCTGCATGCAGGCGGCAATGGAGACCGGCCAGCCAGCACCTGTGCGGCCCGGCGAGGACCAGCCATGGGAGTACAGCCTGCGTAAGTACCTCCTGCTTCTGGCCACCATTGTGGCCACGGTGACGTACGCGGCGGGCTTCAGCCCGCCTGGGGGCGTATGGCAGCAGGGCTCCAACAATGACGGCCAGATTGCCGGCGACCCCATCCTCCGCCACACCCACTACCATCGGTACCTCATCTTCTTCTACTGCAACGCCATGGCGTTTGCCGCGTCGCTCGTTGTCATCGTCATCATCCTCATCCTCGCCGTCCGGCACGACAAGGAGAAGGAGAAGAACGGCACCATCTGGGTTTTGAAGGACGTCGTGCCGCTTCGGCTTGTCATGGTGCTCGACCTCCTCAGCCTCATGGGCGCCTACGCTGCCGGCACCTGCCGGGACAAGGTGTCGTCCCTCTACTCGGCGGCGCTGTTCGCCGCCGTGGTCGTCTACATCGTACCTCTCAAGCTGCTAGACTGGTGGTCTCCATCCAGCAACTCGGTCTCTCCCTCTGGCTCCCCGCGCGAGGCCTTGAAGAAGATGAAAGCCGAAGAACGGATCCGCAAGGTCCTAATGCTTCTGGCGACGTTCGCGGTGAGTGTCACGTATGTCGCCGGGCTAAGCACGCCGGGCGGCTTCTGGGACAGCACCACGAAAAGCCACCGTCCAGGTGACGCGATTCTGAAGGAGAAGCACAGCCTGCGCCTGACGGTGTTCTTGCTCGGCAACACCACGTCGTTTGTGGCGTCCCTGGTCATCACCATGCTGCTCATCATCGACAGAAAGCTCCGTGAGAAGACGGCCCGATCTCTCGTGCTCTATGCGTGCATCGTCGTCGCGCTGCTCGGCCTCGTGGTCGCGTACGCTGCCGGCAGCTGCCGGAAGACCGATACCACCATCTACGTGGTCAGCCTGGTTGGCGCAGTTTTGGCATTCATCCTACTCCTGGCACTCCATGGTTTCTTCTCCAATTCTTGTTCCAGTCCAGAGCAACAAACTGGTGAAAGTGAAACTCATCAGAATGGTGATAATGCCAGGTACTGAGCACATACAATATCCTCTTCTTGTTTGCAATGAGGCTGCTTCTTTCTTTCGCTGAAACTGAACCCAACTCTGTTTCTTCTTTCTCTGCAATGAATGGATGTAGTGATAGGAAGGATCTGGACAAGGCTCGCTCTCTTGTTCTACTGCTCGCCACTCTTGCCGCCACCATCACCTACTCAGCGGGGTTGAACCCACCAGGTGGCCTTTGGCAGGACAACAACGGGCACATGGCTGGTAACCCGATCCTTCTCACGACGAATGCTAGGCGGTACAATGTCTTCTTCTACTGCAACTCGGTTGCCTTCGTGGCTTCATTGGTAGCCATCGTCCTGGTCCAGAAGGAGGTTCTGGTCAAGCAACACGTGCTGGAGGCAGCCATGCTACTCGACTTGTTTGGCCTCATTGGAGCATATGCCGCCGGGAGCTGCCGGGACGTGAACCACTCCATCTACGCTATGGCCTTGGCAGGCGCGGTCCTGGTCTATGTGGTGATCCATGTTGCCTTCTTCACACTGGACTACAAGGAAAAGAAAGATGATAATGAAGATCGGTTGCTTGAGAAGAGGCGCAAACGGTTGCTCCTCTTCGCGATCTTGGCCGCAACCATCACCTACCAAGCTGGCCTCACCCCTCCAGGCGGCTTTCTGCCCAAGGATGACAAGCTTAGGCACCACGCCGGCGACCCGGTCCTCTTGTACAACTACCCACGCCGCTACCATGCCTTCTTCTACTGCAACTCAGTGAGCTTCATGTTGTCCATTGCCCTCGTCATCCTTATGGTGAACCCAAATCTGTATAGGTCAGCCATACGAAGCAACGCGCTATCTGTTTGTACGGCGGTGGGCTTCTTTTGTTTGATGGGGGCCTACGCTGCCGGAAGCACGCAGCACATCAAGACATCCATCTACATCTTCGTTTTGGTGGGTTTGGTAATCTCTTTTGCAGCCGGGCTGCTGCTAGTATTTTTGTTGAGGGAGCTGAAGGAAACAGAGGATTTGGCAGTTGCGCGATCCACAGAACAGGAGCCCCCTATGGGCAATGAAGAAAGGAATGAGGACGAAGAACAGGAGGAGGAAGAAGAAAGGAAGAAGCACGCGAGGCGCAAGTACCTGATGCTTCTAGGCATCTTGGTGGCAAGCGTAGCCTACCAGGCTGGCCTGGAACCGCCCGGTGGGACGTGGCAGAGCAGCGACGGGTACGAGGCAGGTAACCCAGTGATGCACGACAACATGAGGGGTCGGTACCTCGCCTTCTTCTACAGCAACTCCATTTCTTTTGTGGCTTCCATCGTTGTCATCATCATGCTACTCCCACATTGGCTGCCGAAGAAGATCGAAAAATGTGAGGAGTGGTCGATGAGGGTGATGAACAAGACGATCATACTGGATTTAGTTGCTCTCCTAGGGGCCTATGCAGCCGGCTCCAGCAGGTGGTGGAAGACATCTATGTATGTTGTCGCGCTCATCTTCGCCGTGCTGGGTTACTTTGCGATCCATATTGCCGTGTTGTCATTATGTTCCTTCTGTTGTCGTCGTCGCCATGAGAGGCAGAACAGTCGCCGTCTCCGTGAGAGACAGAGCAGTCGTCGTCGTTATGAGAGGCAAATCAGCCAAGCAAATCAGCCTGTGTGATTCATTCGCTGTGTGCCCCCAGTTGTATAACCCTACTAATGTGAGGGTAGTCCAGAAAGTAATTCGAAATTCAGGGCAACTGCTCATCTGAGCTATGATCTAATCTATTTAATCAGTTTAGCTCTTTCCAATCTCTACGCTGCTCTAGCTAGCTCTCCTTTTTAGTGATGCAACAAGGTTACTCACTGGAACATGCTGACATTTTTTACTCACTGGGAAGGTGTGTGTATCATGATCCAGTGAATATGGTATACGGACACTTGGTGTGTGCAATCTCTGTCTCATATGAACTTGAATGCGAATTACATGAATTGCAATCAGATTAGTATTCAGGAAACTTAAGCATCTGTTACTACTACTGAAACATAGCATGTCACTAGATACACTTTGAAGAACTGTTTAAGGTAGCTTGTTCCGCACCATAAGTGGCAAGAAGTAGATACGGAGTATCTAACACAACAGTAATCAATGCTTGAGGCCATTAAAAAACAATGAGTGAGAGCAACTTACATTGAATCAGGGATCCCTCGACAACGAAATCTCCCTGCCTGGGGAAATTCGCCGAACACCTGCAGGGCGCCTCGACCGGAGCTGGTCGCTGTCCTTAGTCCGCCACCGTGAGTAACCGTGGATGGTTCCATACGCTGGTACCTGAGGCTAGCACCATTTTGGCCGGAGAGAATTCATCCATCATGCGTCTCCTTGCTGGAATCAATTGCTCGAGCCGAGTGGATTGTGGGTGAATCAGCTGGTTTACCCGAACCAGGCCTCTGCTCAGTCCATGCGAGGGACACGCGAAAGAGGTAGGCCAGACCCAGCCCTGAGATGCCCAAGTATAGATCGGGTCGTCCGTCACCGGTGATCGCCGGAGAAAAAGAGGAGCGGTGCCTTGGCCCCTCGCTCTCGTTCGGCGCGGCTCTATCTCGTGAGGGACGATCGGTAGCGTTCCGCTTCGATCAAACGGCCATGATGGTTTTGTCTACAGTAGTATTTCTTTGAAGAAATAAAAAATTGTAGTAAAATCACTTAAATTTTTTGTAGAGAAATCTAGAATCGGCATTTATTCCTTACTCCTAAACTAAAAAGTTACATAACCCAGAAAGTTCTATCAAGATATGTGTTAATACTATACACACACACGCACTATATATATACCCCTCTTCCATGATATTTAAGAGTACAAATGTAATCATGAACTAAATCTAAGTGGCACAGTCTAATAGGTGGAGGCGAACAATTTTTCTGTTTTTTCCTCAGATCCAAGAGGACCAGTTAATGAAAGTTCAGTTAAATGTTAATACATCGATACAAATTGTAATAACATAATATAACTATCCTTTCAAAATGTGATTCACGACAAGCAAGCATATTTGCAGTGGTAGACGTTCACTATCCTTGCAAAATGTGATACACACTGATTAAAAGAGTTACGATAGTATAGTTTGATGAAATTACCTACAAAATAGATAATGTGGTTAATTTTGCTAAGTGTAAAAAACAAATAATCTAATTTTGTCCCCATTTGCACAGAGTAAGTTATAAATAAGTAAAAAATGTAATTAATTTTGCTAAGTGTAATGGGGACATATATTAGTGTTAATGGTAGATTGACAGAATAAGTTATAATGAAATTTTTTTTGTAATCTTTGTCAATAGTAATAAAAAATTGTATTGAATATAAATAAAAAGTGTTTAATTTTGCTAAGTGTAATAAAATACTTGAATCATTCTCTACAACATGTATTGTAATAAATCCACATAAAAAGTTTATATTTTTCCTTTTTAATATAAAAATTTATATTTTTGTAATTGTAATACAAATGTGGAATCTTCATGTCACTTGAGTAATCACAATGACTTAGCTAAATGGGGGAGCACCAAACTGAGCTGACAACAAAGACTTGGTGCTCCTTATTCTAATAGTATATATCAAATAATAAATGTTATCTTTCATCAAATAAAATAATTTTCCATTTGATTGCATCATTAGGGGTCCGGATGACGAACGATAAGAGCTGGTTTGCGAAGACATGTTTGGACCAACCTCAAACTTCACCGATCTTGATGTTTCCTTGTGATCAATCTAATTTTCCTAAAGTTTCATCACATCAACGCAACCAAGAACTTGTTTAGGTTTGAAACTATTAATAGGTTACTTCTCAAGACATATTACAAATTGCTAAATAATATATACTATACACTTAGAAGGTGAAGTATATGATTACACGTATCAAATGCATCATATTCATATTTATTATATCTTACAAGTTACAACGCTTGTAATGTGACTGTTCTACCCCATTTACAAAAATCCCAACGCTGAAATTTCTAGGGTACAACAAAAAGAGCATGGTACTTAGATTGCAGATGATCTTCCCGAAGGTTGCTTATTTCTTTGAGCGATGAGACCATTTAACATCGAGAAATTTGATATTGCAGCTTCGAGACCGGCACTCGGTCTTAGTAAGGATATGAGCAAGCACCTCGTGATTGACCCCTTGAATGGGTTCATTGAAACTACACTTGGGTTGAGATGTGTGGGAGAGATCATGTAGGCATGTGTTGATGCCTCCCATTTATTAGATTAGTAGATTGTTAGGAATGGATACAACTATATGTAACATTTCCAAACAACCGAACCACATGTTGAGTTGGGACCGATGGCCCTTGTTACCTCGTCAGTTTAATTATTTTCATAAATATATGAATGAAACAAAATATCAAAGTTAGATTTATATGACCTAACCGGTATATTTTTGTTACATAAATAGTTGAATTTAATATGTGATTCTGGGGACACCTAGGTTCCATACTTCCATTGATTCCACCAAATTAGATCGGGCTCACTGTGCCTCCTCATTGCGAATTCGTGTGGTTTTATTTGGCAGGTCCTTTCTCATCTGTAGTATGAATGTTTTTCACTAATGTTTCACAAGTATGAGTTGTTAGTAGATGGGTGTGCACTTGGCATTCGAACCAGCAAGAAAAACAGAACACAATAGGGGAACACTCTAGTGCATCAACAAAAATAATTAAAGCAACAATACTTGAAGATATATAAAGTAACCAGCAAATAACCAGTGAAACCAGGAATAAGAATCTCTTAGGGTGTGTTTGTTTGAGCTGTCTGTGTCTGGCTGTGGCTGGCTGTGGTGCTGTCTGTGGAAAGCTGCTGTGCAGGGAAAGCTGTTGTTCTGAATGTTGGCAACTAACTGTTGTTTGTCTGTAATCTATGGAATTGTATAAACCATACTCAGAATTATAAAAATGGTTATTGTTATGTATATTTATGTTTAACAAAGTACATATACATCATATATAAATCTACAACAAAGTTAATTACATCACTCGAGAAAAATTAAATAGTCCAACAATACATTTTCAGTAGCGGACGCTTTCAAATTGAGCACCACAAACATATTTTCTACTTATGTATCCCTAAATTTTACATATAGGTCCCTGACTAAAAATAAAAATAAAGCAACCAAGCCCCCAATCGTTGGAGCTCGCTAGCTCTCAACACACTTGCGTCGGCCGCCGTTCGCTCGACGCAGGCGCAGCCGCGCAGGTCCTGCTGGTCGCTCGCGCAGGTTAGCTGCTGCTTCGGTCGAGCCACTGGCCACCCCACGCGCTGCTCACCGCCGGCCAATGCACATCGGCGCTCTTCTCGGCCACTGTACATATCGCGTTGTAGGTCAGCCACTGCAGACAGGGGAGACGGCGAGCGCCCTGATGGCAGGTGTGGGAGAGGGCGGCGGAGGTGGATGGGACGACGGCGGATGGCGGAGACGGCCGGTCGTGGTCACTGCGACCACGCCCAAGGGCCCAGCACCGCGCTCTGTTTCCCCTCGGCGTCCCTGCCTAGCTCTCCCTATGTGCTCCTCTCTCCGCGTCTTGAAACCGGCGATGAGGACCAGACGACGGACAGAACAGCGACGCATCCCGACGACTCGAGGTCCGTCTCCTGACAAGGTCCAGTGGCGAAGGGGCAGCACCGAGACGACCTTGTCGGTCATGCGGGGAGAGTGGCGCTGGGCTTGGTCACCGGCGTCGCTTGCATCCGTTTCCTGTTCGGTTGGGGGCGGAATGTTTATCGGGTGGGGATTTCCTGATTTGGTCTTGGGTGGCATACATTAATACATACTCATGGTAATTTTAAAGCGTAACCATTCGCTCATCCTCAGGAAGCTCGGGAAGCACATCCCCGAGGTGCTTTTTTCTGTATAAAGAAAGTGGAGGTGCTTTTGTAAAACCCCACCATGCAGCTAAAGCGTTTGTTTCGTTGGACATGCTTTTTTTTTCATGAAAAGCCTTCAAAAGGCCAAACAAACACACCCTTAAACACACCATGCAGCTAATTCAGGATAACACGGTACAACACAACACCATGTACTAATTACATCATGTATCCTGGCGGTCCAGATAGCAAAAGCAGCAACATATGGAGGCTAGGACAAAAAAGAAGTCATCCAACATCAAGTTACACACTCTTTCCAGTGGATATGCAAAAGATGGCGAGAAAATCAGGTTAGGCAAAAAAATTTGCTATGAAAAGTGTATTTGTACCAGTACAATATAGAAAAAGTAACAGTACTTATTAGGGCAGTAGGAACACAAGGAGGTAGAAAAACCTAATGCAACTAAACCAAGTTTCAGCGGTTCTCAAATAAATGCGGACCAAAGTTCTGTAAGCTATCATCCATGCAAAATGAAGAAATGTACATCAGTAACAATGAACAACCCCATACATCTGGTTCTTGATTAATCATGTATGTGTGCGCGTAAACTTTCTAAAGGACATGGACATAATCAAATGATACAATATACATATTATAGAAACATTGTTTTGCCTTTTTGCTCTTGAAGATGCATATAAATCATGATCAATCAGGACATATTTGTATTTCAAGGACAAAAATCTGACCCGCCCGTACCTTCCTCAACCTCCTTATTTTATTTGACCGGAGAAGACTTGCTACTTCTTGACTCGGCTCTGTCACTTCCACATGTGAGAATTGGTGTACAAGTGGTGCAGTATGTTAGCAGTCCGTCAGACTTTAAGAACACGCAGGGCACCTTCCTCCCGAGAGACGACTCGCCGCGAGTCAAGTTGTTTTATAACCACACACAGATCTCTCGCTCTCTTCCATCGTTGCCATTCCCCATTCTGCATCACAATAATCACCAAGAGAGCAGTGCAGCCGGTCACGGCGGCACGGCCAGCCAGCTCTGTAGCCGGCAATGGCGCCCAAGCAGCAGCCGTGGGAGTACAGCCTGCGCAAGTACCTCCTGCTGCTGGCCACACTGGTGGCCACCGTGACATACGCCACAGGGTTCAACCCGCCGGGCGGCGTCTGGCAGGAGGGCACCGGCGACGACGCCGGCCAAGGCCAACGACTTGCCGGCGACCCCATCATCCGCGACATCCACTACGGCCGGTACCTCGCCTTCTTCTACTGCAACGCCACTGCGTTTGCCGCGTCGCTCGTGGTCATCGTCCTCATCCTCATCCTCGCCGTCCGGCACGACAAGGAGAAGGAGAAGAGGGGCGTCGTCGTGCCGCTGCGACTTGTCATGGTGCTCGACCTGCTCAGCCTCGTGGGCGCCTACGGCGCCGGCACATGCTGGGACAAGGTCTCCACCATCTACTCCGCCGTGCTGGTGGCTGCCGTCTTCATCTACATCGTGGTTATCAAGTTGCTGGACTGGTGGTTCCCAGACAACACCTCCGACTCAGGGGTCTCTGGCTCTAGCTCCGGCTCCAGTAGCGTGATGCCTACCCCCAACCTCAGCCCCGGCTCCGGCGCAATGCCCATCCCCATGCTCACGGCCGAAGAAAAGGAGGCCCTGAAGAAGCTGAAAGCCGAAGAACGGCTTCGTAAGGTCCTTATGCTTTTGGCGACATTCGCGGTGAGCATTACGTACGTTGCCGGGCTGAGCACACCAGGTGGCTTCTGGGACAGCACGGACACGGAGGGACGCCACGGCCCAGGTGACCCGGTTCTCAAGGACCGCCACAACCTGCGCCTGACGGTGTTCCTGCTCTGCAACACCACGGCGTTCATGGCGTCCCTGCTCATCACCATGCTGCTCATCATTGACGGCAAGAAGCTCCGCGAGAAGAAGTCCCGGTCTCATCTTGCCCTCTACGTGTCCATCTTCATCGCTCTTGTCAGCCTTGTCGTTGCATATGCCGCCGGCAGCTGCCGGCAGACCGACACCACCGTCTACGTGGCCTGCCTGGTTGGCGCCGTTCTGGCATGGATCCTACTGCATGCTTCCTGCCCTTCAGCGCAAAAATTCTCGTGTTCCTGTTTCAATTCAGCACAACAAACTGATGAGCATACTGATGATAGTATCAGGTACAGAGCGTGCACCAATTGTATTCGATCCTTTCCTCTTTTGCTCTTTTGCAGTTACACGTCCTTTGCAGTTACACGTTTTTTTTTGAAATTACAATGTCTATTTATTCCTCTGAAACTGAAATCAACTCTGTTTCTTGTTCTAGAGAGGCTATTGACAATGCACGCTCTCTTGTTCTACTGCTCGCCACTCTTGCCGCCGCAATCACCTACAGCGCAGGGTTGAACCCGCCGGGTGGCCTTTGGCAGGATAACGGCGACGGGCACATGGCTGGCGACCCGATTCTTCTCACGACGAATGGTAGGCGGTACAGAGCCTTCTTCTACTGCAACTCAGTTGCCTTCGTGGCTTCCTTGGTGGCCATCATCCTAGTACAGAAAGAGATTCTGGTCAAGCACCACGTGCTGGAGGCGGCCATGATACTCAACCTTTTTGGCCTCATTGGTGCGTATGCCGCGGGGAGCTGCCGGGATGTGAACACATCCATCTACGCCATGGCCTTGGCAGGCGCCGTCCTGGTCTATGTGGTGATCCATGTTGTCTTCTTCACGCTGGACCACAGGGACAAGAAAGACGACTACCAAGATCGGTTGCTTGAGAAGAGGCGCAAACGATTGCTCCTCTTCGCGATCTTGGCAGCGACTATCACTTACCAAGCTGGCCTCACCCCTCCAGGCGGTTTTCTGCTCCAGGATGACAAGCTCGGGCACCACGCCGGCGATCCGGTCCTCTTGTACAACTACCCACGCCGCTACAATGCCTTCTTCTACTGCAACTCGGTGAGCTTCATGCTGTCCATCGCCCTCATTATCCTCCTGGTGAACCCCAATCTGTACAGGCCAGCCATAAGGAGCAATGCGCTGTCTGTTTGTACGGCGGTGGGCTTGTTCTGTTTGATGGGGGCCTACGCCGCTGGAAGCACGCAGCATATCAAGACATCCATCTACATCTTCGTCTTGGTGGGCGTGGTCCTCTTTGTTTCAGCTGGACTGCTGCTAGTATTTTTGGGGACGGAGAAGAGAAGTGGCAATTTGACAGCTGGGCCACCCACAAAACAGGAAGCAGAAAGAGAGAAGGAGGATGAAGAAGAAAGGAAGAAGCACGCGAGGCGCAAGTACCTGATGCTGCTAGGCATCTTGGTGGCGAGCGTAGCCTACCAGGCCGGCCTGGCACCACCTGGCGGAGCGTGGCAGATCAGTGGCGACGGGTACGAGGCGGGCAACCCAGTGATGCACGACAACAGGAGGCCCCGGTACCTCGTCTTCTTCTACAGCAACTCTGTTTCCTTCGTGGCTTCCATTGTAGTCATCGTCATGCTGCTACCGCACTGGCTGCCAAACAATAAACAGAAAGAATGGGAAGAATGGTCGCTAAGGGTGATGAACAGGACCATCATACTGGATTTGGTGGCGCTCCTAGGGGCCTATGCAGCCGGCTCCAGCAGGGGGTGGAAGACGTCTTTGAAAGTCTTCGCGCTCATCATCGCCGTGCTAGGCTACTTTGCAGTCCATATGACGCTGTCATTGTGTTCTGAGCGGCGGCGTGAGCGCCAGGGCAGCCAAGGAAATACTCAAGCGTGATCCAACATCAGTGCTCTCTGTAATGTAGCTGTAGTAGTGTGAGGTCAGTCCACAAAGCAATTCTAAAATTCAGGGCCATTGCTCATCTAGCTGAGCAATGATCTATTTATTTCTCTTCTCCCTGTCTAAAGATCTCGAATCAGCTTAGTTGGTGTAAGTAGATTAACCTGCACCCCAATTGTAGCATGCTGAATATTTTTTTTTGGACTCACTGGGCAGGTGTTTGTCTGCGGCACTTTCTTGTATGGTTACGGCAGTTTTTGTGCACTCTTTGTCTCACAGAACTTGATTGGGAAGTGCATGAATTACAGTCACATTATTATCTAGGGAAACTGAACAATTTGTTACTACTGATACTATTATCCTTGGTTAGTTTGATGTCTGCTTTCTTTCTAAATCTGGATGTAATTGTGCTTAAACACTGTATTTCTGTTAAGAGATTAATGGAAATGGGGATAGCCCGGTTGGAATTTGTTACTACTGAAACATATGTCACTCGTAAAGTTACTGTGTAAGGTAATCCTAGGCGGCTTGTTCAACACCATAACTGATAAAGAAAAAAAAGGTAATGTAGTATCACTGGTCGAGAGGAAACATGCCTTAAATACAGGAACACTGGGGCAATTCGCCGAACACCTGCAGGGCGCTCGATCCCAGTAGGCGACTGAGCGGGCCACCGTCCGCCGCCAACCATGGATCCAAAGTATCCATCTGCTAGCATCCGATGTTGGCACCGATTCGGTGGGAGATGATTCCTCGATCTTGGCAGCTGGGCAGTCGCCGGCGATCGCCGGAGAAAAGGCAGCGCCGGCCTGGCCCCTGGCTTCCGTTCCGTCCCGTGAGAGGTAGGATTGTTCGTATTGGCGTAGCAGTACCTAATGACCCACGGGGTCCATAGGGACACGGCCCACTTAACCCATTACCGAACGAGGGACAGAGGCCCAATACCGAACACGACCCATTAGCCCAAACTCTGTCTTCACCACTGAGGAGTGAGGACGCGACTCACGCCACGAGAGCTCGCCGCGGAGGTTTCTCCGCCCAAATCCAACCCCTAGTCGCTGCCTCCTCCCCTCAGCTCCTCTCTCCCGGCCGACCGCGCTAAAGGCGCCGACTTTTCTCGTCTACACTTCCTCCGAGGTACGGATTTGGGTCTACTCCTTTCCCTTCTCGAGCAAGAGCAACCATGGTTGAGCCAGCCGAATGCGGATTCTTCCACTTAGATTACGTTCTGTTGTACTGGGTAGATCGACTTGATTGTTGTGCTTAGTTCTTCGCTCCACGGAGCCGTGGCTACAACCCAAAAACATCGTTGGATTTTGGAACCCTAAAGGATGTGTGGGAACCCTGAGGTTACCAGGGGTTGTACTAGGCCAGGAGTGATTACTTTAGCACAAGGTACAACTTTTTCGATTACTGAACCGATACTCCCAAAAATCCCAGTAGTATATCACAACATCTTGTATGTAGACTTGTTGCCTCGTAACTTTTAGTCATTTTTAGTGTACAGAACAGCAAAAATGGATGCCAATCCAGCTGTAGAATGAAGGAGTGATGGCTAACCATTATGGTGTGTTTCGTTGTTCGGCCTCATGAGCTGTTCCAACTTCCAACTCTATTATATTCAACAGGTCAATCACCAAAAGACTGGATATGTCGCAATAAATCTCTACTGTAAAACGTATTTTGCAGGCACATAAGTGCAATCCTGAGCATATCTGAGGTGAAAGTTTAAAATCTAGTTGCACTAGAAATAACTAGTACTGAAACTTCTGAATGCAGGTTAATGCTTTGCAGTTTAAATACTCATCTTTGGTGTGTCTGTCTCTCTGAATTTTTTAGTCCTGCCATTGTATTTGGCATTCTATATGATACTGGAATCTCTGTGAAAGGCTAGAGGGTAGCTTGCTTTAATCAGTAAAGCCCACTCTCGAGTGTGTAGAAACTGTATCCTCATCTGATTGGTTAGGTACTTACAGACATGAGTTCATTTCAGCACTGAATGTTACTTGTAGTTGTTAATATTGGTCTGTTTGTAGGTTATCCCCCCACCCAACAGAATTTTCGTATAATTAGGGCGTTGAGTATTCTTGTTTTTCCTTATAACATTTTTCTGTTCTATGACATGCTACGAATCATAGGCTGTACTCTTCATTGTGAAGATAAACATATAAATCTTTCAGCAAATGTAGATTCAATGCTGCGTACATGCTTCCTTGTACAATAGTCCTTGCAGTTTGTTATTTGGTTATCTTGCTATGTTCCATTCTGATCATAATATTGTTTGGTCCAGCACCTGCCGAGCCTTTGAGATTGCCCAACTTGTGCACCTGAGAACTCGATGGAGGGTCTCCCGGAGCCACTACTTGCAGAGATTGTCAAGAGGATCACCAGTGCAACTGATCGTGGTTCGCTTTCCCTCGTGTCGAAACAGCTCTACACTGTTGAGGCGGACCATAGGAATGCTATCCGTGTTGGCTGTGGACTTAACCCTACAACGGAAACCTTCGCACATCTGTTCTCCCGGTTCTCCAATTTGTGGAAAGTAGAGATCAATTACTCTGGTTGGACCTCCGGGAGCGGGGACCAGTTGAACAATGAAGGCCTCCATGTTCTATCATCTCACTGCCCCTTGCTGTCCGATCTCACTTTAAGCAACTGCTCCTACATTGATGACATTGGTCTTGGTTATGTGTCATACTGCAAAAATTTGATGTCCCTCAGGCTAAACTGCGCACCCGGAATAACTTATATTGGGCTTTATCAGGTGGCAGTTAGTTGCAAGTATCTTTCCGTTCTCCACCTTGTTGACTGTACGTCAATAGACAGTGTAGAGTGGCTGGAGTACCTTGGGAGGTATGGATCATTGGGAGAACTTGTTGTAAAGGATTGCGAAGGAATCAGCCAGTATGACCTCCTAAAATTTGGGCTGGGATGGGTGAACCTCCAAAAGTTTGAGTTTGAGATTAATGGAAATTACTGGACGACTGCGGATTGTGATCCCGCATATAAGGTTGGCTACCCATATTGCTATGACATCTGCTGTGATAATCTGAAAGATCTTAGGTTGGCTCATATTATAACTGTGCGGGAAATTGGACTCCGTTTTCTCCTGGCGAAGTGCAAAGCATTGGAGACACTATACCTGGACTATGTTATTGGTCTAGATGAGAGTGAGATGATTGCACTATTCCAGCGGTGTAGCAACCTTAAAACCGTATCACTTCGGTTTATGCCTCTGCGACGTGGTTATACTTTTAGGACACCACTGACCGATGACAGCCTCAAGGCCCTAGCTCTCAGCTGCCCTATGCTTCAGGATGTTGGGCTCACCTTCACATTTTGCGAACCCGATTACCCAATTGAAATAGGCTTCACAGAAAAGGGAATTGTCACGCTCATCCAATCATGTCCGATTCGTGCTCTTGTGCTAAACGGTGCAACCATATTTCATGACGAGGGGATGAAGGGCCTCTCCTCTACAAAGTTCCTTGAGACACTCGAGCTCGTGGACTGCGAGTCTATAACTGATGTTGGGATGAATTTCATTGTCCAGGCTCCTCGTTTAAGTAGGCTCACACTCCGGGAATGTAAGAACGTGACTGATGTTGGAATGGCTGCACTTGTAAGTTCACAGAAGCTGGAGTCGCTGACCGTTATTGGCTGCCGTCAGATCTCCCAGGAGGGTGTGCGGGGCGCTGCTAAAACAGTTCGCTACAGCAAGGAGAATGAAACCCATGACAGTCTGAAAGGAATGAACATGCACAGGACTGGTCGCCAATCATCCTTAAATATGATCTTTGGCTGTTATAATGTTGCTATGCATTAGCAGAGTTTGACTGCAAGACTACGAAAGTCAAAAGTGATTCCGAGGACAGATGCACCTGCCATTTCCTTCTGACAGGTGCCAACGTCTTGAGATGTCCTGCAATTGTTTGGGTAATGTGGGATTTGTTTCAGGAAATTGAGAGGAGTCTTTGTATTAAGACAGTCGTTTTGATTTGTATTATCTTTGCATTGTTGAGATCCCCAAACGTGCCACGCTTTGTGGGTTTGTTTATTTCGAAAGAATATCATGTTCTTTTGGCTGCTTAGTATCATGTTCCCGTGTCCCAATTCAGGTGTTGTTGAATAACATACTCCTATTAAAGTTGGAGAGGGGATCTGGTTGCAGTGGTTCCCGTGTTGGATGGGATCTTTTCTGGAACATTGTTGACGCACAATTTAAACAAAAGACAAAACTGTGGCGTTCTTTACACTTGTACATAATTAAGGAACATGGGCCTTATTTTTTCTTACCTTCTTTTGCACTGGATGTCCTTCCCAATACCAAGAGCATCACTAGCAGTGCTTTCAAACTGGTCAAACCCTCTAAATAACCGCTTTTTTGAAGGTTGGGGCTGAAACGAGTCGCGGAATAGAACCCTCAGACCCTTTAACGCTCAAAAAAAATTGAAGGCCGAACCTTCAAACCAACCTTCGACCTGCACTAGTGCAGGTCCAGAGGCAAAACTGAAGGGCCCTTCAATCCGGTCAACGAGCGCTGGCGGGGTGAAATTTCCCCAACCTCTTCTTCCTCCTCCTCGCGTCCTCCTCCGCCCACGACGAGCCCGCCCCGCCGCCCCGATTCCTCCTCCGCCGAGCTCGCCCCGCCGCCAGCCCCCTCTGCCTCGCCCTCCGCCGCGATTCGTCTCCCTCTGCCGCCTTCGCCTCGAGCCCAGCCTCCCCCGACCTCACCGCGCCGCCGACGAGCTCACCCCGGCCTCCTCTGACCTCGCCGCGACGAGCTCGCCCCGGCCCCCGACCCCGCCCGCGACAAGCCTGCCCTTCAAATTCGCCTGTCGTCGCTCGAACAACAGCGTCACCGTCGACAGCTTCGTCAAGGTCAGCATGATGATGCAGTGGGTGGTGGAGCCTCGTGGTTCTTTGCGATTCAATTTCAGGCCGGCTTCCTCGGGCTCCCGCGCAGATGATTTCCAACTGTTATATGAAATTGTTGGTTGTTGTATGAAATTCTGAACAAATTGTCGAAATTCTGTTTTGAGGGTTGGTTTGAGGGCACTGATCTGCCCCGGCCATTTTAGGCCTTCAAATTCGCGTTTTCTCGGCCCTCAAACTGGTTTTGAGGGTTACCAGTTTGAGTGCACTGCTAGTGATAGTGATGCTCTAAGCTCCCTATGAATAGAGCCTTCTGCTTCTCCAACATGTCCACATCATAGTGGACCTCACATTATATTTAATTATAGTTTACAATTTTAAATTTAGTTTAGTCTTCTCATTCTCCAACATGTCCACATCATAGTGAACCCCATTCATGTTCACTTTATATTTAATTATAGTTCACAATTTTAAATTTAGTTTAATAAATATTCTATTAGATATATTATATATACATATGTTTGTACTTATCTACTAATTTTTTGTAAAATAAGAAGTGATTCCTATCTTAAAAACAAAAAAAACAACTTCATATTCCTGAAAATTACTCTTTTTGTGTAGACAAAATTACTAAATAAATTCTAGAGTTTGTAGAATATGTGCACGTAGTGGTATGTTTTATTTAAAAAAATTGAAAGCTGACCATGTCGTTTTGATTTTTTTTAAACGACATGTGGTGAGTTCAGAGCTAACAGAGAGATATCGGATAACCCTCTCTCTTATCTATGTCTAGCGTCCAACATAGCGCTATGCCGCTTGTGCCGCACGGCACCGTTTCTCTCCCTCCGCCTCCCTCGAGTCGTATTATACCGAAAATAACCGTCCCTACATAAAGGTTGCCTTTCTCTCCACACACCTCTACGCAAAGTTTGTCCTTCTCTTCACACACACATCTGACTTCGTCAAGCACTTGGGACTTCATGACACCTCATCCCTGATGCCACGTGACACCATTTCTCCCCCCCCCCCCCCGCCTCTGTCGAGTTGTATTGTATCGAAAACACGCCATTGATCTGACTTCTACGGTCCTCATAGTAGTTGCATGCGAACACCCATGTAGCCTCCCACACCAGCCACCGCTATAACCGTTGCTATTAGTAGTGGTCGACTCTCTAATCCTAATGTCGCCACTCAAGTCCATTGGTAACTTGCATGCTACATGCGCTCATACTATATGTTAAAAGAAGTGTATTTCTGCAATTCAATATATAATGGTTGGTGGTATTCATACCATTTAATTTTTTATAATTTATTTTGTACAAACTAGATCTAATGCACAAATTAATATTGCATGTAAACAGTTTAATCTCTTAGTTTGCTCTATATTTTTGTGAATTGTTTAGTATTCATTGGTGAAATGTTCCTCTATTTTTATATAATATCGGTTGTATTCGATGCAGTTTATTTAAATATGTTTGGACATAATTATACGAACTATTATTGTTTTTTAGATAATTTATGTCGATAAATATACTAAATTTCATTATATTAAAATAGATGACCATCACTTTATGACCTCGATGCCTAATTTGGCTCTTTGAGTTTGCAATGCCTCGATGCCTAAGTAATTATGTCCCTTCTCTATTTCCATGTAGTGATCGAGTTATACTATATTTTTATCATTAATATTGTTTTATAAGTATGTTTCGCTCAAAATATTTTTCTTATATATCGTCGTTCATATTAGGACGGACACAGGACAACGTGTGCAGACCCTATGAGTTTGATGGTTTGGGGATCAAAAAGTTGAAGCTGGAGGGCATTGCGTTGCGGGTCCGTTGGGAGTGGAGGAGAAGAACGAATGATGATAGGTCCTGGTCTGGCTTGCCTTTGCTTAAGGACACGGACATTAAGTAGGTTTTTGATAGCTTGGTGCACATCACGGTGGGGAGGGGTAACAAAGTGTTGTTCTGGCGTGATCGTTGGTTGGATGGGCGATCGGTGGAGGATATTGCGCCGGGAATTGCTGCGCTGATCAGCAATCGGCGCAAAAACATGTGCACGGTGCAGGAAGGTCTATTGCAGGTGCGTTGGATGAGCGACTTGGAGTCCCCCCTAACGGCCGACACAACTTTACAGTGGGTTAGGCTATGGCTTGCCATCAGAGAAGGAGATGAGGCCCGAGTGGAGGACGAGGAGGATGTATTCTCGTGGCCATGCTCCAGCTCAAAGCTATACACGACAAGCTCTACCTACGACAGGTTGTGTCAGGGTGGCACCTTCTTTGGCCTGGCGGATGATATTTGGAAGAATCGGGCGCCTCTCAAATGCAGGTTGTTTATGTGGCTTGCACCTTGGAATAGGTTGTGGACAACCGAGCGGAGGGCAAGGCGTGGCCTCTAGGATCACACAGACTGCTGCTTCCTCTGTCTTGAGAGCTTAGACACGGTGGGGCACATCCTGTTGCAGTGCCCTTTCGTGAGGGAGGTGTGGTTCAGAAACTTCACGGCTCTGAACATTACGCTACACATTCCGGGCCAGACGAGCACCTTGGAGCAATGGTGGAAGCAGGAGCGCAGCCGGGTTTGCGCGAAGGATAGGACGAGTCTGGACATGCTGATTTTCCTAGCGTGTTGGTCGCTTTTGAAGCACCACAATGTGTGGGCTTTTAGCAACCCTAATATGCAGTTCTCGACACCGCAGCTCACTGCGAGGTTCTGGGCGAGCTGAAGCTTTGGCTTTTGGCCAGGAAAGGAACGACGCAGCCTGCTGCTAGGGGTGTGGGTCTAGGCCTAGGTGTTGGTGTTCGTTTAGGCGAGTAGTCGTTTTAGTTTCTCTGTCGGTTTAAGGTGCTCGCTGCCCTCTTGTTCGCATCAGGGTACGATCTTGTAATTGTGACCTCTTTTCTTCTATTAAAATAAGTACGTAGTCGCGTACTCTCTAAAAAAGGACGGACACGGCAACGGCCTCTTTTCCTTCTAGTGCTATAACATGTTTACAAGTCCACAGGATAAACATAGTGTATGTTGCAGAAACTGGGGCGATGCTCCCTATTTTGAAATAAACCAGAGAGTATGTTGACCGAACTCCTTCATGTTGCTACTGCCGGCGACCTAGGGTAACAAAACCCTCGCAGCAGCCGGGTCGGGACATCCACCCTCTCTTCCTTGCTCGTTCATCAATGGCGTCATGGTTCCTTCCTTGTAGGGACGACACGATGCAGGGTCCGACATTGGCTTTGCGGCTGTGCCGAGGTCGATGCTATAGGCCATTGGGCCTACGGAGCATATTTAGCAACGACTTCTGGCGGGGTGGTGATGGTGTCGGAGATCACGAGCTACTTCACAAGTTCCATACTACTTTTTATTAATATAATCTGCGGATTTGTATGACAAGCAATCTGTGGCTCTGCCGCTGGCGATGGCAGTGACAAATATCACGTGGCCCGAGGGTCGTCTGGCGAGTGAGTCATGCGGCTTCGGCACGAAGAGGAAGCTAGGAGCTCTCCGTTGATGGTAGTTTGGTTGTATGTGGGGTTCGACCCCGGTTATCTTATAAGACGTTTTATCCTTTTATGTGTTATTACCCGTTTGGCAAAAAGCTGATTGTCGTGGCATGTTATCCGTGAAATGTGGCTTAAGGTCGGGCCCTCGTGCCTTTTATGTAAAAAGAAGGGTCATCTGGCAAGGAGTCTGCGTAGGATTTTCATCACAGGTTTCGGTGGGGAGCCGGAGCTGATGGAGCTTGCCGTGATCCTGCTGTGGACGTCACCTGGGCTGGAAAGGCTGCGCGTCCGCCCGCTTCCGTGGCGGAGGCATGGGGACCGGGCAAGGCGCGAGCACACAAGAGCACTGGCATTAGCGAAGCTGGCCCCCAGAGTGCCGTCCAGGGTGGGTTCACTGTCTTTTGATCGACATGCAACCTGACATGCCCATCCAGGAGCGCGTTTGATGAGAAAACCAGAAGTGTCATAGTTCTAATATTTGGGGGTGATAGGCGTCGTCCAGTTGATGTGGGGATATTCTTTTAGAGATTTTCTCAATGTGGCCACTGTTAATTTCAGCAAACTTGATTTTATCAAGGGTTTCAGCTATGCACTTCAGGTTCTTTCTGTTGCAGGCAATATGAAAAGAGAAAGGTGCATCCAGTAACTTGTAGTAGCTAATAATATCTTTTGTTAAGTTTACGGTAGATTTGCTGACAAAAGAAGAAAGATCAACATGATGGTAACATAATCACATACTTTTCTACTCCCTAATTAATTGACTCAGATTTAGTTCAAGTTGTATTAAATCTGAGTCAATTAATTCAGAACGGAGGGAGTAGTTCCCATAGCCAATCATTTTTCTTCGCCTGGCACAAACATTTCTGATTGCCTTGGTGTGAATTGTAAAAAGAATGCACACCATTATACACCAGCTGTTCGGTTTGATGAACAATGATCCTCGGTTGTGCCCATGTCTAAAATGTAAATCAAAGCTAGGTTCTTTTGATCTATGGGACAATGTGTGGCATATTTTATTCAAAGAAATTTTACTTGGAAATTCACAATATCAAAAGAATAAAGACGGATGTTTTTAAACATTGACTAAACTCAAACTGATGACACTTAATCAAAAGACACACAATTATTTTATTTATTTTTCATACAACATGTGAAAAAGGAAATTATCGACTTCATCTGTGTAGACCCAGATAGAATTATGCCTTCCTCTTATTAATCAAGGGATCGGCAATGACTTGAGGCTTAAAATCTGGCTTCAAGTACTCTGAAAGCAAGCTAGCGTACATGTCATACCGAGCAGTCATGCGGAAGGCCCACTTGTCTTTGATCTGGCGGCATAAGTTGAGGTCCATGTCAGATATCATCAAGCCATCTCGGTAGCGAGATAGCGACGGGGTGCAAGAAGCATCAGGCGCTGAGAAATGGCTGGATCCATAAAAATGGCCAAAGTCGGCATGCTGAGGTTTCCCATCGCCAGAAGTGAATGCGTTTGGGAATACCTCTGTGCCAACCCGGTTAATCGATCCGACAAAGTAGCTATTTGCAATTGCAGCATTCCTTGCCTGAAATGACACCAACTTAGCATTAGGGTCGCTCCAGCATGAATAACAACAGAAATATGAACAAAATAAATACTACAAGTTATGCATCCCAAACATGTGTATAGTTTTATCTGACCTCAATAGGCCACATTGGCTCACTGAGTTCACCAACGGTTGCAGATGGGTTGAAAACTATTTCAGCGCCATTGAGGCCAAATGCAAGCCAATTAAGGGGGTGATGCCTGCCATAGCAGATGTTTACAGCAATTTTGCCATAAGCTGTTTCAAACACCGGATGCCCAGTGTTACCTTCCATATAGTATGTGCTCTCATTAAAGTCGCCGACTCTTGGGATGTGGTTCTGGAGTAGTGTTCAGTTAGAGACTAGAAATGTTTTCAAGTAAGGCAAAAATATTAAACCAAAGGAGAGGTACTGATGTGCGTACCTTTCGATGAATGCCAATTATGTTGCCATTATTTCCAACTACAACAACGGTATTCCATATAATCTCTCCATGGTTAATATCCCTTTCGAGGATCGGGCTAACAATTACCATGTTATATTTCTGTGCGAGGTCTTGAAGGAATTGAGTAGACTCTCCATCAACGGGCTCGGCAAACTCACACCACCGCTTTTCACGTGTGCAGAAGGCAAAAGGCATTGTCCAGGCTTCCTGAAATTTAGGGGTATGAATCACAATAATGATATGGTTCTATGGGAATACAAGCAAACATATCTGGGAGATAGCAGCATATAGCTAGTTTTGACTGGCGTGAGCAGCATATAGCAAGTTTTGAATGGCGTGAGCTTTTCCAAGAAACTAACTTTTAGTGCTTGTGGCCAGAAGCCGAAAATGGTACCGTCTCAAAGAAGGTGGAGACGATGTTTGGTAAGAAGTACTCCCTCTGGTCCACAATATAAGATGTTTTAGATATTTTCTACATTCATATGTGTACATATGTATCTAGACATATTTTAGTTTATATGTCCACTCTTTTTAGTGTGAATGTAGACAATGTGTAACATCTAAAACATCTTATATTATGTAACGGAGGGAGTATTAAGGATTGTTTCTTTCTAAGGATATTTGAGGAATTTCAAAGCAAATGACATTTTTTTATCTTCACTGGTAGGCTTTTCAGCAGATAATGGTTTATTCAATTATAGGTGGGCTTCAATGTGTCAAAATGATGGCAGATTGGAAGAGATGATGATGGTTTATGATGGCTTGAGCTTTTAGGTTTTTTTTTATATGCCAAGCAAAGTACTAAATGCTTAGACTTAAAAGAAATAATATTAATAAGAACGAAAGGTTTGAAATTTGAACATGTAGATGCGAGTTTCTAGAGAAAAAAACTAAATCACCAATTTTAGAAGTACCTGTAAGCACAAGATATTGACACCGGACGCACCAGCTGCATCTATGATGAGCTTTACTTTCTCCATGATAGCCTTCTTTTGGTCAGCAAAATGACAAGTTGTTGGAACAGCAATTGAGTTCTGAGCTAGACCAACTCGAACAATTCGTGGTTGCCTCATATGCTCTTTGTCAGCATTAAAACGGAATGCCTGTAACACAAATAGCGAACAGTTTAATAATTTTAAGAAAGTAAACAGAAGCAGGTAGTTTCATCTGTAAAGTGCTGCTGGTTTTTTGAAGAATCAGATGTTCACGGACTACACGATAATTTCATAACCTACCACTGTAATTTGATATAGATGAAATTTATTTTGTAAATAACCTGCACATCAAAATCATGCGCTTCTGCAAGAGCTGTTGTGGCCCCAGGGAGTGAAATGGCCTCAAGTGGGTGTGCACAATTCAGTCCCAAAAGCAACCGGCTTGCCTCCTGTCAGCAAGTAGAATATATGATCAAAAGAAACCTCAGTATAAGAGAACTGAACCTAAATACATCCCTTTAAAAAATGAACCTAAATACTAAGTACGTATGTCCCTGAAAAAGCATAGGGTAGGAAAAAACAGGTACCTGGATACTACTAGATCGCACACAAATTCACATAACCGCACAATTCGGACAGTTTCATAGGTAGATAATCTATTGGGCATATGGAGTGTCTCAAGTGGGTAGTGAGAGCAGACATAATTTTGCTCCCGCTGAATCAAATTATTCTACTACGGTAGAAGATTGTTTTTTTATGGTCACCGGGGGGGGGACAAAGTCCCCACCTAAATTTTTATATCAAAGTTGCCTATGAGGTTTTACAACCTCTACAAGATGGGTTCAAACGAACCAGAGTAGACGGGGATTACAAGGGGAGAGAAAAGGGAAAAAACACACACGAAGAGAGGGAGCAGCAAGAACCACCCAGAGGCTAGCCGAGCGCCACACCGACGAGCGTATCGAATCCCACGACACAACTCATGAGCATCCACAATCAACGAGTGCCAATGCCTAGCACCTAGCATGAACCCTGACTGGGAGCTCCGCCACGAGAAAACGAGACGACAAGCAGGTGGGGGAGGCATTTTTGCATCGTCATTGAGCAAAAGTGAACCGAGACGCCACCGAGAGCTCGAAGCTCGCCACACTGCACGGCCGCCAAGGGAGGGTCTTGGGCAAGCAAAACCAAGTGACCGAGATCACGCGAAGACCTGCCAGAGAGGGATAACAAACCACCATCGGCCCCAAGCTGGCCGCACCGACACCAACAACCGCCAGCCCCCGCCGCAACAACAAGCATACTCAGGGTCTCCAAGATAACGCCTCCAAGGAGGGAGTGCTGCAGATACAACACCATCATCCGAGCCGGCAAGCCGGCTCTAAGGTTTTCACCCAGAGACCCCTCGAGTATTGTAGGTGCTGGAGCTCCACAGTGGCACCTCCAGCGAGGAAACGGTGTCCAAGAACACCGCTGCCACCGGCATCGACAAGTCAATGCAGGGTTCTCACCCGTAGTTTTGAGCATTCACCTACAGGGAGGGGCACTGGCGGAGCCAGAAATTGATACACTGGCGGAGCCAGAAATTGATACAGGGGGGCGAACAGTAAAAGATGTGCCAATGGAAAAAAATTGTTTGACAAAAGCAAGTGTATTCAGTGGCGGCGCCAATAGGGGGTCGAGGGTGGGCGACCGACCCGGCTCAGATCGATCTAATTTTTTTCTTTTACGCACCCCGACTCTGACTTAAAAATGGAAGAAGAAAACTCCGCTCATCCTTGTATGCCCAGCGAGTGCGCGACCTGGACCCCGACCCGCGACCCAGCACTGCCCCGACCTGCTAATCTCCCCGCGCCGCCACCCACCGCGCCGGCCGTCCCACTTTCTCCCGCCACACGGCCCCGACCTGTTCTGCCGATCCGCTGCCTCCCTGCCGGCCAGCCGATCCGCGACGCGCCCCTGCCGGTCACTGCCACGCCCCACCTGGCCGGCCCACCGCCTGCCGCCGCACGTCATCTTCTGGTGGCCGGTTACTCATCTGTTTGCATTTTGGATTCTTGGCTGCACGGGTGAGAAAAGTGGGCGAGCCCACACGACGGCATTGAGAACTCCAGCCAAACATCCGGTTTGTGATGTCGAGCACGCGGGCGAGCGGCGCGTTCTAGTAATGGGCGAGCAGCACAAGCACTCCAGAGGAAGGCCTAGCCTAGGTAGGCATAGGAGATGCCGTGGCCATTGTCTGATATTTCGCTTTGCATTCAGTTTTGCTGCGACGACGGCGCACCGCCCGGGGGAGATGCTGGAGGATGCGCGGGGCGTGCTGGAGCGCCGCGCCGGGTCGGACGTGGTCGTCAGCGCACACACCAGAACCTCCAAGGCCGCCGGATGCAGCGCCAGCCCGAACCTCGCCGAGCACCATGCCGCCACCACCCAACCCGAAGCTCAGCACCACCAGCTGCAGCCTGCAACCAGCGCCGTCGCGCCCCAAGCGCGGCTGCCCGGAGGAGACCTCGCGCCACCGCACTGAAGAAGGTGCGCCCGGCCCAGATTGGGCCCAGACTGCGGCACGAGCGCCACCAAACGCAGAGGCACGTCGCCGCACCGCGTCGCGCCACCGTCCGAGCACCACAGCGAGGGGACGCGAGGCGCAGGCGACCCACCAAGACCTGCCGCCAGGGGGACGCGAGGAAACGCCCCGCCGCCGCCGTCGGCCGCGCGGGCTTTGCCCGGCGGCTTCCTCCGGCGGCGGCGCGGGCAAGGGAGGGGAAGGCGGCGCGCGCAAGAGAGTAGGGTTGGGGTGTCGCCCCCGGATCGCCCTGGGCGAGAGCGACGCCCCCAACCTGCGGGCGGAGAGAGAGAGACTGACCTTGAAGAGTTCGGGGGAGAGGTTGGACTCAAGCAGCCTGTGCAGCGACTCGTACCCTCCGATCGACCCCTCCGCAACCGCCTCCTCCTTCCCCGGCGACGGCTTGCCGTTGGGGCTCTCCATCCTGTTCGTTCTTGGGCGGCGGAGGAAAGAGAGGCGCGTAGGAGTCTCTCTCTCTTTCTATCTCTCGGGATCAGAAATCGCACCAGCAATTTGGTTTCGTCTTACACAATTGCTCCTGCTCGCATGTGATTCGATTCGGTTGGCGTCTTGTTTGATTGGAGGCGATCGCGTGTGACGTGATCATGTGATCCTCCTACGATTAGAATCTACTAGGCTAGTACGAATTCTATACACGCTGACGCCAAACAATTCGGATCAGAGGGAGTAGAATTGATTACATTACTTATTTACTAGAACTGATGATCAACACAGACGTCGTATGAAACATTACAAGGTGGAGCTGCAAATACGGAACATAGACACTTTTTCACTTAATAATGTACAAGGTGAAATGTTATTGTTACATGAAAGGTGAGATGATGTCGCATCTCAGCATCTTGCATGATGTATTCAAGTGTAGTGTACACTACTAGCTGCGGAATCAGGCGGATGTATGCGTGTTCATGTCAAGTGTTACACAGAAGAACCAGTGAGCTGCCGGTTAGAGGTAAATGGTTAACCATGCCCCGCACGAGATCATACTTGATGCTGAGTGGATGCTTGCACTTTGGGTTCCCCGTCTGTAGGATTTTCATTCGCAAGAGAGAACTCTTCATAGAAAAAAATCTGCCAGATGATCAGACAGATACATGCTGATGTACAGTCTTTCTAACACTTGGGAACCGATCAGCCCAGCGCCTATAACCTGCAACCAATACAAAGGAGAGTTAGACAATGATGTCTCAGATCACATGCTGAACATTTCTAAGATCAACAGATTATCGTGTTTACCTGATACAATTATTTGCTTTTGGGTGAACTGTTCCTGGTCATCGTCGGGGATATCCTGTTGTACAATACAGAAAGCCAGCATCAAGCAAACACATCCAGAATTGAAATAATGAGAAGGCAAACACATGCCAATGCTGCATGATAAAAATCATTTGTAGAGAATAACATTCACGAAGGAAGAGATTGATGTCTAGTTACCTGATGCAAACTTCTAACAATGAGGTCAGACAAACTCTCAAGGGTCTTGGGGTCAAAATCAGAGCAGCTAAAGAGGAACTCTTCTGATGTCAGCTCCATCACCGTCGTGCATAAGCTGGAGGCCGTCATCGTGATTGATGAAGCATCTGTAATTCCTATAAGCAATCACACATATTCATAGTTATTGATCAGATCACATTCAAGAAATAGAGAGTTACTGGTCAGCTCACATTCAACAAAAATAGAGTTACTGATCAGCTCACATTCAACAAAAAGAGAGTTACTGATCAGCTCACATTCAACAAAAAGGGAGTTACTGATCAGCTCACATTCAAGAAAAAGAGTGACTCATCTGCTCATGAAGATAATCAATAGAAAAATGATCGACAGCATTGAATAGCATGATTTTTGGGTATGGATTAGTTCAACTCTCCTCTGTTACTGACAATCTAAAGATAATATCGCTTTAGGAGTATGCCAAATTTTCAGGCAACCGACAACAGGCAGAGCTTCAAGCAGCTATAAAATTCTTGCCATGACCATGGTTCAGAAACCAGTGCTGGCTATTGCTGAAATTGGTCAATATATGACTGATCATGTTTCAAAGATAGGATCATAGGACTGGTTGTCTGGTTCATAACCTAAATGACACACATTGAGCCCCTTTTTTAACCACCAGAGGTATCGAATTCTGGTAGAAAATTTTGTCACTGCCTACTAAAGTAGAATAAATGCGAGAATCAAACATTGAAAAATGCCCAGCACTGAGAGCCACCCTACAAATAATACGGGCATATATCTATCTCATCTTATGTAGAGAAATTAGGAGAAGAACATACCAGCCCATGTAATAAGTGCTTGCAGGAGATGAATGAAACATGGCTCCATTTCAATATGGGAACTCTTCTTCCTCTACATAAGTAACAATATGCTATTAGGATTATCTCATGGTAGGCAAAAGACTATTTTGAACAATGTAAATAACTATTTTGAACAATGTAAATACTTACATTTGACATAACGTTTATGATAGTATCGCATGCCAAAAACATGCTACCGTTGTCGATCATCATTCCATTCTGCTCAGTCATTTTAATGAGACAGTCTATAACCTGTAAACAGAAAACAGACATATCAGCTGTACCATCCCAAGAAAAAACTGAATGATAAATGGCAGCTTCTTATGCCAAATTTCGATTGCCATTTTATTTTCATGGATTCACTTAAAACAGTATACCTCGCGTCAAATGTGATTAACACCTAGACAGAACTAGTAAAGATATACAACGACACACTATAACTTAAGCATCCCTGTAACAAAGTGCAAACAAAATATCTTCCTATGAATAGTGAATATTAGCTCTTGTTAGCAAGCTGGTGTGCATGGAGGAGGGTCGGCCTACTAGTCAGTTTGAAATCTACGCATTTGTATCTGTAACCTACACAAAATTAGTAAATAGAAAACCAGAAAGATACCCAGAAATTCCGAGAAGATTCTAAATGATTAATATCTTCAAACTGGAAACTGGGTATTATGATGAACTAGTATGACCAGCATTTAAATAATTTTGAGGCAAAAGAACCAAGGGGGTCACAGTTCTTATATTGTTTATACCAAATGTGCCCACTTACTACTTTATGGCCTCCAAACGACACCAAAGTTCTGCATCCATCAGCTGTCGCTGTTATTTGGGATAGCATTGGAAGCATGAAGCGGACAGAATAGAAGGGCCTGTGTGCAAGAATGTTATTTGGTAACATCAATATACTGCATTACAAAGGATGATACTAAGTGATGTACACATGCTGAGCACAAAATGGCTAAGAACTACCGTGATTCATCTTGACCTTCGATAGAGAAGATAAATTCCAGTAAGTGTCCAGTCTTCTCTTGGCAGGCATATGGCGTCTCTGCCAGAAAACTGCAACAGAGTAGCACACAAATGTAGGAGAGTGAATAGGTTTAACACGGGTACATGCATAGGTATCAGGAAAACATGTGCGCAGCACATGAACTTCGTGTTCAAATTCCTTTTCACTTTTTCCCCACAAAAAAGAAAAATTTCCGGTGCTATGAACATACATAATGAGACATATTTTTGTCTCTTTAACACAGCCCGGATTAAAAGTCATTTCTCCGCAAAACTTTCTAGGCACACATTGAACATGCAGATGTACGCACGGAAAAAATTCTGATTTTTTTTACATTTAGAAAACGTTTTTTTAAAACAGGTTCATATGTATCCGACTACCCATGTTCAAACTATTTTCCACAAATGTAGCTTCTATTTAAGGACAATTACAGGAGAGTTTGAAATACTTCTCTTTTACGATACCTTGTTTAATAGCTATTTAAATGATGTGCATAGAGAAATATAAAGTGGCCAAAAAATGCACTTTTTTTTGTAATGGTCAAAAGTAATTCGAATCACATCAAACTGATTACAAGGAGGAGGAATTAGTATTTAGGGATGGGACAACTAAAGGACCCCTAACATACTGCTGGTTCATCATATCTACAAGGAGCAGCAGTTCTTAACAGCAAAAAAATGCACACAAATTGCAGAGATAAGAGACAGTAATAAGAGGCAGTAGCATACCTTCCCACTATTCTCACAGCTGCCAAAAGATCATCACCTTTCCTCTGCCCATGATCCTGACATGTTTCGTTCTGTAAGATATCTTCCAATACTAAATGTTCACATTATCAGAGGAGTAAAATATGTACCTTTGCGTCCTGCAGGAAGTCCAACACTAAACTGATGGTCTCGTTTAATCCCTTAATTGCCTGCATTATGGTCCTTTCATGGATAGTTTGACTTGGTTCACCTGCATAAAGTTTAAATAACTTTCAAAGGAGAACACGGGATGACAAAAGTAATCAGTGTGTGTAAAGCTTTGCTATCAGCTAATGACAAACTTCCATCAAACATAGAAAAGGTGAAACAGAAGGTTATAAAACAGTAAAAAAGAGGAAGTGAAAAAATATTACAAAAACATTCCAGTCCACGGAACCAAAAAGAGCGAAGGAAATGGTATATATACCTTCACCACTAGTAGCATCTGATATCATTTTGATTATTCTTTCTATCAGTGAAAACAATATTGCCAGGTTTCTTTGTTTCTGGCTGATGGCATCATCTATCTGAGAACTTTCTGACGACTCATACTTTGAAAAGGCAAGTTCGTTTAGAAGGACAGCAACTTCAACTCGTGCAGATTCTAGGACAAGCAGGACAAATCTACAGAAATCACAAGTTGTTACGCAAGATGAAAAGGATACATCCAATGTGATGCAGGAGATGGTGTGAAGCTTACTTGTCGACGGACATAACATTCTTGTTATCCAGGATTTTATGATCTTCTGACAACCAACTCTCACCAAGTATAGACATCATGCACTCCGCCAAAAGAAGAGCTTGCAGCTTTTCAGATGATACTGGACAGTGGATAAATATTAAGTACTATCTTGACCATCTCAAATAGGAAGGGAAATACCAATGCTAGTTATGTTTCATTCTTCTAAGGACAGACCCAGTGCATAGAGGCTCCCGCACAAGGTGGGGTCTGGGGAGGGATTATATGACCCTAGTCTTACCCCTGCAAAGTGCAGTGCATGGAGGCTGGTTCGGACCCAGGACCTCTTGGCGGGGAATACCTCACCACTGCACCAAGGCCTGCCGTCTTATGTTTCATTCTTCTATCCTAAAAAATTTCTTCTCAAAGTACATGTTACCTCCCTTTAGTTGGCAAATACTACAATTCTGTTGCCCCAAACAATCTACACTGACTGCAATGCAGCTGTAGGAAACTCTGAACCAAATGTACTGCCTACTTGCACAAGAAACAAAATGCTACACTCCTATTATTATAAAAGAGGGAGAGAGCCAGAATAGAAGCAACACAAATAGAAGGTATTGATAGTTCTAAGCACATATCAAGTTATAATTTTAGCAAAGCAACACATTTATCACTTTCATCCTGGGTAAATAAATGCAGCTGATTCTCAAACCTTGATGTAGTCTATGCTATCAACTTTGACCAACAGAATGATGTAACTTCACAGTAATAATCGCAAACAATTAATGTATCATTTTATACATGATGAAGCATGGACATACCAACACGGTTTTGAAGAACGTCTATAATCCCACCACGGACATGAGATTCCCAGATTGTGGACGGCATTGATCTCAAAGCACCATGAAGTGGCTTTGGTGTTCCAAAAAAATAAACAAGGAGTTAAACACAGACCTCACCACAGTGCAAATAAAACAGATGGGAGGGGGGAATTACTCTTACAGATTCTTTTAGGGAAAGAAGGGTGGTAAGCATGTGTAGCGATTCAAATTTAACTGCGGTATGAAGAACGTTGAAAGGTACAGCAAGAGATGCCACCTGAATGAGAATAGAAACTATAGGTCAAATCATCGAATTAGCAATGCTGACATATGAAGCATGGAAATTTTCAAGCAAAACAATCCAGCGTGCCATACTGCCACTCATACCATGCTCGCCATGCCTTGCAGTTTCTCTACACTCATGTTGTCTGCTCTGAGTTTATGAACAAGTAACTGCATTAGATGAGTGACTAGCTCTAAGCTCCTTGAACCTACAAATGGAGCAAGCCTATAAGAATCCAACCTAACCCTGGACAATATAATGTGTTACTGATTAGTAATACCAAATGGAATCCAGAAATCAACCTATGTAAATATACTTCTAACGTGGGCACCTATTCAAGATACCATGCAACTTATCCTAGGTTGCACTTTCAAATCAGAGTATGCAAGTTACCGCCAGACGCCCAGGTGCACAAATTCAAAATGTCAGATCAAGTGTCGCTGCTAACATTTCTCGGTAGGATGAAGGAAAAAGGAGAAGCAAACAAGAGACTGGACAGGGAAAAAAATTACCATCTGGGAAGTTGGAGATTTTACTGAAGAGCATGTCGATAACTCCAGGCTCACAAAATTTGTGTGCCCCATCTTCTGAGGCTATGGCAACGAGCGATAGAAGTTCAAAACATTCTTCAGTAATTGTCAGGTCAGGCCTGCAGATGATTTGGCAGTCATAAGCAAATGTGATTTGCAAAGCAAGCATCCAAATTGGTTAAGAGTAAAAGCATAACAGTTTGTCTAAGCTAGGATTCACTTGTATCAGCACAACGGCCTCAATGAGTGTCAAAACGCAACAGAGGGCGAAAAGTTCTTACGATTTGGAAACAACCTCTGCGACGAGGGGCACGGTGGAGACGACCCCCTCGTCGGCGGCGACCTCCGGGACGCGCGCGAGCCCAGAGAGCACGGTCACGGCGAGCCGCAGGTACGCCTCCCGCTCCTCCTCCTTGCCGCCCTGCACTTTCCCCAGCCCTGCAAACAGAGCGCGCACGAAGCGAAACGGAACAACCACAACCAGTGAGACACCGACAGCCGACAGGGGGTGGACGCCGCAGACCACGAGGAAGTCAGGCACGCGTATACTTACCGGTGTTGAGGAGGCGGCGGAGGAAGCGGGGGCCGACGGCGCGGTAGACCTCGGCGACGGCGGCGGCGTCGCCGGCGCGGCAGACGTTGGCGGCGATGAGGAGGCCCGCCAGCTTCTGCTCGTCGCGGTCGCCGCGGAGGAGGCGGAGGCAGTCCTCGAGCGGCGGGGCGGTCGGCGCGGCGGTGGCCGGGGAGGAATCCTGCGGAAGTCGGAAGGGGGAGAAGGTGAGCGAGACGAGCGGCGCGCGAGGGAGAGGGGTGGGGGTTAGGGTTTGGAAGCTGGACCATGGGGCGCGGGGGGAGCGGCGCCGTGCGTGCGCGGGAGGAGGAGAGCGCCTCCGCTGACGGCCGCGTCGGAGAGGAGAGCAGAGGGGCCGGCGGCGGTAGCCGGAAGCGTCTGGGGTGTTCGAATTTGTGAGCGGAAGGCTCCAGTGGACAGGTGGAGGCGGCTGGTTTGGAAGAGTCTGGCGCAGGTTTTGTGTGAGGTTTTGGAGAACAAAATGGGCCTCATGTTCGAACTTTCAAGCGATATAATTTTTGAATTTCCTTTTTTTTATCGAATCATGTGATGGGCAAATACGTCTCTGCGTGTGAGCAGAGTTTTAACTTGAAATCTCTTGTTCTAGTATAATGTTGAAATGATGTAGACAATTTATTTATATTTCAACACTCCGACCTCGGTTCTCCTTCGTGCCGGCTCGTGCGAAAATGGTGTTGAATATTGTCTTTTCATGAGACGTTTTATTGCATCCTATTTTTTAACGAGTGACCTCGTGTATCCACTCTCACTGCACCACACAACACTTAAAACAACTTTTAACGACAGGAAGTCGGCTACGAAAACGTTTTGCCTGGATTGCAGTCCAGAAAAAGTAGCCTCGGTCCACACAAAAAAAGTAGCCTCTAACTCTATTCCAAAATTATAAGTCATACAGATTTGTCAATTTTTTTGTAAAAAAATTGTCAAGGTTTTCTAAGTTTGATCAAATAAGTTGAAGACAATATCGACATCTACGCTATGAATGAATACACTTTGATGATATAGTTTTTGGTGAATCTATTAATACTGATTTCGTGTTGCATATTTTATATCTAATCTATAAGATTGGTCAAATTTAGAATACAAAACTTTTTGCTAAATTGATACGCCTCATTTTATACGATAAACGACGAAAAGGCCGTACACACTCAAGTTCTGAGGGTTGAGACGGACACCCTCATCTTTCAACCATCTCACGCCACTAGAATTTCTAAATAAAGTTAAAATGTAAGATGTTTTACTCTTTTTTGCGTCATATGTATCTACCCATGTTTTAGTGCAAGTTTCACATGAATCTTGCACTAAAACATGGGTAGATACATATGGCTCAAAAAAAGTAAAACATCTTACATTTTGACACGGAGGGAGTAGTAAGGTAGTAGGAGATTGTTTTTTTTAGAATTGTCGAGTTCTTATTCATCGGCGAATGCAATTGCTAGCCCGTTAATCGTAGCATGCCCACAACACGGCACGAGCAATGGAAAACCAGTTTGGCAACTTAATTATTCTGCACGAGTAGCAACACCCCCGATCGAAAAGATATCGACCAATCGAAGCCACCATCATGTGCTTGTGCTCGACGGCGGCGGCGGCACGGCCATCCCCGTCATGCCATGGGCTTTCGGCGAGGGGGGCTTGTCCAGCGACGTCCTCGGCCCCAGCCGCCTTGCAGGCGCAGCCAGCTCCCTCCCTTCACGCGGCCTCCCGTGCACGGCCGTGCTCCGGCCGCCGAGCTCCCGAGCAGTAGCACCGGCGTCGCCACCTACCAGCAGCACTGCAATCACACATTTAGAGATCTCTCATATTCTGGTATACATACATCAAGCTTGGGGAATTATTAGTTGCAGGTATACCTGGAGCTGCAGCATGACGAGCAGCGCCGGAGCTGAGCAGGGGCAGGACCAGGAGGACGGCGGCGACGACGAGCAATTTGCAGCAGATGGCCGAGCTGCGACACATCGAGCTAGCTGCAGTGTAGACGGACTAGAGAACGCTATGCACTGTGCACTGCTTCTAGCACTTCAGTGATTCAGTCAGTCAGCTACTGAGCTCAGCTCACAGCTCAAGCAAGTGAGACACTGTCTACTGCTTTGTAGCACTTGAGTGATTCAGTCAGTGAGCTACTGAACTCTGAGTCAAGCAAGTAAGACACCGGCCGGCGGTGTGAACTGTTCGATCGCTGTACGTACGTTACGTTTGTGGCTCTGGGTTTTGTCTCCGTGTGTTGACTTCAGAGTCTGCACGGCTGGCTGTCCGCTGTTGATTGTCCTGCCCCCTAGAGCTCCGTGATTGCGAGGATCCGATGCGTGCAGTACACCGAAGCCGACAACTCGTCTTAAACAAGATAGAGTAGCCGACGGCCACGTGAATGTCATTTGTCTCTGCCTAACCACCATCACGCTATCGCATGGTCATTGCTAAATTGAGAATAAATTGAGCTCAACCTCTGGTTTAGGGTTCATCGAGGTGTAGGTGTTGGTAGGGTGAACTTGGATAGGAGAGAGTAGGCTTTCGAGCCGGTCAGGGGGAGGTGTGTGTTTAGTCCTTGTGACACAAGGACTTGAACTTTGTACTTGGTTGCTTCTTCTATAAATCTAGAGTGCGCCCTTCGCACACTCTAGAAAAAAGAATAAATTATGTTAAGTGAACATATGTATACTCAATAATAAACCAAATATACCATTCACCCGCCAAGAACCGCCCAAATACTAGTCATTGTGCTTTTCGCAATACACTCGACTCTGAGCTCAAGGAGAGTCGTCTCTAAAATAGAAGGTTCACATGAAGCAACGAGTGTGAAAACCCGGTGCAAGCTAGTAGATGATTTTTTTTTCACAAACATTCAATTCCCTCTCACACCATCCATGCTTATTTATCCTCCTCGCTCTCGCACAATTGCCTCTCCTCTTTGCTAGTGACACAGTCACCAGACGTCGACTTTCGATAGCATCAAGTTTGATGTGGCTAGTTTTATCATTCAATCACTTCCATTACAACACATTGGTGAATGAACGATTCAACGACAAGGGTTATTTTTGTGGTCACAACACATTCAATTGATCGTGAGGTGTCACTTGTTGCGACGGGTGACTCGGGCCTCTTTAATTGTTCAACTTATGTGGATTTTGCTTTTGGTATGTTCAGTAGAGTTTTGGGAGGACGTCAGGATAACAGAAAATGTGAAGACGAAAACTTTAAGTCTTTTCGATCTCTCATGTTACTCTGGTTATTTTATTGGTAACTCCCGATGTGAGTCTAGGGTGCGTCGCTTCGTCCTTCGTATCACCCGCCGGCGTAACCTTGTTTCGAACGATATATGTGTGGACGGGAAGTCTCTTGTCTTCGGTCCATATGAACCAACACACAAGAAGAGCAACTGGCAGCACCGGTACCCTGTAAAGAACTAGGAGGCCACTGTCGACGCCAAAAAAAACCACCTGCAGCATAGATACAACCCTGCCTCCAGTCAGACGAAGGAGGGTCACAGCGGACTCATACGCTCAATGATGAAGACCCCACACTGGCCACTGTTCACCGGACATATATATAGGGAGCCGGAGGACGCAAACACCACAACACACCCTATTCTTTGCTAGAAGGCATTTGTGATCAGGAAGAACAACCACGCCGCCCACAACCAGGCGCTGCCAAGGCGTCAGATCCCCCATCAAGACCACGCTGACAGGCTACTACTACCCTAAGACACACGTCAAAAACAAAGGATGGGGTCCCCACTTCCTCCGACCACCGGAACGGCGACCGGAAGAGGTATGTGACATCGGTTTCCCGATTAGTCTACCACAAGGGATGGTGCGACTGGTGGCGGGCGGTTGGGGCGAGCGATCGGAGCCGGTTTAGGCTATTCGGAGACACGGCGCGAACGCATCTGACCTTTTATTGTTGTTGTATGTATGGGCCTACGTACGTACGTACACGCGCGGTGGTGAGTGGTGAGCGGACGTTCGCGCGTACGCACGGCAACTTGCAGGCGCGTCCATCCATCCGACCATCCCCTTCCCCTGCGTGTGTCCCTGAGACTGAACCGGCCGGAAGATGTACGTCCAGCAAGAAAGGACGTCGTTCGTTCGTTGCGATGTGCCCATCACAACATTGAATTATGATTATGAAAACCACCTCTGCTTACACACACGCATTAAACATTGCGTGACTGACGTACACGTACCTATCCGTGTCCGTTGTACTGTACGGGCGGAAGATGTCGTCTGCCGCGTCCAAGGGTCACTTTTTACCGTACCGCCGTGCGCCGTGACATGTCATACGTGTTTGTGCATGGCTTCAGTTCAGACTTCAGGAACTTTTTTTTTGTTTGCCGGTGAGGCAGTGACCGAGCGAGTAGCTATTCCTCAGTGTTTTTTTTCCTTCAGATGGTGTAAGTCCTCGGTGTGATTTGAAGGTGAGGATGAGCACATTTTATTTAACTATCCACTTTTCCCTCACGATACTACTTCGCTATCGGTCACTCGGAGTATTGGTCACTCAGAGTATATAGCTTTGCAAGATGGTCCTTACTGACCCACACGCGATTCCACATACCCCATGCTACCCGGGTAAGAGCTAAACTATTGATGCTTTTCGGCTAATAGCGTTTAATCTTTCAGGGCGTGAGTGCGCAACACTCAACCGTTTAGGATGTTCCCACAACCCCATCTTCATGGTTTAGGATGTTCCCATTCGCTACACCGCTACTATGGGAATCGCTTTTGTTCTCTTCTCCTCTGGTTTCAAAGATGTTCCGGTTCGTCAGGCTGTCTCTTGCATGCTCAAGGATTAAGCAGGCAGTTTAAAAGGTTGACCTATTTGTGAATCTTTGGATCTATTCTTATTTTCAACTCCCCAAAGCATCTCGTCGCTTGCTACGCCCTCCCTCGTCTCTCTGGGTGTCTAGGTATCCACTACATGACATGATATCGCTTTATTTTGTTACATTAGAAAGAAAGAATATCATTATTCATGTTTCCTTTTATTGTGCTCACTACCGGAGTAGCAATTCCTTTTATCTCCTGTTCCACTCTGTGTGTAAACTAAAAATACCATCTTTGTTTGTGGGCTCTTGACTGTAAACCAAAAGTCGAGTGTTCGAGATTCAGATAACTCCGCCAGCGGCGAGCACAAACCACGGAGGCGAAAGCGTGCAAGTGTACAAAGGGGGCAGACGGACTCATCCACGGCACTTCCCAAGCGAGCTCCCTGCCGCACTCGGACAAGACAGGAATCCATCCATCCATCCAGGAAAAGCGAGCGCGATCGATGGGCGCCGGGAGCAGCAGCGCCGCCGCTGGCCCGCCGTCGCCGTCGCCGTCGCGGCGCCGGCCGCGGATCGGGCTCGGCGGCTGCTTCGGCGCCGGATCCTCCTCCGCCGGCGACGGCGGCGCCGGCGGCCTGGGGCTCGCCGCCGCTACCGCCCCATCTTCCTCGCGCGTTCACCAGGTAGTCCATCGCCCCTAGCCGCCCGCGCCGCCGCCTGGCTTCAGGTACCCGAGGGAGGGACGACCCGGTTGGTTGGTTGTCGGCGTTCGTGTGTGCCGTCCTTGCCGGCGGCTCCGGCGCCTGGGGGTCCTGGGAATGGGGATGTCGATTCGGTGCGCGTAGCTTCGGTTAGTGGGATAAGCCATGGGGTGCTCGTGGAGCTCTGAATCGCCATTTCTCGAGCTGTTCTCTTGGTTGTTCAATCATGATAAGCAGTTGACTAACTGAACGCACATTTATGGCCCCTTCCTTTACATGTCCCCGGCATAAAAGCATGATTAGTTCATCATAATGCACACCGCAATTCACATGAATGAATGGAGAGTAGTTCACAGACTCTATTACGGTTCCACATTAAAAGTGCTGGGTCTCCTCACTCCGAAGTTGAACTAGAGCTGTAAAATTGCAGCATTTTGCATGCTCAAGTACGGGGTGCCTTCATCGTTTCAGTGGATACGGTTGCCTTATGTTCCTTCTGCTTTGTAATCTTTGGTTGGTGTTTACTGATATCAAAAAGGTGTTTTTTTTTGGTACAGGTAGAGCGTGCAGTGGCTGTGCTAGATTTCCAGCCTTCTCTGTCTGCCAAGGATCTTCGCCACGCCAGCGAGCCGGATCCAAGGGTGCACCCGTCTTCAAGCACCATAAGTCACCATCTCAGATTCAATCACTTGGACTGTCGTGAGAACAAGGAGGATGTGCTGGGAGTTAAAAATCCTGAGACAAGTGGCCTTGAGAGTTCATCAGGAAAGGATGCCGCGATCAGGGGAAATTTCACTAATGAAGTTGGCAATGCGGCCGAGAGAACGTCTAGAGAAGGAATTATAACTATGGGGCAGGAGCTTGTACAACATGCACCTCGTAGTGTTCGTGCTGACACAGTGTGCATTACAGAAGTTGGTGGTGGCTCTATATCCCAATCTGATTTTCGTTCCTCGCTGATGACATCTGAAAGGATCATGTCTGACCTGGAAGATGGACAGATGGCTCTCCACAGGAATCCATCCGCAACTGTTCTGGCAAGTGAAAGATCAGACATTTTTCTATCCAACTTAACACCTGTGTTGCCTGCTACTTCAGCCGCATCATCCACCGTTGGAGAATCAGTTCCAGAAGCAACTCCTAGCAGAGCAGATGTTCCCGTAGTCAGCGGGTCCATTGGACAGATTGGTGGAAGTACATTGCATGATGACATGATTAGCTTTTTCTCAAGTGATGGCCCAGGACGCTCTGGAGATTCGAGCAGCAGTGAATCTAGAAGAAATCATAGAAGGGTTATATGGGATGCATTTTCGAGACGTGGTTCTAGAGGTTATCTAGATTCAGACACTGATGATCTAGGATTTCACAGTAGATGGCTCGACCTTGGTGATGACCTTTTCGGAGACGAGGTTGAGGAGGCACGCTACTTTCATCGGAGACGCCATGGCTCAGTCAGAGTAAACCAGTATTCAAGATCTCGGGTAATTGCTATTGCAGCCTTTGATATGTTGCAGTTTCATATATAGGATCATGTTGTTGGTGTTACTGTTTCTAGATTAGGTCCTTTATTGTTTATGTAGGTTTGCACTAGTTTCTGAACAAATACATGTACCTGTATATTCTCTTCTCTCTGCTTGCTTTCAGTATATTCATAATTATATGAACTAAAAATCCTTTATATCTTCACTTATCCTGTTTCATTTCTGCACTTTTTAATGCCCGATCAGTTCTCGGTTATTGCTCTTACGCATCATCTGCTGCTTCATCTCATGCGCATGTGTCCTATTACTTTGCTACAGATTAGGGAGCATCGCCGTGCTATTTTTGATAGTGGGAACGGACAAAATACTACTGCTTGTCCCTTGGGGATTCACCAAATTGGCAGATGCACCTGTGATTCTTTTTTGGTCGCTGAAGAATCTAGTGCTCGAGCAAGTGTATCAAGAATTGTCATGTTAACGGAGGCACTATTTGAGGTTTGCTTTTTCCCCTTCCATCTTTTTGAAATGGATTTTTAGTATTGGTAACTCTTTAGCATTAATAAGTCGGATTCATTGGATTATCCTCAGCATTCTAGTTGTATTTGTGGAAGAACTAATTAAGACAACTGACTCTATATATACTTTTGAAAATGGTCTTTAACAAAACTCTCTTAGAGTTTTATTCCAGATCCTGATTTGACAAATCAACTTGGTAATCTTACGCATATTCACATATAAATTTGAAAGAACTAGATTAGACTGTAACTTTAACTACTTACCGTTTTAGTGATGCATAAAGGTCGCCTCAACCTGTTTGAAGCAGTAATTTATGAGGCCAAGGCGCCACTAAAAAAAATGAGAAATAGTAAGTTTTGACATTTCAGGCTATAGAGGTTTGTAAAATCCAATTCAAAGTTAGTTCTGCACCCATTGAATAAACTAAGAGTAGAGTGTTTAGAGGATGTTACTATGTCCTCTTGACCACTTCACTGCTCCTTGTTCTTTCTATAAGATCTTTTAGTTACTTAGTACGCTTGCCTGCACAATTGTTTTCAGGTATTGGATGAAATTCATCGGCAATCCTCATCACTTTCACTTTCTATGGTCTCTGTTCAAGCTCCAGAATCTGTGGTTAATTCATTACCATGTAAGAGCTACAAAAAGCTTGAGACAACCCAATGCAGTGCTGATATGGAACAGTGAGTCTCTTGTCATGTTAACATGTCTAAATTTCCTAGGAAGATAGTTTTATTTTAATCTGCTGTTTATATATGTCTCCTAGTTGCTTCAAATAAACTGCCTGACTATTAGTTTATCTTTCACCCATAATAATCCATCCAGAGAACATCTTATGAGACCATGAACAGGAATCTATTACTTCCTCCGATTGGTAGCATCTTAGAGATCTAAGCATTTTCCGGACAATCCTAGTAGTCCTCCAATCTAGAAATAATGAGCTGAGCGCTAAGATCTCTGTGAATTTGAATAGGCTGTATCCAGTTGTTCTTATTACTGTTACTAGACATAGTTTACAGACTTTGCACATTTTGCCGTTAACGCCTGGATAAAGGGGGATAACAATGTTGTGATAATTGAGGAGTCTGCCTGGAGATTCTTAGTTACATGAATGATCTTATGTAAATTTTATTGCCCAGCAGACTAGCACCCATGAATTATGAATGATCGTGCCATACGTGTTAGTTGATCAAGTTCATAGTATGTGAGGCCTACGATCAGCTAAAAAATGCACATCTCTCCATTTGGCTCATAAGACGTCCTTCAGAAATCTTGAAATATAATTTGGTCTCACAAGTTATCACTAGGAATTCTGCTGACTCGCTTTTGCCCAGCCAGCCTCTTTTCATTCAAAGAGGTCTTCGAACGCTGATATGTTCTCATTTTGCCCTTCTCCTGCTTCAGGTGTCATATCTGCTTAACTGAATATGAGGATGGGGATCAGATAAGAACTCTCCCGTGCAAACATGAGTTTCACCTGATGTGTGTTGACAAATGGCTTAAAGAAGTACACAGGTAAAAATTAAATAAAAACGCCCCTCCTGTCTCCTGAAGCAAAAAAAAGCCATTTTAGATCGCCGATAAATTAGGGCCTATTGCACTAGCTATCTCCTGCTAAAGTTTTGTCGATACGATAATGTAGGGTGTGCCCGCTGTGCCGTGGAGACGTCTGCGAAGGTGGCGCCTCCTGAAGAGCGAAGCTTGCTCCCTTCCTGAAGGCTGAAGGTGCCTCTTGAAGACAGTAGCACCGACGATATTTTGTCAGGCATTACCAAAGCCCTGTCATCTCTGGAGAACGCTGATTACCAATGCCTCAAACCCGTGTCCCTGCGCAAGCGATCCATGTCAAGTTCCCAGATGTACATATCTTTTGTAGCCTTGCCCCATGTATGACAGCATGTATATAATTTCTAGCAGATCCCATGACAATGATTAACTATGTTCGAAGGAAATATCATTTCAATGTTTCCTGACTTACGGGTCAGACTTTCAATAACCATAACGAACTGCTTTTCAAAAGAAGATGGGCATAATGATCCGGATGGTTTTAGTTTGAATGAATTTGCAGAAATTATGTTTGAACTTGGAGAATTGGTAGGGGCGGCGCGAACGCGTACCCCCTCTAGCACAAATTATGACGTCCACTCTCCCTCGAGGGGAGATGGTAGACCAACACACTCGCCAAGTGCAATGCAGCCATTGATCTAGGCCACGACCCTTGTTGATCGGCCGTAGACCTCGTCCAGGTAAGTAATTTGGACGTTGCCCCATGGGCTGCCTATATAGGGATCCCTCCAGACCCCAAGTCGACTCAGCTGCCGAGGTGGTACTAAACCGCTCGCTCGTTTTTATCGTTTTTTCAGGAGAGGGACTCCACATCCAGGACGGTGACCGGATGGAACAGAGATTCACCTGGACTCCGCTTCATTACGGAGGCTCGCCGGCGACCGACTGGGTATTGATGCTGGCTGGAAGGGATCACCGCCGACTGATACCGCTCCGACGACGACGACCAAACGAGAAAATCCCGCAGCCGCCGCTGGAATGCCTCGTGATGGCCAAAGAAGGTACCGGCACCGTCGTTCCCTCTGCTGTGGTGGCAGGAAGTTGTCGTCGCAACTCACAACTGCAGAGTGTTCTGGGAACTGTATGTGTCGTCAGGTATGTATTCCTGCTCCTCCAGTCAGCCCCTTGAAGCAACTACGATTCTTGTTTTATATCCTGATTCAGATTGGGGCATCGATAAACATTTTGGGTGCCCAGACTACACTACATCCTACGCACAATCGAGTAAATCCAGACCGGGCACGAAATTACCTGCACGATCTCAAGAACTACAGAGACAAAAAAAAATCTTGAGAATCGAATCATCGATACAGAAACACATTGTAGTAGGTTATGCTTTTTTTTTTCCTGAACTCAAAAGTACCGGTATCCAGTCATCACACACTCTGTTTTAAATAGCCGGCTATAGCCTGGCTATAGCCCGGCTATAGCCTTGCCAGAGGCTCCGCGCTACGGCTAAGCCCTTCATAGGCTATAGAGATAATAGCCGCTATCGTCCGGCTATAGCCCGGCTAAATGGATTTAGTCCGCTATTTTTCAGGCTATACCGGCTATAGGAGTCCTAAAAAAATTGAACAAAAATTATCCCGCTTAATTTTATAATATGGGGACAAAACCATGTCCGAAACTTATTATTCTTCATATCTATTATGTGGCTATGTTAATATCTTATACATTTGTGAATTACTGGCATATATACACATATATATGTTGTTAGAATACTGTTTTTTTTTCCATTATTAATTAACGCGGCTATATGGTCATAACTGCGCTATAGCCCGGCTATAGCCTTTCGTAGCCTCTGAAATCGCCGGGGCTAAACAAAATAGCCGGCTATTTTAAACAGAGCTCCCATGTCTCAGTACTGAAATTGACTGCACAAGTGAAATTCACGACTTTTCTGGTCCTACTATTCTGGATTTTTCCACGGTTGGATACCAGGAATTTCATCTATCATCTCATCAATGATGGATAAATGGGAACTCCAAGGAGAAACCAGCGCTGAGTTCTAAATTGATGTACATACATAATTTCACGCTTTGAGTGGGGCAAGTCAGATTGACTTGTGAAGAACTCAAAAGCTTGCTTAGCAGTTCATGCTATGATCCGGCAAGACTGACAACCATCAACAGGGATTGCAACTTAATAGTAAAGATTTGATATGTTCTGAGAAGAACGATTCTACTCTCCGAACTTCAAATTTTCAGATTGTTTATGTAGGGAGGCTCCTTGAAAAAATAACATCTTCAATGCCTTTATTTGGTTTGACGGTAAGTTTCGTAGCCTAATTTTTATGTATCATCTGGAAATATTCTATCTATGGTTTGTTTTCAAAACAAGTGATATCATTTATATGAGTTGTATGACTGCCATGATTATCAGTATTTAATGTATTTCGAATTTCCTGCTGACAAGTAGACGATATTAGAAACCATTGGTCATACTCAATATAAACCCGAGCCCCTTCTTGGTTACTTTGTGTTCTACTCACTATAAACCCGAGACCCCTTTTGATTACTTTGTGTGCAGAACTTAAACGTTCGCTTTTTTTGAATAACCTTTCCGTTTGATCATAAATATAAAGCTTCCTGTGGTAGAGCCTTGGGCATAGTGCTCAACTCAGAGTTTGAGAAGAACATTAGGGCTTGTAGCCAACACTTGGAGGCATTCCTCGTATTTTCCCCTAGCAACTCACAATCATTGTGCCGCTGTCAACATGTACTTATAGGCCACCTTTGTATGATTCCCCTCACTAAGAGGTATGAGACACCGATACAACACATATGCTCATTCTACATGGTGCTTCCACACGACCGTAAATTTCATAGTAAGCAAATCGGAAAAGGAGGGAGAGGAACTTTGGCGCTTGCCACAACACACATAGCGCAACATTTTAACAATATCAACACGTTACAACAAAATACAAGTTAATTTCAAACCTAATATATTTGACTTATTTTAAACCTATTGCAATGCATGGGAGATGCATGCATTTGCAGATGCACCCAATATAGTGACCTTAATCTTATCATATTTGGATGAACCGAGGTAGTTATTTGGTGTGAAAAATAAATCTCTAAATTGTTTCATCAACCCGTAGCAACGCGCGTGAATTTTGCTAGTCTTCATAAAAACTCTAGAAACAAATAGAGCCTTATAAGGTGGTTGTGGGTCTTCCATTCTCTTTTGATATGGCTCTGCGACTTCCATATAGATTGCATGATCCCCTCAAGAAAAAAATGAAAAGTAGATTGGACGACCAACCTCTGCAGTTTTTGTATGTACGAGAGGGGAACCCTCCAAAATGAAAATGAACGAGAGAGGTTTTGACCAAAATTTCTAGAACCGCTATAATGGAGAGTTCATGTCAATTTGCCAGGACCTCGGTGCATACTAACACTATTATGGGTCGTTTTCCGTATTAAGTTTTATGCCGTCTCTGATTTTTTGTAAGGAATCACAAGGGAGGAGGGGTAGGAGAGAATCCAGAAATAAATTAATAAAAGATGTATGCATCAATCGATGCAGAGTCCGGGTTCTCCCTTTTCGAAAAAAAAGAGAATCCAGAAATCCTAACGGACTTTAAGGTTTTATGGGCGATCTATGCTCTAGAAAATTCCATATATTTCTCTATCAAATACTGCTGCTTCCTTTGAACATTCTAGTTAGTGGTACACTAAGATCGCGAATGAAATATTGCTCCACGGATCAAGCCACTTGCTTCTACACTGAACCATCAGACACATAAGCTTCGATTCGATGAAACAGCTAGCTCAACTCTCATGGAATGGACAATTTTTTCTCGAGAATGTCGATCTCGGATAAATATCTCTGTGCATCGGTGCCAGCACCCATCTCTGGATCTATATTCTCCAGCAGCGAGAGCAACAGTTCATGGCCACTGGGCGAAGGCAATGCAGCGTGGTGGGGGCGCCGTTGGATTCTATGCGCACACACCCTCGCGGCCGCATCGGCGACAAAGGCTCTGTCTTGTTCGCCTGAGCTGACGACGACGCCGAGAGCGATGCTCCGGCCATGGGCAGTGGGAAAACTAATCAAAAGCGGCCGGCGTCCCCGTCCGCGAGGTGGGGGAGAAGGACGGAACCGCTCTCTGTTGATTGGATCGGCCACCGCCGGGGAGTCAAAGTGTGTTGCTTTCGTGAACATCAAGGAGATTTCGATTGCACCTTGGTGGTTGCTTGCTTGCTTCGCTACATCGATTGGTCACCTCGAGCTGATGAGACATGGTTTGGGACTTGGGACGATTATCTCTTGCTTGTTGTTTCGTGCTCGGTTTCGTAGCGGCAATGCAGTCATCATCTGGTATTTTCACGTTAATCTCTTTCATACTGATCTGAGGAATGCATATGGGCACACAAGATATTTGGGTAAGCTTAATTTCTGAATCGGAAAGTCTTATTTAACGGGACTTCCTTATTTAATGGCAGGTTACCAACAGAGCGGTCTACTCGATACACTCGTGGTCCATCCTCCTCCCAGCCGACTAGCAGGATCATATCGATTCTGGATTCACTCCCCTTCGGATATATGTTCAAGTTGTGGGTCTTTTGTTGGCTGATTTCATTTTATAATTTTTTTGATACTTGAATTCTGTATTTTAATATTTGTAGGCACAGTTTTTAACGGTGCACTGTGCACGTTAGAAATTTGTTTTTGAGTAAGAATTTTCACAGACAACTTGAGACTTGCTTGTATGCCCAAATCCATTTTAAATTTTACAAGGCTTACAAATATGCAGCTAAATTTTTTTCATCATGTACAAATACTGCCATAAGTTTTGTCATATTGACCATTCCACTCTCAAACTACTACAGGCTCGCTTGGATTGCCGGTTCAATTTCCGGCGCCGGAATATTTTACCCCCCGCCGCTGGATTTTTAAGAGCGCCTCACGAGGTCCGTAACAAATACCCGTCGTTTGGGTTAATAAACGCCGAGCCAAGCGAGGCCTACAATGGAAATGACAAACAATTCTCTCTCAAAATGAATCGGTTGACCATGTCTCCTTTTCCGATGCTCTCTCCCTAATATTCATTATTTTCAAAAGCTCATAATTTCGGTCCGACCAAAAAACTTGACAACTCCATCTCTCTTAATCTATTGATCTGAATTTGCTCATATTTGACCCAAATAGTTGGGTTTTTCATAGTTTTGAGAAGTTCTAATTCCAATCAAAATTTAATTAGATTGTTTTATAGTTGGATTTCCCTTAAAGCAATACCTATAATTTAGCTTCAAAAGATACTATGATATTAAGGACATTTATTCGGAAAGTATCTTATGCTCCCGAGCACGGGTAATATTGGTCAAGATCAACCATAAAAGATGTACTGATTCGAGAAATATGAATTGCTAGTGTTCTCTTGTCCTTCTTTAAGAATTCTCTCATCAACACCACTTGAAAAATTGCAGAAAAACAACACTCATCCACATAAATATTAGAACGAACCTTGAATCCATTGTACTTACTTGCTGAACTTAGCAAATAAACATATTGCAAGATTTGAGATCTCTATTAAAAAAAAGAAACCGCATACATACACATCGAGTTCAAACTTAAACGAGGCACGGTATAAGAGTTTGAAATCTTAATTGCAATAAAAGTACTTATTTTTCACCATGCATGTCACAAATGTGATATTAGTGTCGAAATTTACTTCCCTTCGTTTCTAACCAACACCTGCTTGTAAAATATGTGTGATTTGTTTTGTATATTTCTAAAGCTTGTAAATACATGTCTCGCCAAGTTTTGGTCAGTAGTAGGTGTTGCTGTCGTGCGCATTAAGGAGATTTCGATTGCACTTGGTGGTGGACTGGTGGGGAGCGGTTGCTTGCTTTGCTACACCAATTGGTCACGTCGAGAGTTGATGAAACGTGGACGCGGATCAGGATCATCTCTTTCTGCGCGTCAGTTTCATGTTCGATTTTATCAATATATTTCTTTCTGCGAGGGCGATTTTCCAGCGCAGATAATAATGCAGTAGCTAGTAATTCCTGACAGCGATCTTGCTTGGTGCACATCACGAAAGCAAATAATGCAATTGTTCTTTCTCTCTCACGTGACGACTCGTCGATCTGGTGCCCTCACCACCACATCTCGAGCAGGAGTTTTCCCTGTTCTTTCGTGGCAATTCTGCCATGAATTAACCTCGAGTTTATAAGGTCTAATAAGAGAGCTGCAAAACATTTTATCCCAGAGCCAGACGCTTAACTTAGCCTCCTAAGCACACACGACAACCATCGAAACGGGCGCCGTGGAGATCGCCACATAAATAGATACACTCGCGTCCTGGATTCCCTTGCCTATGTATGGATCGACAGGAGGTAGTTGGGGCAATTGGCATATGCACAGTTGAAGGGCGCCCACTCCATGACCATGATCACCACCTCCTCCCCCTCCTCAACCTCCTCCTAGCTCGCTCGCTACCTCTAGATAGAAAGCTTCTGCTCCCCGTCCAGACGACGAGCCTCCCGGTTGGTTCATGATCGGCCGGACATGGACGACGAGCTCCTAATCTTCCTGCTCAAAATGGAGGCCTTCCACATACACAGCGCGCGGATGAATTCTCTCCTAGCTAGCTCCTGAATCTTGTAGCTAGCCTAGCGCCGGTGCACAGGATAGGTTGGTGGATTGCTGTTGGCAGATAGGTCATCGGTGGGTACGTTTGTTCGTCAGGCAGGTGGTGTGTTGTTGTCACACTGCTTGGTGGAGTGTGTGTGGTGGATGGGCCTCATGGCCGGGATGCTCCCCGGCGTCGAGTTCGCGAGGAGGCGGCGGCTGCGGCCGGTCGGGTCGTCGGCGGAGGCGCCGTGCGCCGGGACGTCGCGGCGGACGTGGTTGGGCATGTATGCCGCCGGCAGCGGACATGACCATGCTGCAGCAGGCTTCTCTAAGGTAAACAAGAATCCATGGATTGTTTGTTTCACTGTGTTTGATTCTTGAAACACTTGATTTGATCGGTGTCGTTCATGTCGTTTTGATATGGAGCAGAGGAGCGGCGGCGTGTGCGAGGATGCGTGGACGGCGCAGCTGGATAGCAACGCCCGGGAGGCCAAGGAGAGGCTGGATCAGAAGCTCAGGAACCAGAGGGAATCTGTCGTCAAGAGGTACTTACGCTTCTTCTTTCTGCAGAGCCATGCATGCGATCCTTGTTGAATTCGCGCTTGTTTTCTTGGTCAATGTTCAGACTGAATTCAGATTTGGAGAGAATTAATCTCTGTCTGAAGTCATGTGCTGGACGATGTCTAGATTGGGGAATATCTATGGATTCCAGTCATTAGTAATTTACTTTGTTGATCTACCGTGCCAAAAATACTTTTCTGCACGAATCTAGCTTCATGTGGAAAATCCTCTGAATTTTCAGGCCAAACATTTCGGGTCTTTATTTAGTGATGAAGATATAATTAAAGTAGGATCAACCGTGCGTGCATGAGCTCACTGATCAATCAGCTGTGCTGCACATGCCGTATTGTGCCATTTTTTCTCTTTATATTTTCCACTGAGAACTCTGCCTGGCTGTTATCTGAATTTGAATAACCATTTGATACTGCTGATGCAGCAAAATTCTGTAAGAAAACAACAGTGGCTTAAGTGACCCTTCTCCACTGCAACCTGCAGGCGTCACAGCACGGGAAGCCTCCGGCTCCCGGTCCCGTCGAGCGGCGCCAGAGACGCCGGCAACCACCACAACGACACGGCGAAGGACGCGAGCGCGCTGCAGCGGGAGGTGTTCACGAAGAAAGGAGGCGGCCGGAGGCTCAGCAGCTGGGGCCGGCGGAAGGCATCGTCGCCGCCGGCACCGGAGCAGGCGGAGTGCGCGGTGTGCCTGGAGGAGTTCAGGGCGGGCGACGTGCTGGCGCACCTCCCCTGCTCCCACCGCTTCCACTGGGCCTGCGCCGTGCCATGGGTCCAGGCCGCCTCCCGCTGCCCCTTCTGCCGCGCCGCCGTCCACCTCGCCGCCGACTAAACGCGTGCCTCGACGACGACACCCCCGCGCCGGCGCCGCACAAGATGCACTGTGTCGAGGCCGCCCGTCCTGCTTGAAGCTTGCAGTGGTCGCGTAGCTGCACGCTGTTGCTGCGGCCATGTACAATACGACGGATTGAGATCAGATTACCTGACTTTGAGCCTGCTGACGTGTTGACCAATGTACGACGAGGCGCTTGTCGCCGGCGTCACTCGCGCACGAATTGATCATAATCATACAGTGTGTATTCCTTTTTTTTTTTGAAATTCAGCGTGTATTCCTTTTTAATCATAGAGTCTGTATATCGTGTTTGCGGTCGCCCTTATCTCGGTTTTGCGGTTGGGCGGAATGCAGTGTAGATGCTCTAAGCTACTTGGCATCCGTCGTGTCGAGTGTGTTGAGTTTTTTCTTTTGAAACAAGAGGCAATTTTTTACCTTTCTCATTAATTAAGAAGAAGGCTTGTTTTAACGTACCTTTTTCTTACTCCGGGAGGCTGCAGTGAAACTTCTCATCAACGGCTGAGATGGCATCCGTCGCTGCCTGAGGAGGGCCTCTCGGGGCGCCGGCGAGAGGACTTTTTGGCCTTGTTAGATGTCTCGGACCAGCCCTTTTCAGGCGGTAGCAGCCATCGACGACCTCGTCCTCGCTGTGAACAAGACCAAGAAGAAGAAAATGATGTTAGTGACCAGGATGGAGCGGCAGATGCTGCCGGGGTTGGCTTGATGATGAAGCTTATGATGTTTAGTCACCCCTCCTTGCAATTGTTGAGAGGAGGTGCTTCTTGTGTATGTTGGGCTCGACTGCCGGCAGGTGGCGGATTTGGTGTTCGAGGAGTTTGCGTAGCGGGCTTTCGCCCACACGCAAGATCCTGCTGACTAGTTTTGTTGCTTGTAGAGGGTTTTTTCCCTAGCTCGCAATTCTATACATAACACTCTATTATATCTAATCGGACGGCGGATTCAACCGTCTTAAATCTCAAAAAAAAAATAAGAAAAAAGTGCCTGGTTTATTTGCGGAAGAAATCGGCCAAAAACCATAAAACAAATATCAACACCATAGATTGGAGTCCACACAACCACAAATAGCACCACCTAAAGGAAGAAACATCCAAAGCAACGATCTCTCTAATATACCAACCATGAACCGACGACCACTCCATGAACACTCCTAAAAAAAGAACTAAGAGAAGGAGAGGCAAAAAAACAAGCTCAAAGCCTCTGCTTGCATGTTCTCTCCGTTCTTGAATAACTGAACTTCTAATTTTAGTACTAAGTCAACAAAAATAAATCTTGACCAAATTTATAGAAAAAGTAGCAACATATTATATGACTTAACTTTTTTTTGTTACACGGGTCGCTGAGATGGCAGAAGATCCTCCCCCACCACCCACATGCATCAGATGTGGAGGGTTCTTCGGCTCGTACCGTGAGCGCTCTGAGCATAAATGCTCAAACGTGGCGTGGTCAAAGGAGCTGCTTAGATTGCTCACCATTTGAGTCATTTGGCAATAGCGAAACGCCTGTATCTTCTGTGACAATGCTACTTCGCCAACGGCAGCCGCGCAAGACTTTTTCGAAAAAGTCACAAGCTGGATGCTTGCTGGATGTCGACGACGGTGAAGTTTGTTCGTACTTATTCCTGATGGAGAAAGTCTTATCCATGCCAACCGAGATAATCTATCCAAGCATAAAAACATATTATTATTTTTCAATCTTAAAATACATTACACGAGGGTCATTTCGTCTGTTTTTATTTGTTTGACATTAAATTATAATATAAGAATGTGGTAACGTTGTATACTTGTATATAGCTTTAGGTTATCTTTGTTATTTCTCACATAATTTTGAACTATGTATGTTTTAAATTTTATCTTAAAAATTTATTGAACATTTACATTACTTACATATCCTGTTATTATTGTTGATCACAAAATTTATTAATATTGTTTTCTCACTACAAGAAGGTAGACAATTTCCGTGTGCTTCCATTGATCTATAGAGTGTCATTCCGTTCATGCTCAGTTGATTCAAATGGAAATATGTAATGATGTGCCGAAATATTGTGTTTAGTTTTGTTGTCTAGCATTTATCTTTGAATGCATATATACCTGAAAAATACCATGTGGTTACATGATGCGGAGATCAGGGTGTACTATTTATCCTTCATGAACTAATAAATATCTTAAAACATAACACTTGTACTACTTGTTTTTCTATCTTAAGAAGATATTTTGATTTTTCACATATGTGGATGAGTGAAGAAATCTAGAATTACAGAAGTCACCATATGTGATATGTACAGACAGACAAGGGGTTTGTCAACGTACCTCCGATGACATGTGATATGTGATATGTACTGAAGCCAATGCGCCTGATCTGAATTTGTCCACGTGTGGCCGGGACGCCCTTGCTTAAGGCATTCATAAAGAAGATCATCAAATTTATTTTGGAATTCATTAGCATGCTTCCCTCTTTGAAATACTCTCTCTGTTCCTGAATGTAAGAGTTATAGTTTTCTGCATGGATATTAAGACATGAGTATTTGACATACTATGGACTCATTTGTTTTAGACAAAATTTAGAATAGAGGACTCCCTAGTAGACAACAAATGAAAACAATCTGTAAAATCACTCCGTTCGAGAATGAAACTCACTTTTTCATCGGTAAATTCATCCAAAAATCGTTGTAAACCATATATTTTGGAATTTTTCTCAAAAAACTATAGCTCTTACATTCAGGAATGGAGGGAGTAGTTATTAAGATCAATATCAAGTTTAAGATCATGGTTGCAACAAAGATTTGGAACTAGAGACAATTGCAAACCACATAAGTATTTGTCAACATAAGAAAATTTCTCCTCCATAATGTAATTAGGAGAATTCAATAACAAAGTAGGACTATCATGAGTGAGAGTACCATCACAAGCAGCAATTATATCATTTTTATCCTCACATAAATAAGTAACAACTTCTAAACATAGAGGATTATCAATAACCATAGGACCACCATCTAAAGCATTATCATATACTCCCTCCGTATCAAAATGTAAGATGTGATAGCTTTTGTGGTCCATATGTATCTAGACATGTTTAAATGCAAGATTCATTTGAACCTTGCACTAAAACATGTCTAGATACATGTGGACCACAAAAGCTATAAGATCTTACATTTTGATATGGAGGGAGTAGTATATTTAAGCAACACTCCTAATTATCAGCAATAAGTTCACTAGTAGCATCATGAATAAAATTAACAATATAACTACAACATAAAACATTCTTATCATGAGCCACATGAATAAAATAATCATTACTCTCCACAGAAGAAAAGTTCTTCTCATTAACTGTAGTGGGAGCAAATTCGACAAAATAGCTATCATTATTATTCTCATCACCATAATCATCAAATATAGGGGGCATATTGTTATCATAATTAATTTTCTCCTCAATAGTAGGTGGACTGAAAATATCATATTCATCCTTGTAATCATCATATATTGGAGGCATAGTATCATCAAAGCAAATTTCCTCCTCTAAAGCTGGGGAACTAAAAAGATCATTTTCATAAAAAACTAGCTTCCCCAAGCTTAGACTTTTCCATAGCATTAGCAATAATATTGTTCAAAGAATTCATACTAATAACATTGCTACTAGCATGCAAATAAAGTTTCATAGGTTTTTTTAATTTTCTCTTCAAACACTTCATGTCCTAGCTCAAGATAAATATTATAAAGTTCTCTAATATTTTTGTTGTTTTCCATTAAGCCTAACTAGTGAAAAATAAAAACAAGAAACAAAAAGTAATAACTGCAGGAACAAAAGGAGATACCTTCCAACGCTTACCTCCCCGGCAACGGCGCCAGAAAATAGCCTTATGTCTACGCATTCTCGTAGTCAGTGTTGGGACTTCAAAAGCAGAGGTTTGTAAAATAACAACAAGTGTCCATTAAGTGGATCACCCAAGGTATATCGAAGTCAGGGAGGTAGAGGTCAAAGATATCTCTCTCAAGCAACCCTGCAAGAACTTTCAATGCTTAGAAAAAAAGCCTAGGGATCATATTTTCACTAGTGGACATTCTCAACAATGACATCAAAGCTGAATAATAAATACTACTCTCAAACACTCTCTTGTTGGATGATAAACACCATTCACTGTGTAGGGCTACAAGAGCACCCTCAAAGTATGAGCAAACACACACCATAACGTCATAAAGGAGTCACACAGGGTGCGCTAACTGTCACCTTCACAACCGTGAATAACCCCGGAATTCATATTAAAGTAGCCTCTAGAGTGCATAATAGACAGAGAGTAACATCACATATTCGACTAGATTACAAAGCTCATGATCACATAAAGATCACACCATGTGGGAGAGAGATAAACCACATAGCTACCGGTAGAGCCCGCAGCCTCGGGGGGAACTACATACTTCTCATCGTGGGAGTCAGCAACGGCGATGGAGATGTCGTTGGAGTCAATGGAGATGGCTCCGAGCGCAATTCCGAATCCCGACAGGGTGCCGAAATAGAGACTTTTGTACCCCAAATCTTGTCTTCGATGGCGGCGGTGCATTGAAACTCTTCTCGGGAAAAGGCTTATTCCCCTAGGGTTATTTTGTCGGGGGCAATATATGGGTGAAAGGGCAAAGTCGGTGGGTGCCCGAGGGGCCCACACCACGTGCCGGCGTGGCCAAAGGCGGACCCGGGCCCACACATGTTGTGGCTGCCTCCTCGGCCCCCCTCGTCTCCCCTTCGGACTCTATGTCGTGCCGGAAAATAGCAACTTTGCCTTTTGTTTCGTTCAATTCCGAGAATATTTGCAGAACAAATTTTCTGAAACAAACAACAACAGAAAAAAGGGAATTTGCACTGTGTTATCTTGTTAATAGGTTAGTCCCAGAAAATACATAAAAATTATATAAAGTGCATATAAAACATGTAGCAATTGGTATAATATAAGCATGGAACATAAGAAATTATAGATACGTTTGAGACGTATCAGGCCCCTGGTTGCCGAGACTGGACAGGGGGTGCCGGACAGATTGGAGGACGGCCTAATATGTCGGCAACGGTTGGGGCGCGTTGGTGCGGGTCGATTTTTTGCCCCAGCCACAAAACGGTTGGGCCCGGTCAGAGCCCCGGTGGAGATGTTGTGACATGGCACTGAATGTCACACTTCTTGACTGAGGCGTAAATTTATACATGGGACCCACATGTCACTTTCCCTTGTAAATGTTTTGGTGAACACCTTGTGCACGCCTTCTCGGTGGTCGGCGAGCGCCGCAAGGAGGCCGCCGACGTTATGCTCGCCGGAGCTGGTCAAGGATAAGGAATTATCACAAGCCTATGCGGCCTCGAGTTCCGGATGATTGACGACGTACTCGCGTGTCAGCCACCTCGTCTCGTCACAGTACCAAGTTGAGCTGGCGATGTTGCTGCCGCTGCACAGAGGCGCTGACGCATACACGGCGGCCCCGACGCACATGTAGTGGACGTCTCCTTATTGTTGGGCTACCGTACTGGCATCCGGTGTCAGGTGCAGGCCGAGGACGACCTCCCGGAAAGGCGTGAGCGGATGAGCTCGTCGACACACACAAAGTGTTTGACAAAATGTTTTAAAGAGAAAGTGTGTGTGAAGGTAATGACAGCTGGTCCCACATGTAAGATGACACTTGGGTCAAACGGTGTGAGAAAATTTAGTGATCGGTATTTCTTTCCTTTTTTCAAAAAGATTCCCAAAAATATCATATTTTTTGTCGGTTCACCAAAATATTTATTCCGACATAAACATAAACTATTTTGAAATTTAGGAAATTTTAAATTGACAAGAAAATTTTCAAAATCATGAAAATATTTCAAATCCATGTGTAATTTTATAATTGTGAATCTAAACCCTATAAAGAGCGTATGCAGCAATGGCTTGATGCCATGTAAACAGATTCATCGTGTAATTATTCTCGACAATTATAAATATAAAAATCGCAGTAGGGCTTTCCCTACTGTTTTCCTATGAAACAAATTTTATAATTGTGAATATTTTATTATTTGGTAAGATTTTTGTCACATTTTCTCCAAAATTATTAGTACAATAAAAACGTTTTCCACACGAGCGTCTTGCTCGTCCTCGTTCAGACCTAGGTAGCGCCGCCAAGGATTCCAGAAGACGTCGCAACTCGCCGATCGGCCGACCCGCCTCCACTCGCCGATCGGCCGTACTGACGTATGTCACACTCTATCCCTCTCCCCCAGGTAGTGCTGGATGGATCGAGATTCGAGCATATTTTTTTACTCCTATTCGTACGCTCCGCATGTCACCACAGGCAGTCCTAGATCGATCCATCATATTTTTTACTTTGATCCGTAGGTCCGCACGCTGCATTTGATTTGTTTGAGAAGTCTCACACGATGTAATTTTTAATTGACTCTATCCTCCGCGTCACATGCGTATCCGTCCATCGGAGATCTGACTCAGTGATCTATCCATGAACAGGTCAACGACATAATTGAGACGCTTCCCACTTCTGGGATTTGTGGAGGGACTTTCAGGTGAAATCGAGACCGGGAGGACTACGGCCAAATTTGTTCGCGCGCAAAAGAAGAAAAAATGCACTGTTGTCAAATTTACACTCTGCAGAAGCTCTATATAACTTTAGGTTATCTTTGTTATTTCTCACATAATTTTGAACTTTGTATGTTTTAAAAATTATCTTAAATATCTATTGAACATTTGCATTACTTACATATCGTGATATTACTGTTGATCACGAAATTTCTTAATATTGTTTTCTCATTACAAGAAGGTAGACATTTTCGGTGTGTTTATATGAGCTATAGAGTGCCATTCCGTTCATGCTCACAAGATTGAACTATGGCAGAAAAATGTGATGATGTGCCGAGATATAGTGTTTAGTTTTCTTGTCTAGCATTTATCTTTGAATGCATATATAACTGAATTTTGCCATGTGAAGTTATTACATGATGCGGAGATGAGGGTGTACTATTTATCGCTTGATGGACTAAGAAATATCTTAAAACATAACACATGTACCACTTGTTTTTCTATCTTAAGAAAACATTTGATTTTTGACATATATATATGGATGATTGAAGAAATCTAGAATTACAAAAGTCACCATATGTGATATCTGCGGACATACAAAAGTCACCATAGAATTACAAAAATCGTGGAGTTGTAGAATAATTTATTTATCGACATTATGGAAAATGTTATGATATTACTGAAACCATAACTTTATTTTTTAACACTTTTAAACAATTACAGATGATGCCTTGCTAGTTATGTTACTAAGAAAGACATATATCATACAATGAAGAAAATTGTCATCTCTTAAATTTTAATTTAATCGATCATCCCTTCTCTAAGATGATCATTTTCTTTTCTTTTTTCGTTTTTTCTCCTCCAACTAAATCTTCGCATCTCTGAGAAAAGGCTGATACTCCATTGTACACGATCTCATATGTGTATGCAAAACGATTGCCACATCGGCTTCCGAACGACTTACGTCTCGGTTCCTATTCAAAACCGTGACCATACAGAATCGATTGATGCACATCATCGATCTCGAAGAAAGAAACATAGAGCAGAGTACGTTCATGGCTGCAGAATCGTCGCTGCCGCCCGGCTTCGGCACGAGGCCATGGCTGGTCCAGGGGACGCGCGGGGAGCGGCAGACGTTCGTCGACTCGTCGGACGGGAGCTCGCACGCCGTGGTCGTTCCCGAGATGCAAGGCAAGACGTGCCTAGGCTGCATCCACAACGGCGACTGGCTCCTGATGCTGGACGAGTCCACCGCCGAGTGCTTCCTCCTCCGCCTCTCCGACGACGACGACCCATCCAAGAAGATCCCGCTGCCGCCGCTGAACGAGCCAATGGACTCCATAGCTACGTGCGCGACGCTCGGGGCGTCGCCGGCGCAACCGAACTTCGTCGTGGTGGTCGCCATCGCACGCGAGCTGGACTACGATGTAGAGAGATTCCTGGGTGCCGCCCCGGTGATCAACATTGGGCCAAGCTCGAGTCCCCGCCGCTTAATTTCGCACACCGTATGATCAGACACAGAGGAGAAATCTACTGTTTGGGTCATTGTGATTTCGACACCTCTTTGGACACGCTCTTCGTGATAGGTCACGACGACGGCGACGGCATGGTCCGAGCGCGGCCGATCGGCACCCTCAGTGGCGCCAAGGAGCAACACGACAGGGATGTCATGTACTACGTCGTGGAGTCGTGCGGAGACCTGTTCACCATAGTCATTGAGATGTTTGGGGAGTTCGTCCACGACTGCACAGTCACCAGCATCACGGTGCACCTCCTGGATCTCGAGTCCATGATGTGGAGGAGGGTGCATAGCATCGGCGACGACCGTGCCTTCCTCGTCTCCGGGCACTACGGCTTCTCCGTGCCCGTGGGTCGAAGGGCAGGGGGGCTGGTACCGCAGGGCAACTGTGTGTACATTGTCTTGTCGAGCTGCGACTGCGAGAGACTGTATAAGTTCTGCCTGGACGACATGACCAGCAGCTTCTGTCAGATTCTTCCACAACCTACCAAGCCTTGGTGTAGAGCATTATGGGCTGTTCCGGCGTCATTGGCAACGGTAGTGAAAGAAACGAAATTGTTAAACACTGATCCACTTGTGCCCGAAGAGGTTTCTGAGTCCATCCTCAGTTTGCAAGAGGAGGGGGAAGAGGACGAGGAGCAAGCGACGTCTTCGAACACACGGCCATGGCAAGACCTGCCACTAGAACTGCTGGAGTTAGTCGTCTCCAAGCTATCTTTGGTGGATCGTCTCCGGTTTCCGGGCGTGTGCAAGTCATGGAGCATGGTGTCCAACCCGGTTGAGCAAGCCAAGGTGTGGCCTTGGCTCATGCGCTACCCTGGCCGAGACGGGGTGTGCAAGCTGTTCGACCCTCTACGCTGCAAGGAGTACACCATACATGTTGAGACATTCGAATTCTTCCAAGACGAACACGACGAGCATATTTTCCGATTCTCCAAAGACGGCTGGGTGGCCGTGTCGTCAAACACTGCCATCGATGACATCTACCTCATAAACCCGTTCACCCAGGACACTGTGGAGGTCGCCATGGTCGAGAGGAAGTACCACTTCATGGGCATGTCGTGGTCCTCCATTGACCCGACGTCTCCAGATTGCGTGTTCTTCGGCATCAACAGCAGGCACGACGGCAAAGAGGTCGGGGTTCATACGTGGCTGCAAGGCCAGGACAGTTGGGCCGAACAATATCATGAACTCTATGAAGGAGTGCCGTTCCCAGTGGCATATGCCAATCCCGTCATGATCCATGGCAAGTTCTATTGCCTCGGAAGAAAGGGCAATCTTGCCACGTTTGAGCCGACAAGCGACACATGGACGATCTTGGACAAGCCTAAGCCGATCCACGTGGAGATGGACGTCTTGGGCGACCACCATCAGGGGAGGGAGTTCTGCTACCTGGTTGAAGTGGGAGGTGAGCTGGTCTCTGTGTTCGTGCGTAACGCCGACGAGCCGCCGCGGGTGTTCAAGCTTAACGAGGAGCAGATGGTGTGGATGGAGGTTCAAGACATCGGTGGCGCGGCCTTGTTTCTGGACTTCAGGGTGTCATACTCCGTGGTGTCGCCGGAAGCTGGGCATGGCAACAGAATCTACTTCCCGAGGTATTCTGAAGATGGAAAACAAGCGGCCTTCTATGACATGGAGACCAAGGTGTACCACCCATCGTTCTACGGGCTGAGGCAGCCATTGCAGTGTGTGTGGGTCGTGCCTAATCTAAGGCCACAAGTCTAGATAAAAACCCCCATAGTATCTCTCTTAATTAGGACAGAACTGAAGGAGATATGCCCTAGAGGCAAATAAATAAGTATTATTTATTGCATTATCTCATGAGTTTATAATAGGTCTGTGTATTGTGCTGTGACTGTATTAATAGGAATCATTAATACACGTGTGATACACAGACAACCAGGTCCCTAGCGAGCCTCTATCTGAGCTAGTCCATTGGGCAACAGTTGATCGAGATTCCCGATCAAGGACAATGACGTCAGTTGACAATGGGGTCATCTTGTTAGTAGAATAAGGTGGTGGACATACGCAAAGTATTGTAATAAGATCGTATTACGATGTTTGTCATTTGCAATAGATAAGGGTGTGATAGCTTATTCCTTAGACCGTGAGACCGCACTTATTGTTGCTTCGTAGGGGTGCTTTGAGAGCATCAAACGTTGTGTCTTATATAGCATGACAATAACGGTGTCCATCTTGGGTATTCCGAAAGAGCATCGAGACGTGAGGATCAAGAGCGGGATTTGTTCATTCTTGTAATGGAAAGATACTCTGGGCCCACTCGGTGATATTGCATCTATATAGCTGCGCAGCTTATGACTAGGTCATGGAGATGTAATATCGCGGACGAGTTAATAGCCTTCGTCGGTAACGAGATACAGCAAAGGCATCGGTGTGTCTACGATCATATCTCGGACAAGGTAGTATCGCAGAAACAAAGGGAATGAATATCATACTTATGGTTCAACGACGATATTCGTGGAATGCACAGGGATCGTCATATATTTCCAGGTATCCCTGACGATCATTGGTGAGCGGAGTGTCTCGACCATGTCTGGAGTGTTCCCGAACCGTAGCGTAACAAACTTAAGGTCTTAGCGATGCTAGAGATAGGTTCTGGAATTTTATAGGTTTTTATTGGAGAGAAAGAAATGATCCGGAAAGAGTTCCGGTGGTCCGGAAGGAGTTCCGGTGAGCTATGGAAGGGTTCCGAGAATGTCCGAAAGTTGTTCGGGTGGTTCCGAAATAGTTTCGGAGTCATGGGATATTGAATTATATATAAATATATTAATTATAAATTAATGGGAATTTTATATTAATTTAATATTAATTAAATAAAGGAAAAATGGGCTCCCACCTAAATGGGCCCAAAGAGGGCCCATGAAGGGGGGAGGCGCACCATGCAAAGGGGCCTTCCCCCCTAGTCCGAATTGGACTAGAGGAGGGCCCAAGGGGGGGGGGGGTTCGGCCGAACCCCCCTCCCCTCTCTCCTTTAGTCCCACATGGGGGAGCCAAGGGGGTTGGCACACCCCCTTCCCCCTTTATATAGCAAGCCATATTAATTGTTTTAATACACAGGAAATTCAGTTAATTCCCGATTTCTCTCTCGATCTCGTGGTTCCCAAGTCGGAGCCGCGCCGAGCTGAGGAAGAGGGTCTCTCTCCACCTAAGCCATACCGCAGAGCGCCGTTGCTCTGCGGGATTCCAGATAAGGTCTGCTCCTGCGATTTCAGCTGGATCTGAATGACCGGGAGTCGTCGCTAGGCTCCGTATGTTTGCGAGTGCTCGGAGGCTACTCTGCTGAGAAGCTTGGGCGACGTCGTCTCGCCCCCTGCAGCCGCCGCGCCTCCTTCCCCCTCTGCCGGCGCGCCACCCCCCCCCCTGGCGCTGGCGCTCTGCTTCTTCCGCCCGACGCCCGTCGACGCAGATCATCGACGCAGATCATCGACGCAGATCATCGTCGACACCCCGGCGTCATCGACTTCGACATCGCGGCAAGATCTTCGCGACCTCGAGGTCGGCTACGTACGACTTCATCGTCAACGCTTGTGCGGGAGCGTAATCCCCGCTATCGGTCTACATGGAGGTAATGTAACCTGTTCCGCCACCGTTATCGCATGTACTAGATAGATAGATCCTGGCTAGTTAGGGTTTCGTACGCTAGAAAATTATTGTTTTCTGCCCCGTAACCCCTTCAGTGGTATCAGAGCCGATCTATGCGTAGTACTGCTGGTACGGTTAGAACTCATGTTGAATGAGGGCGTCTTTCTTATATTTGCTACCCTCTAGCGTGCACTTGCGATGCCTTCGGTATTGAGTTGATGAAGCGGCCCGGACCGACTTTACGCGTACGCTTACGCGAGACTGGTTCCACTACTGACATACGGCTTGCACCGTATCTGTGGCTGGCGGGTGTCTGTTTCTCTCTCTCTAGTCGGCAAAGCATTTTCAATGGAGGGCCCGAAAGGGATGCTTAAACATGCAATTATACGATTGACGTTGTGGTACAAAGTTCGTAGGTAGGGAAGCGGTTCTCTTACGAATAAGCCTATTTGCCACGTAAAACTTGCAAAACTAGATAAAGCTAGAGGCGTCTAACTTTGTTTTGCAGAGGCGTTATTTCATGTGACATGGTTACGGTAAGTTTTGATATTACTCGTACTGTCGGAGGCAATGGAGGGCTCTGTAGACTCGGAGCCATGCCGGGGCGCCGGGGGCCAGGCACATGGCGCCATGGAGGTCCAGGCGCATCGACCATGTCACATCGCACTTCATTGCATCATTATTGTGTGCTGTTGTGTGTGCATCCTATTGATTGCTTATATACTAGATATACAACGGTAGCATCATAAATAGGATGATCCCTAACAAAATACCAAGATTGTGTTCTCCCTCGTTGCGCACCACCAAGAAAGTTCTACGTTATGAGGCAGGCCGTGATGATCGGGTGTCACACATCTCGTCGTTCGCATACAGTGGGTGTAAGCCATGTTGCACGCGCAGGGTCTTCGAGGTTTGATTGGCGAGCCTAGCATACTCAGAGGTATGGCCTCGGAACACGGGAAGATCGAAAGATCGAGCACGAGTCATAGAGTTGTTATGATCGACATTTTATGTCCACCTTTGAAGCTGTGCTGCCGGCCGTGATGATCGGGGGTAGTGGAGTGGATGAGGGTCGTGTCATCGCCATTATTATTTTAGGGATAATAATCTTGGTGTGGTGTGTTTTTTGATAATGAGATTATAGAACTAAAACTCACCTACATATTATAAACTTTACCTTACCTCTTTTGCGATCACATCTGTAGACTACGCAACTATACTTCGGTTACTTCCTCAAGAGCCCGGATGCTACATTAGAAGCCGACGGGTCCAACTTCATCAGATGGTACAGGGGTTTTAGAAACATTCTCGAGCACAACAACATTCTATATGTTCTCGATGAACCAGTAGGAGAAGGACCAGGAGATTCTGCTAGCGAGGAGGAGGAAGAAGATTTCCGTAAGCGTCGAGACATATTCATTGAAGTGGAGATCACCATGACCGTATGCTTGGCACCCGAGTTGAAAGAGATGTTTCGACGCAAGGAGCCAAGCGTCATGATGGATGCGATAAAGACGCACTTCGGGGATGAATTGAAGCGTGAGCAGTTCAGACAGCTGAAAATGTTCCAGACCATTCACATGGAGGAGCATACCTGTCTGAAGACACATTTGAAGAGATTGTATGACATCTACTTCCAGCTGACGATGGTCTTCGACTACTGGATGGCAGATTCCTGTGCCATTCGGACTGTCTTGATATCTCTACCTCCTACCTATGAGAAGCATGTACGTAAGTACATTTTGAAAGCCGACGATATGAACTTCTACGTGTTCATACGTGAGTTCCAGTCTCTGAAGGTTGATTCCATCGAAGGTGAGATCTTCGATGCTACAGGTATATATTTGATATATGCAGAATTATGAATTCGCCCATGGAATATGATGAAATTTCTGATAATTGCTCTGTTTGTGAAACAAGTCCTGATTATCACGTATATGCGGCGCAAGTTTGATGTGACCTGGCGCTGAAGCTGGTAGTCAAGGAGTTGATGGCCTTTTGGTGTTCACGTCCTCAAGTTATCATAGTTATCATTAATAGTTTTTGATACGATCTTTTGTAATAGTGAGCGAGTGTGTGTGTCTTGATTGTTGCAAGACAAAGTTATTCATGTAATAAGACAAGTTCAGTTGTTTTATGTTATGGAACAAGTCAGTTGTTTTATCTTATGAATAAAGTTTCCACACCTCAGTTACATTGATTGTATGATAAGTATTCATAATTGTAGATATGATAAAATAGCTTGTCCCATGAACAAAGGTTCTATTGTTAGAACAAACGCCGTCGAGTTTAGTCATTAAAGCAATGAAAGAAGTAATGGATGTTTTTGGTCCATTTAAGTATTTCGAGTGCTGAGTTGATTAAACTTGAAATCAAGTATTGAAGTTGCAATACCAGCGGAAATTAATTGAGTGTCATTTTTTGATGATTAATTAATGGTGTTCATTGCCTGATCCGAGTTCCTCCATAAATTTGGTAAATAGGAGTATTTGCCCGATAAATTGTGGAGTCTGAGATTAATTTGATAATAGATCAAATGGGGTTTTTCAGAAGAAAGATTAGTGAAAATTGTATTCACGAAATGCGATCAAAGGACAGTATTTTTGAATTATGTTTTCAACACAAAAGACTCGTGGCAATTTGCTTCACATAATTATAGTGTCATGTATGGTGATATGTGGGGAATTATAATCATGCTCTGTTTTCAAAGTATGGTCGCCAGAATCAGTCTTAGAATCTCCTAACATGTTCGAAACATTATAGTCGATGTCCACTTTAGAAATAGATATTTTTCTCAACGAGAATTCGTAGAATCGACAATGGTGTCGACGTGTATATGATTATTCGATAATTCGGAATATACATGAGTGGTTCTTTGTAGATTGCTCGTTTTGGACGAGAGTGTATTCCAGAATAAATTAGAAACAAAGTTCAGTTTGTTGTCTATGTAATTCCGAGAAAAGATGACTTTTCGAATTACGGTTTATGGATTGAAATTAGAAAGTTTGGAGTGTCAGACTTATGTTGGAAAGTGTTCCAAAGAGTATATGTCTGCTAATGAAAGTTTAGTGATTAAGAGTGAGGGAGACTAGAAAATTGTTTTCTGCTTGCAATCCTCTTCATAAAGATCATAATATTTTCATGAAAGAAACTTCTGAATAAAGTGTTGTTATATTTAATATTGTTGTCAGGTCACAGCACTGTATTAAGTATTTCAGATCTTGTTGACAGATCAAGGTGCACTTTATGAATACAAAGAAAGTTGAGAAAATATAGGAATACAAACAAAGGCTTTCGAGCCTGGAAATCCAAATTACATTTGAAAGGATTAAGAGAGTAATTGTTGCTGCAATTCTTATTAGAGAAATAAGATTGTTTAATCGTCATAGAAAGTGTTATATGAGAAATGTGACTATAAGAAAGACACGGTAGCATGTTTTGTCAAGAAATGTGTCTTGGACAAAAACAAATTTGTTGACTACATTTGAGTAGACATGCTTGAAGTCTGATGGATTTGTATTAATGTAATACTGTAGTTTGTATTAAATTCGAATTGATAGTAGATCAATGATTTTGGTTTAACCAAGATGTCGATTTAAGTGGGAGTCGTAGTTAGTTCACTCAGGAGAAATATGTGAAGAACATGTTTTTGAGTGGGAGCTCAGGAACTCAAATATGTGGATGACACGTTTTGAGTGGGAGCTCGTGTTGTCAAATATGTGGAGACACAATTTGAGTGGGAGTCGGATTCGCCGTGTGTAGTTAACACATTGTGAAACTGTACCAGTAGAATAGGATGAAGTTGTGAAACTATTTGAAAGTTAGTGTCTATTTGGAAATAGAACGGAAATTTTGAATAGTTAGTCGAGTTGTTTTGGATTATATCTGAGGAGTCAGAATAGAATCAAAAGGATGGTCTTTTGGAGTCCAATCGATCATTAAGAGTAATGATGCGTGAAGGTAATGGTTGTATGACATGTGAGTCTATTACGTAATATTAGACATCATACAGAAACCTTATTATCTGCTCGATGAATTATAACCGATGTTCTTAATACAAAGAGCAGTTATGAATATGAATTTGGAATTTACTGGAAGTAGAAGTACGTTAGTTAAGGGATTGACATTTGAATGTCAAGTTTTCTACATTGGTGTGAAAGTATGTAGATATCGCGAGTTTGTAATTGTTACAAGGGGCTCTGCATGGCTGAGTGTGTTTTTCAGGGCAGTTATCTGGTTAGTATAATCAGAGTTAGCGTTGGGAAGCAGAAGTCTCACTTAGTTACGGTATTTGCATATAGGTTGTTAGACGACGTGATGATATCAAGCGAGTTGATACCAGTGAATCGCAAAAGCGTGTACAATCATGGATTGTGCAGTAACACTTTTCCACAAGCAAGCATTGTCAAATGATTCTTATTTGATAAGGGATTCTGATAAAGTAAAATGCAGCTAGTTTATTTGTACTCTAGTGCAAGTGGGAGACTGAAGGAGATATGCCCTAGAGGCAAATAAATAAGTATTATTTATTGCATTATCTCATGAGTTTATAATAGGTCTGTGTATTGTGCTGTGACTGTATTAATAGGAATCATTAATACACGTGTGATACACAGACAACCAGGTCCCTAGCGAGCCTCTATCTGAGCTAGTCCATTGGGCAACAGTTGATCGAGATTCCCGATCAAGGACAATGACGTCAGTTGACAATGGGGTCATCTTGTTAGTAGAATAAGGTGGTGGACATACGCAAAGTATTGTAATAAGATCGTATTACGATGTTTGTCATTTGCAATAGATAAGGGTGTGATAGCTTATTCCTTAGACCGTGAGACCGCACTTATTGTTGCTTCGTAGGGGTGCTTTGAGAGCATCAAACGTTGTGTCTTATATAGCATGACAATAACGGTGTCCATCTTGGGTATTCCGAAAGAGCATCGAGACGTGAGGATCAAGAGCGGGATTTGTTCATTCTTGTAATGGAAAGATACTCTGGGCCCACTCGGTGATATTGCATCTATATAGCTGCGCAGCTTATGACTAGGTCATGGAGATGTAATATCACGGACGAGTTAATAGCCTTCGTCGGTAACGAGATACAGCAAAGGCATCGGTGTGTCTACGATCATATCTCGGACAAGGTAGTATCGCAGAAACAAAGGGAATGAATATCATACTTATGGTTCAACGACGATATTCGTGGAATGCACAGGGATCGTCATATATTTCCAGGTATCCCTGACGATCATTGGTGAGCGGAGTGTCTCGACCATGTCTGGAGTGTTCCCGAACCGTAGCGTAACAAACTTAAGGTCTTAGCAATGCTAGAGATAGGTTCTGGAATTTTATAGGTTTTTATTGGAGAGAAAGAAATGATCCGGAAAGAGTTCCGGTGGTCCGGAAGGAGTTCCGGTGAGCTATGGAAGGGTTCCGAGAATGTCCGAAAGTTGTTCGGGTGGTTCCGAAATAGTTTCGGAGTCATGGGATATTGAATTATATATAAATATATTAATTATGAATTAATGGGAATTTTATATTAATTTAATATTAATTAAATAAAGGAAAAATGGGCTCCCACCTAAATGGGCCCAAAGAGGGCCCATGAAGGGGGGAGGCGCACCATGCAAAGGGGCCTTCCCCCCCTAGTCCGAATTGGACTAGAGGAGGGCCCAAGGGGGGGGGTTCGGCCGAACCCCCCTCCCCTCTCTCCTTTAGTCCCACATGGGGGAGCCAAGGGGGTTGGCACACCCCCTTCCCCCTTTATATAGCAAGCCATATTAATTGTTTTAATACACAGGAAATTCAGTTAATTCCCGATTTCTCTCTCGATCTCGTGGTTCCCAAGTCGGAGCCGCGCCGAGCTGAGGAAGAGGGTCTCTCTCCACCTAAGCCATACCGCAGAGCGCCGTTGCTCTGCGGGATTCCAGATAAGGTCTGCTCCTGCGATTTCAGCTGGATCTGAATGACCGGGAGTCGTCGCTAGGCTCCGTATGTTTGCGAGTGCTCGGAGGCTACTCTGCTGAGAAGCTTGGGCGACGTCGTCTCGCCCCCTGCAGCCGCCGCGCGTCCTTCCCCCTCTGCCGGCGCGCCACCCCCCCCCCCCCTGGCGCTGGCGCTCTGCTTCTTCCGCCCGACGCCCGTCGACGCAGATCATCGACGCAGATCATCGACGCAGATCATCGTCGACACCCCGGCGTCATCGACTTCGACATCGCGGCAAGATCTTCGCGACCTCGAGGTCGGCTACGTACGACTTCATCGTCAACGCTTGTGCGGGAGCGTAATCCCCGCTATCGGTCTACATGGAGGTAATGTAACCTGTTCCGCCACCGTTATCGCATGTACTAGATAGATAGATCCTGGCTAGTTAGGGTTTCGTACGCTAGAAAATTATTGTTTTCTGCCCCGTAACCCCTTCAGTGGTATCAGAGCCGATCTATGCGTAGTACTGCTGGTACGGTTAGAACTCATGTTGAATGAGGGCGTCTTTCTTATATTTGCTACCCTCTAGCGTGCACTTGCGATGCCTTCGGTATTGAGTTGATGAAGCGGCCCGGACCGACTTTACGCGTACGCTTACGCGAGACTGGTTCCACTACTGACATACGGCTTGCACCGTATCTGTGGCTGGCGGGTGTCTGTTTCTCTCTCTCTAGTCGGCAAAGCATTTTCAATGGAGGGCCCGAAAGGGATGCTTAAACATGCAATTATACGATTGACGTTGTGGTACAAAGTTCGTAGGTAGGGAAGCGGTTCTCTTACGAATAAGCCTATTTGCCACGTAAAACTTGCAAAACTAGATAAAGCTAGAGGCGTCTAACTTTGTTTTGCAGAGGCGTTATTTCATGTGACATGGTTACGGTAAGTTTTGATATTACTCGTACTGTCGGAGGCAATGGAGGGCTCTGTAGACTCGGAGCCATGCCGGGGCGCCGGGGGCCAGGCACATGGCGCCATGGAGGTCCAGGCGCATCGACCATGTCACATCGCACTTCATTGCATCATTATTGTGTGCTGTTGTGTGTGCATCCTATTGATTGCTTATATACTAGATATACAACGGTAGCATCATAAATAGGATGATCCCTAACAAAATACCAAGATTGTGTTCTCCCTCGTTGCGCACCACCAAGAAAGTTCTACGTTATGAGGCAGGCCGTGATGATCGGGTGTCACACATCTCGTCGTTCGCATACAGTGGGTGTAAGCCATGTTGCACGCGCAGGGTCTTCGAGGTTTGATTGGCGAGCCTAGCATACTCAGAGGTATGGCCTCGGAACACGGGAAGATCGAAAGATCGAGCACGAGTCATAGAGTTGTTATGATCGACATTTTATGTCCACCTTTGAAGCTGTGCTGCCGGCCGTGATGATCGGGGGTAGTGGAGTGGATGAGGGTCGTGTCATCGCCATTATTATTTTAGGGATAATAATCTTGGTGTGGTGTGTTTTTTGATAATGAGATTATAGAACTAAAACTCACCTACATATTATAAACTTTACCTTACCTCTTTTGCGATCACATCTGTAGACTACGCAACTATACTTCGGTTACTTCCTCAAGAGCCCGGATGCTACATTAGAAGCCGACGGGTCCAACTTCATCAGATGGTACAGGGGTTTTAGAAACATTCTCGAGCACAACAACATTCTATATGTTCTCGATGAACCAGTAGGAGAAGGACCAGGAGATTCTGCTAGCGAGGAGGAGGAAGAAGATTTCCGTAAGCGTCGAGACATATTCATTGAAGTGGAGATCACCATGACCGTATGCTTGGCACCCGAGTTGAAAGAGATGTTTCGACGCAAGGAGCCAAGCGTCATGATGGATGCGATAAAGACGCACTTCGGGGATGAATTGAAGCGTGAGCAGTTCAGACAGCTGAAAATGTTCCAGACCATTCACATGGAGGAGCATACCTGTCTGAAGACACATTTGAAGAGATTGTATGACATCTACTTCCAGCTGACGATGGTCTTCGACTACTGGATGGCAGATTCCTGTGCCATTCGGACTGTCTTGATATCTCTACCTCCTACCTATGAGAAGCATGTACGTAAGTACATTTTGAAAGCCGACGATATGAACTTCTACGTGTTCATACGTGAGTTCCAGTCTCTGAAGGTTGATTCCATCGAAGGTGAGATCTTCGATGCTACAGGTATATATTTGATATATGCAGAATTATGAATTCGCCCATGGAATATGATGAAATTTCTGATAATTGCTCTGTTTGTGAAACAAGTCCTGATTATCACGTATATGCGGCGCAAGTTTGATGTGACCTGGCGCTGAAGCTGGTAGTCAAGGAGTTGATGGCCTTTTGGTGTTCACGTCCTCAAGTTATCATAGTTATCATTAATAGTTTTTGATACGATCTTTTGTAATAGTGAGCGAGTGTGTGTGTCTTGATTGTTGCAAGACAAAGTTATTCATGTAATAAGACAAGTTCAGTTGTTTTATGTTATGGAACAAGTCAGTTGTTTTATCTTATGAATAAAGTTTCCACACCTCAGTTACATTGATTGTATGATAAGTATTCATAATTGTAGATATGATAAAATAGCTTGTCCCATGAACAAAGGTTCTATTGTTAGAACAAACGCCGTCGAGTTTAGTCATTAAAGCAATGAAAGAAGTAATGGATGTTTTTGGTCCATTTAAGTATTTCGAGTGCTGAGTTGATTAAACTTGAAATCAAGTATTGAAGTTGCAATACCAGCGGAAATTAATTGAGTGTCATTTTTTGATGATTAATTAATGGTGTTCATTGCCTGATCCGAGTTCCTCCATAAATTTGGTAAATAGGAGTATTTGCCCGATAAATTGTGGAGTCTGAGATTAATTTGATAATAGATCAAATGGGGTTTTTCAGAAGAAAGATTAGTGAAAATTGTATTCACGAAATGCGATCAAAGGACAGTATTTTTGAATTATGTTTTCAACACAAAAGACTCGTGGCAATTTGCTTCACATAATTATAGTGTCATGTATGGTGATATGTGGGGAATTATAATCATGCTCTGTTTTCAAAGTATGGTCGCCAGAATCAGTCTTAGAATCTCCTAACATGTTCGAAACATTATAGTCGATGTCCACTTTAGAAATAGATATTTTTCTCAACGAGAATTCGTAGAATCGACAATGGTGTCGACGTGTATATGATTATTCGATAATTCGGAATATACATGAGTGGTTCTTTGTAGATTGCTCGTTTTGGACGAGAGTGTATTCCAGAATAAATTAGAAACAAAGTTCAGTTTGTTGTCTATGTAATTCCGAGAAAAGATGACTTTTCGAATTACGGTTTATGGATTGAAATTAGAAAGTTTGGAGTGTCAGACTTATGTTGGAAAGTGTTCCAAAGAGTATATGTCTGCTAATGAAAGTTTAGTGATTAAGAGTGAGGGAGACTAGAAAATTGTTTTCTGCTTGCAATCCTCTTCATAAAGATCATAATATTTTCATGAAAGAAACTTCTGAATAAAGTGTTGTTATATTTAATATTGTTGTCAGGTCACAGCACTGTATTAAGTATTTCAGATCTTGTTGACAGATCAAGGTGCACTTTATGAATACAAAGAAAGTTGAGAAAATATAGGAATACAAACAAAGGCTTTCGAGCCTGGAAATCCAAATTACATTTGAAAGGATTAAGAGAGTAATTGTTGCTGCAATTCTTATTAGAGAAATAAGATTGTTTAATCGTCATAGAAAGTGTTATATGAGAAATGTGACTATAAGAAAGACACGGTAGCATGTTTTGTCAAGAAATGTGTCTTGGACAAAAACAAATTTGTTGACTACATTTGAGTAGACATGCTTGAAGTCTGATGGATTTGTATTAATGTAATACTGTAGTTTGTATTAAATTCGAATTGATAGTAGATCAATGATTTTGGTTTAACCAAGATGTCGATTTAAGTGGGAGTCGTAGTTAGTTCACTCAGGAGAAATATGTGAAGAACATGTTTTTGAGTGGGAGCTCAGGAACTCAAATATGTGGATGACACGTTTTGAGTGGGAGCTCGTGTTGTCAAATATGTGGAGACACAATTTGAGTGGGAGTCGGATTCGCCGTGTGTAGTTAACACATTGTGAAACTGTACCAGTAGAATAGGATGAAGTTGTGAAACTATTTGAAAGTTAGTGTCTATTTGGAAATAGAACGGAAATTTTGAATAGTTAGTCGAGTTGTTTTGGATTATATCTGAGGAGTCAGAATAGAATCAAAAGGATGGTCTTTTGGAGTCCAATCGATCATTAAGAGTAATGATGCGTGAAGGTAATGGTTGTATGACATGTGAGTCTATTACGTAATATTAGACATCATACAGAAACCTTATTATCTGCTCGATGAATTATAACCGATGTTCTTAATACAAAGAGCAGTTATGAATATGAATTTGGAATTTACTGGAAGTAGAAGTACGTTAGTTAAGGGATTGACATTTGAATGTCAAGTTTTCTACATTGGTGTGAAAGTATGTAGATATCGCGAGTTTGTAATTGTTACAAGGGGCTCTGCATGGCTGAGTGTGTTTTTCAGGGCAGTTATCTGGTTAGTATAATCAGAGTTAGCGTTGGGAAGCAGAAGTCTCACTTAGTTACGGTATTTGCATATAGGTTGTTAGACGACGTGATGATATCAAGCGAGTTGATACCAGTGAATCGCAAAAGCGTGTACAATCATGGATTGTGCAGTAACACTTTTCCACAAGCAAGCATTGTCAAATGATTCTTATTTGATAAGGGATTCTGATAAAGTAAAATGCAGCTAGTTTATTTGTACTCTAGTGCAAGTGGGAGACTGAAGGAGATATGCCCTAGAGGCAAATAAATAAGTATTATTTATTGCATTATCTCATGAGTTTATAATAGGTCTGTGTATTGTGCTGTGACTGTATTAATAGGAATCATTAATACACGTGTGATACACAGACAACCAGATCCCTAGCGAGCCTCTATCTGAGCTAGTCCATTGGGCAACAGTTGATCGAGATTCCCGATCAAGGACAATGACGTCAGTTGACAATGGGGTCATCTTGTTAGTAGAATAAGGTGGTGGACATACGCAAAGTATTGCAATAAGATCGTATTATGATGTTTGTCATTTGCAATAGATAAGGGTGTGATAGCTTATTCCTTAGACCGTGAGACCGCACTTATTGTTGCTTCGTAGGGGTGCTTTGAGAGCATCAAACGTTGTGTCTTATATAGCATGACAATAACGGTGTCCATCTTGGGTATTCCGAAAGAGCATCGAGACGTGAGGATCAAGAGCGGGATTTGTTCATTCTTGTAATGGAAAGATACTCTGGGCCCACTCGGTGATATTGCATCTATATAGCTGCGCAGCTTATGACTAGGTCATGGAGATGTAATATCACGGACGAGTTAATAGCCTTCGTCGGTAACGAGATACAGCAAAGGCATCGGTGTGTCTACGATCATATCTCGGACAAGGTAGTATCGCAGAAACAAAGGGAATGAATATCATACTTATGGTTCAACGACGATATTCGTGGAATGCACAGGGATCGTCATATATTTCCAGGTATCCCTGACGATCATTGGTGAGCGGAGTGTCTCGACCATGTCTGGAGTGTTCCCGAACCGTAGCGTAACAAACTTAAGGTCTTAGCGATGCTAGAGATAGGTTCTGGAATTTTATAGGTTTTTATTGGAGAGAAAGAAATGATCCGGAAAGAGTTCCGGTGGTCCGGAAGGAGTTCCGGTGGTCCGGAAGGAGTTCCGGTGAGCTATGGAAGGGTTCCGAGAATGTCCGAAAGTTGTTCGGGTGGTTCCGAAATAGTTTCGGAGTCATGGGATATTGAATTATATATAAATATATTAATTATGAATTAATGGGAATTTTATATTAATTTAATATTAATTAAATAAAGGAAAAAGGGGCTCCCACCTAAATGGGCCCAAAGAGGGCCCATGAAGGGGGGAGGCGCACCATGCAAAGGGGCCTTCCCCCCTAGTCCGAATTGGACTAGAGGAGGGCCCAAGGGGGGGTTCGGCCGAACCCCCCTCCCCTCTCTCCTTTAGTCCCACATGGGGGAGCCAAGGGGGTTGGCACACCCCCTTCCCCCTTTATATAGCAAGCCATATTAATTGTTTTAATACACAGGAAATTCAGTTAATTCCCGATTTCTCTCTCGATCTCGTGGTTCCCAAGTCGGAGCCGCGCCGAGCTGAGGAAGAGGGTCTCTCTCCACCTAAGCCATACCGCAGAGCGCCGTTGCTCTGCGGGATTCCAGATAAGGTCTGCTCCTGCGATTTCAGCTGGATCTGAATGACCGGGAGTCGTCGCTAGGCTCCGTATGTTTGCGAGTGCTCGGAGGCTACTCTGCTGAGAAGCTTGGGCGACGTCGTCTCGCCCCCTGCAGCCGCCGCGCCTCCTTCCCCCTCTGCCGGCGCGCCACCCCCCCCCTGGCGCTGGCGCTCTGCTTCTTCCGCCCGACGCCCGTCGACGCAGATCATCGACGCAGATCATCGTCGACACCCCGGCGTCATCGACTTCGACATCGCGGCAAGATCTTCGCGACCTCGAGGTCGGCTACGTACGACTTCATCGTCAACGCTTGTGCGGGAGCGTAATCCCCGCTATCGGTCTACATGGAGGTAATGTAACCTGTTCCGCCACCGTTATCGCATGTACTAGATAGATAGATCCTGGCTAGTTAGGATTTCGTACGCTAGAAAATTATTGTTTTCTGCCCCGTAACCCCTTCAAGAACCGTGATGGAGTATAAAGTGATTAGATGGTTATTTAACGTTTGAACAGTGCATTGTTACCTCCGGGTTTTTTCAGGTAATACTGGATGTTTACAGTAGACACTCCACTTCCTGAACAACAACATCTGCAGGATCCTAACCGACCCATGTGGCAATGTTACAAATTTACAATTAGTTCTCGCAAAACACGCAAGAAGATGACCCCTCGGCTGTCCTCGATCCACCTTTACAAAAGCACACTCTAGCCGTATTAATCTCTCGTAAAATGCTACGTATTATGAATCGAACGATCTGTACTAGAAGCTTGTATCATTGCCGGTTACCACCATCCGTGTCAACAATAGTTTGAAGATGAAAGTGGGCTAAAGCGTTCAAGCCATTCACGACCAGCTGCTTGCAGTTCTGATTCAAAAGTATCATCACAGTGCGAGAAGAATCGACACACATAAAAGATGATGGAGCTGGCATCAGCTCTTAGTATCATGCCTGCATCAGCAACTCCCTCTTTATACGATTCGTCGATCGCGAGCTTAATAGACCCAGACAGTGGAGGCACCAGGGTTAACAGGGGAGTCAACCGCAACCTGATTTCCTTAGAAAATCACATCAACGACTGTGACTGTGAGGTTGGCCCCTCTCTTGTCGTCGACCCGACGGTGAATGATAACGAGGTGGACTCAACGACGACGAAGACATCGACATACGCCTAGATAGATTTTAGTTTATGTTTTGTTATAACTAGCATGGTGGCCCTCGCAAATGCGAGGGCATCAACTTAATTATGCCAAAATTGTTTATATGTGTGATGGTGTAACTATTACCTTTAATTTCATATGACTAATTGACTATATGTTGCTAAGAACTACTAAGTGTAATCATGAGGATTTATCATCTACGATTTCTCTTGCTACAGTTTGAAGATCTACAGGTGATGATTTCTTGCATGGGCACCAACCTGTTACAAAACCCATTAGGCTAAACATGATTGAAATAACACATATTAAATTGTTTAATAAATTATTTAATGAACCAAAATTATGAAGAGCCTGATTATGAAATTTCTTCTATACTTTTTTGTCCTTTAGGTTGAGCCATAGCCTCATAGGAATGTATGTATGGACCATGAAGGCTAATTAAGAAAAATGATCATGCACATCGCATCTCCCATGCAACACCACTTAATTTTCTAATATATTAAAACCTCTCATGAAAAAATATGTGTAGGTCATACATAGACATATTCTTACAAATGCTGATTTGACCATTTTCTTTCCAAATATGCTTTGACCATAAATGCAGTAATACCAATATGATATTTTGATGCTAGTAGTTATTTCTTTGTCCAAACATATAAATGTTTATTGGTAAAAAGTGTGGAAAACCTTATATTTTCGATGCGACGAAGTACAAAGGAGCCCATCTTTTATGTCTATGAACATGAATTTTCTTAAAGTTGATACTTTCAAACAGTATATTCATTTAAATTATATTCACGTTTGTAGTCCTAGAGCTTCATAGTGTTCTTCCAGTAGCAGTATTAATATATGATTGTTCTTCTCTTTATTAAGCTTTGTGGTCCGTCAGAGTTAAGATAAACTCAAGAATAATTTATGAAGTAGCCCAACTATATTTTCCACCCATCATATAGCAGCTAAGGATCATATAAACTGTTCTGCACAACAACATCTATGAGCCGGAGACTAACATAATAATATCAGAAAGACAAACATGAATTAAGGATTTAAGTGTAGTTGGAAATTTTCACTCGGTCCCATTTCTATAATATAATAAAAACCCATCAAGAATATCTTCTTATGTCACCTGAGCTAATTGAACCATCCAACAGTATGAAGCATAGTACCTTAGTAAACTTGTAACGTGACACTTGGAACGTAAATAGTCCCTTCTTGATCTTATGATCATATATGTCGTCAACTGTATAACTTGCAGAACCACATATATGATCTAATATCAATAAGTTAACCTTTTACCATGAGTCAACATCAAACTCTATCAACTACATCACCAGGAGTGAACATGTAAATATCTACAGACTATGAAACTTATAGGAAACTGGGCTGAATAATGCTGGTTAAGGTTGAGCATTTGCACAAATGCTCCTTATATCGAGCATTAACGTACCTTGTTCGTACTGTGGATAGTACTGAAGAATATAATATAGGCACATATAATAGGAAAGAATAAATCGGTCATATTTAGAGTGAATCTGAAAAGAAAAAGGGATAGAAAATAGCCAATCATAATTATGATATATTGATATACGTCTAGAAATTTTCTAATCTACTCCATCATTATGTGTCGGTTAAATGTTGCAAGCAGCTGAAATTTTGCAAACATATCATTGTAGATTTTTTGGGCAGTAATGTGGCTCCTAAATGTACAAACTTTTTTTTGGAAGATCATACGTGATCATACATGTATATATAGCGACTGGTTGAATTGTAAATTTTCTTTGGTACTACGTCAGGTCTGCATCGTGCGTGCACGCTAGGTCATCCTGGCTTCAAGCCCCAGAATACTACTTCCTAGCTAGCCTCCTACTTTTACCAGGAAAAAAATAACAGCATTAACCGATCAGCTCTCTGATTTGATTGCTTCGACAGTTCCCGGAAAAAAATGCCATTGCTCGGAAGAAAAAAAACTCTGCCTTAAACAATCACGGCCCTGGGGTTTCATCCGATCAAAGTAACATACACGATCAATAATGAAGGATCTTGCAAGGTTCAGATTTCCCCAATTGGAGGGTAAGTGCACAGAGCAGCTGCAACGTGCTAGCTAGTGATTAATTACCTTTGTATAACCGTGCAGCTTGACATAGAGGCTAGTTTGCTCGCACATGTTGTGTCCTCGACTCCTCATGCTGATTTGAAAATCGATTGCCGTGTATAGAGATGATTATTAGCGGCCGTAGAAATCGGAAACAGGAAGGCAGACAGCAACGGAGACGGCACTAACTAATATGCGTGGTAGCTAGGTTTTGGGAGATGAAACCCTGGTTTAGGATGCACGACCATGGAACACACGGGTTCTCTCTTTAGATTTGATCTATGTAGATTAGATCTCATTCGTTAATTAATACTACTGAATTATAATGCTACATGAGATTGAGATGTGTAGCGTTGTACGCTTAATGTTGTGCGTAACACCTTTTAACTTAACCTCTTGATTAAATCTTAACTGTTCATTTTAGATCCAAGAGTCGATATTAATTAAGGGGTTGTGGATTAACCTGGTGCCTCGAAAAACTAACTCATTTTGCTTTTAGTATATAATAGATATGTCCAAATTTTGGTAAATAGCTGAGTTGTTTATTTTAATTTTGAAGGTGTTCGAATTGTTTTTATCGATACTTTTTTGGGCAGCCTCCCAATTGGGTCGGGCATGTTTCCGACACTAGGACAGCGGACACAACTTCAAGGTGTCGAACACATTTTCGGATCGCTCCTAAGTCTGAATTATGTGGCCTCTTCCATTTTCTCAGGCAGACAGCAGACAGGGATATTGATGATCTGGTAAAATGTTAAGGAAAGAGCTAAGTGGTTAAACACACTAGCCGGTCGATTAATCCAGAGGGTATCCGTATATATGAGGAGCAAGCTGTTACAAAAAAACGTAGCACGGGGACGGTCTGAGTGTGACAGTTTGGACATCCATGATCTTCACATCGCAAAACACGACCTGAAAAAGAGAGGCAGACAAAAGCCCAGCCAGTTTGTGGATACAACAAAAACTATGAAGTTTTGAACGAGAGTCCTACTTCCATACGAATTCTGACTCTTTGAACGAGGGAATTCTGCTCCTTATACAACAACAAATAGAACGCTATGCCGCCATGAGGCATCGGGGTGTAGCTAGCATAGCATGCCTAATTTTTTACGTTCCGCACACCGATCAAACGTCGATTCGCTTCCATCTTCTTCCTCCAACAAGGTACACTCGTATGATTCTGATCCATATATCTTCAAAGACCCGGAAGCACGCTTACAAAATCAGCATTCACCTCGATCTCAGATTACATTACATCTTCTTTAACAGATCATCAATCTCAGGGAGATCGGCAAGAGCATTCAAGCCATAGCATGGATCATATGGAGATGGTCGACATCGAAAACCCCAATCATGGCGGCGGCGACGACGGCCGTGTTGAAGCGCAACCAGCTGGTCGACGTGCCTTTCGCGTATGGATAGAAAACATCGCCATGCCTCCCAACGATAACCCAAACCATGATGGCCTCGTCGTAGCCGCGGAGCCCCAACAGTGTAGCAGATATGCCTTCGTGTGCTTTGCAGTCATCATGCTCCTCGTTCCTCTCGCTGTCATTGGCACTTCCATGTTCTTTCTGATAATCACCTCACCCACAACAACAAAAACCTCGGTTGGTCGGATCTTGTTTCTAACAGGACTAATCAGCCTGTCAATAGTCTCTCCAATTATTATAGGCCTTTGGTGTTGTTTTTTTCAGGATTTAGCCGATGGTGTCATTGAAGGAAATCCAGAGGCACTTAGAAGGATGGATTTGCTAATATAGTTCACTGAACAATCGTGTGCCTTGTTAATTAACCATTATCTTAGTCAGGTGCTTATTGTGCATTCACTACATGAATCAGATCATAGCGTAGCTCTATGTCAACGGTGTCCGTCGGCTTACCATCGGCATATTTTTAGAAAACTTTTTATTTACTTTTTCAATTTATTTATTTATTTATTCTGAATTGTGATATCTACTGAAGCCAACGCGCCTGAACTGAATTTGTCAGCGTACGTGTGGCAGGTGTCCCCTGGACCTTGCACAGGACTCACGGTCGCTGCACATTATTTGTGCTAGCTCCGGCCACCGCAACGGACGAGCATGCGTGACGCTAAGGCTCGACATTCCTCGTTTTTTTCCCTTTTTGCGATTAGAGCTATCCACACTTCTGTTCTAAAGAAAAATGAGATCTCATGTATACCTTAGGATAGAGGCGGCTGCAGCGGGAGGTGTTCACGAAGAAAGGAGACGGCCGGAGGTTCAGCCCGCCGGAGCAGGCGGAGTGCGTGGTGTGCCTGGAGGAGTTTCGGGCGGGTGACGTGCTGGCGCACCTCCCCCTGCTCCCACCGCTTTCATTGGGCCTGCACCGTGCCATGGGTCCAGGCCACTCATTTGGCTCCGAGGGCGGTTCCCCGTCCCGGCAGGGTGCCGAAATAGAGACTTATGTCCCCTAGAGTTATTTTGTCAGGGGCAATACATGGGCGATAGGGTGAAGTTGGTGGGCGCCCGAGGGGCCCACACCACGTGCTGACGCGGCCAGAGAGGGAACTGCGCACAAACATGTTGTGGTTGCCTCCTCGGCCCCCTTCGTCTCCCCCTTGGACTCCGTGTCGTGCCGGGAAAAATAGGAATTTTTCCTTTTGTTTCGTCCAATTTCGAAAATATTTTCAGAACAACTTTCTGAAATAAAAAACAGCAAAAAAGGGAACTGACACCGTGACATCTTGTTAATAGGTTAGTCACAGAAAATGCATAAAAATTATATAAAGTGCATATAAAACATGTAGCAATTGGTATAATATAGCATGTAACATACAAAATTATATAAACGTTTGAGACGTATCAGGACCCTGGTTGCCGAGGCTGGACAGGGGGTGCCGGATAGATTGGAGGGCGGCCTAATCGGTCGACAACGGTTGGGGCGCGTTGGTGTGTATCGATTTTTTGCCCCTAGCCCCAAAATGGTTGGGGCTCGGTCAGCCCCCCTCCCCCCCCCCCCCCCCCCCCCCGGTGGAGATGCTGTGACATGGCACTGAATTTCACACTTCTTGACCGAGGCGTCAATTTGTAGATGGGACCCACATGTCACTTTCCCTTCTAAATGTTTGCTTGAACACCTTGTGCACGCCTCCTCGGTGGTCGGCGAGCGCTGCAAGGAGGCCGCCGACGTTATACTCGCTGGAGCTGGTCAAGGACAAGGAATTATCACAAGCCTATGTGGCATCGAGCACCGTATGTTTGACGACGTGCTCACGTATCAGCTGCCTCGTCTCGTCACACTACCAAGTTGAGCTGGCGATGTTGCTGCCGCTGCATAGAGGCGCCAAACGCCTATGCTGCGGCCCCGAGGCACATGCAAAGGACGTCTCCTTATTGTTGGGCGACCCTACTGGCATCCTGCGGGCCGAGGACGACCTCCAGGAAAGGCGTGAGCGGATGAGCTCGTCGACACACACAAAGTGTTTGACAGAATGTTTTGAAGAGAAAGTGTGTGTGAAGGTAATGACAGCTGGTCCCACATGTAAGATGACACTTGGGTCAAACAGTGTGAAAATTCAGTGTATTTCTTTCCTTTTTTTGGAAAGATTTCCAAAAATATGATATTTTTTGTCGGTTCACCAAAATATTTCTTCCGACATGAACATAAACTATTTTGAAATTTAGGACATTTTAAATTGACAAGCAACTTTTCAAAGTCATGAAAATATTTCAAATCCATGTGCAATTTTATAATTGTGAATCTAAACCCTATATTTTTTTACTCTGATCCGCAGGTCCGCACGTGGCATTTGATTTATTTTAGAAGTCTCACACGGCGTAATTTTTAATTGACTCTATCCTCCACCTCCACGTCACATGCGTATCCGTCCATCGGAGATCTGACTCATTCTCACATAATTTTGATCGAACTATGTATGTTTTAAAATTTATCTTAAATATCTATTGAACATTTGCATTACTTACATATGGTGATATCACTGTTGATCACGAAATTTGTTAATATTTTTTCTCATTACAAGAAAGTAGACATTTTCGGTGTGTTTATATAAGCTATAGAGTGCCATTCCGTTCATGCTCACTAGATTGAACTATGGCAGAAAAATGTGATGATGTGCCTGAGATATAGTGTTTAGTTTTCTTTTCTAGCATTTATCTTTGAATGCATATATAACTGAAATTTGCCATGTGAAGTTATTACATGATGCGGAGATGAGGGTGTACTATTTATCGCTTGATGGACTAAGAAATATCTTAAAACATAACACCTGTACCACTAGTTTTTCTATCTTAACAAGATATTTTGATTTTTGACATATAAGGATGAGTGAAGAAATCCAGAATTACAAAAGTCACCATATGTGATATCTGCCGACACACAAGGGGTTTGTCAACGTACCATGCAGGCTGATGGTGTTGGTTCAGATCACGAAGCGGCTCGATCGGAGTCCTTGCACCGTCGCGTGTCGCTGCCGGCCGGCTCTTTTGACATGATACCGTGTTCTTGGCAGCAGACGGCCGGACACATAGTCCAACTCCGGCCATGCGAACTCTCGCGTGGTCGATCCCCTTGGCAATGGCAATGGCATGCAGCAGCTCGCGTGGTCGAGTTTGGGCTCGACATTCCTCGGTTTTTTTTCTCCTTTTTGGTGATTAGAGCTGTATCCACAATTTTGTACTTAAGAAGAATGAGATCATGTTTATAACCTAGAAAATTTGAAAAGAATAGCTGACTTGTCAAATTTCCAGTAGTTGTACATGATGTTATTTCATTGTCCTTCTTTCATTTCTTGTAAGTTACTATATATTGGCAACAAATGTCATGATTATACGTGTGTGTATGTTGCAGATAAAAGCACAACGGCACGAGGGATACAACAAAAACTATGAACTTTTGAACGAGAGTCCTATTTCCATAAGAATTCTGACTTTTTGAACGAGGGAATTCTACTCCTTATACAGCAACAATAAAACGCTATGCCGCCATGAGGCATCGGGGTGTAGCTAGCATAGCATGCCTAATTTTTTACGTTCCGCACACCAATCAAAGGTCGATCCGCTTCCATCGTCTTCCTCCAACAAGGTACTCTCGTATGCTTCTGATCTATATATCGTCAAAGACCCGGAAGCACGATTACAAAATCAGCATTCAGCTTGATCTCAGATTACATCTTCTCTAGCAGATCATCTCTCTCAGGGAGATCGGGCAGATTACATGTTCTCTAGCAGATCATCTCGCTCAGGGACATCGGGCAAGAGCATTCAAGCCATACCATGGATCATATAGACATGGTCGACATCGAGAACCCCGATCATGGCGGCGGCCACGACGGCCGTGTTGAAGCGCAACCTGGTCAACGTGCCTTTCGCGTATCGAGAGAAAACATCGCCATGCCTCCCAACGATAACCCAAACCCTGACGGCCTCATCGTAGCCGCGGAGCCCCAACAGTGTAGAAGATATGCCTTCGTGTGCTTTGCGACCATCATGCTCCTCGATCGTTGTCATTGTCACTTCCATGTTATTTTTGATAATCACCTCACCCACAACAACAAAAACCTCGGTTGGTCGGACCTTGTTTTTAACATGACTAATCATCCTGTCAATAGTCTCTCCAATTATTATAGGCCTTTGTTGTTGTTTTTTTCAGAATTTAACCGATGGTGTCATTGATGGAAATCCCGAGGCACTTAGAAGGAAAGATTTGTTAATGTAGTTCACTGAACCATCGTGTGGCTAGTTAATAAACCATTATCTTAGTCGGGTGTTTATTGTGCATTCACTACATGAATCAGATCATATGCCAACGGTATTTGCCGTCAGCGTAGCTCTACGTCAATGGTGGCCGTCGGCTTACCGTCGGCATATTTATAAAAACTTTTTATTCACTTTTTCAATTATTTTATTTATTTATTCTGAATTGTACATAACTTGATGTCAGATCACCCACTTAATTTAAGGTCAAAGTATTTACGCTTGGTCGAACTTCCTATAAGGCCACCCATTCTCAAATAGCTCCAACCCTAACACGGTTAACTATTAAGTTTCTTTCTAATGAGTTTAAATTAAGATGTTATACATTGTTGTTATTGGTATCTTATCAATTATATTAACACCTAGATCATGATGTCATATGCACTTCTATGTTTTTTCTGATAATCTCCTCACCCACAACAACAAAACCCTCGGTTGGTCGGACCTTGTTTCTAACAGGACTAATCATCCTATCGATAGTCTCTCCAATTATTTTAGCCCTTGGGTGCTATTTTTTTTGGGAATTTAGACGAAGATGTCATTTATGGAAATCCCGAGGCACTTAGAAGGATAAATTTGTTAATGTGGTTCAGTGAACCATCGTGTGCCTTAGGCGGGTGCCTATTGTGCATTAATATTAAGTTATTTTGCTTAATTTAATGTGTTCGCTATTGATGTAATATACTCTGTTTTTTTATTAAACAGTTTGTGTGGGTGAGTGTACGAGTTTAAAATGCACTCACGGATGTTCACTTTGCTGTACCGATCGACTTGTGAAAGCTGCGTCTCTAAGGAGAAAAACTTTTTTTTGAGAGATTCTAAGGACAAAAACCTTGCCCTTCACGGTCAGGTTAGCACATTTATAATTGGGCGTAGGATTTTTCACACGTGTGAAACTTAAGGGTTATTTGAGCATAGAATTTTGACACCAAGAATATTTACATAAATCTCCGGTCTCTCTAACTGTGTGATTGACTGGATTTAATTAGTCCTTGTGCTAAGAAATTTGGTATATATCATTATAATTATATATCTTCTCAAGCGGATCATCTAAAGCCAGCAAGGGAAGATATAGAGACGGTCGACATGGAAACCCTGATCATGGTGGTGGCGATGGCGGCTTTGTTAAGCACAACCTAGTTAGCATGTATTTCGGCGCACCGAGAGCAAAGATTGATGTGCCTCACAATGATAACACGACGGAGCCCAAACACCGTAGCAAATATCTTATTGGGAATCATGGGAATCTGTCGATCGAGCCAAGACGGAGCTAGAACAGCCTTGGGCTTGTTCACGCGCGGCCGTACGTGCCGATGGCGTTCAGAAGAGGCGGCCGCGATCGAGCGTCTATCGGCGTCCTTCTTCCCTCTACGTACCGTCGGCGCGTCGCCGATGCCGGCCATTGGCATGCGCACGATCGAAGCGTTGTTGGGGCGGACGCCTCGAGCTCGGACGTGTCGATCTGATCATGCATGGTGAAACGAGCAGCTGCATGGCAACTCAACTCCCGTGGCCTTCCATGTTCCACACGCCGCGATGAACCTGATGGGCGGTGGCGGCCATGGCTTCCCACGTCCTGTTGCTGTAGGGAGATTCGGACCGTTGATCCTGGCTGGTCGCAGCGTACTTCGGGTGGTCCTTCGCCGATCCTTTCGGGGCATCCCAATCTTGATCCACATTGGTCCTTCCGCTGCTCTGCTGAGCTCTGGGGTAGCCGTGTCGTCATCCTAGGGTTCTAGTCTCCCCGAGCGCGCCATACATGATAGTGGTAGTTGTACACGGACTAGCAATTGGAGGAGTACTGCTAGAATACATAAAGCAGCCAGTTAAAGAAAGGAGAGACAAACCCAAGCCAATTGGCATCGGTCTCCACCCGGACTGTAGCAGTCAGGTAAAGCTTCTGTTCCAGGCCAAGCCAAGCCAACACAAAACGTACTAGTAGAGTACTACACAAGAAAACATAGTACTATACATGGAGGAGACGAGCTAAGCAGGCTGCTGCCTGCATGGTCCATGCATGCGGCCGGGCTGTCTTGCGTGCGTACGTACGTGCCATCACCAGACCAGCTCGCCAGACGATAAGCCAAATTAAAGGAAGGCTTCTTCTTTGTGGCCTGCCTGTTGGTGGCGTCGTAGCTTCGGTGAGCCTCTTTCAAAGCAAAGTTGCTTCAAAGGACCTACAAACATATATACTCCGTTAGTTCAAGGCTTCAAGCTAGCTCGACGCCTCCAAGCGCGCGGGGTGAGGGTCGACGACGGGGCATGGGCGCCCTTCTCCGCATCCACGGTTACGCCGTCGCGGCGTCGCCACTGCCGGCCGGCTCTTGAGCTCTTGGCGTGCACACATACCATACCGTTCTTGACAGCAGACGGGAACGCCCCACGACACGGACTCGGACGACGTTTTGATCTTATGAACGTGGTCTGATCTGAGCGCTGAGCGCTGGTTGCCAAGGCTCCCCACGTCCCTTGGCATGCATGCAGCAGCTATCTCCTTTGCCGCTGCAGGGGGGCAGCCGGACACAGGTGGGCGCTGCTGCAGTGAGATTCAGACTGTCTCTTCCTCCGGCAGCAGCAAGCATGGTCATGGTCATGGATGGTTCAGCTTTGGGCTATTTTGAGTAGCGAGTCAGGAGACCTTCTGGGTCCTTTTGGGGGCATCCCAATATTGATCTCCGCATCCATGGTCCTTGGAGGTTCTGTTGGCTTCGGCCATGGCCATGGCCATAGGTACAGCTGCTAGCTTGTGCGCAGGTAGGCGTGCCTGGGATCGGGCCGTAGCCAGTGGAGTACTTCGTCCCCGATTGCAGTAAGGCTCGATGGATCGAGGATATTGGAAATAAATTAGTGCTGTGTTTTGGTGCCGGTTAGCACATTATATTCGACTCGGTCCCGTTATCATCCAGGCTTTATCCGCCCCGGCCGGTAGGAAACCCACGCTGTTGATTTATCTTCAAAGTCCGGCCTGTACAAATCAGCATCCCCGTCTCTCTACTTACTACTACATATCACATCTTCTCCAGCAGATCGATCATCTCCAAGGAGATCGAGGCAAGAACAATCAATCAATCGATCTTCGGTGCAGCTAGCCTAATTGTGTACATTGCGCACATCGATCAAACGTCTATCCGCTTCCATCCTCTTCTTCTCCAACAAGGTACTCTCGTATGCTTCTGATCTATCGTCAAAGACCCGGAAGCACCCTTACAAAATCAGCATTCACCTCGATCTCAGATTATATCTTCTTTAACAGATCATCTCTGGGAGATCGGGCAAGAGCATTCAAGCCATACCATGGATCATATAGAGATGGTTGACATCGAGAACCCCGATCATGGCGGCGACGACGGCCGTGTTGAAGCGCAACCTAGTCGACGTGCCTTTCGCTTATGGATAGAAAATATCGTCATGCCTCCCAACGATAACCCAAACCCTGATGGCCTCGTCGTAGCCATGGAGCCCCAACAGTGGAGCAGATATGCCTTCGTGTGCTTTGCGGCCATCATGCTCCTCATTCCTCTCGTTGTCATTGGCACTTCCATGTTCTTTTTGATAATCACCTCACCCACAACAACAAAAACCTCGGTTGGTCGGACCTTGCTTTTAACAGGACTAATCATCCTGTCAATAGTCTCTCCAATTATTATAGGCCTTTGGTGTTGTTTTTTTCAGGATTTAGTCGACATTGAGGGAAATCCTGAGGCACTTAGAAGGATAGATTTGTTGATGTAGTCCACTGAACCATCGTGTGCCTTGTTAATTAACCATTATCTTAGTCGGGTGTTTATTGTGCATTCACTACATGAATCAGATCATGTGCCGGCGGTATTTGCCGTCGGCGTAGCTCTACGTCAATGGTGGCTGTTGGCTTACCGTCGACATATTTTTTTTAAGTATTTATTTATTTTTACAATTTATTTATTTATTCTGAAATATACATAAGTTGGTGTCAGATCACCCACTTAATTTAAGGTCAAAGTATTCACTCTTGGTTGAACTTCCTAGAAGGCCACTCATTCTCAAATAGCTCTAACCCTAGCATGGTTAACTATTAAGTTTCTTTTTAATAAGTTTCAAATAAGCTGTTATACATTGTTGTTATTAGTATCTTAACAATTATATTAACGTCTAGATCATGATGTTACACTTCTTACTTGTTTGAATTCTATTTTCTTTTTTGAAAAACAACGGTGATTATATAATAATAATATTTATAGAAATTACAATAAAATAAATTTTACTTTACTTTTGCCTTCTCCATTTAATACGGAATAATTCATATCTTTACATCCGTAAATCAGAATTTTACAAATAAAAGGTTTAAATCTATTAGAAAAATGAGAATAATCCAAATATGACATACATTTCATCTTTTGCATCATGTTTAATGTCTTTTTAAACAAAAAAACCAACATAAATCAGCAAAAATTCAACTAAATCAATGAAATGAGGTAGAAATCGATTAAATTCCGAATATTTATGTGTTACCATCAAATATGGACTCTTTGTGAAAATTATATGAGTGTCATTTCACCATATTGTTCATCGAATATTTTGAACTATGTATGTTTTAAAATTTATCTTAAAAATCTATTGAACATTTCCATTACTTACATATCGTTGATCCCAAAATTTCTCAATATTGTTTTCTCATTACAAGAAGGTAAACATTTTCGGTGTGTTTATATATGAGCTATAGAGTGTCATTCCGTTCATGCTCACTAGATTGAACTATGCAGAAAAATGTGATGATGTGCCGAGATATAGTGCTTAGTTTTCTTGTCTAGCATTTGTCTTTGAATGCATATATAACTGAAATTTGCCATGTGGAGTTATTACATGATGCGGAGATGAGGGTCTACTATTTATCGCTTGATGGATGGACTAAGAAATATCTTAAGACATAACACCTGTACCACTTGTTTCTCTATCTTAAGAAGATATTTTGATTTTTGACATATATGGGTCAGTGAAGAAATCTAGAATTAGAAAAGTCACCGTATGTGATATCTGCAAACACACAAGGGGTTGTCAACGTACCATGCAGGCTGATGGTGTTAGTTCAGATCAAGAAGCGGCTCGATCGGCGTCCTGACATGATACCGTTCTTGGCCGCAGACGGTCGGACACATCGTCCAACTCCTCGGACACGTGTTGATTTGATCATGCCAACTCTTAAGTCTGAATTATGTGGCCTCTTCCATTTCCTCAGGGAGACAGGGATATTAATGATCTGGTAAAATGTTATGGAAAAAGCTAAGTACACTAACCGGTCGATCAATCCAGAGGGTATCCGTCTATGAGGAGCAAGCTGTTACCAAATCACTTTCTTTTTTTTCCTAACCTAGCCGCCGCCGCAACATGCGACTAGGAAGAGGATTTTTTACACCCAACATCCGGCCGCCCGAGGACGAGCTAGGCCCTCTCCCTCCGCTTGCTGCTTCAGCGGCAGGAGGGAGGGGACCCCATCTTCTCCATTTTTACATGATAGGTAGGGTTTGGATCGTTTTGTCATGGTGTGTCGTTGGCTTGGTGGGAGCGACGTCCGGGTAAATAAATCTGCCTCATCTCTACTCCCACATCGGTGTTTTTCTTTATGGAGGCGTCTCGGAGTTGGTGGCATCGTGTGCTTGCGGATCTTTCAGATCGGTGGTTTTAGAGTCCATGGATGGTGTCGGCGAATCGGTGGCGGCGACCCCATCAGGTGTGTCTCTCCTTCTGCTTTGTCCCCGTTGCTGTGGCGTTGTCTTCGGCATCATGGTGGAGCAGGAAGGATGTGTCGTTCAGGAGTACGCGTAGACTGTTGACTACGAGTAGGTGACAGCTGGAAGATGTTGTATCCTATGATGTGTTTGTGGTTGAAGGTTGACAGTTTTGCCTTTCTCGTTCGACATCGTAGTCGTGCGGAGAAGTCAGATCTGAAGTTCGATGGCGTGTTCGGGGACATGTTGCGCCGGTCTGATTCTTTCAATAGCAATGATTTTGCTTCTGGGAAACTATTTTTAAGTTCCGTAAAGTTGTTGATCAGCGATGGAGCCACATCGAGCTCAGGCGAAGAGGTGATCTGTCTCCCGTCTTTTTGTGGTAATTTTGGTGTTGTATAGATTTTTGCATAGATTTATCCTATCTTTTCAAATTTGTAAGTTTATTGTGTATGTATTATGTAGTTTGATCTTTTATATAAATGAGAAATCGTATTACCATGAAAAAAATCTTGTAGCACGGGGACGGCCGGTCTCCTATGAACCCCACAACGTCGGCCGGTCCCAATTCCAGTAAAAAATAAGGCAGACAAAAGCCCAGCCAGTTTGGCACGAGAGTCCTACTTCCATACGAATTCTGACTTTTTGGGTCGGTTTATACTCCCATCGGCTCCTTGTATATACATTAATACAAGGTTATGCCGCTATGGGGCGCGGCATCGGGGTGTAGCTAGCCTAATTTTTTACGATGCGCGCATCGATCAAACGTCTCTCCGCTTCCATCGTCTTCCTCTCCAACAAGGTACTCTCGTATGCTTCTGATCTATCGTCAAAGACCCGGAAACACGCTTACAAAATCAGCATTCACCTCGATCTCAGATTACATCTTCTTTAACAGATCTTCTCAGGGAGATCGGGCAAGAGCATTCAAGCCATACCATGGATCATATGGAGATGGTCGACATCGAGAACCCCGATCATGGCGGCGACGACGGCCGTGTTGAAGCGCAACCTAGTCGACGTGCCTTTCGCGTATGGATAGAAAACATCGCCATGCCTCCCAACGATAACCCAAACCCTGATGGCCTCGTCATAGCAGCGGAGCCCCAACAGTGGAGCAGATATGCCTTCGTGTGCTTTGCGGCCATCATGCTCCTCGTTCCTGTCGTTGTCATTGTCACTTCCATGTTCTTTTTGATAATCACCTCACCCACAACAACAAAAACCTCGGTTGGTCGGACCTTGTTTTTAACAGGACTAATCATCCTGTCAATAGTCTCTCCAATTATTATAGGCCTTTGTTGTTGTTATTTTCAGGATTTAACCGATGGTGTCATTGATGGAAATCCCGAGGCACTTAGAAGGATAGATTTGTTAATGTAGTTCACTGAACCATCGTGTGCCTTGTTAATTAATTAACCATTATCTTAGTCAGGTGTTTATTGTGCATTCACTACATGACTCAGATATAGCGTAGCTCTACGTCAACGGTGGCCGTCGGCCTACCATCGGCATATTTTTCCAAAAATCTTTTTATTTACCTTTTTCAATTTATTTATTTGTTCTGAATTGTACATAACTTGATGTTAGATCACCCACTTAATTTAAGGTCAAAGTATTTACTCTTGATCGAACTTCCTATAAAGGCCACTCATCCTCAAATAGCCCTATCACGGTTAACTATTAAGTTTCTTTCTAATGAGTTTCAAATAAGATGTTATACATTGTTATTATTAGTATCTTATCAATTATATTAACACCTAAATCTCCGGTTTCATCTTGCCTGGAGCGCCATCGGTGAAGATGGATTCTTGCACAAACGAAGATACGGCTTCATCTTGTCTATCGGCGTCCTTCTTCCCTCTACGTACTGTCGGCGCGTCGCACGATCGAAGCGTTCTTGGGGCGGACGTGTCGATCTGATCATGCATGGTGAAACGAGCAGCTGCATGGCAACTCAACTCCCGTGGCCTTCCATGTTCCACACGCCGCGATGAACCTGATGGGCGGTGGCGGCCATGGCTTCCCACGTCCCTTCGCAGTTGGCAATGGCATGCAGCACACGAAGGACAGCCGGACATGTGGGCTCTGTTGCTGTAGGGAGATTCGGACCGTTGATCCTGGCTGGTCGCAGCGTACATGGAATGCTTTGGGGACAGCAAAACCTACTTCGCCGATCCTTTCGGGGCATCCCAATCTTGATCCACATTGGTCCTTCCGCTGCTCTGCTGAGCTCTGGGGTAGCCGTGTGGTCATCCTAGGGTTCTGGTCTCCCCGAGCGCGCCATGCATGATAGTGGTAGTTGTACACGGACTAGCAATTGGAGGAGTAGGGCTAGAATAGATAAAGCAGCCAGTTAAAGAAAGGAGAGACAAACCCAAGCCAATTGGCATCGGTCTCCACCCGGACTGTAGCAGTCAGGTAAAGCTTCTGTTCCAGGCCAAGCCAAGCCAACACAAAACGTACTAGTAGAGTACTACACAAGAAAACGTAGTACTATACATGGAGGAGACGAGCGAAGCAGGCATGCATGCGGCCGGGCTGTCTTGCATGCGTACGTACGTGCCATCACCAGACCAGCTTGCCAGACGATAAGCCAAATTAAAGGAAGGCTTCTTCTTTGTGGCCTGCCCTGTTGGTGGCGTCGTAGCTTCGGTGAGCCTCTTTCAAAGCAAAGTTGCTTCAAAGGACCTACAAACATATATACTCCGTTAGTTCAAGGCTTCAAGCTAGCTCGACGCCTCCAAGCGCGCGGGGTGAGGGTCGACGACGGGGCATGGGCGCCCTTCTCCGCATCCACGGTTAGGCCGTCGCGGCGTCGCCACTGCCGGCCGGCTCTTGAGCTCTTGGCGTGCACACATACCATACCGTTCTTGGCAGCAGACGGGAACGCCCCACGACACGGACTCGGACGACGTTTTGATCTTATGAACGTGGTCTGATCTGAGCGCTGAGCGCTGGTTGCCAAGGCTCCCCACGTCCCTTGGCATGCATGCAGCAGCTATCTCCTTTGCCGCTGCAGGGGGGCAGCCGGACACAGGTGGGCGCTGCTGCAGTGAGATTCAGACTGTCTCTTCCTCCGGCAGCAGCAAGCATGGTCATGGTCATGGATGGTTCAGCTTTGGGCTATTTTGAGTAGCGAGTCAGGAGACCTTCTGGGTCCTTTTGGGGGCATCCCAATATTGATCTCCGCATTCGTGGTCCTTGGCGGTTCTGTTGGCTTCGGCCATGGCCATGGCCATAGGTACAGCTGCTAGCTTGTGCGCAGGTAGGCGTGCCTGGGATCGGGCCGTAGCCAGTGGAGTACTTCGTCCCCGATTGCAGTAAGGCTCGATGGATCGAGGATATTGGAAATAAATTAGTGCTGTGTTTTGGTGCCGGTTAGCACATTATATTCGACTTGGTCCCGTTATCATCCAGGCTTTATCCGCCCCGGCCGGTAGGAAACCCACGCTGTTGATTTATCTTCAAAGTCCGGCCTGTACAAATCAGCATCCCCGTCTCTCTACTTACTACTACATATCACATCTTCTCCAGCAGATCGATCATCTCCAAGGAGATCGAGGCAAGAACAATCAATCAATCGATCTTCGGTGCAGCTAGCCTAATTGTGTACGTTGCGCACATCGATCAAACGTCTATCCGCTTCCATCCTCTTCTTCTCCAACAAGGTACTCTCGTATGCTTCTGATCTATCGTCAAAGACCCGGAAGCACCCTTACAAAATCAGCATTCACCTCGATCTCAGATTATATCTTCTTTAACAGATCATCTCTGGGAGATCGGGCAAGAGCATTCAAGCCATACCATGGATCATATAGAGATGGTTGACATCGAGAACCCCGATCATGGCGGCGACGACGGCCGTGTTGAAGCGCAACCTAGTCGACGTGCCTTTCGCGTATGGATAGAAAACATCGCCATGCCTCCCAACGATAACCCAAACCCTGACGGCCTCGTCGTAGCCGCGGAGCCCCAACAGTGTAGCAGATATGCCTTCGTGTGCTTTGCGGTCATCATGCTCCTCGTTCCTGTCGTTGTCATTGTCACTTCCATGTTCTTTTTGATAATCACCTCACCCACAACAACAAAAACCTCGGTTGGTCGGACCTTGTTTTTAACAGGACTAATCATCCTGTCAATAGTCTCTCCAATTATTATAGGCCTTTGTTGTTGTTTTTTTCAGGATTTAACCGATGGTGTCATTGATGGAAATCCGAAGGCACTTAGAAGGATAGATTTGTTAATGTAGTTCACTGAACCATCGTGTGCCTTGTTAATTAACCATTATCTTAGTCGGGTGTTTATTGTGCATTCACTACATGAATCAAATCATATGCCGACGGTATTTGCCATCAACGTAGCTCTACGTCAATTGTGGCCGTCGGCTTACCGTCGGCATATTTATAAAAACTTTTTATTTACTTTTTCAATTATTTTATTTATTTATTTATTCTGAATTGTACATAACTTGATGTCAGATCACCCACTTAATTTAAGGTCAAAGTATTTACGCTTGGTCGAACTTCCTATAAGGCCACCCATTCTCAAATAACTCCAACCCTAGCACGGTTAACTATTAAGTTTCTTTCTAATGAGTTTCAAATAAGATGTTATACATTGTTGTTATTTGTATCTTATCAATTATATTAACACCTAGATCATGATGTCATATGCACTTCTATGTATTTGTGATAATCTCCTCACCCACAACAACAAAAACGTCGGTTGGTCGGACCTTGTTTCTAACAGGACTAATCAGATAGTCTCTCCAATTATTGTAGCCCTTGGGTGCTATTTTTTTGGGAATTTAGACGAAGATGCCATTGATGAAAATCCCAAGGCACTTAGAAGGATAAATTTGTTAATGTGGTTCAGTGAACCATCGTGTGCCTTATCTTAGGCGGGTGCCTATTGTGCATTAATATTAAGTTATTTTACTTAATTTAATGTGTTCGCTATTGATGTAATATACTCCGTTTTCTTATTAAACAGTTTGTGTGGGTGAGTGTACGAGTTTAAAATGCACTCACGGTACATTAACTTGTCCAAGATGTTCACTTTGGTGTACCGATCGACTTGTGAAAGTTGCGTCTCTAAGGAGAAAAACTTTTTTTTGAGAGATTCTAAGGACAAAACCTTGCCCTTCACGGTCAGGTTAGCACATTTATAATTGGGCGTAGGATTTTTCACACGTGTGGAACTTAAGGGTTATTTGAGCATAGAATTTTGACACCAAGAATATTTACATAAATCTCCGGTCTCTCTAACTGTGTGATTGACTGGATTTAGTTCTTGTGCTAAGAAATTTTGTATATATTACTCTATATATTAAGAGCGGAGGAATCCTCGCGCTGTGAGCGAACGATTTACTGTTCATTATGAACAATGCGGAACAGTGCATCAGCTGTTTGGTTCGGCTTCCTGTTCGCTCCGTCCTCTCCCGATCGAACGGTTCACGCGGAACATTTGCAAAAAAGTCATTGTAGTTTCCGGAATTTATGAATCAGTCCTCCGTTATAAAACACAACACCTTAACCCTAGATCCCTGATTTTACTCATTCCCCCACCGCCGGTAGAGAAAGCGGAGCTGCACAACCTCACCACCTCTGCACCTCCCCTCCTCTAGCTCTGGCCAGCGCGCCACCCAACCTGCAAGGCCAGCCGCCGCCCTGGATGAGGCCTCGAGGCGCCGCCGACCAGGAAGGTATCGCGCCGCCGCCCTGGACGAGGCTGGGAATCGTTGCCGCCGCGGTAGGTGTGGGCAAGAGGAAGGGGACCGGCGGCATGCACGGCGGAAGGTCCAGGAAGGAGGTCCGCGGATCGCTTCCCCGAGGTTTCCTACCAGGAATAGCACACGGAAGTGCCTCCCACAATAGCCCATCCCTCCCCTTTCACGCGCGACCATGAATCAGAGGACGACGAATAAGGTGTGTCTCCCCCTTATCCACCTCTTCTCTCTCTCTGCCGTCTTAATTCCTCTTGGCCTCTCTTTCTCTCAGGAGATACGTGGAGGCAGCGCACACGAGGTGCTCCACGAGCAGTGGCAAGCCCTGATTCTATGTCGACCGGCAGGGACGACATCTGATCACCACGACCCTACATGTGTGTTGAAGGTCGTCTGCCAGCTATCCTCCTGCACCGACCCATCCAAGAAGATCCCGCTGCCGCCGCTGAACGAGCCAATGGATTCCATACAGATGTGCGCGACGCTCGGGGCGTCGCCGGCGCAACCGGACTTCGTCGTGGTGGTCGCCATCGCACGCGAGCTGGACTACGATGTCGAGAGGTTCCTGCTTCAGTGCCGCCCCGGTGATCAACATTGGGCCAAGCTCGAGTCCCCGCCGCTTAATTTCGCACACCGTATGATCAGCCACAGAGGAGAAATCTACTGTTTGGGTCATTGTGATTTCGACACCTCTTTGGACACGCTCTTCGTGATAGGTGACGACGACGGCGACGGCATGGTCCGAGCGCGGCCGATCGGCACCCTCAGTGGCGCCAAGGAGGTACACGACAGGGAGGTGATGTACTATGTCGTGGAGTCATGCGGAGATCTGTTCGCCATAGTCATCGAGAAGTTTGGGGTGTTCGTCCACGACTGCACAGTCACCAGCATCACGGTGCACCTCCTGGATCTCGAGTCCATGATGTGGAGGAGGGTGCATAGCATCGGCGACGACCGTGCCTTCCTTGTCTCTGATTACTACGGCTTCTCCGTGCCCGTGGGTCGAGTGCCAGGGGGTCTGGTACCGCAGGGCAACTGTGTTTACATTGTGTTGTCGAGCTGCGACTGCGAGAGACTGTACAAGTTCTGCCTGGACGACATGACCAGCAGCTTCTGTCAGATTCTTCCACAACCTACCAAGCCTTGGTGCAGAGCATTCTGGGCCGTTCCGGCGCCATTGGCAACGGTGGTGAAGAAAACGGAATTGTTAAACATTGATCCACTTGTGCCTGAAGAGGTTTGTGATGAGTCCATCCTCAGTTTGCAAGAGGAGGGGGAGGAGGAGGAGGAAGCGACGTCTTCGAACACACGGCAATGGCAAGACCTGCCACTAGAACTGCTGGAGTTGGTCGTCTCCAATCTATCATTGGTGGATCGTCTGCGGTTTCCGGGCGTGTGCAAGTCATGGAGCATGGTGTCCAACCCGGTTGAGCAAGCCAAGGTGTGGCCTTGGCTCATGCGCTACCCCGGCCGAGACGGGGTGTGCAAGCTGTTCAACCCTCTACGCTGCAAGGAGTACACCATACATGTTGAGACATTCGAATTCTTCCAAGACGAACACGACGAGCATATTTTCCGATTCTCCAAAGACGGCTGGGTGGCCGTGTCGTCAAACACTGCCATCGATGACATCTACCTCATAAACCCGTTCACCCAGGACACTGTGGAGGTCGCCATGGTCGAGAGGAAGTACCACTTCATGGGCATGTCGTGGTCCTCCATTGACCCGACGTCTCCAGATTGCGTCTTCTTCGGCATCAACAGCAGGCACGACGGCAAAGAGGTCGGGGTTCATACGTGGCTGCAGGGCCAGGACAGTTGGGCCGAACAATATCATGAACTCTATGAAGGAGTGCCGTTCCCAGTGGCATATGCCAATCTCGTCATGATCCATGGCAAGTTCTATTGCCTCGGAAGAAAGGGCAATCTTGCCACGTATGACCCGACAAGCGACACATGGACGATCTTGGAGAAGCCCAAGCCGATCCACGTGGAGATGGACGTGTTCGGCGACGACCACGAGGGGAGGGAGTTCTGCTACCTGGTTGAGGTGGGAGGGGAGCTGGTCACCGTGTTCGTGCGTAACGCCGACGAGCCACCGCGGGTGTTCAGGCTTAACGAGAAGGAGATGGCCTGGACTGAGGTGCAGGACATTGGTGGCGCGGCCTTGTTTCTTGACTTCAGGGTGTCATACTCCGTGGTGTCGCCGGAAGCTGGGCATGGCAACAGAATCTACTTCCCGAGGTATTCTGAAGATGGAAGACAAGCGGCCTTCTATGACATGGAGACCAAGGTGTACCACCCATCGTTCTACGGGCTGAGGCAGTCATTGCAGTGTGTGTGGGTCGTGCCTAATCTAAGGCCACAAGTCTAGATAAAAACCCCCATAGTATCTCTCTTAATTAGGACAGAACCGTGATGGAGTATAAGTTTTGACGGTAACCGGCAGGAGCTCTGCCATTTCATTATAAGAAGGAGAAAGAATCGATCCAGTTTAGAAGGGAAACCGGACCCAAACCCATACAAAGCACGGTTAATTATGGGAACCGGCAAAAACCACACAAAACACTATAACAGGAATTAAGGCACATCATCGGAGCCGGAAACAAGACTTCCTAGACCCAAGGCCATCGGAGACACCTTCAAACCGGCAACAGGCAACAGCACCCGGAGATCACTCACCCAACAAAGGGAGAGCTTGCGCCTAGCCACAAGAGTGCAACCACTAACCATTAACTTTTACCAACTCACTAATTGCTTGGAGCGCCATCGGCGAAGATGGATGCTTACACAATCGAAGATAAGGCTTCATCTTGTCTTGCACCTCTTCCTCAGAGCCTTTCTTCAAAGCATTTCCCTTCGGAAGATCTCCAAAAGACCCTGCCAATCTGAACTTGGCACGCTTGGCCACCGGAATGTCACACTCTTTGTTCTTCTTGTCCAACCGGGTGCTCCGTCTCTCTGTCAAAGGGGGAACGTCCATCCGAAGCTTCTTGTCCTTGGGCATGTTAGCAATCTCACGACAGAGCTCCATCATCAAAGAAGGCAAGATCATCTCCTGTGGCTCAGGCGTGTCAAACTGAGCCATCACCTTCGCGATCTTCTCCTCCGGGCTAGGAGTAAAAGAATCCACCATTTCCTCCAAATACAAAGGCATCTCCACTCCAAGGTCCTTCATCGGGGGACCCTGCATCACCGGGGAAACATCCTCCGAAGCAACAAAAGGCGTGAAGGTGGAATCCATGGCAACTTGTTCCTCCACGCCTTGAAGGACCATCTCCGGAAGGACAAAATCCAAATCAGGAGGGTCACCCTCCAATGACTGCGCCATCACACCGTCAAACGAACAACCATCCACAACGGTTGCACAAGCATCCTTGCCACTGGACACAACGAGCGGCACAGATTCAACAAGCTTGTCCGACACCGAGGAGTCGATGAGAGCAAGCCTACCACCGATGGTCTCCATGAGCTCCCCAAGGGCCGAAACTTGCTCAGCCCAACCCTGCACCGCGGCGACCACCTCGCGAAGGGGCAAGAACACCTTGTCCAAACGAGCTGCGAACATGGTCTGAAGCCCAGAACTGAGAGCCTCGGCTTGAGCTGCAAGGAGAGGCCCCAAAACCGTGACCGGGCAGGCAGCATCGGCCGCCGATTCCCGCGGCACAGCCGCCAGTTTGGGCACACCCAGAGGAGCCACAATTGTTGCCCAGGAGCGCCGAGGTTGACGAGAAGATGCCGAAGGCGAGCCACAGCCGGAGCGAGACGCGAGGCCATCGGCCTTGTCCCTTGAATGGCACGGAGGCGCCGGAGGAGAGCGAAGGTCTAGCGCTTGACTAGCTGACAAGCGCGTCGGGCAGCTTCTCTCGCGATGGCCAGCGCCCCGACAACCCAGACACCGGACAGGGCCACGGCAGCCGGCGACGAAGTGGTCCGGCTCCAAGCAACGGAAGCAGAGGCCGAAGGTCCTGCGCTTGAAAGCAGGGGAGTGTCCGGTCTCCTTCCTGGTAGGCGGGGCAGGTGCCTTTTCCCGCCGCGGGCGGCGCCGTCCCCCAACCTCCTCCCAAATCCCCTCCGAAGCCGCAAGCGGAAGCTCATGCAAGATTGGGGGGCGAGCTGGAGGAGATGGTGGCATGGGCGGGCAATCGGCCAGCTCCGGCACCTCCAAGACCACAGGCACGGACCCGGGCACCACCTCCACGCCTGGCAGGGAGCAGAGGCTGCCGACGACCATGGATCGGAGAGGAGGCCGCGGCGGATCCTGGGGGGGCAGCACGACCTGGGCGGTGACTCCGGCCGGAATCTCAGCAGGTGGGGGCGGGGGGACCTGGTGGGGGCGCAGAGAGACGGTGGGCGACGGGGCCGGAGCGGCCGCCGCCGGCAGGGGGCGGTGGCGGGTGGTGGAGGCCGGGGACGACCCCGGCATCTCAGAGACGGGCAGCACCTCGAGAGGAAGTGCTGGGAGATGGAAGGGAAGGCTTGGAAGGGGGAGGGGGAGGGGCTGGCTGGGTGGAGTTAGGCGGCGGCGGCCGCGGAGTCGCCATCGCGTCGCGAGAGGGCTAGGGCTGGCATCCGAACTACGGGAGGAATTAACAATGGATGGAGTATAAATTGATTAGATGGTTATTAACGTTTGAACAGTGCATTGTTACCTCCGGTGTTTTTTGGGTAATACCGGAATACTGGATGTTTACAGTAGACATATGGGGTTACCAATGACTCACGCTCCACTTCCTGAACAACAGCATCTGCAGGATCCTAACCGACCCATGTGGAAATGTTACAACTTTACAATTAGTTCTCGCAAAACACGCAAGAACATGACTAACCCTCAGCTGTCCTCGATCCACCTTTACAAAAGCACACTCTAGCCGTAATCTCTCGTAAAATGCTACGTATTATGAACCGAGCGATCTGTACTAGAAGCTTGTATCATTGCCAGCTACCACCATCCGTGTCAACAATAGTTGGAAGATGAGAGTGGGCTAAAGCGTTCAAGCCAGTCACGACCAGCTGCTTGCAGTTTTGATTCAAAAGTATCATCACAGTGCGAGAAGAATCGACACACATAAAAGATGATGGAGCTGGCATCAGCTCTTAGTATGATAGTATCATGCCTGCATCAGCAACTCCATCTTTATACGATTCGTCGATCGCGAGCTTAATAGACCCAGACAGTGGAGGCACCAGGGTTAACAGGGGAGTCAACCGCAACCTGGTTTCCTTGGAAAATCACATCAACGACTGTGAGGTTGGCCCCTCTTTTGTCGTCGACCCTACGGTGTGAATGATAACGAGGTGGACTCAACGACGACGAAGACATCGACATAGGCCTAGATAGATTTTAGTTTATGTTTTGTTATAATATGTCCAAATTTTGGTAAATAGCCGCGTTGTTTATTTCAATTTTGAAGGTGTTCGAAGTGTTTTTACCGATACTTTTTTGGGCAGCCTCCCAATTGCGTCGGGCATGTTTCCGACACTAGGACAGCGGACACAACTTCAAGGTGTCGAACACATTTTCGGATGGCACGGCGGAGACGCTCTTAAGTCTGAATTATGTGGCCTCTTCCATTTTCTCAGGCAGACAGCAGACAGGGATATTGATGATCTGGTAAAATGTTAAGGAAAGAGCTAAGTGGTTAAACACACTAGCCGGTCGATTAATCCAGAGGGTATCCGTATATATGAGGAGCAAGCTGTTACAAAAAAACGTAGCACGGGGACGGTCTGAGTGTGACAGTTTGGACATCCATGATCTTCACATCGCAAAACACGACCTGAAAAAGAGAGGCAGACAAAAGCCCAGCCAGTTTGTGGGTCAGTTCCTGGCACAACGGCACGAGTGGATACAACAAAAACTATGAAGTTTTGAACGAGAGTCCTACTTCCATAGGAATTCTGACTCTTTGAACGAGGGAATTCTGCTCCTTATACAGCAACAATAGAACGCTATGCCGCCATGAGGCATCGGGGTGTAGCTAGCATAGCATGCCTAATTTTTTACGTTCCGCACACCGATCAAACGTCGATTCGCTTCCATCTTCTTCCTCCAACAAGGTACTCTCGTATGCTTCTGATCTATATATCGTCAAAGACCGGGAAGCACGCTTACAAAATCAGCATTCACCTCGATCTCAGATTACATTACATCTTCTTTAACAGATCATCAATCTCAGGGAGATCGGCAAGAGCATTCAAGCCATACCATGGATCATATGGAGATGGTCGACATCAAAAACCCCGATCATGGCGGCGGCGACGACGGCCGTGTTGAAGCGCAACCAGCTGGTCGACGTGCCTTTCGCGTATGGATAGAAAACATCGCCATGCCTCCCAACGATAACCCAAACCCTGACGGCCTCGTCGTAGCCGCGGAGCCCCAACAGTGTAGCAGATATGCCTTCGTGTGCTTTCCGGCCATCATGCTCCTCGTTCCTGTCGTTGTCATTGTCACTTCCATGTTATTTTTGATAATCACCTCACCCACAACAACAAAAACCTCGGTTGGTCGGACCTTGTTCTTAACAGGACTAATCATCCTGTCAATAGTCTCTCCAATTATTATAGGCCTTTGTTGTTGTTTTTTTCAGGATTTAACCGATGGTGTCATTGATGGAAATCTCGAGGCACTTAGAAGGATAGATTTGTTAATGTAGTTCACTGAACCATCGTGTGCCTTGTTAATTAATTAACCATTATCTTAGTCAGGTGTTTATTGTGCATTCACTACATGACTCAGATATAGCGTAGCTCTACGTCAACGGTGGCCGTCGGCCTACCATCGGCATATTTTTTCAAAAATCTTTTTATTTACCTTTTTCAATTTATTTATTTGTTCTGAATTGTACATAACTTGATGTCAGATCACCCACTTAATTTAAGGTCAAAGTATTTACTCTTGATCGAACTTCCTATAAAGGCCACTCATCCTCAAATAGCCCTATCACGGTTAACTATTAAGTTTCTTTCTAATGAGTTTCAAATAAGATGTTATACATTGTTATTATTAGTATCTTATCAATTATATTAACACCTAAATCTCCGGTTTCATCTTGCCTGGAGCGCCATCGGTGAAGATGGATTCTTGCACAAACGAAGATACGGCTTCATCTTGTCTATCGGCGTCCTTCTTCCCTCTACGTACTGTCGGCGCGTCGCACGATCGAAGCGTTCTTGGGGCGGACGTGTCGATCTGATCATGCATGGTGAAACGAGCAGCTGCATGGCAACTCAACTCCCGTGGCCTTCCATGTTCCACACGCCGCGATGAACCTGATGGGCGGTGGCGGCCATGGCTTCCCACGTCCCTTCGCAGTTGGCAATGGCATGCAGCACACGAAGGACAGCCGGACATGTGGGCTATGTTGCTGTAGGGAGATTCGGACCGTTGATCCTGGCTGGTCGCAGCGTACATGGAATGCTTTGGGGACAGCAAAACCTACTTCGCCGATCCTTTCGGGGCATCCCAATCTTGATCCACATTGGTCCTTCCGCTGCTCTGCTGAGCTCTGGGGTAGCCGTGTGGTCATCCTAGGGTTCTGGTCTCCCCGAGCGCGCCATGCATGATAGTGGTAGTTGTACACGGACTAGCAATTGGAGGAGTAGGGCTAGAATAGATAAATCAGCCAGTTAAAGAAAGGAGAGACAAACCCAAGCCAATTGGCATCGGTCTCCACCCGGACTGTAGCAGTCAGGTAAAGCTTCTGTTCCAGGCCAAGCCAAGCCAACACAAAACGTACTAGTAGAGTACTACACAAGAAAACGTAGTACTATACATGGAGGAGACGAGCTAAGCAGGCTGCTGCCTGCATGGTCCATGCATGCGGCCGGGCTGTCTTGCGTGCGTACGTACGTGCCATCACCAGACCAGCTCGCCAGACGATAAGCCAAATTAAAGGAAGGCTTCTTCTTTGTGGCCTGCCCTGTTGGTGGCGTCGTAGCTTCGGTGAGCCTCTTTCAAAGCAAAGTTGCTTCAAAGGACCTACAAACATATATACTCCGTTAGTTCAAGGCTTCAAGCTAGCTCGACGCCTCCAAGCGCGCGGGGTGAGGGTCGACGACGGGGCATGGGCGCCCTTCTCCGCATCCACGGTTACGCCGTCGCGGCGTCGCCACTGCCGGCCGGCTCTTGAGCTCTTGGCGTGCACACATACCATACCGTTCTTGGCAGCAGACGGGAACGCCCCACGACACGGACTCGGACGACGTTTTGATCTTATGAACGTGGTCTGATCTGAGCGCTGGTTGCCAAGGCTCCCCACGTCCCTTGGCATGCATGCAGCAGCTATCTCCTTTGCCGCTGCAGGGGGGCAGCCGGACACAGGTGGGCGCTGCTGCAGTGAGATTCAGACTGTCTCTTCCTCCGGCAGCAGCAAGCATGGTCATGGTCATGGATGGTTCAGCTTTGGGCTATTTTGAGTAGCGAGTCAGGAGACCTTCTGGGTCCTTTTGGGGGCATCCCAATATTGATCTCCGCATCCGTGGTCCTTGGCGGTTCTGTTGGCTTCGGCCATGGCCATGGCCATAGGTACAGCTGCTAGCTTGTGCGCAGGTAGGCGTGCCTGGGATCGGGCCGTAGCCAGTGGAGTACTTCGTCCCCGATTGCAGTAAGGCTCGATGGATCGAGGATATTGGAAATAAATTAGTGCTGTGTTTTGGTGCCGGTTAGCACATTATATTCGACTCGGTCCCGTTATCATCCAGGCTTTATCCGCCCTGGCCGGTAGGAAACCCACGCTGTTGATTTATCTTCAAAGTCCGGCCTGTACAAATCAGCATCCCCGTCTCTCTACTTACTACTACATATCACATCTTCTCCAGCAGATCGATCATCTCCAAGGAGATCGAGGCAAGAACAATCAATCAATCGATCTTCGGTGCAGCTAGCCTAATTGTGTACGTTGCGCACATCGATCAAACGTCTATCCGCTTCCATCCTCTTTTTCTCCAACAAGGTACTCTCGTATGCTTCTGATCTATCGTCAAAGACCCGGAAGCACCCTTACAAAATCAGCATTCACCTCGATCTCAGATTATATCTTCTTTAACAGATCATCTCTGGGAGATCGGGCAAGAGCATTCAAGCCATACCATGGATCATATAGAGATGGTTGACATCGAGAACCCCGATCATGGCGGCGACGACGGCCGTGTTGAAGCGCAACCTAGTCGACGTGCCTTTCGCTTATGGATAGAAAATATCGTGATGCCTCCCAACGATAACCCAAACCCTGATGGCCTCGTCGTAGCCGTGGAGCCCCAACAGTGGAGCAGATATGCCTTCGTGTGCTTTGCGGCCATCATGCTCCTCATTCCTCTCGTTGTCATTGGCACTTCCATGTTCTTTTTTATAATCACCTCACCCACAACAACAAAAACCTCGGTTGGTCGGACCTTGCTTTTAACAGGACTAATCATCCTGTCAATAGTCTCTCCAATTATTATAGGCCTTTGGTGTTGTTTTTTTCAGGATTTAGTCGACATTGAGGGAAATCCTGAGGCACTTAGAAGGATAGATTTGTTGATGTAGTCCACTGAACCATCGTGTGCCTTGTTAATTAACCATTATCTTAGTCGGGTGTTTATTGTGCATTCACTACATGAATCAGATCATGTGCCGGCGGTATTTGCCGTCGGCGTAGCTCTACGTCAATGGTGGCTGTTGGCTTACCGTCGACATATTTTTTTTAAGTATTTATTTATTTTTACAATTTATTTATTTATTCTGAAATATACATAAGTTGGTGTCAGATCACCCACTTAATTTAAGGTCAAAGTATTCACTCTTGGTTGAACTTCCTAGAAGGCCACTCATTCTCAAATAGCTCTAACCCTAGCATGGTTAACTATTAAGTTTCTTTTTAATAAGTTTCAAATAAGTTGTTATACATTGTTGTTATTAGTATCTTAACAATTATATTAACGTCTAGATCATGATGTTACACTTCTTACTTGTTTGAATTCTATTTTCTTTTTTGAAAAACAACGGTGATTATATAATAATAATATTTATAGAAATTACAATAAAATAAATTTTACTTTACTTTTGCCTTCTCCATTTAATATGGAATAATTCATATCTTTAAATCCGTAAATCAGAATTTTACAAATAAAAGGTTTAAATCTATTAGAAAAATGAGAATAATCCAAATATGACATACATTTCATCTTTTGCATCATGTTTAATGTCTTTTTAAACAAAAAAACCAACATAAATCAGCAAAAATTCAACTAAATCAATGAAATCAGGTAGAAATCGATTAAATTCCGAATATTTATGTGTTACCATCAAATATGGACTCTTTGTGAAAATTATATGAGTGTCATTTCACCATATTGTTCATCGAATATTTTGAACTATGTATGTTTTAAAATTTATCTTAAAAATCTATTGAACATTTCCATTACTTACATATCGTTGATCCCAAAATTTCTCAATATTGTTTTCTCATTACAAGAAGGTAAACATTTTCGGTGTGTTTATATATGAGCTATAGAGTGTCATTCCGTTCATGCTCACTAGATTGAACTATGCAGAAAAATGTGATGATGTGCCGAGATATAGTGCTTAGTTTTCTTGTCTAGCATTTGTCTTTGAATGCATATATAACTGAAATTTGCCATGTGGAGTTATTACATGATGCGGAGATGAGGGTCTACTATTTATCGCTTGATGGATGGACTAAGAAATATCTTAAGACATAACACCTGTACCACTTGTTTCTCTATCTTAAGAAGATATTTTGATTTTTGACATATATGGGTCAGTGAAGAAATCTAGAATTAGAAAAGTCACCGTATGTGATATCTGCAAACACACAAGGGGTTGTCAACGTACCATGCAGGCTGATGGTGTTAGTTCAGATCAAGAAGCGGCTCGATCGGCGTCCTGACATGATACCGTTCTTGGCCGCAGACGGTCGGACACATCGTCCAACTCCTCGGACACGTGTTGATCTGATCATGCCAACTCTTAAGTCTGAATTATGTGGCCACTTCCATTTCCTCAGGGAGACAGGGATATTAATGATCTGGTAAAATACTATGGAAAAAGCTAAGTACACTAACCGGTCGATCAATCCAGAGGGTATCCGTCTATGAGGAGCAAGCTGTTACCAAATCACTTTCTTTTTTTTCCTAACCTAGCCGCCGCCGCAACATGCGACTAGGAAGAGGATTTTTTACACCCAACATCCGGCCGCCCGAGGACGAGCTAGGCCCTCTCCCTCCGCTTGCTGCTTCAGCGGCAGGAGGGAGGGGACCCCATCTTCTCCATTTTTACATGATAGGTAGGGTTTGGATCGTTTTGTCATGGTGTGTCGTTGGCTTGGTGGGAGCGACGTCCGGGTAAATAAATCTGCCTCATCTCTACTCCCACATCGGTGTTTTTCTTTATGGAGGCGTCTCGGAGTTGGTGGCATCGTGTGCTTGCGGATCTTTCAGATCGGTGGTTTTAGAGTCCATGGATGGTGTCGGCGAATCGGTGGCGGCGACCCCATCAGGTGTGTCTCTCCTTCTGCTTTGTCCCCGTTGCTGTGGCGTTGTCTTCGGCATCATGGTGGAGCAGGAAGGATGTGTCGTTCAGGAGTACGCGTAGACTGTTGACTACGAGTAGGTGACAGCTGGAAGATGTTGTATCCTATGATGTGTTTGTGGTTGAAGGTTGACAGTTTTGCCTTTCTCGTTCGACATCGTAGTCGTGCGGAGAAGTCAGATCTGAAGTTCGATGGCGTGTTCGGGGACATGTTGCGCCGGTCTGATTCTTTCAATAGCAATGATTTTGCTTCTGGCAAACTATTTTTAAGTTCCGTAAAGTTGTTGATCAGCGATGGAGCCGCATCGAGCTCAGGCGAAGAGGTGATCTGTCTCCCGTCTTTTTGTGGTAATTTTGGTGTTGTATAGATTTTTGCATAGATTTATCCTATCTTTTCAAATTTGTAAGTTTATTGTGTATGTATTATGTAGTTTGATCTTTTATATAAATGAGAAATCGTATTACCATGAAAAAAATCTTGTAGCACGGGGACGGCCGGTCTCCTATGAACCCCACAACGTCGGCCGGTCCCAATTCCAGTAAAAAATAAGGCAGACAAAAGCCCAGCCAGTTTGGCACGAGAGTCCTACTTTCATACGAATTCTGACTTTTTTGGTCGGTTTATCCTCCCATCGGCTCCTTGTATATACATTAATACAAGGTTATGCCGCTATGGGGCGCGACATCGGGGTGTAGCTAGCCTAATTTTTTACGATGCGCGCATCAATCAAACGTCTATCCGCTTCCATCGTCTTCCTCTCCAACAAGGTACTCTCGTATGCTTCTGATCTATCGTCAAAGACCCGGAAACACGCTTACAAAATCAGCATTCACCTCGATCTCAGATTACATCTTCTTTAACAGATCTTCTCAGGGAGATCGGGCAAGAGCATTCAAGCCATACCATGGATCATATGGAGATGGTCGACATCGAGAACCCCGATCATGGCGGCGACGACGGCCGTGTTGAAGCGCAACCTAGTCGACGTGCCTTTCGCGTATGGATAGAAAACATCGCCATGCCTCCCAACGATAACCCAAACCCTGATGGCCTCGTCATAGCAGCGGAGCCCCAACAGTGGAGCAGATATGCCTTCGTGTGCTTTGCGGCCATCATGCTCCTCGTTCCTGTCGTTGTCATTGTCACTTCCATGTTCTTTTTGATAATCACCTCACCCACAACAACAAAAACCTCGGTTGGTCGGACCTTGTTTTTAACAGGACTAATCATCCTGTCAATAGTCTCTCCAATTATTATAGGCATTTGTTGTTGTTATTTTCAGGATTTAACCGATGGTGTCATTGATGGAAATCCCGAGGCACTTAGAAGGATAGATTTGTTAATGTAGTTCACTGAACCATCGTGTGTCTTGTTAATTAATTAACCATTATCTTAGTCAGGTGTTTATTGTGCATTCACTACATGACTCAGATATAGCGTAGCTCTACGTCAACGGTGGCCGTCGGCCTACCATCGGCATATTTTTTCAAAAATCTTTTTATTTACCTTTTTCAATTTATTTATTTGTTCTGAATTGTACATAACTTGATGTCAGATCACCCACTTAATTTAAGGTCAAAGTATTTACTCTTGATCGAACTTCCTATAAAGGCCACTCATCCTCAAATAGCCCTATCACGGTTAACTATTAAGTTTCTTTCTAATGAGTTTCAAATAAGATGTTATACATTGTTATTATTAGTATCTTATCAATTATATTAACACCTAAATCTCCGGTTTCATCTTGCCTGGAGCGCCATCGGTGAAGATGGATTCTTGCACAAACGAAGATACGGCTTCATCTTGTCTATCGGCGTCCTTCTTCCCTCTACGTACTGTCGGCGCGTCGCACGATCGAAGCGTTCTTGGGGCGGACGTGTCGATCTGATCATGCATGGTGAAACGAGCAGCTGCATGGCAACTCAACTCCCGTGGCCTTCCATGTTCCACACGCCGCGATGAACCTGATGGGCGGTGGCGGCCATGGCTTCCCACGTCCCTTCGCAGTTGGCAATGGCATGCAGCACACGAAGGACAACCGGACATGTGGGCTATGTTGCTGTAGGGAGATTCGGACCGTTGATCCTGGCTGGTCGCAGCGTACATGGAATGCTTTGGGGACAGCAAAACCTACTTCGCCGATCCTTTCGGGGCATCCCAATCTTGATCCACATTGGTCCTTCCGCTGCTCTGCTGAGCTCTGGGGTAGCCGTGTGGTCATCCTAGGGTTCTGGTCTCCCCGAGCGCGCCATGCATGATAGTGGTAGTTGTACACGGACTAGCAATTGGAGGAGTAGGGCTAGAATAGATAAATCAGCCAGTTAAAGAAAGGAGAGACAAACCCAAGCCAATTGGCATCGGTCTCCACCCGGACTGTAGCAGTCAGGTAAAGCTTCTGTTCCAGGCCAAGCCAAGCCAACACAAAACGTACTAGTAGAGTACTACACAAGAAAACGTAGTACTATACATGGAGGAGACGAGCTAAGCAGGCTGCTGCCTGCATGGTCCATGCATGCGGCCGGGCTGTCTTGCGTGTGTACGTACGTGCCATCACCAGACCAGCTCGCCAGACGATAAGCCAAATTAAAGGAAGGCTTCTTCTTTGTGGCCTGCCCTGTTGGTGGCGTCGTAGCTTCGGTGAGCCTCTTTCAAAGCAAAGTTGCTTCAAAGGACCTACAAACATATATACTCCGTTAGTTCAAGGCTTCAAGCTAGCTCGACGCCTCCAAGCGCGCGGGGTGAGGGTCGACGACGGGGCATGGGCGCCCTTCTCCGCATCCACGGTTACGCCGTCGCGGCGTCGCCACTGCCGGCCGGCTCTTGAGCTCTTGGCGTGCACACATACCATACCGTTCTTGGCAGCAGACGGGAACGCCCCACGACACGGACTCGGACGACGTTTTGATCTTATGAACGTGGTCTGATCTGAGCGCTGAGCGCTGGTTGCCAAGGCTCCCCACGTCCCTTGGCATGCATGCAGCAGCTATCTCCTTTGCCGCTGCAGGGGGGCAGCCGGACACAGGTGGGCGCTGCTGCAGTGAGATTCAGACTGTCTCTTCCTCCGGCAGCAGCAAGCATGGTCATGGTCATGGATGGTTCAGCTTTGGGCTATTTTGAGTAGCGAGTCAGGAGACCTTCTGGGTCCTTTTGGGGGCATCCCAATATTGATCTCCGCATCCGTGGTCCTTGGCGGTTCTGTTGGCTTCGGCCATGGCCATTGCCATAGGTACAGCTGCTAGCTTGTGCGCAGGTAGGCGTGCCTGGGATCGGGCCGTAGCCAGTGGAGTACTTCGTCCCCGATTGCAGTAAGGCTCGATGGATCGAGGATATTGGAAATAAATTAGTGCTGTGTTTTGGTGCCGGTTAGCACATTATATTCGACTCGGTCCCGTTATCATCCAGGCTTTATCCGCCCCGGCCGGTAGGAAACCCACGCTGTTGATTTATCTTCAAAGTCCGGCCTGTACAAATCAGCATCCCCGTCTCTCTACTTACTACTACATATCACATCTTCTCCAGCAGATCGATCATCTCCAAGGAGATCGAGGCAAGAACAATCAATCAATCGATCTTCGGTGCAGCTAGCCTAATTGTGTACGTTGCGCACATCGATCAAACGTCTATCCGCTTCCATCCTCTTCTTCTCCAACAAGGTACTCTCGTATGCTTCTGATCTATCGTCAAAGACCCGGAAGCACCCTTACAAAATCAGCATTCACCTCGATCTCAGATTATATCTTCTTTAACAGATCATCTCTGGGAGATCGGGCAAGAGCATTCAAGCCATACCATGGATCATATAGAGATGGTTGACATCGAGAACCCCGATCATGGCGGCGACGACGGCCGTGTTGAAGCGCAACCTAGTCGACGTGCCTTTCGCTTATGGATAGAAAATATCGTCATGCCTCCCAACGATAACCCAAACCCTGATGGCCTCGTCGTAGCCGCGGAGCCCCAACAGTGGAGCAGATATGCCTTCGTGTGCTTTGCGGCCATCATGCTCCTCATTCCTCTCGTTGTCATTGGCACTTCCATGTTCTTTTTTATAATCACCTCACCCACAACAACAAAAACCTCGGTTGGTCGGACCTTGCTTTTAACAGGACTAATCATCCTGTCAATAGTCTCTCCAATTATTATAGGCCTTTGGTGTTGTTTTTTTCAGGATTTAGTCGACATTGAGGGAAATCCTGAGGCACTTAGAAGGATAGATTTGTTGATGTAGTCCACTGAACCATCGTGTGCCTTGTTAATTAACCATTATCTTAGTCGGGTGTTTATTGTGCATTCACTACATGAATCAGATCATGTGCCGGCGGTATTTGCCGGCGGCGTAGCTCTACGTCAATGGTGGTTGTTGGCTTACCGTCGACATATTTTTTTTAAGTATTTATTTATTTTTACAATTTATTTATTTATTCTGAAATATACATAAGTTGGTGTCAGATCACCCACTTAATTTAAGGTCAAAGTATTCACTCTTGGTTGAACTTCCTAGAAGGCCACTCATTCTCAAATAGCTCTAACCCTAGCATGGTTAACTATTAAGTTTCTTTTTAATAAGTTTCAAATAAGCTGTTATACATTGTTGTTATTAGTATCTTAACAATTATATTAACGTCTAGATCATGATGTTACACTTCTTACTTGTTTGAATTCTATTTTCTTTTTTGAAAAACAACGGTGATTATATAATAATAATATTTATAGAAATTACAATAAAATAAATTTTACTTTACTTTTGCCTTCTCCATTTAATACGGAATAATTCATATCTTTAAATCCGTAAATCAGAATTTTACAAATAAAAGGTTTAAATCTATTAGAAAAATGAGAATAATCCAAATATGACATACATTTCATCTTTTGCATCATGTTTAATGTCTTTTTAAACAAAAAAACCAACATAAATCAGCAAAAATTCAACTAAATCAATGAAATCAGGTAGAAATCGATTAAATTCCGAATATTTATGTGTTACCATCAAATATGGACTCTTTGTGAAAATTATATGAGTGTCATTTCACCATATTGTTCATCGAATATTTTGAACTATGTATGTTTTAAAATTTATCTTAAAAATCTATTGAACATTTCCATTACTTACATATCGTTGATCCCAAAATTTCTCAATATTGTTTTCTCATTACAAGAAGGTAAACATTTTCGGTGTGTTTATATATGAGCTATAGAGTGTCATTCCGTTCATGCTCACTAGATTGAACTATGCAGAAAAATTTGATGATGTGCCGAGATATAGTGCTTAGTTTTCTTGTCTAGCATTTGTCTTTGAATGCATATATAACTGAAATTTGCCATGTGGAGTTATTACATGATGCGGAGATGAGGGTCTACTATTTATCGCTTGATGGATGGACTAAGAATAATCTTAAGACATAACACCTGTACCACTTGTTTCTCTATCTTAAGAAGATATTTTGATTTTTGACATATATGGGTCAGTGAAGAAATCTAGAATTAGAAAAGTCACCGTATGTGATATCTGCAAACACACAAGGGGTTGTCAACGTACCATGCAGGCTGATGGTGTTAGTTCAGATCAAGAAGCGGCTCGATCGGCGTCCTGACATGATACCGTTCTTGGCCGCAGACGGTCGGACACATCGTCCAACTCCTCGGACACGTGTTGATCTGATCATGCCAACTCTTAAGTCTGAATTATGTGGCCTCTTCCATTTCCTCAGGGAGACAGGGATATTAATGATCTGGTAAAATGTTATGGAAAAAGCTAAGTACACTAACCGGTCGATCAATCCAGTGGGTATCCGTCTATGAGGAGCAAGCTGTTACCAAATCACTTTCTTTTTTTTCCTAACCTAGCCGCCGCCGCAACATGCGACTAGGAAGAGGATTTTTTACACCCAACATCCGGCCGCCCGAGGACGAGCTAGGCCCTCTCCCTCCGCTTGCTGCTTCAGCGGCAGGAGGGAGGGGACCCCATCTTCTCCATTTTTACATCATAGGTAGGGTTTGGATCGTTTTGTCATGGTGTGTCGTTGGCTTGGTGGGAGCGACGTCCGGGTAAATAAATCTGCCTCATCTCTACTCCCACATCGGTGTTTTTCTTTATGGAGGCGTCTCGGAGTTGGTGGCATCGTGTGCTTGCTGATCTTTCAGATCGGTGGTTTTAGAGTCCATGGATGGTGTCGGCGAATCGGTGGCGGCGACCCCATCAGGTGTGTCACTCCTTCTGCTTTGTCCCCGTTGCTGTGGCGTTGTCTTCGGCATCATGGTGGAGCAGGAAGGATGTGTCGTTCAGGAGTACGCGTAGACTGTTGACTACGAGTAGGTGACAGCTGGAAGATGTTGTATCCTATGATGTGTTTGTGGTTGAAGGTTGACAGTTTTGCCTTTCTCGTTCGACATCGTAGTCGTGCGGAGAAGTCAGATCTGAAGTTCGATGGCGTGTTCGGGGACATGTTGCGCCGGTCTGATTTTTTCAATAGCAATGATTTTGCTTCTGGCAAACTATTTTTAAGTTCCGTAAAGTTGTTGATCAGCGATGGAGCCGCATCGAGCTCAGGCGAAGAGGTGATCTGTCTCCCGTCTTTTTGTGGTAATTTTGGTGTTGTATAGATTTTTGCATAGATTTATCCTATCTTTTCAAATTTGTAAGTTTATTGTGTATGTATTATGTAGTTTGATCTTTTATATAAATGAGAAATCGTATTACCATGAAAAAAATCTTGTAGCACGGGGACGGCCGGTCTCCTATGAACCCCACAACGTCGGCCGGTCCCAATTCCAGTAAAAAATAAGGCAGACAAAAGCCCAGCCAGTTTGGCACGAGAGTCCTACTTCCATACGAATTCTGACTTTTTTGGTCGGTTTATCCTCCCATCGGCTCCTTGTATATACATTAATACAAGGTTATGCCGCTATGGGGCGCGGCATCGGGGTGTAGCTAGCCTAATTTTTTACGATGCGCGCATCGATCAAACGTCTATCCGCTTCCATCGTCTTCCTCTCCAACAAGGTACTCTCGTATGCTTCTGATCTATCGTCAAAGACCCAGAAACACGCTTACAAAATCAGCATTCACCTCGATCTCAGATTACATCTTCTTTAACAGATCTTCTCAGGGAGATCGGGCAAGAGCATTCAAGCCATACCATGGATCATATGGAGATGGTCGACATCGAGAACCCCGATCATGGCGGCGACGACGGCCGTGTTGAAGCGCAACCTAGTCGACGTGCCTTTCGCGTATGGATAGAAAACATCGCCATGCCTCCCAACGATAACCCAAACCCTGATGGCCTCGTCATAGCAGCGGAGCCCCAACAGTGGAGCAGATATGCCTTCGTGTGCTTTGCGGCCATCATGCTCCTCGTTCCTGTCGTTGTCATTGTCACTTCCATGTTCTTTTTGATAATCACCTCACCCACAACAACAAAAACCTCGGTTGGTCGGACCTTGTTTTTAACAGGACTAATCATCCTGTCAATAGTCTCTCTAATTATTATAGGCCTTTGTTGTTGTTATTTTCAGGATTTAACCGATGGTGTCATTGATGGAAATCCCGAGGCACTTAGAAGGATAGATTTGTTAATGTAGTTCACTGAACCATCGTGTGCCTTGTTAATTAATTAACCATTATCTTAGTCAGGTGTTTATTGTGCATTCACTACATGACTCAGATATAGCGTAGCTCTACGTCAACGGTGGCCGTCGGCCTACCATCGGCATATTTTTTCAAAAATCTTTTTATTTACCTTTTTCAATTTATTTATTTGTTCTGAATTGTACATAACTTGATGTCAGATCACCCACTTAATTTAAGGTCAAAGTATTTACTCTTGATCGAACTTCCTATAAAGGCCACTCATCCTCAAATAGCCCTATCACGGTTAACTATTAAGTTTCTTTCTAATGAGTTTCAAATAAGATGTTATACATTGTTATTATTAGTATCTTATCAATTATATTAACACCTAAATCTCCGGTTTCATCTTGCCTGGAGCGCCATCGGTGAAGATGGATTCTTGCACAAACGAAGATACGGCTTCATCTTGTCTATCGGCGTCCTTCTTCCCTCTACGTACTGTCGGCGCGTCGCACGATCGAAGCGTTCTTGGGGCGGACGTGTCGATCTGATCATGCATGGTGAAACGAGCAGCTGCATGGCAACTCAACTCCCGTGGCCTTCCATGTTCCACACGCCGCGATGAACCTGATGGGCGGTGGCGGCCATGGCTTCCCACGTCCCTTCGCAGTTGGCAATGGCATGCAGCACACGAAGGACAACCGGACATGTGGGCTATGTTGCTGTAGGGAGATTCGGACCGTTGATCCTGGCTGGTCGCAGCGTACATGGAATGCTTTGGGGACAGCAAAACCTACTTCGCCGATCCTTTCGGGGCATCCCAATCTTGATCCACATTGGTCCTTCCGCTGCTCTGCTGAGCTCTGGGGTAGCCGTGTGGTCATCCTAGGGTTCTGGTCTCCCCGAGCGCGCCATGCATGATAGTGGTAGTTGTACACGGACTAGCAATTGGAGGAGTAGGGCTAGAATAGATAAAGCAGCCAGTTAAAGAAAGGAGAGACAAACCCAAGCCAATTGGCATCGGTCTCCACCCGGACTGTAGCAGTCAGGTAAAGCTTCTGTTCCAGGCCAAGCCAAGCCAACACAAAACGTACTAGTAGAGTACTACACAAGAAAACGTAGTACTATACATGGAGGAGACGAGCTAAGCAGGCTGCTGCCTGCATGGTCCATGCATGCGGCCGGGCTGTCTTGTGTGCGTACGTACGTGCCATCACCAGACCAGCTCGCCAGACGATAAGCCAAATTAAAGGAAGGCTTCTTCTTTGTGGCCTGCCCTGTTGGTGGCGTCGTAGCTTCGGTGAGCCTCTTTCAAAGCAAAGTTGCTTCAAAGGACCTACAAACATATATACTCCGTTAGTTCAAGGCTTCAAGCTAGCTCGACGCCTCCAAGCGCGCGGGGTGAGGGTCGACGACGGGGCATGGGCGCCCTTCTCCGCATCCACGGTTACGCCGTCGCGGCGTCGCCACTGCCGGCCGGCTCTTGAGCTCTTGGCGTGCACACATACCATACCGTTCTTGGCAGCAGACGGGAACGCCCCACGACACGGACTCGGACGACGTTTTGATCTTATGAACGTGGTCTGATCTGAGCGCTGAGCGCTGGTTGCCAAGGCTCCCCACGTCCCTTGGCATGCATGCAGCAGCTATCTCCTTTGCCGCTGCAGGGGGGCAGCCGGACACAGGTGGGCGCTGCTGCAGTGAGATTCAGACTGTCTCTTCCTCCGGCAGCAGCAAGCATGGTCATGGTCATGGATGGTTCAGCTTTGGGCTATTTTGAGTAGCGAGTCAGGAGACCTTCTGGGTCCTTTTGGGGGCATCCCAATATTGATCTCCGCATCCGTGGTCCTTGGCGGTTCTGTTGGCTTCGGCCATGGCCATTGCCATAGGTACAGCTGCTAGCTTGTGCGCAGGTAGGCGTGCCTGGGATCGGGCCGTAGCCAGTGGAGTACTTCGTCCCCGATTGCAGTAAGGCTCGATGGATCGAGGATATTGGAAATAAATTAGTGCTGTGTTTTGGTGCCGGTTAGCACATTATATTCGACTCGGTCCCGTTATCATCCAGGCTTTATCCGCCCCGGCCGGTAGGAAACCCACGCTGTTGATTTATCTTCAAAGTCCGGCCTGTACAAATCAGCATCCCCGTCTCTCTACTTACTACTACATATCACATCTTCTCCAGCAGATCGATCATCTCCAAGGAGATCGAGGCAAGAACAATCAATCAATCGATCTTCGGTGCAGCTAGCCTAATTGTGTACGTTGCGCACATCGATCAAACGTCTATCCGCTTCCATCCTCTTCTTCTCCAACAAGGTACTCTCGTATGCTTCTGATCTATCGTCAAAGACCCGGAAGCACCCTTACAAAATCAGCATTCACCTCGATCTCAGATTATATCTTCTTTAACAGATCATCTCTGGGAGATCGGGCAAGAGCATTCAAGCCATACCATGGATCATATAGAGATGGTTGACATCGAGAACCCCGATCATGGCGGCGACAACGGCCGTGTTGAAGCGCAACCTAGTCGACGTGCCTTTCGCGTATGGATAGAAAACATCGCCATGCCTCCCAACGATAACCCAAACCCTGACGGCGTCGTCGTAGCCGCGGAGCCCCAACAGTGTAGCAGATATGCCTTCGTGTGCTTTGCGGTCATCATGCTCCTCGTTCCTGTCGTTGTCATTGTCACTTCCATGTTCTTTTTGATAATCACCTCACCCACAACAACAAAAACCTCGGTTGGTCGGACCTTGTTTTTAACAGGACTAATCATCCTGTCAATAGTCTCTCCAATTATTATAGGCCTTTGTTGTTGTTTTTTTCAGGATTTAACCGATGGTGTCATTGATGGAAATCCGGAGGCACTTAGAAGGATAGATTTGTTAATGTAGTTCACTGAACCAATCGTGTGCCTTGTTAATTAACCATTATCTTAGTCGGGTGTTTATTGTGCATTCACTACATGAATCAAATCATATGCCGACGGTATTTGCCATCAACGTAGCTCTACGTCAATGGTGGCCGTCGGCTTACCGTCGGCATATTTATAAAAACTTTTTATTTACTTTTTCAATTATTTTATTTATTTATTTATTCTGAATTGTACATAACTTGATGTCAGATCACCCACTTAATTTAAGGTCAAATTGTTTACGCTTGGTCGAACTTCCTATAAGGCCACCCATTCTCAAATAACTCCAACCCTAGCACGGTTAACTATTAAGTTTCTTTCTAATGAGTTTCAAATAAGATGTTATACATTGTTGTTATTTGTATCTTATCAATTATATTAACACCTAGATCATGATGTCATATGCACTTCTATGTATTTGTGATAATCTCCTCACCCACAACAACAAAAACCTCGGTTGGTCGGACCTTGTTTCTAACAGGACTAATCAGATAGTCTCTCCAATTATTGTAGCCCTTGGATGCTATTTTTTTGGGAATTTAGACGAAGATGCCATTGATGAAAATCCCAAGGCACTTAGGAGGATAAATTTTTTAATGTGGTTCAGTGAACCATCGTGTGCCTTATCTTAGGCGGGTGCCTATTGTGCATTAATATTAAGTTATTTTACTTAATTTAATGTGTTCGCTATTGATGTAATATACTCCGTTTTCTTATTAAACAGTTTGTGTGGGTGAGTGTACGAGTTTAAAATGCACTCACGGTACATTAACTTGTCCAAGATGTTCACTTTGGTGTACCGATCGACTTGTGAAAGCTGCGTCTCTAAGGAGAAAAACTTTTTTTTGAGAGATTCTAAGGACAAAACCTTGCCCTTCACGGTCAGGTTAGCACATTTATAATTGGGCGTAGGATTTTTCACACGTGTGGAACTTAAGGGTTATTTGAGCATAGAATTTTGACACCAAGAATATTTACATAAATCTCCGGTCTCTCTAACTGTGTGATTGACTGGATTTAGTTCTTGTGCTAAGAAATTTTGTATATATTACTCTATATATTAAGAGCGGAGGAATCCTCGCGCTGTGAGCGAACGATTTACTGTTCATTATGAACAGTGCGGAACAGTGCATCAGCTGTTTGGTTCGGCTTCCTGTTCGCTCCGTCCTCTCCCGATCGAACGGTTCACGCGGAACATTTGCAAAAAAGTCATTGTAGTTTCCGGAATTTATGAATCAGTCCTCCGTTATAAAACACAACACCTTAACCCTAGATCCCTGATTTTACTCATTCCCCCACCGCCGGTAGAGAAAGCGGAGCTGCACAACCTCACCACCTCTGCACCTCCCCTCCTCTAGCTCTGGCCAGCGCGCCACCCGACCTGCAAGGCCAGCCGCCGCCCTGGATGAGGCCTCGAGGCGCCGCCGACCAGGAAGGTATCGCGCCGCCGCCCTGGACGAGGCTGGGAATCGCTGCCGCCGCGGTAGGTGAGGGCAAGAGGAAGGGGACCGGCGGCACGCACGGCGGAAGGTCCAGGAAGGAGGTCCGCGGATCGCTTCCCGGAGGTTTCCTACCAGGAATAGCACACGGAAGTGCCTCCCACAATAGCCCATCCCTCCCCTTTCACGCGCGACCATGAATCAGAGGACGACGAATAAGGTGTGTCTCCCCCTTATCCACCTCTTCTCTCTCTCTGCCGTCTTAATTCCTCTTGGCCTCTCTTTCTCTCAGGAGATACGTGGAGGCAGCGCACACGAGGTGCTCCACGAGCAGTGGCAAGCCCTGATTCTATGTCGACCGGCAGGGACGACATCTGATCACCACGACCCTACATGTGTGTTGAAGGTCGTCTGCCAGCTATCCTCCTGCACCGACCCATCCAAGAAGATCCCGCTGCCGCCGCTGAACGAGCCAATGGATTCCATACAGACGTGCGCAACGCTCGGGGCGTCGCCGGCGCAACCGGACTTCGTCGTGGTGGTCGCCATCGCACGCGAGCTGGACTACGATGTCGAGAGGTTCCTGCTTCAGTGCCGCCCCGGTGATCAACATTGGGCCAAGCTCGAGTCCCCGCCGCTTAATTTCGCACACCGTATGATCAGCCACAGAGGAGAAATCTACTGTTTGGGTCATTGTGATTTCGACACCTCTTTGGACACGCTCTTCGTGATAGGTGACGACGACGGCGACGGCATGGTCCGAGCGCGGCCGATCGGCACCCTCAGTGGCGCCAAGGAGGTACACGACAGGGAGGTGATGTACTATGTCGTGGAGTCGTGCGGATATCTGTTCACCATAGTCATCGAGAAGTTTGGGGTGTTCGTCCACGACTGCACAGTCACCAGCATCACGGTGCACCTCCTGGATCTCGAGTCCATGATGTGGAGGAGGGTACATAGCATCGGCGACGACCGTGCCTTCCTTGTCTCTGATTACTACGGCTTCTCCGTGCCCGTGGGTCGAGTGGCAGGGGGTCTGGTACCGCAGGGCAACTGTGTTTACATTGTGTTGTCGAGCTGCGACTGCGAGAGACTGTACAAGTTCTGCCTGGACGACATGACCAGCAGCTTCTGTCAGATTCTTCCACAACCTACCAAGCCTTGGTGCAGAGCATTCTGGGCCGTTCCGGCGCCATTGGCAACGGTGGTGAAGAAAACGGAATTGTTAAACATTGATCCACTTGTGCCTGAAGAGGTTTGTGATGAGTCCATCCTCAGTTTGCAAGAGGAGGGGGAGGAGGAGGAGGAAGCGACGTCTTCGAACACACGGCAATGGCAAGACCTGCCACTAGAACTGCTGGAGTTGGTCGTCTCCAATCTATCATTGGTGGATCGTCTGCGGTTTCCGGGCGTGTGCAAGTCATGGAGCATGGTGTCCAACCCGGTTGAGCAAGCCAAGGTGTGGCCTTGGCTCATGCGCTACCCCGGCCGAGACGGGGTGTGCAAGCTGTTCGACCCTCTACGCTGCAAGGAGTACACCATACATGTTGAGACATTCGAATTCTTCCAAGACGAACACGACGAGCATATTTTCCGATTCTCCAAAGACGGCTGGGTGGCCGTGTCGTCAAACACTGCCATCGATGACATCTACCTCATAAACCCGTTCACCCAGGACACTGTGGAGGTCGCCATGGTCGAGAGGAAGTACCACTTCATGGGCATGTCGTGGTCCTCCATTGACCCGACGTCTCCAGATTGCGTCTTCTTCAGCATCAACAGCAGGCACGACGGCAAAGAGGTCGGGGTTCATACGTGGCTGCAGGGCCAGGACAGTTGGGCCGAACAATATCATGAACTCTATGAAGGAGTGCCGTTCCCAGTGGCATATGCCAATCCCGTCATGATCCATGGCAAGTTCTATTGCCTCGGAAGAAAGGGCAATCTTGCCACGTATGACCCGACAAGCGACACATGGACGATCTTGGAGAAGCCCAAGCCGATCCACGTGGAGATGGACGTGTTCGGCGACGACCACGAGGGGAGGGAGTTCTGCTACCTGGTTGAGGTGGGAGGGGAGCTGGTCACCGTGTTCGTGTGTAACGCCGACGAGCCACCGCGGGTGTTCAGGCTTAACGAGAAGGAGATGGCCTGGACTGAGGTGCAGGACATTGGTGGCGCGGCCTTGTTTCTGGACTTCAAGGTGTCATACTCCGTGGTGTCGCCGGAAGCTGGGCATGGCAACAGAATCTACTTCCCGAGGTATTCTGAAGATGGAAGACAAGCGGCCTTCTATGACATGGAGACCAAGGTGCACCACCCATCGTTCTACGGGCTGAGGCAGCCATTGCAGTGTGTGTGGGTCGTGCCTAATCTAAGGCCACAAGTCTAGATAAAAACCCCCATAGTATCTCTCTTAATTAGGACAGAACCGTGATGGAGTATAAGTTTTGACGGTAACCGGCAGGAGCTCTGCCATTTCATTATAAGAAGGAGAAAGAATCGATCCAGTTTAGAAGGGGAACCGGACCCAAACCCATACAAAGCACGGTTAATTATGGGAACCGGCAAAAACCACACAAAACACTATAACAGGAATTAAGGCACATCATCGGAGCCGGAAACAAGACTTCCTAGACCCAAGGCCATCGGAGACACCTTCAAACCAGCAAGAGGCAACAGCACCCGGAGATCACTCACCCAACAAAGGGAGAGCTTGCGCCTAGCCACAAGAGTGCAACCACTAACCATTAACTTTACCAACTCACTAATTGCTTGGAGCGCCATCGGCGAAGATGGATGCTTACACAATCGAAGATAAGGCTTCATCTTGTCTTGCACCTCTTCCTCAGAGCCTTTCTTCAAAGCATTTCCCTTCGGAAGATCTCCAAAAGACCCTGCCAATCTGAACTCGGCACGCTTGGCCACCGGAATGTCACACTCTTTGTTCTTCTTGTCCAACCGGGTGCTCCGTCTCTCTGTCAAAGGGGGAACGTCCATCCGAAGCTGCTTGTCCTTGGGCATGTTAGCAATCTCACGACAGAGCTCCATCATCAAAGAAGGCAAGATCATCTCCTGTGGCTCAGGCGTGTCAAACTGAGCCATCACCTTCGTGGTCTTCTCCTCCGGGCTAGGAGTAACAGAATCCACCATTTCCTCCAAAGACAAAGGCATCTCCACTCCAAGGTCCTTCATCGGGGGACCCTGCATCACCGGGGAAACATCCTCCGAAGCAACAAAAGGCGTGAAGGTGGAATCCATGGCAACTTGTTCCTCCACGCCTTGAAGGACCATCTCCGGAAGGACAAAATCCAAATCAGGAGGGTCACCCTCCAATGACTGCGCCATCACACCGTCAAACGAACAACCATCCACAACGGTTGCACAAGCATCCTTGCCACTGGACACAACGAGCGGCACAGATTCAACAAGCTTGTCCGACACCGAGGAGTCGATGAGAGCAAGCCTACCACCGATGGTCTCCATGAGCTCCCCAAGGGCCGAAACTTGCTCAGCCCAACCCTGCACCGCGGCGACCACCTCGCGAAGGGGCAAGAACACCTCGTCCAAACGAGCTGCGAACATGGCCTGAAGCCCAGAACTGAGAGCCTCGGCTTGAGCTGCAAGGAGAGGCCCCAAAACCGTGACCGGGCAGGCAGCATCGGCCGCCGATTCCCGCGGCACAGCCGCCAGTTTGGGCACACCCAGAGGAGCCACAATTGTTGCCCAGGAGCGCCGAGGTTGACGAGAAGATGCCGAAGGCGAGCCACAGCCGGAGCGAGACGCGAGGCCATCGGCCTTGTCCCTTGAATGGCACGGAGGCGCCGGAGGAGAGCGAAGGTCTAGCGCTTGACTAGCTGACAAGCGCGTCGGGCAGCTTCTCTCGCGATGGCCAGCGCCCCGACAACCCAGACACCGGACAGGGCCACGGCAGCCGGCGACGAAGTGGTCCGGCTCCAAGCAACGGAAGCAGAGGCCGAAGGTCCTGCGCTTGAAAGCAGGGGAGTGTCCGGTCTCCTTCCTGGTAGGCGGGGCAGGTGCCTTTTCCCGCCGCGGGCGGCGCCGTCCCCCAACCTCCTCCCAAATCCCCTCCGAAGCCGCAAGCGGAAGCTCATGCAAGATTGGGGGGCGAGCTGGAGGAGATGGTGGCATGGGCGGGCAATCGGCCAGCTCCGGCACCTCCAAGACCACAGGCACGGACCCGGGCACCACCTCCACGCCTGGCAGGGAGCAGAGGCTGCCGACGACCATGGATCGGAGAGGAGGCCGCGGCGGATCCTGGGGGGGCAGCACGACCTGGGCGGTGACTCCGGCCGGAATCTCAGCAGGTGGGGGCGGGGGGGCCTGGTGGGGGCGCAGAGAGACGGTGGGCGACTGGGCCGGAGCGGCCGCCGCCGGCAGGGGGCGGTGGCGGGTGGTGGAGGCCGGGGACGACCCCGGCATCTCAGAGACGGGCAGCACCTCGAGAGGAAGTGCTGGGAGATGGAAGGGAAGGCTTGGAAGGGGGAGGGGGAGGGGCTGGCTGGGTGGAGTTAGGCGGCGGCGGCGGCGGCTGCCGCGGAGTCGCCATCGCGTCGCGAGAGGGCTAGGGCTGGCATCCGAACTACGGGAGGAATTAACAATGGATGGAGTATAAATTGATTAGATGGTTATTAACGTTTGAACAGTGCATTGTTACCTCCGGTGTTTTTTGGGTAATACCGGAATACTGGATGTTTACAGTAGACAGATGGGGTTACAAATGACTCACGCTCCACTTCCTGAACAACAGCATCTGCAGGATCCGAACCGACCCATGTGGAAATGTTACAACTTTACAATTAGTTCTCGCAAAACACGCAAGAACATGACTAACCCTCAGCTGTCCTCGATCCAACTTTACAAAAGCACACTCTAGCCGTATTAATCTCTCGTAAAATGCTACGTATTATGAACCGAGCGATCTGTACTAGAAGCTTGTATCATTGCCAGCTACCACCATCCGTGTCAACAATAGTTGGAAGATGAGAGTGGGCTAAAGCGTTCAAGCCATTCACGACCAGCTGCTTGCAGTTTTGATTCAAAAGTATCATCACAGTGCGAGAAGAATCGACACACATAAAAGATGATGGAGCTGGCATCAGCTCTTAGTATGATAGTATCATGCCTGCAGCAGCAACTCCATCTTTATACGATTCGTCGATCGCGAGCTTAATAGACCCAGACAGTGGAGGCACCAGGGTTAACAGGGGAGTCAACCGCAACCTGGTTTCCTTGGAAAATCACATCAACGACTGTGAGGTTGGCCCCTCTTTTGTCGTCGACCCGACGGTGTGAATGATAACGAGGTGGACTCAACGACGACGAAGACATCGACATAGGCCTAGATAGATTTTAGTTTATGTTTTGTTATAATATGTCCAAATTTTGGTAAATAGGCGAGTTGTTTATTTCAATTTTGAAGGTGTTCGAAGTGTTTTTACCGATACTTTTTTGGGCAGCCTCCCAATTGCGTCGGGCATGTTTCCGACACTAGGACAGCGGACACAACTTCAAGGTGTCGAACACATTTTCGGATGGCACGGCGGAGACGCTCTTAAGTCTGAATTATGTGGCCTCTTCCATTTTCTCAGGCAGACAGCAGACAGGGATATTGATGATCTGGTAAAATGTTAAGGAAAGAGCTAAGTGGTTAAACACACTAGCCGGTCGATTAATCCAGAGGGTATCCGTATATATGAGGAGCAAGCTGTTACAAAAAAACGTAGCACGGGGACGGTCTGAGTGTGACAGTTTGGACATCCATGATCTTCACATCGCAAAACACGACCTGAAAAAGAGAGGCAGACAAAAGCCCAGCCAGTTTGTGGGTCAGTTCCTGGCACAACGGCACGAGTGGATACAACAAAAACTATGAAGTTTTGAACGAGAGTCCTACTTCCATAGGAATTCTGACTCTTTGAACGAGGGAATTCTGCTCCTTATACAGCAACAATAGAACGCTATGCCGCCATGAGGCATCGGGGTGTAGCTAGCATAGCATGCCTAATTTTTTACGTTCCGCACACCGATCAAACGTCGATTCGCTTCCATCTTCTTCCTCCAACAAGGTACTCTCGTATGCTTCTGATCTATATATCGTCAAAGACCGGGAAGCACGCTTACAAAATCAGCATTCACCTCGATCTCAGATTACATTACATCTTCTTTAACAGATCATCAATCTCAGGGAGATCGGCAAGAGCATTCAAGCCATACCATGGATCATATGGAGATGGTCGACATCGAAAACCCCGATCATGGCGGCGGCGACGACGGCCGTGTTGAAGCGCAACCAGCTGGTCGACGTGCCTTTCGCGTATGGATAGAAAACATCGCCATGCCTCCCAACGATAACCCAAACCCTGACGGCCTCGTCGTAGCCGCGGAGCCCCAACAGTGTAGCAGATATGCCTTCGTGTGCTTTGCGGCCATCATGCTCCTCGTTCCTGTCGTTGTCATTGTCACTTCCATGTTATTTTTGATAATCACCTCACCCACAACAAAAAAAACCTCGGTTGGTCGGACCTTGTTTTTAACAGGACTAATCATCCTGTCAATAGTCTCTCCAATTATTATAGGCCGTTGTTGTTGTTTTTTTCAGGATTTAACCGATGGTGTCATTGATGGAAATCTCGAGGCACTTAGAAGGATAGATTTGTTAATGTAGTTCACTGAACCATCGTGTGCCTTGTTAATTAATTAACCATTATCTTAGTCAGGTGTTTATTGTGCATTCACTACATGACTCAGATATAGCGTAGCTCTACGTCAACGGTGGCCGTCGGCCTACCATCGGCATATTTTTTCAAAAATCTTTTTATTTACCTTTTTCAATTTATTTATTTGTTCTGAATTGTACATAACTTGATGTCAGATCACCCACTTAATTTAAGGTCAAAGTATTTACTCTTGATCGAACTTCCTATAAAGGCCACTCATCCTCAAATAGCCCTATCACGGTTAACTATTAAGTTTCTTTCTAATGAGTTTCAAATAAGATGTTATACATTGTTATTATTAGTATCTTATCAATTATATTAACACCTAAATCTCCGGTTTCATCTTGCCTGGAGCGCCATCGGTGAAGATGGATTCTTGCACAAACGAAGATACGGCTTCATCTTGTCTATCGGCGTCCTTCTTCCCTCTACGTACTGTCGGCGCGTCGCACGATCGAAGCGTTCTTGGGGCGGACGTGTCGATCTGATCATGCATGGTGAAACGAGCAGCTGCATGGCAACTCAACTCCCGTGGCCTTCCATGTTCCACACGCCGCGATGAACCTGATGGGCGGTGGCGGCCATGGCTTCCCACGTCCCTTCGCAGTTGGCAATGGCATGCAGCACACGAAGGACAGCCGGACATGTGGGCTCTGTTGCTGTAGGGAGATTCGGACCGTTGATCCTGGCTGGTCGCAGCGTACATGGAATGCTTTGGGGACAGCAAAACCTACTTCGCCGATCCTTTCGGGGCATCCCAATCTTGATCCACATTGGTCCTTCCGCTGCGCTGCTGAGCTCTGGGGTAGCCGTGTGGTCATCCTAGGGTTCTGGTCTCCCCGAGCGCGCCATGCATGATAGTGGTAGTTGTACACGGACTAGCAATTGGAGGAGTAGGGCTAGAATAGATAAAGCAGCCAGTTAAAGAAAGGAGAGACAAACCCAAGCCAATTGGCATCGGTCTCCACCCGGACTGTAGCAGTCAGGTAAAGCTTCTGTTCCAGGCCAAGCCAAGCCAACACAAAACGTACTAGTAGAGTACTACACAAGAAAACGTAGTACTATACATGGAGGAGACGAGCTAAGCAGGCTGCTGCCTGCATGGTCCATGCATGCGGCCGGGCTGTCTTGCGTGCGTACGTACGTGCCATCACCAGACCAGCTCGCCAGACGATAAGCCAAATTAAAGGAAGGCTTCTTCTTTGTGGCCTGCCCTGTTGGTGGCGTCGTAGCTTCGGTGAGCCTCTTTCAAAGCAAAGTTGCTTCAAAGGACCTACAAACATATATACTCCGTTAGTTCAAGGCTTCAAGCTAGCTCGACGCCTCCAAGCGCGCGGGGTGAGGGTCGACGACGGGGCATGGGCGCCCTTCTCCGCATCCACGGTTACGCCATCGCGGCGTCGCCACTGCCGGCCGGCTCTTGAGCTCTTGGCGTGCACACATACCATACCGTTCTTGGCAGCAGACGGGAACGCCCCACGACACGGACTCGGACGACGTTTTGATCTTATGAACGTGGTCTGATCTGAGCGCTGAGCGCTGGTTGCCAAGGCTCCCCACGTCCCTTGGCATGCATGCAGCAGCTATCTCCTTTGCCGCTGCAGGGGGGCAGCCGGACACAGGTGGGCGCTGCTGCAGTGAGATTCAGACTGTCTCTTCCTCCGGCAGCAGCAAGCATGGTCATGGTCATGGATGGTTCAGCTTTGGGCTATTTTGAGTAGCGAGTCAGGAGACCTTCTGGGTCCTTTTGGGGGCATCCCAATATTGATCTCCGCATCCGTGGTCCTTGGCGGTTCTGTTGGCTTCGGCCATGGCCATGGCCATAGGTACAGCTGCTAGCTTGTGCGCAGGTAGGCGTGCCTGGGATCGGGCCGTAGCCAGTGGAGTACTTTGTCCCCGATTGCAGTAAGTCGAGGATATTGGAAATAGGACACGACTAACTAGCAGGCGCCTGCTAGGGGGCACAAGTCCACGCACGCCATGTCTGAAAATACTTGCCCATGTGTGCGGGAGAAGCTGTTTTGCATGCATGCACCAAAATCCGGAATTGGTGACATCATCACGCATTAAATGCAAAATTTGAATATTAAAAATGTTTTGTAGCTCAAACCGTTTATTGAATTTATGATCCGCTTTCAGCTTTGGACTAGTCGCGTCGAGATCTTCAAAACTAGATCCCATATCGATATGTTCCGACGATATTTTTTTATGACCTTAAAGTTTCCACCCATTAACACGGAAGTTATCAGTACTATTGTATGTAAGTTACCACCGTATTAACGATTAGTTTTCGGGTTGATATAAAACCATTTTTCGCTATACTACACCTAATTTTATATAAGTGGATATCACTTTTTGATGGTCAATGTATAATGCACAAGTTGGTAACTGTACACTAAAACAATATACAACTTCATAAGTATTACGATACCGACTGATGTCATAGTGACTACTACACCATATGATGTGCATTGTGTCTGTAAATATTCATGAACACATGGATAAACTTAATAAAAATTGGGTACGTAAATCAATCAATATTGAGTGCGTAACTATTATAAAGAGAGTTTGCTAACTACATGGATTTCGTGTATGGATAACTACATCACAAACACATGAATAAATAACTTTATAGGTATCGGGTGGTAAGTTTATCAGTATTGGATGGGTAAATATTATCAAAAAACGGTAAATACAATGATTTCATGATAGATAACTACCGAGTGATGAGTTCATCGGTATTGAGTGGGTAAATATTCACTTATGAATAACTAGGTGTGGTGATTTTTAAAAATCAAAAATCAAAAAGAACAATACAAATGGTTCTATTTCAACCCAAAAACTAATCGTTAATATGATCGGTAAATTACATAATAAAACCTGGGTAACTTATATGCAACAGGGTGGGTAACTTTTGGGTCCGAAAAAAATTGTTAGAATATGTCAATATGGGATCTAGTTTTGAAGATCTCGTCGCGACTAACTTAGCGGTGAAAACGGATTCTAAATCCGATAAACGGTTTGATCTACAAATCATTTTTAAATTTCGGATTTTGTAATTAATGCAGATGACATAATCTGGGATGAGCTGACTAAGGATGACGTTGGTACAGATCCAACGACTGAAGCACATGCGTGGACGTACGCCCGGTAGCAGGCGCCTGCCATATAGATTTCCCGTTGGAAATAAATTAGTGCTGTGTTTTGGTGCCGGTTAGCACATTATATTCGACTCGGTCCCGTTATCATCCAGACTTTATCCGCCCCGGCCGGTAGGAAACCCACGCTGTTGATTTATCTTCAAAGTCCGGCCTGTACAAATCAGCATCCCCGTCTCTCTACTTACTACTACATATCACATCTTCTCCAGCAGATCGATCATCTCCAAGGAGATCGAGGCAAGAACAATCAATCGATCTAGACCATGGCAGATATAGAGATGGTCCCGACGACAATGGCGGTGGCGTCGTCAAAGCACATCCTGATCGCCGTGTCTTTCCTTCGTTGAGACAAAACTATGGGATGCTTAACCCTAATATTATTCCTAATCCTGACGGCGTTGCAGCTGCAGCGGAGCCCCAACAGCACAGCAGATATGCCTTCTTGTGTTTTGCGGCCGTTGTTGCGCTCTCCCTTGCTGCCGCTTTCGTCACCTTTTTGTGTATGTGCTTATTAAGCTCCAACCCGACAACCAAGGCTGGTTGGGCCTTATTTTTCACGGGATTAACAATCGCCACAGTAGGTTTGATGATTATTGGTTGTGGGTTTGTCTTTGTTGGTTCTTTAGCAGAAGAGGTGATGGATGGGAATCCCGAGGGGCGTAGAACCATAGATTTGTACATGTAATTCGGCAAACGCTACCTGCAGGACTTTATCTTTTTTATTGAAATTCTATAAATGGAAGTAATATGTTCTTACTCAACTGGTCACATATGTATTTCAGCTTAAGTCAATGTGTTTGTTTTTTTATGAAAATATGGATTTACGTTTTGAAAGATTGTGTGTGCGCGCGTGTGCGAGGTAAACCACACGAACTTGTCATGAATGTCCGCTTTAGCAAATTGATGATGTGCGCAAGTTTCGTTGAAGAAGTATATGAGCAATGCCCCGCTGCCGGCCTCCTGCCTCGAGCAACCTCCGGTTCAGCCGAGCACAGATCCAGTACGCCCTCGGCTACACAAAACCTTGGTGTTGTCTTCACTGGTCCACAAAAGTTGTCGACGTCCTCAGCGTCCGTCCTCCGACATCGAGCACGTCCCCTAGTGCCGTTCCCCAAGTGGCACCGGGGCATATGCACCGCGCCACCTCTAGCTTCTTCGATGGCCTCTACTGAGGTGGTGGCGAGCCCTACTGCCAAAGGTAGCGGGGGTGCTCGTCCCGATCGTCCATGCCGTAGAGGTTGGTTGGAGCGGTCTGGGGCAGCGACCCTGGGTCACAGTGGTCCTCATGAAGGGAGGTGGTGCCACAGCGTGCGTTCGGGTTGTTCCTCTTGGCTGCGAGGGCGGCAAAGGCAGCAGCCTTGTGGTTGGGCGCCTAGGTCAAAACAGGGTGGAGGGCACTGAGCCCCTTGTCGCAGTAAGGGTGTAGCCTGGGAGTTAGAAGCCAGGGTGGGGGCCCCACGGAGCTACTGTTGCAGCAGGTTCATTGTCGGCATGTCACCAGTGATGGTGGTCGGGCCGGTTCTCGACAGGCGGTTTACGGGGTTTGTGACACATCGTTGAAATCCCTGCTCTAGTTTTTTGCCGGTGCCCAAGATTTTGAGATTGGAGGGGGGAACACCATCGGAGCGCTATTGGTGGGATCTCTATCTTCTCTAACGTCTCCACCATCGTCGCCATGATGAAGGGGGAGTAGTCCACTTATGGACCATGGGTTTGTGACAGTACCTTATTGTATATCTCTCCTTATGTTCATGTATTAGTACCATATGAGTTGTATAACATGATAATGGTCATCTATATAATTCCAATGTGGTGGATCTTTATTTCATGAGTTGTTATTTGATATTGCGATTTTATTGTGTTTGAGATGTATGAGTAGATGTATATTATGTACTCGTTCTTTATTACTTGTTTTGGTCAAACACGTGGGAGAGGGCATGAGAGGAGGACGTGTGCGTTAGATGGAATAACAGTGGTGGTCATTGGATAGTGTTTTTTGACCATGCTACCATAGGAGATAACCCCTACAATGTAAATTTTATATAAATATGTGAGTGTAAGGAGAAACCAGCGGTTTATCCTACACAAGCTTTACATAGCAGGTCAAAAAACCTCAGGGAGGCAGGAAGTCAAAAGAAATGTAAATAGCCATCTACGAAAACGTTTCTAAAACCCAACTCAAGAGGTGTTGGACAGACTGAGCCTTGATTCATAATTTGAGGTCCACTTTTGTTTTACCTTCTTAATTATCTCACTAGGGATTTTTGTTTTACCTTCTTGATTATCTCACTAGGGATTAAGTAAATACATGTGTTATTAATATAGTGGCAGACAAGATGTTTTGCTTTATACTAGCATATTTGATGTTAAAACTTCATGTCACAGTATTTAAGGGTTTTCTCTGTTAATTCTTAGTTCTAGATTCCTTGGAGTTCATCCCTTTCTAGAGGAGTATATGATCACTCTGTGTGGTGTGTTGTTGGGAGACCCTAAGAGGAATGTATGATGAGTGTAGCAGTGATGACGCACAAGTATAGTGTGTCGCAACAGTCTTCGAGTGAAGTAAAATCCAAATCTATTGATTCGACATAAGGGGAGCCAAAGAATATTTATAAGCCTTAACAGATGATTTGTTAGATCAGATGCACCTGTAAATCGACTTGCTGGAGACAGATTATCAGTAGCAATAGTTTTATAGTAGAGAAAGTAGTGAAATAATAGCAGCAGTTGAAATAAGGCAGCGATTGTGATTGCAGTAGACAGCAGGATTAAAATACTGTAGGCATGGGGACGGATGTACGGGCGTTGTATGGATAAGATAATTCATGTAATATCAAAGCATAGTCATTTGCAGATATATAAGATAAAGCATCCAAGTATTAACTAATCATAAGCATATATTCCAATTTAGTTGTGCGTGCTCGCAGTGAGAAACTTGCACATGAGATTGGGCGTGTGACCCTTCACCGAGCTCAAGTACACCGGCGCTGAATAGGTGTACTCATTAATCACCAATTTTGTGGACACCAAGAGCTTGGTATCATCGTCAGACTCCTCGTCCGATGATGGCTCGATGAAGATCTCATAGAACTTCCGGATCCGCTTGTTCAGCTCCATCTACGGTAATATAGGAAAGATAAATGAATTTTTGCGCCCCTTGATCGCTTGTAAAATGGCTCAGGTGGCCGGGATCTTACCTGAAAAACGGCTCGCACAGATGGCCAAACACCTCGCGGGTGCAGAAGAAGACCTTCCCGGATGAAGCCTACGCCGATCAGGAATGGTGGCCTATATGTTGGGAAGTGTGAGCAAAGGCCACCGGCCGGGTGGTGCCAACAATGGCGAGGCAGAGGCGACGGGCGGGCCGTGAAATCGGCGGCGTCCAAGGGGGGAGAATGAGAAACAGGAGGGAAGAGATTTAGGGTCGTTTGGCATACGGTGTCATTGACGAGCGGGGCCAGGCCGGTTAAAAGGGGAGGACGTGCACGGAGCCACGGGCAGCTCATGAAAATGTGTAGGGGCCTTTTGAAAGCAGAAGTACGCATTATATGGACTAGTTTTTGACCTTGTCGCAAGTTTTTGCACGACAAGCAAATTTTAATATATTGTACTAGCTTGCACAGGGTGTACAATATTTGTAGCAAAGTGAGCTATTACTTTTTTTTAATTATTGTTCTAAAGCTATTTCTTTGATTTAAAAAAAGAAAAAAATCCAATAGGAAGGGAACCGTCGCTTGTTTCATAGAAAGAAGGCGAAATAATAAAGAGAGAACAAAAGAACAAAGACAAGAGCCCATTAGCCCAAGTCAGGAAACCAAGGCCGTCCATGTGAGAAAAGAAACCAAGGCCACCGCAACGGACGAGCATGCGAGACGCTATGGCTCGATATTCCTCGCTTTTTCCCTTTTGTTTTTTTAAACGTGGGGCAAAAGCTTTGCCCCTTTTTATGATTAGAGCTATCTACACTTCTGTTCTAAAGAAGAATGAGATCATGTCTACCTTAGGTTAGAGGCGGCTGCAGCGGGAGGTGTTCACGAAGAAAGTGAAGGGGATCGTGTGCAGAAAACTAAAAATTTCCTACCAACTATATCCTTAAACTAGCCAAGATCTATTCTATGCAGATATAGTAGTACGAACGGAAATCGGAATACGTACCCTTGTAGACCGAAAGCGGGATTACGTTCCCGCACAAACGTTGTCGATGAAGACCGACGTAGCCGACCTCAAGGTCGTGTAGAGGAAGCAGGCCTCCGAGTACCGCTAGCGCAGCACCTCGCAGGGAGTCGCACACGTACGGTGGAGACGACGCCTCCGAAGCTCCAGTCCAGGACGAGCAGCGGAAGACTTGGACCGGAACACCAGCAGCGCGGCAGCGGGCTATGGTGGAGGAGATCCCCGACTCCTCTTGCTCGGCGCGGCTCCGACTTGGGAACCACGAGATCGAGAGAGAAATCAGGAATTAATTGGTGAATTAAAAGGCTGGGGGTGCCCCTTCTTATATAGGCTCCCAAGGGGAGCCAACCTTGCCAGCCAGGCAATGTGGGCCTAACCCCCCACAGCCTGGTTCGGCCAAGGGAGTGCGCCGGCCCCCTGGTGGGCCCCTTGTGGCCCACCTAGGCCGGCCCTCCTGGCCCCCACCGAATTTCCCTAGGGAATTTTCCCCTCTTGGGCCTTCTTTCGTCCGGAAGGCCCATTTAGGGAAATCTGCCTTAATAAATTCGAAAATAAATATATAAAATCATATTTGCATATTAATAACACTAATTAATATCAAACATAATATATATAATATTTCCTAGCTCCGAAAACTCTTTCGGCGCTGCCCGATCTCCATCGGACCTCTCCCGGGACGCTCCCGGAGATCTCCTTCCTTTCTGGTTGTCTTGTTGAAACCCCTTAAGTGTGTTACCCTAGCGGTTCGATATAATATCAGGTATGATCAAGACTCCTCAATGATCAACGACTAACCCGTAGGCCTGGACCCCATGAATTAATCCCTGAGATATAACGAATGACTTTCATCTATCAAACCTGAACGTAAAGTCTTAGACCTTTTGCCATAGCGATACTTAGCACGTCCGAGCGCCGTTCCATAGATATCTCCATACCTAATCCCGACCTCGTTACCGACGACGCTATCTTCTACTCGTTCATGATCTCATGTCTCCGTGACCTAGTCACATGCTTGCAAGCTCATTAGACATGATCTCACCGAGTGGGCCCGAGAGTATCTATCCTGCTATGCGGACTGGCAAATCCCGCTCTTGACCCCTCGTCTCAATACTCCCTTCCAATACCCAAAAGTATCACCGTTATTGTCATACTAAATAAGATACGACGTTTGGTGCAATCAAAGTATCTTCCGGAAATATCAATAAGAGTTGATCTCACGGTCAAAGGTGTAATGACTATGTTCTCAAAATCTGGGTATGTCCATCACATCGCTCTCCATCGATATGACTCTCATTGCCGACCGGCGCCATGCCCCATGACCGGGAAACCTCGATCATCAATCGCGCAACGAAACTAGTCTTAGTAGAGGCTACTAGGGACCTGGTTGTTTACGCATCACACCCGCATTAATGTTTCCGCTTAATACGGTTCTAGCATGATACAAAAACCTATTATGAACAAACGAGATATGATAAAGAATTCACTTTATTAATTGCCTCTAGGGCATATCTCCTTCAGTCTCCCACTTGCACTAGAGTACAATTTAATCTAGATTACAACTTGGTAAAAGCCTAACATCCATAGCTAACTGGTGTTGTTCATGCTTATAAAGCGGAAGAGGCTTCGTCAGCGGATCTGCCACATTCAGATCCGTATGCACTTTGCAAATCTTCACATCGCCTCCTTGTACGTACTGACGTATCACGTGGAAGCGTCGGAGAATATGTTTGGCGGTGGAGTGAGATCTTGGCTCCTTGGAATTCGCAATGGCACCCGTATTGTCGCAGAAGAGGATCACGGGGTCTTGCACGCTCGGGAACACTCCAAGTTCGATGACAAACTTCCTCAGCCACACAGCTTCATTCGCGGCCTCGCAGGCAGCAATGTACTCCGACTCCATTGTAGATTGTGCGACTATGGGTTGCTTCCCACTTCTCCAGCACACGGCGCCTCCATTCACCTTGAACACGTAACCTGTCTGTGACTTACAGTCATCGGGGTCTGAGCAGAAACTTGCATCTACGTAACCCGTTACGCCAAGTTCCTCATCGCAGCCACCATACACAAGGAACATTTCCTTTGTCTTATTGAGATACTTAAGAATGCTCTTGACAGCTACCCAATGCGGCATTCCAGGATTACTCTGGAACCGGCTTGTCAAACTTAGAGCTAATGCCACATCCGGTCTAGTACTCAACATTGCATACATGATCGATCCTATGGCTGAAGCATAAGGATGTTTCGTCATTTCGGCCTTACCCAGTTCCGTCACCGGACACTGCGCCTTACGCAATATCTTATTCTTGATAACCGGCAGAGAACCCTTCTTTGCCTTCTCCATTTGAAAACGCTTCAATATTTTATCAAGATAAGTACTCTGACTTAGTGCTAATAGGCGCCTTGATCTATCGCGATAGATTTTTATGCCTAAAACATACGCAACTTCTCCTAAGTCCTTCACGCTATTCAGAAGTTCCACATCATTCCCTATTAGCAATATGTCGTCAACATACAGTGCTAAGAACACAACCGAGTTCCCACTCATTTTCTTGTAAATACAGGTCTCTTCCACATTCTGGATAAATCCAAAACCTTTGATTACCTCATCAAAGCGAAGATTCCAGCTCCGAGATGCCTTCTTCAATCCATAGATGGATCGCTGAAGCTTGCACACCTTGTTAGCACTTCCTGGATCGACAAAACCTTCCGGCTGTACCATGTACAACTCTTTCTCAATATTTCCATTCAGGAAGGCCGTTTTGACGTCCATCTGCCAGATTTCATAATCATAGTAGGCAGCTACTGCTAACAAAATCCGAATAGACTTAAGCATCGCTACCGGTGAAAAAGTTTCATCGTAGTCAATTCCATGAACTTGTCGGAAACCCTTTGCGACAAGCCGAGCTTTATAGACGGTCAAATTACCATCAGCATCAGTCTTCTTCTTAAAGATCCACTTATTCTCGACGGCCTTGCGCCCTTCGGGAATATCCACCAAAGTCCACACTTTGTTATCGTACATGGATCCTATTTCGGATTTCATGGCTTCAAGCCATTTCTCGGACTCTAGACTCTCCATCGCCTCCTTGTAGTTCGTAGGTTCGTCTTGCTCGACTAGCATGACGGTGCAAACCATATTGCCATACCATTCTGGTGCGATCCGAGATCTACCAGACCTACGAGGTAGAACATCTTCCTCAACAGTTTCTCCCACTCCTTCCACGGAGGACGTTTCCGGAATTGCTTCCGTTGCGCCACTCGGAATCTCGAGTTCAGGATCAACGATTTCATCGAGGTCTACCTTCCTCCCACTTACTCCTTTCGCGAGAAACTCCTTCTCTAGAAAGGTACCGGTCTTCGCGACAAAAGTTTTGCCCTCAGCTTGGTTGTAGAAGGTGTACCCAACGGTTTCCCGCGGATATCCTACAAAGACGACTTTCTCCGACTTCGGTTCGAGTTTGTCGGGCTGCAGTTTCTTAACGTACGCCTCACAACTCCAAACCTTCACAAACGATAACTTAGGCTTATGGCCATACCACAATTCATACGGCGTCGTTTCAACGGACTTGGACGGAGCCCTATTTAAAATGAATGCGGCTGTTTCTAACGCATAACCCCAGAAGGACACTGGCAGGTCGGTAAGAGACATCATAGATCGGACACTATCCAGTAGAGTACGATTACGTCGCTCGGACACACCGTTACGCTGCGGAGTTCCGGCGGGCGTAAGTTGGGGCACTATGCCACAACTCTTCAGATGTGTGCCAAACTCAAAACTCAAGTACTCTCCACCGCGATCGGACCGGAGATGCTTGATTTTTCTATTAAGCTGATTCTCAACTTCACTCTGGAATTCTTTGAACTTTTCAAACGTTTCAGACTTGTGTTTCATCAAATAGATATAACCGTATCTACTCAAGTCATCAGTGAAGGTGACGAAGTAACGATAACCATTGCGTGTCGAAACGCTCATTGGTCCACATACGTCTGTATGTATGATCCCCAACAAATCCGACGCCCGTTCAACGAAACCTTTGAACGGTGTCCTGGTCATTTTGCCCATGAGGCATGGTTCGCATGTATCGAGGGATCCGAAATCCAACGAGTCCAAGAGTCCATCGGAGTGGAGTCGCTTCATGCGCTTTATACCAATATGACCAAGACGGCAATGCCACAAAAACATGGCGGTATCGTCACTACACTTAATTCGTTTGGCTTCTATGTTATGGATGTGAGTACTACGATCGAGATTCAACAAGAATAAACCGTTATTCTCGGGAGCATCAACATAAAAGATATCATTCATATAAATAGTACAATTGCTTGACACTGATTTAAATGAATAACCGTCTTGTAACAGGCAAGACCCACTTATAATGTTTACACTCAAGGATGGCACAAAATAACATTTATTTAAAACCAAAACTAATCCCGATGGTAGATGTAGAGGGAGCGTGCCGACAGCCACCACGTCGACTCTCGATCCGTTGCCGACGCGCATCGTCACCTCATCCTTCGCCAGCCGCCTTCTATTCCGTAACTCCTCCAGAGAGTTACATATATGAGCAACAGAACCAGTATCAAATACCCACGTATTGCTCCGGGCGGATGTAAGGTACACATCTATAACATGTATATCAAATATACCTTGCTCTTTGTCGACCGTCTTGCCAGACTTCCTATCCTCCAGATATTTGGGGCAGTTGCGCTTCCAGTGACCCTTCCCCTTGCAGTAGAAGCACTCCACGCTAGCTCTGGGACCAGATTTGTTAGTCCTGGACTTGGCAGCCAACTTTGCCTCCCTCCGGGACTTCCAGCTCTGCTTTCCCTTGCCACCGGACTTCTTGAAATCAACGGTCTTGTTGACCATCAACAGCGTGTGCTCCTTCTTAATCTCTACCTCAGCAGTCTTGAGCATCACGAACACTTCACCCAGGGACTTAGCCATGCCCTGCATGTTGTAGTTCATGACGAGGCCTTTGTAGCTTGGTGGCAACGATTGCAACACCCTGTCAATCGCCAGCTCATCGGGAATCTTGCACTCCAGAGCATTCAGGCGTTGAACGTAGCCAGACATCTTGACTACATGCTCGCTCACACTGCTATGCTCTTCCATCTTGGCTGAGAAGAAAAACTCAGAAGCCTCATATCTCTCAGCCTTAGCCTGCGGCGCAAAGACAGCCTTAAGATCCGAAATGATCTCAAAGGCGCTCATCTTCCCAAAGCGCTTATGCAGGTCGGCTTCCATGGCGTAGAGCATGCCACTCTCGACAAAGGCAGAATCCTCCGATCGGGTCTGGAAGACCTTCTTCTCATCCTCAGAGGCTTCATCTGCAGGAGGGTCACCTATGGCGGCCTCAATGACGTAGGCCACCCTATGGGGAGTGAGGAGGATCCTCAGGTTGCGGAACCAGGCCATGAAGTTTGACCCATTGGTCTTAAGTTTTTCTTTCTCAAGGAACAGACCTAGGTTAAACGAGGGGCGAGACATCTACAATGGAATTTGCAACAACATAAGACTTTGTTCATAATAATTTTGAGTTATAGTATTTTAGAAAATAACTAACATAACTCCCACTCAAACGAACATCCCTCCTGGTCGTTTAAGGGATTACACGACCCCCATCCATTGCACCACCCCTCATCATCAAAGCCGGCGGCACAACTTCAGGAGTAGACAAAATCGTCCGCCACACCAATTTTGTGACTCGTGCTCGACCTTTCGGTCTTCCTGTTCCGAGGCCATACCTCTGAGTATGCTAGGCTCGCCACCAAAGACCTCCACGTTGACGCTTGTGCAACATGGCTTACACCCACCGTATGCGAACGAAGATATGTATGACACCCGATCATCACGGCCTGCCTCATAACGTAGAACTTTATTGGTGGTGCGCGTTGGAGGGAGAACACTAGTGGTATTTTGAAGGGATCATCTTATTCAGCTACCGCCGTGTAACACACAATCACACAAAAATAAGATGCACACAAAAACATCAAATGTAATGCAATGTGATATAGTCCATCGCGCCATGGTCTTCTTGGCGCCCGCAGTTTATAAACAATTTAATAAACCTACCTTGACCATATCACATAGCCCCTGCAAAATAAAGTTAGACGCTTCTACTTTATCTTTTGCATATTTTACGTGGCTTGGGGCTTTCGTAAATAGAACCGCTTCATACCTACGAATCTTATGACCACAACAAAGATCCAATAATTGCATGTTTAAGCATCCCTTTCGGGCCCTCCATTGAAAATTCGAAGACCAACTAAAGAGAGAGAAACTGTCACCCGCCAGCCACATATACGGTACAAGCCGTATGTCAGTAGTGGAACCAGTCTCGCGTAAGCGTACACGTAAAGTCGGTCCGGGCCGCTTCATGAACTCAATGCCGCTAGTATACACAAGTGCACGCTAGAGGGTAGCAAATAACAGGAACGGTGCCCCCGTGCAGAGCACGGGTTCTAACAGCGTACAGCTATATCTACGATAGATCGGCTCTGATACCACTGAAGGGGATCGTGTGCAGAAAACAAAAAAAATCCTAGCAACGATATCCTTAAACTAGCCAAGATCTATTATATGCAGATATAGTAGTACGAACGGAGATCGGAATATGTACCCTTGTAGACCGAAAGCGGGATTACGTTCCCGCACAAACGTTGTCGATGAAGACCGACGTAGCCGACCTCAAGGTCGTGTAGAGGAAGCAGGCCTCCGATTACCGCTAGCGCAGCACCTCGCAGAGAGTCGCACACGTACGGTGGAGACGACGCCTCCGAAGCTCCAGTCCAGGACGAGCAGCGGAAGACTTGGACCGAAACACCAGCAGCGCGGCAGCGGGCTATGGTGGAGCAGATCCCCGACTCCTCTTGCTCGGCGCGGCTCCGACTTGGGAACCACGAGATCGAGAGAGAAATCAGGAATTAATTGGTGAATTAAAAGGCTGGGGGTGCCCCTTCTTATATAGGCTCCCAAGGGGAGCCAACCTTGCCAGCCAGGCAATGTGGGACTAACCCCCCACAGCCTGGTTCGGCCAAGGGAGTGCGCCGGCCCCCTGGTGGGCCCCTTGTGGCCCACCTAGGCCGGCCCTCCTGGCCCCCACCGAATTTCCCTAGGGAATTTTCCCCTCTTGGGCCTTCTTTCGTCCGGAAGGCCCATTTAGGGAAATCTGCCTTAATAAATTCGAAAATAAATATATAAAATCATATTTGCATATTAATAACACTAATTAATATCAAACATAATATATATAATATTTCTAGCTCCGAAAACTCTTTCGGCGCTGCCCGATCTCCATCGGACCTCTCCCGGGACACTCCCGGAGATCTCCTTCCTTTCCGGTTGTCTTGTCGAAACCCCTTAAGTGTGTTACCCTAGCGGTTCGATATAATATCAGGTATGATCAAGACTCCTCAATGATCAACGACTAACCCGTAGGCCTGGACCCCATGAATTAATCCCTGAGATATAACGAATGACTTTCATCTATCAAACCTGAACGTAAAGTCTTAGACCTTTTGCCATAGCGATACTTAGCACGTCCGAGCGCCGTTCCATAGATATCTCCATACCTAATCCCGACCTCGTTACCGACGACGCTATCTTCTACTCGTTCATGATCTCATGTCTCCGTGACCTAGTCACATGCTTGCAAGCTCATTAGACATGATCTCACCGAGTGGGCCCGAGAGTATCTATCCTGCTATGCGGACTGGCAAATCCCGCTCTTGACCCCTCGTCTCAATACTCCCTTCCAATACCCAAAAGTATCACCGTTATTGTCATACTAAATAAGATACGACGTTTGGTGCAATCAAAGTATCTTCCGGAAATATCAATAAGAGTTGATCTCACGGTCAAAGGTGTAACGACTATGTTCTCCAAATCTGGGTATGTCCATCACATCGCTCTCCATCGATATGACTCTCATTGCCGACCGGCGCCATGCCCCATGACCGGGAAACCTCGATCATCAATCGCGCAACGAAACTAGTCTTAGTAGAGGCTACTAGGGACCTGGTTGTTTACGCATCACACCCGCATTAATGTTTCCGCTTAATACGGTTCTAGCATGATACAAAAACCTATTATGAACAAACGAGATATGATAAAGAATTCACTTTATTAATTGCCTCTAGGGCATATCTCCTTCAGAAAGGAGGCGGCCGGAGGTTCCCCTGGGGCCGGCGGAAGGCGTCGCCACCGGCAACGGAGCAGGCGGAGTGCACGGTGTGCCTAGAGGAGTTCCGGGCGGGTGACGTGCTGGCGCACCTCCCCTGCTCCCACCGCTTCCATTGGGCCTGCTCCGTGCCATGGGTCCAGGCCGCCCATTTGGCTCCGAGGGCAATTCCCCGTCCCGACAGGTGCCGAAATAGAGACTTTTGTCCCCCGAATTTTGTCTTCGATGGTGGCGTCGCATCAGAAGTCTTCTCGGGAAAAGGCTTATTCGCCTAGGGTTATTTTGTCGGGGGCAATATATGGGCGAAAGGGCGAAGTCGGTGGGCGCCCGAGGAGCTCACCACGTGCCGGCACGGCCAGAGGGGGACTCGCGCCCACACATGTTGTGGCTTCCTCCTCGGCCACCTTCGTCTCCCCTTCGGACTCCGTGTCGTGCCAGGAAAATAGTAACTTTGCCTTTTGTTTCGTCCAATTCCGAGAATATTTCCAGAACAACTTTTCTGAAATAAAAAACAACAGAAAAAAGGGAACCGACACCGTGACATCTTGTAAATAGGTTAGTCGCAGAAAATGCATAAAAAATATATAAAGTGCATATAAAACATGTAGCAATTGGTATAATATAGCATGGAACATAAAAACTTATAGATAGACGTATCAGGCCCCTGGTTGCCGACGCTGGACAGGGGGTGCCGGACAGATTGGAGGGCGGCCTAATCTATTGGCAACGGTTGTGGCGCGTTGGTGTGGCTCGATTTTTTGCCCCTAGCCCCAAAACGGTTGGGGCCTAGTCAGGGGTCCCCGGTGGAGATGCTGTGACATGGCACTGAATTTCACACTTCTTGACTGAGGCGTCAATTTTGACATGGGACCCACATGTCACTTTCCCTTCTAAATGTTTTGTTGAACACCTTGTGCACGCCTTCTCGGTGGTCGCCGAGCGCCGCAAGGAGGCCGCCGACGTTATGCTCGCCGGAGCTGGTCAAGGACAAGAAATTATCACAAGCCTATGCGGCCTCGAGTACCGCATGATTGACGACGTGCTCGCGTGTCAGCTGCCTCGTCTCGTCACACTACCAAGTTGAGCTCGCGATGTTGCTGCCGCTGCACAGAGGCGCCGACGCCTATGGGGCGGCCCCGAGTCACATGTAGAGGACGTCTCCTTATTGTTGGGCTACCCTACTGGCATCCGTTGTCAGGTGTGGGCCGAGGAAGACCTTCAGGAAAGGCGTGAGCGGATGAGCTCGTCGACACACACAAAGTGTTTGACATAATGTTTTGAAGAGAATGTGTGTGTGAAGGTAATGACAGCTGGTCCCACATGTAAGATGACACTTGGGTCAAACGGTGTGAAAATTCAGTGATCAGTATTGCTTTCCTTTTTCCGGAAAGATTTCCAAAAATATCATATTTTTTGTCGTTTCTCCAAAATATTTCTTCCGACATGAACATAAACTATTTTGAAATTTAGGACATTTTAAATTGACAAGAAACTTTTCTAAATCATGAAAAAAATTCAAATCCATGTGCAATTTTATAATTGTGAATCTAAACCCTATAAAGAGGGTATGCAACAATGGTTTGATGCCATGTAATTTTTTACGGAAAACAAACAGATTTATCATGTAATTATTCTCGACCATTATAAATATAAAAATTGCAGTTTGGGCTATCCATACTGATTTCCTGTCAAACAAATTTTAGAATTGTGAATATTTTATTATTTGGGAAGATTTTTGTCACATTTTCTCCAAAATTACTAGTACAATAAAACAGTTGTCCACATGAGTGTCTTGCTCGTTCTCGTTCATACCTAGCTAGCGCCGCCGAGAATTCCAGGAGACGCCGCCACTCGCCGACCGGCTGTACTGACGTACGATCACATTCTCTCCCTCTCCCTAGGTAGTGCTGGATCGATCGAGAGATTCAAGCATATTTTTTTACTCCTATCAGTACGCTCCACATGTCACCCCCTCAGGTAGTCCTAGATCGAACCAGCATATATTTTTACTCTGATCCGTAGGTCCGCACGTCGCATTTGATTTGTTTCAGAAGTCTCACATGGCGTAATTTTTAATTGACTCTATCCTGCGCGTCACATGTGTATCCGTCCATCGGAGATCTGACTCATTATCACATAATTTTGAACTATGTATGTTTTAAATTTTATCTTAAAAATCTATTGACCATTTGCATTACTTACATATCATGATATTACTGTTGATCAAAAAAAATCTTAATATTGTTTTCTTATTACAAGAAGGTAGACGTTTTCGGTGTGTTTATATGAGCTATATAGTGCCATTCCGTTCATGCTCACTAGATTGAACTATGGCAGAAAAATGTGATGATGTGCCGAGATATAGTGTTTAGTTTTCTTGTCTAGCATTTACCTTTGAATGCATATATAACTGAAATTTGCCATGTGAAGTTATTACATGATGGGGAGATGAGGGTGTGCTATTTATGCGCTTGATGGACTAAGAAATATCTTAAAACATAACACATGTACCACTTGTTTTTTCTATCTTAAGATATTTTGATTTTTGACATATATATATGGATGAGTGAAGAAATGTAGAATTACAAAAGTCACCATATGTGATACCTGCAGACACACAAGGGGTTTGTCAACGTACCATGCAGGCTGATGGTGTTGGTTCAGATCACGAAGCGGCTCGATCGGAGTCCTTGATCCCCTCGACGCTAGCTTGCACCGTCGCGTGTCGTTGCTGACGAGGTTGTAACTCGACAAGTCCCAGGGTTGTGCACCCCGGGTTGATTGATGGGGAGAGTGTAGAGTGCGAGGTGATCACGACGGCTAACAGGCGAGGTTTACCCAGGTTCAGGCTCCCGGAGGATAACACCCTACTCCTGCTTGTCTGGTTATTGATTCGAGTAGCGATTACAATGGCGAGATTGCGATCTCGCTAGGGTTTGTGGTAGTTCTGAGCGTGTCCTCTAGGACGGGCAACCCTCCTGGCTTTATAGGCAGCCAGGTCTCGGGTGGTTGATACAGATACGGTAGGTTACAAGACCTAGCCGAGTTGGAGTAGGATACGAGATACCCCGAGTGGGCCTTCTGCGGGCCTTTCCATCCTTGGCGCGGCCCAGGTAGCCTCATCGTGGGCTACCCGCAAGGTAGCCCCACGTCAGCTGCCGGCCGGCTCTTGACATGATACCGTTCTTGGCCGCAGACGGCCGGACACATCGTTCCAACTACTCGGACACGTGTTGATCTGGTCATGCCAACTCTTAAGTCTGAATTATGTGGCCTCTTCCATTTTCTCAGGGAGACAGGGATATTGATGATCTGGTAAAATGTTATGGAAAAAGCTAAGTACACTAACCGGTCGATCAATCCAGAGGGTATCCGTCTATGAGGAGCAAGCTGTTACCAAATCACTTATTTATTTTTTTGTTCCTAACCTAGACGCCGCCGCAACAGGCGATTAGGAAGAGGATTTTTTCCACCCATCCTCCGGCCGCCGGAGGACGAGCTCGGCCCTCTTCCGCTTGCTGCTTCGGCGGCAGGAGGGAGGGCCCCCCATCTTCTCTGTTTTGGCATGGTGCGTCGTTGGGTGGTGGGAGCGACGTCCGGATAAATAAATCTGCCTCATCTCTACTCTCACACTGCCTTTTTTCTTTATGGAGGCGTCTCGGAGTTGGTGGCATCGTGTGCTTGCTGATCTTTCAGATCGGTGGTTTTAGGGTCTATGGATGGTGTCGGCGAAGCGGTGGCGGCGACCACATCAGGTGTGTCTCTCCTTCTGCTTTGTCCCTGTTGTTGTGGCGTTGTCTCCGATGTCATGGTGGAGCAGGGAGGATGTGTCGTTCAGGAGTACGCGCAGACTGTTGTCTACACAGGTGACAACGGAAAGATGGTGTATCCTATGATGTGTTTGTGGTTACAGGTTGACAGTTTGCCTTTCTCGTTCGACGTCGTAGTCGTGCGGAGAAGTCAGATCTGGAGTTCGATGGTGTGTCCGGGGACATGTTGTCCCGGTCTGATTCTTTCAATAGCAATGATTTGCTTGCAGTAAACTATTTTTAAGTTCCGTAAAATTATTGATCAGCGATGGAGCCGCATCGAGCTTAGGCGAAGAGGTGATATGTCTCCCGTCTCTTTGTGGTCACTTTGGTGCTGTCGAAAAGAGGGGGTGGGTTTTTGTTTTTTGCATAGATTTATTCTATCTTTTCGAATCTGTAAGTTCATTGTGTACGTATCATGTAATTTGATCCTTTTATATAAATGAGAAACATATTACCATGAAAAAAAATCGTGTAGCATGGGGACCGCCGGTCTCCTATGAACCTCACAACGTCGGCCGGTCCCAATTCCAGTAAAAAAAAGCGGACAAAAGCCCAGCCAATTTATGGGCCAGTTCCTGGCACAACGGCACCAGGGATATACAACAAAAACTATGAATTTTGGAACGAGAGTCCCACTTCCATACGAATTCTGACTTTTTGAGTCGGTTTATCCTCCCATCAATACGTTGCGCACATCGGGGTGTAGCTAGCCTAATTGTGTACGTTGCGCACATCGATCAAACGTCTATCCGCTTCCATCGTCTTCCTCTCCAACAAGGTACTCTCGTATGCTTCTGATCTATATCGTCAAAGACCGGGAAGCACGCTTACAAAATCAGCATTCACCTCGATCTCAGATTACATCTTCTTTAACAGATCATCTCAGGGAGATCGGGCAAGAGCATTCAAGCCATACCATGGATCATATGGAGATGGTCAACATCGAGAACCCCGATCATGGCGGCGGCGACGGCCGTGTTGAAGCACAACCTAGTCGACGTGCCTTTCGCGTATGGATAGAAAATATCGCCATGCCTCCCAACGATAACCCAAACTCTGATGGCCTCGTCGTAGCCGCGGAGCCCCAACAGTGGAGCAGATATGCCTTCGTGTGCTTTGCGGCCATCATGCTCCTCGTTCCTCTCGTTGTCATTGGCACTTCCATGTTCTTTTTGATAATCACCTCACCCACAACAATAAAAACCTCGGTTGGTCGGTTACCTTATTAAACTTATAAGATTGTGATAACGTTGTCTACTTGTATATAACTTTCGGTTACCTTTGTTATTTCTCACATAATTTTGAACTATGTATGTTTTAAAATTTATCTTAAATATCTACTGAACATTTGCATTACTTACATATGGTGATATTACTGTTGATCACGAAATTTGTTAATATTTTTTTCTCATTACAAGAAAGTATACATTTTCGGTGTGTTTATATGAGCTATAGAGTGCCATTCCGTTCATGCTCACTAGATTGAACTATGGCAGAAAAATGTGGTGATGTGTTGAGATATAGTGTTTAGTTTTCTTGTCTAGCATTTACCTTTGAATGCATATATAACTGAAATTTGCCATGTGAAGTTATTACATGATGCGGAGATGAGGGTGTGCTATTTATCGCTTGATGGACTAAGAAATATCTTAAAACATAACACCTGTACCACTTGTTTTTCTATCTTAAATAGATATTTTGATTTTTGACATATATGGATGAGTGAAGAAATCTAGAATTAGAAAAGTCACCATATGTGATATGTACAGACAGACAAGGGGTTTGTCAACGTACCTCAGATGATATTGAGATTTTTCTTTTTTTGAATTTGATATTGAGATTTTTCTTTTTTTGAATTTGATATTGAGATTTTTCATTCTACCTTACATATGATCGAAGAGGTGTTTTTTGCCATCACGACAACGGCGCGCAGCCTTGTCGCGCGTTGAAAATGTTGGCGAGACGGCTCACGAAGGCCATCGGCATGCGAAGAGGTCGAAAATTGCTCGGGAAACGGCTCACCGAGGCTGAGTCAGGTTGAAACCTGATCACTCGAAGGCGCCGACATGGCCCGCCCGCCGAGGAGAAGAGGAGGGTGGCGGAGTCGGCGCGTGCACCGACTCGATCGGCGTGTAACCAGGAGCACTGTGATCCAGCAGCAGAAGATACTGACGCCAAGGCGCCTGGACTGAATTTGTCCACGTACGTGTGGCCGGTGTACCCTGGACGGCGGCAAGAGCTCACGGTCGCTGCACATTATTTGGGCTAGCTCCAGCCACCGCAATGCGTGACGCAGAACCTAACGAGCCGAAAACGGACATGCAGGCTGATGGTGTTGGTTCAGAAGAAGCGGCTCGATCGGAGTCCTTGATCCCTCAACACTAGCAGCTTGCGCCGTCGGGCGTCGCCGCCGGTCTGCTCTTGGCATGATGCCGTTCTTGGCAGCAGACGGCCGGGGCCGGACACATCGTCCAACTCCTCGGACGTGTTGATCTGATCATGCCAACTCCCCCGTGGTCGATCCCGTGGCAATGGCATGCAGAAGCTCTCTCCGGCTGCACGGCACGGGGACAGCCTTAGGATAGAGGCCGGGAGGTGTTCACGGAGAAAGGAGGCGGCCGGAGGTTCAGCTGGGGCCTGGGGCCGGCGGAAGGCGTCGTCGCCACCGGCAACGGAGCAGGCGGAGTGCCTGGAGGAGTTCCGGGCGGGTGACGTGCTGGCGCACCTCCCCTGCTCCCACCGCTTCTACTGGGCCTGGCGCCGTGCCATGGGTCCTGGCCGCCTCCTGCTGCCCATTCTGCCGCGCCGCCGTCCACCTCGCCGCCGACTGAGCGCACCGGCGGCGACACCCCACGCCGCTCGCCGAGTCGGTCATGTCACGGTACACTGCTCCTGTACATGCCTACAGCAGAGAGCAGACGCACACGCGCGGGTCCGGGTGGGCTGCCATGGCAGCGCAGAGGATGCATTGCGTCCTTTAGTCGAGCCCGCCCCGCTCCAGGTTTGCAGTTGTGGGGGGTAGCGCCGTAGCAGGGCACTGTTGCTGCCGCCATGCAAGTTTTCAGACGAATCGAAAAACTAAAATCTCCATCTAGTTCAACCAATTTTCAAATATATTTTATGAATTGGTTGGTGGAGAGATGACAAATGTGAAGTGAACAATTCTCCATGTAATATAATCGATAGATAAATTTACCGAAGCATCCCACTTATTCCTGTTTAAAGTTCTTCCAGACGGAACTTCTTATACAACATTCTTGACGAAACGTCTTAATCAGCGCAGAATGTTACATTGGGTGGTTATTCTTTTTTTTAATAACAACTGATGGAATTTTAACAATAGTGAAACCGATTACAAACGACGTCACAAAAACAGGAAAATACAACATGGACCTAGAAGATCACACACCGTACTTCCAACTCGCGATCAAGCCCATCGTCCTCATCGTCACCACCCAAGTACAGGGACCGGAACTAAAAGCAGCACATCTTCAAACACCATCGAGTCACCGCCGCCACCTTCGCCACATTGGGATTTGAACACCGCAAGAGTGCCCACCCCGAAGAGTGAGAGCTAAAATACTTTTCCAGACCATCGGGCAGGCAGGAGATGGGGAAGCAGTACCTCCAATCCAAGATCCCCGAGCAGAAGGTCCTAACCATCGACGCCACGTCAAGCCGCAACCTCCCCTCGCCACCATGGCCGGCCGGAAGAAGCTTCAAGACGCGACAGTCGCATCTCAAGAAAAGACCATAAACAAACCTAATGAGAAAGGCAATTGTACCATCCCGTTCCACTCCCTCGCCACCACGGCCGGCCAAGGGGAAGACAACAGCAACAACAACCCTCCGACTCCCGAAGCTCCACGGCAGAGTCGAAAAACGACCTCGCCCGGAGAGACCACCCTCCCCGATCCGTAGATCTGAGAGGATACCAGGCCAGCAGCTCGTCGGCGCCGCCACAAGTGACCTTGCCGAGATGGGGATCGAGCTCCAGCACCCTTATTCTGACGCGACGCCGCCTCCGCCATCCCGACAACGTCTCCCGAAACCATAGGAGAGCTCAGGCCGTCACCACCGCCGTCGGGGGCAACTGCCGTTCACACTCTGGCGCGAGGTCTCGGCGCAGCAGAAGCCGCGTCGGCGTGCCCCTCGCCGAGCACGCCGCCCGCCATGGCCAACCGGCACGTGCCGTCGGTGGCGGCGGGGAGGGGAAGGGAGGGTGGATGGGGCTGGCCGGCGGCGGCAGCTGGGATTCGTCCCCGTCGCCCACACGGGGACGACAAGAACGAGAGCGGCGGCTAGGGTTTCTCCACTAACAGAATAGACTTCATTGGGTGGTTATTCAGGGCTAAAGTATTGCCCCTAATCATGTATCCTCGCAAAACAAGTGCTCGGGTCATTTCCTTTACGAAAAGAGTGTGCACCACTGTACCTCCTGTTTGACCCGCATCAACCCCGAGTAGGGTTATTCGAAAGAAGAGCTCCATGGAGCTCGTGTTTTTTGAAGAAAAGAAAAAACAAAATCGTTGGTATGTGGTCCTCCTAATAACTACTAATGAACTGACTACCGTTGTGAAAATAGCCTATGTGAAATATTATGTATTTTGGTATGTGGTCGTCCTAACAATTAATGAAATGACTACCAACTTCAACATTTGAGAAATATGTTCAAGAAATTGGTAAGCGACGACTTTGAGAAATATCTTTCAATAATAACCAATTCAAACATTAATATTACACTCTTTTTTTTCCTTCAAGATATATCTCGCATTGATCTTAGAGCATCTCCACCGAGCTCCTCTAAAGGACCCCCAAAGGGCCTTTGGGGGACGGACACCAAAAACCGTCACCAGTGGCACCCCCCAAGTTTGGAGGCCCTCCTGGGGTGCCGGACATGGCCACCGACAGGTGCGCCCCACCCATCATAGACATTGGGCGCGAGTAGGTGTTGTGAATTGCGCCGTGCAGGAGGCCTTTCCGCCCGCGTTAATGGTGACGCTTTCTACAGGCGACGAAGCAACGGGACGGCGAGGCGTCTACGGCACGCCTCACAATTACGCTGCAGCCAGGCTTTCCCGGCTTCCCAAACGTCAGCGTGGCTGAATCGCGTCGCCGCCATATAAATCCGATGCGACGCGTGCTCACCCACCCGCCGCTTCCCGCCCAGCGCCACCGCTTCCTGCCCCTCCGTTTCCTGCCCCTCTGTTTCCCTCCCCGCCTATATAACACTACTCCACCGTGCCCGCAGCCTCACCACACCAACACTCATCCGCCGTGCACGCAGCCTCCGTAGCCCCGAGCCAAGAACCATGCCTCGCCGCCTCCAAACCACCTTGTCCACCATCACCCAGGCAGCGCGCCGCGCTCACCCACTGGGCAGGAGGACCAGTCGGAGCTGGCGCTCCAGCCTATCGTCGACGACATGCCCTTCGACTGGGCGAACGTCGACGACATCGACGTGGAGGACTAGTAGGAGCCGTCGGAGGAGGAGGAGCCAGCGCAGGAGCGGGAGCTGTGGCCCGAACAGGTGGTCGTCATGAACTCGTTCGACAGCTGGCACGCCGAGCAGGAGGCCACCCAGTTTAGGGTCGGCTACGAGGCGGTTGGCGACGCCGACGATCCCGCCATCCTGAAGGCCTCGCTCGAGACCGCGAAGCGAGATGCTCGTTACCACGCCTTCATGGCAGCCGAGCGTGCGACGTACGTGGACCTCAACGTCGTGACCACGGAGCGGGAGGATCCAACCTCGATGGAGGCCGCCCAGCAGACGGTTTAGGAGGAGCTGAACCGGGCGCGCGAGAAGAGGGCCAGGAGATACGTCGGGTGGCGAGCATGCTCCAGTAGGAGAGGCGTGTCCGCTCGCGCCTAGCCCAGGAGAGGCGTGTTCACAACGATGAGGCAGGTCAGGGCGGAGTTTAGATTAGGGTGGGCGCGGACTTTCATTTGTTCTCACCGCCATTAGGCTAGGGCTATGCTGGGGTTCAAATTCATTCAATAATTTTATAAAATATAAGAAAAATGAATGAAATTGGAACTTTTTATATCAGTTTACATTTCTTTTTTAACGCCCGCGAGGTGTTTGACAGTTTACTCGCGATTGGGGATGGATTTTTGGTGAGTGTCGTTGTGGACAGTCTCTAAATTTTGACCGGACATATGTCCGACAGCCCCAAAGGAGGCCCAATTGAGGGGTGCCAGATACCGATTTAGAGGTCCCGGTGGAGATGCTCTTATAAAGGTTTCAATGAGGTAACATCAACACAAAATATATGGTAGTATATCAATTTCGGGTAGTACTAGCATGCACTCCCACGGTTTGCAAAAAGATTTTTAAAATGTCAAAAATATATTGGGCGCACCTACAAACATTTTATGATGCTGCATAAAATTTCAGAAGATATAAATAAATGTCATTTAAAAACTCATTCTGTAGCACCAAACTGTTTTTGTGTAAAACTGCTCTAATCGGAATTTTTGATTGATTTAAAGACGAAAAGAAAAATAAAACTATACCAAAAGGAACCCTCAGCAGACTAGCTGAGCCCACACCCCAGCCCGTACGTAATCCCATCCGTAATCCGATCTCTCTTGCCGTAATCGCAGCGGAAAAGTCAGATTTGTGTGGACTTTTTCTCCGATCCCAATTTCGCGCGCTGTAATCGTACGATCCCGATTTCTGTAGACTTTTTTCGATCCCGATCTTGCGCGCTCTAGTCCTCGGATCGACTTAGCAGTAAACCAACTTATCTGCTGTTTAAACTTGCAGCGATGACTCAGAAGGTGTCCGTGTGTGACAAATGCAAGGGGACGTTTCAGAGCAAGCGGATGCGCGCCGAGCACAATTGCTCCAGCATGGCCAAATTCGTGCGGGCCCAAGCAAAGAAGGCCGAGAAGCTTAAGCATGTACGTACTCAAACTCCAGCACCAAGTGTGTTATTTGTTAGATTAAGAGAGACAGTGAACTGAGAATGGGAAAATCATTACATATGGTAAATTTCATAGTTGCTTAAAAACTAACAAATTTAGGTCTGCTTCACCATTCTGAGCTAACAACCATTACAAGTTACAACAATTTTGTTACCAAAAAAAAAATGTACACTAAACGCCTGTGTTGACCTGCTCACTTCGGTGACAATGCAACTTTGCCACTGGCAGCCCGCGCACGGGCGCTTTTCGACAATATTTCTGCAGCACAATAAGAAGCAACATATTATTGAATGAAAAGTTGATTTCATTTATCAAATTCGTCGAAACATGTTTCTTTTATAAGTAGACATGCAGATTTACCAAATTCATGTTGCCCATTTAACACAATGTGATATTAATATGCAGACAGTAGACATATCCACTACTGGATGCATTCCAGTGCTCATATCAGAAGTGAACTAACCAGGAACATATCTCTTAGTTTCTGACTATGCCAAACTGAATTTTTTATCTCAGATTATGGTGCGAGTGGATAGTTGATTTCCTTTCCTATATGTTTCTTGCATAAGTAGACATTGCATGGTTATTCACGTCCTTGTCAAGAAGGGTGTCTAGATTTAATGAACAATATTAATTACTGAAAGTATAAAACTGCAGTACTAGCATTTGATTACGATTCCTATTTGATTATATCAAATTCCTATTTGCTACTCATACTGATCTGAAATTTGTGTCGCCAGTCAGTACAGTTTGTGTGACAGTTTTTGTGGACCAGAGGGAGTACTGAAACAGAATTCAACTAGAAGATAACATAACTACATAATCCTTTCACTTAATGGCATTCTAAAAAAGCTCTTACGATGTCGTTTGGTATTTACATTGGACTTTTACATACTTTTGTAGTGAGTTCTCATATGTTATTACTGCTAACAAGCTTTTTCTTGTGACAGGCAAGGGCCAAAACAAAGAATCATTGATGAACGATATGGAAGAATAAAGACTCTTATGGACAATATAAACTCTCCCTTCATATACAAGTGATGAGAATTCGGAACCGTTTTTCGTCTATGTAGCTACTTACCTCTGTTCCTGTATGTACACCTTCCAAGGTGTTAATTCTGTGTTATGTGTCTGAACTATTAGTCTCTATTATGTCCGTAGTCGATTTCCAAAGTTCAAGCCTATGAATGGCGGTCCTCTGGTGCTCTCTGCAAAAAGGCTAAACAGATCAAATAATACTCATATATGCATTTTACTGCAATTACCAAAGTTACTTTAGTATGTTCATTCATGCTGAAAACTACCATCTTCATTTTTGCAAGCTGGCATTGCACGTAGCAGAAGTTTCTCCAAGGAACACTCTACCTTTGCACAAAATTGCGGGTTATGCATCAGCTGCATGGGGGTAAACCTGTGAAAACAATTGAGAAACGTCACATTTCAGCAAAGGTGTAAGTAGAAGAGATAAAATACAAAGTTACATCGTCCAAAAAGGTCTTTCCCTGAACCGATTGATGTATGTAAAATTGGGCATGTATGTAAATAATTACACATGAAAGTAAATTACCATTTAGCATGAACAATTGTGCAGAAGAATCAGAAAAGGGACAACCAAATCCAACCAAGTCAGAGGAATGGTTTAATTCTGAAATACCATTGTGAATTATGCACTGAAGGGAACATAACCCAGGTAAAATATGGAACCCAATGCAGTTAACCTAATCCACCCAGAAATGGTTAAACATATTCCATCCAATCATGTGGATCGAGGCACAGCTAGTTAATTAGCTTGAAATAACCCGATCACTCTTTGAAAGGTGACTACTACTACTTGCATTTGGCACACTGACTGCTACTGGATATAAACTGCATAACAATTCAAATGATCATACGTTGAGTAATTTTCTGTGAAATATATAAGGTGAAGAAGAGATGTTAAGTTAACAAAATTATGGCAATGAGGCAATGACGAAAATCACAATGAGATAAAAGTTACAGGTCTGCAGTCTGCTCATGTGAATGTATGCCTTAGCTAGCTATTGCTGAAGAGACCATCAGAGGTTAATCCATTGAAAAGGCAATATATTTCCTTTCTGAAGCAAAAACACGACATCATGTCTTGTATAGAGCTAGTGCATTTAGACATGTATTAATCAAAAGGCACATTCAGAATATTACATCTACGGCATGAAGCAATGTCATGGATGAAAGCATATACCTGTGCATGCAGCTTGAGGTCAGTCTGATAAGGCGACATCAAGGATGGACAAAAACAACCTAAACACCAGATCAACCATGCATGATGCAAAACGAAGATTGTAAATATAATACTAACCACAATGAACCATATCATCAATCTGATTAAAGAGTTTCTTGATCTTGTAGAGACAGGGAATTAACCTGATGAAAAAACAGAGTAAAGATTTTTCACCCCATTCACGAAACATCTGCAAATAGCATAATACTATCCAAACGAAAAACTGAGATAAATCAACGTCTCCATGGTCCATACCTCGAGAATTCCGTAGATAGGTTTCATTGTACAGGTCCAAGCGGGGTTTCTCTAAAAAAGTGCATCCTGCTTGGAAGACGAAATAAAATTCTAAAGTAAATTGGTGTATTGTACAAAGAAGATTAGAAGACAAACAAAGAAATCATACAAATATAGTTGTGTAAAAGAAACGCTTGGCCTGGAAGAGATTGTTCCTGCTCCCTACATATGAAAATGCTACTATGTCATCTGAATGTGGCCGGAGACCTGTAGGACAGAGATACCTGAACATGTGAATGAGCAACAATTGGAGAGAGGAAAATATTCAGATCGGTAGTACCTCTCTCAGGAGAAGACATGAGGCAGATAGAGAGAAGAGACCAGATGAGAGGGCCTGCTGCCTTGTTCGCCCATTTTCATCATGGGAACCTACATACATACGCGTCAGAGACCAGATGAGAGGGCCTGCTGCCTTGTTCGTCCATTTTCATCATGGGAACCTACATACACGTCCACGTTGTAGCTAGTTCCCCATCGCAATCTCTCCTACTGTGTCCAATCCTAGAGTGACGGCTCTCGCGAAACTGGTAACGGGATGGTAGAGTCACGAAGATGGCGCCGTCTTCTTGAAAAACGAATCTGCTGGCACCATTGGTGTATATGATAATATGAACCACATATTTGGTGGCAGAGGTCAGTCAACAATGCTGGGCAAAAATATGAATCAACTGAATGCAATCTAGTGTGGTATATAAAGGTGGAAGGGAATTATTGCCAAAGAAAATTGAGCGATGCATGGGGAGGGAAGGGGAGAGGAGGAGACGTACTATTCATCATAATCATAAATTAATTGCTTGAATGCTTAACGCACGAGAATATGAGCAGTCCTAGGCTGGGCTAAGGAATGGGCTGCATGGGTACGGATGAAAACGTTAATAGTAATCTTTTCAGCCTAATGATGTGGATGCATGTCGGGTGAAAACATATAGTGGGGACAAGTTCCAACCAATAGGAAGAATTGGGATGATGTGGCATGCTTGCATGTTGAGAAAGATACCCATAGTGGGTTGCTCCCATTTAGATACTATAGATGACTAAACTGGTTTCCTAGCTCTCCATGTTTCCCCAGGCTCACTGGTTCTCTATGAAGCAGAAGCTACTCTTTAATCCTATTTCCATTCAACTGACCAAATCAACAACCCTCCAGAACAGTGCCACCAGACATAGAAAGCTGAGATTGGAAGGAACTCAAAGGGATTGGTGTGGGAAAAGCTGACAGCCCCAAGGGATGTTTTACCTTGCAGGACCGAGCCATGCTTAACCCTAAAGACTGCATGTTCAAGCTAGAGCTTTTGAGGGGATTGCACACCCTGCTGAGCGGAGGCTTTCATAAATGCAGCACACCAAAAGGTGAGGAGTATCTCGGGTACACTTGCCTCAACATTACAAGTGAAATTCCAAACTTTTCTCCTTGATTTTGCAAAATTTCTTGTGACGCATGGTGAAAGCCCCCATCTTCATCTTCAATGTTAAAATCAATCGATGTGTAGATACCAAGATCAGAAGCTCAAGAAACAGTCTGAGCATTAGTTATCACAGCATTAAGTTTTTAAACAAACTTTCAAGATACTCAAATAAATAAAACTTACAAATCTTGTCATCTTTAATTCTTTATGAGTTCATGACATGTGTTGATCATTTGTAACAATAAGGCAACTGTACAGATCACATTAAGCTCTCCAAACTGGTCTGGTTATAACAGCCTGAACTTAACAAATTGTTGACATTCGCAAGAACGGATTTAGCAAGGTGAGGGGGATAAACTAGAACAAGTGTCGGAATAAGAAGAAAGATGACAGCACACTTATTTACCGGAAAACAGCAAGGAGGGAAACTGAATCTGGACCAAGATTTCAGAGAAACAAACTTGCCATTGGTGGAACAAGTATCATATGTGAATAAAATCTTCAGTTAAAGGTATAATATTCATTGAAAGGTGAGATGTGAGATTGTCTATAACTGAGGATGAGCAAGTGCGAATTTGGACTTGTTTGTAGCAATGTAATCATCATCTACAATACAAACAGGTTCCTAACAAGCCAATTTTCTAACATCAGCCAGCAATTGAAGTCCCAATTATAGATGTGAAGATCGTCATCTTCGCTACAAACAAGTTCCTAACAAGCAAAAAAATTATCATCAGATTAAACAGCAACTGAAGTCTCAATTTTACATGTGTCAACTTTTTGAAACCTTTGGGGATCAGTGGGATAGAGTCTGAAGGTATTAGAAAAAAAAAATCAGACAACACTACATACCTAAACTCATCTGGGTGGCTGCTACATCTCCATTGTGCAAGTTATTTACATTGTGATTTGCCTATGGAGGTGACATCTTTTTGAAACATGGTTGCGTTACTGAGAAAAAACAATCACAACACTAATAAGACTATCTTTCATCTGATGGACCATTTATATTCAAATGGAACATCTGATTCAGAACAGGATGCAAATTGACTTCTGAATATGGCGTTGGTGCCATGAGAAGCAACACATGTGAAGATATACACACAGTTTTGTTGCCCACTTAGTTGGATGGTTAATGTGAAGCCACACAGGGTGGTTAGATGTAGGGGATCTCACAGTTTTTTCTATGCTTATAACGTCCTTTTCTAACCTACTGAAGTGTTACTCCTAGATTACTTGGACATAGGTTACCAGGATCCACTTTGTTATAATTTGGAAATATGCAGTGCTAACAATATTTTCTGACAATGTTCTGTAACCAGATATATATACATATGTACTCTGCCACAAGTTGCAGAAGTCTAGCACTTCTCACATTTAGATGTCCCATAGCAATGCTCCAACATACTCCAATAAAATTGCTACTTAGTGGTAATCGATTTTTCTGCACATGCTGCAAACATAATCACAAAATCTTAACAAGTATATCGGGAGGCTCAGTTAATTTATAACTTATATATTTCACATGAAGAAATACTGATGAGATTAAGTCTTAGTCCTAAGCTCGATAATCGTTGCTACAACATAGTTGATGCAATTCATCTACTCTATTGGTTTGTGATTGTTTGTAGGACTAAATAATTATTAGCTGCACATTTCTCAGTCCTGATTAATAAATATAATGATGCAATGCTAATGGACATGATTTATGTATAGCTGTAACCAAGACACCATAGAATGACAAATACAGCTACACTTGGTAGTTTAATACTTGAGACAAACATTTTGAGACAATGGATCCATCTAATCTTCATAGCACTTTCCGATAACATCAAGATATTCTATGTAAAGGAGAAGGTGAAACTGCCCCAAATGATGGTTTCACAACTCTTACTTGCATGGTTTCACAATTCGAACTAACAAGTATTTTGGCATTTAAATGCTGTCCTTTTGGCAACAAACTTGTATGGTTGGTTTAGTGTCATTTTGTATCATCCAGCAGTAAATACTTTTGGAGATTTTTTTAGTAGAACTTTACCTTCTTGTTGTAATTAATATATTACAATGTGTGTACTTGTATGCTAGATGACACCTTTTTAACCCTTATGCAGTTATGATGGACATTTCTTCTGCAAAGGATGTGTTGTGCACATCAGAGTCTATATCCAAGGTGTTGAGGTTTTTGCCTCTAGAAGCCAATTGCATTATATGCCAAGCAGTGTACCAGTTTGTGAGCAGATATTCTGGTTCAAATTGTAAGTACTACCTACTATTCAGAAGGATATATGACTTATTTTAACATCAGCAGAATTTGGTATGTGGCACTGCATCAGTAACACCCACAGGCTGACATAGTTTATTTAGACCATTGTTTCCTCAGACACGACACGACATGGATTTTGAACTAGACATGCATTTGGACCATACACGATGATGCATATGTTCCATGTTCAGTTAAATTACTGTACAATCTACTGTTGCGTTGTAAACAGGTATGCAATTACTTCATATCACCTGCAGTTGGTAGTATTTGGGGTGAAAGGATGAGAAGACAAATCCATGAGTTACATAAAAGAAACAACACAGCTCTTTTGCTCCTATAATGTTTCGAGTAAATGGTGATGATCAGGGGTAACTTGGTACGATATTTGTGCATTGTTTTGTTATTTTAAATTATATAGCATCATATTTTCTGGTCTTCGTAATTGTAAAATTTGTTCGGGTTTTATAACAAATCAATTCTTTAAAATATAGATTCGTTACCAACCAACATATCATGCTAAGTATGGCATAAATCACATACACGTACATAATTTATAAGGGCTAATTCTCGTACCAAGATAACAATTCAACTGCCTGATATAGATCATAGAACAACCTAGTAGGTTGATCATAAGGAACAATGAATCTTAAATACAAGTCCAATGAACACAAATGTTCTATCTTTAACTCTGTTCCGCTGAACACAAATTAACCAACAAGACAATACATCATATGCAAAACTGGAAGTGCCCACGCTTTCTAAAAAACATACCTTTTTCACAAAAGGATCATACATTTACAAATTTATGTGTACTATAATGCTGGGTGAAAGAAGGCACAAGATTATGGTAGCATGCCATATGAACATAAATTAACCTATGGACTAACATTAGATGATTATATTTATCTACACCAAAAAGTATAAATTTATGTTCACTAAATCTTGTTATCATGTGATTGTATTTTAACGTTGTCATCAAATTCTAATATAATAAGGAGAACACCAAAATCATAGATCATACTAGAGCACTAAAAATATCAGCATGATGTAAATAACCATAAAAAATACGATAAATACTCTATTGCAAGAAAGCCATATATTTATATTTATTTAAACTTGCAGGACAAGGCACATGCTACGCCATATATTTACATTTACCATTGGGATATGGACAGAGACCAATGTAAACACGGTTGCTTATTTACTTCATTAGCAACAATGCATTCAGTAAGGATGGCAAAAAAAAGTCACCATGAGTGTCAAAGGCAAATCCTCATATGAAAATATCAATTCAAGTTTGCACACGATAGATTTTGTAGATATTCTATCTATAATTCTAGTTTAATGAATACAAAGTCACAAATGAAAATGCACATTATATTAAAACAAGAACTATCAACAAATCCCTGTCCAAAAACAGAACGATCAACATATTCTAAGAAAATAGTAATTGAAAATTTGTCACATATTTATTTTTATCAAATATTGATAAGGTATAACTTACAAGACAAAGCTATGTGACTGCATTTTCAAAAATAAAATGGATTTGATCACAATGAGGTACAATTAAACAATGAAATAACACCTAGAAAACTAGAATTATCAGGACATGCAAAAAAAATCCAATGTTTATTAAGTCTTAGTGCAACATATATGCGATTATTGAGAACCGAGGCATGGCCCGGATGGCTAGGAGGTGTTGATACCTCCTGTGCCCGCGAGGTCTCGAGTTCGAGCGCTAGCGCCCGCTCCCTCGCGCGTACTCACCGAATTTCTTCTACCAAATTGCTTGGAGGGCCTTCTAACCCCCCAAGTCTCATTTTTTTTATGCGATTATTGATGTCATCATATTTTCCTAATGATAAAGTAATACAAAGTATATTGCATATTAAAAGACTGCATATACTTATTCCATAAGTTATAAATTACACCGTAGGGCGTAGCTTGGTCAAAAAATAGAGTGCATATATCATTTAAGAATTTTAAAAATTATGATGGAAAATATATTTCCAAAAAAAGAATATATTTATATTTATTAAAACTTTGTACAACACAGACACAAAGTATTTTTGACATCACATACTAAACTCATATTACATAACATAAATCTCTTTAAAATGACACTATAAATCATAGTACAAAAGAACACATATTTATAAAAATACATCTTAAATACAAGACTAACACTATCCGTAACCAACCAACGAAAAAAGTTACACATCTCTCTCTTAAATAAAATATATACAACAGAAAAGTAGTTAAAAATCTTTCAATCTAAATTACCTGAAATAAAGATGTACATACAGTTTTTCCTTATATTCACAGAGTAGTCGTGTTAAACATTTTATTTTAACTTGATCCTCAAGGCCCAGCGGAGAGCGGTTTCTGCTCTTGCTTCGATCCCAGGTCCCTGCACTGCCAAATGGTTAGACGCATCTAATAGAAGTAGAACGGCATGATTCAAAAGTAATACTGTAGTAACTCGTAATAAACCTGTATCGGCTGATCCTTTTCTGTTCCCTCAAGTCAACTCGTCGGACGCTGGTAGCACCAGATCTGGTGGATCCAGATCCATATTTCACCGGAAAGGATCTGGTGGATACAGATCTATACGAAGAGGAACATCGGCTCGGCGCTTTTCGGGTCCTCCGTGTGCCGGCGCTGCGGCGGATACTGCCGTCGGGAGGGGAGATGGGGGAGGAGCGGCGGTGCCGTGACGTAAGGGATAGGGTTAGGGATTGGATTGCAAGTTACGCAATCTCTTTTTGACGCAAAAGAACAGGCCGTACTGGCGCGTATGACTTTACGGTGTCAGAGTCAGAGCAGGCCCACGACCGGTTCAGTTAAAAGGAGGTGACGACGCCCCGCGTAGGCCCATTTGGCACAACAAGTATAGTACTCCGTATTTCCTTTTCCTCTCTTTTTTTCGTTCTGTTTTTATATATTTTCTGTTTGTGTTTTTTTTTTGAAAAATATTTAGATTTAATAAGTGTTCAACTTTTAAAAATATTATATGAGTGGTTTAATCAACCGAGGACAAGTCAAGAGTACTTAGTTGGTCATCAAACAATAATTAACGCCAGCATATATAGTGTCCAAAACTTTCTTATTGGGGTGATTTTAGTCTAGATGTGCTACCGTAGTTTAGGCACCACCCAAACACACTGCAATGGTTGCTTCAAACCGTAGAATGATGGGTGGTACAACTTGGTCTCCATGTCATAGAAAGCCGCTTGTTTTCCATCTTCGGAATACCTCGGGAAGTAGATCTTGTTGCCATGCCCGGCTTCCGGCGACACCACGGAGTATGACACCCTGAAATCCAGAAACAAGGCCGCGCCACCGATGTCCTGCACCTCACTCCAGAACATCTCCTCGTTAAGCTTGAACACCCGCGGTGGCTCGTCGGCGTTCCGCACGAACACGGTGACCAGCTCCCCTCCCACTTCAACCAAGTAGCAGAACTCCCTCCCCTCGTGGTCGTCGCCGAAGACGTCCATCTCCACGTGGATCGGCTTAGGCTTCTCCAAGATCGTCCATGTGTCGCTTGTCGGCTCAAACGTGGCAAGATTGCCCTTTCTACCTAAGCAATAGAACTTGCCATGGAACAAGACGGGATTGGCATGTGCCACTGGGAACGACACTCCTTCATAGTATTCATGACGACGTTCGACCCAATCGTCCTGGCCGTCCTTCCATGTATGAACCCCGATTTCCTTGCCGTCGTGCCTGGTGCTGACGCCGAAGAAGACGCAGTCTGGAGACGCCGGGTCAACCGAGGACCACGACATGCCAGCGTAGTTGTATCTCCCTTCAAGCATGGCGACGGCCTCCATGGTGTGCCAGGTAAAGGGGTTTATGAGGTAGATGTCATCAATGTCAGTGTTTGCCGACACAGCCACCCATCCGTCTTTGGAGAATCGGAAAATATGCTCGTCATGTTCGTCTTCGAAGAATTCGAATGTCTCAACATGTATGGTGTACTCCTTGCAACGTAGAGGGTCGAACAGCTTGCACACCCCGTCTCGGCCGGAGTAGCGCATGAGCCAAGGCCACACCTTGGCTTGCCCAACAGGGTTGGACACCATGCTCCATGACTTGCACACGCCCGGAAAACCGGAGACGATCCACCAAAGATAGCTTGGAGACGACTAACTCCAGCAGTTCTAGTGGCAGGTCTTGCCATGGCCCCTCCTCCTCCCCCTCCTCTTGCAAACTGAGGATGGACTCACAAACCTCTTCGGGCACAAGTGGATCAGTGTTCAACAATTCCGTTTCTTTGACAACCATTGTCAATGGCGCCGGAACGGCCCAGAATGCTCTACACCAAGGCTTGGTTGGTTGTGGAAGAATCTGACAGAAGCTGCTGGTCATGTCGTCCAGGCAGAACTTATACAGTCTCTCGCAGTCGCAGCTCGACAACACAATGTACACACAGTTGCCCTGCGGTACCAGCCCCCCTGCCCCTCGACCCACGGGCACGGAGAAGCCGTAGTGCCCAGAGACGAGGAAGGCACGATGGTCGCCGATGCTATGCACCCTCCTCCACATCATGGACTCGAGATCCAGGAGGTGCACCGTGATGCTGGTGACTGTGCAGTCGTGGACGAACTCCCCAAACATCTCAATGACTATGGTGAACAGGTCTCCGCACGACTCCACGACGTAGTACATGACATCCCTGTCGTGTTGCTCCTTGGCGCCACTGAGGGTGCCGATCGGCCGCGCTCGGACCATGCCGTCGCCGTCGTCGTGACCTATCACGAAGAGCGTGTCCAAAGAGGTGTCGAAATCACAATGACCCAAACAGTAGATTTCTCCTCTGTGTCTGATCATACGGTGTGCGAAATTAAGCGGCGGGGACTCGAGCTTGGCCCAATGTTGATCACCGGGGCGGCACTGAAGCAGGAATCTCTCTACATCGTAGTCCAGCTCGCGTGCGATGGCGACCACCACGACGAAGTTCGGTTGCGCCGGCGACGCCCCGAGCGTCGCGCACGTAGCTATGGAGTCCATTGGCTCGTTCAGCGGCGGCAGCGGGATCTTCTTGGATGGGTCGTCGTCGTCGGAGAGGCGGAGGAGGAAGCACTCGGCGGTGGACTCGTCCAGCATCAGGAGCCAGTCGCCGTTGTGGATGCAGCCTAGGCACGTCTTGCCTTGCATCTCGGGAACGACCACGGCGTGCGAGCTCCCGTCCGACGAGTCGACGAACGTCTGCCGCTCCCCGCGCGTCCCCTGGACCAGCCATGGCCTCGTGCCGAAGCCGGGCGGCAGGGGCGATTCTACAGCCATGTACGTGCTCTGCTCTATGTCTTGTGTTTTTTCTTTGCCCCACGGCCTGTGTCTGTATTTCTGTTCTAGCCATCGATAGGGAGATCTTTTATACACCTCGATTTATTGTTGGTTCCGGTCACCGTTTTTGGTAGTGCTGAAAAAGCCTGATCCGAATTCCTCTAGGCTTAACACTGGCATGCATAAACCGAATACAACTCGGCTTTGTACTATACTAGGCTTGTGTATTTGCCCGTTTATGCATACTGTATGAATTCGTAGTTTAGAATTTCCAATACTTTTCACGTGTCTTGTAGACACATTTAAACTAAAAATGTGGAGAAGATAGTAGTTCCATTTACACGACATAAGTTCTTTTCATTTTTTGATGTAATGACACTCGAAACATCTATTAAGATAACCATTAGAATATATTGAGTGGACATGCATTGCAAAAAACCATATATAATTAGGACTTAATTTAACCGTGAAAGAAGCATATTTTTTTACAATTTTTAACCTAAGTGTATACATCAAAAACTAATATAGTTTCATTTACAAAAACTATTTAGATTCAACGTAAGGTAATTATATTTATAAATGTATGCAAGTTATAAGAAGTATACACATACTATTAGTAACAATTTATATTTAGTTTAAGTGTGCAAACTGTGTATGGGGAGATATGCCTATACGATTGAAATAAATAAAAACTAAGTTATATGAAAGTATAAGAGTTTGGTATAAAATACATTGTCTTAACTCGGTTCGGGTGTATACGCCAGTATGACATACATCGCGACGCCGGACACCATCGCCAATCACGCAAAGGTTATTTACCATCATGTGAGCTCAGAAGTAGGACCACGATGAAAGAGGATCAGGCCGATGACATAGTGGATGAAGATCATCGCGTAACATAGCTCTATGACGATGTCGGTGCGATCCTAGAGCAGTTGCTTGCTTCAATTTAGGACTTAGAGAGGCAGCTTAGTTGTTTGTTCTGTACTAGCAGGAATTTGGAACTTTGTGTCGTATTGCTCCTGCATGACTGATGAAACTGTTAATGCTTGCCATTTCTAGTGGACATCTTAATATTGTTTACATTCACCCATTTTTCACAGAGAAAGTTTCAGTTGATCATTTTTTCCCAACCTCTCTCATCGGAGATTGTGCTCACCGCATGGCAAAATTGCATCAGAAGCGCCAACTGGCACTTATTTATTTATTCACAGGAATAGGCAGGTTTATTAATTTCAGAAACAAGTTTAGTACAAAGGATGGGCCGGATAACCTCGAAACCACATTAACCCACACATCATCAGCAACATTCTTTGAGTGTGTGCCTGATGCCAATTCATCTAGGCTTAACGCTGGCATGCATAAACCGAATACAACTCGCTTTTTTCTGGTGGCTTGTGTATTGCCCCTTTATCCATGTAAATATATATATGGAAATATATATATACCCCTGTAAAGGTACATCATGTCCCGTGTTTGTAGTACTTCTAACATCCTTTTTGTTCTCATTTTAGACACATTTGCATTTGAGTGCATTTGGATTTTCGTTATATTTTGAACCTGTAGCAATTGTGAGAAAAAATATTAAAGAGAAAGGAATAAGACGACTTTCCAACTGTGAGATTTATATGGATATATATATATACCCCTGTAAAGTTACATCATGTCCCGTGTTTGTAGTACTACTATACTAGTGGCTTGTGTATTTGCCCGTTTATGGACACATACCCCTGTAATTCGAGGTGGAAATAAAATAAGTCGGATCGGTACGCCGTACACGTACATGTACATCATCAATTCACGGAACCAATAGAAATCGCTCAACTGATAACCTATCGAAGTTGTACTCCATAGCCTGTACAATTACCATGTACATGAGTTGTTGTCCATCGGATGACCTCCACAACTCACTAAATATAAATTGTGTCCTATTGGTTTAATTATTTCGGTAGAAACCAGATTATGCGGATTATAGATCCATTAACTCTCGGATAATTTATATTTAGATGCTATTTTACATACCATATCACATATCATAAACTGTATCCGGTTGCTCAGTTTGGTATTGGATTTCGGATTTTAAAATCGGATATGAATTCTTTGAAACAGGTTCGGTGGCGAACTCGGTACGGAGATTATCCTATCCGTTTACATCCCGGTGTTTCTAGTAATTAACTCCCTTTTTCTCCTAAATTACCATGTTATTAATTTCTCACTTTAGACACATTTGCATTTGAGTGCATTCGGAATACTGTAATACTTTGAATATGTAGCGCTTGTGAGTAAATATTAAAGAGAGGGAATAAAAACGACTTACAAAGAGATACTTAAATATTTGGATATCTATCAGAGCCCTAAAAGGGACACTTCTAAAATAAAATTAAGGTACCAAATCTTATTTGGGGGAAACTACTTTTTTCTAAACCCATAATTCTCTCTCAAAAAAGAGTTAATCATTAGTACGTGTATATATAAATACATTAATAACACAAGTAAGCTATTTTTATACCAAGTAAAACCTGGATGCACATGTTCTCTACTGAATACACGAGTTCTACTGAAACCAAGTAAAATCGAGTAAGGGGTCACCAAAATACGAAGGAGGGCGCCCTGTCGAACCTGGGATCTAGATAGGTACCGATCTCCATGGGATGAACCTTGTATCGGTTCGGCTGTGGTCTTTTGGACGTTGTGCTGTCGGCCCAGCAGCGGTTTCAAACGGTTTGACTTTATTTATAAAGCGGGGCGAAAGCCTGATTCGAGAGAATCTACTGAACCTATTGAATTTGTTTCAATCCTTTCATGCATAGATGGACATTGTCCGTGTTGGAAGTATTTTTGCCCTGGAGGATTATCCCGTGATTGAGGAATGTACTTTCTCTATAACTACTGTAAAACAAGACAACTCGTAGATCAAGATGGTAGCACACAGGAGACAAGGATGTATACAGGTTTAGACCCTGATGCGCAACACTCCGTAAAAACAATACTAATGTTTGTGTGGCTACTTTGTACTATCCGATGTATGCCCAACGATCTCGAGGTAAAGCTTCTCTCGTCTCTAGTGAATGGGTGAAATTGGATGGCGATGATGTTAGTGAGTACTTGTGAATGACATTATCATGTTTGGTAGCTCCCATTCTCTGATTTATGGTGGGAATTAATATGGCGGTAATTAGGACTACGGAGTACCGAATATGACTATAGAATTGTGCGGCTACGCTAAAACTTAACAAGATATTTTATCTATATCCGATATGTGTCAGTTTACATTTAGTATCGTGTTAGGTATGACGTACGGCTATCTTAGCGTAGCTTGTACTCCAGAATGATGTCCTGCTTTGCTCCCAACCCTTAAAGTGGGCCATCATGTTCCGACTGCTCCTACTTATGTCTTTGTGGGCCTACCTAGGAGACTGGGACCCATGATCTGGTTAGGCCTAGTTCTTTTGATGGCTTCTCCAAGAAGCTGCCCCTCCCCCAGCTTCCTGGAGAAGCCGCCCCAAAAATTTGAGAGGGGTTTCAAACTCAATGTTAGCTTCTTATTTTGAAATCCTAGCTAAAATTTTGAGGCGGCTTCTCCAGGAAGCTGGGGGAGGGGCAGCTTCTCGGAGAAGCCGCTAAAAGAATTGGGCCTTAGTAGCCCCTGATTTCTTCGTGGTAGAAGGTAGACATCACCTTGTCCCGACTGGGTACTCATGAGCAGGGGCGGAACTAGAGTAACAAAGACCATGATGTCTGATGCACATGTACTCTCCTTATCTGAGGCAAAAGTGTCTTTTATACACTATGTTAAGCTACAAAAAAATTTGGACCCTGATGCATGTGCATCAGGATTCACACATGCAGCTCCGCCCCTGCGCATGAGTGACTTTGAAGAAACATAGTCCCTGAAGGAGTCTTCCAGCCCGCGTCACATGAAGATGGAGATTTTATGTTGTTGAAAGGATGTTGTTGAAATATGTTAGTGCAGTCAGATGTCGGAGGGAATAGGTTTATGCTCAGAACAGGGTGGGTAATAGATTGGTCCACACATTTCGTGATGAAGTGAGGGCGATCAATGGACAAGGATTTACTCGCTCATATAGAAGAGTAGGGTGTTGAGCACAACATGTTGTACACTATAGATAACGGAGAACACATTTCGATTGACATAACATATCAACGTAGTTTTAGAATCCCCGTTACTTTCTACGCGTCATGCGATCATTATTTAACACGATGTTACTTGTAGACACACTTAAACAAAAAAACATGGAGAAGATAGTAGTTCCATTTACGTGCTATAAGTTATTTTAATTTCTTGATGTAATGACACTCGAAACTTTTATTAAGATAACCATTAAAATATAATTAGTAGATATGCATCGCAAAAACCACATATAACTAGGACTTAATTCAACCATATATAATTAGGACCTAATTATATATGGTTTTTGATGTAATGACACTCGAAACTTCTATTAAGATAACCATTAAAATATACTTAGAAGATATGCATCGCAAAAACCATATATAATTAGGACTTAATTCAACCATATATAATTAGGACCTAATTCTGTATGGTTTTTGATGTAATGACACTCGAAACTTCTATTAAGATAACTATTAAAATATACTTAGTAGATATGCATCGCAAAGCCCATATATACTTAGAACTTAATTCAACCGTGGAAGAAACATATCTTTTTTACAATTTTTAGCCTAAGTGTATACAGCAAAAACTAATATAGTTTTGGTTACAAAAAATATTTAGATTCAACACGAGGTAATTATATTTATAAATGTACGGGGTAAGCTACAAGAAGTATATACATAATATAGTAGCAATTTACATTTTGTTTAACTGTGCAAACTATATATGGTGAGATATCCTTATAAGATTGAAATAAATAGAACTAAGTTACATAGAAGTATAAGAGTTTGGTATAAAATACAGTGTCTCAACTCGGTCCGGCCGGCTACGGCGGACACCATTGCTAATATCCCCACAAAGGTTCTTTACCATCCCGTGAGCTCGAGAAGTAGGAGCACAATGACTGAGACGATCGTCACGAGGATGAGGCCGACTAATGCATCATTTTCATTAAAAAAATCTCCTCATTATAGGTCCACTTTCAAGGCCATCGTGAGCACTAACCAGGTCGGGACGACGAAACCCTACACGCCTGTCTGTAGTGTTCAAGTCTGGCGATATGGGTGGTGTTCGGCATCCCTATCATTGTCAAGTTGTCACACTCACACGGGCATCATGCGCTCGTTGATTGGCGGAGCTGGGAACGACGGGGACGGAGCTCTGCTCGGCGGGGTGGCGCCAGACCTTGAGTTGGGAGCGGACAACGGCAGAGGCGGAGCTGGGAACGGCGGGGACGGAGCTCTGCTCGGTGGGTGGTGCAAGACCTGGAGTCGGGAGCCGGCAACAGCGGGGGCGGAGTTGGGCACGGCGGGGTGGTGAAGACCTGGAGTCGGGAGCTAGCGGGGCGCAACACCAAGAGCAAGACCCGGACGGACTAGAGGACCAATGTGGAAGCGGTGACGACGACGGCGAGGTGGAGAACCAAGTCTTGGGACAGAAAGGTGGCGGCGACAAAGACACCGCTGACGACACCGCCGCTGCCGACGACACCGCGGCTGAGTTCGGGGAAGACAATGCAGAGGGAGACATCCTTGCGTGATACATGTGCTCCTGCTTCGACGAGTGCGATCCATGTGTTAGCTCATGCGATTAGATTATCATGTCTGTTCCGTTATGTTCTGTTAGCGCTTGTTATTCTGGAACTTTGTTGGTGAATCTAGTAAGTTCGTGAGGTTATTTAGACTACTCACTATTGGTGGATTTTGTAATTCGTGAGCTTATTTAGACTTATCAACTTGCTTGTTTTAGATCTCGTGATTATTGCTGAGCTTAGGCATTATGTCGTGACAGGCAATATGTATTTTTTAGGGAAAGTTTCAGTTGATCATCTCCCCCAACCTCTCTGATCGGAGCTTGTGCTCACCGCATGGCAAAATTGCATCAGAAGCACCAACTGGCACTTATTTATTTATTCACCGGAACAGGTAGCTTTATTAATTTCATAAACAAGTTCAGTACAAAGGATGGGCCGGATAGCCTCGGAACCACATTAACCCACACAGCATCAGCAACATTCTCTTAGTGTGTGCCGCCCTATTACAAGTTCTACTGAAATGAGAAAAAAGTAATGGAAGAGAAGCGTGTGCCGCCCTATTCTCTGAGCGTGCGTCGCCAGTTTTTCCATGTCAGCTGAGAGCGATCTTGACTCTTCTCGTCCATCTTGGGGATCAAGTTCTCACAATCAAAAACTGCAACCACCCTCTGGTGGTCTGTCTGAAGGATCGAAAAGAGTGCGTATCACATGGCGATTGCCTCAGCATGAAGGACCTGGCCATGATCATTGTTCAGGATAAAACCCGGGTAAATACTCTTCGACGAAGAGAAGGTGGTTGCGTCTGTGTTGAGCATGGATAGTCCCTCCGGCGGCGGAATCCATGTTGGTGCTGCTCTGGTGGAGTTCCTGAACTTGAAGCAATGTTCCATGATTAACTCACAGAATGCCTTAATCTTCCCCAAAGAACTGCTTACGATCACCACTCCTTACAGCGTTTCCTCCCTCTCACAAGTGCCACACCCCTCATGCAAATGTGGAGATCCAGTCCAGCGTCCATTGTCGAATATTGGTGAAGTTGCGCAAATGGAGCTGCAGACGAGGAACACATTCTGTAAGGAAGCAATAATCCTGCACTTCTAAAAAATTAACACTTAGACGTGCCTTGCCTCTTCAAAGGACCTACAAACATATTCCATTAGTTCAAGCAGTTGAATGTTTAAGCAATAATGAAATGTCAAACGGGTTTAGACCATGACAAGTGAATAAGATGATATATCTGATTAAAAGATTTTACCAACAGTCAAGAATTAAAAAACTCCACTATTTAAAACATTGATCTCTGTAATTCTTTAAACTTCACTAGCTAAAAATACTATACTAAATGTAACTCAGTAATCTTGTCAAATAAAAACTCTGGATTAAATAAGTCCCTATGAAATACAACTAGCTACCGTAAGAACTGAAACACCCTTCAACAAGCGTACGAAACTAAGAAGATATACATATGCATTGACCGGATCAAATATTTGGCCTGAGAGTAATGCAAAGTAAAACTATAAACATGCTCACCTGATGGAAAGATTGCAGAAACTACATTAGAAGCGCCAACTCATCACTTGATTGTTGAGATGTTGGATATCTCAGAAGAAACTCCCAAACACCATTCTGATAGAAAGCAGCAACAATCATATTTGACCTCAGAGATTCATGCAAAATAAAACAAACAGAGAGGACTATTTGCAGTACATTTGTCTTTCGTTGTTATCCAATTACCCAAGCTGAACAACAGCAGCGTCTCTATAAACTCAAAGCAGAATAGTAAGTTGCCGCCAAGTGCTAGTAACCATCAGCGTGTCATCTCTCTAGTGTCCTCTTCGGAGGTAAGCCTGCTCAACCCATCTGGCCCATGGAGAGTTTGAAGAAATATCTAGACGATGAACACATTCCGAAAGCAAGCAATAATCCTGCACTTCTAGAATTTTAACACCCAAATCTGCCTCGTCAGATGACCTATAAACATATTTTGTTACTTCGAGCAGTTGAATGTTAACAAGCATATAAAAAATGGGTTGAATGTGTAAGCTATAATGATATGTCAACGACTTTACATAATGATAAGTGAACTCGATAAATCCAATTAAACGGCACTACCAAGAGTCAAAAAAAACTTGTAAGAATCTCCATATCTTGTTGTTCATTGAGTAACTCTGTACTTGTCTTAACTTTCACTGGCTCAGAGTCAGAATGTCATACTAAATGAAACTCACGAGTTAATAGTGTCTAATAAAAACTCTGGGGTAAATGAGCTCCTAAGTAATACGACTAGCTAAGAATAGAAACACCATACAAGAATCATACGAAACTGAAGAACAAAAATACAAGTATGCATTGGATGACCAGAGAGGTATAGAATACAGTAGGATCCATTAGTTATAAAAATTCATTCAGATCATAAATAGACAAGAGGTGCTAGTATTAAAGAGCATCATTGAGTATTGAAGAGGTACAGAAAGCAAAGCTTTGATCAAACGAACTTGACAGCTTAATAATAAATGTTTCAGGTGATCTTGAAACAGCAAATTATATCCATAGTAATAGGTTAAAACTTGGTAGGAAACCATACAGTTGTGAAGGGCGACCCAAGTCTGAGTGCTAAGGCACTGTTTTTAAATAAAAATATATTCTATAAAACTGAGAAAAAAGTAAAATTTATATTTTTATCACTCATAAATCAATAGACACATGTCAAATAACACTACCGAAAAGGCATCCTGAATGCCAAAATTCATGTGCCCACACACACACACCCATCATGCATAAGATGGATCTTAAAAATGGTATGCGTATGCAAAACTCAAGCAAAGCTCCTGACCATGCCGGTTGGCCCAGCCACCCGGTGCTTTGAAAACGGTCTGTTGCTACTTGATGATGTGAACTAGACAATCAGCTTTGATTTTAGGAACTTTATCCATGGCATCTAGTTGTACAGCTCCCACGCCATTATCCACACATACATTGCTTGAGTCCTGTCCTTGTTGCAGGAGCACTTGCCACAATGTGCAGCACCCCTAGGTTTCCTCAGGCTGTAAACAAGAGCTCCAAACGACGGATACACAGTTGTACACATCGTTATATCCCAATTATACTCACCAAATGACCAGAAATGCTTAGCCTTAGCATGAATCTTCCCCCCATACAGTCCTATTAAATGCAATGCCAATGTTATCCATCTTCTCAGAAATCAAGTTCTCCCAACCTTCCACTCCGCCTTGACATCAGATGACACCAAATTGATAGCATAGCATTGGGTGCACTTCTTTGGCTTCAAATCCACAAGGATGATGTAGTGGTCCACTGGTTGCCCTCTATGAAGAGATGTGCCCATCCAACACGGTGTTCATCATCATCCACTAGTGGTGCTTCAGCCAGATGATCCTGGAGAACGGTGGTTGCAAAGGAATAGAATGATTATGGGATACGATAATTGCAAGGGAATATAATGCTTACTGTATGTGCTGCTGAACAGCCCTCGAGTCATTCTAAGGTGTGTCAATATACCAGCCGAATGAATTGATCTCGTGCTGTGATTTGTGATCAAGCCCGTGAACGTACTAGCCCAACATTTCAAACCTAAAAGCAACCAGAATAGAAATACAAACTTACCAAATACCTGATCCTGCACTCCATGACTCCTTTCTTAGCTAATTAATTTCATTGTGCAGTGAAGCTTTATAATCACTTACAGTAAATGACGACAAGCACATAAAGGACGTTTGGGCGGCTGAATGCTCAATATAATGATATGGCGACAACTTTAGACCATGAAAGGTAAACTGTACCTAATTAAGCGCCATTAACAACAGTTAAGAAAACTTACAGAAAAAGGCTTCATATCTTCTTGTTCAGTGAGTATCTATGTATCTGTACTTGCCTTAAATTTCACCAGCTAAATATTCTATACTGATGCAAGTATTATTTTTAACAGACTATACTAATGCAAGTATATAAGTCAAGAGTATTTAAGCTCCTAAAAAATACATGTAGCTACAAATGTTAACATCACACAAGAAGAATATGAAACTGAAGAAGATATAATTATGCATAGGATGATCAAAGAGATATCGAATGCTGTAGAATCCTTTAGTGCTACAAATTAGTTTCAAATCAAACAATGGACAATAGATACTTATACCACTAGAAATGGTAAGACCATAAGAGAAACTGATCATCAACAATCATTAAGCTTCGTTAAATATTAAACATGTACAGAAAGCAGTACTTTAATCAAACAAAATGTTGCAAATGATCTTCAAACAGTAATTTCCATCCATATCAGTGAGCTAAAAGTAAATCATACATTTTGGGAAGGGTGACCCAAGTCTAAGGGCTAAGACAATGTTTCTCAAACTATTATACAAAATTGAGAAAAAGGTGAAAGCCTATTTATATCACAAACCGTGTATGAATCAATCGAAGCATGTCGAATAACACTACAACAAGGGCATCATGAATGCCCAAATCCCCCCCCCCCCCCCCCCCTCCCCCCCCCCATCATGCAGACAATGGGTCTTTCATATGGTACATGTACGCAAAACTCAAGCAAAGCTCCTGATCACGCTGGTCGCCCCAGCCACCCCATCCTTTGAAACCAGCCTGATACCCCTGTTGTTTCCTGATGACATGAACTGGCCAATCGGCTTTGATGTTAGGAACCTTATCGATGGCATCAACTTCTACAGCTCCCACGCCATTATCCCCACAGACATTGCCTGGGTCATGGCCTTGGTGCAGGCCGCACTTGCCAAAATGTGCAGCACTCCTCCTAGGTCCCCTGAGGCTGTAAACAGGAGCTCCAAACGACGGATACACGGTTGCCCACATCGTAATGTCCCAATTGTACTCGTCGAATGCACAGAACTGCTTAGCCTTGGCATGAATCTTCCTCCACACTGTCCTGTTGAAGGCATAGCCAATGTTACCCATCTTCTCAGCAATCAAGCTCTCCCAACCTTCCCCTTTGGCCTTGACATCAGAGGGTGCCAAATTGATAGCATAGCATTGGGGGCACTTCTTGGGCTTCAAATCCACAAGCAGCTGCGCGTTCCGGTACGCGTTAGGGAAGATGTAGTGGTCCTCCTCTATGAAGAGGACGTGTCCATCAAAGTCTCTGGTCTCCTCCAGCCCATCCCACACGGTGTTCATCATCCACCACCAGTGGTGCTTGAGCGATACGATCCTGGGCGCGCGGTGGTTGCCGTACTGGTCCGGGTTGCCCCGGCACGGCTTCTCGGCCGCCTTGTCCTTGTCCCGGCAGTCCCCGGCCGTGACACCGGGGAAGGAGTCCGGGAAGAGGTGCGGCGAGTAGGGCGCGAAGATCTGCTTGACCTGGCAGAAAGCGATGCCCTTGACGATCTCGTCCATCTCGGGGAAGTAGCCGTCGTGGCTGACGACGAGCAGCGCCTCGGCGATGCCGTCGACGCGGGAGAGGCTGTCGACGACGAGGCGGAGGTAGCGGGGCCGGTTGTGGACGTAGAGGACGAGCTTGAGGTGGCCGTCGGGGAGGCGCGGGAAGCGCGCGGCGTTGCGGGGCGGCAGCGCGTTCCGGCGGGCGAGGGAGAGGGAGAGCGCGCTCTGGCGCGGCAGGCGCGGGGTGAAGGACGGGTCGAGCAGGATCTTGCGCTGAGCGATGGTGTGGTTGCGCGCGGAGGCGGAGGCGGCGGAGGGCGGGGGTAGGCCGGCCTCGCGGAGGCTGGCGCGGAGGAGCGCGGTGAGGGCGAGCACGGCGAGGACGACGACGGCGAAGAGGGGCGCGGCGCGGGAGCGGAGGCGCGCGCGGTGGTGGGAGGAGGTGGTGGTGAACATGGCGCCGGCGGCGGCGCCGCCTCCGGGATCCTGGACGGCGGCGGGAGCCGGATCTTGAGCTGGGCGGGTGGCGGGGGAGTCGATTAGGCAGCTGCGAGAAGTGGACTGGGTTTTCCTGGTCTTTGCTGGCTGCTTCGATTACTCCTCCAGCTTTCCTTCTTTAATTAATTGTACTCTTAAATGATTATGATTATAAACTTAGTACTGTACTCTATTTATGACAAAATACAGTGTATCTTTTTAAAGTCAGTTTTTATAAATTTGACCAATTTGCAACAAAAATATATAAATTGCTTAGACAGAGTCTCATAAACTTAGAACTCTGTTTTTGTCAAAAGACGGTGTATATTAATTTTGTATTAAGTCAGATTTTATAAATTTGTGCCAAGCTGGCAAACTCTAATAGAAGAAGGTGTATGTGGATTAATAATGTGACTCCCTCCTTTGATGTTTGTATTAGGAGGGATTGTAATCTGGTTAAGATTTTAATGGAAGCCGTGAGTTCTACAAAAGAGCATCTAGAGCGCACAATGTTTAAGGAGGAGATTGAGTGATAGATAACATAGTCGCTCGGTCTCAAAATAAGTGTCTTTTGTCAAAATATGAATTTATCTAGGCATGATAAATCTAGATACATCTATATTTAGATAAATTTAAGAAACTTATTTTATAACGGTGGTGTGTCGTATGCTAAGACGCATTGACCGAATGGGGACCAATGCCCGCACTTGGCACCACCAAGAATGACAAAATAACATGATGGACACAAGTGTATGGTAAGGGGAGAAGAGAAATAAGATAGGAGAGCTCTAAGGCTCAACGAAGAAGACAACATATAATATACATGCCCGTTAGAATTGGTTTTATGTACCGAAAGACTAAAAATGTCCACCGGAGTGGGATGAACAGGCTATCAGAAATTAATCAGCTGATTTTAGGGTCCATTACGGATAAATAAATCTCGCATGAAATGAAGCCAGATGAACAATCCTAAATGGCAAGGTTACACTATCGAGTAAGGTTCCATTATGGGATCTTGAGGTGATCTCCGAATTGGCAAACCACTACTTGCCATTGGCTTGAGGAACTCCGGCCGCCGACGCCGGTCAGGCCGGCCGCGCCAACAGCAGCAAGGACGTTGCCGAAAACGAATCCCGACCTAGACAGCAGTTGGTTGCGGCTCGATCGGCGTTGCTCAGCCCGTCAGCCATCGCTCTCCGGCGGTTTCAGCTTTCAGCTTCCTGTGATGGCTGATGGCGACGCCGGAGCACCTACCCATTACTCGATCGTGCGTGCATATGAGGAACCCCTCTTTTCCGTGCGAGCTCGAATCAATTCCGCCACCAGCTCCTACCAGATCGATCGAGCTCGTTGTCGCCTCCACAATGCCCGCGACTCCGGTAGCTAGCTCGTCCAGATCGAGCGATGGCAGTATGGCACTGGCTATGGGAGGTCGTTTGTCTGAAAGTTTCTGAACATAGATAGTAGTTATAAACAGAAAGAAGGAAATGGACACCAGGAGACTGGAAAACTTAGTATAGGTAGGAAAGATTTAATGGCACCATAACAAAACCGAGCCATGCACCCTGAACACCTGGAGTGTTTAGGCGAAAAGATGCAAATTCTTCGTGTTGGCTTTTTTCCAAGACTAGCTAGGAAGAACCAAGTCCAAGCCTTATAAGACTGAAAATTCTTGACAAAAAGATGAACTATAAACATGTCCAAGGGTAATTCGGTGGAGAAGAGAAGATAGTACTGCCGCCCAACTTGATGCACAAGGACGATGCTTAAAACGATGCTCTTAATGGTGGAGAAGTGTGAAAGGGTTGAAGCCAAGAGCTATTTTTGCATTACGTATGTTTTCTTCTCGAGTCTCGACTATTTCGACATCACATAACGGTACTGTTGTCAAATAAAAGAAGAATAATCAGACCTACATATACTATAAACATAAAAAGTGCAGTTAAACTAGGAAAGTGCAATTGCATGTTTCTTTGATCTACGAATTGCATTTGTAAGTGCCTGAAACTCTAAAAAATAGTTGATTGTGACTTAACAAATCCATAATATGTTGTGCGAGCAAGTTGCGAACAAGGGAGTATTTTTGGCGAGATGTGAGAGCCGAGGTCCCCGGTAATTGACTAACAACAACCAGCGAAACCCTAGGTCTAACAATGGCATTCATCAAGAGCGTCAATTAATTTCCACTATTAACCGAGCTTTTTTCAAGGGCACGCCTGGCGCTCACTCGATTGAGAATCAAGAGTTCTCAGTCGGCTGTCTTTCTTCCTCAACTCCGGTGAGGTCGCCTCCCCCGCAGGCCACAGCCACCGCCGGCCGAATCGCCTACATCCTCGCCCACAGCTGGCGAATTGCCGTGATGCCTCGCCGCCCCGCCCTGTCCCAATCTCATCATCCGCCGGTCCGTCGCCGCGGCCATCCCTCTAACCTCGTCCCCTTCTTTGACACCGACGAACCCGCCCCAGCACCCTCCAAGTTAAGTTGCTACTCGTCTCCACCGCCTCAGCCTCTCGCTGGCATTGGGAGGAAGACGAAACCCTAGCCCTAGCACGAATCGTGAGGAAGATTAACCTTTCTTCGCGTCGACTGAGGACTAGCAAAGCATTCCGTTTTTTTTGGTGAAATTGATGCAATTGGACGGCTCGCATCGCTCTTTGACACGAAGGCTATAAGAATAAAAGGAAATAATGGGCGTAAATGACTTTGGAGTTCAGACTGAATCTTTGTGCAGCGACGATACACCAGATCCATCGTCCCTCAGAGAAGAAGCCCCCGAGGAGGAGCAGCACCGACACGCCCAAATTCCGGCACGTTCAGAGCAGCGGCACGGCTTCGCCGTGGTATAAACCACCACCCACCAGCTAGCCCCCAAACCCCCTCGCCCTCGCCTCGCGTGAGTCGAGTCGAGCCCACTCCTCCATTCCTCCTTCTCCCCCGCCGCCCCCAGATCTGCCCCGCCTCCACCGACACCGCCGTCGCATTCCCCGCCCCAGATCCGCCGCGCCCTCTCCCAGATCCGGCGGCCACCATGGCCCGCCGCATCCTCCTCCTCCTCGCCATCCTCGCCGCAACGGCGGCCGTGCTGCCCGCCGCGCACGCCTTCTACCTCCCGGGGAGCTACCCGCACAAGTACAGCCCGGGGGAGTCCCTCAACGTGAAGGTGAACTCGCTCACCTCCATCGACACCGAGATCCCCTACAGCTACTACAGCCTCCCCTTCTGCACCCCGCCGGAGGGCATCAGGGACAGCGCCGAGAACCTGGGCGAGCTGCTCATGGGCGACCGCATCGAGACCTCCCCCTACCGCTTCCGCATGCACGCCAACGACTCCGACGTGCTGCTCTGCCGCTCCGACCCGCTCTCCCCCGGCGCGCTCACCCTCCTCAGGAAGCGCATCGACGAGATGTACCAGGTCAACCTCCTCCTCGACAACCTCCCCGCCATCCGCTACACCCGCAAGGACGACTACTTCCTGCGCTGGACGGGCTACCCCGTCGGCATCCGCGTCGCCGACGACTACTACGTCTTCAACCACCTCCAGTTCACCGTCCTCGTCCACAAGTACGACGACCCCAACGTCGCACGCGTCATCGGCACCGCCGACGCCACCGACGCCGCCATCCCCTCTTCCACCAAGGACTCCTCCTCCGACTCGGGCTGGATGGTCGTCGGCTTCGAGGTGGTGCCCTGCAGCATCAAGCACAACCCGGACGACGCCAAGTCGCTCAAGATGTACGGCAGGTACCCCAACCGGATCCGGTGCGACCCCACCACCGTCTCCATGAGCATCAAGGAGGGCGAGCCGGTGGTGTACACCTACGAGGTCTCCTTCGTCGAGAGCGACATCAAGTGGCCCTCGCGCTGGGACGCATACCTCAAGATGGAGGGCGCCAAGGTGCACTGGTTCTCCATCCTCAACTCCCTCATGGTCATCGCGTTCCTCGCGGGAATCGTCTTCGTCATCCTGCTCAGGACCGTCAGGCGCGACCTCACACGGTACGAGGAGCTCGACAGCGAGGCGCAGGCGCAGATGAACGAGGAGCTCTCCGGGTGGAAGCTCGTCGTCAGCGACGTCTTCCGTGCCCCCAGCAACCCGATGCTGCTCTGCATGATGGTCGGGGATGGTGTTCAGATCCTTGGAATGGCCGTGGTCACCATCCTGTTTGCTGCGCTCGGGTTCATGTCACCCGCCTCGCGCGGTACCCTGATCACCGGCATGCTCTTCTTCTACCTGGTTCTTGGGATCCTCGCAGGGTACGCGAGTGTCCGCGTGTGGAAGACGATCAGGTGCGGGGATCACTCGGGATGGGTGGGTGTTTCCTGGAGGACGGCCTGCTTCTTCCCTGGCATCGCGTTCCTCATCCTTACCACGCTCAACTTCCTGCTGTGGGGAAGCCAGAGCACCGGCGCCATCCCCTTCTCGCTCTTCGTCGTGTTGATCCTGCTCTGGTTCTGCATCTCTGTGCCGCTTACGCTTGTCGGTGGATTCCTCGGCGCCAAGGCGCCTCACATTGAGTACCCTGTCCGCACAAACCAGATCCCCCGTGAAATCCCTGCTCAGAAGTACCCGTCCTGGCTGCTGGTTCTTGGTGCCGGCACGCTGCCCTTCGGCACCCTTTTCATCGAGCTCTTCTTCATCATGTCAAGCATATGGATGGGCCGTGTGTACTATGTCTTTGGGTTCCTCTTCATCGTCATGCTGCTCCTGGTGATTGTCTGTGCTGAGGTTTCACTGGTTCTGACTTACATGCACCTCTGCGTCGAGGACTGGAAGTGGTGGTGGAAATCATTCTTCTCATCCGGCTCTGTGGCCATCTACATCTTCCTGTACTCGATCAACTACCTCGTTTTTGACCTCAAGAGCCTCAGCGGACCAGTGTCGGCGACCCTCTACCTCGGCTACTCGCTCTTCATGGTTATTGCTATCATGCTGGCTACTGGAACAGTTGGGTTCATTTCCTCATTCTGCTTCATCCACTATCTTTTTTCATCTGTGAAGGCTGATTAAGTTCCCCCCTGCGTGCGTGGAGGTCTATCATTCAATTGAGAGGTGAGCATAGTGGAGTGGACATTGCAAACTTTGTAGTCATTAAGTCGTAGTTCATCCCAAACTTTTGGTATACATGCCCCAAATAACTATATTGTATGGTCTAGTAGGATTCGCCAATGGGCTTTATGAAGAGGTGCTTGTAGCTTGCACGATGTAATAGAATGAATTGGTTTATTCACACTTCATGTTCTTTTAGTTATTCAGTCTGCAAATTGAATATATCAATATATGCAAGCTTGCTTATTTTCTTTGCTGTGATTTATGTTGGTCGTTTCTCTGAATACTTGATCCAGTTATGTCTACGTGCTACCAGAGTCTTTGCTATCTACTGCCAGATATGATGATGATACTAATGCTTCTTTGCTTTAATACTATAGTTATGTATAGGACCTCTAGACGTGCTGGCTCAGTAACACTTTAGTCTATGATATTTTTCCGTTTCTATGCTATTTGTTTACTAGTAGATGATGATTACTACTAGATTATTACAGAGGAAACTCCAGTGATCTCAACTAACAAGTAGTACAACTCTAGAGCCTAGATGTAATGTCTGAGTGCCTGACATATTAGTCTTTTATGTTTTTGCACTTGCATGTGATTTGTTTATACCCTACATTAGACCTTGATCCAACTACTACTGTTGAAACTATGGTGTCCCCTACAAGATAATCCATAGGTGCTGTCTTATTTGCTCGTCCTCATTAGAAACAGTGGCACCCTCATGTTCTAGTCTATCCATAATTGTAGTCAATCAACTGTTAGTAGCGAAGCTGCTAGTAAATTGACTTGAAGAAGTACCCTCGGCTTAACTAGTTAAAGGAACCCCCCCATTGTTGCTAAGTGTATGACTCTCATTGCCGGACATAGTTATCTTCTTTTGCTCATGATTTATGCTCAACTTGATATGCTTCTTGCCTTGCTTTCTCCACCTTGGCGTGCCACACTCATTGTGTCGGTTTAGTTAACCATTGTGACATTGAGTATAGAAATATGCAATCTTGCTATTTTCTCTGCTGCGATTTATGCTATAGATCCAGTTATCTACCAGAGCCTTTGCTATTTACTGCCAAAATAGGGCACTGATGTAGTGATGTGTTCCTCAGTGCATGCCAGATTACTCTTGATGTTTTTCCCACTTCCATGTTCTTTAATATTACGCATCAGAATATCAGATGATGATTCAACTATAATAACAGTTCCGAGTGCCCCCAACCAACAACTAGTACCAGGGTTGTGGCAAAGTAGTTCGGCTCCAGCTTTATGCTGTTCCTGCCTATTCCACTTGATGTTTCTTAGTATCTTCGCTACTAGCTAGTGGCATATGTCTCATTTGCTCGTTCTCACTACAGTAAACATTTCCCTCGAGTTTTAGGCTTTTTTGCCTGTCTATAATTGTGGTTAATCAACATTTCTCGGTGAAGATGCCAGTAAACTGAACATCTACCCTCTGCTTTAACTGGTTACATTTACCAGATTATGCCTTTGTCCAGTTGGTTAATCAAATGTATCTTTTGTCAAAACTGTTCCTGTCATAGTTCATTTGATTGCCCAGCTCCTTGTGTCATTTCTTGATTTTACACTACCTATATTGTGAAGTTCAATCAGTAAGAGTAGCTGTTTGCTTATTGGTAAGAGCCCTGATTATTAGGCTCCTTGCTTGCTTATTGTATGCTGATAACGTTGCTGTTTGTTGCCACTTGTGAGCTCTAAGAATTGGTGTGTTTGGCAATGATTCATCAGAGCCGGGCTGCTGATCTTGTATCCTGGTGTAACCTGCTCATCTGTGTTGTCTCCAACGAAACAGTCCATTGATCAAAGCAGTTTGGCTCCATCTTTGCTGGCCCTGCTGTTTCTAAGTATCATTATTCATTGCTAGCAAACGGCACCTGCTTCATTTGCTCGTGCTCATTAAAAATAGAACCACCCTCATGTTTTAGCCCAATTCGAGCTAATCAATTGTTCTTCGTGAAGCAGATAGTCAAAGGACCTCTATTGCTGTTAATTTTCTCCTTCTCATTGTCAGAACTAGTTTGCCTTTCTATTAGCCCGCGATTTAGGCTCAGTTTGACAATTCCAAAGGGATTACTTGCCTTGCTTTAGTCAATCATTTTTACAGTGAGTATATCATTATACAACCTTACCAATTCTCTCTTCTGTGATTTATGTTATTAATCCAGTTATGTTACCTGAGTATTTGCAGAAGTTTCTTTCCTCCTGATATGATGATAATGTGCATGTTCCTTTTTTTCCTCCAGAATTATGGTTCAGTATAGCAGTATAGGGCACTAGATGTGATGCCTGAGTGCATAGCCTTTGATGTTTTTTCCCACTTCAGATGATGATTCAACTATTGCATAGACTGTGCCCCCAACTAACAAGTAGTACAATGATAGTGACAAAAGTAGTTTTGCTCCAGCTTTATGATGTTCTTGCCTTCCACCTACTGTTTCTTATTAGCATCTTACTACTGGCAAGTGGAATCCGTCTAATGTGCTCGCTGTAGGAAACATTTCCCTCATGTTTTAGCTTGCCTATAGCTGTAGTTAATCAACTGTTCTTGGCGTAGCTGCCAAACACTAATTAAATTAAAACCCTATCATGTCAATTTTGTCGGTCCCATTGGCGGACATAGTTACCTTGACCATCCTTTTTTCCTGGAAGGGTATCAGGATTTGTATCTTTTGTAAAGTTGGTTAATTTTTAGTCCTTGATTTTAGTCTCTTGATATGTACAGAAGACATCCAGAGGCTCATATCTCGCCGCTTCCAACGTATGTCCAAGTTGCTTGTTCTATATGTTCACCTATGAAAACAGCCTGTCTTAGTGCCTGTGCATATAGTATGCGTCGGGTCGGCCACTAAGTTTGGTAATGATGCATCGGCTTTGGTATCCTGACCCTGAAATCCTGCTGGAATTGTGCAACCTGCAAAAGTATTCAGGGATTTAGGCCCAACTTGACTTAATCTAAAGGGATGCTACTTGCTTTGCTTCCTTCACCATGGCGTGCCTCACGCGTTTGGCGTCGGTTCAACTTTGGACCCAACCCTTATTTTTAGATGGATTGGACCGAATACTCCACGTCAAAATCGATGCATCTTTATCACTGTGGAGCAAGCCATTTGGGTCCCAACTTGCCCACTTGTGCTCAGATTTAGGCAGGTTAGCAACCGTGGGGCCGACTATCTTCAATCTTGTACATAACCAAACAGCTCACAGTGATGCCGCTTGCAGTTAAACGTGGTTGGAATTATCAAAAACACAAAGCACTGCACTGTAAAGAAATGATCTTCAGGTTGAGGACGAGAGTCTCCCTCTCTAGCTGCCCCCTGAAGCCGGCAACCACAGAAAATCTGAGGCTGATTGGGTACCGGCTCTTGTCCACGTTTCGCTGGCATGGCATCTCGAATTTTCCAGTGCCGTCCAGCACACGGTTCTACGTTCAACAGTTGCAAGGAAGCCAAGTCTTCTTCTTCCTTGAGTTCAACTGTGATAAAAGATCACGGGTTTCATGGTTGTTGGCCGAAGATGCATGAACCACCACCGACGACGCTAAGCATAGACAATTAGAGGTCAAATTAGACCAGTGTTGCTTAGCTACGAGGGATGTTGATATCTTTTGACGATGTCCACAAGAGTAAGCAAAGCCTCCCTGACAGAATGTTAGGGAACACGCAAGCTCCCTCATACTCCACAGTAGCCCCAAATCAGACAGTTCCCTACTTCTGAGATCATCAATTCTCAGAAAGATCTTGTGAATGAGCAAGCTCTATTTAACCAAAATTCAAAGAGAGTTGTATCTTTCCTCACAAACCACATATAAAACCACATAGAGCAGAACAATTAACTTATGAAACTACGATTGATATATATTGTTTGATCAAAAGATCGATCGACTGATACAGACAGACTTTGACATATATATTACAGAGTACATGAACACTAGACATCTCATAACTCAGTTGCTAAATCAACTACAGATGCTATTAGCTGATGCAACTACTCTCATATCTCTCAGTTGCTGAATCAACTACATACAGCTCAGCTGATGCAACTACACCCTACTACTTCTTACATAACCTGACCTTCAAATCACACACTCCGAACCTTCGATTATTATTACACTTCAAGTCACTAATCTTTACCTGAAAGAGACTTCAGTACCTAACAGATCACCTAACCTCCAGTGCACGGCGGAGAAGCCACAACTAGAACCAACCAACGCTGAACAATTAATCCTCTACCTAACGACATCAAAGGCGAACCAAACAGTGAGCAGCAACGTGTGAACCTAAAGCAACCACCAAATCCTGCCACCGGCGAAAACGTCAATCGAACCATTCCTCTGAAAAAATACCGAGGGGTTTGATTGAAACGTCGCCGGGATCTGATCCAGACGATAAGCTTACCACCGGATCCATCCATCCAACCACCAACCAACCATCCATCCAGAGATCCATCCATCTACATCATGTAGGGAAGGATTTACTTTACCACCTCTTGTTCTTCTTCAGCTGAGAGAGGAGACGAGGGAGAGGAAGAAAGGTGCGGCCTTTAGAGGGAGGGAGCGGCGCACACGACTGCGGCGGCTGCCGTGAGGCATCATCAAGAGAGCTCGCCGATGCGGAGGAGGCAGCGGAGGCCGCGGGTGGCCTCCTCCTCGGCGCGCCGGAAGAAGCCCGGCAGCGGGAGGGAGCTGGGCTCCGGGGCCGCGACGGAGAAGGCCGGGCCGGCGTAGGTCGCCGCGGCGGCGGGCACCGTCATCTTCCTGGTCGGCACGACGGACGGCTCCTTGGGGCCGATCCGCGTGGTGGTGCCGAGCGCGCGCTTGTCCGCCGGCGCCCGGGCCGGGGCGGGGGGCGAGTTAGCGGCTGGGGAGGGAGACCGCCGCGGGGCTTGAGCCCGGATCGCGACTGGTGCCGAGGTTGCGGGGGGAGGGGACCGCACGCGCCTGTCGGCCGGCGGGGCTTGCGCCCGGGCCTGGACAACAGGGGCTGGGGCTGGAGCCGGCGGCTCCTCGCCGCGCTTCAGGATCCGGACCACCATCTGGGGCTTCTCCTTGGTCGGTGACGCCTGCTTGCGGGCCGGCTTGGGCTGCGGCGACCGGCGACCGGCCTTGGGAGGCGACGACGCCAAAGGCGCCATCTTGGGTGCCGGGGATGTGACAACAACCGCCGGATCAGCCGCGGCGGGCTTCTGGGGCGGGGGCGGGGGTGAGGCGGCCTTGGCGTGGCGCCGGCGGCGCGTCTTGACGGGGGAGGCGGCGGCGAAGGCGCCTAGGTGCATGGCGTTGCCGAGCGCGTCGTGGGATCTGAGCACCGCCGTCGCCATCGATGGGGATGGAGAACCTAACCCTAACTCACGCGAGAGAGGAGAGGAGAGGAGAGGAGAGGAGATCTGTGGGAGAAATCACGGTGCCCGCGGGCCGCCTTATATAGAACCGGGCCGGGCCGGCGGAAGCGTGCGCGGTGCGCTCACCTCTTTTTGTTCGGCTCGGACGGACGGACGGATGGACGGATTAAACAATATAAACCCGGTTCGGTCGGGCCGGTGGGCGAGGAGATCTTTTGCGTGACGTGGTGGCGGTGCGGCCGTTGGATGGTGGCGATCGGGCGGTGGCGCCGCGAGGTGGGCCCCGGACGCGGTTGGATGGGTGCGGATCGTGGCCGACGTGGGCTGCTGTATTATTGGCGACGCTTCGGTGGAGCCCTTCGGTGTTGCGTGAAATTACGTGATGTGCCATGGCGGTTGGTGCCCCGTGCTCTTGTTTTTTTTTTCTGTTGCTTGATTGAAACTTATTATGGAAAGAATAAATTATTTGTGGCTGGACCGTAGATATTTGCAAAGTTTATGGGCGAAGGTGTTTTAGTGAAGGAGACGTGAGCGAGGAACTAGTCGTAGTGGTGGAGAAATAAAATGAGGATTGAAATATCGGAAAAGAGGATAGAAGAGTTGACGTGGTGGGATAGGCGACGTGGTGGGCCCGTCAACAGCTGTATGGTTCCGTTCCAGCGGCCTCACTGCGAGGCGGTTTCCCGGCCACGGCGCGTCCTTATCTCGATTTATTGTTCCACCCACCACGATTAATTATTCAATCTAAAAATCCCTCAAAAATATTCTTCACCCTAAGAAAATCTTTCAATTTAAATAGTAAGAGCACCTACACTCTCTTCATCCAAAAGGCGGTCGAAAAGTCTTTCGGACAGTTCATTTGGGGGTCGTCCAGACGGCCGTTTGTATTAAGGCGTAGTCGTTTCTCACTCGTGGAGTTCAGTTTTTTATAAGTAATTTTTTATGGATTTTATTCGAAGTTTTAAATATTTTAAACCGATGCGTCTCCAGCTCCCGGCCGTATCGTTGGATCGCGTCGCAGTGGGGCTAGTGGGAGGCGACGACGTAAGGTTGTGCGGTGCGGCTGGCGAGAGCGAGGTGTGAGAGGACTGGAGCTCTAAATTTGTGCTCGACGGTTTGCTCCAATTATAGGGCCGCTCGGGGGGGGGGGGGGGGGCTTCTTCATAAGATGTCGTTGTAGGCCGCGTTCTCCGTTAAACCATATACATGTTCGACATGCTTCACTTCAATTCGGCTACGAATTTAGAGCCTCTGGTGAATATGCTCTAGGAAGCATCGTTTGGTGGTACGATCTTTATTATTATATACAAGGAAAATAATATTGTGCCGTGTGTGTCTATGAAACCTTGTTGATCAATCACAAGGCGCAGAAGCAAGTCGTCGTCCTGACGCGTCGCTACCCGGCGGTGGACCCACCGGTCGGTAGCGATGGAGGACAAAAGCAAGCACATCATTTTCGCTTCCTGCTTATCTTTCTCCGCTCACCAGTCACCACCATTTACTATTTCCAAGCTCGGCATCTCATGAGCGGGTCCACAGTCCCACCCGTCATTGACCCTTGTGATGCAAAGTGTAGACAGTGGCGTGGTATGAAATCAAATTAAGAAAATCCATGATTAGTATGATTAAAGGGCTCTCACCCGCTGCTTGCTCAAAGGAACGGAAAATAAAAATATAAGGAGCCGGGGACACGTCGAAAGCTGAAGGAAGGCGAAAGGTCGACGATGCCGACATGGTAGCGTCTCCTCGCATAGCCTCACCTCACGTACGTGCACCGCGCGTGACACCAGCTGCTTCTCCGGCGGCTATGGCCAAGCGAGATGGGCACTGGATTCTCCGGTGGCTCTTTCGGCGAATTTTCGTCGGTCCGTGATGTTCCTTTCGTTCACTGCAGAAATGGGGTGGACTGGGCTGTCTTTGTATATCCATGGAGATGAGATGAGACGAGACGGAGGAGGAAGACGAAGCCTGGTGGGCCGGCGCTGCCCAGCCCAGGTGCCGGAAGTAGTGACGCCACGGAACGCACAATGCGCCTACTTGCTTGCTTGCAGCAGCCAGCAGGACATGGTTTTATTAAGGAAAACTCTATTCTTCAACCTGCTGTAGCTGAGTGTTTAGCGTAAAACTACCACTTTACAAACTAAATCACAAAAACATACCACTTTTGCCCCGAATCACAAAAACATACCACATTTGCCCCGAATCACAAAAACATACCACATTTGCGCAAAATCACGTTTCAGAGCGAATTGACACGAAACCTGACATCGCGGACCCACCTGTAAGAGCTTACGTGGCAAGGGAGAGCTTACGTGGCAAGGGAGAGACGGTGGGTCCGCGATGTCAGGTTTCGTGTCAATTCGCTCTGAAACGTGATTTTGCGCAAATGTGGTATGTTTTTGTGATTCGGGGCAAATGTGGTATGTTTTTGTGATTCGGGGCAAAAGTGGTATGTTTTTGTGATTTAGTTTGTAAAGTGGTAGTTTTACGCTAAACACTCGCTGTAGCTACAGCCGGTTCCTACGCGCGCACGCTTTCGACTCCTACACATGTAACAATGTGCTACTTTGCATTCGTCTCTACCCACAGGCTTTGCACGTAGTCGCTGCTCTCTCTCCTTGTCCCTGCTCTTTCCTCACATTTTCTCACGCGAGTGGACAAAATACCCGTCTTTTTTACACACAGTTTTTCTGCTGCTTCCTTTTTTTACCTGCGTGCGCATGCTAACTTTTTTTAGGGAAATCCTTGTTTACAACCGACTGTGCCTACAGTCGCCCTCATCCCACGCGCCGCGCTTGCTTTGCCCCACGCCTGCTATTTGCCGAATCAATCCGCGCGCCGCCCCCGTCTTGCTCCCGCCGTGGTCCCTGGCTTCTGGCGCCGCCGCCGCCCTACAGCCGGTCTGCTGCCTCGTGTTGTCTTCCCCAAACAGCCGCGACTCGCCTGCTCCCCCGCGTCGGGCGCCGCCGCCGCTGCTTCCCAGGACCTGTGTCGCCCCCGCTGATGCCCCGCCGCTCGTCCGCCGCTGCCTCGCCGCTGGTCCGCCTCTGCCCCGCTGCTGCCTCACCTCGCGACTCCGCCGCCGCGCGACTGCCTCGCGACTCCGCCTCCGTGCGCTCGCACCCCTCCTTTCTCCTTCTTCCCATCCGCCAAGCGCCGCCGCCGGGAGCTCCTCGCCCGAGGGAGCGCTCGCACCCCTCCTCTCTCCTTCCTTCCATCCGCCATGCCACCTCAAGCTCCGACATGGCTAGTTCTCGATCCGTGGCCAGTTCCACGAGTATGTTGTGTGTGTGCTCCATGCCACCATGACGAGTATATATGTTGTTTATGTGCTCCATTCATGGCCAGTTCGACGAATTCATGTCTTGAATCGGCCATGGCATAGATGACAGAGGAGGTCGATTTTGGGGAATTTTTTCTAACTTTTGTTTGATACTCTGTGGATTTGTGCTACATCGATATCTCCAAAATGCTACATTCGTGTGTTGCTACATTTTAAAGTTTTTATATAAATGTTGGCAAACCCATGTTGTATTTTTTGAAATGCTACATACCTTTTCGATTTGTGCTACATTGTTGTGTTTAAAATATTACAAAAGTTTTTGCTACATTTCGGAGCCCATGGGAAAAATTGTTGCATTTCGGAGCCTACGGAAAAAATTGTTGGACATCGATGCTACATTCATCAAAATGCTACATACGATAAAAAAAATACAACATGTGCACTTAAAAATGTTGCAAAAGTTTTCTCAGATTGACATTCTTTCGTGAAAAAATGCTACATTCGATGCTTCATTTACACAAAAAAATATTGTGTTCGACTTTTTTTGCTACATTTACCGAGCGTAACATTTTCTATTTTTTTTTTGCTACATACGATGTTACATACACGAACACAAAATGCTACACGCGAAACGTTTTTGTTGCATAGATCGGACGCGCGGGATCAATTGATTTAAATGGATCGAACGGCTCCTGAGGGGGCTGTAGCTAGAGCTTGCTACACCCGGCTGTGGGCTAGCGCTGGCCTTTTATTAATCTGCCTTGAGCCGCAACAGCATGCTAATCTGTTTGACATTAGGTACATACACACAAACGTTACGAGTGCGACATCGAGCTGAGCTGTGATAAAATAGTTATTACTCCTAGGCTCATTATAATTCTTATAAAAGAAAAGATACACGCATCAGTTATCATTTATTTATTGTGCAAACAAAACAAAAAACAGGCATCCAACATCACATGTTCATCTCGAAGATGAGACCACGTCGTGGTGCCCTAGGATGCTACGCAGGCCCGACACTCGGCGTCATTGGCGTCGCCTCCCAGCGGACCAATAGTCGATTTAGTTCCCCTCCGCCAACTATTGTTCAACGTGACTTGGTTCGTGCGACCAAGGAGAAGGCTTCACACACGTCCACGCCACGTCGTCGTGACCGTCGTGGAGGTTGTGGAGTGCGTTGGCCCGACTGAGGGTTTCACTCTAATATGTCAATGATTCCTTGGATGTTGTCGATAAGGTCATGTAATATAATTGTTACTGACATGGTGTAGGCGGGGGTGAAATAGAACGCGAGGATGGTTGACGGGAGTGTTGATGTCTCTACAATGGAGCGTCGGTGCACGTAGCCATGGTGCCCCCTACACCGCTTGATGCACTATTGCAGGGAGACACATCTGGTCTGGCCACCCTCCAAGAACATTGTAAACACGATAAGTGAAAAATACAACAAACATTGTCGTGTATCTAGGCGAATAACGGAGCGACATACTTCGTCGTGGATACAAATATCACTAGATTGTCATATCAACGGAAATTTGGTTGTCCCCAATTTCTCATGGTGAAAAGATTTGAGTAAGATAGATTGGTACAACTTCAATCATACTTCAGCGCCTTCATTGAATGCAATGATATATATATATAGTACCCTGGACCAGTAGCTAGGGTTTGACATGCTATTTCCATTTGCCAAATACTTTGGGTGTGAGCTAAAGAGTGAGTTAGTCATTTTCTTAGCATGCGATGATAAATTAAAATGCTTTGTATTACAACATTATTTTTCTTATTGTCATGCCCATAGTATGCGGGTGCAATGAATAGATCATGTCAAGCAGGCAAGAGCCTACTTAAAATTAAAGACTATATCAAATAATAAATTTTGGTCTAGCTTCTAGACGGATCATGTAACACATATTTTTGTTCCATCCGTTTCTCAGTCTGGTTGAGGCAAAAAAAATTAATGGGTGCGCACGCAAAGATGTATAATTCTTTTGCAGTACAACAGTAAGGAGTATCGAAGGTATACAATGCTATAGTTTGGCACAACACGATGTACGAGTTACGTTGTGCGTGTGCCACTCGGCTGCTTCACGGTGGAACGCAGTCCATGAGAAATACAACGCCGACTTCTCGAGTCATTCGACTATTTTTCTGTGGGTCCATAATAATTATTTCACGTGGAAAATATATGTACAACATCTATTCCATACATAATTCCAGAAAATAGATAAGTACCTAATATTAGGATCGGAGTAGAAATAGACAATGATCAAATATTGGTTCGTCACATGCATGCATTACAAACATTGTTCACCACATGCATAGTAATGTAGTCGGTCGTAAGATTTTGAAAACTAGTCATGTGAATTACAATCATCACACGCACAGAACCTAGGTAGAGAATCATAATGTCGATAAGGGGATGATCACGACGAGGGGATCATCAAAGTACAGTACAAATAATTCATGACAACTTTGCGGATTCTGCTTTCCTTCTCCGGTGGCTATGGGCGAGCGATATGTGCACTGGCTCTATCGCAGATTTTTCACCGCTCCGGATGTTCACGACGAGTGGAAGGAACACGTCAAAGTCGTGGTGACACGGAACTTAGAATGCGTTCACTCGCAACAGGACATGGTTTCAGTCTGCGTTAAGCTGCAACAACATGCTATTCGAGAATAGTACACACGTAGGTTGTTTCTTAAAAATACATACTATATGAATTATCATTTACTGCAAACATAAGAAGAACAAGTATCTGGCTTGAATTGTTCATCACGGAGATGGGGCTAACACACCGTCGAATGCTTTTGTTCACATGGTCTTGGTTGGTACGAGGAACAATGTACTCTGGCATTCGTCAACGCCTACCCACCATGACTAACTTGCAGGTTGTCGAGCGTACTCGCCCATGTACTAGTGTCCTTCTAACGCTTCAATGATCCGTTGGATGTTGTCGATAAGATCACATAACACAATCGTCATCGACATGGTGTGCGCGCCGGCGAAGTTGATCGCAACGACGCTTGATAGGCCGGATGTCGGTTCTTCGATGGAGTGTGTGTACACACGGTAGTGGTGCCCCCTAAATCGCCTGATGCAGTTTTGATGGAGCGTACGTCATCGCTGGCTACCCTCCTAGAGCGAGACCAATGTGATAGATGCAAATACAATGAACATCGTTGTGTCCCTATGGGAATAAGGGGTTGATTGACTTTGTCATGGATACAAATACCACTGGCTTGTCATATCAAGGGAAATTTGGTTGTCTCCAATATCTCAGGGTGAAAAGGTTTGAGTAGCATAGATTAGTGGTATAGCTTCAACCATATTTTGGAGCCTTCACATGATGCAATGATATATATATACTCTCCATAACCACAAGCTAGATTTTGACATGCTATTCCCATGCGCAGAATACTTTGAGTATGAGCTAAAGAGTGAGTTAGTCATTTTCTTAGCATGCTATGGTAAATTCAAGTGCCTTTCATGTTAAAACTTTTTTTTATCATGCTCATAATATGCAGGTGCAACAAATAGCTCGCATCAAACAGGTAAGAGCCTACTTAAACTTGAAGAACTATATCAAATAGTAAAATATTCTCGAGCTTCTCGACTGACCAAGTAACACACATTTTCTTCCCGTCAGTTTATCGGTTTGATGGAGGCACAAAAAATGGGTTCACAAAAATGAAGTTTTATTTATTTTTCAATGAAACAATAAGGAGTATGACTTAGGAATGTCTGCATTGTTATATTTGGCGCAACACGACATACGGGTTACGTTGTGCCTGTGCCACTCGATAGCTTCACCGGCGGAACGCAATCAACGAGACAGATGCCTCATTCGGTTATTTTTTCTGGGTCCGCATAATATATATTTCACGTGGAAAATGTCAAAGTCATTGGTATTTTATTCCAAAAATACTTGCCAAAAGAAACTACCGGATAACTTTTTGGTAAACCTTGTTAAAGTTTACAAAGAACTTAAGAGTGAGTGGTGCTTTTCGACATGGCAATTCTATAAATCATGCCATCTCACGATTTTGTATTGTTTGCATTAATACCTTAAGTTCTTTTTTGGATCTTTGTATTGATAAATCACAATTTCCATGTTTCCATGTTCAAGAAAAAACGACTGCACGAATTAATAGAAAAAAGACGGAATTCACAAATTTTGAATCCATGGATTAACAAAAAAATGGATATGGACCAATCCATTTCAAGAACCCGAAAATATCGGATCTGAGAGACCCGGTTTGTCCATTCAATGAAAAGGGAAAAAGTCAAATTACACATGAAACCTAATCCAGCTTGGACGCCGGCTTGATGGAGGCTGGTCATTTTAGTAGCATTTTCAAATGCTTTTTTCGTGTGACAACGAAGTTTTTCTTCTTGTTGCCCGTGTTATGCGTGTGTGAAAAAGGAACAAGAAATAGATCATGTAGAGGAGGCAAGAGCCTTATCAACCAAAATGCAAACTTGTTATGAACCATCTAGGAGCGGTGCATGTATTAGTATTAGAAGGAGAGAAAGGCTTCAAAGGCCGAATGTTTACAGAAAAACTACATCACAGCCTGGATCATCTTAAAACAGACAGGGAAAGAGTCAAGAGAGCTCGACCGAGCGATCAGAGGAACTAGACGACCCTCGACTGATTCTGTCCAAAACTTTTTCGGCAAAGTTTACCGCAGAGCTGTCAAACAAAAGGTCACAAACGACCTATTCATCCGAGAGACTGAAGTGACCTGAACCAAAATGCACACTTGAATGACTACATCAACTACTCCATCAGTTTAAATTTGATCGGGGCTTCTAGAGACTGACCAAAGACAAGTGCATTATGCTTCTAAGTAATGCACGTTTTCGTTTCCATCAACCTACAACATCTAACCTCCCGTGAAATAGCGAGCATTGGAGCGTCGTCCCACGTGGCGAAACGCGTCTGGTTGCCTCTCCTTGCGGTGCACGTCGATTTGGTCCGCTCTAGCACCCACGCGTCGTCGTGCTCCTCCAATCACATCAACCAGCAGCTTCCCCATCTCTCCATCTCCCGCGGCTAGGCATTGGGTGGAACATGGTTTGAGGCGCTACGGCCTACGGAACTCATAATGCGTTTACTTGCAGCAGGACATGGTTTGTGTCTGCCTTAAGCCGCAACAACATGCTATTCGAGCGTAGTACACACACGTAAGGAGTATGACATCGAGCTGAGCTGTGGATAGTACTCCAAGGTTGATTCTTCAAAAATATAATAGTACATCAATTAGTATCATTTATTGCAAACCGAAGATGAACAAGTATGTGCATCTGTTGTTCATCTCGGAGATGGGGCCAACTCGTCAACGTCGGATGCTCTTGTTCACGGTGTCGCGGCTGGTAGGAGGAACAACCTACCCTGGCGTTCGTCGACGCCTACACACCATGACTAACTTGGAGCCCGGGTAGCGTGTTGGCCCATGTACTAGTGTCCTTCTAACGCTCCAATGATTCGTTGGATGATGTCGGTGAGATCACGGAACGCAGGTGTCATCGACATGGTGTGGGCGGAGGTAAACTTGATCACGCCAACGGTTGATAGGCATGATGCCTGCTCTTCAATGGACAACGTGTACACGCAGTAGCGGTGCCCCCTAAATCGCTTGATGCACTAATGATGGCAGATACTTCACCTCTGGCTACCCTCCTAGAGCGACACCAATATGATAAGCGCAATTACAATGAACAACGGTGTGTTCCTAGGCGAATAAGGGGTCGATTGACTTTGTCATGGATACAAATATCACCGGATTGTCATATCAATGGATGTTTGGTTGTCCCCAATATCTTAGGGTGAAAAGACTTGAGTAGGATAGATTTGTGGTACAACTTCAATCATAGTTTGACACCTTCATAGAATGCGATGATATATATACTACTCGCAAACAATAGCTAGAGTTTGACATGCTATTTCCATGTGAAGAATACGTTGAGTGTGAGCTAAAGCGTGAGTTAGTCATTTTCTTAGCATGCTATGGTTAATTCATGAGATTTTTGTGATAAAAAACGTTATTTTTCTTATTGCCATGCTCATAATATGTGGATGTAATAAATAGATCATGTCAAGCAGGCAAGAGCTTACTTATAGTTGAAGAACTATATCAACTAGTAAAGTTTGCTCGAGCTGACCAAAGTAACACACCGTTTTGTTCCATCAGTTTAATGGTCTGGCTGAGGAAAAAAAATATTGGGTGCATGAAGTTGTAGATTTGTTCATTTTGCAATACAACAATAAGGAGTATGACTCACGAAGGTCTGCAATGCTCTACTTTGGTGCAACACGACGTACGGATTACGTAAAGTGCTGACGCTGCCTGCCTAAGTGCCCGACATCTCAGTGTGCTGGCGTATTTCTTTTTCGTGAAATATGTGCCTTGGCCCTTGAGGCACTCAGAATGAATGCATTTACTTGCAACAGAACATGGTTTCTATCCACCTTAAGCGGCAACAACACGCTTCAAGAATAGTACACACGTGAGGAGCGTGAACATGGTGCTGAGCTGTAAATAGAACTCCTACGTTGATTCTTAAATTATATCGATTATCATTTACAGAAGAAACATAGGAATTTGGCATCACTTGTTCATCTCGGATATGTGGCCAACTCATCGCCCTCCGAGGCTCGAGTTCACAGTGTCCTGGCTGGTAGGAGGAGCGATGTATCCTGACACTCGTCGACGCCTACTCATCGTGACTTGCTCGGAGGCTGTGGAGCGTGTTGGCCCATGTGTTGGTCTCCTTCTAACGCTTCAATGATTCGTTGGATGTTGTCGACAAGGTAATAGAACAGAATTGTCACCAACATGGCATGTGCGACAATGAAGTTGATCGTGACGATGATCGATAGATGTGTTACCGACAGTGCAGTGGAGAGTGTGTACACGCACTAATGGTGCCCCCTAAATCTCTTGATGGACTACTGATGGCACATACACCTGGCTACCCTCACAGAGCGAACCCACTATGACATGTGAAAATACGATGAACAACATTGTGTTCCTAAACGAATAAGGGGTTGCTTGACTATGTCATGGATACAAATATCAGTGACTTGTCATATCAAGTGATGTTTGGTTGTCCCCAATATCTCAGGGTGACAATATTTGAGTAGGATATGCTTGTGGTATAACTTCAACCATGCTTTCGAACCTTCACATAATGCAATGATATATATACTACCTACAACCGCTAGCTAGAATTTGACATGCTATTTATATGCGCATAATACTTGGAGTGTGAGCTAAGAGTGAGTTAGTCATTTTCTTAGCATGCTATGGTAAATTCAAATGTCTTTTGTGTTGAAATATTGTTTATCTTATTGTCATGCTCATAGTATGCGGATCAAAATAATTAGATCACATCAAGTAGGCAAGAGCCTACTCAAACTTGAAGAACTATATCAACTAGAAAATTTTGTTCGAGCTTCTAGACTGACGAAGTAACACACATTTTCGTTCCATCAGTTTATGGCAGAGGCAAAAAAAATAATGGGTGCGCAAAGATGTAGATATATTTATTTTGCAATCAAGTAAGGAGTATTGAACGGATAGACGTCGCCTAGAGGGGGGGGGGGGGGGTGAATAGGCGATTTAAAACTTTTTCCGACGAGCCGGAATATCCGGTCCAAGAATGACCCAGAAATTCCGGTATGCTTGATAAAGGCTGAACGGGAATCCGGCACCTAGAGGGGGGGTGAATAGGTGCTATTACAAATTTTAGGTCTTTTCAAATTTAGGCTCAACACAAAGGTAAATTCTCTAGATATGCAACTACGGTGAATTTACCTAAATGACAATCTAAGCAATAACAAGATAAACAAGCTAACAAGACAAGCAAGTAAGGGAGCAAAGATAAGGGGAACCGAGCGAAGCACGCGGAGACGAAGATGTAATCCCGAGTTCCACCCAAGGGTGTACGTCTCGTTTGGAGAGGTGTGCACTACCACAACAGGTTAGCCGCAACGCCACAAAGGCTCACCTTCTTCTCCAATGAACTCAACCACGAAGGTTGCGAGTCCACCTTCCACTATTGATCCCCTTTTAGGGCGGAGATCGAATCCCTTACAAACGGTTGAGGCACGCACCCACAACTTAATTGGGGGCTCTCAAGATGACCACAAAAGGTCAAGGCAACACCAAGATTACAACAATGGTGAACTAGGTTTTCCCACCGGAAACCCTAGCCACGAAATCCCCAAGTGAATGGGGAGGAAATGCAAATCCCTTCGGTGAAGATGTAGATTCAGGCCTTCTCCTCCAATCCTCCAAAGATCAACGAATTTGGATGGAGGGATTGGGAGATCTTGTTGATTTGAGCTTTCAAGAATAGTAGGAGAGAGAAAATCTGAGAGCCCCCTCCCAAAATCTGGCCGTTGGCTGCCTGGGGGACCCGGAAATTCCGGTATAAGTGACACCCGGAAATTCCGGGTCACCCGGAATATCCGAGTCTGAGAAATATCCGAGTTGAATTTCCGGTTGAGATCAGAACGTCTTCGACATCTTGACTTAGCCAAATTTCTGAGGGTGACTCGGAAATTCCGAGTCAGTGAAATTTCCGAGCTGAATTTCCGGTTGAAGTCAGAACCACTTTGACATCTTGATTTAGCCAAATTTCTGAGGGTGACTCGGAAATTCCGAGCCAGTGAAATTTCCGAGCTGAATTTCCGGTTGAAGTCAGAACCACTTTCTAATTTTTCCTTAGCCATTTTTCTGTTAGGTATAGGAGACCCGGAATTTCCGATCCTGGAAATTTCCGGTTCCAATAATCCGATTCTGGGAAGAATTCCAGAAACTCTTTTTCTCTACATTTTGGCTTTGGGATATGTGATATGCAACTCACACAAACTGAAATACTTAGCAATAGGATTAGTACATCATTGGTATTGTTAACTAACATTCAAAACACTAGGGATTAAGAAATGTTCTTTCAATCTCCCCCTTTTTGGTGTTAGATGACAATACCAAGATTTGCAAAGAAACAAAATGCAATATCATGTTTTTGACAGAAAATGGCTCCCCCTAAACAAGTGCATGTAAGCAACACAATATGACAAAGGATAAGAGCAATTTTATAACAACAAACACAAGATATCACATAGGAGAAAGGAGACAAAATGTAAGGTTATGGTAGCATTTGAGACTAGATAAATTTTCATACCTTGTGTATATAGGATATGAAGAGAATACCAACACAATAAATTTGAAGTCTCAACCATAGGATAATGATATCATAACATTGTCTTAATACACATAGTCATCACACATAGAAAATAAAAGAGTTCAACAAATAACTTCAAACAAGATAAATGGACACAAGCGCAAGTAAATGGTAAACGCATATGCTTGTGCCCAAACCCTTGCAAATCACCGAAGTCCTACTAGAGCAACTTCTCCCCCTTTGGCATCTAAATGCCAAAAAGGAAGAGGAGCGATGCTACGTCCCATGAAGGTCTTCATGAAGGGGTTACGGTGCAGAAAACAATAATTTTTCTAGCGTACGAAACCCTAACTAGCCAGGATCTATCTATCTAGTGCATGTGATAACGGTGGCGGAACGGGTTACATTACCTCCATGTAGACCGATAGCGGGGATTACGCTCCCGCACAAGCGTTTACGATGAAGTCGTACGTAGCCGACCTCGAGGTCGCGGAGAACTTGCCGCGATGATGAAGTCGATGACGTCGGGGTGTCGACGATGATCTGCATCGACGGGCGTCGGGCGGAAGAAGCCGGGGCGCCGGCACCAGGGGTGGTGCGCCAGCGGCAGAGGGGGAGGCGGCGCGGCGGCTGCAGGGGCGAGACGACGTCGCCCAGGCTCCTCAAAAAGAGTTACCTCCGAGCACTCACAAACATACGGAGCTTAGCGACAACCCCCGGTCATTCAGATCCAGCTGAAATCGCAGGGGTAGATCTTATCTGGTGTCGGGGGGCTGCCCCCCGGGTAGGGGCAGATCCCGGTAAATTATAATGAATAACAACAGTGCTTGACCTTTGGCGACAGCAAAGGGCACCCCTTGGTGTGCCGAAAGGGCAGCTGGACACGTGGACACGGGGAAAGGCCAAGGTGCCTCGTGGCAGCCGTAAGGGTCGGGTCTTGCGGCTATAAATAGACACCCCCGACCCTCACATTCGCAGCACGGGCATGAGCGGGTGGTTCCTCTAAGAACTAGCTTCTCGAAGATGTCTTTGCTGATAGGCTAAGACATCTTCGGGAGGCTAGGCCTAGAGTTACTCATCCTGAGATAAGTTCGGACACCTCCGGAAAAGATCCCGGACGTGGGACCCCGAGGAAGTTCCCGGATGTTGGTGTACTCGGCTTTACCGGATAGGTATCCCGGGCAAGCACTAACCGGAATGTATGTGTTAGTCTTGATCTTATGCAGAAGAGGCTCCCAGTGGCAAGAGAGGAGGTAGCCGGCGAGAGAGCTCCCGGTAGGCCGTCAACGGTCTAGAGCAGGCTTTCCCGTATGTCGCGGGGGGAAGTACCATTCCGCCTGACACGGAAGCATGGTCACCTCCCGCCCGACACGGAAGCATGGTCACCTCCCGCCTGACACGGAAGCGCGTCAGCCGGTACGACAACGGTACGACAAGACCTGACATGCCTAGCCCGGCAATCCGGAAAAGGCTATCCGGGATGGGCAAAGACATGTCTTGTCTCTGACAAGGGGACAATGATGATGCAGGACGGCGCCTGCCGTCCTTAACGAGATGATGACGCAGGGGCTACACCGGATAGTCCGGCGACTAGGTCGCACTAGCCGGTGACGACATTCCGGCTAGGTCTGTTCAGTGGGGCCGAGGCAGTTTAGGGTTTCCGGCCCTCCCGACCGGAACGCTATAAAAGGCGCCATAACTGCTCCTGAGAGGGAGAGACCAACCTGAGAGCCAAAGCTATAGTTGCATTTACTCTTAGAGCAGTTACTCCTCTTCACCTTGAGTTCATCTAGTGCATTGTACTTCTACCTTTGATAGATCTTGTGGCAAGTTGTAGTTCTTATACCACCAATATATAGAGAAGAAAGGCAGGAGTAGGGGTGTTACCTCCTCACGAGGGCCCTGAACCTGGGTATATCGTGTGTGTGCTTGGTGCCTTCGTGCATTTGTTTGTATTTGTTAGATCTTCCCCGTTGCACTTCGTTCTTGTTTCGTGTTCTTGGGAGATCTCGGTTTTACCGGGATCCTCCCCGTGTGAGTTCTTCAACTTGCTATCCCTCCCCGGATCCACCAACGTCCATCGGCCCCACAAATTAGCCATCCTATGGCATCTGCCGTGACACCACCACGACAGTTGGCGCCCACCGTGGGGCAGACAGAGGCGTTGGCTGGTGTACACATCCGGACGGGCTCCCCGGTACGTTTCGACGTTCGGGTTCTCTCTGGCCTAGTCGTAAGACTTGGGGAGATGGACTTCGTCGCCGACAACGCAGGTTGCTTCCGGAACAGACCGTTCCCGGGGAATGGATGTCTTATCGACTTCGGTGGTTTCACCACCTATGTGGCCACCGAGGTTGTCTGTAGCTACCCGGACCTAGTCCTGGAGGCTGAGGACCCTCCCATGCTCTGCGCAGCTCGGGGTCTGCGTACTGACCGCTCCCCGAGTTCCGTCGCAGTCATGATGGTCGGAACCACCGAGGAGGAATACCAGGATGCTGATGGCGATACCGACGGCGTCCCACGTTTGGCCAAACCCCCGCAGGAAAGACCTGCGGCCCGAGATGGTGATCCGCAGCCGTCCCAGCCGCGACGCCGTCCGGATCCCCTCTCGGGTTTGGTAGCCAAGTTAGCTGTACCCGTGGTTGCCGGAGCGGATACCCAGGCCACTTCGGCTGAGTTGGAGGAGCAGCGGAAGTTGCTTCTCGCTGAGGCAAAGGAGATCGCCGAGCTCCGTCGCGAGCTCAGCGTTAGCCTCCGGGAGTACAATGCTGCTCACGGATTCACTAAGATAGACTCCCGGGAGAAGCGCATTGCGGATCTGCGCAAGAAGGGAAGAATGGTGAATGAGGAGCTGGCTGGTGGAGCCACCACTAGCAACACCGGAAGCCGGATTTCTGCTGGGAAGCCAGTATACAGTTCACCGGCAAAAACTCTTAGGGCCGCCGAAGCCGCCATGGTCGAGTTGGTGGGGTTATCCGGTGAAGCCCTGCGCAAGCAACAGGAGAGGGTCAACGAGCTGGTGGTTGAGGCCAACCGGCAGAACCAGGCCTTCAAGAAGAAGAACCCCGGAGCAGGGTCACAGGTGCATTCAGCCAGACCCAATAGCCGGATGTCGGATGGGGAAGCCTCTTCCCCACATCCGAGCAGAAGCAAGAGCAAGAGCAAAAGCCGGAGCCGGAGTAGAGGTTCCGGGAGGAACAAGCAACTGCAGACCTATGACCCGGCGTTTGCCGGTATCCAGCAGGCAGGGCAAGCCGGGCAGCATAACCCGGGGCAGGCGGGAAGTACCCGTGGAGATGGTAACCTGGGTGTGGGAAACAATAACCCGATTGGCCGTGGTAATCAACCCCGGAATCCTCCCCATGTACAGGGAAACCCGCAGAGGGACATCATCTCCGCCCCCCGTCAAGCCGCGATCCCCGTGCAGGATAGGCTCAACGATGGCAACTCGGGGATGCACCGGCTCGAATATCAGCCAGACGAGAACCCCTTGGGATCTCGGATAGGAACAAGACAGCTGAACCCGGCAGATGCAAGGTTCCGGCTGGACCGGATTCACCAGTCCGAGATGGTGGAAGAGCAAGGACCTCCGGGACCTGCTTGCTTTGGACCTCGGATCGTGCGGGAACCTCCTGTTCGGAACTTTCAGCTCAACAGGGGTGCCAAGACCTATGACGGCAGCAAGAAGCCGGAGGACTGGCTGACCGACTATGTAACTGCAGTAAGCATAGCCGGTGGAAACAGACGATGGGCGGTACGTTATATACCGCAGATGTTGGAAGGACCTGCCCGGATCTGGTTGAACAATCTGAGAACTGGCAGTATAGACTGCTGGTTGGACTTTGAAGAAGCATTCATCAGCAACTTCACCAGCACGTACAAGAGGCCCAACAGACCTCAGCAGCTCGCCATCTGTAGGCAAAGGAGCAATGAGACTGACCGGGAGTACCTTACCCGGTGGAGCAACATTCGCAACTCTTGCGAAGGAGTGGTGGAGGCGCAGGCCATCTCCTGGTTTGCGCAAGGATGCCGGCATGGCTCTATGCTATGGCAGAAACTGCAGAGAAAGATGCCAACGACTTTGGCGGAAACCATGCGCATCGCCGATACCTATACGCTTGGAGATCCCATCCAACCCCTGGTGGATGTCGGAGACTCCAACAGGAGGAATGCGGGACCTCAGCGTTCAGGACCGAGCAGGAGCCATGATCGCCAAGAGTTCGGCCACAAGAGGAATCAGCCGGAATACCACCATGCCGCGCAGCATGTCGCAGCAGTAACCCGGGAGCAGGAGGTAGCCCCCCGGGAGCAGGAGGATGCCGGCAACAACCAGCGTCAAAAGACAAGTGGCCCAGCTTGGGGTCAGAGCCAGGAGGTGCAGAAGACCTGGGTGGAGCAGAAGAAGCCCCTGACGTATGAGGAGATGCTGAATAAGCCATGCTGCTACCACACTCTGGAGGCCAACAAGCCCGCAAACCACTCTACTCGGCAGTGCAGCTGGTATTAGCGCACGTTGCAGGAGGGCAGCTCGGGAGGTATTCGGTCGAGTGCTCCGGCATCTCGGCCCAATATTCCGAGACCCCCTCCTCCGACATCGGGGGCCAACAATGTCCGACTTCCCCCTCCTCCGAGAGGACCTCCACCTCGCCCAGTGAATGTGGTGCACACCCGGAACGACAACGGCAACCAAGGCGGACAGCAGCAGGGTAACTACCGGGAGGCGCACCAAAGCTATGTGGTCTTCGTGACTGAGCCTACGGACCGGAAGAGTGTGCGGCAGCGTGCTCTGGAGGTGAACGTTGTGATCCCGGCAGTACCCAAATTCTTGCACTGGTCCGAGATGGAGATCACCTGGAGCCGGAAGGATCACCCCCGGGTTATGCCCAAGCCGGGAGCGTATGCCTTGGTGGTGGACCCAACTTTCGTCGGACCCAACCTCAACGTCCGCTTCAGCCGGGTTCTGATTGACAATGGCAGTGCCATTAACATCATGTACAAGGACACTATGCTGAAGCTGGGAGTGTCCATGAACACCCTGCTACCCACTGAGACAACCTTCCACGGCATTGTGCCCGGGGTCTCTTGCTCGCCCATGGGAAAAATCTGGGTTGAGGTGCTATTCGGAACTCGGGAGAACTGTCGAACCGAGAGCTTGGAGTTCGAGGTCGTGGACCTCGAGAGCCCGTATCATGCACTGATCGGCAAACCGGCCCTCGCCAAGTTCATGATCTCAACACACATGGGCTACCTCAAGATGAAGATGCCGGGACCTAACGGCATAATCACCATCTCGGGAGACCACAAGCGCTCCATGGAGTGTGCCTCGGCGGGGTCGTGCTTAGCTGAGTCCCTGGTGATCGCGGAAGAGAAGAAGAGGATCCAGCAGGTGGTGGTGATGGCCAAGACCTCCCAACTCGGAATGACCGGGATGGTGAACCCGGAGCAGGGTGCATCATCCAGCCCCCCAAGGAGACCAAGAAGGTGGGTGTGGACCCCAGCAACCCGGAGCGCCAAGTGATCATTGGTAGCAACTTGGACAGTAAATAGGAAGGCGAGCTCGTCGACTTCCTCCGTGAGAATCGGGATGCCTTTGCGTGGTCGAATGACGATCTGCAAGGCGTCCCGAGGGAGTTGGCTGAGCACTCTCTATTTGTTCGACCGGATGCGAAGCCGGTGAAGCAACCAACTAGGCGCCTCTCGGATGAAAGAAGAGCTGCGGTCATGGAACACCTGGCTATACTGCTGGCTGCCGGATTCATAATGGAGGTACTGCACCCGGATTGGATTTCGAATCCGGTCCTGGTGGAAAAGAAGAAAGATGATCCCCTCCTGCTTAAGGTGTGGCGCATGTGCATCGACTTCACCAACCTCAACAAGGCATGCCCGAAAGACCCCTTTCCGCTGCCCCGGATAGATCAAGTGATAGACTCCACTGCCGGGAGTGAGCTTTTAACTTTCCTAGATGCTTATTCTGGTTTCCACCAGATACTTTGAATCCGGATGATCAATTAAAAACCGCTTTTATTACCCCTTACGGGGCTTATTGCTATCGCGTTATGACTTTCGGATTGAGAAATGCTGGTGCTACCTACCAAAGATGCATGCAGAAATGCTTGCATGACCAAATAGGCCGGAATGCCGAGGTCTATGTCGATGACATAGTCATAAAAACAAAGGAAAAAGCCTCACTAATAGATGATCTGAGGGAAACATTTAAAAACCTAAGAAGATTCCGGATGAGGTTGAATCCGGATAAGTGCACATTTGGTGTTCCGGCAGGAAAACTACTCGGTTTCCTCATATCAAGCCGGGGAATCGAGGTCAACCCGGGTAAAATTCGTGCTATAGAGAGCATGAAGTTGCCTGTGCGTCTCAAGGATGTGCAGAAGTTTACCGGGTGTCTGGCATCCCTAAGTCGGTTTGTGAGCTGACTCGGGGAGAAGGCATTGCCTCTGTACCAGCTGATGAAGAAGAGCAAAACATTTATTTGGACCCCGCAGGCGGATGCGGCGTTCAGCGATTTGAAGAGAATGCTCTCAACAGCACCGGTGTTGGCATCCCCATTACCCAAGGAACCTATGCTGTTGTATATTGCCGCAACCAACCGAGTAGTCAGTGTGGCAATGGTGGTAGAAAGGGAAGAAGGGGGCAAGTTGATACAGAGGCCGGTGTATTACCTCAGTGAGGTGATCTCGGAATCCAAACAGAACTACCCGCACTACCAGAAGATGGCATATGGGGTGTACATGGCAGTGACCAAGCTCAAGCACTACTTTCAGGAACATCCGATCACAGTGGCATGCGAAGCTCCTCTCGCCGAGATCATTGGTTGCAAGGATGCTAGCGGCCGAGTAGCTAAATGCGCCATCCAGTTATCGCCATACGCTCCGGCGTATGAAAGACGAGATGCCATCAAGTCGCAGGCGCTGCCGGACTTTTTGGTAGACTGGGCTGAGATGCAGTATGAACCTCCCATGCCGGATTACAATTTCTGGAGGATGCATTTCGATGGCTCAAAAGCTAAGATCGGATTGGGTGCCGGAGTGGTTCTCACCTCCCCGAAACAAGATGTACTGAAGTATGTGCTGCAGATCCATTTTCGGGCATCCAATAATGTCGCGGAGTATGAGGCTTTGGTTCACGGATTGAACGTCGCCAAGGAAATCGGTATCCGCCGGATAGAGTGTTTCGGTGACTCCGACCTCGTGGTGCAACAGGTGTCGGGGAATTGGGATGCCCTTGATGCAAACATGGCCTTGTACAGGTTTCATGTGCAGAAAATTTCCGGATTTTTTGAAGGATGCGAGTTCAAGCACATACCAAGAGGAGAAAACGAAGCAGCAGATGTCTTGTCCAAACTAGGGTCATCCCGGGATGCCTTCCCACCCGGAATAGCCCTGGAACATTTAAGGAAGCCGTCTATACAACCATCACCCGAGTCGAATTCTATCTTCATCCCCAAGGAACCTGGTTCAGAAGCAGTACCCATGGAAGTAGATGTCGGGAGCATAACATCGAACCCGGGGACTACCTCCCAGTGCTCAGAGAGGCAAAGACAGATGATGATAGAGGTGATGTCGGCAGAACCAATGGACATAGACGCTCCCGCGTTCCCGGTGCGACCTGTCCCGGGATGGGCACAACCCATTATGGCTTACATCTTGGAGGGGACTCTCCCGGAGAATGAGGTGGAAGCCCGGCAGATACTGCGAAGATCAAAAGCATACACTGTCATCAACCAAGAGCTGTACAAGAGAAGTGTCACCGAGGTACTCCAAAGATGTGTGGAGCCGGCAGAAGGACAAGAGATGCTCCTGGAAATACACCAGGGAGAGTGTGGACATCATGCATCATCCCGGGCCCTGGTGGCAAAGGTGTTCCGGCATGGGTTTTACTGGCCCACTGCATTGCAGCAAGCAGAAGATATTGTCCGGAAGTGTGGAGGATGCCAGAGATTTGCTCACCGGATACACATGCCGGCGTCAGCACTAAAAACAATCCCCATCACTTGGCCGTTTGCAGTATGGTGTTTGGACATGGTCGGGCAGTTCAAACCGGCAAGGGGCAACATGACACATATACTGGTGATGGTGGACAAGTTCACTAAGTGGATAGAGGTCAAGCCAATCCGGAAGTGCGATGGACACACCGCTGTGCAATTCCTGAAAGACATCATCTTAAGATACGGATACCCACACAGCATTATCACAGATAATGGAACAAACTTTGCTGTGGGGGAATTCGCTCGATTTTGTGCTGAGAAGGGAATCCGGCTAGATGTAGCATCAGTCGCACATCCGGAAGCAAATGGGCAAGTCGAAAGGGCAAACGCCTTAGTCTTGGCTAGTATCAAAGCTCGCTTGATCGAACCATTGTTGAGAACTCCGGGATGCTGGATAGAGGAGTTGCCGGCGGTGTTATGGGGTCTCCGGACTACACCAAATAGATCAACCGGGTACACACCATTCTTCATGGTATACGGTGCTGAGGCAGTGCTTCCGACCGACATACAATATGACTCCCCGAGGGTGACGATGTTCACCGAGACCGAGGCAAAGGAGGCTCGAGAAGATGATGTAGACTTACTCGAAGAGGCGAGAGAATTGGCACTATCTCGGTCGGCAATTTATCAACAGAACCTCCGTCGCTATCATAGCCGGAAAGTACACCCGAGGGTATTCCGGGAGGGGGATCTGGTGCTGAGGCTCATCCAACGCACGGCCGGAATGCATAAACTATCACCTCCGTGGGAGGGGCCTTTTGTGATAAGCAGAGCATTGCACAATGACTCTTATTATCTTATAGATGCACAGGAGGCTAGGAAAGGTGTAATGGACAAATCCGGTGAGGAAACCAAGCGTCCATGGAACGTAGCTCTACTCCGCCCCTTTTACTCGTAAAGGGCTCACTGTATGTTGTATTTCAATTCTCAAATATCAATGAAAGTAAGGCACCCCGGGAGGAACCCGGGGACTGCCTGCATATCTTGTTATTTTGGTTAAGTTTATTTACTGTTTTTCTACCGGCATCCCGGGAAGGAACCCGGGGACTGCCGGATAGTTTTCTTGTATTTTATTGTGTGCATGCCGGGAAAGTTCCGAATCCGATTCTCAAAGGTCAAAGTAATGTATGTCATGTGAAATCATCTTGTGACTCGACTGACGAACGCCGAAATGGTAGTCAAGAGCAAAGAGAGGAAAGGTGGGGAACACGAAAATGATCTCGGGGACTCGGAACAGGAATCTATCCGGCATGCTTGTTTTTACTTAGTCGTTTTTTATGTCGGGAATTCGGTTAGTAGGAACTCGGATTGTTTTAAGTAATGTATGCCGTATGTGGAGTTTTGTGACTCGACTGTCGAACGCCGAAATGGTAGACAAGAGCAGAAATTACCTAAGTACGGTAAACATGAAGGGCGATTCGGGAACTAAAAATTGAGTACATTGACATAATTTGTTCAAATAAATAGTTCACAGTGAAACAGAAATAAATTAAGTGTACGATACATATTGCACCCGGCATCCCGGGGATTTGACAAATTTACTGCTAAGTGTTTTAAGCAGTGGGGGAAGTAGGCTTCTCGACGGCGGCTTCCGGAGCGACGACCTCGGAAGCGACGATCTCGGGAGCGGCGACCTCGGGAGCAGGAGTAGCTTCACCTTCAGCATCGGCAGCACCGCTCGGGACGTCGGGATGCACCTCGGTCTCGGTGGCCTCGGGTATCGGCAAAGATGTTGCATCCCGGGAAACCACCTTCTCGGACGCAGCACCGGAAGCGGCGTCATCTTCCTCCAGGATCTCTTCTTCCCCATCGCCGGAAGCGGCATCATCTTCTTCGGAATCCTCGTTATCGGACTCAGACTCAGAAGGAACGGTGCTGGCGGTGAAGGCACGGATGCTGGCCCACTTCGCAATGCGATGCGCCACCTCTCGCCGCTGCTGGATCTTTGCCGGATCTTTGACCCAAGGCGACACCGTCCGCAGGCGCAGGATCGCTGTCAAGTCAAGACCCTCGTACGAACTAAGTACTTGGGTCAAGACTTGATCCGCACCAGCTCTAGCACCGGAGCGCTTCCAAGCGTGAATGCGGCTCCCCGCACCCAGGAGTGCGCGTGAGAGCTCCGGGATCGAGAGCTTCCCGCGGATGCTCGGCCACAAGGCGCCGTGGACGTGGATCGCCGCGCTGAGGAGCTCCGTACCGATAGTCCGGAGAGGTACTATCCGGGCCTTCAGGGCAGTGAGGTGATCCTCAATGTCCCAGGCGTCCGAGATGGGACCCTTCCCGGCACGCTTCTCTCGGGCGGCGGCAACAGCTTTGGCGGCGGCTTCGCGGGAGTGCTCGAACTCTCCTTTAAAAAGAAGAGCTGTCAAAACGACTAAGTCACAAGAAGAGCAACAGCAAGTTAAGGAAGTAACAGGAGCAGATGGATGTCGGATTACTCACTGTTGAGGTCCCGGTTCAGCACGGTGAGCTCGGTGAGCCAGGTATCAGAGCGCGACCGGAGGATACCCAGCTCGGCCTCAGCGTTATCCGCGCGCGCCAGCGACTGGTCCAGGGTCTCCTTCTGCTTCTTTGTCGCCTCGATGAAGCCCCTCTTCATCTCCGACATGGCAGCCTGGGTCTTGGCGAGCTCGCCATTGAGGCGCGCGATCTCGGCCTGCGCGGTACCAAGGGCAATCTTCTGGTCCACCGAGACCTGGCGCGCGGCATCCCGTTCTTCCCGGAGGCGGTCTTCGCGCTTCTTCGCCTGACCGAGTTCAGAGAGAACCCGGTTGAAGATGTTGCGGCGCTGTTGGCTGCACTCCTGGTAGCAAGACAAAGAATGCAAAGTCAGTATAGAAAAAGGTGTAAAGAACCCGGATTGGGAGGATCTCGGGGACTCGGTCTCTGAGCCCTGGTTTTTTCTCTAAGATTGGAACCTAGTGATCTGCTAGTCGGTGGAATCTAGAGCACTAAGTACCAATCTCGGGGACTAGTGGTGATGGAGCAATTTTTTCAGCAACCTACCCGGTTGGGAGGATCTCGGGGACTCGGTCTCCGAGTCCTGGTTTTTTCTCTAAGATTGGAACCTAGTGATCTACTATTCGGTGGAATCTAGAGCACTAAGTACCAATCTCGGGGACTAGTGGTGATGGAGCAATTTTTTCAGCAACCTACCCTGTTGGGAGGATCTCGGGGACTCGGTCTCCGAGTCCTGGTTTTTTCTCTAAGATTGGAACCTAGTGATCTACTAATCGGTGGAATCTAGAGCACTAAGCACCAATCTCGGGGACTAGTGGTGGTGGAAAGAACAAGTGTCTTGGGTAAAAGAAGAAAAGTGTACCTCGCTTACTCGGGTGACGTCCAGCGCGGCCACCTGGAGAGCATGCAGGGCTTGGGCGCTGCGGCTCGGGCCTGCAGCGTGCAAGTCCCCTACAGTCTCGGAAGCATCGGCGGCAAGCCAGGCCTTGTTGAAGTCATCAACAACCCGGATGCCGGAGCTGCCGGCAGCGCGGGTGGCAGCGATGTCCCGAGATCCTGAAGATGCAAAGGAGCTGACCGTTGCTCGCAACATCCGCAAAGCGGCAGTAGGGATCTCGGCAGGAGGTGGTGGTAACGATGAGAACTTACCCGGGCGCAGCACCAAGTCCTGGGAAGAAGATGTCGGAGCAGCTGCGGGCGGAGCAGAGGATGTTTTCTGCCCAGAAGTCTTGCCGCGAGACTTGATAGTTTGATCTGCTGGCCGGGAGGAGGCGGTAGGCGGTTTCTCCGGGACGGCCTTGGGCGCGGCTGGCCGAGAGGCTCCACTCGCCGCAGGTTGCCGGCGAGGGCTGGCGATCTCTGCCTCCAGTCCGGGAACCCGGCGCGGGCTATCCGGAAGAACGATCTCTCCCGAGGTAGTCGTGGCCTGCACCGCGATCTCGTCGATCAACGGAGGTGCATCCGAGGTCGCGACGCTTGCCGGTGCGGCACCGGAGGCGGCGGTTTCATTTTCTTGAGGGGAAGGGCGAAGAGGTGAAGGAGAGGCCCGAACCGGGCTAGGAGTCCGAGTCCCCGGTGGAGGAGGAACAGCAGGTGTCGGGAGCTCGAGCGCGTCACTGGAAGAAAATGTCTTAGTTAAAGTTATGGAGAGAGCGAAATCAAATAGCATAAGGCAAGAAAGACGTACCCGGAATCCACAAGGGGAGGACCCCTCGGCCGGCGCCGAGGAGGCTTCTCGGTCGTCTTCTTGCTCGGTTTACTCTTCTTGGGGGGGTTGCCGGAGGCCTCAGCCCCATCGGTGTCGGAAGCCGCGCGCTTCCGGCTCTCGGCACGTTTGGTCCCGGTTGACGGTTTCGGAACCACAGCTGAGGCCCAATTCAGAGGGAGAGCGTCAATAACTTCAAGGATCTCGCAGTCAATCTCATCATCATCCGAGGAAATGAAAACTGTCTCTGAGGTTGAGGGATTACCCGGGGCCTTAACGAATGGGATGGCGAGATGGTCCTCGCCGTCGGGATCCTCTCTCGGCATCACGTCCGGTTTCGGGAAATCCGGGGTGTAGTTCCCGTTGACGTGGACGGCGTCTTCTTCGTGCTGACGCTCGAACAACTGCGCAAACAAGTTAGGTCGTGTCGGTGTCCAAGTGAGCGCATGAACAAAGGCGTAGGCGTGAAAGACTGATATAAGCACCTGGTCAACCGGTCTTTTCCGGGATCCTCCTATGACCCCCCATTCATAATCCTCCGTCATTTCCGTCCGGGCAATAGATCGGGCACGACGGACGATCGCCGAGTGGCTTAGCCTATGGATACTGGTCCTAGTGCGGTCGAAGTTCCCGGACATGTGGCACATCTTGTGCGCTCGGTGTTGAAGGGGGCAGACCCGGCGGACGATAAAGCAGCGCAAGAGGTCATCCCCGGTCATATCCTGGGTTAGGACATGCAGAACATCGTGCATGTATCTGATCTCCTCGCTGTCGGGAAGATGCTTCCAGCGACTGAATTCGCGCGGAGGACCCATGACGAATTCCGGCAGGTTGATGAAGTCCGGGTTCGAGGATCCCGGACCTTCTCCCAAGGGTTCCCGGTTCTTCACGTAGAAGAAGCTGCGCTGCCATTTCCGGCAAGACTCTAATCCCTTGACGATGGGGAATTCGGAGTCCGCGCGAGGGATGACGGTGGCCGCTCCGCAGTCGACCAAGTCCTTTACCTTCTGATCCGGGTTGGGGATGGCTTGTCGGCGAAGGATAAAGTACTTGGCCCAGAGATCCACAAAGGGCCATATGCCAAGGTACGCCTCCGCGTAAGTGGTGAAGACAGAAAGCATCATGATGGCGTTGGCGGGAAGGTGGTGAGGTTGCACGTCGTACGTGTCGAGGAAGTCGCGGAAGAAGGGGCTAGCCGGAAGCCCAAACCCGCGCTCAAAGTGCGATAGGAATACCACAAATTCCCCGGGTTGGGGTTCCGGCGCAACCTCCTCTCCCGGTAGACGGCTCTCGACTTCCGGAGGGATCCGGTGAGTCCGATACAGCCAATCAAGATCTGACTGCTTTGTCTCGGATCCGTCCCAACACCCCCGGGCACGTTCTTCACCCATCTCGGAGAAGTACGCGGGAGTATTCGGGCTATTCTGCAGATGCAGCGGCGGTTAGTCGGAGTTAGTCTATCCGAAATGAGGATGTCGGGGCATAAACTACTAAAAACTACCGGGTTCATGGGAAGCAAGATCTACCGTGGGTCATATAATCAAAACTAAAGGGAGGAAAAATGGATCTTGCTAAACTCAAGCGAGGCACGAATAAGGATAACCAATCTACATCCTAGCGCCACGGTGGTTCTTCACCGCGCATCTCATGCGCGCCGCCCGAGTGTGGTCACCGGCGTCGGCGCAACCGTGCTCGTGCTAAGGGCACAGCCGGGGTCGGGAAACTAATCTACCGGAGAAACGCAAGGGCACGGAGAGGGAAAACTTACCGGTGAAGAAGGAGATCGACGGCGTGCGAGGGCGACGGCGGGATGTGAACTCCGGCGAACGGCGAGCGCGACGTCGTACGGGCGACGAGCGCAGCGGCGGCGGCGAGCTCGAGATGGTGGAGGAGAGGATGTGCGAAGGAGAAGAAGTGAGGGAGACCGTTCCGGTCCCCTATTTATGGGGGGGATTCCGGAGCGGTTTCCGTTTTTCCCGCCCACGATCTCCACGATCGTGGGTGGGATCTGTTTTGTGCAGCGGGCCACGTGGCAGTATCCGGAGCGCTCGATCCGGCCACACCGAGGGCCACAAGGTCCCAACGGTTCGTTTCCGGATCAGATGCGGCTCCCTGGCGCGGGAACCCAAGCGACACCGTGCGTGCGCAGAAGCACTCGAGTGCGCCTCTGCGCAGACGGGACGTCGGGTGGGCCCAGACTCGCTGTCTCGAATTCATCGGGAAATCAACGGTCAAGATTTGCTGAGATGGTGCTACTCGGTCGCAGGCTTCGCCTCCCGGTTGAGACCATCTCGGTGAGAGGATCTCGGAAAGAATTAATCTCGGCATGGAATAAAAGAATAATGTCAGGTGCTCTCGGAAAAAAGTTTGTTATTAAAGCTGATCCCGCACATCATCCGAGGTCGCTGTGCCGCACCAGCTTCGGGGACTAGTGTCGGGGGGCTGCCCCCCGGGTAGGGGCAGATCGCGGTAAATTATAATGAATAACAACAGTGCTTGACCTTTGGCGACAACAAAGGGCACCCCTTGGTGTGCCGAAAGGGCAGCTGGACACGTGGACACGGGGAAAGGCCAAGGTGCCCCGTGGCAGCCGTAAGGGTCGGGTCTTGCGGCTATAAATAGACACCCCCGACCCTCACATTCGCAGCACGGGCATGAGCGGGTGGTTCCTCTAAGAACTAGCTTCTCGAAGATGTCTTTGCTGATAGGCTAAGACATCTTCGGGAGGCTAGGCCTAGAGTTACTCATCCTGAGATAAGTTCGGACACCTCCGGAAAAGATCCCGGACCTGGGACCCCGAGGAAGTTCCCGGATGTTGGTGTACTCGGCTTTACCGGATAGGTATCCCGGGCAAGCACTAACCGGAATGTATGTGTTAGTCTTGATCTTATGCAGAAGAGGCTCCCAGTGGCAAGAGAGGAGGTAGCCGGCGAGAGAGCTCCCGGTAGGCCGTCAACGGTCTAGAGCAGGCTTTCCCGTATGTCGCGGGGGGAAGTACCATTCCGCCTGACACGGAAGCATGGTCACCTCCCGCCTGACACGGAAGCATGGTCACCTCCCGCCTGACACAGAAGCGCGTCAGCCGGTACGACAACGGTACGACAAGACCTGACATGCCTAGCCCGGCAATCCGGAAAAGGCTATCCGGGATGGGCAAAGACATGTCTTGTCTCTGACAAGGGGACAATGATGATGCAGGACGGCGCCTGCCGTCCTTAACGAGATGATGACGCAGGGGCTACACCGGATAGTCCGGCGACTAGGTCGCACTAGCCGGTGACGACATTCCGGCTAGGTCTGTTCGGTGGGGCCGAGGCAGTTTAGGGTTTCCGGCCCTCCCGGCCGGAACGCTATAAAAGGCGCCATAACTGCTCCTGAGAGGGATAGACCAACCTGAGAGCCAAAGCTATAGTTGCATTTACTCTTAGAGCAGTTACTCCTCTTCACCTTTAGTTCATCTAGTGCATTGTACTTCTACCTTTGATAGATCTTGTGGCAAGTTGTAGTTCTTATACCACCAATATATAGAGAAGAAAGGCAGGAGTAGGGGTGTTACCTCCTCACGAGGGCCCTGAACCTGGGTATATCGTGTGTGTGCTTGGTGCCTTCGTGCATTTGTTTGTATTTGTTAGATCTTCCCCGTTGCTCTTCGTTCTTGTTTCGTGTTCTTGGGAGATCTCGGTTTTACCGGGATCCTCCCCGTGTGAGTTCTTCAACTTGCTATCCCTCCCCGGATCCACCAACGTCCATCGGCCCCACAAATTAGCCATCCTATGGCATCTGCCGTGACACCACCACGACATCTGGAATCCCGCAGGGCAACGGTGCCCGACGGTATAGCTTAGGTGGAGAGAGGGGGCAAAACGGGCGGAGAAACAACTCGGCCGGCCTGCAATACAATTAATTGTATTTTCCAATGAATTAATCCAATTATTATGCCTTGGTATATAAAGGGGGGAGGGGGTGTGCAAACTCCCTAGCTCCCCCATGTGGGACTAAACAAAGGAGGAGGGGGTGGTGCGCCCCCACCATGGGCTGGCCGAACCCCCCATGGGGCCCACCCCCTTTGGTGGTGCGGCTCCCCCTCTTGGGCCCTCTTAGGGCCCATGTAGGTGGGAGCCCCCTTTTTCCTTTATTTAATTAATATTAAATTAATATAAAAATCCCATTAATTCATAATTAATATATTTATATATAATTCAATATCCCGTGACTCCGAAACAATTTCGGAACCACCCGAACAACTTTCGGACATTTCTAGAACTCTTCGAGACCTTCCCGGAACTCCTTCTGGACCACCGGAACTCTTTCCGGATCATTTCTCTCTCTCCAACAAAATCCTATATTATTCCAGAACCTATCTCCCGGTGTCGGTAAGACCTTAAATTTGTTACACTACGGTTCGGGAACACTCCAGACATGGTCGAGACACTCCGCTCACCAATGACCGTCAGGGATACCTGGATGTATATGACGGCCCCTGTGCATTCTACGAATATCGTCGTTGAACCATGAATATGATATTCGTTCCCTTTGTCTCTGCGATACTACCTTGTCCGAGATATGATCGTAGACACACCGATATCTTTGTTGTATCTCGTTACCGACGAAGGTTATTAACTCGTCTGCGATATTACATCTCCATGACCTTGTCATAAGCTGCGCAGCTATATAGATGCAATATCACCGAGTGGGCCCAGAGTATCTTTCCATTACAAGAATGAACAAATCCCGCTCTTGATCCTTACGTCTTGATGCTCTTTCGGAATACCCAAGATGGACACCGTTATTGTCATGCTATATAAGACACAACGTTTGATGCTCTCAAAGCACCCCTACGAAGCATCAATAAGTACGGTCTCACGGTATAAGGAATAAGCTATCATATTCTTATCTATTGCAAATGACAAACATCGTAATACGATCTTATTGCAATACTTTGCATATGTCCATCACCTTATTCAACTAACAAGATGACCCCATTGTCAACCGACGTCATTGTCCTTGATCGGGAATCTCGATCAACTGTTGCCCAATGGACTAGCTCATATAGAGGCTTACTAGGGACCTGTTTGTCTATGTATCACACGTGTATTAATAATTCCGATTAATACAGTTCTAGCATAATACACAAACCTATTATAAACTTATGATATAATGCAATAAATACTACTTATTTATTTGCCTCTAGGGCATATCTCCTTCAGTCTCCCACTTGCACTAGAGTACAAATAAACTAGCTGCATTTTACTTTATCAGAATCCCTTATCAAATAACAATCATTTGATAATGCTTGCTTGTGGAAGAGTGTTACTGCACAATCCATGATTGTACATGCTTTTGCGATTCACTGACATCAACTTGCTTGATATCACCATGTTGTTCAACAACATATATGCAAATACCGTAACTAAGTGAGACTTCTGTTTCCCAGCGCTTACTCTGATTATACTAACCAGATAACTGCACTGAAAAACACACTCAGCCATAGGGAGCCCCTTGTAACAATTACAAACTCGCGATATCTACATACTTTCACACCAATGTAGAAAACTTGACATTCTAATGTCAATCCAACAACTAACACACCTCTACTTCCAGTAAGTTCTAAATTTACTTTTATAACTGCTCTTCTTCCAAGAACATCGGTTATATTTCATCGAGCAGATAATATGGTTTCTGTATGATGTCTAATATTACATAATAGACACACGTTATACAACCATTACTGTCATGCATCATTACTCTTAATGATCAATTGGATTTCAAAGGACCATCCTTTTGATTCTATTCTGACTCCTCAGATATAATCCAAAACAACTCGACTAACTATTTAAAATTCCCGTTCTATTTCAAAATAGACACTAACTTTCAAATAGTTTCACAACTTCATCCTATTCTATTGGTACAATTTCACAATGTGTTAAATACACAAAATGAATTCGGCTCCCACTCAAATTATGTCTCCACATATTTGACAACACGAGCTCCCACTCAAAAACAAGTTATCCACATATTTGAGTTCCTAAGCTCCCACTCAAAAATATGTTCTTCACATATTTCACCTGAGTGAACTAACTATGACTCCCACTCAAATCGACATTTTGGTCAAACCAAAATCATTGATCTACTATCAATTCGAATTTAATACAAACTACAGTATTACATTAATACAAATCCCTCAGACTTCAAGCATGTCTACACAAATGTAGTCAACAAATTTGATCTTGTCCAAGACACGTTTCTTGACAAGACATGCTACCGCGTCTTTCTTATAGTCACATTTCTCATATAACACCTTATATGACGATTAAACAATCTTATTCCTCTAATAAGAATTGCAGCAACAATTACTCTCTTAATCCTTTCAAATGCAACTTGGTTTTCCAGGCTCAAAAAGCCTTTGTTCGTACTCTGATATTTTCTCAACTTTCTTTGTATTCATATAGTGCACCTTGATCTGTCAACAAGATCTGAAACACTTAATACAGTGCTGTGACCTGACAGCAATATTAAATATAACAACACTTTCCTTAGAAGTTTCTTTCATGAAAATATTATGATCTTTATGAAGAGGATTGCAAGCAGAAAACAATTTTCTAGTCTCCCTCACTCTTAATCACTAAATTTTCATTAGCAGACATATACTCTTTGGAACACCTTCCAACATAGGTCTGACACTTTATTTCAAGCTTCTAATTCCAACCCATAAATCATAATTTGGAAAATCATATTTTCCTCGGAATTACATAGACAACAAACTAAGTTTTGTTTCTATTTGGTTTTGCAATACACTCCCATTCAATGCGAGTGTCCTACAAAGAACTATTCATGTATATTACGAATTATCGTGTAATCATATACATGTCGACACTACTGTCGATCTCATGAATTCTTGTTGAGAAAAACATCTATTTTCTAAAGTGGACATCGACTATAATGTTTCGAACATATTAGGAGATTCTAAGACTGATTCTGACAGACCACACTTTATTTTAAAATAGAGCATGATTATAATTCCCCACATATCACCATATATGACATTATAATTTTGCGAAACAAATTTCCACAAGTCTTTTGTGTTGAAACCATATTTCAAAAATATTGTCCTTTGATCGAATCTTGTGAATATAACATCCACCATTCTTTCCTCTGAAAAACTCCATTTGATCTCTTATCAAATTAATTTCAGACTTATGATTTGTCGGGCAAATACTCCTATTTACCAAAATCATAGGAGAATTCGGATCAAGCAATAAACACCATTGATTAATCATTAAAAATGACACTCAATTAATTTCCTCTAGTATTGCAACTTCAATACTGCATTTCAAACTTAATCAATTTTGGCACTCGAAATACTTAAATGGACCAAAATTATCCATTACTTCTTTCATTGCCTTTATGACTAAATTCGATGGTGTTTGTTCTTTGGACACATAATTTTATCATTCCCGCTATTATAAATGTATATCATACGCATAATGTAATTGAGATGTGATGCAAATTACTCATAACTTGAAACAGCTGCTTTGTTTCATAACATAAAACAACTGATTTGTTCTCTATGAATAATTATGTCTTGCAACATTCAAGACACCAAACTAGATCACACTCTCACTATTACAAAATGTCTTATCAAAAACTATTGATGATAACTAATATGATATCTCGAGGGTGTGAGCACTACTGGCCATGAACTTGCCATCACTTGTGCACTGTCACGTCACCCTTCGCCGCATACTTGTGATAATCAGGTACTGTTTCATAAACAGAACAAGTATTAAATACTTTTCACCAAGTATGAGAAGAATACATTTATATCTTCGTATATCAAATATACCCGTAGCGTCGAAGAACTCTTCTTCGATGGAATCAACTTTTTAGAGATTTGAACTTGTTCACAAATGTGAAGAAGCTCATCAAGTCTCTATAGCATGTTCATGCACATGCTATTCACAGCTAGGAGGTAAAGCACAATCTCTATTGCACTGGAGTTCGCTATCTAGAAATCGTAGATATTCGTAAGCCTGAAGTAGATGTCACACAACTTCTTCAACTAAGTCTCCAGACAGGTATGCTCCCCATGTGAATGGTCCGGAACTTTTTAAGCTGTCTGAACTGCTCAATTCATCTTTGAAGTGACCTCTGATCGCATCAATCACGACATATGGCTCCATGTGTTGAAACAACTTTCAACTCAGGTGCTAGGCATACGCTCATGACGACCTTCACTTCCATGAAAATATCATGATGCTTACGGAACTAATCATCTTGCTCCTTGCTATCTGAATCATCTGGTCTAACTCCTAACTAATGTTCTAGGACATATAGGATGTTTGTTGTGTTTGGAGAATGTTTCTAAAACCAATGTACCAGCTGATGAAGTTGGACCCGTCGGCTTCTAAGGTAGAATCCGAGCTCTTGAGGAAGCAACCGAAGTGTAGTTCCGTAGTCTCCAGATGTGATCGCAAAAGAGGTAAGATAAGTTTATAATATGTAGGTGAGTTTTAGTTTTATAATCTCATTATCTAAAACCACACCACACCAAGATTATTATCCCTAAAAATAATAATGGCGATAACACGACCCTCATCCACCACACCACCCCCGATCATCACGGCCGGCAGCATAGTCACAAAGGTGGACATAAAATGTCGATCACAACAACTCTGTGACTCGTGCTCGATCTTTCGATCTTCCCGTGTTCCGAGGCCATATTTCTGGATATGCTAGGCTCGCCAATCAAACCTCGAAGACCCTGCGCGTGCAACATGGATTACACCCACTGTATGCGAACGACAAGATGTGTGACACCCGATCATCACGGCCTGCCTCATAACGTAGAACTTTCTTGGTGGTGCGCAACGAGGGAGAACACAATTTTGGTATTTGTTAGGGATCATCCTATTTCTGATGCTACCGTTGTATATCTAGCATATAAGCAATCAATAGGATGCACACACAACAGCACACAATAATGATGCAATGAAGTGCGATAAGACATGGTCGATGCGCCTGGACCTTCATGGCGCCATGTGCCTGGCCCCCGGCGCCCCGGCATGGCTCCGAGTCTACAGAGCCCTCCATTGCCTCCGACAGTACGAGTAATAACAAAACTTACCGTAACCATGTCACATAAAATAACGCCTCTGCAAAACAAAGTTAGACGCCTCTAGCTTTATTTAGTTTTGCAAGTTTTACGTGGCAAATAGGCTTATTCGTAAGAGAATCGCTTCCCTACCTACAAACTTTGTACCACAACGTCGATCGTATAATTGCATGTTTAAGCATCCCTTCCGGGCCCTCCATTGAAAATGCTTTGCCGACTAGAGAGAGAGAAACAGACACCCGCCAGCCACAGAGACGGTGCAAGCCGTATGTCAGTAGTGGAACCAGTCTCCCGTAAGCGTACGCGTAAAGTCGGTCCGGGCCGCCTCATCAACTCAATACCGAAGGCATCGCAAGTGCACGCTAGAGGGTAGCAAATATAAGAAAGACGCCCTCATTCAACATGAGTTCTAACCGTACCAGCAGTACTACGCATAGATCGGCTCTGATACCACTGAAGGGGTTACGGTGCAGAAAACAATAATTTTTCTAGCGTACGAAACCCTAACTAGCCAGGATCTATCTATCTAGTACATGTGATAACGGTGGCGGAACGGGTTACATTACCTCCATGTAGACCGATAGCGGGGATTACGCTCCCGCACAAGCGTTGACGATGAAGTCGTACGTAGCCGACCTCGAGGTCGCGGAGAACTTGCCTTGATGATGAATTCGATGACGCCGGGGTGTCGACGATGATCTGCGTCGACGGGCGTCGGGCGAAAGAAGGCGGGGCGCCGGCACCAGGGGTGGTGCGCCGGCGGTAGAGGGGGAGGCGGCGCGGCGGCTGCAGGGGCGAGACGACGTCGCCCAGGCTCCTCAAAAAGAGTTACCTCTTAGCACTCACAAACATACGGAGCTTAGCGACAACCCCCGGTCATTCAGATCCAGCTGAAATCGCAGGGGTAGATCTTATCTGGAATCCCGCAGGGCAACAGTGCCCGGCGGTATAGCTTAGGTGGAGAGAGGGGGGGGGGGGGGAAACGGGCGGAGAAACAGCTCGGCCGGCCTGCAATACAATTAATTGTATTTTCCAATGAATTAATCCAATTATTATGCCTCGCTATATAAAGGGGGGAGGGGGTGTGCAAACTCCCTAGCTCCCCCATGTGGGACTAAACAAAGGAGGAGGGGGTGGTGCGCCCCCACCATGGGCTGGCCGAACCCCCCATGGGGCCCACCCCCTTTGGTGGTGCGGCTCCCCCTCTTGGGTCCTCTTAGGGCCCATGTAGGTGCGAGCCCCCTTTTTCCTTTATTTAATTAATATTAAATTAATATAAAATCCCATTAATTCATAATTAATATATTTATATATAATTCAATATCCCGTGACTCCGAAACAATTTCGGAACCACCCGAACAACTTTCGGACATTTCTGGAACTCTTCCAGACCTTCCCGGAACTCCTTCCGGACCACCAGAACTCTTTCCGGATCATTTCTCTCTCTCCAACAAAATCCTATATTATTCCAGAACCTATCTCTCGGTGTCGCTAAGACCTTAAGTTTGTTACGCTACGGTTCGAGAACACTCCAGACATGGTCGAGACACTCCGCTCACCAATGACCGTCAGGGATACCTGGATGTATATGACGGCCCCTGTGCATTCTACGAATATCGTCGTTGAACCATGAATATGATATTCATTCCCTTTGTCTCTGCGATACTACCTTGTCCGAGATATGATCGTAGACACACCGATGTCTTTGTTGTATCTCGTTACCGACGAAGGTTATTAACTCGTCTGCGATATTACATCTCCATAACCTAGTCATAAGCTGCGCAGCTATATAGATGCAATATCACCGAGTGGGCCCAGAGTATATTTGCATTACAAGAATGAACAAATCCCGCTCTTGATCCTTACGTCTTGATGCTCTTTCGGAATACCCAAGATGGACACCGTTATTGTCATGCTATATAAGACACAACGTTTGATGCTCTCAAAGCACCCCTACGAAGCATCAATAAGTACGGTCTCACGGTCTAAGGAATAAGCTATCATATTCTTATCTATTGCAAATGACAAACATCGTAATACGATCTTATTGCAATACTTTGCATATGTTCATCACCTTATTCAACTAACAAGATGACCCCATTGTCAACTGACGTCATTGTCCTTGATCGGGAATCTCGATCAACTGTTGCCCAATGGACTAGCTCATATAGAGGCTTACTAGGGACCTGTTTGTCTATGTATCACACGTGTATTAATAATTCCGATTAATACAGTTCTAGCATAATACACAAACCTATTATAAACTTATGAGATAATGCAATAAATACTACTTATTTATTTGCCTCTAGGGCATATCTCCTTCACTTCAGTCTGAGGGGGTCTCCTCATCAGCATCATCAGCATCATCATCATCATCATCCTCCTCCTCATACTCTGCCTCCTCATCATCATCTTCCTCCTCATCATCATCATCATAATCATGTCCAGTGGTGTACGAGCTGCCGCCAAGGTCATGGTCAATCTGAGTCCACAAAGCCAAAGAACCCTTGTTCCACTGAGCAAAGGTCAGGGGATCAGAGAGTTCTGCAGGAGCAGGAGAGCCAGACGCATGATGAAGGATCAAGTCTTGCTTGTAGGCCAGCTGACGGCGATCCTTGTAGGCAGTGTATTGCTCCTTGCGGATGTCCACATTCATGCACAAGAAGTTGTGTTGGAACCAATTCATCTTCTTTACCTTCGCATGAGTGGCTGTGACATAAGTAGGAGCAGCAGCCCTCCTAGCATCACCCATAAAAGATCCACCCTGAGCTGAGCTAGAAGAAGGCCTAGGAGGGGGCTTGACCATTGTCGTCTTCTCATAAAGTTTCTTGAAGTCATGCGGCTCCATCTCATCATTGCTGAAGTTATAGTCAGGAAACTTGAACTTGATGAGTTTCATGATGTAAGGAGCATAGGGAATAGTGACCCTGGTGGTCATGGCTTCATACATCTCATTCTAGATGTAATCCATAACATCCACACTCCAGTCTGCATCAGAACCAGGGTCCTCCACAATGCGGTTGGCATGAAGGAGCAAGTTGCATAGAGGGGTCACCACATTGTCGTTGTTGCCACCACTTGGTGCAATGTTCTCACGGAGGATGCGCACAAGAACATCATAAAGTGGAAGCAAGTCTCGAGAATTGCCAGGGGTGGCTCCCTCACCATATAAGTGAAGGAGATATGCCCTAGAGGCAAATAAATAAGTAGTATTTATTGCGTTATCTCATAAGTTTATAATAGGTTTATGTATTATTCTATAACTGTATTAATCGGAATTATTAATACATGTGTGATACATAGACAACCAGGTCCCTAGCAAGCCTCTATATGAGCTAGTCCTTTGGGCAACAGTTGATCGAGACTCCCGATCAAGGACAATGACGTCGGTTGACAATGGGGTCATCTTGTTAGTTGAATAAGCTGGTGGACATACGCAAAGTATTGCAATAAAGATCGTATTACGATGTTTGTCATTTGCAATAGATAAGAGTATGATAGCTTGTTCCTTTGACCGTGAGACCGTACTTATTAATGCTTCGTAGGAATACTTTGAGAGCATCAAACGTTGTGTCTTATATAGCATGACAATAACGGTGTCCATCTTGGGTATTCCGAAAGAGCATCAAGACGTAAGGATCAAGAGCGGGATTTGTTCATTCTTGTAATAGAAAGATACTCTGGGCCCACTCGGTGATATTGCATCTATATAGCTGCGCAGCTTATGACTAGGTCATGGAGATGTAATATCGCAGACGAGTTAATAACCTTCGTCGGTAACGAGATACAACAAAGGCATCGGTGTGTCTACGATCATATCTCGGACAAGGTAGTATCGCAGAGACAAAGGGAATGAATATCATACTTATGGTTCAACGACGATATTCGTGGAATGCACAGGGGTCGTCATATATTTCCAGGTATCCCTGACGATCATTGGTGAGCGGAGTGTCTCGACCATGTCTGGAGTGTTCCCGAACCGTAGCGTAACAAACTTAAGGTCTTAGCGACGCTAGGAGATAGGTTCTGGAATTTTATAGGTTTTTATTGGAGAGAGAGAAATGATCCGGAAAGAGTTCCGGTGGTCCGGAAGGAGTTCCGGGGAGATGTGGAATGGTTCCGGGAATGTCCGAAAGTTGTTCGGGTGATTCCGAAATAGTTTCGGAGTCATGGGATATTGAATTATATATAAATATATTAATTATGAATTAATGGGATTTTTATATTAATTTAATATTAATTAAATAAAGGAAAAAGGGTGCTCCCACCTAAATGGGCCCTAAGAGGGCCCAAGAGGGGGAAACCGCACCCTACAAGGAAGGGGGGAAGGCTTGGGCCTCCTAGTCTGAGTTGGACTAGGAGTGGGACAAGCCCAAGGGGGGTTCGGCCGAACCCCCCCTCCCCTCTCCTCCTTTAGTCCCACATGGGGGAGCCAAGGGGGTTGGCACACCCCCTTCCCCCTTTATATAGCAAGGCATATTAATTGATTTAATTCATAGGAAAATCCAATTAATTCCCGATTTCTCTCTCGATCTCGTGGTTCCCAAGTTGGAGCCGCGCCGAGCTGAGAAAAGGGGTCTCTCTCCACCTAAGCCATACCGCAGAGCGTCGTTGCTCTGCGGGATTCCAGATAAGATCTACTCCTGCGATTTCAGCTGGATCTGAATGACCGGGAGTTGTCGCTAGGCTCCGTATGTTTGCGAGTGCTCGGAGGCTACTCTATTGAGGAGCTTGGGCGACGTCATCTCGCCCCCTGCAGCCGCCGCGCCACCTCCCCCTGCTGCCGGCGCACCAGCCCCGGTGCTGGCGCTCTGCCTTCTTCCGGCCGACGCCCGTCGACGCAGATCATCATCGACACCCCGGCGTCATCGACTTCGACATCGCGGCAAGTTCTTCGCGACCTCGAGGTCGGCTACGTACGACTTCATCGTCAACGCTTGTGCGGGAGCGTAATCCCCGCTATCGGTCTACATGGAGGTAATGTAACCCGTTCCGCCACCGTTATCGCATGTACTAGATAGATAGATCCTGGCTAGTTAGGGTTTCGTTCGCTAGAAAAATTATTGTTTTCTGCACCGTAACCCCTTCAATGGTATCATAGCCGATCTATGCGTAGTACTGCTGGTACGGTTAGAACTCATGTATAATGAGGGCGTCTTTCTTATATTTGCTACCCTCTAGCGTGCACTTGCGATGCCTTCGGTATTGAGTTGATGAAGCGGCTGAAGGAGATATGCCCTAGAGGCAATTAATAAAGTGGATTCTTTATCATATCTCGTTTGTTCATAATAGGTTTTTGTATCATGCTAGAACCGTATTAAGCGGAAACATTAATGCGGGTGTGATACGTAAACAACTAGGTCCCTAGTAGCCTCTACTAAGACTAGTTTCGTTGCGCGATTGATGATCGAGGTTTCCCGGTCATGGGGCATGGCGCCGGTCGGCAATGAGAGTCATATCGATGGAGAGCGATGTGATGGACATACCCAGATTTGGAGAACGTAGTCGATACGCCTTTGACCGTGAGATCAACTCTTATTGATATTTCCGGAAGATACTTTGATTGCACCAAACGTCGTATCTTATTTAGTATGACAATAACGGTGATACTTTTGGGTATTGGAAGGGAGTATTAAGACGAGGGGTCAAGAGCGGGATTTGCCAGTCCGCATAGCAGGATAGATACTCTCGGGCCCACTCGGTGAGATCATGTCTAATGAGCTTGCAAGCATGTGACTAGGTCACGGAGACATGAGATCATGAACGAGTAGAAGATAGCGTCGTCGGTAACGAGGTCGGGATTAGGTATGGAGATATCTATGGAACGACGCTCGGACATGCTAAGTATCGCCATGGCAAAGGGTCTAAGACTTTACGTTCAGGTTTGATAGATGAAAGTCATTCGTTATATCTCAGGGATTAATTCATGGGGTCCAGGCCTACGGGTTAGTCGTTGATCATTGAGGAGTCTTGATCATACCTGATATTATATCGAACCGCTAGGGTAACACATTTAAGGGGTTTCGACAAGACAACCAGAAAGGAAGGAGATCTCCGGGAGCGTCCCGGGAGAGGTCCGATGGAGATCGGGCAGCGCCGAAAGAGTTTTCGGAGCTGGGAAATATTATATATATTATGTTTGATATTAATTAGTGTTATTAATATGCAAATATGATTTTATATATTTATTTTCGAATTTATTAAGGCAGATTTCCCTAAATGGGCCTTCCGGACGAAAGAAGGCCCAAGAGGGGGGGAAACCCCCCTGGGGATTCGGTGGGAGCCAGGGGGCCGGCCTAGGTGGGCCACAAGGGGCCCACCAGGGGGCCGGCGCACCCCCTTGGCCGAACCAGGCTGTGGGGGGTTAGTCCCACATTGCCTGGCTGGCAAGGTTGGCTCCCCTTGGGAGCCTATATAAGAAGGGGCACCCCCAGCCTTTTAATTCACCAATTAATTCCTGATTTCTCTCTCGATCTCGTGGTTCCCAAGTCAGAGCCGCGCCGAGCAAGAGGATTCGGGGATCTCCTCCACCATAGCCCGCTGCCGCGCTGCTGGTGTTCCGGTCCAAGTCTTCCGCTGCTCGTCCTGGACTGGAGCTTCAGAGGCGTCGTCTCCACCGTACGTGTGCGACTCCCTGCGAGGTGCTGCGCTAGCGGTACTCGGAGGCCTGCTTCCTCTACACGACCTTGAGGTCGGCTACGTCGGTCTTCATCGACAACGTTTGTGCGGGAACGTAATCCCCGCTTTCGGTCTACAAGGGTACGTATTCCCATCTCCGTTCGTACTACTATATCTGCATAGAATAGATCTTGGCTAGTTTAAGGATATCGTTGCTAGGAATTTTTTTGTTTTCTGCACACGATCCCCTTCAGTGGTATCAGAGCCGATCTATCGTAGATATAGCTGTACGCTGTTAGAACCCGTGCTCTGCACGGGGGCACCGTTCCTATTATTTGCTACCCTCTAGCGTGCATTTGTGTATACCAGCGGCATTGAGTTGATGAAGCGGCCCGGACCGACTTTACGCGTACGCTTACGCGAGACTGGTTCCACTACTGACATACGGCTTGTACCGTATATGTGGCTGGCGGGTGTCAGTTTCTCTCTCTTTAGTTGGTCTTCGTATTTTCAATGGAGGGCCCGAAAGGGATGCTTAAATATGCAATTATTGGATCGTTGTTGTGGTCATAATATTCGTAGGTATGAAGCGGTTCTATTTACGAAAGCCCCAAGCCACGTAAAATATGCAAAAGATAAAGTAGAAGCGTCTAACTTTATTTTGCAGGGGCTATGTGATATGGTCAAGGTAGGTTTATTAAATTATTTATAAACTGCGGGCGCCAAGAAGACCATGGCGCGATGGACTATATCACATTGCATTACATTTGATGTTTTGTGTGCATCTTATTTTTGTGTGATTGTGTGTTACACGGCGGTAGCTGAATAAGATGATCCCTTCAAAATACCACTAGTGTTCTCCCTCCAACGTGCACCACCAATAAAGTTCTACGTTATGAGGCAGGCCGTGATGATCGGGTGTCAGACATATCTTCGTTCGCATACGGTGGGTGTAAGCCATGTTGCACAAGCGTCAGCGTGGAGGTCTTTGGTGGCGAGCCTAGCATACTCAGAAGTATGGCCTCGGAACAGGAAGACCGAAAGGTCGAGCACGAGTCACAAAATTGGTGTGACGGACGATTTTGTCTACTCCTGAAGTTGTGCCGCCGGCTTTGATGATGAGGGGTGGTGCAATGGATGGGGGTCGTGTAATCGCTTAAACGACCAGGAGGGATGTTCGTTTGAGTGGGAGTTATGTCAGTTATTTTCCAAAATACTATAACTCAAAATTATTATGAACAAAGTCTTATGTTGTTGCAAATTCCATTGTAGATGTCTCGCCCCTCATTTAACCTAGGTCTGTTCCTTGAGAAAGAAAAGCTTAAGACCAATGGGTCAAACTTCATGGCCTGGTTCCGCAACCTGAGGATCCTCCTCACTCCCCATAGGGTGGCCTACGTCACTGAGGCCGCCATAGGTGACCCTCCTGCAGATGATGCCTCTGAGGATGAGAAGAAGGTCTTCCAGACCCGATCGGAGGATTCTGCCTTTGTCCAGAGTGGCATGCTCTACGCCATGGAAGCCGACCTGCAGAAGCGCTTTGTGAAGATGAGCGCCTTTGAGATCATCTCGGATCTTAAGGCTGTCTTTGCGCCGCAGGCTAAGGCTGAGAGATATGAGGCTTCTGAGCTTTTCTTCTCAGCCAAGATGGAAGAGCATAGCAGTGTGAGCGAGCATGTAGTCAAGATGTCTGGCTACGTTCAACGCCTGAATGCTCTGGAGTGCAAGATTCCCGATGAGCTGGCGATTGACAGGGTGTTGCAATCGTTGCCACCGAGCTACAAAGGCTTCGTCATGAACTACAACATGCATGGCATGGCTAAGTCCCTGGGTGAAGTGTTCGTGATGCTCAAGACTGCTGAGGTAGAGATTAAGAAGGAGCACACGCTGTTGATGGTCAACAAGACCGTCGATTTCAAGAAGTCCGGTGGCAAGGGAAAGCAGAGCTGGAAGTCCCGGAGGGAGGCAAAGTTGGCTGCCAAGTCCAGGACTAACAAATCTGGTCCCAGAGCTAGCGTGGAGTGCTTCTACTGCAAGGGGAAGGGTCACTGGAAGCGCAACTGCCCCAAGTATCTGGAGGATAGGAAGTCTGGCAAGACGGTCGACAAAGAGCAAGGTATATTTGATATACATGTTATAGATGTGTACCTTACATCCGCCCGGAGCAATACGTGGGTATTTGATACTGGTTCTGTTGCTCATATATGTAACTCTCAGGAGGAGTTACGGAATAGAAGGCGGCTGGCGAAGGATGAGGTGACGATGCGCGTCGGCAACGGATCGAGAGTCGACGTGGTGGCTGTCGGCACGCTCCCTCTGCATCTACCATCGGGATTAGTTTTGGTTTTAAATAAATGTTATTTTGTGCCATCCTTGAGTGTAAACATTATAAGTGGGTCTTGCCTGTTACAAGACGGTTATTCATTGAAATCAGTGTCAAGCAATTGTGCTATTTATATGAATGATATCTTTTATGTTGATGCTCCCGAGAGTAATGGTTTATTCTTGTTGAATCTCGATCGTAGTACTCACATCCATAACATAGAGGCCAAACGAATTAAGTGTAGTGACGATACCGCCATGTTTTTGTGGCATTGCCGTCTTGGTCATATTGGTATAAAGCACATGAAGCGACTCCACTCCGATGGACTCTTGGATTCGTTGGATTTCGGATCCCTCGATACATGTGAACCATGCCTCATGGGCAAAATGACCAGGACACCGTTCAAAGGTTTCGTTGAACGGGCGTCGGATTTGTTGGGGATCATACATACAGACGTATGTGGACCAATGAGCGTTTCGACACGCAATGGTTATCGTTACTTCGTCACCTTCACTGATGACTTGAGTAGATACGGTTATATCTATTTGATGAAACACAAGTCTGAAACGTTTGAAAAGTTCAAAGAATTCCAGAGTGAAGTTGAGAATCAGCTTAATAGAAAAATCAAGCATCTCCGGTCCGATCGCGGTGGAGAGTACTTGAGTTTTGAGTTTGGCACACATCTGAAGAGTTGTGGCATAGTGCCTCAACTTACGCCCGCCGGAACTCCGCAACGTAACGGTGTGTCCGAGCGACGTAATCGTACTCTACTGGATAGTGTCCGATCTATGATGTCTCTTACCGATCTGCCAGTGTCCTTCTGGGGTTATGCGTTAGAAACAGCCGCATTCATTTTAAATAGGGCTCCGTCCAAGTCCGTTGAAACGACGCCGTATGAATTATGGTATGGCCACAAGCCTAAGTTATCGTTTCTGAAGGTTTGGGGTTGTGAGGCGTACGTTAAGAAACTGCAGCCCGACAAACTCGAACCGAAGTCGGAGAAAGTCGTCTTTGTAGGATATCCGCGGGAAACCGTTGGGTACACCTTCTACAACCAAGGAAAGGGCAAAACTTTTGTCGCGAAGACCGGTACCTTTCTAGAGAAGGAGTTTCTCGCGAAAGGAGTAAGTGGGAGGAAGGTAGACCTCGATGAAATCGTTGATCCTGAACTCGAGATTCCGAGTGGCGCAACGGAAGCAATTCCGGAAACGTCCTCCGTGGAAGGAGTGGGAGAAACTGTTGAGGAAGATGTTCTACCTCGTAGGTCTGGTAGATCTCGGATCGCACCAGAGTGGTATGGCTATATGGTTTGCACCGTCATGCTAGTTGAGCAAGACGAACCTACGAACTACAAGGAGGCGATGGAGAGTCTAGAGTCCGAGAAATGGCTTGAAGCCATGAAATCCGAAATAGGATCCATGTATGATAACCAAGTGTGGACCTTGGTGGATATTCCCGAAGGGCGCAAGGCCGTCGAGAATAAGTGGATCTTTAAGAAGAAGACTGATGCTGATGGTAATGTGACCGTCTATAAAGCTCGGCTTGTCGCAAAGGGTTTCCGACAAGTTCATGGAATTGACTACGATGAAACTTTTTCACCGGTAGCGATGCTTAAGTCTATTCGGATTTTGTTAGCAGTAGCTGCCTATTATGATTATGAAATCTGGCAGATGGACGTCAAAACGGCCTTCCTGAATGGAAACATTGAGGAAGAGTTGTACATGGTACAACCGGAAGGTTTTGTCGATCCAGGAAGTGCTAACAAGGTGTGCAAGATTCAGCGATCCATCTATGGATTGAAGCAGGCATCTCGGAGCTGGAATCTTCGCTTTGATGAGGTAATCAAAGGTTTTGGATTTATCCAGAATGTGGAAGAGACCTGTATTTACAAGAAAATGAGTGGGAGCTCGGTTGTGTTCTTAGCACTGTATGTTGACGACATATTGCTAATAGGGAATGATGTGGAACTTCTGAATAGCGTGAAGGAATATTTAAACAGTAAGTTTTCCATGAAGGACTTAGGAGAAGCTGCGTATGTTTTAGGCATAAAAATCTATCGCGATAGATCAAGGCGCCTATTAGCACTAAGTCAGAGTACTTATCTTGATAAAATTTTGAAGCGTTTTCAAATGGAGAAGGCAAAGAAGGGTTCTCTGCCGGTTATCAAGAATAAGATATTGCGTAAGGCGCAGTGTCCGGTGACGGAACTGGGTAAGGCCGAAATGACGAAACATCCTTATGCTTCAGCCATAGGATCGATCATGTATGCAATGTTGAGTACTAGACCGGATGTGTCATTAACTCTAAGTTTGACAAGTCGGTTCCAGAGTAATCCTGGAATGCCGCATTGGGTAGCTGTTAAGAGCATTCTTAAGTATCTCAATAAGACAAAGGAAATGTTCCTTGTGTATGGTGGCTGCGATGAGGAACTTGGCGTAACGGGTTACGTAGATGCAAGTTTCTGCTCAGACCCCGATGACTGTAAGTCACAGACAGGTTACGTGTTCAAGGTGAATGGGGGCGCCGTGTGCTGGAGAAGTGGGAAGCAACCCATAGTCGCACAATCTACAATGGAGTCGGAGTACATTGCTGCCTGCGAGGCCGCGAATGAAGCTGTGTGGCTGAGGAAGTTCGTCATCGAACTTGGAGTGTTCCCGAGCGCGCAAGACCCCGTGATCCTCTTCTGCGACAATACGGGTGCCATTGCTAACGCCAAGGAGCCAAGGTCTCACTCCACCGCCAAACACATTCTCCGACGCTTCCACGTGATACGTCAGTACGTACAAGAAGGCGATGTGAAGATTTGCAAAGTGCATACGGATCTGAATGTGGCAGATCCGCTGACGAAGCCTCTTCCGCTTGATAAGCATGAACAGCACCAGTTAGCTATGGGTGTTAGGCTTTTACCAAGTTGTAATCTAGATTAAATTGTACTCTAGTGCAAGTGGGAGACTGAAGGAGATATGCCCTAGAGGAAATTAATAAAGTGGATTCTTTATCATATCTCGTTTGTTCATAATAGGTTTTTGTATCATGCTAGAACCGTATTAAGCGGAAACATTAATGCGGGTGTGATACGTAAATAACCAGGTCCCTAGTAGCCTCTACTAAGACTAGTTTCGTTGCGCGATTGATGACTGAGGTTTCCCGGTCATGGGGCATGGCGCCGGTCGGCAATGAGAGTCATATCGATGGAGAGCGATGTGATGGACATACCCAGATTTGGAGAACGTACTCGATACGCCTTTGACCGTGAGATCAACTCTTATTGATATTTCCGGAAGATACTTTGATTGCACCAAACGTCGTATCTTATTTAGTATGACAATAACGGTGATACTTTTGGGTATTGGAAGGGAGTATTAAGACGAGGGGTCAAGAGCGGGATTTGCCAGTCCGCATAGCATGATAGATACTCTCGGGCCCACTCGGTGAGATCATGTCTAATGAGCTTGCAAGCATGTGACTAGGTCACGGAGACATTAGATCATGAACGAGTAGAAGATAGCGTCGTCGGTAACGAGGTCGGGATTAGGTATGGAGATATCTATGGAACGACGCTCGGACATGCTAAGTATCGCCATGGCAAAGGGTCTAAGACTTTACGTTCAGGTTTGATAGATGAAAGTCATTCGTTATATCTCAGGGATTATTTCATGGGGTCCAGGCCTACGGGTTAGTCGTTGATCATTGAGGAGTCTTGATCATACCTGATATTATATCGAACCGCTAGGGTAACACACTTAAGGGGTTTCGACAAGACAACCGGAAAGGAAGGAGATCTCCGGGAGCGTCCCGGGAGAGGTCCGATGGAGATCGGGCAGCGCCGAAAGAGTTTTCGGAGCTGGGAAATATTATATATATTATGTTTGATATTAATTAGTGTTATTAATATGCAAATATGATTTTATATATTTATTTTCGAATTTATTAAGGCAGATTTCCCTAAATGGGCCTTCCGGACGAAAGAAGCCCCAAGAGGGGGGGAAACCCCCCTGGGGATTCGGTGGGAGCCTGGGGGCCGGCCTAGGTGGGCCACAAGGGGCCCACCAGGGGGCCGGCGCACCCCCTTGGCCGAACCAGGCTGTGGGGGGTTAGTCCCACATTGCCTGGCTGGCAAGGTTGGCTCCCCTTGGGAGCCTATATAAGAAGGGGCACCCCCAGCCTTTTAATTCACCAATTAATTCCTGATTTCTCTCTCGATCTCGTGGTTCCCAAGTCGGAGCCGCGCCGAGCAAGAGGAGTCGGGGATCTCCTCCACCATAGCCCGCTGCCGCGCTGCTGGTGTTCCGGTCCAAGTCTTCCGCTGCTCGTCCTGGACTGGAGCTTCGGAGGCGTCGTCTCCACCGTACGTGTGCGACTCCCTGCGAGGTGCTGCGCTAGCGGTACTCGGAGGCCTGCTTCCTCTACACGACCTTGAGGTCGGCTACGTCGGTCTTCATCGACAACGTTTGTGCGGGAACGTAATCCCCGCTTTCGGTCTACAAGGGTACGTATTCCGATCTCCGTTCGTACTACTATATCTGCATAGAATAGATCTTGGCTAGTTTAAGGATATCGTTGCTAGGAAATTTTTTGTTTTCTGCACACGATCCCCTTCAGCGGCCCGGACCGACTTTACGCGTACGCTTACGCGAGACTGGTTCCACTACTGACATACGTCTTGCACCGTATCTGTGGCTTGCGGGTGTCTGTTTCTCTCTCTCTAGTCGGCAAAGCATTTTCAATGGAGGGCCCGAAAGGGATGCTTAAACATGCAATTATACGATCGACGTTGTGGCGCCGGGGGCAAAGGAGGGCAAAGGATGCTTAAACATGCAATTATATGTGACATGGTTACGGTAAGTTTTGATATTACTCGTACTGTCGGAGGCAAAGGAGGGCTATGTAGACTCGGAGCCATGCTGGGGCGCCGGGGGCCAGGCTCATGGCGCCATGAAGGTCCAGGCGCATCGACCATGTCACATCGCACTTCATTGCATCATTATTGTGTGCTGTTGTGTGTGCATCCTATTGATTGCTTATATGCTAGATATACAACGGTAGCGTCATAAATAGGATGATCCCTAACAAAATACCAAAATTGTGTTCTCCCTCGTTGCGCACCACCAAGAAAGTTCTACGTTATGAGGCAGGCCGTGATGATCGGGTGTCACACATATCGTCGTTCGCATACAGTGGGTGTAAGCCATGTTGCACGCGCAGGGTCTTCGAGGTTTGATTGGCGAGCCTAGCATACTCAGAGGTATGGCCTCGGAACACGGGAAGATCGAAAGATCGAGCACGAGTCATAGAGTTGTTATGATCGACATTTTATGTCCACCTTTGAAGCTGTGCTGCCGGCCGTGATGATCGGGGGGTGGTGTAGTGGATGGGGGTCGTGTCATCGCCATTATTATTTTTAGGGATAATGATCTTGGTGTGGTGTGTTTTTGATAATGAGATTATAGAACTAAAAGTCACCTACATATTATAAACTTAACCTTACCTCTTTTGCGATCACATCTGTAGACTACGCAACTGTACTTCGGTTACTTCCTCAAGAGCCCGGATGCTACATTAGAAGCCGACGGAACCAACTTCATCAGATGGTACAGGGGTTTTAGAAACATTCTCGAACACAACAACATTCTATATGTTCTCGATGAACCGATAGGAGAAGGACCAGGAGATTCTGCTAGCGAGGAGGAGGAAGATGATTTCCGTAGGCGTCGAGACATATTCATTGAAGTGGAGATCACCATGACCGTATGCCTGGCACCCGAGTTGAAAGAGTTGTTTCGACGCAAGGAGCCAAGCGTCATGATGGATGCGATAAAGACTCACTTCGGAGATGAATTGAAGCGTGAGCAATTCAGGCAGCTTAGAATGTTCCAGACCATTCACATGGAGGAGCATACCTGTCTGAAGACACATTTGAAGAGATTGTATGACATCTACTTCCAGCTGACGATGGTCTTCGATTACTGGATGGCAGATTCCTGTGCCATTCGGACTGTCCTGATATCTCTCCCTCCTAGCTATGAGAAGCATGTGCGCAAGTACATTTTGAAAGCCGACGATATGAACTTCTACAAGTTCGTACGTGAGTTCCAGTCTCTGAAGGTTGATTCCATCGAAGGAGAGATCTTCGATGCTACAGGTATATATTTGATATATGCAGAATTATGAATTCGCCCATGGTATATGATGAAGTTTTTGATAATTGTTCTGTTTGTGAAACAGGTCCTGATTATCACATATATGCGGCGCAGTTTGATGTGACCTGGCGCTGAAGCTGGTAGTCAAGGAGTTGATGGCCTTTTGGTGTTCACGTCCTCAAGTTCTCATAGTTATCATTAATAGTTTTTGATACGATCTTTTGTAATAGTGAGCGAGTGTGTGTGTCTTGATTGTTGCAAGACAAAGTTATTCATGAAATAAGACAAGTTCAGTTGTTTTATGCTATGGAACAAGTCAGTTGTTTTATCTTATGAATAAAGGTTCCACATCTCAGTTACATTGATTGTATGATAAGTATTCATAATTGTAGAAATGATAAAATAGCGTGTCCTATGAATAAGAGTTATATTACTAGAACAAACACCGTCGAGTTTAGTCATAAAAGCAATGAAAGAAGTAATGGATGTCTTGGTCCATTTAAGTATTTCAAGTGCTTGGTTGATTAAGTTTGAAATCAAGTATTGAAGTTGCAATACTGGCAGAAATTAATTGAGTGTCATTTTTAATGATTAATTAATGGTGTTGTACTACTTGATCCGAATTCCTCCATGACTTTGGTAAATAGGAGTATTTTCCCGATAAATTATGGAGTCTGAGATTAATTTGATAATAGATCAAATGGGGTTTTTCAGAAGAAAGATTAGTGAAAATTGTATTCACATAATTCGATCAAAGGACAGTATTTTTGAATTATGTTTTCAACACAAAAGACTCGTGGAAATTTGCTTCACAAAATTATAATGTCATATATAGTGATATGTGGGGAATTATAATCATGCTCTATTTTAAATAAAGTGTGGTCGTCAGAATCAGTCTTAGAATCTCCTAATATGTTCAAAACATTGTAGTCGATGTCTACTTTAGGAAATAGATATTTTTCTCAACGAGAATTCGTAGGATCGACAATAGTGTCGACATGTATATGATTATGCGATAAATCGGAATATACATGAGTGGTTCTTTGTAGATTGCTCGCATTGGATGAGAGTGTATTCCAAAATAAATTAGAAACAAAGTTCAGTTTGTTGTCTATGTAATTCCGAGGAAAAGGAAATTTCCGAATTACGGATTATGGATTGGAATTAGAAAGTTTGGAATAAAGTGTCAGACCTATGTTGGAAAGTATTCCAAATAGTATATGTCTGCTAATAAAAATTTGGTGATTAAGAGTGAGGGAGACTAGAAAATTGTTTTCTGCTTGCAATCCTCTTCATAAAGATCATAATATTTTCATGAAAGAAACTTCTAAATAAAGTGTTGTTATATTTAATATTTGTCAGGTCACAGCACTGTATTAAGTATTTCAGATCTTGTTGACAGATCAAGGTGCACTTTATGAATACAAAGAAAAGTTGAGGAAATATCGGAATACGAACAAAGGCTTTTCAGCCTGGAAATCCAAGTTACGTTTAAAAGGATTAAGAGAGTAATTGTTGCTGCAATTCTTATTAGAGGAATAAGATTGTTTAATCGTCATATAAAGTGTTATATGAAAATGTGACTGTAAGAAAGACGCAGGAGCATGTCTTGTCAAGAAATGTGTCTTGGACAAGATCAAATTTGTTGACTACATTTATGTAGACATGCTTGAAGTCTGAGGGATTTGTGTTAATGTAATACTGTAGTTTGTATTAAATTTGAATTGAAAGTAGATCAATGACTTTGGTTTGACCAAAATGTCGATTTAAGTGGGAGTCATAGTTAGTTCACTCAGGTGAAATATGTGAAGAACATATTTTTGAGTGGGAGCTCAGGAAATCAAATATGTGGATGACACGTTTTGAGTGGGAGCTCGTGTTGTCAAATATGTGGAGACATAGTTTGAGTGGGAGTCGAATTCATCTTGTGTAGTTAACACATTGTGAAACTGTACCAATAGAATAGGATGAAGTTGTGAAACTATTTGAAAGATAGTGTCTATTTTGAAATAGAACGGGAATTTTAAATAGTTAGTCGAGTTGTTTTGGATTATATCTGAGGAGTCAGATTAGAATCAATAGGATGGTCCTTTGAAATCCAATTGATCATTAAGAGTAATGATGCATGAAAGTAATGGTTGTGTGACATGTGGGTCTATTATGTAATATTAGACATCATACAGAAACCATATTATCTGCTCGATGAAATATAACCGATGTTCTTGGAATAAGAGCAGTTATGAAAGTAAATTTGGAATTTACTGGAAGTAGAAGTGCGTTAGTTAAGGAATTGACATTTGAATGTCAAGTTTTCTACATTGGTGTGAAAGTTTGTAGATATCGCGAGTTTGTAATTGTTACAAGGGGCTCTGTATGGCTGAGTGTGTTTGTCAGGGCAGTTATCTGGTTAGTATAATCAGAGTAAGCGCTGGGAAACGAAAGTCTCACTTAGTTACGGTATTTTCATATATGTTGTTGAACAACATAATGATATCAAGCAAGTTGATATCAGTGAATCGCAAAAGCATGCACAATCATGGATTGTGCAGTAACACTTTTCCACAAGCAAGCATCATCGAATGATTCTTATTTGATAAGGGATTTTGATAAAGTAAAATGCAGCTGGTTTATTTGTACTCTAGTGCAAGTGGGAGACTGAAGGAGATATGCCCTAGAGGCAAATAAATAAGTAGTATTTATTGCGTTATCTCATAAGTTTATAATAGGTTTATGTATTATGCTATAACTGTATTAATCGGAATTATTAATACACGTGTGATACATAGACAACCAGGTCCCTAGCAAGCCTCTATATGAGCTAGTCCTTTGGGCAACAGTTGATCGAGATTCCCGATCAAGGACAATGACGTCGGTTGACAATGGGGTCATCTTGTTAGTTGAATAAGGTGGTGGACATACGCAAAGTATTGCAATAAAGATCGTATTACGATGTTTGTCATTTGCAATAGATAAGAGTATGATAGCTTGTTCCTTTGACCGTGAGACCGTACTTATTAATGCTTCGTAGGAATACTTTGAGAGCATCAAACGTTGTGTCTTATATAGCATGACAATAACGGTGTCCATCTTGGGTATTCCGAAAGAGCATCAAGACGTAAGGATCAAGAGCGGGATTTGTTCATTCTTGTAATAGAAAGATACTCTGGGCCCACTCGGTGATATTGCATCTATATAGCTGCGCAGCTTATGACTAGGTCATGGAGATGTAATATCGCATACGAGTTAATAACCTTCGTCGGTAACGAGATACAACAAAGGCATCGGTGTGTCTACGATCATATCTCGGACAAGGTAGTATCGCAGAGACAAAGGGAATGAATATCATACTTATGGTTCAACGACGATATTCGTGGAATGCACAGGGGTCGTCATATATTTCCAGGTATCCCTGACGATCATTGGTGAGCGGAGTGTCTCGACCATGTCTGGAGTGTTCCCGAACCGTAGCGTAACAAACTTAAGGTCTTAGCGACGCTAGGAGATAGGTTCTGGAATTTTATAGGTTTTTATTGGAGAGAGAGAAATGATCCGGAAAGAGTTCCGGTGGTCCGGAAGGAGTTCCGGGGAGATGTGGAATGGTTCCGGGAATGTCCGAAAGTTGTTCGGGTGATTCCGAAATAGTTTCGGAGTCATGGGATATTGAATTATATATAAATATATTAATTATGAATTAATGGGATTTTTATATTAATTTAATATTAATTAAATAAAGGAAAAAGGGGGCTCCCACCTAAATGGGCCCTAAGAGGGCCCAAGAGGGGGAAACCGCACCCTACAAGGAAGGGGGAAGGCTTGGGCCTCCTAGTCCGAGTTGGACTAGGAGTGGGACAAGCCCAAGGGGGGTTCGGCCGAACCCCCCCTCCCCTCTCCTCCTTTAGTCCCACATGGGGGAGCCAAGGGGGTTGGCACACCCCCTTCCCCCTTTATATAGCAAGGCATATTAATTGATTTAATTCATAGGAAAATCCAATTAATTCCCGATTTCTCTCTCGATCTCGTGGTTCCCAAGTTGGAGCCGCGCCGAGCTGAGAAAAGGGGTCTCTCTCCACCTAAGCCATACCGCAAAGCGCCGTTGCTCTGCGGGATTGCAGATAAGATCTACTCCTGCGATTTCAGCTGGATCTGAATGACCGGGAGTTGTCGCTAGGCTCCGTATGTTTGCGAGTGCTCGGAGGCTACTCTATTGAGGAGCTTGGGCGACGTCGTCTCGCCCCCTGCAGCCGCCGCGCCACCTCCCCCTGCTACCGGCGCACCAGCCCCGGTGCTGGCGCTCTGCCTTCTTCCGCCCGACGCCCGTCGACGCAGATCATCATCGACACCCCGGCCTCATCGACTTCGACATCGCGACAAGTTCTTCGCGACCTCGAGGTCGGCTACGTACGACTTCATCGTCAACGCTTGTGCGGGAGCGTAATCCCCGCTATCGGTCTACATGGAGGTAATGTAACCCGTTCCGCCACCGTTATCGCATGTACTAGATAGATAGATCCTGGCTAGTTAGGGTTTCGTTCGCTAGAAAAATTATTGTTTTCTGCACCGTAACCCCTTCAATAAGTGCACGGTCTACTTCTTGTTGGTCTTGTAAGGGTGGTGCATGCGATAGCCTTGAGGATTGTCACCATCAAACCTGTAGCCCAAAACCTTGGCAAACTCCTCAAAGTTGGACTCACAGAAAGATTCACCAGTCATCCACTTCATTGTCTTCTTCGAGTCACCCTTGATCACTAGAGTGGCAAAGAACTGCATCACAAGCTGAGAGTTGTAAGGACAACGAGTGAGCACCAGCCTCTCCAAGCCCATAGTCTTGACAATATGAATAGCTTCAACAAAGGAGGCTTTCTTCTGCAGAGTTGCAAGATCAAACGGATGCATAGGCCGAATGGGCTTCGACAGAGAGAGGTAGAGGTCCACGAGTATGTGCCCTTGCTCTTGACACCAATAGCTGCGATCATCCAGAGTGTTGTCCCTTGGCCTAAGGTACCAATCCCCTTGTCTGAGCTGAGAGTATTCAACAGAGTTCATCTTTGAGTAGTTCTGACGTTGAGGAATAGGAGAATTCTTCCTTTTCTTGGATGGTGGCTTGCTAGCAACAGCTTTCTTCTGCCTTTGAATAGGTGGATTGCTGGAGGTGGCAGGACCCTTACCCTTGTTGACAGGGTTCTTGTGAACAGGTGCCCTTGATGTGTTCCTTGATGCCCCAGCGGACGGACTCCCACTAGAACCTATGAATTTGAGCATAGTGGGTAGCATAAGGTAAGTGCACACAAGTCAGGAGATTATACACACATTAGGTAGGCATTTGATGAATCATATGTAGTTAAACATGAGATCTTAAAACTGCAGTGTTTGGCTCGGAAATTCCGATTCAGACATCACCGGAAATTCCGAGTCAAACTAAATCGGAAATTCCGACCCAAACAGAAACAGTGCAGATCTGAGATTGACTCGGTCTAAAACTAGATCGATCCAACACAATGCAAAACTAATGTATGTAGATGGCAGGGAATGGTGCTAGGAACAATCTCTACCAAGCAATATTGAAACAAATAACTCCACATCAAGATCCTAGTGCAAGCACATAAGGAAGAAGAAAAGTGAAGTTACCCTCATCCATTGAGGCCATTGCTTGGAGGAGTGAGTTCCCGGGGCGAAGGAGGAGCAGATCCGGCCAAGAAAGAGGTTCCCCGGCGGTCGGAGTGCTCCGGAGGGATCTTGGAGCAGCAGGGGCGGTGGTTGGAGGAGAGAGAGGTCGGGGGTGGAAGAAGGGCACGAATGAGCCCTTCACCCCGAGCCTGCCCTTATATTTTTGGACAAACCGCCCGACCAGATATTCCGAGTGTAACTTACACCGGAAATTCCGAGTCACCGGATATTCTGATTCATAAATGAACCGGATATTCCGACCTGCTGAACTAAAATCCCAGTTTTCAAATGGATGACTTGTGTGCAATAGAGAGAAATGTTTTCAGGGGGAAGTAGGCTTGGGATAGATTTCCAAACTGTCATTGGTACACCATACTCAACTCACAAGTACCAAAACGAAACATAAAGCGCCAAGTTGAGTAGGTTTCCCACATGCATGAAAAGGAGGGCAAATAGCAACAATAAGCTCCAAATAAAATCAACTCTTCAAAGAGAAGAGGTCGGTGGCCAAGGCCACCATGTAGGAGTGTATGGCATGTTACCGCGAAGATGCATCTTGGGTACATAACCAATACTCGTCGTTTTAGCTCATTAGTCATAAGATTGAATATAGAGATAAAAGAACACTTGCTATCGGCATAATGGGGGGAGGGATGGTCCAATGTATTAGGACCGCACTCCCCCTATTTCCATGCCTACATCTAAACAAGATAAGATGCAATTACGCCCTAGGTGAGTGTGCAAGCGATCAAGCTAAGGACCTCGAATCAATGATATTTAGCTCATTCCTCAAAAAGCAAAACCTTCCTTCCTCAAGGGGCTTCGTGAAGATATCCGCCAATTGATCCCTTGTGCCCACATATGATAAGTCAATGTCTCCTCGGGCCACATGATCTCTTATGAAATGATGGCGGATCTCAATATGCTTGGTTCTTGAATGTTGCACCGGTTTGTAAGCAATCTTGATGGCACTTTCGTTGTCACATAGAAGAGGCACTTTGTCGCAATCGACTCCGTACTCCTTTAAAGTTTGCCTCATCCATAGCAACTGAGTGCAGCAACTTGCGGCGGCAACATACTCGGCTTCGGCGGTGGAGAGAGATATATAATTTTGCTTCTTAGAAGACCAACTTACCAAGGACCTCCCAATAAATTGACAAGCGCCGGAGGTTGACTTCCTATCATCTTGATCTCCCGCCCAATCGGAATCTGTGTACCCACCTAATGAGAAATTTGCATCCTTGGGGTACCACAATCCAAAGGTTGGTGTATAAGCCAAATATCTAAAGATCCTCTTGACCGCCATATCATGGCTTTCTTTAGGAGCCGCCTGATATCTTGCACACACTCCTACGGCTAGCACTATATCCGGTCTAGATGCACAAAGGTAGAGGAGAGATCCAATCATGGAGCGGTATACCTTTTGATCCACATACTTACCCTTAGGGTTGAGCTCAAGGTGGCATTTAGTTTGCATTGGGGTAGAGGCACCTTTGAGCTCAAGCAACTCGTACTTCTTGAGCATGTCTTGAATGTACTTTGCTTGGTTGATGAACGTTCCTTCCCTCAATTGTTTGATCTCAAATCCGAGGAAGAACTTCATCTCACCCATCATAGACATCTCAAACCTGTCAGTCATAAGCTTAGAGAATTCTTCGTTAAATGCTTTGTTAGTCGATCCAAATATAATGTCATCCACATATAATTGACAAATGAAAAGCTCTCCATTAACTTTCTTAGTGAAAAGTGTGGGGTCGATTTCCCCAACTTGGAATCCACGGTCTACAAGTAGTTCTCTAAGGTGCTCGTACCACGCTCGTGGGGCTTGTTTAAGGCCATAGAGTGCCTTATCCAACTTGTAGACATGGTTCGGATACTCGAGGTCTTCAAACCCCGATGGTTGCTTAACATAAACAAGTTCATTTAGTGGACCATTTAGAAAAGCGGATTTGACATCCATTTGTTGCAACTTAAAGTTATGATCAGAGGCATAAGCAAGAAGAATACGAATTGACTCAAGTCGAGCCACGGGCACATAGGTTTCTCCAAAGTCAATGCCTTCAATTTGGGAGTAACCTTGAGCCACCAATCTTGCCTTGTTCCTCACCACCATGCCATGTTCATCTTGCTTGTTCTTGAAAATCCACTTGGTGCCGATAACATTGCGGCAATCTTTGGGTCTTTCCACCAACTTCCACACCTTGTTGCGCTCGAAGTTGTTGATCTCTTCATACATAGCATCAAGCCGATCTTTATCTTCAAGAGCTTCAAAGACCTTCTTGTGTTCCACCATGGAGATGTGAGCTTGATGTTCACTAAATCTTGCAAGTTGTCTTCGGGTAGAGACCTTGCTTCTCACATCCCAAGCACCTTGTCAAGAGATAGAGCTCTTAATTCTTGTGAGGTGCCAACCCTATTCAAACGGCGGATCTCGATTTCCCTCAGAGTGGTGGGAGGAATCGCTTGATCATCTTGATCATTCATGTCTCCGCCCTGACAGATTTGATGGCCTTGATCAACCATTGGAGTGATGTCCATCGGTGAAGGAGAGGGTTGATCTTGGCCTTGCTGCGAGCTGCCACCGGGAATGTCAGCAGGACCGGATATTCCGGGTTCAGTATGGACCGGAAATTCCGAATCACCGGAATTTCCGACTCCAGTTTGAACCGGATTTTCCGGCCCTCCGGAAATTCCAGGAGCAGCTGGAGAATCTTATGCTTCTTCTTGGCTAGGCGTATTGGGCACGGTGTTGTCGATGGGTGTTTCTTGTGTTGGGGTAGCCACCACATGTGAAGAGCTTGATCCTTGTTGAGCAACCTCATAATAGAGTTCAACGGGGCGGTGGACTCCCAACCCCATTCTTCGGATAGCATCTTGAGGTTGATCATCACCTACAACGTAAACACCACTTTGCTCCACAAGGGAGCCGTCATTCTCCTCGAACACCACACTACAAGTTTCTATGATTATGCGCGAGGCCTTATCATAGACTCTATAAGTGTGGGATTCGGACCCGTAGCCCTAGGTGAGTGTGCAAGCGATCAAGCTAAGGACCTCGAATCAATGATATTTAGCTCATTCCTCAAAAAGCAAAACCTTCCTTCCTCAAGGGGCTTCGTGAAGATATCCGCCAATTGATCCCTTGTGCCCACATATGATAAGTCAATGTCTCCTCGGGCCACATGATCTCTTATGAAATGATGGCGGATCTCAATATGCTTGGTTCTTGAATGTTGCACCGGTTTGTAAGCAATCTTGATGGCACTTTCGTTGTCACATAGAAGAGGCACTTTGTCGCAATCGACTCCGTACTCCTTTAAAGTTTGCCTCATCCATAGCAACTGAGTGCAGCAACTTGCGGCGGCAACATACTCGGCTTCGGCGGTGGAGAGAGATATATAATTTTGCTTCTTAGAAGACCAACTTACCAAGGACCTCCCAATAAATTGACAAGCGCCGGAGGTTGACTTCCTATCATCTTGATCTCCCGCCCAATCGGAATCCGTGTACCCACCTAATGAGAAATTTGCATCCTTGGGGTACCACAATCCAAAGGTTGGGGTATAAGCCAAATATCTAAAGATCCTCTTGACCGCCATATCATGGCTTTCTTTAGGAGCCGCCTGATATCTTGCACACACTCCTACGGCTAGCACTATATCCGGTCTAGATGCACAAAGGTAGAGGAGAGATCCAATCATGGAGCGGTATACCTTTTGATCCACATCCTTACCCTTAGGGTTGAGCTCAAGGTGGCATTTAGTTTGCATTGGGGTAGAGGCACCTTTGAGCTCAAGCAACTCGTACTTCTTGAGCATGTCTTGAATGTACTTTGCTTGGTTGATGAACGTTCCTTCCCTCAATTGTTTGATCTCAAATCCGAGGAAGAACTTCATCTCACCCATCATAGACATCTCAAACCTGTCAGTCATAAGCTTAGAGAATTCTTCGTTAAATGCTTTGTTAGTCGATCCAAATATAATGTCATCCACATATAATTGACAAATGAAAAGCTCTCCATTAACTTTCTTAGTGAAAAGTGTGGGGTCGATTTCCCCAACTTGGAATCCACGGTCTACAAGTAGTTCTCTAAGGTGCTCGTACCACGCTCGTGGGGCTTGTTTAAGGCCATAGAGTGCCTTATCCAACTTGTAGACATGGTTCGGATACTCGAGGTCTTCAAACCCCGATGGTTGCTTAACATAAAAAAGTTCATTTAGTGGACCATTTAGAAAAGCGGATTTGACATCCATTTGTTGCAACTTAAAGTTATGATCAGAGGCATAAGCAAGAAGAATACGAATTGACTCAAGTCGAGCCACGGGCACATAGGTTTCTCCAAAGTCAATGCCTTCAATTTGGGAGTAACCTTGAGCCACCAATCTTGCCTTGTTCCTCACCACCATGCCATGTTCATCTTGCTTGTTCTTGAAAATCCACTTGGTGCCGATAACATTGCGGCAATCTTTGGGTCTTTCCACCAACTTCCACACCTTGTTGCGCTCGAAGTTGTTGATCTCTTCATACATAGCATCAAGCCGATCTTTATCTTCAAGAGCTTCAAAGACCTTCTTGTGTTCCACCATGGAGATGTGAGCTTGATGTTCACTAAATCTTGCAAGTTGTCTTCGGGTAGAGACCTTGCTTCTCACATCCCAAGCACCTTGTCAAGAGATAGAGCTCTTAATTCTTGTGAGGTGCCAACCCTATTCAAACGGCGGATCTCGATTTCCCTCAGAGTGGTGGGAGGAATCGCTTGATCATCTTGATCATTCATGTCTCCGCCCTGACAGATTTGATGGCCTTGATCAACCATTGGAGTGATGTCCATCGGTGAAGGAGAGGGTTGATCTTGGCCTTGCTGCGAGCTGCCACCGGGAATGTCAGCAGGACCGGATATTCCGGGTTCAGTATGGACCGGAAATTCCGAATCACCGGAATTTCCGACTCCAGTTTGAACCGGATTTTCCGGCCCTCCGGAAATTCCAGGAGCAGCTGGAGAATCTTATGCTTCTTCTTGGCTAGGCGTATTGGGCACGGTGTTGTCGATGGGTGTTTCTTGTGTTGGGGTAGCCACCACATGTGAAGAGCTTGATCCTTGTTGAGCAACCTCATAATAGAGTTCAACGGGGCGGTGGACTCCCAACCCCATTCTTCGGATAGCATCTTGAGGTTGATCATCACCTACAACGTAAACACCACTTTGCTCCACAAGGGAGCCGTCATTCTCCTCGAACACCACACTACAAGTTTCTATGATTATGCGCGAGGCCTTATCATAGACTCTATAAGTGTGGGATTCGGACCCGTAGCCCTAGGTGAGTGTGCAAGCGATCAAGCTAAGGACCTCGAATCAATGATATTTAGCTCATTCCTCAAAAAGCAAAACCTTCCTTCCTCAAGGGGCTTCGTGAAGATATCCGCCAATTGATCCCTTGTGCCCACATATGATAAGTCAATGTCTCCTCGGGCCACATGATCTCTTATGAAATGATGGCGGATCTCAATATGCTTGGTTCTTGAATGTTGCACCGGTTTGTAAGCAATCTTGATGGCACTTTCGTTGTCACATAGAAGAGGCACTTTGTCGCAATCGACTCTGTACTCCTTTAAAGTTTGCCTCATCCATAGCAACTGAGTGCAGCAACTTGCGGCGGCAACATACTCGGCTTCGGCGGTGGAGAGAGATATATAATTTTGCTTCTTAGAAGACCAACTTACCAAGGACCTCCCAATAAATTGACAAGCGCCGGAGGTTGACTTCCTATCATCTTGATCTCCCGCCCAATCGGAATCCGTGTACCCACCTAATGAGAAATTTGCATCCTTGGGGTACCACAATCCAAAGGTTGGGGTATAAGCCAAATATCTAAAGATCCTCTTGACCGCCATATCATGGCTTTCTTTAGGAGCCGCCTGATATCTTGCACACACTCCTACGGCTAGCACTATATCCGGTCTAGATGCACAAAGGTAGAGGAGAGATCCAATCATGGAGCGGTATACCTTTTGATCCACATCCTTACCCTTAGGGTTGAGCTCAAGGTGGCATTTAGTTTGCATTGGGGTAGAGGCACCTTTGAGCTCAAGCAACTCGTACTTCTTGAGCATGTCTTGAATGTACTTTGCTTGGTTGATGAACGTTCCTTCCCTCAATTGTTTGATCTCAAATCCGAGGAAGAACTTCATCTCACCCATCATAGACATCTCAAACCTGTCAGTCATAAGCTTAGAGAATTCTTCGTTAAATGCTTTGTTAGTCGATCCAAATATAATGTCATCCACATATAATTGACAAATGAAAAGCTCTCCATTAACTTTCTTAGTGAAAAGTGTGGGGTCGATTTCCCCAACTTGGAATCCACGGTCTACAAGTAGTTCTCTAAGGTGCTCGTACCACGCTCGTGGGGCTTGTTTAAGGCCATAGAGTGCCTTATCCAACTTGTAGACATGGTTCGGATACTCGAGGTCTTCAAACCCCGATGGTTGCTTAACATAAACAAGTTCATTTAGTGGACCATTTAGAAAAGCGGATTTGACATCCATTTGTTGCAACTTAAAGTTATGATCAGAGGCATAAGCAAGAAGAATACGAATTGACTCAAGTCGAGCCACGGGCACATAGGTTTCTCCAAAGTCAATGCCTTCAATTTGGGAGTAACCTTGAGCCACCAATCTTGCCTTGTTCCTCACCACCATGCCATGTTCATCTTGCTTGTTCTTGAAAATCCACTTGGTGCCGATAACATTGCGGCAATCTTTGGGTCTTTCCACCAACTTCCACACCTTGTTGCGCTCGAAGTTGTTGATCTCTTCATACATAGCATCAAGCCGATCTTTATCTTCAAGAGCTTCAAAGACCTTCTTGTGTTCCACCATGGAGATGTGAGCTTGATGTTCACTAAATCTTGCAAGTTGTCTTCGGGTAGAGACCTTGCTTCTCACATCCCAAGCACCTTGTCAAGAGATAGAGCTCTTAATTCTTGTGAGGTGCCAACCCTATTCAAACGGCGGATCTCGATTTCCCTCAGAGTGGTGGGAGGAATCGCTTGATCATCTTGATCATTCATGTCTCCGCCCTGACAGATTTGATGGCCTTGATCAACCATTGGAGTGATGTCCATCGGTGAAGGAGAGGGTTGATCTTGGCCTTGCTGCGAGCTGCCACCGGGAATGTCAGCAGGACCGGATATTCCGGGTTCAGTATGGACCGGAAATTCCGAATCACCGGAATTTCCGACTCCAGTTTGAACCGGATTTTCCGGCCCTCCGGAAATTCCAGGAGCAGCTGGAGAATCTTATGCTTCTTCTTGGCTAGGCGTATTGGGCACGGTGTTGTCGATGGGTGTTTCTTGTGTTGGGGTAGCCACCACATGTGAAGAGCTTGATCCTTGTTGAGCAACCTCATAATAGAGTTCAACGGGGCGGTGGACTCCCAACCCCATTCTTCGGATAGCATCTTGAGGTTGATCATCACCTACAACGTAAACACCACTTTGCTCCACAAGGGAGCCGTCATTCTCCTCGAACACCACACTACAAGTTTCTATGATTATGCGCGAGGCCTTATCATAGACTCTATAAGTGTGGGATTCGGACCCGTAGCCCTAGGTGAGTGTGCAAGCGATCAAGCTAAGGACCTCGAATCAATGATATTTAGCTCATTCCTCAAAAAGCAAAACCTTCCTTCCTCAAGGGGCTTCGTGAAGATATCCGCCAATTGATCCCTTGTGCCCACATATGATAAGTCAATGTCTCCTCGGGCCACATGATCTCTTATGAAATGATGGCGGATCTCAATATGCTTGGTTCTTGAATGTTGCACCGGTTTGTAAGCAATCTTGATGGCACTTTCGTTGTCACATAGAAGAGGCACTTTGTCGCAATCGACTCTGTACTCCTTTAAAGTTTGCCTCATCCATAGCAACTGAGTGCAGCAACTTGCGGCGGCAACATACTCGGCTTCGGCGGTGGAGAGAGATATATAATTTTGCTTCTTAGAAGACCAACTTACCAAGGACCTCCCAATAAATTGACAAGCGCCGGAGGTTGACTTCCTATCATCTTGATCTCCCGCCCAATCGAATCCGTGTACCCACATAATGAGAAATTTGCATCCTTGGGGTACCACAATCCAAAGGTTGGGGTATAAGCCAAATATCTAAAGATCCTCTTGACCGCCATATCATGGCTTTCTTTAGGAGCCGCCTGATATCTTGCACACACTCCTACGGCTAGCACTATATCCGGTCTAGATGCACAAAGGTAGAGGAGAGATCCAATCATGGAGCGGTATACCTTTTGATCCACATCCTTACCCTTAGGGTTGAGCTCAAGGTGGCATTTAGTTTGCATTGGGGTAGAGGCACCTTTGAGCTCAAGCAACTCGTACTTCTTAAGCATGTCTTGAATGTACTTTGCTTGGTTGATGAACGTTCCTTCCCTCAATTGTTTGATCTCAAATCCGAGGAAGAACTTCATCTCACCCATCATAGACATCTCAAACCTGTCAGTCATAAGCTTAGAGAATTCTTCGTTAAATGCTTTGTTAGTCGATCCAAATATAATGTCATCCACATATAATTGACAAATGAAAAGCTCTCCATTAACTTTCTTAGTGAAAAGTGTGGGGTCGATTTCCCCAACTTGGAATCCACGGTCTACAAGTAGTTCTCTAAGGTGCTCGTACCACGCTCGTGGGGCTTGTTTAAGGCCATAGAGTGCCTTATCCAACTTGTAGACATGGTTCGGATACTCGAGGTCTTCAAACCCCGATGGTTGCTTAACATAAACAAGTTCATTTAGTGGACCATTTAGAAAAGCGGATTTGACATCCATTTGTTGCAACTTAAAGTTATGATCAGAGGCATAAGCAAGAAGAATACGAATTGACTCAAGTCGAGCCACGGGCACATAGGTTTCTCCAAAGTCAATGCCTTCAATTTGGGAGTAACCTTGAGCCACCAATCTTGCCTTGTTCCTCACCACCATGCCATGTTCATCTTGCTTGTTCTTGAAAATCCACTTGGTGCCGATAACATTGCGGCAATCTTTGGGTCTTTCCACCAACTTCCACACCTTGTTGCGCTCGAAGTTGTTGAGCTCTTCATACATAGCATCAAGCCGATCTTTATCTTCAAGAGCTTCAAAGACCTTCTTGTGTTCCACCATGGAGATGTGAGCTTGATGTTCACTAAATCTTGCAAGTTGTCTTCGGGTAGAGACCTTGCTTCTCACATCCCAAGCACCTTGTCAAGAGATAGAGCTCTTAATTCTTGTGAGGTGCCAACCCTATTCAAACGGCGGATCTCGATTTCCCTCAGAGTGGTGGGAGGAATCGCTTGATCATCTTGATCATTCATGTCTCCGCCCTGACAGATTTGATGGCCTTGATCAACCATTGGAGTGATGTCCATCGGTGAAGGAGAGGGTTGATCTTGGCCTTGCTGCGAGCTGCCACCGGGAATGTCAGCAGGACCGGATATTCCGGGTTCAGTATGGACCGGAAATTCCGAATCACCGGAATTTCCGACTCCAGTTTGAACCGGATTTTCCGGCCCTCCGGAAATTCCAGGAGCAGCTGGAGAATCTTATGCTTCTTCTTGGCTAGGCGTATTGGGCACGGTGTTGTCGATGGGTGTTTCTTGTGTTGGGGTAGCCACCACATGTGAAGAGCTTGATCCTTGTTGAGCAACCTCATAATAGAGTTCAACGGGGCGGTGGACTCCCAACCCCATTCTTCGGATAGCATCTTGAGGTTGATCATCACCTACAACGTAAACACCACTTTGCTCCACAAGGGAGCCGTCATTCTCCTCGAACACCACACTACAAGTTTCTATGATTATGCGCGAGGCCTTATCATAGACTCTATAAGTGTGGGATTCGGACCCGTAGACCTAGGTGAGTGTGCAAGCGATCAAGCTAAGGACCTCGAATCAATGATATTTAGCTCATTCCTCAAAAAGCAAAACCTTCCTTCCTCAAGGGGCTTCGTGAAGATATCCGCCAATTGATCCCTTGTGCCCACATATGATAAGTCAATGTCTCCTCGGGCCACATGATCTCTTATGAAATGATGGCGGATCTCAATATGCTTGGTTCTTGAATGTTGCACCGGTTTGTAAGCAATCTTGATGGCACTTTCGTTGTCACATAGAAGAGGCACTTTGTCGCAATCGACTCTTTACTCCTTTAAAGTTTGCCTCATCCATAGCAACTGAGTGCAGCAACTTGCGGCGGCAACATACTCGGCTTCGGCGGTGGAGAGAGATATATAATTTTGCTTCTTAGAAGACCAACTTACCAAGGACCTCCCAATAAATTGACAAGCGCCGGAGGTTGACTTCCTATCATCTTGATCTCCCGCCCAATCGGAATCCGTGTACCCACCTAATGAGAAATTTGCATCCTTGGGGTACCACAATCCAAAGGTTGGGGTATAAGCCAAATATCTAAAGATCCTCTTGACCGCCATATCATGGCTTTCTTTAGGAGCCGCCTGATATCTTGCACACACTCCTACGGCTAGCACTATATCCGGTCTAGATGCACAAAGGTAGAGGAGAGATCCAATCATGGAGCGGTATACCTTTTGATCCACATCCTTACCCTTAGGGTTGAGCTCAAGGTGGCATTTAGTTTGCATTGGGGTAGAGGCACCTTTGAGCTCAAGCAACTCGTACTTCTTGAGCATGTCTTGAATGTACTTTGCTTGGTTGATGAACGTTCCTTCTCTCAATTGTTTGATCTCAAATCCGAGGAAGAACTTCATCTCACCCATCATAGACATCTCAAACCTGTCAGTCATAAGCTTAGAGAATTCTTCGTTAAATGCTTTGTTAGTCGATCCAAATATAATGTCATCCACATATAATTGACAAATGAAAAGCTCTCCATTAACTTTCTTAGTGAAAAGTGTGGGGTCGATTTCCCCAACTTGGAATCCACGGTCTACAAGTAGTTCTCTAAGGTGCTCGTACCACGCTCGTGGGGCTTGTTTAAGGCCATAGAGTGCCTTATCCAACTTGTAGACATGGTTCGGATACTCGAGGTCTTCAAACCCCGATGGTTGCTTAACATAAACAAGTTCATTTAGTGGACCATTTAGAAAAGCGGATTTGACATCCATTTGTTGCAACTTAAAGTTATGATCAGAGGCATAAGCAAGAAGAATACGAATTGACTCAAGTCGAGCCACGGGCACATAGGTTTCTCCAAAGTCAATGCCTTCAATTTGGGAGTAACCTTGAGCCACCAATCTTGCCTTGTTCCTCACCACCATGCCATGTTCATCTTGCTTGTTCTTGAAAATCCACTTGGTGCCGATAACATTGCGACAATCTTTGGGTCTTTCCACCAACTTCCACACCTTGTTGCGCTCGAAGTTGTTGATCTCTTCATACATAGCATCAAGCCGATCTTTATCTTCAAGAGCTTCAAAGACCTTCTTGTGTTCCACCATGGAGATGTGAGCTTGATGTTCACTAAATCTTGCAAGTTGTCTTCGGGTAGAGACCTTGCTTCTCACATCCCAAGCACCTTGTCAAGAGATAGAGCTCTTAATTCTTGTGAGGTGCCAACCCTATTCAAACGGCGGATCTCGATTTCCCTCAGAGTGGTGGGAGGAATCGCTTGATCATCTTGATCATTCATGTCTCCGCCCTGACAGATTTGATGGCCTTGATCAACCATTGGAGTGATGTCCATCGGTGAAGGAGAGGGTTGATCTTGGCCTTGCTGCGAGCTGCCACCGGGAATGTCAGCAGGACCGGATATTCCGGGTTCAGTATGGACCGGAAATTCCGAATCACCGGAATTTCCGACTCCAGTTTGAACCGGATTTTCCGGCCCTCCGGAAATTCCAGGAGCAGCTGGAGAATCTTATGCTTCTTCTTGGCTAGGCGTATTGGGCACGGTGTTGTCGATGGGTGTTTCTTGTGTTGGGGTAGCCACCACATGTGAAGAGCTTGATCCTTGTTGAGCAACCTCATAATAGAGTTCAACGGGGCGGTGGACTCCCAACCCCATTCTTCGGATAGCATCTTGAGGTTGATCATCACCTACAACGTAAACACCACTTTGCTCCACAAGGGAGCCGTCATTCTCCTCGAACACCACACTACAAGTTTCTATGATTATGCGCGAGGCCTTATCATAGACTCTATAAGTGTGGGATTCGGACCCGTATCCCACAAGTGTCCCTTCAAGAGACTTAGATTCAAACTTTCCTAAACGAACACCTTTGATGAGATAAAAACACTTACAACCAAAAACTCGGAAGTAAGAGATATTGAGCTTGTTCCCGGTGAGCACTTCATAGGGGGTCTTCATGAGTCCTTTGCGTAAGAAGAGTCAGTTGGATGAATGGCAAGCGGTGTTGACGGCTTCGGCCCAAAAGTTGTGAGGGGACTTGAACTCGGCCATCATCGATCTTGCCATCTCAATAAGAGTGCGATTCTTCCTTTCGGCTACACCATTTTGTTGGGGAGTATAAGCAGCGGAATATTGATGACGAATCCCTTCTTCACTAAGGAACTCGTTTAAGGTGTAGTTCTTGAACTCGGACCCGTTGTCACTTCTTATCACCAAGATAGGGACATTGTGTTGACGTTGAGCTTCATTGGAGAAGTCGATGATAGTTTGTTGAGTCTCCATCTTCGACTTGAAGAAGAAAACCCATGTGTATCTTGAATAGTCATCAACAATCACCAAGCAATATTTATTGCCACCAAGACTAGCTTCCGGAATGGGACCAAAGAGGTCAACATGGAGAAGCTCCAAAACCCTTTTTGAAGAAATGATGGTCTTGCTTGGATGGTGAATGTCATGCATTTTTCCTTCAACACACGCCCTACACATTCGATCCTTCGAGAAAGAAACATGGTATTTTAGTCCTAGGATATGGCCACCCTTGTGGAGACTTTGCAAAGTCCTCATGTTGACATGGGCTAGTCGGCGATGCCATAGCCAACCCAAGTCCGCCTTTGCGAATAGGCACATTGTATGGGAAGTGGTGACTCCGGAGAAGTCAACCACATAGAGCCCATTCTCAATGTACCCAACGAAAGACACATTGAGAGACTTGATCCGCAAGAGAATGACCATTTCCTTTTCGAAGACAACGGTATAACCCAAACAAGTTAAGGAATGGACCGAGATCAAGTTGAAACCTAGGGACTCGACAAGCAAGACATTCACAAGTGTGATGTCCGGTGCCACTACCACCTTGCCGAGCCCTATTACCTTAGACTTAGAATTGTCACCATATGTAACGGTCATTTCATCATCATTGGGCTTCAACTCCGTTACAATCTCCTTGCTTCCGGTCATATGACTAGTGCACCCACTATCAATTATCCATTTCGATCCTCCGGAAGCAAGGCCCTACACACAATCAATTCTTTGGTTTAGGTACCCATTTTGCAATGGGTGCCTTTTGGTTAGCAACAAGGGTCTTTGGAACCCAAATAGCATATTCAATATAACCATCAAAAGGACCAATGTATCTAGCATAGACATCCCCATAATGATCAACATATAAGGCATAATTAGGGTTAGATATGCCCGCAAAGTCATCACGAGTGGGAGTGCCCCTTGTGGCATTTCCACTTGCAATGTCATCTTTCTTGGCTTGTGCTGCTTGGTCTTCTTCTTGATCTTCTTCTTCTCCTTAGCAACATAGCCTAGACCTTCCTTACCCTTGTGGGGCACTCGCTCATGAAGAGGAGTAGTGAGTGTCCCCTTGCCTTTATCAAGGGAGGTCTTGGGCTCGGTTGCCATGGAGGGAACAAACAAGATCCTAGCTTTATCCTTGACAACATTTGCATTAGTATTCAAAGGAGTAGAAGTACTAGGTTTCTCAAGAATAGATATCCGAGTTTGGAGTTGATCACGAGACTTGAGGAGACGTTCGTGATCACTTGTCAACACCTTGTGAGTATTTTCAAGTGACTCGAGGTCTTCGCAAAGTCTAGCATGAGCAACTACAAGCTCGGACTTTTCATTTTGCACAATTTTACATTTAGCAAAGTAGAGATCACGATCCTTAGTGATCTTAGCAAGTTGCTCCTTGAGGAGAGCATGAGCTTCTTGTTCATCTTCGAGAGAGGATTGGAGGGACACCTTAGCGTGTGCATCCTCTCTCTCAATCTCACCTTTTAATTCAAGCTCACCTATACGACTCATAATTGAGCGAAAGTGTTTCTTACCTTCTCCTTGCAAGTTAGTCATGAATTTATCAAACGCAATAATTTCTTCCTTGACTTCTAGGCTCATACCATCATCAATGTCATGGGATATGGAGGTGGGGGACAATTTCACCACGGATGTCTTTGCCATGAGACATCTTGGATTCTTGATGATGGGGCTCTCGTTTGGTGAGGAGAACAGTGACGGAGGTGTGGAAGAAATGGCTAGTGCGGCCACTTGCGTTGGAGTATCCTCCTTGTCACTATCTTCATCATCGGTGGGATATTGCTCTTGAGTTACCAAGACAATCTTTTGGTTCTTCTTGAAGTAGGGCTTCTTCATGGGCATGGGCCCCTTGCCCTTCGTCTTGGTCACGAGCCTCCAACCATGATCCTCTCTTCTCTCCCATGGGAAATCTGCAACAAAGTGGCTTTTGTCATCACAATTATAGCAAAGCCTCACCTTGTTGAATGGCTTTCCTCCATTGGATGGAAACGTCTTGTCAATCCTCGCTTTGGCCCTTCCGGGGTTCTTCCAAAACGTTCTTGCCGCAAGACCCATGTGTTTAGTAAGAGTAATTGAGAGGGTCTCACTAGATAGCTCGACTTGATCATCATACTCCTCTTCATCCTCTTCTTCAACGGTGGTCTTCAAGGCAATTGAGGCATGCTTGTGCATCCCTATGGCTCTAGCTCTTGCATCTTGTGCAATCTTGGAGGCCACCTTGTATGCGGTCATCTCTTGCATGACTTCATTGGATGTCATCTTTGCGAAGTCATGTCTCCCTTGGAGTGTCTTCAAATCCGTTTCCTCAAAGGGCAAGAGAGCGGTCACAAACTTCCTCTTGATCCAGGCATCATCAATGTAGACCGCCCCGAGGTTCTTGAAGGAGTTGGCAACCAACACCAACCTCCGATACATGTCCTCGTGGCTTTCTCCATCCAACTTGTAGAACTCTTCCACCTCATTGCATAAGGCATCATACCGATTCTTCTTCATGCTCTCATTCCCGACGAAGATGTCGGAAAGAGCATTCCAAACTTCTTTGGCGGTGGAGAATTGTTGAATGAGCGCCATGTCCTTCTCTCCAACGGCCATTTGGAGTTGATGAAGAGCGGTGACGTTGAGTTGGCCATCAACCAGATCTCTTCTTGTCAAGTTGGTTGGATCATGGGGCTTGTATCCTTCTTCAATGATGCGCCATAGCTCAATGGAGGCACTACATAGATGAGACTTCATTAGAAATTGCCATTGAGAGAAATGAGTAGATTTAAGCTTAGGAGGATCACCTCTAAAGTTTACATGATGGTGAGGGATAGGAGGGTTAGGAGAGTAATTATGGTTGACATTATGAAATTCTTCTCCTTTGGGGGTGTTAGAGGAGCTAGGTGATTCATCCTTTTCCGCCTTCCCGAGGGAAACACTTGGAGTAACATCTTTGGACCCATCCGAAGATGACTCCTTAGAGTTCTCAGCATTCACCTTAGGAGGAGGAGAGGGAGAAGTAGCCTCGGGCTCCTTAGACTTCAAGAGTGCCATGAGCATCTCATTCATCTTGAGGAGTTGGGCCTCCAAGGACGATCTCATATCAATAAGATCGGCCATGGTTGCCCCTTTGGCTAACGCCTCCTTCTCCGCCTCTATTTCTCACGGGCGGCCCTCTCGGCATCAGATTCCGTCATCGTTGCACTTAGGCGGTTAAGCCCTTAAAAGTGAACCTGGCTCTGATACCAATTGAACGGGAATCCGACACCTAGAGGGGGGGTGAATAGGTGCTATTACAAATTTTAGGTCTTTTCAAATTTAGGCTCAACACAAAGGTAAATTCTCTAGATATGCAACTACGGTGAATTTACCTAAATGACAATCTAAGCAATAACAAGATAAGCAAGCTAACAAGACAAGCAAGTAAGGGATCAAAGATAAGGGGAACCAAGCGAAGCACGCGGAGACGAAGATGTAATCCCGAGTTCCACCCAATGGTGTACGTCTCGTTTGGAGAGGTGTGCGCTACCACAACAGGTTAGCCGCAACGCCAAAAAGGCTCACCTTCTTCTCCGATGAACTCAACCACGAAGGTTGCGAGTCCACCTTCCACTATTGATCCCCTTTTAGGGCGGAGATCGAATCCCTTACAAACGCTTGAGGCACGCACCCACAACTTAATTGGGGGCTCTCAAGATGACCACAAAAGGTCAAGGACCACAAAAGGTCAAGGCAACACCAAAATTACAACAATGGTGAACTAGGTTTTCCCACCGGAAACCCTAGCCACGAAATCCCCAAGTGAATGGGGAGGAAATGCAAATCCCTTCGGTGAAGATGTAGATCCAGGCCTTCTCCTCCAATCCTCCAAAGATCAACGAATTTGGATGGAGGGATTGGGAGATCTTGTTGATTTGAGCTTTCAAGAATAGTAGGAGAGAGAAAATCTGAGAGCTAGCTGTTCTTAAGTGAGTGAGTACCCCCTCCCAAATCTGGCCGTTGGCTGCCTCAGAGACCCGGAAATTCCGGTATAAGTGACACCCGGAAATTCCGGGTCACCCGGAATATCCGAGTCTGAGAAATATCCGAGTTGAATTTCCGGTTGAGATCAGAACGTCTTCGACATCTTGACTTAGCCAAATTTCTGAGGGTGACTCGGAAATTCCGAGTTAGTGAAATTTCTGAGCTGAATTTCCGGTTGAAGTCAGAACCACTTTGACATCTTGACTTAGCCAAATTTCTGAGGGTGACTCGGAAATTCCGAGTCAGTGAAATTTCCGAGCTGAATTTCCGGTTGAAGTCAGAACCACTCTGACATCTTGACTTAGCCAAATTTCTGAGGGTGACTCAAAAATTCCAAGTCAGTGAAATTTCCGAGCTGAATTTCCGGTTGAAGTCAGAACCACTTTCTGATTTTTCCTTAGCCATTTTTCTGTTAGGTATAGGAGACCCGGAATTTCCGATCCTGGAAATTTCCGGTTCCAATAATCCGATTATGGGAAGAATTCCAGAAACTCTTTTTCTCTACATTTTGTCTTTGGGATATGTGATATGCAACTCACACAAACTGAAATACTTAGCAATAGGATTAGTACATCATTGGTATTGTTAACTAACACTCAAAACACTAGGGCTTAAGAAATGTTCTTTCAAAGGCGGAATAAAACGAGAGGTTTACTTTAACAAGCATACAACCTAGATATAAATACTAGGCTCACCTATGTGCACTGTGACGCCCTAAAATCGGTACTATGTAGATTTAAGCGTTCCCGCCAAAATCCACATAATAACGATTTTAGGTCGCCCACCAGACATAATGTGCACGCTGAAACATGCGCATTATGTGGGTGGAGTTGTGATAACATTACAACAGTTCCGATACATCCACAGATACAGCAGAAGATAAATAATACAACAACGACTCGAACGAGTCAAGATACAAATGATACAAAACAAAGATACAAATGACAGTGTAAGAAAAATAGTATCCGTCTAAGAATAAGATGCAAATTGGACTAAGAGTTCTGAAGATAAGCGATGGCGCCATATCCCTGCCCAGCCAAGCCGGAGGGATTCCCAAGCTAACGTCGACGAACTTCAATCCTGTTGACTGCACATAAAGCACGTCCCAAAAGAGGGTCAGGGCACTCCCTGGCAAGCAAAACCGACTTGCCTACTTTCTACACCATCTCCCAAAATATAGGGGAGGTGGACTTAGCGGCAGCAGCACTAGCAACCTAGAGAGACACGCTACAACTTCCGTCTAATTAGAGAGGGATAAGAGAGCACATAAAGTAAACATCTATAACTAACACCAAACATAACCCATTCTCGAATTAACCCCCTCAACCAAATAAGAGGAAGCAATTCGGGAAACTCACACGTTGAACAGTTTTAGTTATAATTTATAGTGAAAGTAATTCTATATTACTAGTCAATTTAATTAATAATGATTAGGTGCAAGTTGTCTAGATCTTGTTAGCCAGCATCATCACCAAAGTCGTCCATAACCGTGGACACGGCTCATCGATAAGATTATACCCTGCAGGGGTGCACTACTGTACCCATACTCGCATGATCAACCCAAACAAGCATCAGGGCTTCTCAACACGACTTATTCCTTCACTACAGCAAGTCCAAGTGCCACCCATATGAGTTGTTACCCGTGTCAGGAGTCCGGCCGAATCTCAATTGCAGACTCATTAGTTTGTGTCCACGCGCCATGCGGCTCAAACCACAGTAGGAACTGTCCGATTCGCGCGCACCACCCCTATATGACCCCCAAGTAACATAACCTCTTATCAATCATCATCATCGTGCACATGCATATACGCAAATGGAAAACCCGAACTAGTTGCGGCACATGGACAAGCTGTAGATCCGTTCAAAGTCGAGGGGGGCTCCATAGGGCCTCCCATAAGTGGTTAGTGCGCTCAAAATTGGATCCGAGAACAAAATCTCAGTTCCTAGGTCGACATTGAGCAGAAGAAAACACCTCGCAAGGCCTTCCGCCTGGTGCCTTATCTTTTAATTATAATACCCCAACACAAGATATCATTTTATTAAAGTAGAACAATCTATCATACTAAGCAGATGAAACATAAGACCAACAGACGACTCGCACAAACAACTCTAAGCATGCGCTACAACTCGCAAGACCAACAGATAAACATTCAACATGTGATGGGATGTGGGGATAAAGCTGTATAGGCTGCAGGATAAACATGTGATGGGATCACAATTAAGGAATTGAATACTAGGGTAGCAGAGATCAACGGCAGGAATGAAAGACAATGTATAGGTAAACAAGCAAACTTTGCTTGCCTGAAATCCGGCATGGAAGCAGATCTTGTCGTTGCTCACACATCTCAACGTCTTATCCGCGAAGAAGCAACAAACACTGGAAGCGCAAAAGATGCATTTTACAACTACGGCAAAAGATCCAGCATGATCATATGAAAATGATGCATGGCATGGCAAGATGCATTACGAGATGCACTTAATCCAAATTAAGCGGAACCGGGATTCCGACAATTAATATTTAGGTGCAAGTTATTTATTTACCAGCAATATTAAATGTTGGTTAGCATGGCAACACATGGCATGGGTGACCTAATTAAATTAAATGGAATAGGGCATTATATATTTATTACCCCCACACATTCCATATTTATTATTTAGGTGATTTGCTACACCCGCAAACCCAAAAGATGCAACACATGCAAGTATGATGCGATATGCACAAGATAGATGACATTTAATAAAATAGGTATAGGGTTAGGGTTTGGGTCCGTACGTCGGATCGGGTGAACTAGGGTCCGAAATCGACGTCTTCGGTCCGTAGAAGAAGTAGTGGTCGTCGGGGAAGTAGTCGTCGCGGAACCGGGGCATCATCGTTTGTCGGTGTCGTGGAAGTGGGCGGGGAAGTAGTCGTACTCAGTCATCACCGTTGACGCGCGGGCACGTAGGAGCACGGCAACGGACACCGGAAGGAAAAACGCACGGGCGGGCAACACCTCGAAGGGTGGACAAACGCAGATAACAAAAGACGCCGGGGTCTTGCGGGCAGTTCACCGAACACCTTGTGGGCGCGAACGAGAGGAGGCCACCGGACGGAGAACCGGGTTAGGACGGCGCGACGTGGGGCGGCGGCGGCGCGGACGCGCGTGGCGGAAGTGGAGCGCGGCGCGCGCGGGTGGCGGCGACGCGGAGCGGAAGCGTGCGACACGGCGGGAGCGGCGGCTGAGTAGGAGGAGCGCGGGCGTGTGGCGGCGGCCGGCGGGCGTGCGGCGCGGAGACGCGAGGGGGCGGCGGATGCGGCGGGCCGGTGGTTGGCGGCACCGGACGGGGCGACGGCGGTGGCCAAACGCGAGCAGCGGCTCGGGGACGCGATCAGAGCGCTCGGGGAGCAGCGAGCACGCAGCGGTGTGGGGGAGCGCGGGCGGCGGAAACCGGAGCAGGGCGCAGCACGCGACGGAGGAGGCCGGGCCAGAGGCGGTGCGGGCGTGCGGGGCGGGGAGCGGCAGAGGGCGGCCGGCGGCGCAGGCCGGAGGGCGGCGGCGCGGTCGCGAGGGCGCGCTCGGCGCCGGGGGCGCGCGGCGGCCGTGGGGCGACGGCCGGTGGCTGCGACGGCGGGCCGGAGGCGCGGCTACGGGCGCAGCGCGCATGGAGGTCGGGCGACGGGGCGGTTGGTGCTGCGTCGGGTGCGTGCGGGAGGAAGAGAGAAGAAGAGAAGAAAAAGAAAAAAAGAAAGCAGAGAAAAGAAAAGAAAATGAAAAGGAGGGGAAAAAAGAAGAAAAAGAGGTGGGAGGATTGATTTGCAAAACGCAGGAAAAGGAGGAGGGTGGCTGCAAAAATGCAGGGGGTGGGAAAAAAATTCTGGAGGAAAACCTAGGGTTTGCTTAGGTGGGCTTTGGGCCTTATTTCTCTCCCGTTTAATTAATTCTGATTTATATTTTTAAAACCAAAACGAAGAGGAATTTTAATACGAAACCTTTACAAAATATTTTTAGTTTTGCATAGACAATTTAATAAACTAGTTTTTAACATTTTTAAAAGATTTAAAAATAACACATTTTTAATTAATTTGAAATGCATTTGAATTTAATTATGGAAATTTAGTTTAAATGCAACAAATTAAATTAATGAGATGGAGTGCGATGCCATGTTGATGCAAAAAGAAAACTCACAAAACAAAAAGGGGATAAATCCCGGGGCGTTACATGCACCAACAACTTATGCTAAGCAATACAAGTAACAAGGTGATAGCAAGATATATGACTTCAAGCACGAAGGCTATCACAATGTAAAGTGCATAAGTAAAGAGCTCGGGTATAGAAATAACCGAGGCACGCGGAGACGAGGATGTATTCCCGAGTTCCACCCAAAGGGTGTACGTATTGTTTGGAGAGGTGTGCGTAACCACAACAGGTTAGCCGCAACGCCACAAAGGCTCACCTTCTTCTCCTGATGAACTCAACCACAAAAGGTTGCGAGTTCACCTTCCACTATTGATCTCCTTTGGGGCGGAGATCGAATCCCGTACAACTCTTGAGGCACACACCCACAACTTAATTGGGGGCTCCCAAGTCTTGAGGCACACACCCACAACTTAATTGGGGGCTCTCAAGTTACCACAAAAGGTCTTGGCCACAAAAGGCCGGCCACAAAAGGCGTCTAGGGTCCAAAGTGAACGGATAGACGTCGCCTAGAGGGGGGGGTGAATAGGCGATTTAAAACTTTTTCCGAGGAGCCGGAATATCCGGTCCAAGAGTGACCCAGAAATTCCGAGAATCCGGAATATCCGGTCCACGAATGACCCGGAAATTCCGGTATGCTTGATAAAGGCGGAATAAAACTAGAGGTTTACTTTAACAAGCATACAACCTAGATATATAAACTAGGCTCACCTATGTGCACCAACAACTTAAGCTAAGCAATACAAGTAACAAGATGATAGCAAGATATATGACTTCAAGCACGAAGGCTATCACAATGTAAAGTGCATAAGTAAAGAGCTCGGGTATAGAAATAACCGAGGCACGCGGAGACGAGGATGTATTCCCGAGTTCCACCCAAAGGGTGTACGTCTCGTTTGAAGAGGTGTGCGCAACCACAACAGGTTAGCCGCAACGCCACAAAGGCTCACCTTCTTCTCCTGATGAACTCAACCACAAAAGGTTCGAGTTCACCTTCCACTATTGATCTCCTTTGGGGCGGAGATCGAATCCCGTACAACTCTTGAGGCACACACCCACAACTTAATTGGGGGCTCCCAAGTCTTGAGGCACACACCCACAACTTAATTGGGGGCTCTCAAGTGACCACAAAAGGTCTTGACCACAAAAGGTCTTGGCCACAAAAGGCCGGCCACAAAAGGCGTCTAGGGTCCAAAGACCCAAGAGTAACAAGCTCACAAGTATCACCACCACGAATCCTCGTGGAGGGCTCAAACCGATGCAAATGCAATGGCAAGAGCACACGAAGTGCTCAAGTCCTTCACTCTCAAATTCCAACACAACAACAAATGTTTATGGGGGAATAAGAGAGGAAGAACAAAGGAAACCACAAAGGAGTCAAATCCTTCACTCCCAAATCCCACCAAAAGCAACTAATGCTTATGGGGGGATAAGAGAGGAAGAATAAAGAGGAAGAACCATAAAGGAACTCCAAGAACTAGATCCACTAAGTTCCCCTCACATAGAGGAGAGAAGGATTGGTAGGATTGTAGATCTAGATCTCCTCTCAACTTTCCCTAAAGAATATGGAAGATTCAATGGAGGGATTAAGAGGGAAGTGAGCTTTCCAAGGTCAACAATGGAGTATGAGAGAGGGGAAAGTCGTGCTGCCTTGGATTGGCTGGGGAAGAAGAAGGGGAGGGGTATTTATACCCCTCCAGGAAATATAGCCGTTGGCTGTTTCGACACTAGGAAATTCCAGGATATGTGAGGCTCGGAAATTTCGGTCATCCGGAAATTCCGGTCTAGAGAGACTCGGAAATTCCGGTCACCCGGAAATTCCGAGTCCATGAAATTTCCGAGCTGAAATTCCGGCTGGAGTCAGAACCAAAACCAAACTTTTCCTTAGCCATTTCTGGAGGACTTTTCTGGGGGCACTCGGAAATTCCGGTATATGGAAATTTCCGAGCACAATTTCCGACTGGAGTCAGAACCCTTTTTCTCCTTTCCTTAGCCGTTTTCTTGGATGAGCTGGGGAACCGGAAATTCCGGTAGGGCGGAATATCCGGCCCCAATAATCCGAATCAGCAGAACACCGAAACGAAAACTGCTATAACTTTTGCAAATGAACTCCAAATGAGGTGAGACCAAATTTGTTGGAAATATTGCATCCCATAAATAGAGTAAAATCTCCACACATGGTAAGGTGTGGGACTTTCTTCAAGGTAGAACCGGCAATATTTCCGCCACCGAAAACGCAACAAGTTGTCCAAAGAAAAACCGATTTCGATGAACTAGAGCTTGACATGGAGATGAACCAAGCTCTAATTCCTCACCAACATAAAAGCCAAATAAGAACCAAGAAACATGATATGCCAAGTATGCAAAGGTTTGAGCTCTCCACAAGAATGCGATCAAGCTACTAACTTGAGAGCCCCTCTTGATAGTACGCCTATCTATCCTATAGCCCTATCAAGATCATACCTTTGCCTTGAGCATTCCACTTGAGTTAGATGATGACTATCTTGATCTCTTCAAGTGGGTCATCTTTCTTGATTGCGCGTCCAATCAATTGCTTGATGAAGACTTCTCCAAATACTCCCCCATGCTCACAATGGGAGAGTCTCGCTTAGCTTCATCTTCATGTATCCATTGCAAGCACCAAGCATAGGATCTTTTCGAGAAAGCTTCTCTTGGTCTTGCACCACTCATCTTTTCTTCACTAAGATGATGTCTTGAATCTTCAAGACATTCTTGCAATAAGCTTCACTCAACACATAAGCTTCAAGAGTCAAACACATGAACACCACAATTCCATGGACATGATCTATAATGATATCTCAATGCAAACATTAGTCCATAGAGATTGTCCTTCAATTACCAAAACCACACATGAGGGAAAATGCTCTTTCACAAAGACCCAAGAGTAACAAGCTCACAAGTATCACCACCACGAATCCTCGTGGAGGGCTCAAACCGATGCAAATGCAATGGCAAGAGCACACGAAGTGCTCAAGTCCTTCACTCTCAAATTCCAACACAACAACAAATGCTTATGGGGAATAAGAGAGGAAGAACAAAGAAAACCACAAAGGAGTCAAATCCTTCACTCCCAAATCCCACCAAAAGCAACTAATGCTTATGGGGGGAGAAGAGAGGAAGAACAAAGAAGAAGAACCACAAAGGAACTCCAAGAACTAGATCCACTAAGTTCCCCTCACTTAGAGGAGAGATTGATTGGTAGGATTGTAGATCTAGATCTCCTCTCAACTTTCCCTAAAGAATATGGAAGATTCAATGGAGGGATTGAGAGGGAAGTGAGCTTTCTAAGGTCAACAATGGAGTAGGAGAGAGGGGAAAAACGTGCTGCCTTCGGTTAGCTGGGGAAGAAGAAGGGGAGGGGTATTTATACCCCTCCAGGAAATATAGCCGTTGGCTGTTTCGACACTCGTAAATTCCGGTATAAGTGAGACTCGGAAATTCGGGTCAACCAGAAATTCCGAGTCCATGAAATTTCTGAGCTGAAATTCCGGCTGGAGTCAGAACCAAAACCAAACTTTTCCTTAGCCATTTCTGGAAGGCTTTTCTGGTTGCACTCGGAAATTCCGGTATATGGAAATTTCCGAGCACAATTTCCGGTTCGAGTCGGAACCAAAAGTCCTTCTTTCCTTAGCCAAAACTGGAGAGCTTTCTGGGTGCACTCGGAAATTCCGGTAGACGGAAATTTCCGAGCACAAATTCCGACTGGAGTCAGAAACCTTTTTCTCCTTTCCTTAGCCGTTTTCTTGGATGAGCTGGGGAACCGGAAATTCCGGTAGAGCGGAATATCCGGCCCCAATAATCCGAATCAGCAAAACACCGAAACGAAAACTGCTATAACTTTTGCAAATGAACTCCAAATGAGGTGAGACCAATTTTGTTGGAAAGATTGCATCCCATAAATAGTGTAAAATCACCACACATGGCAAGGTGTGGGACTTTCCTCATGGTAGAACCGACAATATTTCCGCCACCGAAAATGCAACAAGTTGTTCAAAGTAAAACCGATTTCGATGAACAAGAGCTTGACATGGAGATGAACCAAGCTCTAACTCCTCACCAACATAAAAGCCAAATAAGAACCAAGAAATATGATATGCCAAGTATGCAAAGGTTTGAGCTCTCCACAACGATGCGATCAAGTTACTAACTTGAGAGCCCCTCTTGATAGTACGCCTATCTATCCTATAGCCCTATCAAGATCATACCTTTGCCTTGAGCATTCCACTTGAGTTGGATGATGACTATCTTGATCTCTTCAAGTGGTTTATCTTTCCTTGATTGCGCGTCCAAGCACATGCTTGATGAAGACTTTTCCAAATACTCCCCCATGCTCACAATGGGAGAGTCTCGCTTAGCTTCATATTCATGTATCCATTGCAAGCACCAAGCATAGAATCTCTTCAAGAAGCTTCTCTTGGTCTTGGTCTTGCACATCTCACCTTGATGACGATCACCACATGACGTCATCCTCCATGAGCTATATGTAATCTTCATTTGATGCAATCCCATGGGAAGATACCTAACCTCATATAAAGATACCACACACACATATATCATGGGTTAGTTCATAAAGCTATGCGGACAAGTGTTTACTATCCCAAGAGATACATGATCGCTCTTGGTATATCTTGTAGCTTTGTGTGTTGATCAACATCTTGATCAACCTTGTATCTTCCAACATTTCTTCACTAATATGATGTCTTGAATCCTTCAAGACATACTTGCAATATGCTCCACTCAACAAATAAGCTTCAAGAGTCCAACACATGAACTCCACAACTCCATGGACATGATCTATAATGGTATCTCAATGCAAACATTAGTCCATAGAGATTGTCATTCAATTATCAAAACCACACATGAGGGAAAATGCTCTTTCAAGTATGACATAGGAAGGCTTGCGATGGCCTAGCACGACTTACGCGTTACGTTATGCATGTGCAGCTCGGTTGCTTCACCGGTGGCACGCAATCGGCGAGACAAACGACACCGAGTTCACACTTCATGCGGTGAATTTTCACAGGTTCATAATATTCATCTCACATGGAACATGTCAATTTCATGCCAATGGTGCGTAAGAGTTTTATTTTCTATGTGGGCCGGCCTAAATAAACCTACGCCTTCCCGTGCCTTTTTTCTGTTTTTCTTTTCAACTTCTAGAGAAAAAGGGCATGATGAAAAAATAAAATAAAAAAGGATATTCACATACGGTGAACAATTTTTGAATTTTTATTGTGAATATTTTCAAATTTTAATAATATTTGAATGTGAACATTTTTTCGTGTGAACAACTTTCAAATTTGAACAAATTTTGACTACGGACATTTTTCGAATGTGAACATTTTCAAGTTTGAATAATTTTCAAAGATATGAATACATTTTGAATTCTAAAACATTTTTAAATTTTAAAGTCATAAACATCTATCAAAATTAGAAGGTAAAAAAGAAAATTGAAAAAAAAAACAGAAAAGAAACGAACAAAAAAACAAGAGAAGAAACAAACTTAACGACGGGGGGGGGGGGGGGTGTGCGCGGGAGGGAATAGTGCACAAACTAGTCGTGAAATGGGAACTCCGTTTATCGTCTCGTCCTATGACCAATTTGCGGCAAGACATAATCGTTCAGTCATGAGCGATACATGGTTTTTTGCCCGCCTTATGCTGCGACCCCGACATGCTATTCCAAGTTTCCAACATACAAACAATATAAGTACTGCGACATAGAGCTGAGCTGTAAATAGCTACCCCTAGGTTTATTATGAAAATAATTAAAAACATGCTCGTCAATTATCATTTATTACAAACAGAAGGGCAATCGGTATCCGACATCAGTTGGGGCCACCTTGGTGCCATCGGATGCTATGCAGGGCTGACACTTGGCATTGTTGGCATCGTCTCCCAACGGACCAATCGATCTAGTTCCCCTCCACCAACCATTATCCACGATGAGTTGCTTGGTACGAGCAAGCAAGAGTCTTGACAGACGTCCGTGCAATGTCACCGTGCCCAACGTGGACGTTGTGGAGCGTGTTGGCCTAGGTGATGTTGCCTTTCTGATATGTCGATGGTTTGTTGGATGTGTTGTCGATAAGGTCGTCGAACACAAATGTCATCGACATGGCCTAGGCGACGGTAAAGTTCATCGCAACGACGGTTGACAAAAGTACGACCGGCACTGCATTGGAGAGTGTGTGCATGCAATAATTGTGCCCCCTTCGTCGCTTGCTACACTATTGCAGGCTCATATACCACCTTTGGCTACCTTCCTAGAGCGACGCTAACATGACAAGTGCAAATACAACGAACAATGTTGGGTGCCTAGGCGAATAAGGGGGTGACTGATTTTGTCGGGGACACAAATATCACCGGATTGACATATCAATGGAAATTTGGTTGTCCCCAATATCTCAGGTGAAAAGATTTTAGTAGGATAGATTAGTGGTACAACTTCAATCATACTTCATCCCCTTCATAGAATGCAATGGTATATATACTACTCACAACCACTAGCTATAGTTTGACATGCTATTTTCATGTGGAAAATAATTTAAGTGTGAGCTAAGAGCAAGTCAATCTTTTTCAAATGCCCTTTGTGTTAAAACATTATTTTCCTTATTGTCATGCTCATAGTATGGGTGCAAAATGAAATAATAAATAGATCACGTCAAGCACGCAAGAGCCTACTTTTCTTGGCATCGGACGGCGTACGGGTTACGTTTCACTGGTCACTGGTGGCACGCAATCGGCGAGACAGACAATACCAACCTCTCTCCTCCTTCGGTGAATTTTTCATGGGCCCATAATTAATATTCATTCATGTGGAACATGTCACAGTCATGCTGACAATGCGCAAAAGATTATTTTGTTCGGCGAAAACACTGCCTAAGTCGACGCACACTGATTTGGTTTCCCTTTGCCCTAATTTTCTTGTACTCGTACTTCGAATTTTTTGTACTTCGTAGTTTGGAAATTTTATACTTTGTGTTTTTTGTTCTTCACTTCAAAAAAATTGTACTTTGTACTTCATACCTTTTATACTTCATAACAATTTATTTCATGATTTTTATACTTTATATTTTCGGAATTTTCATACTTCGAATTATGCTACTTTGTAAATTTGTATCTTATGTAAATTCCTGAAAAAGAGCCAAATCTTCAATTAATACTTACTGTAAACAGATAAAACTAGAAGAGCATTAATTCTACATCTTGGTAACAGGACATGTCACTGCCGCAACAAACTATGGAGGGTAGACAATCCTCACCATTGTTATCCTCTGACTGGGGCTCCATCGAAGTATTTTAGCTCCATCTACCCCAGTTTAAACTATTTTAGCAACCATTTCTGGCAATTGGTTAAATGGGGTTGATCCTAGGTTTAAACTATTCAGTAGGTTGGGAGCGATTGCCGTAATATAAATTAGTATAACTTCAATCATACTATACTTTGGTGCCTTCACGTAATGCAATGTGTACTGACTACCACTTGCTAGTGTTTGACATGCTATTTCCATGTCCAAAACACTAAGAGTGTGTGAATTGGTCATTTTTTTTCATGTTAAAACATTTTTTTTGTCTTGTCATGCCCATCCTATGAGGGTGCAAAAAAGAATGAGTGTTGAGGAGGCAAGAGCCTAAGTTCTAAAAAAAAGGAAGCAAAAGCATAATCAAGCAACGTGCAAACTCGAATGACTATATTAACTACTTCCTCTGTTTTACGATAATATAAGTCTTTCTAGCAAGCTAAATAGAACAGATCATGTAGTAGTAAATTTGATCGGGCGTCTAGAGTTACTAAAAATAAATGCATTATATTTTTTCAAAGTAATGCATGTGTGTGTACCGTTTCCATCAATTTATCCGAGTAGTGAGGTTTAGTCGGCTTGATGCGGGAAACCGGACTAGTGAAATCAGCATGTCTGCATGTGAGTATCTACGTTTGTACTGTTTTTTTAAGTACATCTCAGCCAGAGAACTTAGAATAAGTGGCTTGGAGCATACGAGAGTAGTATTTTCCTGTTATGGACATGTTATTCGTGCGGCATGCTTACCGTACACACGTGAAACGTGAGATGAATGACATCCAATTCAGCTCGTAAATAATTAATCAACCAATAATTACACGTACATTGCAAGCAGAAATCATGCCAAGTCTCGACATTCTTCAACTTGGTGTTGTGGCACCTCCGTGATGTCGGACTACGGAGGAAAACACTCGTCAACAATATTTTCCTCCCACAACATGTCATGGAGGTAGTTCATCGCATGTTATAATAACGATAAATAAAAGTAAGATCAACATAACGGGGGACACGAGATTTGAACTATGCTTTACAACTGGGAGGCTTCGCTCAGCCCAAGCCTAGAGGCGACGGGTCTCTATTTGCTCAGTCCAACAAAGTTGGATCACAACAAAATAACGTCACAAATGTTGTGGAGCAGACCGTTGACACATCCATGTCGTGAAGTTCGTGGAGTATGATGGTGGGACATCCTTTCATCTTCCCATGTACTGTTGATGAACTCCAAAATGTTGTTCATGAGATTGTTATTCTAAGTGTTCTTGGCAGTTTGAGGTTGCCTGCAGCAGAAGTGGATGGGATCGCAACCCAGTTTAAAAGAGTGTGCACACATAGTAGACACGTACCCCAACATTGCATGGAGCACTACAGCTGTGAGGAACATCACAGACTTGCTAGGCAGAGCTATGTGGGCACAATAGGCTCAAAGAAGGTGATTGTCGGGACTGCGGAATGTGAACAAGGTGATGATCGTTAACAACCTATCTGCAAATATGACCAATTTGTAGGAACGTAGGAATTTGGTTGTCTCCAATATCTCATGATGAAAATATTTGAATATGCTAAGTTAGTTGTATACCCTATACCTTAAGAACACTTGGGAGACTTCACATAATGCAATGCTATATATATAATGCCCAAAACTACTGGCTAGAGTTTGACATGCTATTTCCATGTGAGAACACTTTCAGTGTGAGTGTAACAGTGAAATGGTCATTTTATAAGGATGTGGTGGTACTTTCAAATGTATTTTCGTGTTGATATCTTGTTTTTCTAATTTCCTACACATTGAATGCGGGTGTGGAAAGGATGAGAAATATATCATGTTGAGCAGAGAAGACCATGACCGGACACCGTGCAAACTTGAAGACACATGTCAACTACTTCCTCTGTATTAGGTTAAAATACACTACCATAACGTCTTATATTTTAAGATGGAGGTCATAGTAAATTTGATCATCCACAATAGTGTTTGAATACAATGTACTGGTCCACACTAATCGTTTCAGCGGGCTGTTTGCAAAGCCTCCAGTGTCATAATATGCAGGATAGTTCATACACATTCTTGCAAATCAAACAACGACTATTGCAAACATTGGTTCCTACTCATCATTATTAACCACGAAGGTGAACTAACTAGTAACAGATGGAACTGTTAGGGTTTGCCTCTAAGTAGGATTACTACCGTGCAATGGTGCAGAAAATCAACTCTACCATTTCATAGAGGTGAATGAGATTTAGAAACACTACTTCTTGAAACATGACAAAAGGCTTGCTAGTCATTGATAAGGAGATAAAATTAAGAAAAATCCAGGTAACAAGGCCTAGGCCAAGTTAAACAAGTCCAAACATCTCATGGAAGACCATGAGTAACAGAACGAAAAGCCTACTCCACTTTCGCCCCGCTTTTGTAAATAAAGTCACACGACCGAACATATACAAAGTGATAAGAGAACCCTCTGATGATGAACGTAAACAAAGACAAAAGGAAGTAGCCACACCCTGAAAAAGCACCTAAGACAACTAACTATAGGTGTCACCACGCCTCCTCATGAAACCACCGTACATTGTCACACCACCCGACCAAGTTGTCGTTGGAGAGGGCCGCATGTCCTCTTGCTCCGGGCCGCGGAGCGCCGATCTTGCTAGCAGACAACAAGGACGGGAGAAGTGAGATGGACACCACGTGTAAATGATAGGAGTCCGTCGAGAACGTCCCACGCTAGCACTGAAAGAGCCTCGACAAGATCCGAACTTGCCCATGATGACAGTGGAGCGAGACCGAGATATATCGGAGCCCCTCAAAAGGGTCACTACGCATCACGCCACCGTTCGTCGAGACCGAAACGGGTCAGGAGTTTTCACCATCTCGTCGTCTTCGTCCACCTAGTCAACCTGCTGATCTGTGAACATCATCACCACCGGAGAGGGACAAACAAACGTGCCGGCCGGCCGGCCGCCGGTAGCTTTCACCTGCAAAATAAATCACGGGCGAAGTGAGCTGCGACTGCGAGCAAGCAAGCACAGTAATCCCGATGGAGGACGCTAAGCCGCGGAACCTCGGCGGCTCGCTGCCCGTGCCCAACGTGCAGGACCTCGCCGCCCGGGCCGACGACCTCGCCCTCACGCCCACGCTCCTCCACCGCTACCTGCGGCCTGAGTCCAACACGGCGGACCTGCTCCTCGACGCCGCTGCCGACGACGAGCAGGAGCGCGTCCCCGTGGTCGACCTCGGCCGGCTCCTCGACCCGGACTGCCTCGCCGAGGAGGAGGCCGCCACGCTGCGGTCGGCCTGCGAGGGCTGGGGCTTCTTCCAGGTGGTGAACCACGGGATCCCCGAGGAGACCGTGGAGAAGATGAAGAGGAGCGTCATGGCGTTCTTCGCGCTCCCGCTGGCTGAGAAGGCGGCGGTCGCGCAGGAGCCCGGAGGGATCGAGGGGTACGGGCAGGCGTTCGTCGTGTCGGAGGAGCAGACGCTGGACTGGGCCGACATGTTCTTCCTCATCACGCAGCCGCCCGGATACCGCGACCTCCACCTCTGGCCGTCCCGCCCTCCCACCTTCAAGTAAGCAGAGTCCGGCAATCGATGTACCGTCATTTCAGTTGTGATAGCTTCCATCCATCGATTTGTTTGTTGCTGCTGCTGCAGGAAATGCTTGGAGAGCTACTCCGTGGAGGCGCAGAGGGTGGCCGGCGAGCTGCTCCGGGCCATGGCGGCGAACCTGGGCGTGCGGGACCACACGGACGTGACGAGGCTCGCCGCGTCGCAGTCCATGAGGATGAACTACTACCCGCCGTGCCCGGAGGCGCACGTCGACCGGGTGCTGGGCCTGTCGCCGCACTCGGACGCCGTCGGGCTGACGCTGCTGCTGCAGGTCGGCTCTGTCGCCGGGCTGCAGATCAGGAGGAACGGCGGCTGGGTCCCCGTGACGCCGCTCCCGGGGGCTCTTGTTGCCAACGTCGGCGACGTCGTGGAGGTGCTCACCAACGGGAGGTACAAGAGCGTCGAGCACAGGGCGGTGGTTAACGCGCGTGAGGAGCGGATGTCCGTCGCGGCGTTCCACAGTGGCAAGTTCGGCACCATGTACGGGCCGCTGGAGGAGGTCGTCGGAGACGACGAGGTGCGGTACAGGAGCGTCAGCGCCGAGGAGTATGTGAAGCTCGCGCTCTCCGGCAAGCTCGACGGCAAGAACATCATGGACGCAATGAAGATCAGTTGACGTGCTTCCAGAAAAAATGTAACTGGAGTTGCACTTTTCTGACAGGCAATTGCACATTTCTAACAGAAAATGTAAGTCGTGCACAATTTTCTGGGTGACGGAGACTTGAGAAACTCTCATGCGTCCGAGAATTAGCAAAACCAAAAAACAGAAGTCACTGTTTTTTTAGACTTGAGATTTCCTGCAAAAGCGTGAGATAGGCGAATATACACACACATTTTATCAAACCTCTCACGAATGGAACGAAGATCATCAGCATAAACAAGAAGATGCACCTCCTTCGGTTTAGGTAGTTAGGTGATGTAGCGGCAGCAGAGTTTTCAGCAATCTCTGAGCCTACATCAATCAATTCAAGATCAAGCAGCTTCTTTTCTATTGGCCAGTGCTTGAACAGTAGTACTCACTATTGGCCAGTATCTGAACCATGATATGTGCATTAAACTGCAATGCCATTATACTATCAGTGTTACAGTCTTGCAATCACCGTGCTGACTTTACATGAGTTTTTCTGCACTGCAGAAATTTCTTTTATTGCCTCAGGAATTACACAAAACACGAACACACTATCCTGACTGAAAACTCAAGCTGGAAGAACACAAAAATCCCAGCATATATACTATAAAGGAATTGATCGCAATGGTGTCGCCCACAATTCTAGTCTAGTTGACGTTATGGAAGGAGTCGATGATGGCATCGGCGAGATACTCGCATTTCGCCAGGTTCAGTCCTGCCAGTGAAATCCGCCCGTCCTTGGTCATGTATATGTGCCATTTATCGGTCATGTTATCGCTCTGCAAAACACGATCAAAGGGAATTCAGAACATGATGCACTACAAATCAGTATACTGTGCCAATTGCACGGTGTTCGAAGGCAGGTACCTGGGTTCTATTCAAGCCCGTGTAGGAGAACATGCCTATCTGGCTCAGAATGAAAGACCAGTCCTTGCCAGTCTGGTCCTTTGCGGATAAGCTATCGTAAAGCTTTTGTCGTACATTCTTGATCCGCCCGGCCATTTGCGCCATCTCTTCTTTCCATTCACTGAACATGGTAGGGTCTCCAACCACGTTGGCGACGATCTTAGCACCGTGAACAGGGGGGTTTGAGTACATGGGTCGTGCCAGTCGTTTCAGCTGGCTCTTCACCCTGCAAAGCTTCTAGTGTCATAATATGAAGACAATTCATGCACATCCTTACAAATTAACCAAATATTGCAAACACTGGTTCCTATCTAATCATTATTATGAACTAGGAAGGAGAAGTAGTTACAGATGGAATGGTTAGTGTTTGACCCTAAAGTAGGATTACTACTGTGTAATGGTCCGAGACTAAGGTGCTGAAGATCAATATTAATATATCCTGGAACCAAAACAGAAAGAAAATTTGGTTATTCAGGGAAAATGTAGAACATGAGATTACCTATCTGCTACTTCCGGTGCTGAGCAGATGACATTGATTGCACCGATCCTTTCTGCATATAGACCAAGATTCTTGCTGTAAGACTGTGCAACAAACACTTCCAGGCCACGCTCAACAAAAAGCCTGACCGAAAATGCATCTTCATCAAGGCTTCCACTGGCGAAGCCCTATAACGCAAATGTAACAGTCAGTAAGAGACAAATTTTGAAATGGAAATGGGGGGTTCAGATGAAACCTATTCACCTGGTATGCAACATCAAAGAAAGGCATATGGTTTTTCTCTTGAATCACATCTGCAAGTCTCTCCCACTGTTGAGGAGTTGGGTCTATTCCAGTTGGATTGTGAGCACAACCATGTAGCAGAACAAAAGACCCTTCCGGGGCAGCCTATTTTGCAAAGTGTAAACACATAAATTAACAACACATCGAGTTACCACACATAAGACATTAACAATAGCAAAAAGAAAGTGACTGCTTATTTCCTGATTGCAAGTTTCTTATGATGAGTTTGAGTGTAACCCAATGGAAAAGAAAACTACCCTTAACGAAATTCTTCCAATTAAAAATAGCAATATATTTGGATTACAGCTCATTCATCAGTACAGATATTCAAGTACCTGTATGTCAGCTATCATTCCCTCAAAATCCAGACCAACAGTCTTGGGATCATAATACCGGTACTCTGACCAAGGTACCCTAGCATCATTAAATATGTTCTTGTGGTTACCTGTTAAACATGTAAATTGGACAAAATTACAAAATGGCCAAATGAGTATCAGCATAAACAACAATTATACATAGACTCCTGCACATTAAGACATGAAGATCACATTGCCAATTTGCCATGCATACCCCATGTAGGAGATGATATAAGTACTTTTGCATCAGGGAAATATCTTTGAATAAATGCTGCAGCAAGGCGCAATGATCCAGTCCCAGAGAGAGACTGGAGAGTAGCAACCTACAGTAGGAGCAATTATTAAATAAGGTTAACTGAATATAACGCAAAGGAAACACATCACTTTATGTCTGTATCAGGATGTCAGACAGTCCCAAGATAACAAGAACGTTGGCGAGTACTATAGAGTATATAGTCATACCCGTCCTTGCTTGATGACAGGATTATCAGCTCCAAGCAGTAGATCTGCGGTTGCTTTGTTAAATGCAGCTAAGCCTTCAATAGGCAGATACTACACCATAAAATATACTTTCAACTTAGGAAAAGGAAAACACGATTGCTTATGACCAAATCCAAACCATCTGAATTACAAAGTTCCACCATACCTCCTTGAACTCGCCTTTCTCCAACATGAGATTTTCAGCCTACCACATGTAACAAAAGAACATCACAACAGGGGTCTAAATTAATCAGGAAATGCTAGGATGATTAGACCTACTTTCTTTACTACGTTCAATACAGAGGGCTGTAGCTCTTCTGTCCTATAAGCACCAACACCAAGGTTGAGCTTCAGGTCACTTGTATCTGCTTTAAACGCTTCCGAAACCCCGAGAATTGGGTCTGGAGGGGCCATTGGCACTCCTTCAAAGCGAGAAGTGTCTACTGCAAGTGCCATCGCGACACGGCCAAGATTCTTGCATCCAAAACATTAAAGGAGACAAAAATTCACTTTCCAAAGCACGGAAGATATCACGATATGCCAAATCTTGACACAGCTGACATCACACACAGAAATATTATTTGGGGAGAAACAGAAATTCTGGCATAATCAACTATAGTACCAATTGCAATGTGCCTCGACGCTGAAATGAGAAATTTTCTAGAGTGGTCCTACCAACGCATTCAAATACGTCATAATTTGCTCGAGCCTTCCGTCTAATACGTCATAATTACTCCTACCAGAACCTGGACCGAGCATGTCATGTTATCAATGTAAACTTCAGTGATAAAAAAATGGCGTGTGTGTGAAGGTCCTCGGTGAATTAAACCACAAGTTGATGTTTGCTTCTTCTCACAAAATGCCCACATATTTTATTATTTTGACAAACAGAATATCTACAGAAGTTCTAAACAAGGACATCATTAATCCTTTGAATCCGTAAGAGTAAGCCTAAATTTATTTGATGATTCCCCGCATAGCTAAGCAGCAAGCCAATGACACCAGTTGCCCAAATCAGATTTACTCCGTGTCCACGAGTCACAACTGTTCCAAGAGCTTGTGCCATCGTGCACAATCGGAAATCAGGCACAGTAGTCCTGAAGTGCCGGTCCAGGAAGCAAAGCTAGGTGCACAGAATCAACGGAAACAACCATGCATCCATCCATCCACAGCATGGCACAGAATCAACCACCTAGCGCTACATCAGAACCAAAGCGAACTGTGGAGATCTAGGTACGTAAGCCAGAGTGGCGGGCGACAGGGGATCGGATCAACTACCTTCCTCGCGAGCCCCACGCGGCATCCGGCCCTGCCATCGTCCTTCCTCCCGCCTCCAAACACCTGCACCAAAAAAAGTTCAGAGTCCGCTGCTAAAAGGAACCACCAACAGAGGTATGTATGGGTGTGAATCGACGAGGTGGGAGAGTCGGGCGGGCCCGTGCCTTGCACCGGGCGGCGGCCACGGGGGTGGAGACGGCGGAGGCCATTCGCCGGACTGGTGCTGAGCTGCGGCGGAGGGAGGAGAGGGGAGGGTGATCTTGGATCAGAGCGGGTGGATGGCGATGGCCTTGGGGTCTCCGTCACAACTCAACACTGCTTCAGTTCTGCTGTCGATTTCTGGAGCCGGAGATTCCAACGTGGACGAGCGCGTGGTTTTATCCTCGACCGTCTCATCTGGGCCTACGGTGATTCCTTTGGAAATAAGTTTCACAGAACAAGTTTATATTTTAGAGATATTAAATACATAGATAAGTAGGATATGATTTCGTAGATTAGAAAGAGAAAGGAGGTGGCTAGGGTTTAAGCCCTAGTATCGTCATCTTCATCCAAGAATTGACGGGTTCTCACCTCCTCTAAGTGCCGCTCTGCCATTAGGAGGGGTGTGGACCTCGGACCTGCGCAGGACGTTATACAAGGGTGCTTAATGTTAGGGTTTGGTTTTGGTTGTTGTCTTCTTTGTCAATAGAGATGACATCGTTTGAAATAAGTGATCTTCCGCGCTTTGGTCGGCGAGATCTCCTTCTCGACGTCAATGGTGGCTTCGGAAGATTAAATTTGTCTAGGTATGGTTATTCAGATCTTGCTTCGCCATATCAATCTTGAATTGTTTCTCATGATTATTGCGAGGAGGTTTGTACTCGCGTTATCTATCCCGACTAGTACGTCTTCGGCAATGGTGATTCGTGGTATCGGCTCCCAGCGTCATCGACAAAGTGGCTCGGTTATTTGTCCCTGAAATATCAGTGGTGGTGCTCTTGCCGATGTTGCTTGATTAATTTAATGGTTGCGTGCGTGCACAAAGCCTTGGCATCGCGGCTCAAAATTAAAAAGGGAGAACGTTCGATGGTATTCACAGGTGTGTGGTTTGGTGGTTTTGACGTTGTTCTACGGCTGCCTTCAGAAAAGTACAAGATTGTGTTATGGATGAAAAAAGAGTTTTAAGATCTCATAGATTTGTTAATCTATTTTAGATTTGTTTTTATAATAGACATAATCATATACTCTTTGTTGGTTTAATATATGTGAAATGTTCAAAAAAAATACATAGATAAGAAATTTGAAATTTGGAGATCCTTTGTGTAAGAAGATAATATATTTTTAATCGGAAGAAGAGATATAGTCCTTATCAGTCCATTATCATTCCAGGCCCAAGCCCACATACGACCAAGTCCAACGGGCCTGCTCCAAGGACCAAACCCTAGACGAAGAAGCAGGGACCAGAACAGACTCCTCCCGCCAAAACGCGCACCGCTTTCCCGCCAAATCCTCTCTCTCTAATTACCCTCTTCGCGCCACTCCTCCCCGCCCTCGCCGTCTTCCCACCCTCCCCCTCCGCCTCCACGCCCACACGCCCGCGTCTCCCTCTCGCCCCCGCCGCCGCCGCCGCCATGTCGGGCTGGGACGAGGGCGCCGTCTTCTACAGCGACCAGGCGCAGTTCCCGCAGGGCGACCCCGCCGCCGCCGACATCACCCGCCACTCCGCCCTCCGCAAGTTCAAGGAGTTCCTCCGCGGCTTCACCGGCCCCACCGGCGACTTCCCCTACCGGTACGCCACTCCCCTCCCCCTTCCCCATCCATCCATCCTCCAGATCTGACAGCCGAATCGGGGTAACCAACCCGCGTGTGTGTTAATCTCTCCGTTGCTCCAGCGAGAGCCTGGTGCACAACCGCGACCATGTCACCGTCGCCATCGAGGACCTCGACGCCTTCGACGCCGAGCTCGCCGACAGGATCCGGAAGGCGCCCGCCGACTACCTGCCGCTGGTGCGTCCTTCTTCTCTCTCTCTCTCTGAAGCACTGCTGTATTTCCCCATCTCCGTGCCCTTTTATCGATTCAGAGTCGTGCTTAACGCTTCGTGTGTATTCATTCCTGTAGTTCGAGACCGCCGGGTCCGAGGTTCTCGCCAGCCTTCGGTCCAAGGTCGCCGGCGAGACCGGGGAGATGGAGGAGCCCGTGACCGGCGACGTGCAGATCTTCCTGTCCTCCAAGGAGAGCTGCCTCTCCATGAGATCTATCGGGGTCAGTTCTGAAACTACCTGTAACTATCATCAGTTATCAAGTACTAGCACATTTCAGAATTCAGAGCGTTCTAGGAACTCCAGTCTGATAACAGATTATTATTATTTCCAAAAATTCAGGCAGATTACATGTCGAAGCTGGTTAAGATTGCGGGTATCGCAATTGCGGCTTCGAGGGTGAAAGCCAAGGCGACCCATGTGACGCTGCTCTGCAAGAACTGCAGGAGTGTGAGGACGGTGCCGTGCAGGCCAGGCCTCGGTGGGGCCATTGTCCCACGATCCTGTGATCATGTTCCTCAGGTATATTGCTCAGTAATTCATTGCCTTGCTTTATAGACTCTGCACCGTGCTATGGTTAATGGTGGTGTATGCATCTGATTATTAGCAAAAAATGTGTGTATTTATCTGATTGTGTTTAACTCCTTAGCCTGGAGAAGAGCCTTGCCCCCTGGACCCCTGGATTGCAGTCCCTGACAAGAGCAAGTATGTGGATCTGCAGACTCTCAAATTGCAGGAAAATCCTGAGGTTTGTTTCTGTAAACTTTTGACCTTTTGAAATGCTGGTGTTGCAGACAACATGACTTTGATAATCATTGGTCTTATGTAAATGACTTCCAGGATGTTCCAACCGGTGAGCTCCCTAGGAATGTGCTGCTCTCTGTAGACAGACACCTTGTTCAGACCATTGTTCCGGGGACAAGGCTAACTGTGGTTGGTATCTACAGTGTCTTCCAAGCATCCGGCACAACCAAGTATGTTCGACCTAAAGTTTGTTTTTGGTAGCTTAAACGGGATACATGACTGATTCCTCTGTTTATTCATTTTGCAGCCACAAAGGTGCTGTTGGAGTTAAGCAGCCCTATATTAGAATTGTGGGTCTGGAGCAGTCTCGAGATGATAACTCAAATGGTCCCTCAAGTTTCACACTCGATGAGGTATTCTCATTTTTTATGTTTTCGTTGATTATAAAAGTTGCAGTTTTTCATAGACTTCTAATCTTCTTGTTGGACTGTAGGAAATGGAATTCAAAGAATTTGCACAGAGACCAGATGCATATACTAAGATTTGCTCAATGATTGGCCCTTCAATTTATGGTCATGCTGATGTCAAAAAAGCTATTGCATGCTTGTTGTTTGGGGGATCAAAGAAGGTATTTTGTCTTATCCAGTGGCTCAATGTTTTTTTTGGTAATTTAATGTTTTAGTAGCTAATTTGTAGTGCTCACTTGTTGTTTAAACTTCTCTCTACTGCAGAGGTTACCGGATGGTGTCCGCTTGAGAGGGGACATACATGCCTTGCTTTTGGGTGACCCATCCACAGCAAAATCTCAGGCAAGTATAGTTCGGAGGATCATAGGATGTAGTTTGATGGCAAATAATATGACAAGAAAGCCCATTAGTCATGTGAACTCTGAGATGTGTCAAAAGTATTTAAGTTAGGGCTCTCAGGAGCTAGGCTCCTTGGTATCCTCTAGCTTTACTCTTGTTGTTTCATGTCCCCGTGTGCTACACTGAACTTCACATAGCTTGACTGTATCAAGCTTGTAGGACATTTTTTTAATCCTTGCTTCCTTCTAGTACTGCATTAGCCAAAGTTCTGCCAGTTCACTACAAATAATGTGAAGTGCAATACTTTTTCTATCTAATTTCATGTGAAGACTTTGGGTTCATGTGAAATAGTGTCTCTATCTAAGTTCATATAATTTGCCAAAAATTAAACTGATTTATTAACATAAATTTCTGTATTCGCACAGTTTCTCAAGTTTGTAGAGAAGACGGCACCAATTGCAGTTTATACATCTGGAAAAGGTTCATCCGCAGCTGGTCTTACAGCATCTGTAACTAGGGATAGCAACTCGGTATGCTGCTCTTCATTGTTCTACTAGTTTTGTTCAGTTGAAGTTTTTTTTCCATGGGTTTAATAAGTATCCTTCTCCTGTACAGCGTGAGTTTTATTTGGAAGGAGGGGCCATGGTATTGGCTGATGGCGGAGTAGTTTGTATTGATGAATTTGACAAGATGAGGCCTGAAGACAGGTAAAATTCAATTAATTCTTGGTTGATACTAGAATGAACATTGTAGACCATTCCCCTTCTTCCCTCTTACAATTTTAATTCTGTTTCCTTTCTCTTCTGTTGTTCCAGAGTTGCAATTCACGAAGCCATGGAGCAGCAAACCATATCTATTGCCAAAGCTGGCATTACAACAGTACTCAATTCAAGGACCTCGGTTCTTGCAGCTGCAAACCCCATTTCGGGGCGATATGATGACCTTAAGGTAGGTCAATATATGTTAAATTACTGCCTTGCCTCCTATTTCCATATTTCAAAACGTACCAATTATTTTATTGATCTGGATAATCAATTTAATAAATGTTGTTTCCTGTTCATCAGACTGCACAAGATAACATTGATCTGCAGACAACAATCCTTTCTCGATTTGATCTTATCTTCATTGTTAAAGATGTCAGAATGTATGAGCAAGATAAGGTATGGAACAATTGGCTCTCTACACATTACGTATGTTTACTTTTGACTTGTAAGGCTAAACGAGCTTACAAATTGCAGCGAATAGCAAACCATATCATTAAGGTGCATGCCAGTGGTGCTCAAACTAATTCCAACATCAAGAACACAGAGGTCAATGAAGGAGAGAATTGGCTGAAAAGGTGCGGTTGGATTTGCATTTTTCTGTTTCACTCAAGATATGACAAACTTTATAATATGCATACTTTCCTAATATATAGGTATGTTGAGTACTGCCGCAATACATGTAGACCACGTCTCTCGGAAAAGGCAGCAGAGATGCTGCAGAATAAATATGTTGAAATCAGACAGGTATATCTGCTGCAGAATTTCACCTCATTAACTGGGTATTTAGTGAGACAGCTTGAAGCTGATGACAACATAACTCGTTATCTAGACATGTTTACCTACTATTTTAGATAATGAAAGAGATTAGTCAACCAGACTAGACTTGCTTACTAAGTTCATTATGCAGAAAATGAGACAGCAATCTCATGAGACGGGGAGAGCTGCAGCTATACCCATCACGGTGAGGCAGCTTGAAGCTATTATACGGTTGAGTGAATCTCTCGCAAAAATGAGATTGTAAGTACTAGCTGATTACGTTTTTATTATTCTGCAAATATTGGCATGCAAGTAGATCAATTCTGGTATATTTGGAAGAGCTTAAGCATGCATTGTTGTATCACGGCATTCCTCGCTGACATGTGAATGGTTCTTAGGACTACCGTGGCTACACCAGAGCATATCGAAGAGGCATTTAGGCTGTTCAACGTCTCCACAGTCGATGCCGCAAGATCTGGAATCAACGAGCATCTGAACTTGTCGCCAGAGATTGCAAACGAGATCAAGGTCGGTATCTCTTGCCAAAATAAATATCCAGCCATCCACCCCTGCATTTCCTGAGTCTTCCATTTTGTCATGAACAGCAAGCTGAGGCGCAAATAAAGAGACGGATGGGAATCGGAAGCCACATATCTGAACGACGCCTGCTGGATGAACTGAGCCGGATGGGCATGAACGAATCCATCGTAAGCAACCTGCCATGTTCCTTGCATGAAAAGAATTTGTTCTGCTAGAGTTCTGACTGGCTTTCTGTTGGTGCTTCAGGTTAGAAGAGCCCTTGTGATCATGCACCAGCGGGACGAGGTGGAGTACAAGAGGGAGCGCCACGTGATTGTACGCAAGGCTTGAGCTGGACCGAACTGATGGAGTTGTCATCTGCTCTGATCATCTGATGTGTGTATAAGTATCACTGACACTGCAACCTGTTTCCTGAGGAAATTTGCTGCATCGTTGATATGTTGTTATAGCTGTACTACTTTAAGCTGTAGGTGTAACCTTGAACCAGGGTTTTGGTTACCGGTCAAAATACCGTGGTAACCGGATTTTCCAGTCCCCCCGGTAAATGCGTTTACCGGACAAAAAATCTTGGAGCATTTGAATTTGGACCGATTTTGTCCTTTAAAATCTATTTTTGAATTATTTTTATGTGTTTAAGTTCAAATATCAAAATTTGATTGAAAATTTTGACTGGTAACCGTAACCTGAAATCCCAGCCCCTTCCGAGATATTTTTGAAACTGGTATCCAAAACCTTGCCCTGAACTATGTTGTGCCCAGCAGTTGGCTGAAATGGAGATTCGTCACAGAAAGTTGATTCTTGAATGCTACATTTGTGTGCCCTGCAGTTCCTAAGCATAACGAGTAGCAGGGTTTAGTAGAGCCTAATGCCTGGTTGACTGAAACTTCCTCCTTGTGATCCACATTTTTCATCCTCTAGAAACGAGAGCAACTTATTGATTAATTATGATGTCAGAGTGTCAACATGTTGGTTGTTTATTTAGTGAGAATTGGTATTAGATAGAAACATTTGCTTCCTCATTTCACCATATATAACTAGCTGTCCATAGCTTGCACTACCATTTCCGCGTGAAGGAGGCAGCCCTAGTCCGGACTAGTAGAATGTCCTTCATTAACCGACAGGCAGTGATGGTGTTTACGAGCCTCGCTCATAATCGAAAAAAAAACGTACGTGAACAACACCAAAACGAGAGAAGACAGAGGAAACACTTGGGAACAAACTTCATCGATATTTAAGATTCACTCTGAACTTGAAGAGAGTGTTAAAAGTATTAGTCATGTGTATATTAATCCCATTAAGGTCATGTTTTTTTAACAAACCATTAAGCTCATGTAGCTATGCATTTCCTATGTGACGAGAAAATCGATTCGGTCATTTGAGCTCAATCCTTGACTTAGCCAAAGTAGTAGATGAAGAGGGAAAGAAGTATGATAGCAAAGGAAAGAAATGCCTAGTGCTCGTTCAAATAAGAACCAGTTTAATTTTCGTTAACAACTATGTACTTGAGAAGAAAGATTCAGATACAACCATAGTTTAGCTGAAAAATATTTAGTTGCCACTAAGGTCAGTGCAATTTGACCAACACAAATCTCCATGCCTTTTCAGTTAAGGGATGGGTGATGGTGTCACCAAAACCACCAAAATTTAAATCTTGGTTCTCACATTTACATAGGATGCACGCAAATAGAAGAAGGTAGAAAGAGCAGAGCAAGCAGAGGAGGAGTGGTGAGCCGCGCGCGTCGCGCGACGGGCGCTCGGTGCCGTTGCATGCAGGCAAGACCAGTCGTGCGGCGGTGAGGCACCCGCGCGCGGCGAGCCCGGTGGCGCGGTATAAGGATCGTGGCGCCTCCGTAAATCCACCGCTCGTCTTCAACCTCAACCATCGACCGACCTCGCGAGGCACCCACAGCCACCGCCATTGCTAGTATAGTAGGCCTCCCCTCCCTTCTCCCTTGTCCATGAAGAACGCCTAAAGCCTCACTCCTCTCGTCCGGGCGAGACAAGATCGATCGAGGTCACCGGCCGGGAGCCCCTCCGCGCGCCACCGCCGTCCCGGTCCATCCATCCATCCGCCCGCCACCCGCCGACACTGACGGTAACGACCAAGCAGAGTAGTAGGAGGCGGAAGAAGAGATCGGCCGGGGCGCCATGGCAGCGTCCATGTCGCTGGAGGACGTGAAGAACGAGACGGTGGACCTGGAGACGATCCCGGTGCAGGAGGTGTTCAGCCACCTCAAGTGCAGCAAGCACGGGCTCTCCGTCACGGAGGCCCAGAACCGGCTCGCCATCTTCGGCCCCAACAAGCTGGAGGAGAAGACGGAGAGCAAGCTGCTCAAGTTCCTGGGGTTCATGTGGAACCCGCTGTCGTGGGTCATGGAGGCCGCCGCCATCATGGCCATCGTCCTCGCCAACGGCGGCGGGAAGCCCCCCGACTGGCAGGACTTCGTCGGCATCGTCACCCTCCTCTTCATCAACTCCACCATCAGCTTCATCGAGGAGAACAACGCCGGCAACGCCGCCGCCGCCCTCATGGCCGGCCTGGCGCCCAAGACCAAGGTGCTCCGTGACGGGAAATGGACCGAGATGGACGCCTCCATACTTGTGCCTGGGGACATCATCAGCATCAAGCTCGGCGACATCATCCCCGCCGACGCCAGGCTTCTCGAGGGCGACCCTCTCAAGGTCGACCAGGCGGCGCTCACCGGGGAGTCCATGGCGGTGAACAAGCACGCGGGCCAGGGCGTCTTCTCGGGCTCGACGGTGAAGCAGGGAGAGATCGAGGCCGTCGTCATCGCCACCGGCGTGCACACCTTCTTCGGCAAGGCGGCGCACCTCGTCGACAGCACCAACAACGTGGGACACTTCCAGCTGGTGCTCACCGCCATCGGTAACTTCTGCATCATCTCCATCGCCCTGGGGATGCTGGTGGAGGTGATCGTCATGTACCCGATCCAGCACCGCGCCTACCGCGACGGCATCGACAACCTCCTGGTGCTCCTCATCGGCGGGATCCCGATCGCCATGCCCACCGTGCTCTCCGTCACCATGGCCATCGGCTCCCACCGCCTGTCCCAGCAGGGCGCCATCACCAAGCGCATGACGGCGATCGAGGAGATGGCGGGCATGGACGTGCTCTGCAGCGACAAGACCGGCACGCTCACCCTCAACAAGCTCACCGTCGACAAGTCGCTCATCGAGGTGTGCGGCAAGGGGATGGACAAGGACTCGGTGATGCTCTACGCCGCCAGGGCGTCCCGCGTCGAGAACCAGGACGCCATCGACACCTGCATCGTCGGCATGCTGGCCGACCCAAAGGAGGCCAGGGCGGGGATCCAGGAGGTGCACTTCCTCCCCTTCAACCCCGTCGAGAAGCGCACGGCCATCACCTACATCGACGGCCACGGCGACTGGCACCGGATCAGCAAGGGCGCCCCCGAGCAGATCATCGAGCTCTGCCGGATGCCCAAGGACGCCGAGAAGAGGATCCACAGCCTCATCGACCAGTACGCCGACCGTGGGCTCCGCTCGCTGGGCGTGTCGTACCAGCCGGTGCCGGCCAAGAGCAAGGACAGCCCCGGCGAGCCGTGGCAGTTCGTCGGCCTGCTTCCGCTGTTCGACCCGCCGAGGCACGACAGCGCGGAGACCATCCGGCGCGCGCTGCACCTGGGCGTGAACGTGAAGATGATCACCGGCGACCAGCTTGCCATCGGCAAGGAGACGGCGCGGCGGCTGGGCATGGGCACCAACATGTACCCGTCCACCACGCTGCTGGGTGACAAGAGCACGGAGATGAGCGGGCTCCCCATCGACGAGCTGATCGAGAAGGCCGACGGGTTCGCCGGCGTGTTCCCGGAGCACAAGTACGAGATCGTGAAGCGGCTGCAGGACCGGAAGCACATCTGCGGCATGACGGGGGACGGCGTGAACGACGCCCCCGCGCTGAAGAAGGCCGACATCGGCATCGCCGTGGACGACGCGACGGACGCCGCCCGGTCGGCGTCGGACATCGTGCTGACGGAGCCGGGGCTGAGCGTGATCGTGAGCGCCGTGCTGACCAGCAGGGCCATCTTCCAGCGGATGAAGAACTACACCATCTACGCCGTGTCCATCACCATCCGTATCGTGCTCGGGTTCATGCTGGTGGCCCTGCTGTGGAAGTTCGACTTCGCGCCCTTCATGGTGCTCATCATCGCCATCCTCAACGACGGCACCATCATGACCATATCCAAGGACCGCGTGAAGCCGTCCCCCACCCCCGACTCGTGGAAGCTCAACGAGATCTTCGCCACCGGCGTCGTCCTCGGAACCTACATGGCCCTCGTCACCGTCCTCTTCTTCTACCTCGCACACGACACAGACTTCTTCACGGTACCTTCTGTCATGTCCTTTTTCTTCTTCTTTTCCGACGACGCCGTGGCGTCCATCCACCATGAATTGATCGATGCAAGAAAACTGACTGAAGAGATATTACTGTGATTGCAGGAGACGTTCGGCGTCCGGTCGATCAAGGAGAACGAGAAGGAGCTGATGGCGGCGCTGTACCTGCAGGTGAGCATCATCAGCCAGGCGCTCATCTTCGTGACGCGGTCGCGGAGCTGGTCCTTCGTGGAGCGGCCGGGGGCGCTGCTGGTGATCGCCTTCTTCCTGGCGCAGCTGCTGGCGACGTGCATCGCCGTGTACGCCAACTGGGAGTTCTGCAAGATGCAGGGGATCGGCTGGGGTTGGGGCCTCTCCATCTGGGCATTCACCATCGTCACCTACATCCCGCTCGACATCCTCAAGTTCATCATCCGCTACGCGCTCAGCGGCAGGGCCTGGAACAACATCAACAACAAGGCAAGCATTATTATTAATCCATTGCGTGTGTTTCACAGGCTAATTAAACCTCACACACCCTCCATTGACATTTGAAACTAATGATGAGAGTCTTTTCATGCATTGTCGGCCAGACGGCGTTCACCAACAAGAACGACTACGGGAAGGTGGAGAGGGAGGCGCAGTGGGCGACGGCGCAGAGGACCTTGCACGGCCTCAACCAGCCCAGCACCACCTCCGGCCTCTTCGAGGACAATGGCGGCTACCGCGAGCTGTCCGAGCTCGCCGAGCAGGCCGCCAAGAGGGCCGAGGTGGCCAGGCTCAGGGAGCTGCACACGCTCAAGGGCCACGTCGAGTCCGTCGTCAAGCTCAAGGGGCTCGACATCGAGACAATAAACCAGAGCTACACGGTATGATCGACGACCGCCGCCGTCGATGCACACTGATAGTTCTACACTTCATTCACTTTAGCCCCCCTCTGCCGCCTGCTCTAAGTTCGACTACGAGGCGGCCAGAGTGGGGAGGTTAAATTCTAAGGCTTGTTATTTTGACATAGACTTTGTTGGCTATATTTTGTAATTTTTCAGTGGGGGAAGAAGAGTGCCCTCTTGAGTATGTATAGGAGTAATTTGTACTACGATTTTGAGTTCATGCCGCGAGTACTTGGTCAGGACAGTTTTTTGCTATTTTGCTTGTAATATGTAAGCTCTTCCTTAATCGCCCCAGTTTTTCCCCCTTTTTTAATGTAGGCTTGTAATATGCAATAAACAGACGATTTGATGTAGACTTCTATATCCACAATATTAGGTATAGATTACAGGGTACCCAACAAGAGGCTCATCATGGGTGAGAAAAAAACATCAGGTTCACACAAAATTAACTGACAGCCTACTACATATTTCAGGTTAAGCAGCTTAATCATTCAGATCAAGAATGAAATCATTAAGACAGTTAACAGTAATTGCACGCAAGAAAAACAGTGATGATTCAGTATGGAAAGTTCATCCTATTAGATCTCAAGGCCAAGACTATTTATTTAACAGTCCACGATATTAGCAGACATGGTATTTTGTAACTGGGCACAAGCAAAAACGAATGAATTGACAATCCTTTAAAACAGAAGGTTCATTCTAATAGATAATAAGCTTAAGACTCAGATCAATAAACAGTACTAACAGCCAGGCAGTCAACTACTACTACTACAAAAAAAGTGGCGATTCAAAAGAAAGACGCATCCTGAATAGAGAAGCTCAAGACTGACATTTAGCACAAAGCATTACAAGCAAGTGATTGGTCACATGCATAGCGCAGGGAACATCAATATGATTGTATTACATTCAGAATTGCTGATAACGAGCATCATAACAATGATGCAGTAGTAGTTCACTCTTCACATAGCTGCCGACTAATCTACACTCCAAACAGGATTCAGTGAAGTAAACATATCTCAGGATCCAATCAACGACTGCTTCAATACTTTTGCGCTGGCTGTTGAGTTGGCAGCAGCCCAAACCTCTTCTTCAACAGGTAACGTTGGCGAGCATACTTGTCATCTGGCGAGAAGCGAGCTGCATCATAAGGAACTTGTAAGTGCCCTTCTTTCGCAGCTTCAAAGCTGGGAGTTAACTAATTATTAACATGTCAACAATACAAGGAAGATGCTCTACACAAGAAAATGAAAAAAACACTACTCTATCAACAGCCTTAAGGACAATATCCATAATGTTAGGTCAGCACTTATAAGAGGATTGACATGTAATGTGAGAAATACTATCCATATCAACATCAATAAATATTCTTTCTAGTATGTGTTGGTTTCATCACCCAAAAGAAAAAGAAAAAGAAAAAAGAATGATCTGCGGTATTCTAGAGATATCTACCACATCAACGCATTCCTTTTAACATTGAGGGCAGTTTCTGGACTGAGTCCACTATAATAGAAACGTGACAGAGATCAAAGATTTTACACAGTGATGGGTTTAGAACAAAAACCAAACTCACAGCCATTATTACTCAAAACTCTGAGCAATACATGGTGTCAAATAAAAATGTATACCTATCCATGAACACCAATAAATAAATAACCAACGTAAACTATTGGTACTTTGGTAAGCCAGAAATGCTCATTCAGCGGCAGTTCAATTAGGATCGACCGGTTGAGCAAGGTTTTGGTAGTTGTTGTGTTTTCTTTTCTTTACTTCCCTAATTTTGTTTTGCAAGACTCCGCCTTTCCCTAGGCCTTTCTTCCTTTATTTATATACATACAGGTCTCCTGCATGGTTCGAAAAAGGAAAAAAGTGACAGTCCAATTATAATACTCCCTCTGTCTTTAAATACAAGGCCACTTCATGTTTTTAGGACACACTTTAAGCATTAATTTTACCAACAAGATCTGAGTTACGTATCACAAAAAGCATGTCATTAGATGCACATTTCAAAGAACTTTTCAGTGATATATTTTTTATAAAACATAACTCATATTTTGTTGACTAAAATTAGAAGTCAAAGTTTGACACGAAAAACGAAGTGGCCTTGCTGACATCCAGCAATGTTCGCATCATGAATCTGGCATCACTTTCCTACGTATTCTTCAATGCTTCTTGATAAGCAAACTCTTTCTAAGACCTACAATACAACCTGCACAGTTTCTACAAAAAAAGGATATACAACATGGCTACATATCCAGTTGTCTAGAGTTTGGGAACAAGCAGATTTGTCCTGCGCCGGACCTGACAAACAGGACAGGGCACGGAGAAGACAACTGTTACCAGTCACATTTACCATCATTTAAACCACAAAAAAATGACAAGACATGTTCAAACTCAAACAAGGCTGATAGTCTACACGCACAAAGATCTAACAGACAAGACAAATAAGCCAGCGTAAGGAGGTGATCATACCCGGGTGGGCAGACTGTGTCGGCACGCCGCTAGGGGACTCCTTCTGCCGTACAAGAAGAAAAAGCATGAGAATAGGCCAACTACCCAAATCATCATAGACTAATCGAGCTGGTACTACCTTGGTGGTGTAACACTTTTTGCCATCCTCGTTGACGTAGTACTGGAGGTACATCTTGGATCAAAGCGGCGGCAGGAGCAGGAGCAGGAGTCGGCACTGCAAAAAATCCAAAGCGGAATTTAGTGCAAGTATGGATAAATGCTGTTGAGTTGTGCGTAACAGATGCAAAAAGTCTTGTTGCCTGCTGCTGTTTGACCGTTAGTACTTATATATAACTTTGGCTAATTAAAACTGAGGGTCTAGCAGGGCCAGACCAGTTAAAACCACTAGTCCGTTTTGTAAGACTGATGAACTGATTGTTTTAACTTATCGTGTTTTTTTATGGAATACCTTTGGATTTGCATATTGTTTGCTAACAGGAACTGTTTGTGCGGAATTTACAGGAGAGGTTTCCTGTGATGATCACTTGCTCCCTTGATAACTAGAGCATCAAGAATAACCTACGCATGCAGCTGTAGCTAAATTAGGACCGGAACCTATGCTACAGAATTACTTGCCGCTACCCTAACAACAAAGTAGCGGGGCAGCATCAGCATAGGGTTTGGCGTCCTGAGTGGACAGTTGCGAGCACTGAATCGAAAGGAAACGGGATTGGGGATAGAAAGAGAGGAATTACCAGGACTGGAGGCAGGTTCGCGGAGGGGACGAGCGAGGTATGTGGCGGCTAGGGTTCAAGGAAGGGGACGAGGGTTTAAAGACGCGAACCCCATCGTGGACTCGGCGGGCCCTTGAAAGCCCACGGCCAATTCGAGGCCCGTTTTCCTTTCTTTCTTTAGCCCACCGCCAGCGTCAGGGTCTCCGATATGCGTCTTCCTCCTAGGCGCCAAGCATTTTTTTTCTTCTTCTGTTCAGCCGAAAATGGGTTTTAAGATACTGCAAAAAAAAACAGAGCTCTTAAAAAAAATATTGTAAAATGGTTTTTCCTTTCTCTACCATTCCCAACTAGTCTATATGTTTTATGCGCAAACTGATCGCCGAAGCGCTCCGGCTCCCATTCGTTGCCCCGCCCGGGTCGGGCCTTGCGTGGTCCTCCTAGCACTGGCCTCCCCCTCCTCGATCAGCCTACCTCTCATGGAGGTGCTCCCATGGGGAGTTTGGCCATGGAGGTGCTTCCATGTGATTAGTCACGCCTAGTCTGGTTAGTCAGTTGATTACACATCATTGAGTCAATAATTTCATATTTAGGCTATAATTTATGCACAACATGTATTTGACATCACAATTTGTATTCCTGACTCCCCCCGCTCCACCCGCCTTCTCCGTCGAGGTGCTTCCATGTGGGAGTTTGGCTATGGAGGTGCAACCACAAACACGATTTTCACAAAATCATTTGGAATCGAACCACGACACTGAATTTTGTGTAGCCGTTAGTTACTATATATATATCGGTGTAAATTCTTAACAAAAAAAACAGTTTCAAGCAAATTCATAAACTTGCGTGTGCTCCAATTAATGTTACAACTTTGAATGAGGAGTTACATATGGAAGCACACACGTAAAAAAACTGAAGCAAAAATGTAACAGCAACCAAATACATACTTTTGTCGTCATCATCAACTACTCCTAGAAGAATTTATATATGATCCTGCCTTGCGTGTCTAGGCACTACCGGAGCCATATTTCGTCCCGAAAAAGACGATCTGCAGCTGGTCGTATCCTGCGAGCGCGCCGGCGCCCGCGATGGCACGGAGGACGTTGGCGCCGGCTCCTTTGAACAGCGACTTGGCGCCCTCGTTCTTGATGATCTGAGCAAAGGCGTCCATGGAGCTCTTGTACTTGACGGCCTCCCCTGAGGTCATCATCATCCTCCTCCGGACAGTGTCCAGGGGATAGGACGCCAGGTTCGCGCCGGTGGTGATCACCCAGCCAAGCCCTAAGCTCGCAAAGAAATTGTCCTGCACCAAGGAAGAAGACATCACCACAGCTTTGATCAGTAATCAGTTGAACATATCGATCGTCTGCAGATGAAACTACTAGTTCAGTTGGACGTGCATACCTGGAGGCTCCCCGTGAGGAGAAGCGGCTTGAAGGAGTCATACATCCCGAAGTAGAGGCCGCGGTAGACGATGATGCCGACGCAGGAGACGTTGAAGCCGCGGTAGAGTCCGGCGACGCCGTCGGACCGGAGCGTCTTGCGGTAGACGTCCACTAGGCCGGTGAACTGCCGCCCGCCGCCCTTGGACGTCGCGGACTTGTAGTCGTTGGTGAGCCGCGTCCTTGCGTAGTCAAGGGAGTAGACGAACAGCAGGGACGTCGCGCCGGCGCCGCTGCCGGAGGCGATGTTCCCGGCGAACCATTTCAGGTACCCGTCCTTGTCTCTCTTGAAGTTGAACAGGCCCTTGAAGTAGTCTTTGAACGCGAAGTTCAGTGCCTGCATGCGACGAAAAGATGAGTATGTTTGGGATGCCTTGGAGAAGTCTGATAGCAGATGATTTTTAGGGAAACCATCATGGCAGATTTTCGAAAATTCCAAAAATGTTGAGTTTTTTTTTTGCAGATTTGATAAAATTTGGACCAAAGTCATTTGAATAGATGGCACCTTGTAACAAACCTGTGTGGGGAAGTATCTGATGACGTTGGTGGTGTTCCCTCTCCAGAGGGACAGAAAGCCTTCGTCCCTGACGGTGCGCGCGAAGCAGTCCCCGATGCCCCTGTACGGCTCCGTCAGCCTGCCGGCCCGGATGATGGCGTCCTGGTTCTGCAGCAGCATCTTCACCCGTTCCACCGGCGCCGCCAGGGTCTTGGACACCGACGACGACACGCCGCCCAGCAGCAGGTCCGACGCGAAGCTCTTGTTGTTCTTCTCGGAGGGCGACGACGCGAAGAAGGCCATCGGGGCCGAAGCTGCCGCGGTGCAGGCGAGCGCCGGTGAAGTGCGCCATAGGATTGGAGGCGTGTAGGTCCGTGTTGTGGAGAACAAGTGGTCATAAGCATGGACGCCGCCGCCGCCGCCGGTGCGCTGGTCTGCCATTGCTTCTCGGCTCCTGCCTGACTGAATGAAAATGATCTGGAAACGCAGTGAGCTGTGAGAGGAATTGCTGTGGTACGAGCTTGAGAACATCGGAGAAACTTGTTAGCATATATAACCCTCCAAGATAAACGGACGACGGAATAGTCGCCGGACCGACGACGACGGATCGACGGAATAGTCAGTTAGCCATGTGCGTTGACTCCACGCTGCTTTGATCATGGCCACTTTGCTAGTTCATTCAGGGGTAGCTTCAAACTGGCCCGGCCGATCCAGAACAGAACAGCAGCTAGCGGCTGCATCACTGCATGCGTATGTTTTCCTCCACTAGCTTTGTTGGCTGGAATATGACCATTCAAGAAGTAGACTAATCGTGTTTCAAACGGCCGTGTTTTAGATGCTTATACGATGCTACTAGCAAAAATTCTTTCCTATGTTCAAGTTCAATAACTACAGTTTACTAAATTACTTTATTTTTGCCCATTCAAAGAAAAAACTACTTGCACGCCGTGACCGTGCCATGGGAGGATACCTTCTACTAGTTGTGTTGTGGGGTGCGTACCCAGTGATACCACACAACTTATATGGTACCATGATACCACTTGTAAAAATTCAAAAATTTAAGTTTCAAAAATTCGAAATACACGCAGACACTATTCATGTCGGATTTTCCTTTTTTGTTTCTCTCTGTGTATTTGGAATTTGGTTCTGAAATTTTAGGGAATGTAAACACACATCTTGTGGTCATCCGCCATTTTTTTTTGGAATTTATTGGCATTTTGAATTTTAAAAAGTGGTATCATGATATCACTTAAGGTGATACTGTATTCAACTATGTGAGTTGGACACTAGAGTGACTCGAAGGTGTTAGAGCAACTAAAACCCATACCCCAATTCATGTTTGATATCCCCCATATGCCTTCATCTTGATTCACGTGGTTGCATGTTTGATCTTTGTTCTGTTATGGCTTCACCGCTCATGGAGTTTGGATGTTGGGCAACATAGTTCAACTGTTGATAAGGCGGTGGTCTGACGGCTGCTGCAATCCACTCTTATGCCCTCCATTTAATAGGAATCGCAAAATATGCTTAAACCTCATTTCCAGAGGTCCAATGCATGTACACTCCTCTATCTACTCTCTGCCCAATCCTGTGTTTGTTTCCTGTGCATCATCCAAAAATATCTCGGAAAACTCTTGCTGTATTTTGAAACCCGGTAGGAATTTACCATACTAGAAACCGTGCATACGGGGTGTCGAGGATCTCTCAGATTGAGGAGAAGATTATCACTCTTTTAAATCAAAGTGCTCGCAATATTTTTCGCATGGCAGTATTCCACGAAAACGACAATATCCTCGTCACAAGGAGCCTCGTACGTCTGATCAAACATCGTACAAAGTTTATTTGATGTGTGAAAATCTTGGGGGGGGGGGGGGGGCGATGGCCCCCTACCCAGTTGTTCAGATCCAACACTCCATGATTCACATGTCTCGGCACTACAAGTTGTACATATGGTCGGTGTTGCTCGCGATCCCACCTTAATCATCATATGAAAAAAATATGTTAAAAACCAGGTTAGAATAATGAGGTGACATGTGCGAGAAGAACAAACCTAGAATGATGTCGTAGTACATATCTGAAGGGAATATGCCCTAGAGGCACTTAATAAACATAGTTTATTGGCAATATCCCAATTGTTCATTATATGTTTTATACCATGCTATAAATGTATTAAGTGAAAACATTAATACAGGTGTGGTAGATAAACAACCAGGTCCCTAGTAGCCTCTTCTAAAACTAGTTTCGTTGCGCGATTGATGATCGAGGTTTTCCGATCATAGGGCATGGCGTCGGTCGACAATGGAAGTCATATCGTTAGGTGTAACGATGTGATGGACATACCCAGTATTTATAGTACATAGTCATTACGCCTTAAGACCGTGAGATCAACTCTTATTGTTATCCCTGAAAGATATTTTGATCGCACCAAACGTCATATCTTATATAGAGTGACTGATAGGTGATACTTTTGGGTATCGGAAGGGGGTAGTTGAGACGAGGGGTCAACAGCGGGATTTGTCAGTCCGAATAGCCGGATAGATACTCTAGGACCCACTCGATGAGATTATGTCAAATGAGTTTGCAAACATGTGACTAGGTCACCAGCTGACATAATATCATAGACGAGTAGAACATAGCGATGTCGGTAACGAGATCATGCAAGGTATGGAGATATCTGAGAATGATGCTCGGACACGCTAAGTATCGACATGACAAAGGGTTTAAGACTAGACGTCCAGGTTTGATAGATGAAAGTCATTCGTTATATCACATGGATTAATTCATGGGGTCCAGGCCTACGAGTTAGTCGATGATCATAGAGGAGTCTTGATTGTACCTGTTATTATATCGAACCGATAGGGTAACACACTTAAGGGGTTTCGACAAGACAACCGGAAAGGAAAGAGATCACCGGGAACGTCCCGGAAATGGTCCGATGGAGATCGGGCAGCGACGAAAGAGTTTTCGGAGCTAGAATAAATTCTATAAAATATGTTTGATATTAATTAGTGTAATTAATGATTAAATCTGATTTTATATATTTATTTTCGAATTTTTAAAGGCTGGTTTCCCTAAATGGGCCTTCTGGTGGAAAGAAGGCCCATGAGGGGGGGAAAGTCCCCCTAGGGCTTCGGGTTGAGGGAGGGCCGGCCTAGGTGGGCCAAATGGGGCCCACCTAGGGCCGACGCACTGCCCTAGCCGCACCAGGCAATGGGGGATAGTCCCACATTGCCTGGCTGGCAAGGTTGGCTCCCCCCGGGAGCCTTTATATAGAGGGGCACCCCTGGCCTTTTAATTCACCCAATTAATTCCCTAATTCTCTCTCGATCTCGTGATTCCCTTTGTCGGAGTCGCGCCGAGTAGAGGAGGGGGATCTCTTCCACCATAGCCCGCTGCAGCGCTGCTGGTGTTCCGGTCCAAGTCTTCCGCTGCTCGTCCTGGACTGGAGCTTCGGAGGCCGTCGTCTCCACCGTATGTGTGTGACGCCCTGCCAGGTGCTGTGCTAGCGGTACTCGGAGGCCTACTTCCTCCACCCAACCTCGGGGTCATCTTCGTCGTCTTCGTCGCGCCGAGTTCTCCGCGACCTAGAGGTCGGCTACGTCGTCTTCGTCGTCAACGCTTGTGCGGGAGCGTAATCCCCGCTATTCGGTCTACGAGGGTATGTATTCCGATCTCCGACGTACTTCTATATATGCATAGTGTAGATCTTGGCTAGTTTAAGGATATCGTTGCTAGGAATTTTTTTGTTTTCTGCACACGATCCCCTTCAATATCAACATAAGGTTATTTGCCGAGGAGAAGCTTCCTCAGCAGTCAACACAATTCCAAAGGAGTACACATCCATTTATTGCAATGAGAACACATTGATGTATGCAGAGAGGGAACATATTGCAATCGTACAGGGCGTCGTGGATCTCTTAGATTGAGAAGAAGGTTGTCACTCTTTAGGTCGAAGTGCACTGTCTTTTTCTCATGGCAAGATTCCACAAAAATGGCAGTGTCCATTGCCACAAGGTGCCTCGTACGACTGATCAAACATCCTACATAGTATTTTTGATGTGTGAAATATGACATACTAGTTTGGATGGTGTTTAAATGTTCTACGTCTGTTTGGAATACTTCTCGAAGAGAACCATCTAATATACTTTGTTACAGTTGCGACAGAGAAACCTTGTCCATCAATAACAACATAGTGAAACTCCAAAACATTCAATGCAAAGATGAAATTTTTCCCAGTTCATTCTAGAATTCAATTTATAGAATAAGAAGACAAAGAAAATTTTAAAACAATAAACAAAGTAATTAAAGTAAAGATATAACCCCAAACCAAGAAGAATGGAGCCGAGTAAAATTAGAATGGTCCATATCAATTCAGTTCAGTACTGAGCCCTAGATTATAATATTGTCCATAGTAAAACTATAACCTTCGAAAGTTGTTTAACGTAGACCCTACAACATGATGGTAGTATGTTTGCTCAAAATTTTGTGCAATAATATAAAACTATAAGCAAGGGATTGTGAAACAAGAGACCCCCCCCCCCCCCCCCTTCAAATGCCTCCTTTGCCTTCGACGCATCAAAATTTACAATAGAGGTTACAACCTCTGGAGCTCACCACCAGGCTAAACTAGCTCTGAAAATTCAGAACATGCCTGGTTTAATTTGTCTAAAAGCAGGTGTAGCTGTTGTTTCTTGCATGATGCAATGCAAAATTGTGTATGTACGTTTATGTTAAATATCAATAAAATCTTTCGTGCTATAAAAACATTGCGACATAAGGAATATATAATAATCATATTTTTGCAAAGTGAAGAAGAACAAAAAGGAGTTAGAAAAGAAGTGTAATGTGAATTAAGAGTCTGATCCATCACGACCTTTATTAAACTTTCTGAGTGTGATGCCTGCTGGGTTTTATTGGCTACTCTAAGCAAACCAATGCATGATTATTCCAATAAGACATAGTCAACACCTTTTTTTAAAGAAGGCAAAGGCTTTGCCTTGCTCTTGTGTGGCTCTATCATTGTCCTTACTCTAAGGGGTTGTTTGGCACCCATCAGTTTCATGGAATTCATTTCAGATTCCATACCAAACGTGGTTTGGCTGTCATGAATTGTAATGTCATTTCAATTAGAATTTCAAAAAATACCTTATGCTATGTGATGTCAATCCAATATGTTGTCATTTCTCTGAAATTCATTTCATTTTGTCAAATAAAATGAAATGATGGGTATCTAAAGAGCCCTAAGCAAACCAATAGCATTAGTATTTGGCCGACAAGTTAAAAAAACACATTTTACAAGGTGGTCTAGTATAAGGAAACGTTTGGCACGGTCAGCAGCCTGGTCGCGCTGACTTTGCGTGCGCGCCTCCATGTGCAGTGGGTTCACACACCATGTTGGTGTATCTAAAGTTCTAAACTCGCTGGATACAACGAGTCCACCTGTGAGGAGAGGTGTTATCTTACAGAGTAGTATTCTTGTTGGCATTTCAACGACTTCAGTTGGCCCGGCCGGTTTTGCTGTAGGACATGTGCAATAATACAGCATGGTGCCGTGTGAAATTTAGTCCTTTTTTTGAAGGTTTTTCAAATGCAATACAGCCGCGCCGGACTGACCTCCTTCATGCACCACCACCTCAGCCATGTTATATCATCGTGATGTCACCCTGCCACCGTAGGAGGATGTTCAAGTCATGCGAATTTTTAAAACGACCGACGTACTCTTCTTCAAGTCATTTTGCAAATCAAGTCGTCGTAGAGCTGCTCGATTGTTGGGCAGTCGCATGCAATGTGCATATATCTCAAGCTCCGGGCCATGTCGTCCTCCGTCCAAGAACCAGCTGAGCTGTGTGAGTTTCTCTGAGCTGTGGTCATCGGCTGTCCCAATGGAGGATGTTCAGCAGCAAGGAGGAGAGGAGCCTACCTCCAGAGAAGCGCAAGGCAAACAACCAAGTAAAGAGATGAGCAGCGAGGACCTGGTGCTGAAGCTGTGCAAGTACCTCCTGCTGCTGGCCTCGCTGGTGGCCACGGTGACGTACGCCGTGGGTTTCAGCCCGCCGGGGGGCGTCTGGCAGGGCACGGCCGGCCACACCGCCGGCGAGCCCATCATCCGGGACACCAACTACCGCCGGTACCTCGTCTTCTTCTACTCCAACGCCGCCGCGTTCGCCTCCTCGCTCGTCGTCATCGTCCTCATGCTCCTCCTCGACTTCCTGCACAAGAGCCACCGCACCTGGCTCGTCTACAGGCCGCTGCGCCTGGTCCTGCTGCTGGACCTGCTCAGCCTCATGGTGGCATACGCCGCCGGGACCTGCAGGGACCTGTTCACCGTACTCTTCTCCACGTTGCTGCTGGCCGTCTTCACCATCTTCCTCGTGGTTCAGATGTCCCTCGCCTCATTTACGGACAAGAAGAACCCACAGGACGAGGAGAAGGCCAACAACATACAGACACAGGACGGACAGGAGGAGAACCAGAACACACAGCTGGACGGACAGGAGGAGAAAGAGAGACGGCTCCGCAAGCACAAGGTCTTGATGGTGCTGGCGACGTTCGCGGTGAGCGTCACCTACGTCGCCGGCCTGAGTACGCCGGGTGGTTTCTGGGACAGCACCGACGATGGCGGCCACCACCGCCCGGGAGACTCCATCCTCAAGGACCGCCACAACAAACGCCTCAACGCCTTCTTCATAGGCAACACCACGGCATTCGCCGCATCACTGCAAGTAATCGTTGTGCTTCTGGACAGGAAGCTTGTCTTCCGTCCCCTCACAAAGGCATACGGGTTCATCGTCGTCGCGCTGCTTGGCCTCGTCGCCGCTTACGTCGCCGGCAGCTGTAGGGAGATCGACACCACCGTGTATCTGGCCAGCCTGGTTGCGGCTTGCATAGTTTTCCAAATTGCGCTTTTTATTCTTCAGTCGCGCCATCAGTCCAAGACATCTTCAGGGGAGGATCTGAAGCCATCTTCAGCGGAGGAGAAGAAGAAACTGACGTTCCCAGGCGTCATACAATCAGTTGTACCTAGAGAAATCCTGCAATGTCTTAGTGCTGTCGTTGCCAGAAGAACAGAAAAGGGCACTGATGACAGGTATATACAGATTGACTTCCTTCTCTGCAAAACCCACAAAAATTCCAGTTTGTGTGACTGAATTGTGTTTCTTTCTTTCTTTCTCTGCATGGAATATTCAGGACTGTGAGGGATGTGGTGGACAATGCTCGCTCGCTTGTACTACTGCTCGCCACCCTTGCAGCAACCATCACTTACCAAGCGGGGCTGAACCCACCGGGTGGGCTTTGGCAGGACAACGGCGATGATCACATGGCCGGTGACCCCATCCTCCTCACCACGAATGCTAGGCGGTACAAGACCTTCTTCTACTGCAACTCAGTTTCCTTTGCCACCTCTTTGGTCGCCGTCGTCGTGGTCCAGTACAAGCTTCTGCTCGCGTACCACGTGCTGGAGGTGGCCATGGTGCTCGACCTGCTTGGCCTCATCGGTGCGTACGCCGCTGGAAGCTGCCGGGAGACCAGCGCCTCCATTTATGTCCTGGGCTTGGCGGGCGCCGTGCTGGTCTATGTCGTCATACATGTTGTCCTGCTCACCCTGGGGGAGAAGGACAGCGGCACCGGCGATGAGCTGGTGGAGAAGACGCGCAAGCGGTTGCTCCTCTTCGCCATCTTGGCGGCGACTATCACCTACCAAGCCGGGTTGACACCTCCGGGTGGCTTTCGGCTCGAGGACGACGAATCCGGCCACCACGCCGGCGACCCGGTGCTGCTGTACAACTTCCCGCGCCGCTACCACGCCTTCTTCTACACCAACTCGGTGAGCTTCATGCTGTCCATCGCGCTTATCATCCTCCTCGTCAACCCGCACGTGTACAGGCCGGCCATTCGAACCCACGCGCTGTCTGTGTGCACGGTTGTGGGCTTGTTCGCCCTGATGAGTGCCTACGCTGCCGGGAGCACGCAGCATCTCAAGACATCCATCCTCATCTTCGTGTTGGTGGCTGTGGCTCTGTGCGTCCTAGTCGCAATGTTCATAGCATTTCTGGTGGTGAAGGGTAGAGGCAACCCACCAGGAACAAGAAACAAGACGAAGAAAACCGAGAAGACTGAGGATAAGAGGACAAGGCATGCCAAGCGCAAGTACCTGATGCTGCTAGGCATCCTGGTGGCCAGTGTCACGTACCAGGCCGGCCTGACTCCACCAGGTGGAACCTGGCAGAGCAATGGCGACGGGCACGAGGCAGGCAACCCGGTGATGCACGACAACAGGAGAGCCCGGTACCTCGCCTTCTTCTACAGCAACTCCGCTTCCTTCGCCGCCTCCGTCGTCGTCATCATCCTCTTGCTTCGCAAGTCGATGCAGAAGGAAAGTGGGAAGTTGTGGCTACCGGCGATGAACACGATGATCGTGCTGGATTTGCTTGGCCTCTTGGTGGCCTACGCTGCTGGAACCAGCAGGGGATGGAAGACATCCATGTATGTCGTCACGCTGGTCCTCGCCGTGCTTGCCTACATTGCAGTCCATGTAATGGTGTCGCTGCTCATCGACATGAGACGGCACAAGAATGATACTCAAACCCCGATGCCCGATCAGAGCACCGGAGAAAACGGTCAGGGGCTGGCAGATGAATCTACAACAGTCGTATGATCCTATTTATTACTCCTTCTTTGTAAGGACTTCTTCAAGATCTGTATCATACATGATGTAATTGTTGTTCTCACGGTTGAATTTATAACTTTTCCAATGTTGATTTGTTACTGAGCGTTCTCTATCATACTGGTTGCTAATACTCTACTTTTGTAACAACAAAGTTCAAGACAGAACTGTGGGTGGTCCATCCCTTCGGAAACAAGTTGTTTTGTAAGCTGGCAGCAACTGAAACAAGTCTATCTGAAGTATATGTAGTTGCATTTATTCGGCTCTTACTAATTTACAATGTCAAGCATCAATTATCCATGCTTTAAGAATTCTCAGAGTTTTAGTTGCCCGGGACACTGAAAATTAATCAGTTGGTATAATATCAGAATAACTCTACCAGACATCAGGCCCACTAGAATCAAGACTAGCACTGATCTCACATTCTCATTCTATCATAAAACACGGGAAAGCAATATCTTGGGATAACTATGGATTACATAAACAGCTATGTGCTACGACTCGTGTCTGAGTCTGTCATCGCTGGCTAGAAGTAGATTTTACATCTACAGATATCCGTACCAAAGGAAGGAAGCAATTCAGAGGACGCGGCAAGGGGGTGTGAAACAAGGCCCTTGAATATACATGATTTGTTGTACACCTATTGACTTTTGGTAGCAAGGATGACATCACCTCCGTCCTGTTGCGATTCTTGGCTTTCCTTTCACCTCAGCTTCCTGTTCAAGATGAAGGAGGTTGAGTGCCAAAACATAAACAGAAACAATTCAGTACTGGATCACACAATGATGTCTCTGGTTACAAGGAAGAAAAGAAAATTCCCACAGCAATATGATGGTGGTGAAAGTACCTGCGGACTGTGGAGATAAATGGATGTCTTTGCATTTGCAGGATTATGGTTTTCAGCGCCACGGCTCCAGTCATAGCAGACCTGCCCTCCAGTAATGATAATAATGGTTATTTTAAACTTAGAATTTAAATTCGATTATGACCAGATAATGCATTTTAAAAACAGCAATTTAACTGGATATCGAATATGAACTTTTTAATAAAGCTGAACATCAAGAACTGATTCCCTCAGGTATTTAGCAAGGTGCGGGAGAAACTGATAGACATGTCACATATCTAAACTCGACCAATTAAAAAACATGGTTAAGAATTTCCACGTGAAGGGTCCTAAATCCTAATAAGCAAATATTGAGCCAAAATTATATGAAGGTACTGCAACAAGATACCTAAGCATCACTGGACTTACCCCATAAGCAAATATTGAGCCATCGTTATTGAAGGTACTGCAAGTAATGGGTTGAGGGCACCGACTAAAAGCCTGTACATATTCAGTGCAGAAAAAAAGTGAGAATATCCTTGCAAAATATATGAAGGTGTATAATAAAATAAGAGAACTAAAGCAACCATCTATGCTAAGCAAGTAGGCAACTATGAGGATGGAATGCTCAGTGAGCTACCAAGCTATATCTACAGGCCAAAAAGATATCTGACAACAAATTATACAGATGCCTCGTATGGGGGTCCAAGAATTGAGTGAAAATGTAATCTCAAGACTAAAAAGAAGTGATGCCAAAAAGGCAGCAATGGCAAAGCTACGAAAATGAGAATGGAGGATGCCAAAAAAGGCAGCCATGGCAAAGCTGTGAAAATGAGAATGGAGGATGCCAAAAAAGGCAGGCATGGCAAAGCTGCGAAAAAGGCAGATAATGTTTTCTTGCTCATGACCATGATAGTAAGTTTATTAGTTGACCGTGGTTTGATTCCCACCATGCATGCACATTGACAAATAATTCATTTGCAGGCCATTAACATGTCCACAGATCACAACACAGTAAAAACCATTCTGAAATGAATTGAATAGCAAACAATGCAATAAGATAAACCAAGAAGAGTGGAACTTCAAAAGAAAATCTCCAAAATTGACAAACCTTCAGTCTCTGTTTGCTATCCTTATCCCAAAAGTTGAAAGCACCATCAGATCCAGTAGTGGCGAATGTATGATGAACCTGTACCAAGCAGTGGACAGCATGAAATACTAGATGAAACTTCACTAACTGAAATTTACGAACTTTAAAAATAAGTACAATTTGGAGTTTGCTCAATTGACCCAAAGCTAATCTGTTAGAAGTATTTTTTTGCAACTTACTATTTTTCAACATATATGTACGCATATTAGTACAGTGGTTGTTTGATGAGGTACAGTGTGGTATCGGAGTCAATATTAAGCTCTACACTTTTGGGAGAGAATATAACTGAGCTTTAGTATTCTACAGATTAACAAATGACAGAGACACAGTGAGTAAAAGTCGCCATTAGCCTTCACTAGCATTTTTTATAATAACGAAAGTGAAATAATGAAACAAAAGTCTGGCACATAGCAAATAAATAATGAGAGAGAGATATCTCACAGGGTGAAAGTTGAGTGAATTGACAGAGAAAATGTCATTTCCTTCCCTGTGACACTTGAATGTGAAGTTTTTGCTTGACAGTCCATCATCAATATGATGCACACCAACTCTTCCTTCTATGGAACCCACCTTTAAACAAAAGAAAGGGGTCAGTCCATGGAAATAAACCTTTTCCTCAAAGTCACATGGAATTTCTTCTATTGTACTTTATCAATGGTTCAAAGTCATAAGCACTTCAAATATAAATCCGTCAATCCTACGATATCCATTATGTGTCACATAACTCACATATTATAGGAACTAACAGTTAGTCAAAGCTTTATTTTTTTTTATAATCAAAGTATGCGCCTAATAGGCTAATATATATCCGAGGGATGGAAGTTTGAAATGCAGGTTACTCAACAGCACCCATGATACTGCAAATGTTGTCAGACCAGTATATCAAATCTTGTACCTAAAGCTAATTCGAGGAACGTGGCAAGTTCTACCAAGATTTAGTGTCAGAAACTCAAGCTAGCTTCAAACAAGCTAATTGGGCAATACAAATCATATGGCGTGATAGGTAAAAAAGAACATATGAATAAACTTAAAAACATAGTAAGAATTGGTCATATATTTGAAAAAAACGAGATTTTGGTTTGGCGTGCTAAGGCTGAGAGTAAAGGATGCGAGAAAATATAGCATTACCAGGAATCCTTGTTGATCAGGGAACGCAGCAACACACCGTGTCTGGTATTTTAGAGGTGATTGAATGCGCTTGAACTCCGTCTAATACCATACCAGAGATAGAATTAAGAAATCAGTTCAAAAACAGAAGTCAATGACAGTATAAACGCAAGCCCCAGCACCACCAAAAGAATTAAACAAATGAACAGGTGCATAGTCAGTTCAGAAAAACACTGACCTGAGGATTCTGCAAGTTGAAGATGACGACATGACGATCAGCTGTTCCCACAATCATAAGGGGATAATTCACTGCAAGAGAGTAGCAGCGATCTGGAAGTTGCTGGACATGGGCTGGATTTGATTGCCTCGTGTCCCAATACCTACAAATAGTATGACAGTCAGCATTGAAGGTGGACTAGAACAAATCATAAGCATCAGGATCAGAGGTAATGTTATTATGTGTTGTAATGAGATGAAGGTCAAAGCACAGCCCAGATTACTAGTCTTAGCATGATACAGATAAAGTAAAACACTGACAGCAAAAATATAACGCAATCGTACTATTGACACTGACAGCCAGAACCTGACGTAATGTTTCCTAACTAATTCTCATAAAGATGATCAAGACCTCGCATGCTAGAAATCGAAAAGAACATATCTAACATTAATCACAACGCGTTATGTACATTTATTATAGCAACTATCGCATCAATTGTTACTTTTATAGCAACTTCCAGTCTTCACGTGAGCAAAATAGGCGTAAATAGTACAGATGATATCCAGAAAGTGCACAACCTCTGATAAGAATCTGGAAATATGATTCAGCAAGTAGTAGAACATTGAGGATCAAAGACATAGAAAAAAATAGTGGGAAGACAAACTAGATGTGATACACCTTCTGCAATATTTGATTTAGGTCTTGTGGAACTCAGTATTGGCAGTTTGTCCATAAATTGCATACAATTGCTATTTAAAACTTGGACGACGTACTAATATAATGCAACAACATGAAGTAACAAAAAAATGCTGAAAATAGCACAAGCCCTGTAATGCAAACCAGCCATAAATAAGATTTAAAACCAAACTGGTAAGAATGTTCAATATCAAAGTAAAGAATACTGAGGGTGAAGACGACTATATCTCTTGAACCTTATTGTCTTATCCCAGCTTCCAGAGACAAGAAGATTCATTTGAGATATCCAAGCGACATCCTTGACAGGTGCATCATGCATTGCAACCGTCTGTGCCTGCCCACCAGACAGCAGAGGCCACATTTTGACCTGTTTATCGCAGCCTCCAGAGAAGACAGTTGTCCCATCATCCTTCCAAGCCGAGCAGAGTACCTGATTGAAGGAAGAAATAGATCATTATACCAGGTAAACTGGAACGACTCAATGCAAGATGGAAATTCTCTCAGGAGAAATGTCTTAAGATCATACTGGCTGATCATGTGATATGGATGCCTTGGGCTGACTGTTACCATTGACTATCTCCCAACACCTCACCTGCACAAATCTCAAAGCTAATCATAGTAAGACACATCACAATAGTAAATACTGGCTAAAAATTACAACAGAAACAGAATTACCTGGTTATCCCAGGAAGTTGCCACCAGCAGATTACTCTTGGGACTAAAACTGAGGCTTGAGAGGGAATCGCCTGGATTAGGCAGGACCTGCATTTAAATGCGACTGTTGTAGTGAATATGTAGTATTTACAGAATGAGAGAACACTACAAAAGCAGGACATAAGCACAAAAGCATCACACCTCGAATGACTTGTTCGGGTTTGGGTTTGACGTAAGGCTGGTTAGATTTGCCATCTCTCCTCCTGTCTGATCCTTCAAATTTTCACAGCCATAATTAGCAAGTAAAAAAAACAGCACAAGCACTAGCAGCTCATGCAATCTCTCAAATGCAAGCCTGAATTACAACTTAAAGAAGCTTAAAAAATACAATACATTACAGAAACTGAATAATATCTCATCACCCTCGGGATCAGACGCTACACGTACATCAAGACGCTATGCACTACATCAAACCCTATATCTCATCACCCTCGGGAACCAGCAGCAATAGCACGCCCAGGAGGAACCGTCTCTCCCAGTGCAAGACAACTCGAGAATCCTCCTCGGTGCCACGCGCACCGCCCCATTCGATCACATCTGTTAAACCACTGAAACGCTTCCCCCACCCCCCACCCGCGCGCGTGCGCTGCGCTGACACCATCTCGAGGGTTCGTGATTTTGGTTCGGTGGTACTATGCTTTGCCACAATGTTTTGTGGCTGCAGACCGTCAGGTTAGTTTCCGTTGCACTGCTGGTTGGAAGCTCTGATCTGGTAGTCGGTGCTGGGCTTGGACAACCCCAGCCTCTGGAGCAGATTAGCCAGATCAAAAATCTCTCTATAATTTGATCCCCCTTCTGGTTCAGGCAGCGCCTGTAGTGTTCCTGCTGTTAAATCTAGGGTTTGTCACGCTCCCTTCATGCATGGCCATTTGGGCGTTTTTGTGATGTTTAGCTCCGAGTAAATTAGTGATTTCATTTCACTGTTGAGTGGCATGTCCACTTACGTCCTGTCCTCTTGGGAATTAAGTGGTCAGGGTGTCGGCATTTGTAGTGAAGTGATCCCAGGTTTCTATTTGGTCACCAGCTAGCATTATTGATTCAGTTAGCATTACTTGATCAGGCACGTGGTCAGGGTGTCCGCATTTCTAGGTTTCTATTTTTGTACCTTCCTTGGTCAGCCACATTAAAACAAAATCAATATGTCAACCATCTAATGACCAAGTTCATTGTGAAATCACTTCCATTTGTAATCATATGGATCTTGAACAGAATGGTCTGGAAGCTTAATATACTCTCCATGGAGAGTTAGAATGGCCGTTAACACGCTAGAAAAGTGTGTACTAATACCCCAAACCTCTTGTACTGTCCTCGCAACAACCTCATTTTGAGACCATGAGCAACTACAAGTAAGAACATGGCAACATTTTCATCCGCAGTAACATAAGCACTATCACGTAGACGGTAGACCACACCTCTCACGCAGCATAGTGCACAAGTCATGCAAATTTCTTTTTGTAAAACAAAGTTGATCATAGCATGCAACTTCAGACCCATCATACATCTTTCAACAAATAATTCCTAAGTGTGTTTCCATGCTCGCCGTCAATAAATCTCCCTAAATCCCTAGGTCCCCTATATGAAGTAAGATCATGCAAATCAACTTTATTAGCATGGCATCAAAAATATCTCAACTACAGACAATTTTGCAAAGCATTACATAGCAATCATTTCCATAGCACTTCCACAAACTAGTTCGTATCACTCTCACGAGCATTTTTGCTTTTGACATGTACATTACAAGCAATTTCATAGCAACATCACAAACGAATTAGTTTTCAGAAGTACATTCACACAGCAAAAACAGCCTATCAAAGTTCACACATTGCACAATCAGTTAAAAGCACGCACATAGGACTATTTACCTAGTTTTTGCAGGGGACTGCTAGATCGGGGTGGAGGTCGCCGGTAGTCTTCGTGCTACACAAAGTAGTGAGATGAGGGGTCAAGCAAAAATAAAGAGGGGGCGGAGTAGAGGGGAGAGCGGCGGGGAACAGGGAAGAGGGGAGGAGGCCGGACGGAGTTCAAGGAAGAAGGAAGAGAAGCGGTTTGCAATTTACCTGCGCCAGACGCCGGAGCTCGGGGTGGAGGCGCGCCGCCCGCCAGAGCTCGGTGCAGCCGGTCTCCTATCTGCAGTCACAAGAGAGAGATGAGGGCCGGGGCTGCTGGAGAGCCCGGCGAGGGGAAAGCAAGAAGGGAGCACAGCGGGAGGGGACGGCGGCGCCGTGCTGGCTGGAGGAGAAGGACGGGATGGGCGGCGGTGAGGTGGTACCTGCGCCGCCGGCGGGGGGTTTGGTCGGTCGATCCCGAATATCTCAGAGCAACTCCAAATCTCCAATGTAAAATAAAAGTAACTGTATATAGGTCACGAAGCGGAAAATTTACGCAGCTGGATGATCTAAGCGTAAAAAATACGCTAAATTTTTACAACGTGACTAAAAATCAGCTCCAATGATGATTTTTTTTAGAGAGAAGCGCCAATGATGTTAGTATATGAAAGTGGTTACCTATGCAGAAATAAAAGTATAAAATGCAGCTTTGATTATGTAAACGTAAAAAGTACCCAATTTTTTTATAATGTACCCGAAAAATCATCTCCATTTTTTTTTAGGGAGAAGCTCCAATGATGTATACACTTCCTATCCATTCGCCACCGGGCGCGAGCACCCCGCCACCGCCGATTCACACCACTAAACCACCGCGCGAGAGCCGCCTGATTCGCCACCAATATGTGGCCACAGCGCCGCATCCGGCCCACGATTCGCCGATTACCATGTCGCCACGTGAAAAGCAACTCAGGTTTTCCGTGGCGTGCGGCTGCTACCGCCCAATCATTGGTCCGTGGAGATAACCCGGGCCGGCGACCGGAGGTACATGGGTACCTTCGAGGCGACCGAGCTCACCGCCCGCGTGTACAACTTGGTGGCAATGCGGTTGGGCCACCCTTTAGTCATAGATAGACCGAGCGGCGCCGCCCTCCTAGTATGTATATGGTCAATCTCTTCGGCGTCTTCACCTTGTCAAGTGTTGTCTGGCTTGGCTTAGCCTAGTGTTGTCTTCGACACACCCTGCTTTTAACTCTACTTCGGTACTTCCACTGGTTTCTTTGTTTGCTGTGTGACACGGTTTGTAAGTTGGTTTCAGCAATTTGTTTGTAACTTCCGTCAATGGCGTAATTAACTTAAAGTAAGGCTAGAACTTTTGTTCTAAAAGGAGTTCCAACTTCACAATACTAGCCGTGTGCCTCAGTTTTTACAGTTTTTTTTATCTATGGTCCCAAGCGGGCACCGATTTTCCAGCACGATATCAATGGTCTCAAGCGGGCACCGATTTCCAGCACAAAAACATGTTTTTTTTAAAAAAATGGGGGATGCACACGACTTTTATACTAAAGCAATGGAGAGTATAAAGTTTATTACCGGCATGTGCCACTACTTCCTTGCAGACAGTAATTAACCCTTAAGCGCCTACTTGTTTTGATGATAACATCATTGACTAAGATGAGCGGAAAGTGATCGGAGAATGCAATGGATTGAGGAGGGGGCAGGAGTATCACAGCAGAGAAAAGTCTCCCAAACCATAATACATAAGATATTGTCGAGATGAAACAAGACACTACCGCATGGATACGTAAACAAACAGTTAGCAAACGAACATTACAAGCAAACGAACATCGAGCAAGAAAGAGGTGGATGCACCGTAATACTGTGGATTTGTGGTTGTGTTTCATAAATCGTTTGACACTAATCTGTGCTTTAGATCAATGAGTTAATTATGGAAATGCATACATATATACTTCCTCCAAACCAGGTTAAGTGTCGCCAGAGAAACGCTGTTAATGTACAAATCAACAGGGCTACATTACCCATTGCCAGGCTTAGTCTAAGCCTCCACCCTGTCCAGAATTACCTCCCAAACAGCATAGCTTGCAACATGCAGACAGCTAGCTTAAAGGTTCTAAAGAACAAAACCAATAGGCTGTTGTCCAACCAACTAAGGCAAGAAGAATTCACAGCAGGGCTGCAAAGCAATGTAAACCATCCGATTTATTCCACTCAGAGAGCAACCAGACTTTAGTTCAGGTTTCAATGACTTCAGTTCATGATGATGTAGAAATAGTAAAGATTTTAACAACTACACAACAGAATGCAAGTAAATAGGTTCTGAATCAAATACCACGTACTTCATCAATGTATAATCAGAAAAGACACGTCAAAGCTCTTCAAACTATTTCTGCAACCTTAGCAAGGACACAGCATGCATAGTTCCTCGGCAGAGACAAACATAACAGATACAGCATACAAGCAAGTCATGTTGCAGAGAGGAGTGGTTGTGTGGATGCGTGTTAAGAGCTGCTAACTTGGGGACTGCATTGTCAAACTAATAGTGAGCTCAAAAACTATGATGCAACATTAGCACTACAGGCTTAAATTGACAGCATGGTTACATCACAACACAAGTAAAGAAAGCCCATGGCTAAGAAACACAGGCTTAAATTGATGCAACATTAGCACTACAGGCTTAAATTGACAGCATGGTTACATCACAACACAAGTAAAGAAAGCCCATGGCTCAGAAACACACCACTGCTAGAAAAAATAATTACACAAATAAAGCAAAATTCATATGCCAAACATGATAATACAAAACAGAAAATGAAATATTGCAGCCAACTTTAATGCAAATGTCACACACGATCATAAAATCACAAGTCTTCTCAAAGATCAGACCAAACATGAATGCTCAAGATAAAAGTTACACCTACAGGAAGATGACCTACACATCATAGCTTCCAAAGTAAGCTGCTTACTACTAGTAATTGTATGGTCTTACTAAGAGATGGCTAATGCACTACAGTAAAATCCAACAGCAGGGAAAGCATACTTCATGAAACACAAAACTACACATTGTTTTGAGAGAATCAGTGTAAATGACAACTAAAGCAACGAAACATTAGAGATAAGACTAAAGACAGATATAATGCTAAAGTTATTCAATAAGCACAGCACACCAGTAACCTCAGTACAACATATACTAACAGTTTTCTTAACATCACAAAATACTTAATTCGTATACCCTGCACTTGCAAAATTGTGTTTGTGTGATCTAACTTGACGAGGGCAATACAACACATGTAACATAGATCACAACACGGCCAAACCTAAGAAGCTAATACTAATATCCACACAACCATGGCTACACAGCATAACCTACAACTTAAGATGCGAACTAAAATTACACCCTACCATCAGGAACTTTGCTCCAGCATTCTAACTAAATCGAACAAGGGGGGTAATACTTGGTAACACAAATGCACACACGCATAAATTTACAGAATCAATAAATGAGGAATAATTGACCAACAGAACATAAATCGAACTCCAAAGATATTTTGAACAACAGACACATATAAAGGGTACTTCACTTGGCACACCATGGTATCCTCAGTACATGAGCAAAATTCTTAATTCAAAACATTCTGGAATTCACTTCCTAACTTAACATAAGAAAACGAAATACAGATAACGCTGGCACCATGGCTTCCCCACGGAGCAGCCGGCCGGGATCTCCCCCAGCTTAGAACCCGAGCTTGGTGCGGCGCCAGTGCCTGCGCTTCGCGTTGTACCTAAGAACGGCAGAAGACGCCGGGTTAGCACGCCACAAACACTAGACGGAATCGGCGAGCGAGAGAAGGGGGGCCGTTACCTGATGGTGTTGTCGGTCCTCATGCGGATCCAGTAGGGGATGGGGCGGTTCTGGCGCTGCTTCTTCGCCAGCTTCTGCTTGATCCGGAAGGTCTTGTGGGACGGCTGCGAAGAAGCGACGGGAGAGAGTCAGCAAAACGTTGAAGCCCTGGAAGCACGGGTCGAACTCCATGGAAAAAGGGGAGGAAGAAGGTTGGATACCATCGTTGCGGCGGTGACGAAGACGCGCAGCGGCAGCGGCAGGCGGCGGCAGCGGCGGCGAAACCCTAGGTCCGTGAAGTGCTGGACTGGTGGAGAGTGGGGATTATATAGTGGACGACGTTTGGCGATAAAAGGATGGGCTCGTTGGGCCAATCTGGGTAGCCTATTGGGCTTTTTTTACGCGTGAAAACAGAGCGTGGTCTGGGCTTTGGGAAAGACCGGTACAGCAACAACGCTAGGCCCGTTAATAAATTTATTTGTTTCATACGGCTCATTAAGCTCCCAAGGCCCTTGAAAAAAAATCACAGGGCTCCTTAAAAAAAAATTGCCCCAAAAAAGTATTTTTTTTCTAGGGACTTTAAAAGTCTACACTCTCTTTTTTCAATTCACCTAGTGAAGGTCTCTTTCCCTTTTTAGATTGTATTTTGAAACTATGGGCCAAAGGCATTGTCCACCTTGGCACATTGAATTGATGAGGTTGTTGTACAGCTGATTTCGTGGCCCGTAATGTAAGTGATGAAGTAGTTAGCGATTGTAGATGTGTTCTCACCATCTTCGCAATAATTTCACCACAAAAAATTCATCACATTTATGACATATGCTTGTTTGGGAAAAGCTTTGTTATGATTATAGTGTTTTTGTCTTCTCATTTTGTCTTTTCTTATGTCAATAGCCTTTCTAAAATTTTGGTAACTTAATTGTTTGGCTTTAAAATTTTACTTTTCTATTTTTCTTGGTGTGATTTATGATTTGTCGATACAAAAAAATGTTACAACTATGCATACTCCTAAAACTATGTTTTCTTATTTTTATACATGTTCATGATTTGATGATTATGTTGGATTCTTCTATGCTCGGTAGTTTTGCCACTTGTGAGAAACCACCCCACATCATGAGTCGATCCATTTTGGTATTAAAGTTGAGAGTCTAGTTTGCCTAGTTACAATAACAAAAAAACTATCAAGAATGTACCCTTTTTAACGAAAACGCCGAGAACACATCTTTTCATTGATTAAGATGGGAAAGTACATGTGTTTGGAGGGGAAAAAAGAAGTAAAAAACAACATTTGAAAAGGGAAAAAGAAAGACGTCATACTCAACGAGACTAATGCAAACACACAAACTAGCTACTGGCATGTGTACCATCAAAACGGATGGATGGATGATGGACCCCCTACCTATAATTACCGTTAAACCACTTCCGGCTTGACACATACTCCTTTCGTTTCACAATATAGGTTGTATTAGCAATTTTCGACATTCATATGTATGTGGACATGTTTTGATGTCCATGTGTACTCATTTTTAATCCGAATCTAGACAACATGTGTTACACCTAAAACTTATTCTAACATGGAACGGAGGGAGTAGTTGTGCTAGGAGGTGTTTTGATACGAACATCTCCAGCAAGAGTGGTGCAGAAACTTGACTGAAACTTTCTCTCTTGCTGGAGATCCCACTCCACTCCAATCCGTTGAACCCAGGATCCACGGGACCGCCCAAGATCTCTCCTCACCTGAGACTGAGAGCTAAACAAGTGGAACAGAACACGTCCGTCCCTCTCGAACGTAACATGCACTACAGTTGATCAATCCCAAAGACCCAAACCGCGGGGAACAAGAAGATAACGAAGACCAGGGCCACAAACTCTCTGGCTCTCAGCTGAGACCGATGCGTTCATGCACCTGGACGATCGCGAGGCCCTACACGAGTCGTCTTCTCGACCAGGCCCGGCGCCCTGGATCCGGTCGCGGTCATGTGTGGAGTTATGGACTGATCATGGCTTGAACTGATATCGATCTCGCCGGCGGCATGGATCGACGCACGCAGCTCTAGCGGCCGGCATTTCGCATGTCATGCGTCGCCTTCGTGCAGCAACTTTCCTTCCTCCAATGATTTGGCTCTGGCTGGCGAGCTGGCTGTGGCTGCGGGACGACCGGAGCAGATGAGTGCATGCACTTACTTTGCACTGGATCGATCAGCTGCAGCTAGCGCTCATCGTTAGTTCGGTTAGCGCGTCGGCGTCGGCGTCGCCGTCGCGGCCAGCCAGCGCGAGGTGATCGATGCGGGCTGCTTCTACGTGCGTGCGTGTTGCTGTCTGCCATGTTATCCGTCGGCAAACAGTGCTTAACTGTCCGGACGGATCCATGCGATGCATAATGCTGCACAACGTCTAAGCAGAAGAAGAAGCTAGAAGAAGAAGGAAGATCATATGAGCCCCAGGGAGCAACTTGTAATTAACGCTTAGCTTCGGCTTCGATCTACCATGCAGGTAGCTGAGTCGCGTGGACTGAAACCCTGAAACAGGGGGCGGTGTTCTCACCATGAACAGAAAAGAAAAGTTGCTCGTTCAGTAAACAATATCGTCGGGCGCAGCTAACATCAGTGGAGCACTGGGAGTAGCATGCATGCCGACATTTTGTGACGGTGTGACCCGATTGATCATCGGATCGATGATAGGTCCCAGTCTGGTCAAGATCCCACGAAACCGGGAACATACATATGCCACGGAATGACTGCATTATTCTGACCATTTGGGAAACAAGTACTCCTTCATGCGAGGCTTCAACAATCATCCCATACTAGACAGTGACGGGTGACCTGACGAACTACTTGTGGAAATACAAGGAAAGTGCAACTCAAAATTAGGAGGACCTCGCCTACATGCATACATGGTCAATTTTCAGTGTGATCCAGATACAGACTGCATTTATCCTTTGCACGCAGCTTGGTCAACCGTATCTCATATTCTCATCTGCCTAGGAGGAGACGTGCGTACGCCCTCCAAGATAAGGTTTTGAAATTCCGACGACATGCATGGGCATGGCAGGGGAGAGCAACCATGCATGGAAGATTGTAAACTGACGATCGACATCATCGGCGTATATATTACCTGCAGCTGCCTAACAGGACAAGGTCGCATATGGGATATGGCTGGGCTGGGGTGGTATGCTGCAGCTACGAAACTTATACTATGGTGTAGTAGCTAGGCTTAGCTGCAAGTCTCAAGGTCTTATTTGCTGATATATAGTGAACAGTCACCCTAATGTGAACCACTTGGAGCAAGTTGTGAGAACTTGCTTGTGTTGCCCTCACCGTTGATCAGTATTCAGTGCCGACCACTAGCAAGGTTTTTGAAAATGCAACAGCATGGGTTCGTGCGTGCTACACGTCATGGCTGATATATATAAATGTACATATAGCTACCTGATCTAAGCACTTTGGTCCTGTGTGTCTGTGGTGCACATGAGCTGAGCTACTCCCCGCACCACAAGTGTGCAACTTGCAACTGCTACTATGTGCCTAGCTAGCTAGCTCGTCATCGTCGGCATACTAACATGCAATTCTTAGGGCATAGCATACCACCCCGATTGATGCCGATGCCGATGCCGATGCCGAGTGCCCTCGTGTCATCGTGTGGTGTAGAAATCTTGAGCCCCTCCTAACTGTAATTTTTATGCTACGCTGATTCTCCAAAACCGAGTTAGTATGGCGGATAAAATTGAACGGAGATGGAGAGTGTGCTAAAATCGTGGCCTTTGTAAACTTTGTTAACCAAACTGAGGTAACAGCCGCTCGGTCCACCTTCTTTTCTAACGTTGTTTCACCACTCATACACGGTCTAATATAGAGTCTTGGCTTGGGCTTCATGATTTTTCGTTGAGCGATTGACATGTGTTCCAAACCGTGAAAGATTAATTGGTGGCTCGAAGCGATCATAAATATAGGTCTTTATAGGAAGGATTTGACATCAGTCGTCGTGCTTGTCTCCTGAGAGATATGGAAGTAAAGAAACACACGAGTTTCTATAACGCAACATACTCATCGCTTAGTTGTGTTACGCCCCTTAATAGTGTTACGCCGCACGAGTAATTTTCCTTGTTATTTAAGCCATGGCGGCTTTGGTCACGTCTAGGCGTGTACTAGTCAAGGTCTCTAAGAACATCTTCTTAAAACATCAACGATAAATCTTTTGCCTTGTAAAATAATGCCAGAAGAGCCGTCCAGAGCCGCGCCATTGCCTCGAAATCGAGTCCTGACTCAGGGTGCAGGTGGGACTGCTCGTGGGGGCCACTTAATGCCCACACAGTCCCATATTTCTTAAGTGGGCGACCCACGGTAGCCCACCAAATTTACTGGGTGTTCCACGGAGCCCACCAAAAACCCGCATATGGTCTGGCTGTGCTACGGTGCTGCCTTTCAGGCCATGGTCGGCGCCGGCTGAAAAGGGACTTACAGTCTCAACCACGAGGGCGAGCTTGCAGCAGGACGCCGCGTCATCCGGAGCCATTGTCCAGTATCATGCCCCCAAGATCCCCATCTCCTCCCGGCCCTAGCCCCAAGATCCAGAGCTTGACGGGCGGCGCCACCCCTTCCTCCGCCATGGCCCCAAGCCCCAAGATACGCGGGTGCAGCAGTATCGCGCCCTCGATGCTCAGGTCTCTGTCCGCCCCCACGATCCTGTCGTGCACGATGTTGGCGTCGGCGAGAAAGAGTCGGGACAGGTGGCCGTGCTCGGCGATCCAGCCGTCCTGCGCCGACGTCGTCCTGGAGCCGCCCTTGAGCCGCAGCGGTGTGGAGGGGAGCAGGTTGAGGACGAGCATGGCGTGCTAGAGGTGGGCATTGGCGCTGTCGAGCCCCCTAGAGCGGGCGAGCAGCAGGTTCCATAGCCGGCGGGGCTGGCGCAGCTCGCTGTCGAATTTGGGGAATGAGGGTTCGATGTGGGGAAGGTGGGCTCCGACGTGGGCAAAGGGGGGTGTTCTACTTGGCCCATCTAATTTTGACTCATACCCGTGGGTGCCCACAGATGATTCTTTGTGGGCATGGGTAGTGGGCGTCGTGGGCAGCGCACTCCCACCTGCACCCTGAGTCCTGACCATGCCTAGCTCAGCTTGCTTGACTTTTCCAGCGGAAAACATCCATACGTCCTCAGACATGCATGGTAGTAAGTTGCACCCTAAATGAATAGAGAAAGTTCGCATGTGGCTACGTAGTGCCTAGCCATGCACGCATGCTGCGGCTATCTCGGTAGGCCAGTGGCCCTTCATGTGGCCTCCATGCATGTTCATCATCCAACCAACATGCAGGTTTCAGTTGCTTACCAACCATGAACGACCTCGAGGGTCGCATCGATTAGTTACAGAAAATAGGTCTAAACTCGTTTTTGCTTCGTTCGGATGTTTATATTGGGAGCCTAGACATTATATTGAGTTGAATATCTAATATCCAAGATATTGATATTGAGATTCAATTTCAATATTTTTGTTTGGATGTGTTAGATATTCGGAGCTAGACTAGATATTGAGTTTGAATATGAAATAGTGTTTGGATGGTATATGCGATAGATTGCAGTTCAACAGGAAAATTACAAGCTAAAGAATGTACGCGTACTACACAAAATCTGTACATTGCTCATGGCTTTGTACATGCAAAGAAAATCAAATACGTCTCAAACAAAGGATGCATCAAATCCACTGAAGTGAAGAACTAGGGGAAACGTCGTCAGTAGCACATCGAGCAGTGAACCAGCAGCAGCTCGATTCTGTGTGAGCTTGACAAATCCACATCAAATCCACTGATGCACCGTGGGATTCTGCAGTCAACTGGCGCAGGTTGGGGATCCGTTCAGAGAGCAACTGTTGGAGGTCGGGGATCAGGTGGAGCTCACGGTTTTGTGTGAGCTTGATGAACTGGCTAGGGAGCAGCGACACCGGGTGCGCATCTCCAGTAGGACCGACCTCTCCTAAATGCCATGGTGAGGAGAGGCCAGGGGTGCCGCACTGGGGAAGGAAATCCAGCGAGAAAGAGGAGAGGGCGGCGCTGACTCGCCGGAGGAGGGAGCCGCCGCCGGCGGCTTGCTTGTGCTTGGGATGCAGGTGCACCGGCCACCAAGCTCCATCCAATCTTGCCCAACCTGAAGTGGAAATACAGATGAGAGGGGAGGAGAGTGCAACAGCGAACATGAGGTAGGCACCGCATCCTCTACTCATCGGCGGCCGGAGAGAGGGTCGCGGGAGAGAGCCGTTGCCCGTCGGCGTCCGAAGAGAGGGGCAGGGGGGAGAGGGTCACATAGGATAGGATCCAGGGAGGAAGCCTCTGCCCGCCGGCGACCGGAGAGAGGGGCAATGGAGAGAGGGTCGCGGGAGTTTTCACGCCGGCGGCCGGCCGTTGGACGGTAGGGTGGAGGAGGAGAATCTGCCCGTGCCGCCGCCGCCCTAGGTGTCGCTCGTGGGGAAGAGAGTGCTCTGGGGAAGAAGAGAACATGTTCCTCTTGCACGATGCGAACATGTAAGTGAGTCTCGCGCGACGCGAATATCTATCAGTGTCGAGGGGTTGAGCTGGAGATTGAGTCGAGCAGGTTTCGCCTTCGCACGACTTGGCTAGATATTCAGCTCGAAAGCCCAACATGAATACCTAGCACATCCAAACGGTGACATTTGAGACATTCGGGGCCAAATACTCCGAATATCCAATATCAAGCTCCAATATAAACATCCAAACGAGGCATTTGGGATATAGCTAGGCAGAGAAGATATATATACCACCTCTATCTGTCACTTGTTTCAGACTTTCAGTTTCTCCCTACGAGCTCTCACATGTGCACATTCAGTAGCTTGGCCACATATATACATTGTCACCCGGCCGTAGGAGATTTGTGGATATGTAGCACGTACGTAGGCCAGATGCGGTTGCATGGTGCTCCTGCATGTGAGCTCCTTTGTCGGGACTGCACGTTCCTAGCCATGCTTTTTTTTTTGAACAAGGTCCTATAGCCATGCATGGCCACGGAAAATGGCGCCACCCATCTTTAGGAATGCAACTCGCATAGCTACAAGTCTAGAGTGAACATGGGGACGAAAGCTCGGGCATGACTATCTTCTATCTATATATCTCTCGATGCCAACATCTACTGTGTGCTGTGCATGGAGATTTCATGCTAACAAAGAAATTAAGCTAGGTTTTGCGAGTTGACACGTGAATGTCTATCTCACAAATCTGCATCCACCCATGAATCCCTGATGACATCACAAATCTGCTTGCATGCATCCATGAGACGCCGCAGGAGGAACAGTCGTCATCGATCATCATCAGACCAGAAGTGGAGAGTGAGTACAGAGAACAGGAGCATAGATATTCAGGTGGGCCCATTCTCCGTCTTCCGACGAGGCCACAGAACATGGCACCCAACGCCGTCGAAAGCGATCATCAGCAGCTCGTGTGGGTCCCACCCGGCAGCCATTCGCGCGGGTCCCACCCGGGTGTGGGAGCAGCAGCCATCCAAACACCCCGCGGATTCCGACCGCACTTTGTGTAAACTTCCTTCCCCTGTTATTTATAGGCCTCCCGCGCCCGCCATCGATCACGCACCGCCGCCGCACTCCCGCTAAGCTAGCTTCTCCTCGGATGCTCTCCGTCGTCACGCCTCCCCAAACACGCACGGCGGCGGCAACCGAGAAGACGAAGACGAAGACGAAGGACTGCACGGTCGCCCGTCGCCGTCGGCGAACAATGGCTCGGCCGCAGCAGCGGTACCGCGGCGTGCGGCAGCGCCACTGGGGCTCCTGGGTCTCCGAGATCCGCCACCCTCTCCTGTGCGTCCCCCTCTGTCCCAGTGTGAGTCTTGCTCGATCCATCGCGGCTGGCTGACGGTGATGCATGCGTGGTGGGATTGCAGGAAGGCGCGGATATGGCTGGGCACGTTCGAGACGGCGGAGGACGCGGCGCGGGCCTACGACGAGGCGGCGCGGATCATGTGCGGCCCGCGCGCGCGCACCAACTTCCCAATCCCCCCCGCCGCGTCCGCCGTCGCATCCTCCTTCCTCTCCCCCGCGCTCATCGCCAAGCTCCACCGGTACAACCTGGCGTCCGTGCACGCGGCGCAGCGCCAGAGGGAGGCAGCAGCGGCCTCGGCTGCGGCGGCCGCAATGTCTGTGGGCGACGCGGTGTCGTCGATGTCGTCGTCGTCCGGCACGGTGGGGTGGGGCGGGCGGCTCCTGGAGGAGCAGCACGTGGAGCAGATGATCGAGGAGCTGCTCGACTCCGACTTCTCCATGGAGACCGGCCACTAAAAGATCGATCGAGCGAGAGATGCCGGCGCCGGCTGCTCTGCTTCTTCCTTGCGCGGACGGCCACCGTCAAGTGTACCACCAGTAGATGTACAGTACTATACCTAGTGTTAGCGGCAGAAGAGTACAGTAACAAACTTCCTATTTTCCACGGTGCTCTGCTCGATCGGCTGATTTACCTCTGTGATGATCTCAATCCATGCGTTCGTCGGTTTGTTACACCGGCCGGCCGTGCTCCGGAATTCCGGATGGCTTATTTGACAGGGCTTGACCGAAAATTTGTACCGTACCTGCAACATGATATCTGCAACAGGCGCTAGTATTTATTTATTTATTTATTTATTTTGACTTGTTATTGTTGGTGTGCCTTATGTGGTTCAGCTGTGATCCAAGCTCAGTATAAAGGGTATTCGGATAAATGCTAGCCTCTTTCGTAACGAGTAAGGCCTGTCGGTCGTCGGAAGCTTGGGCCGAAGTGAATGTTGATGACATAGATCATTATCGACGACGGGCATGACCACTCCATATACACCTGTGAGGCGCTGCACGGGATAAGTCGAATTGTTGTAACTCCCGAGGTTTGAAACCTCATGGAAGGAAGTAGTGCAATTTTACTGGCTGATGCCGTAGTTTTTCCTCCTATCTTTGGAAGGTATCCACGTTAAATTTCATATTGGATTCCCTAATTTATTAAAGAAAAAAGAAGCAATCGAAGAATTAGAGAAAGATCTACAAAAGGAAATTCACTCTCAAACCAGAGACGTTAACACCTCCATGGGCATGATCAACGTCATGGTTGTCTTCAACCCCTTCGGCCGAGCCTTTGCGAGCAATATAGTCGGCCTATTCTGGTGATGCGAGGGCATTTGTCTGGTTTGTGGTACCTCCGTCGTACCATTACTTTACTATTACGACGATTCAATTATTCTTGACAGATCTTTGCAGTTATTTAAGTGGGTGATATTTTCGGTGTTGTCCTTCCTCGACGAGCTATGGTGGCAGAACGATGACTTTGGCGAGAATTTTCAGAATTTTGATGTTGCTTGTATTGCCCTCGCTTACGTTTTTTCTGCATGTCCCGTTCAGTTAGCCCATTTTCCTGGTTCTAAATATCGTTCTATCTATCAAATATATACAATTTTAATTTCAACAATAAATTCTTTAAGAAGAAGAGAAACTTTGTTCTAACAATTGCAGTTTGGCAATTTATGGGGGGCTTTTCATCAGAAGGGGCCGTGGGTCTTCTGGTGGGCCTCGTGGGCCGCAGGAGCTATGGGCCTCGTGAGCACCGACGCCGCCGTAGCCAAAAAAAAAAAGAGAAGAGAAACTACTGATGGGAAAAGACAGAATTGTCCCTGACTGTGAAGTCGCCAAAAAAAAAAACCCAGAAGAGAGCGCAGCGTCCCGGCGCCCGCCCGGCTGCTCCTCCGCCGCCCTCCCCCCCGCCGGTCCTCCTCTCCTCCTCCAGACCCCCACCCCCTGCCGGTCCTCCTCCGCCGCGCTCCCCCGTCCCACCCTGACCTCTTCTACACCACCAGCCCAGAACCTCCGGGTGGTAGGCCTACGAGCAGGAGCCAGGAGCGGGAGGCGGCGGCGAAGCCCCGGCGACGACGACGGCACGGGTAATACTCGCATTCGCATCCGTTCTCTTCTCCCACCTCCGGTCCTCTTCCCATTTGCAGTGCGGCTCCCCTCTCCTCCCGAACCCGCTCACAACATCGACTCATGGCACCTCCCCTCCCCCTTCCCACCGTCTCTTTCCCCCGCCGCATTCCTCTCCTCCTCAACGGCGACCCCCCTTTCCCTGCCCTTCCATGAACCCCACCCCCTCTATCTCCCATGGCGCCCACTCTCCCTCCCATCCCCGTGGCTTCCCAGTCCTCCTTGCTGTGGTCACTGGTCACGCCTCTCCCTAAAACCCTAGAACACCAGCAGGTTCTCAAACGCTTATCCTTTTTATTGTCACCTCTGCAGGTTAATTTATCCGAGTAGAAATTGGCAGCAATCAAGTCAAGAAAAAAGGTAACGAGAATGCATCTGCTCTGCCTTCTTTAGGTGAATTTCCTGTGTCCAGATGCAGCAGATGCTACAGTGCTGTCGGATTTTTTTGCTCTGTAATTCACGTTATCATGTACTAGAGTAGGTACCTTGTGATTTGCAAATACGACATACCCCCGATTTGCGTAGGCCAAAGTGTTGCTGCGAGAATGTTGTGAGCGTCCCCTTCCACTTTCCTTATCCATTGGTCTGTTACAGCAAGTGGTTTCTAGAGCTTCTGATGGCCGTGAGGAAGGATTGGTAGTTAATAGAGATTCCGTGGAAGTGATGGTGAAGCTTTGAGCTATATAAGTGAACTTTGAATTGTACATTTGTATTTTTAGTGCGAGGAACATATGAGATGTCATATATGATGACATGCTGCTTTGTTTGAACCCATTTCTCATAATTTATTTGTAGGCTTCAACTAGCATACACATCAGAATCAAACAACATAATTGGTATCGAAACCCATTGCCATTTCTACACTAATTTGATATCGCCATTTAATTCAACTTCACCGGCCCAAACAAGCCTGAGATTTGAACAGCAGAATCATATTAGTATGCTTGTTTTTCTGTATTCTCTCCAGATTTTTCTGGGCAGTTCAAATTCTCGGCCCATCTGAAAATTTTCTGGACAGCAAACTTCAGATGCCATTTTATCTTTCATAAGCTCTCAGATTGGGCAAAAATTTGAACAATAGGCTCATATTAGTATGCTTGTTTTTTCTTCTTTCTTTTCTGATTTTCTTCCAGAGATCTTCCTGTGAGGTACGGGGTGATGCCGCCGAAGAAGCGGGCAAAAAAAGGGGCTGCCCCTGCCAGCAAGCAGCAACAACTGCTGCCACCACAGCCACCCGGCCCCGATGCGCCCGTGGAGGAGCAGCTGCGATGGCTCGCTGACCAAGAGAGTACGTGCCTCCGAATTATCTTCTGAAATTCATTATAGTTTTGAAATTTATAGTTATTAGTGAGACCTGTGATTCTCTGAGTTGCGGGGACTGCACTTGTTTCCCTGATGGAGTGTTTGCTTTGAAATGTAAACATAAAAGACTTCAGTTATTGCGTAGGTTTGTAGGTACAACTCACGGAGTAGTGCAAATTTTGGCTTTAGTGTGGTGTCTATCTGGACCTATTATTGGCTTGATTATCGAATGCAATCAGCAGTGTGGATATTCTTAGTTCAAAAAATGGTATCAGGGAGATACAACTTTCGATAGTCACCAGCTTGGATTGAGTCCCCAGTAGTGACTATGGATGCAACGAGAACGAATTTTACCGCTTTAGCATCAAGTCGTTCTTCTTTGCATGAATCGTATATCAAGCTGTAGAAAGCAACAGTTTAGATTGTCTCGAGGAATCAGTTCAAAAAAATCATCTCAAGCTGTAGGAAGCAACTTTCTTTAATTTAGATCCACAATTTTTCCAAAGATGTTAAGACAATCTGCAATCAAGGTTGAACTTTTAAATTTAATGTTGATGGCAAGTTATGTAATCTAGTGTAAATAAAATAAGGAACTGAAGAGTGCATACATATATCTTATTTTCTTGGCAGTCGGCTTTCTATAGCTTATGATACTCTTGTGACCATTTGAAGGGAGGCTCCTTCTGCTATTATTTTCAAAACCTGAATTTTATTCAACCTTCCTCAGTTTTTAATATGTTAAGAATGCATGTCATAGAGGCACTGTCCATCTTACATCATGCAATTATCAGGAATCTATTGTTAATCCAGTCTCTTAAAAAAATAGTGCAAATAAAATATGGTGAGTAATACTCATATCTTAATTCTTGGCAGTTGGCTTTTAGTATGTCTTGTCAAACTCTTGACTATAATTTCGTAAAGGTAAACCTGCTGCTGCTATTCAATGTAACAACTTAAGCTTGCTCAATATCTTCCTCATTATACAATGCATGCACTGTCCACTTTACTAATGTAATGATCAGGATTTCATTGCTAATCCAGTCTCCTCAATAAATAGTTGAACGTCGGAAAGCTGCCATCAGAGCTATTCAAGCAGCAGAAGTTGAGAGCGTACATTCTCGGCTGCGCTTGGTGCGAACCTACATTTCCAAGGAGCAAGAAGAAACATGTGCCTTGCAATATTTCCAGGAGAACTTGCCCAACTTGTCAGTTGTCCCGAATGAAAAGCAGGATGAGCTTGAGTTGAAGTGGAAAGAGTGGGATAATCACATAAATGGAGACCAGAGGGATGACAAGGTTTCGCGAGCTTCGATCACGTCATTGGCAACTGCTGCTGGTTTTCATTTCTCGGGGGATTCAGGTTCAAATGCTATCTACTTGTTGATGATTTCCTTTTATAGCCACCAAAGTAGTTTGGTTGAACTATTGCTCACTTATATGATCTGTGCAGTGCAGAAGAACTTCATTGAGAGCACCTTTGATTATAACAACTTTGTAAGTATTTATTTGTATAGTGGTACCATATATTTTTGCTGTACCCTTCACAACCCCTTGTCATTTTCTGTTGCTTTGAAGACTTGGAGTGAGCTACCAGAAGGCCAAACGGCAGGAGCAGCGGATTCTCTTCAGACACCTGGGGTTTGTGTTAAAACCCTCTTGAAACGAAATTTTATGTAGCATTACAACTCAGGAAGATCAAACAAATAGTTCGATGTGAATCACCTTTCAAGCTTACATACTGCATCGTAACACAATGCTGAACAGGCCACGAGTAGCCGGCTCTCTATTGGCATGACACCAAAAACCGTAAGATTACCCAAGAACGGCGAGATGCTCTTATCCGTGCACGGGTCACCTCTTGGAATGTACAAAGAAGAAAACCTGGCAGCTATAACCGGTACGCACCATTGCTTCCCTTTGATTACCCCTGATATTCAGTACCTTCTCATATAGCAGTCCTTCTCGACTAATGAAAAAAACTGGTTACAGAATCTGGAAACGGAAGCGGAGAAGAACCGCCTCGTGACACCACTGGCAATAAGCGGAGAAGAACCGCCTCGTGACGCCACTGGCAACACATGATAGCAGTAAGAGTGCATAACGTTTTAAGCCCATCTTTTCGGTCACGTGTCTAGCTCACCGCTAATCTTTCATGTCCGTTGTTGCAGGAGCTTAACCAGACTTTGTTGACATAAGGCTAGGAGTTTGATGTTACATCTCTGTTGACACTGAAGCTGGCTGGGCTACTGACAAGAAAATTCAAAACGTCAACCACTAATTCAGGGCATTTGTCGCGTCTCAACCCTTGGTTGCCCGACAAGCCATAGTGTGTTTATGTTGTCATGTGTGTAGTTTGGAGAAGCATGTTGTAAGTTAACACACCCTGGTTTCATTCGAGTCGTGTGCTTTGGCAGTGTTGTTCGTTGTTAACTTTGCCGCCGCGAGGAATCCTGGGAGAATAGATAGACGAATCATTTGGTGTAAGCCCACATTGTGAACATTTGTTGTCTATCAGTCTTTGATTCCCGGCAAGCACGGCCATCATGCTGTGGCAGCGACATGACATGGTAACAACTTGTACTGTACGAGTTGCCCTGAAAAGTTTCTTCCAAAACTGAAATCCATGAAAGTAACTGGACCTAACATTTAGTCGTCAGCCTCAACTCCGGCAGCGCCGCGATTGGCCGGTGCCGGTCGTTCAGGGATTTGATTTGAAGCATTTTTAAATTTGTAAAGTCAAAAGTCCACAACACAACCCTCGTGGCGAAGCAATCCTCGCCCACTTTCCTACCAGGGTGCTCGCCGCAAAAACGAGACAAACAAACGTACGTACTGGTTCCTTCTTCCAGCCCCCCCTCCGACCGTCTCCTCCTCGCCGCCGGCGACTGGTCCCTTCAACGCGGCGCCGGCCGGCCACCCGCCGCCAACGATCTCCGCACGCCCCTCTGTGCCTGCCGCCCCAACCGAACCGCCCCTTCTCTTCTCCCCTCGCGCTCGGCCTCGGATCCAGATCTCTCTCTCAGGACACACACCCCCTTCTCGTGCGCGACTGCCCGGGATGGAGAATGTGGAGATCGAGGCAGCCGAGGAAGGGATGCCGGTGCCGGCGCCGCCCAACGGGCGCCGGTACCGGCCAGTCGGCTCGGAGGACAGCGCCGTCATCCAGATGACCTCCATGGAGCCCGCCCACAAAGGCGCCTCCACCTCCGTCACCGGCCACGACGCAGTGACGCCCCAGCCGCCTAGGTGACGCGCACTTGCTTTCCTTCGTCTCGTATCTGTGGGTGGCTGTTGAGCATTTCGCATTGCTTGTTTGTTTGATACACGACTGGCGTAGCGTAGGAGGTTTCAGATTTAGACGTTTGGTACATGCTGCACTTGAGCGCGAGTTTACCAGCATAGTTGCTGGGAATTTACGTGTGCATTGTCGCCGTGGACTACTTTACTTAGGTGTTCAACTGAACAGTTGGATTCGGAGGATAGTTCTTACGAAATACGAACTAACGAGAAGCAGTAAAAAAAGGAGACCAACAGGGACTAGCCCCTGCTGATTTTTTGTTTATATAGAAGAAGCAACCGTGAGCACCATAGGGGAGAACAGGGACTTGAACCTTGGTGGTCTGGGCGTGCACCCGCTGCCTCTGCTAACTGGTCGACGCGAGTTCTCAACTAGAACCTGTACAGACACATGGGATGCTAATTTGAAGCTTTTAACTGCATACTGGTTGTGGACTGTTTGGGAGCTGGCACTACCATTTTAGGCTCTTATAGCCTCTCGGAGGAAGAGGAATAACAATGTGCTTGGTTTCTTTTCCTCTCGGATAGAGGTAGACTCATTATCTGTACCAAAATAGTTAGATACTTAAGAAAGATGGAATGCACTGTAACAATACGAAGAGTATGCCATAAATGACCCTGGCAGCGACCAGGGTTTTGTACTAAGCCTTGTACGAGCATCGATCTGACATCTCACTAGCAGTGGTTGAACACGATAACTAGCACACCGGTGCTTGGGAGCCAAGTGGTGTTTCTGCTTTTGAAGTCGCTTCTTTCATTGAGAGCTCAGGGTATTAAAATCATGGCTGTGAAATTCGCATGAGTTCTGTTTGTTTGTAGGATTTCTTTAATGTAAGGACAATAGACCTTTGAAATTTGGTGATGATATTGTTATCTCCTTGGTTCTGATTTAATTTGATTGGATGTAATTGTGATTTCTTTGGTCATATGATTTTTTCGTCTGTACTTATAAATCAATATTTGAGGTTGACCTTCTATTGCTATATATCTAAGTTTAGAGTTCCCTAGTTATATTGTTAGTTGATTGATGCAACACCTTTAACTAATTTCTACAGATTTCTTTAAAAACTGTCTAGCACTCTAGCTACGAATTTATGAAACTTGCTTTCTTTATGCATATCATAGGAACCTTAATCCTGGTGGTGCTAATCTGACTATTGATCCAAGCATGCAAGAAGGTTCTAATGATCATGCTACATCCAGTGGATCTCAAAGGGATTCAAAGTTAGAGCTTTTTGGATTTGACTCACTAGTAAATATTTTGGGCCTCAAGAGGTATGATCCATCTTTCTATAATTTTATTTAGGTTTACTAAAAACTTGAGATCCATCTCTTTATGTTAAGGGCACATAGTTTTTTACTAGTGTATTAAGCACGTGCCCGCCAAAGAAATAGTTTGAACTTTTGATTTTACCTTATGACATAACCATCTGACTGAATCGGAACAGCATGACAGGAGAACAGGCCCAAGCCCCTTCGAGTCCTAGGGAGGGAGAGGACGTAGCAATTACCATTGGACGTCGCAAGGTTGTCTCCGGTTCCAACACTTCTTATGAGTGCCATCTGTTCTACATCACACTTTTCCTGGTTAATGATGAATAACTGTGAATCAGTATATTTGGACTTAGTTAATAGGAAACCATAGTACTTCAGTTAGAACTTGGACTCAGTTTTTTTGCCGATACCTTCCTATTGTATTTGAACTTTTGAAGATTTTTTTGCATCCCTAAATATATTTAGGCACCTATAAATTGCTGATATGTACAGTTGATTTTTCATCCCTGATCTCCGATGGTCGTTCAGTGTTTCATTGGTTTTCAGTGACCAGTTTGTTTCTTTTTGTTTGGTTTATGTTGTTTTGACAGATGAATATTCTTAATACTTTCATGTCCATTGCAGGAAACTGCACCCAAGTTTGGTACTTTGATGGGTGTCTTTGTGCCATGTTTGCAGAATATATTGGGAATCATTTATTATATCCGCTTTACATGGTAAGTATTGGTATTATGCGCAATTGTTGTTAATGCTGCACATTAACGTTTCATTGTATTTGGTTTTTACAAAATAAATATGCTATCCTGCCATGCTGGTCAGCATTGTGTTATCATCATTCTTTGGCAGAAGGCCACCAGTAATATTTTGATTCCTAATTTATGAGCTTCCCCTATGGTAGAACCAAGTGAAAGAACTGGAAAGTGTGTAAAGTTATCTTTATCCAGTGTGGGGATATTTGACTGTTATTGAAGTTGCAGTGTTTATCTCTTTGGTACCTTGGACACTTTTGTACCCTTGTACAAATTGGTATTCAGAAAGTGTGATGCATGTACCCTTTTTCTTCATCTAAATTATTCATTTTGTGTTATTCAATAATTAACACCAACTAATGTTTTTCCTTTCTGTAGGATTGTAGGTATGGCAGGCATATGGCAGTCGCTTGTTTTAGTCTCATTCTGTGGTGCTTGTACATTTTTAACCGGCTTATCATTAAGTGCCATTGCAACAAATGGGGCAATGAAGGTATTGCTACTGGTGACGAGTTCTGTAGTGATACCTAATATGCTGTTTTTTTGCTGGTTCATTTTCTTCATTTTCTTTTGTGGAACACGGTGTCAGATATGGTCAATTTCTTATGGTTAAAGTTGATCTAGATTTATTGCTGGGAATACTTTGAGAGCTTGCTTGATGTGTGATGCTGCTAACTCGATAAACTTCAGTGTACAAGTTAGCTGATATACATTTCTATGATCCATAGGGTGGTGGACCATATTATCTCATTGGCCGTGCGCTTGGTCCTGAAGTTGGAGTTAGTATTGGATTGTGTTTCTTTCTTGGAAACGCAGTTGCTGGATCCATGTGAGTACACGCTGCAATAGCTGAGTACTTGTAGTTCTCCTTCAAATTTCGTTTATCTTTTGTCTGCTTGTGTATGAACTAACGAAGTTATGAGGATATAAATATTTCCACTTCTGCTGCTTGGAAGCTGGCATCATGTGAGTTATTGAAGTTAATATGTGATTAGTGGAATGGTTTATAGTAGAATGTAATGTGGTGAAATTGATGGGTTTTGTGCTAAAGTTTGAACTTCTTGGCCTTGCCTGCTACCAATGAATGATTGGTTTGCAGAGGTTCCTAATGATGGTTATTTATAAAACAGTCTGCACTTAAACCATTATATTTGAAATAAATATGTCTGGATTGGAAATAATGATAGAATACAGCTGAATTAGTAATATAAATTCTTAGCTTTTCGGCCCATTGGAATATCACATGATCAATTTTTAATATGTTATTACTTGTTAGTTTGACACTTTGACATGTATTCGTGCTAACTCACCTGTCATTTCAGGTATGTTCTGGGTGCTGTAGAAACATTTTTGGATGCAGTTCCATCTGCGGGACTGTTTCAAGGTAAGTTACAAGTGATATCAGTCAATAGGTTTTATTTATATTTGTGATTGCTGAGTAGAAATATTCCAAACATCCAAAGTGTAGACCCTAGTACTTCAAACCTTTTGTTAGGGCATAGATAATGCCTGTATTATTTTATTTTATTTTATTTGGGTGCATGTTTTGTCAGGAATAAAAAAAATGAAGTAGAACTAACTGCGCAATACTTATTATTTTCTGAACTTGCAATTTCAGTTTTGAGTTTTATTTGACTAACTTGTAGCTTTTTAATAATGCAGAGAGTGTGACAGTGGTCAACAATACACTATTAAACGGCACAGCAACAGCTGGCACGGCAACTATATCGACTCCCAGCTTGCATGACCTTCAAGTATATGGTGTTATTGTGACCATACTGCTCTGTTTTATTGTATTTGGTGGTGTCAAAATCATCAACAAGGTTGCACCTGCCTTCTTAATACCAGTACTCTTTTCACTGTTGTGCATTTATCTTGGTGTCTTCATTGCACCAAGACACAATGCTCCAAGTAAGTACCATATGGCTTATAGATTGGATAATTATCGTTATGCATTTGTGGGTTCAATTGTAACGTCGGCTTACCTACTCAGAGGGGATCACGGGCTTGAGTCTGACCTCACTCAGAGATAACTGGGGTTCAGAATATCAACGTACAAACAATGCTGGAGTTCCTGATCCAAATGGTTCCATATATTGGGATTTCAAGTAAGCTTATTACTCTTTAAAAACTTGAACATTATGTATTCCAATGTTCCATGTAAATTTATGATGAATCTCAAGAATACTCTAGCCTTTTTACACAATTTTCACTTTACCCTATGTACTTTGTGACAGAGGCATGTATATATCTATTAAGTTAGGGAATATATCGGTTTATTTAGGAAGAGAAGACATGGTTTGTTGGGGAAGTTAGGATTCGATTCTTGGGCATCAAGTCAGTCTTCCCTATAAAAGGGACACCATGTACTCCATACGGATTATCCAATGAATAAGAATAAACTAGTAAAGATCTAATCCCTGTCCCAACCTTCTCTCCCTCTCATACCCGGCACCATGGCTGGACAAACTTCGCTCCTCGGAGCTGTGCCCCCAACCATGCCACTACCAATCTTAGCACATGACACTTTGACCAATCATGTCAATGATCCCACTCCTATTATAATTTACTACGGTCAAAGCTAAGGGGTGTGACTGTGAGTTTCCTCACAAGCATGTTCAGGGTCTGTTTGGTTCAGATTTTTGAGCCAGATCTCTACCCGGAAGCTAGAATCTCAACCAAACGCGTTTTTCTGCCTTCACAAATCCCACAAAGCAGCAGATTATACAGCTCATTCTTGTACATAGAATCACAATTTGTCCTGAAGTTTATAGAGTAAATTGCACTTTGCACCAGGTAAACTGCCTTTTTATTTCACCTTGCACCAGGTTTTGCAAGAGTTTTCATTTTACACTAGGTCTTGCACAATAATGCCGCAATTTCCACCAGGCCCCGTGGAAGAATTTGAAGAAATTTATACATTTGTATAATGGGACGAAATTTATACATATAGATAGATCTTACACACTTGCTTATATAGCTTGTCTGGTCTGGAAACACATAACCTGATGGGTTCATTAACAGGATCGCAATACCAACATTGACCCTAAATGTTCACAGACACAAGCTTGTACCTTTTTGATGGGATAGTCTCTAGGCAGAAAGGTCGTATGGGTTCCCTCCCATATTTAATGAAGCAATGAAATCCACCTGCTTGCTTCGTGTCAGAAACTTCGTTAACTCGCAGTTTTTGGTATTATCTGACTAAGGTTGACAAGTTGAGGGACTTTCCATAAGGGCCTGAGTGAAACTTTATTACGAGTTTAGGGCCTGAATGAATCAAATTATATGATTGAAAACGAAGAAGTTTACAGATCTGGCAGACAATCTATTCGTTTCTTTATGTCTGTGCAAATACAATTGTCCAACACATTTTTGTTTATTTTTCAGTGCTTTGGTAGGTCTCTTTTTCCCAGCAGTCACTGGAATTATGGCTGGCTCAAACCGGTCTGCCTCACTGAAAGATACACAGCGTTCAATACCAATTGGAACACTCTATGCAACTCTTACAACAACTGCCATGTACTTGTTTTCTGTTCTTCTATTTGGAGCCTTGTCCACTAGAGAAGCACTTCTAACTGATAGGTACGTGTTTTCTGATGCTGCAACTTATCATTGCTCGGACCTTAGAATTGTAGATGGTGTGTTCTCTAGGGTTTGGAATAATCTGTATGTTTGAGTTTTGTGTACACAATGTGGCCAGGGTATGATTCTGTGCTCTAACAGTAGAGAAAATATTGATTCATTACTTTGATTGTGGTCCCTCTGCCACAGCTATTCTTCTGGTTGTTATTGGCATCATGCACATACAGTTTTTTTCTTGTTAATGCATCTTTCTTGTATCGGTACGTCCTGTGAGGGTACATACTCCATGCTTTTACACTTGGAACAATTTTTTCATCTTGGGCTAACAGACAGTTGTATCGACGAATCCACTTTATATGGTATACATGCTTTATATAAAGCACATATTTGTTGAATCTATTTTTGTCTCTGTTCTTTTATCAAATAAATATGTTCTGTCAGAATAGCTGTCAGCTACAGTAAACCCATAAGCTGCTGCATCACCGAGTTATTTTGTGCTCAACTCATAAATTTCCTTAATACTTGCAGGCTTCTTACTGCTACAGTGGCATGGCCTGCTCCAGTAGTGATTTACATTGGTATTATCCTGTCCACTTTAGGTGCAGCGCTGCAGAGTTTGACAGGGGCTCCAAGGTTACTAGCAGCAATAGCAAATGACGACATCCTTCCAGTCCTTAATTACTTTAAGGTTTCTGAAGGAGCCGAGCCTCATGCAGCAACTTTATTCACAGCATTAATCTGCATTGGATGTGTGATTATTGGGAACTTGGATTTGATTACACCCACTATCACTATGTTTTTTCTGCTGTGCTATGCTGGTGTGAACCTGTCATGCTTTCTGCTTGACTTGCTTGATGCTCCTAGTTGGCGCCCTCGATGGAAACTTCACCACTGGAGTCTTTCACTTGTTGGTGCATTGCTCTGCGTTGGTACGCCATTTGACTGTTCCATTTTGTTTTGTTATCCCCGACCTTCATCCTGAGCTGCCTGTAATACTTTTACTTAGTAATTTGTATACTATAAAATGTATACTGACTTAGGCATTATTTGAATTTTGATTGAAGAATTTTATTCGCTGCACTCTTTTCCAAAATGCATTGCATATTAGATTTCACTAGGACAAGCCTTTGACCAACAGTTACACTGTGATTATGTTATATGTTACTTTTGTGATACAAAATCATAATCACAAGTACTGCCTCCGTCCGCGAATAAGTGTATGTTTAGCCTTTGTTGTAATTTTTTTTAATTTTTTTTGACCAACTTCATAGCAAAAATTGGCAGCATTAATAACATGAAATTAATATCACTATATGCATCTTGAAATGTAGTTTCACAATATAATAACTATATGTTACAAATGTTGCTACTTTTTTCAGTAAAGTTGGTCAAACTTGGAATATTTGACTTAGAACAAAAGCTAAATGTACAATTATTCGCCGACGGAGGGGTAACTACTTTTGAATAGAGTAATTGTTGATCGAAGGGTGTCCGAATGTAACCTTATACATGATGTATTTTGGAATGGAGGGAGTATGATTTTTGATCCATCCAGCTTCTCCTAACCTGTACTGATGTATTGTCTACCTCGGATTACTTGTGGCCCACAGCTAGTTAAAATGCATCCTCAGATTGTGTTTATAGTCGTGCTTTCCACTTACATGTGTCTTTCTCTCAAATTTCAGTTATCATGTTTTTGATCTCTTGGTCTTTCACTGTTATCTCCCTTGCCCTTGCAAGCCTCATCTATTATTATGTGAGTATAAAAGGGAAGGCTGGAGACTGGGGAGATGGGTTCAAGAGTGCGTATTTTCAATTGGCACTGCGAAGTCTCAGATCGCTAGGAGGTATAATTTTCCGAATGGCAAAGAAAATAGTCATTAGTAAACAATAGAAACTTGTCATTCTAACACTCACTTCACTGTTCTTCTCACAGCAAACCAAGTTCATCCTAAGAATTGGTACCCCATTCCTCTGATATTATGCCGCCCTTGGGGTAAACTACCAGAAAATGTCCCTTGTCATCCAAAACTTGCGGATTTTGCCAATTGTATGAAGAAGAAGGGCCGTGGTATGTCAATATTTGTCTCGACAATTGATGGTGATTATCATGAACTGGCTGAGGATGCCAAGACTGCCTGTCATCAGCTGGAAGCCTACATCGAGTACAAACGCTGTGAGGGTGTTGCAGAGATCATTGTAGCACCTTCAATGTCCGAGGGCTTCCGCAGCATTGTGCAGACGATGGGCCTAGGTAACTTGAAGCCGAATATTGTTGTGGTGCGGTACCCTGAGATCTGGCGCCGTGAGAATCTGACAGAGATACCATCAACGTTTGTCAGCATAATAAATGATTGCATCATTGCTAACAAGGCGGTTGTTATTGTGAAGGGTCTGGACGAGTGGCCTAATGAGTTCCAGAGGCAGTATGGGACTATTGACCTCTACTGGATAGTGAGGGATGGTGGGTTGATGCTTCTTCTGTCCCAGCTCCTGCTCACAAAAGCGACCTTTGAAAGCTGCAAAATCCAAGTCTTCTGCATAGCTGAAGAGGACACTGACGCCGCAGAGCTGAAGACTGATGTGAAAAAGTTCCTGTATGATCTTAGGATGCATGCCGAGGTCATTGTCGTGACTATGAAGTCATGGGAGTCTCACCTGGAGAGCAGCAGCAGTGGTGTTCAGCAGCCAGACGATTCCATAGAGGCGTACACGAGTGCACAGCGAAGGATCAGCGCTTACCTTTCCGAGATGAGGGAAACCACGCAAAGAGAAGGTCGGCCGCAGATGGTGGATGGGAAGCAAGCTGTCGTGAATGAAGAGAAGGTGGATAAGTTCCTCTACACGATGCTGAAGCTAAACTCAACGATACTCAGGTACTCCAGAATGGCGGCTGTGGTGTTGGTGAGCCTCCCTCCGCCGCCGCTGAACCACCCTGCATATTTCTACATGGAGTACATGGACCTGCTCGTCGAGAACGTCCCACGCATGTTGATAGTCAGGGGGTACAGAAAAGACGTGGTCACGTTTTTCACATGATTAGACGTGTGCTTTTTGGAAGACCGAGGCTCCATTTGGTTGTTGTACCATCATCATAGCAGAACGGATGCGGGAGATTTGCGCAGATTTCTACAGCTGAAGTTTTTGGGAGATTAGGTGCGCTGATCATAGTATCTTTATTCTTTTTCTGGACACAACAGATGAATAGTCGGTCCTTACGAATTTTGTACCCGTGTCCACTATACTTAGCGGTTTAGCAACACAAAGACCCCCACCCCCTTCTTTTCCGCCGAAACAGTAGCTATAGTGATCCTATTTGTGTCAGCTGATTGAAGGGGCAAATACGTATCCATGGTTATGGGCTGTAATTAGAGAATTTCTGTTAATGCCCATTCAGATCTGATTGGTGATGTATTTCTGTGAGTACATGTGAAACATGAGCTGACCTGATTGGTGATATTCTACATAAATTATTTTGATGTACTATCGTCCTTGGCGCAAGTTTTGAAGTTGTGTCGAATGCAGAGTTTTTCCATGTATTTGACAAGTTTGTTGATTTGATTGAAGTTTCTTGAATCATTTAAGACATCTCTTTGGTTCTGGTAATTTCTGCTTCTATTCCGTGCCGATCCGCTCTATTTTCATTTTTATTGGGGAGGGATTTGGACGATAGATGGTGAAATTGAGTTTGCTTCATTGTTTGACGTCGTCGTGCAGGGTTTTGCCCCAGACAAACTATTTTGGGATTTTAGAGATTCGTAAAGCTGAAAATCAAGATGGAGTCTCGTCGGGTAACGTGAAGAGGCAACCTGTCCACTTTGCCTTGGTGGCATGCTACGGTGTATCGAACAAGAGGGACATACAATGATTTTTTTCATTTTTTTCATAAGTTTTTCCTATCTTTTCAGTTCTATTTTTTCTTGCGAAACAAAGTACACCGTAGAAGCTTAAAAACATGCGCATACACTTACCCCTAGAAAAGCAAGCACGCCATATCCTTATGAGCACCTCTAAAAAACTGAGCTGATGGATCAGGTCTTGAGATTGACGAAGTCACCATAGACGCCACTCTGCTGACAGGAGCATCACCTCCCATTGAAAAATATTCCGACTAAATAAAAAACACGAGCACCAAACCTAAGATGTGAACTCTGATGGACTGGAATATAATCAGCCTCCTAACCATCCTATCATATGTTCTCATTTTTCAGTACTATAAGTCGATGTTATCGTGTAGGCATGGTCTTTATTTGATGAACGAAAAACATATTACTACTAGGAAAAAAGCTGTCTAAGCTGTAATAAAAAATATAGGTGATTTATAGCAGCACCAAAAAAAAAGTGATTCGAACTAGAGTACGTTTTGTGAACGGAAAAGTACAGACGGCAGCAAAGTCCTGACGGAACAGACCAGGCCATCGTGGTCGAGAGCCCAACACGAAGACGATACACCGAAGAACAAGCTTCCTCCCAATTCGACCGGCGGAAACCCGGTCGCCTCCGCCGCACGCCACGCACTGCCCGCCCGCGCCGGGAAGCAAAACCCCCCCGCCGCCGCCGGCGAGCCCGGCCGGCCCCTGCCCTGCCCTCCACTGCGACGGCGGCGCGGGAGGAGCGTCACCGCGGCGGCGGCGATGGGGAACAAGATCGCGCGGACGACGCAGGCGTCGGCGACGGAGTACTACCTGCACGACCTGCCCTCCACCTACAACCTCGTGCTCCTCGACGTCGTCTCCCGCGGCCGCTTCCTCAAGTCCGTCCTCTGCAAGCACGACGAGGGCCTCCTCCTCGTCAAGGTATACTTCAAGCGCGCCGGCGAGCCCCTAGACCTCAAGGTACGTACTAACATCAAGGGTATCCCCCCAAATTAAATCCATCCCGATTTGAATCATCGCGTTCTGAGACGTGCGTGCTTCTTCCCCGTCCTCGCTCGCTGCAGGAGCATGAGCGGAGGCTGGAGCGGATCCGGAGGGCGTTCCAGGGGCTCGAGGGTTCCCACGTCTTGCCCTTCCAGGTCAGGACTCAGGACCTTTCCTATTATTATGCAGTTTGAATAAGGGAGTACTGCTATTTGCCCGTCGCTTTGTGACATTTATTGAGGTTTAGTGTTTTTTGCCATGCCATATGTACTACTATCTCTGTTTGGTTTCGTAGTGTGTGCATCCAGCTGAGGCATCAAGGCTGGATTTAGAGTGAATTGATTCTTAAGGTTTGCTTGCTTGTCACATAATAATTTGGGTGTATCTAGTCTACTTCCTGGACTATGATGTTAGGTTAAATTCTGAGTTCCAGGTTATATCATTTAGCAGCCAGGACTATGCTCACTCACTTTGATGTTTTCGCTTTACATGATACATTCATCAATCTCGAAAAAAGAAGATACATTCATGATTACATTTCAATCTGGAAGGATAGGCTCCGTTCCGCAGGAGTGCCTTTTCTCTTCCTTGGCTGACATGCTGACAACACATGGCTCTAAATGTTTTTCAGGTTTGGTTTCAAACAGATAAGGCAGCGTATCTCCTAAGGCAACACTTCTACAGCAATCTGCACGATAGGCTTAGTACGCGCCCTTTTCTCAGTCAAATTGAGAAGAAATGGCTTGCTTTTCAGGTAAGCCCTCTTCCTTTCTCGTCGCTGCTGTTGAATGGTCATTAATTAAATATTTAGAAGTGTGAAGGAGTCGACCATGCTGCTGACTATAGGAAGCTGTACAGTCTCTCTGCTAAGTGTAGGCTTAGATCTCGTATCTCAAATTAGTGGGACATGTAAGAGCCATTCTTCATTCCTTTTCTTTCCAGATATGGTTATCGACTTAGCTCATTTGGTTGTGCAGTTAATCCATGCTGTGGAGCAGAGCCATAGTAAGGGGTTTTGCCATGGTGAGAAGGTTTTCTCTTAGTTATACCAGCAGTTGTTTTTTATCTTCAATTGTTATTTACACTGTCATTTCTGTTAGGTGACATAAAATGTGAGAATGTACTCGTCACCTCATGGAATTGGTTGTACCTCACGGACTTTGCGTCCTTTAAGCCAACTTACATCCCGGATGATGATCCATCTGATTTTTCGTTCTTCTTTGACACTGGAGGAAGGCGAAGATGCTATCTAGCACCCGAAGTTAGTCCCTTCACTAAGATTATATTTTAAAAAAAATCTATTTTCTTATTTGCTGTATTTCAATTGGATTGCTCACATTGGTGTAACTGTTGCATCTTTACTAATAGTTTTTTTTACAGTAGTTTGTTATTTATTAATAGTTCTTCACCATTATACTTGCTCTTACATTTTAAAGAAGGAAGGGTACAGTTGGAAAACCATATTTAATGGATTATTTGGTAAGAACATATGTCTTGTAGAATAAAAAACTGAAACCATTGGGCTCTCTAATATGAAATAAAGGGAGTAGATGAATGTAGCAACAGAAAGATCTGTGTAATTATGCCATTCAAAAGTACATTCTTATTACCATGGGTGGGACTTGGGAGCACTCACTTATTGATCTTTTCATTGATGAAATTTTACATTGTTACTGAAGATGGAATAGCATCAGTAGCATATCTGTGGTGTATAAGGAAAAGAAAAACATACTTAAATTTGAGGGCATTCCTTGTATATTTTAGTGCACTGTACCTTTCTCCTGTATCTTTGATCACATATAATTTCTTTTTAATGGCATACATTTTGTTTGTACTGTGAAATTAACCGAACTCTTTTTTTTCCAGAGATTCCACGAACATGGTGGTGAGTCACAAATTTCAGCAGATGCACCTTTGCAACCATCTATGGACATATTTTCTCTTGGGTATGTGGCATTGTCTCGTTGAAGGTTTTGTTAGTTTTGTTGACAGTTATGTTGTTTCATATGGATACTGGTGCTTCCCATTTCACATGATTACTCATCACTATATTTTGCTTGAGCATCTTAATTTCATCACATGGGATATATGATCATGTGACCTTTATCTTTGTATGACAAAAGGTGAATTTTCTTGTGAGACAATTTCTGATGATTATTGGAAGATTACTCTCGTAAGTGTATGCGTAAGCACAATCTACCTGCTGTGTCAGCAGTATCAGTGCAATCCATGATGTATTTTGCTGCGATGCACTATATTTTCACCTTGACATAATAAGCCCATCAGTTAAGTACTGAGTTTTACCAATAGACCTTGGAACTATTGGCCTTCATTTGAGGTTGAATGCATATTCACATATATTGCATTGAATATTTCTTTTCTCAAGATCGAAAAGTGTTGTTACTTGTCACTTAAAGTTATTTCCCCTGTGTTTCTTCACTTGCTACGTATATTTTCTGCATTACTCTGTGCTAAAACTATAAATCTAAGTGATGTATTTCACCAAAGGGTAAACTATTGGCCTTCTTTCCAGGTGTGTTCTTGCTGAACTTTTCCTGGAGGGTCAGCCACTCTTTGAGCTTTCACAACTTCTCGCTTATCGGCGTGGCCAGTATGACCCTATGCATACCCTAGAAAAGGTTTTTCTATTCATCCTTGCTCTTTTCAATAGTTTCCGTGCTTGTTCTGAATTATTTCGGAGTTGGTGTTTTTCTAATATAGAACATGTCTTGTATTCACTCCTGAGCAACTGTATATCCATGTTGCTCCATGGTGCCTGCAAAATAACATCTTGTTATAAGTAAGACCTAAATCAATTAAAACGAACTTGACTAGTCTATAGGTACACATTCCTTATTTGTGATTCATTTGTGAAACATATGTACTAAAAATGCATAGTGTAGGGAGTTGTTTGCACATGAAAATGCTTGCATTCGCGCGCAATGTACCACAGGTTCTGCTGGCTTTTACTGATGCTCTCCGTGCTTGTCCTGTCACATTCATTTGAGATACCAAACATTCCTTATGTCGCCTAATTAATTTGTGCTTTCAGATACAAGATACTGGTATCCAAGACATGGTACTTCACATGATTCAGTTAGACCCCAAAGAAAGGCTATCATGTAAAAGCTATCTGCAGAAATATGAAACTGTTATTTTTCCAACCTATTTTTCAAGATTTCTGCACAAGTTTTTCTCGGATATTGTTCCACTTGGATCAGATGCTAGGGTAAGGACATTTTAGTATTTGTTCAGTTTCTGGTCCATCCACTACTCTTCACCATGAGCATCCTAACATACTTTACTTAATATACAGGTAGAGAAGACACAGGAAAATTTTGAAAGGATGCGTGAGATGATGATAAGTGGCTTAACAAGTGAACATATTCAAGTTTCTGGGGAGAAAGGTATTGGAGGACAAGCTACAAACTCACCGAGAGAATCTGTCAAAAGCACATCTTTAGTTAAGAGAAACACTCCTGGAGACCATCGGCAGATTGTTGGAGATCTCAATCTCCTTCTCAAGGAAGTGGAGCAAAGGAGCAACCATGGAGGCACAAAGGTCGTGCAGAGCACAGACAGTTATTCTGCTTCAAATGTTTCACGTGCAAATGGGTCCTTGCAGCAGGCTAATCAAACACAAAGTCAGACTGTCTTGGCGGCCCAGAACAATGATGTATCCCATGTGCACAAGATATCCAAGAGTAACTTACTTGCTTTAGTGTCTGGTTATGATGCCCAATCAGATACTTATAGTTTTGACATTTTTCAACAGACACATAATAAAGTGAGCTGTGAAGGCATGGTCTTGCTTGCCTCATTAATCTGCTCATCCATACGGAGTGTCAAAAAGCCAGAACTGAGAAGAGCTGGTCTCATTCTTCTGAAGATTGCTTCCACATACATAGATGATGATAGTCGCTTACAGCTGGTTATTCCCTATGTTATTGCAATGCTTTCAGATCCAGCTGCAATTGTTCGCTGTGCTGCTTTAGAAACCTTGTCTGATGTTCTCTGTCTTGTTCAAGAGTTTCCTATCAGCGATGCCATGATATTCCCTGAGTACATCCTCCCAATGCTCTCTTTGCTCCCAGATGATACAGAAGAGAGTGTTAGAATTTGCTATGCTAGTAACATTTATAAGCTGGCTTTAACAGCTTACAGATTTCTCCTTCGTTCTCGGAGCATAGCTGGTACTGGGCCTCTCGACAAATCAGTGGTAGCTGCTGTATCACAGTTTGCTGATGCACCAGCGAAGAATCAGCATGATAAGATTGATCGCCAACTTGGACGTCTGAGGAGAAATATTTATGACATAGTGCAAGAGTTGGTAATGGGACCAAAACAGACACCTAATGTCCGAAGAGCTCTGTTGCAAGACATAGGTTATCTATGTTACTTTTTTGGGCACAGACAGAGTAATGATTTTCTTCTTCCTATACTTCCAGCATTTCTAAATGACCATGATGAACAGCTCCGTGCAGTTTACTTTGGTCAAATCGTCGTTGTTTGCTACTTCATTGGTTCAAGAAGTGTCGAGGAGTATCTCTTGCCCTATCTTGAACAGGCACTAAGTGATGATATGGAGGCTGTGGTTGTAAACGTACTTGATTGCTTAACCATGATGTGTGAAAGCGGTTATCTGAGGAAAAGGGTAATTGTTGGCTTATTTGGAAAGGCCCTCCCCCTACTATGTCATCCAATTCAATGGGTTAAACGGTCTGCTGTAAGACTTATTGCTGCTTGTAGTGAGAGCTTAGGACCTGTAGATACTTATGTGTATCTTTCTCCAAATCTAAAGCAATATCTGCACAGGGAGCCACCTTCATTGTCTGAAACTTCTCTTCTTGCATGTCTTAAGCCTCCAGTCTCGAAATCAGTCTTATACCAAGCTTTAGAGGTTTCCAAGGACACAGGAGACATTTTATTGAAGGGTGATGGTAAAAAGGAACATACAGTACACAGTGGAAGACATACTGCTCCAACACAAAGTGGGCCCTCGGCTGCTCTGGAAGATGCTGTAAGGTTGAGAACATCTAATTTTTCTGGAAATGTGCCTTTGGACATCAAAGATTCAATTTCTTCGGATAAATCATTATATTATGGCAATGCGCCACATGCATCTGCTGGGAGTAGTTCATTTTATGATGGATTGTCTAAGGGAATACCGTCATATTCTGTTACCACTGATAAGCGTGGTTTAGGAGAAATATACATGCCCTGGGAATCTAACCGGCATCTAGGCTTATCAAGTTCAGTTCAAGGCCTCCAGACTAGAGAGAATCATTTCAGTAGCAGGCATGGTGATTTAAGCATCAGTGACTCGATGAAGAGCAGCTCCTCTGTATCAGGTGATGGTGTTTCCAACTCTGAGACTGCACTATCGCCCTCCTTCACCAGATCAGTAGTGGCTCTGGAGACAGGTTGGAAGCCTCGTGGAGTTCTAGTGGCACATCTCCAGGAACATCGCTTGTCTGTCAACGATATTGCGGTGTCAGATGACAATGCCTTTTTTGTGACGGCTTCAGACGACTCAAGTGTCAAGATATGGGATACAAGAAAGTTGGAAAAGGACATTGCCTTCAGATCAAGGTTAACCTATAGTCTGGGTAGTAGCCGAGCTCTATGTACAACGATGCTTTGTGGCAGCTCACAGGTTGTTGTTGGTGCTAGCGAAGGTGGATTGCACTTGTTTTCTGTTGACTGCGCACGCAGTGTTGGGAGTGTTGCAGAGAGGTACTCTGGCATCGTTAATGTAAAAAGGAAGGATCTGAAAGAAGGTGCAGTCCTCAGTGTTGTAAATTGTTCATCGGACAGCTTTAGCCCAACTATCCTTTTCAGCACTGAACATTGTGACATCCATAAATGGGATACAAGGACCAATTCAGAATCTTGGTCATATAAGTCCTCGCCTGAGGAGGGCTATATCTCGGCACTTGTGATGGGCCAGTGTGGAAATTGGTTCATCTCAGGATCTTCTAGAGGTGTTCTTACATTGTGGGATCATAGGTTTCTGCTGCCTGTTAACTCATGGAACTATTCTACAGTAAGCCCTATAGAGAAATTGTGCTTGCTTATACCGCCACACAACTCAATATCTTCTGCTGGAAGACCACTGGTTTTTGTGGCCGCAGGCTGCAATGAAGTTTCCTTGTGGAATGCTGAGAATGGTAGCTGCCACCAGGTAATTAAATAGCTTTCTTTGCAGTATTCTCTTGATCATGTATTTCATTTACTCGACTTTGAAATCACGGATGCCACACCTTGGTAAATGAAGACTATTCTATCGTGATTTATAAGCTCCTGATGGTACTTAGCATGATTTATAATGTGGAATGCCAGCTCTCATTAGCTTTATATATCATTTTGTACAAGACCTTTGAAAGATGGATATATATCTAATACTATGGTCAGTATCTGAAACATTGAACACACTGTGCAGATGTTTAGGACAGCAAGCACCGAGAACGAGGCTGTTACGCCAAAGACACCATCAAGACCTCTTACCAAGACAAACACCAAAGACGTGAGGCGAGTAGGAAGCTACAAATACAGAATTGAGGAATTGGCTGATCCGTCTCCACGCCTTCCAGGCATCCGTTGCTTGCTTCCTTTGCCGGGGGGAGATCTGTTGACTGGAGGAACAGATTTGAAGATACGCTACTGGGACCAGGCCAGGTTGAATACTACTTCCATGCACTCTTGCGTCTGCACTTTTTTTGCTTCACCACCTGTAATAACATAATAAGGGTTTATGTTTGATGATTTTGAAGACCTGAGCAAAGCTTCTGCATAGCTGGCCCTTCAGCGAAAGGAGTTGGAAACGACGAGTGTTATGATATACGATCCAGCTACGGAGTACAGGTTGTTCAGGTAAAGTTTGCTGAAATAGTATCAGTGCTTTGTTCCTGTTGTTGATCTGAAGTTACACAGTAGTATATCAACTCAAATATCAACTCAAAAGAACATTTTGAATCAACTTGTCTTTTCCTGTATGTAACCTTCAAATAGGTGCTAGTTAATTCATGGGTGATTATATGACTGCATTCGTTTTGGTGGTATTGATGTGCTTTAGAAAAGCAGTGGGGCTGGTCTCTGTGAATCTTCTGTTGACGCTGACAGAGTGCTACGTCGTGTGCAGGAAACGTGTAAACAGCCGACGCCGGCGTCCAGGTTGACGCACAAGACGCAGCTTGCAATGGCGGCCGCCGATTCAGCCGGCTGCCACCGGGACGCGATCCTCGCGTTGGCATCCGTCAACTTGTCGAGCCAGCGGTTGATATCGGGCAGCAGAGACGGCGCCGTCAAAGTGTGGAAATAGCATCATCCCAGCTCGGGTGGGCAAACCATCCTAAAATGACAGGAAAAGCCTTGTTTGGTGTACATATTTAGTTTCATGACACAGTGCATATATCATGACTCACTGATGTACAGATGATGTTCAGTCAGTATACGTAATGAAAAATTGACATGTATCCCTTGTGATACAGTACTATAGTTGTTTCCTGGTAGTGTATGGTGCAAAGTCGCACTGTTTTTGTTCTAGCCATCAGATTAACGAGCTGAAATTCCTTTCCTGAAGCACTTGTCTGATATATATGTGTAAAGATAAAGATTTGGTTCATAAATCCAAACGATGCACTCCACTTTTGTACTAGTATCCACTGTGGGAAATCACATATGGTGTGGAACTAGAACACACACCATTCTACTACTGTATCAGTGATGAGCGATGGCATCTCTTCCCAGAAATAAATTGAAGCTATCTTGAAGTACTCCTACCAGGCAGTCAGATCCCAGCTGCATCGTTATTCGCTGCGGGTGCGAGGAAAGCAAGAAAGCAGCAAGGAGAGTAGCGGATCCGATGCAATGGGAGCATGGGACGCGACGCTGCCTGCCTTGGAAACCTGACTCCCCATCACAGATTCACAGCACTACTGCTACTGCGAGTCAGCTCCGGTGCTTGGCTTTGGCTGTTCACCACCTGACGCACTCAAACCGGCTGCCACTGCCACTGCCAGCCCAACAAGTTTGGCGTGCCACGCCATCTTCTTGCACCTCGGCCACACCGTCCTCCTCCTGTATTTTTTTTTGTATATTAAATGATATTTTTTCTAATCATCAGCTTAGTCAAATAACTTTTACACATATGACCCTTTTCAAAAGCGTCATAAGATTAGGTGTTTTGAGAATCTCAGTGGCCCTGGAAATTTCAGAAAACACCATTCATTTTGGCTTATTCGAGCTTGAGAGAAACGTAAAAATTTCTTAAATGCCATGCATTTGATATAGAGTGACTCAGTCACATAAAATTCTGAGAATATATGGCATACTCCGGAATATATGGGACTGAAAGTTATTCGAAGTGCCACAGTCCCCCAATTAGGTAAAGATTAACTTGAGAACCATTCAGTAAAAGCGATATCGTCCTCCTGCCTCCATATGCATCTCTCTTTTTCGTTGAGTAGCCATCGGAATGCGTGCACCGTGGCTTTGCCAGTGGGGATGCATGATCACGTTGACAGAGCTCGGTTAACATTCAAATGCTGGTAGGAGCTTAATAGCTAATTAGCTGCTGCTGCTGCTGCTGCTGGTGTTGTCTACTCATCCGCCTTGTGGCTGTGGCGCACAGGCAGCGAGAGCTGACGGCGCCCTTTGAGTCTTTGACCCAGGCTCAGGCTCCATGAAAGGAAGAGCTGCGTCCGCATCTGGATGAAGAAAGGGCATGATGAGCCAGCAGATGGTCCACCATCACTCGACTGTCATACTCGCCAACAGTGCCGGTAATCATCAGATCCAACGAGAGTATGGGTCGCTAGCTAACGACCAGCCCGACAAGGAATCACGAGTCCGAAGGATTCTAGGGGAACATTCACGCTTCAGCCGCTCCATGCCATTGCCGTCTGTGTTGTCTTGTGTTGTGTTGTGTAGCACGGAAATATCACCGGGATTCAGGGATATCCCACGCGAGAAGAATCATTTTCTGAAGCCGGGCAAACGAACTGCATATGCTTGATGGAACGTTGGTAGAGCAACGGACAGTGGTGTTATCTATTTTTTGCTCTTTATTAAAGTCTTAGCATCTGTGCATCGGATCGGATGATGCACACAGGTTTTTATTGAAATGGCAAGCGGTATTGGTTCTTTGTACTGTCACTGAATCTGCTCGACAGTGGAGATCGGCATTTTCTTTTCACCTGGTGTGCGTTTGTTGGCTGCAAGATTCAGTTTTGAACATGTGAATATTTTGACTGAAATGAAATGCCTACTGTTTCGTCAGTAGCTCATGAAATTATGCGGTAAAAGTTTGGATGGTGGGAATTGTTGGATGCTGATTTTTTTGAAACGGTGTTGTTCACATGTGCTGCTGTAAAAATTGAGTATTTTAATAATCTATGCTGTTTTGCTTTACGTGCTGCTTGAAATGCTGATATTAATTTGTACACCAAACCCTACCTACCAAATAACAGTTTGAACAAAGCGGTCATAGGGGATTAGAATGAAAAATGTATTAAGGGACGCAATAGATGAAAGTGTGATAATCTGACTCGATACAATGGAGCACAACAGAAAATATAAAACAAGGAATAATTTATGTCCACCAAGGATCACATTCTATAATTTATTGAGTCCCAAAAGGCAAGGACCAAATTTATGTTATCAACCAACACAACCACCTGGTCCGCCATAGAAAAACATGTAGCCCTTCTTAAAGTCGAAAAAGAAGTCAGTTGCATTATAGCAGTCTGCCTTGTCAAATAAATGATGCATATGAGTCGTAATCGGGTCACTTGCATGACCTTTGTTGTCGTATATCTTAACATGCTTGAAGTATGCCGATCTCTTTACATCCGTGTAGTCGTCAGGAAAGTGACCGCTACCCATCGGAGGACCTGTTGTGGTGTTGAGATAATTCACGAATCCAGTAAGTGCTTGTATGCGTGATGTTGTGGCGCAAAGATTCTTTGGAAAATGCCCCAAGAATGATGGGGTGTCTATATCATGCCGGTACACCACCCAGTCTCCGGTGTTTGGATCCTACATATAGAATCAACGACGAGTTATGCACATAAATGATAACTATAGTAAGGAAAAAAAATATTTATCAACATATATTTCAGGAGGAATCTTATCTTACATAACTTTAATACTTTATAGTAGAAGATATCATAGGGTAATACTTAGTATCCACCTAATAAAGGTAATTAAAAGTAAGATTTCATTTTTATTCCCATGCAGGTTAATGTTTTAAATCTAATTACCATATAACTAATAAATAACATATTTATGTCAGTGAGTATTTGGAATATATGTCCGGTATTCTGTCATGGTAAGAATATTGATTTAAATCTCGACATATGTTATCTCAAAATTGTGTAGTGATTTTTTTCCATGATTCTTCGCTTTTTTCAAGTGAGTTTTCCTATGTACATATATCCGCTAGGACGGTGAGTAGATTAATGACACCAAATTATGATATAGTTTTCTCTGTATTAAATGTTACTGTACTCAAAAAAAAAATGTAGTACGTAATGGAGTAGAACATGCTCCCATATTAGTCCCTCCATAAGTTAAAAGCATGCATTTTTATTAGCCATGTATATATATGACAAAATCCAACCTCTTCAGAGATCTATTGGTATCTACCAGAACAAAAGGAGGTACCTCGTTTATGCTAAGCCGAGCGTAGTGGTCAGCTTCGCCATAGATTGAGGTGGGAGCAACTGCTTGGCCAGGCACTAGTGCTGCTCCTTTTGCGGGAACAAATCCCGCGCAATCCAAGTTGTAGCATCCGGCTGATTTTGTGTCTTTCTAAACAATTTTATAAGGAAACATTTGATATGTTGTGCAAAGAGTTCTCAATGCCACATATTTTATAAAATGGCTTGGCTTACACTTACCGTCGAATATGTAAAGAAGCGTACATCTCTATTGTGGTACAACGAGGGGGAAACCTGCGAGTCGAACATAATTAATATACCTTTTTCTTTTAAAAAAGAATTTTAGTTTATTAGGATAGGTGAGATCGAGGATTCACATGAAATCCAACTTCAAGTAAACTATTGTGTCCTCCATCTTGACAATAGATCTGTATGGCTGCTCCAGAGTCTTGAGAGGATTGTTGATTTGGTATACCCCATACACTCATTTCAGCTCGAAACCCATAGAACTTTCCTGGCTCGGTGTGCCACATTGCATACTGGTATGCACATTAGTTCAAATCAACCACCCATTCCAGAAATATATGTATATACAGTACACAATTTTCTACTAACTAGTTCCAGTAATGTTTTAGGTATATGCATTTGTATCTAGTTTTCATCCGATTTTCATCTAACTACATATAGCTATTTTTCTTGATTAAGTACATACCTATGCCTCTAGAACAAATCTCTTTCAGTGAGAAAATAAATAGTGATGACTGTGGGTCCTTACGTCCTTCTAAGTGATAAGACAATTTATATTGACCAATGATTCCTACCATCTCCCAAACAAATATCTTTTCATACATCACTTTAAAACTTCGATTATGCATATATTTCAAAACAAATAGGATTACCTACTTGATAATCATATCAACGAACTTGTCATTAAATTTATTTCACAGTACGTTATTTTGATGAACGTTATAAGTATACTATGAAAAAGGAGTTTTTTTGTCAAAGTTTTGTTCTATAGACCTTCCATACAAAATGGCAACCTTTAGGGAACCACAAGAAGAACAAGTTAGTAATGTCACTACTGCATGTAAATTTTCACTATTATTTACCATGTACTTATACATATGGTTTTTGTTTCCGCAAAAAATCATGGGGCATGAGAGAGAGACTTAGAGTACATGCGAAATAATGTTGCCTGCACTGTCTTGAAATCCAGGTCCTCCGGCGATCTGGAATTGTTTAGGTACCAAGAGAGTAGCATTCTGCAAAACACAATGTTAATTTGGCCAATTAGAGTTATGTCTTACTAGGTTCATGAAATAGTTGTTGTAAATAATCATGTGTAACTGATGCCCCCCTACTATATATTTCGGTGCCATCTTTCACGTCATCATTATCTTCACATAACAACACATGAGAGACTAATTTTGAAATAACAATCATTATGAAGTGCTCCAGCAAATAGAAAAACATGAACCGTGAAAGAATTGAAGGTGCTTCAGCGTCAAGTCATACCTTCTCATTCATCAATGGATTACTACCACCATCTAATGATTCAACCAAACTATGGTAGAAAGGTGTGAATAAAAACCACAGTAAGATTGATATGGCACTAAAATCATAATTCATTGGTACAAGGAATTGTGTCAAAAGAACTTAGAACTGTATGGCTCACTAGTACTGGCTTAGTTATCTAGAGAAGAGAATATATAGGGTAGATACACCTTCTAAAATGGAAAGTTTTAAATATATATTATTGATGGTTAAATCTGCATTTAATAATACCCAACAAATGGATAATTTATGACATATCTTATTTCGGATATGGATACAGATTTTTTTCCATAAATGTTCATTTATATGGACATGATTGATGTTGTCCTCATTTTAAATGACTCTAAATTCGTCAAAGATTTCGGTCTCTCCCTGTTTTCACTTTTAATAATCCATTATTTTACATTTTAAATGTATAGCCAAAAAGAAGAATTATAAACACTATTGCTAGAGAAGTTGCTCGTTCGTCACTTCATAATGTATCTGCTGGTTTGTTCAACATATGAGACCACACAAAAATCACTGTTTTCATGTTTTTTCGTAATTAACATGTGCTTTATACTACACACTCGTTTGTCGTACATAAATATTATCCTACCTTCGCACTTCTCCAGTGTGTGTGCCACGTGGGCCTTCACGGACTAAGTTTGGGACAGTCCGTAAGGGTCCATCCAGACCCTGTGATGGAAGGCTACGATTTCATGATTAAATACTTGCAGAGGAAGAAAGGAAGTGAGAAGACTCTCAGTGGTGCGATACGATCGAGGACTCTCACATGCACAAATCAAGCAGCCATTTCGCCAGTCAGCGAGCGGCAATGCAATAGAATGAAGGGGCCAGTTCTCTTGGTGCGGAGCCGTGCATCCATCCATGTATCACACGGAAAATTGGGAATGGATCCATCCTCGAGGATGATCTTGTCAAAAGGCATTATGGAGCAGCTCCTGCCTCCGGTGATCTGTTTACAAGCCAGTGCAAAGACAGGTGAGCCCTGTGGAAGGAGAAGAGTAATCTTTGATGCTAGCGCCGGCCGTGAGTCTCGAATTTGTTTGCACAGTCGTTGTCAGTTTTGTTTTTCTTACATGTAGCTGTACGACAATCGGCGACAATGTCCGCATCATGCTTGCCCTCATTTTTTTTAAAGTTGGCAACATAAGAAATCACTGTCACCACTGAATTATCCAGTGGTACCGGTTTTCTGTTTGATACCCAAAACACAATGATAAGAAATTAACACTCCCGCCATCTCAAAATATAAAATGCTATTACAACAAACATATGGTTATTCATTAACAACATCTTATATTGTTGTAGCACGGACGGAAACTATAAAACAAGGAATATTTTTTGACCACCAAGGATCATGTTCTATAATTTATTGAGTCACATGAGGAAATAACAAAATTTATGTCATCAACCAACACAACCACCTGGTCCGCCATAGAAAAACATGAAGCCCTTCTTAAAGCCCCAAAAGAAATTACTTGGCTTATAGCAGTCTGGCCTGTCAGCAAAATCATGAAAGTAAATCATAATCGGGTCCCTTGCGTGACCTTTGTCATCGTATATCTTAACATGTTTGAAGTATGCCGATCTCTTTACATCCGTGTGGTTGCCAGGAAAGTGACCGCTACCCATCGGAGGGCCCGTTGTGGTATTGAGATAATTCACGAACCCAGTAAGTGCTTGTATGCGTGATGTTGTAGGGCAAAGATTCTTTGGAAAATGCCCCAAGAATGATGGGGTGTCTAAATCATGCCGGTACACCGCCCAATCTCCGGTGCTTGGATCCTATATATAGAATCAACGATGAGTTATGAACATAAATGATAATTCTAGTAAGGAAAAATATAGTTAGCAACATATCTTTAAGGAGGAATCCTATCTTACATAGCTTTCAAGTAGAAAATACCATAGGGCAAATATTGAGTATCCACCTAATTAAGAAAATTAACACGTAATTTTTTCCCTCATGGTTAATGTTTTAAATCAAACTACTAAATAACTACACATATTTCTTTCATTCAATATTTGGAATATATGTCCGGTATTCTGTCATGATAAGAACATTGACTCAAATCTCGACATATGTTATCTCAAAATTTTGTAGTGAGATTTTTCCATGGTTATTCGCTTTTTCCAAGTGAGTTTATCTACATACATCCGCTAGGTGGTGAGTAGATTTATGATTATGATATTTTTTCTATGTACTAAATGTTACTGTACTTCCAAAAAATGTGGTAGGAAATGCAGTAGAACATGCTCCCCTTAGTCCCTCCATAATTAGAAGCATGCATTTTTATTAGTCATGTATATATGATAAAATCCAACCTCCTCAGAGATCTATTGGTATCTAGAAGAACAAAAGGGGGCACCTCATTTAAGCTAAGTCGGGCATAGTGGTCAGCTTCGCCATAGATTGAGGTGGGAGAAACTGCTTGGCCAGGCACTAGTGCTGCTCCTTTTGCGGGAACAAATCCTGCGCATTCCAGGTTGTAGCATCCGGCTGATTTTGTGTCTTTCTGAACAACGGTATAAGGAAACATTTATTATGTTGTTGTACAAACAGTTCTCAGTGTTATCTATTTTATGAAGTGGTTTGTCTTATACTTACCGTTGAATATGTAAAGAAGCGTACATCTCTATTGTGGTACAACGAGGGGGAAACCTGCGAGTCGAACATAATGTAATATACTTATTTCTTAAAAAAGCATTTTACTTTAGGATAGGTGAGATCGAGGGTTCACATGAAATCCGACTTCAATTAAACTATAGTGTCCTCCATCTTGACAGTAGATCTGTATGGCAGCTCCAGAGTCTTGAGAGGATTGTTGATTTGGTAAACCCCATACACTTATTTCAGCTCGAAAACCATGGAAATTTCCTGGCTCTGTGTGCCACATTGCATACTAGTATACAAATTAGTTCAAATGAGCAGCCCATTCCAGAAATAAATGTATATATAGTACATAATTTTCTACTAACAAGTTCCAGTAATCTTGTAGGTGTATGTATTTATATCTAGTTTTCATCCTAGAAATAATTTTCACCTAACAAATTATGTATAGCTATTTTTCTTGATAAAATACATACCTATGCCTCTGGAGAAAAATATATTTCATAAAATACCGATGACTGTGGGCCCTTATGTCCTTCTAAGTGATACCACAATTAAAATTGACCAATGATTCCCTCCGTCACCCCAACAAATATCTTTCCAGACATAGATAAAGTCAAATTTTTAAAACTTCTATTATGCATATATTTCAACATTTTTGGATTACCTACTTGATAATGATATGAACAGACTTGTCATTAAATTTATTTCACAATACATTATTTGGGTGAGCGTTATATGTATCCTATGAAAAAAGGTGTTTGTTTGTTACAAAGTTTTGTTCTATAGACATTGCATGAAAAATTACAAACTTTAGGGAACCAAAAGAAGTACAAAACTTAGTAAAGTCAGTGCTGCATGTAAAATTTACAAAATTTACACTAGTATTTATCAAGCACTAATACGTATGGTTTTCGTTCCCCAAATACCCATGGTGCATGAGAGAGAGAGAGAGAGAGAGAGAGAGGGGGGGGGGGGGGGGGGGGGGAAGGAAGAGAGAATTAGAGTACATGTGAAATAATGTTGCCTGCACTGTCTTGAAATCCAGGTCTTTGGGGGAGCTGGAATTTTTTAGGTACAAAGAGAGTAGCATTCTGCAAAACACAAAAATAATTTTGGCCAATTAGAATTAGTGTCTTACTACGTTCATGAAAAATTTGTTGTAAATAATTAAGTGTTACTGATGCCCCCTACTATCTATTTTTGTGCCATCTTCCACATAAGAAAGAATAAACATGAGGGACTAATTTTGAAATGACCGTCATTATGAAGTGCTCCAGCAAATAGAAAAACACGAACTGTGAAAGAATTGAAGGAGTTTCAGCGTCAAGTCATACCTTATCATTCATCAATGGTTTACTACCACCATCTATTGATTCAACCAAACTATTGAAGAAAGGTGCGAATAAAAACAATAGTAAGATTGAGATGGCACTAAAATCATAACTCATTGGTACAAGGAATTGTGTCAAAAGAACTTAGTATTGTATGGCTCCCTATGGGCTTATTTATATAGAGAAGAGAATATATAGAGTATAGACACCTTTTAATATGATTTTTTTGTATTTATAATATTGATGGTTAAAATATGTATTTAAGTATACCCAATAAATGGATAATTTATGACAGATCTTATTTCAGATATGGATAAAGATTTGTTCCATAAATGTTCATTTATATGTACATGATTGATGTTGTCCTCATTTTAAACGACTCTGAATCCATCAAAGATTTTGCTCTCTTCGTTTTATATAGCCAAAGAAAGTAATATAAACACTATTGCTAGAGAAGTTGCTTCGATTGTCACTTAATATGTACTTAATGGTTTGTTCAATATATGAGACCACACAAACATCAATGTTTTCATGTTTCCAAGTAATTAACATGTTCTTTATAGTACACACCCATTTGTCAGCAGATAAATATTATCCTACTTTGCCATTGTCTCCGGTGTGTTCGCCACCACATGGGTCTGCACGGACTAAGTTTGGGACTGTCCATAAGAGGTTCCGTCCAGACCCTGTGATGGAAGGCTACAATTTCCTCATTAAATACGTGAAGAGGAAGAAAGGAAGTGAGAAGACCCTCGTATACACACTCTCTCGTTGGTGCAATACCCCGTGGGAGGACTTCATCTTGTACATTCTCCTAAACATAAGTCTATACATCTTTTCTTAAAACAACCACCATACATATCTACTACGGCATTTTCATAGTTGTTCCGAGATATATTGTCATGCAAGTTACATCATCATTTTACATTGCATGGTTTGATGTCATTATTCGTTGTTATATACTATTTCCTTACACTCATTGCATATCCCGTTACACTGGCAGAGAACACTCGGTTTCATACATCGTGTTATATCATTATGAGATATTTGTTCCAAAAAAAATGTGAAGTTCAAAAAGAGAAGAATAGAATGTTATCCCTACAGGCGAGGAAATGAAAAGAGTCCAAAAAATGGATAAGGACCATTGAGAGATTTAAAAGGAGCCATGGAGGCCACAAACAAATAAGTTATGACCAAAAATATTTATAAAGATCAAGCTTGCATAGGCAACATGGCTCATATAAGAAATCCCTAACAACAAATGAACATACGACTAAAAATTTATCTTTTTTAAGCGAGAAGGCACTGATTTGTACACTGACAAAAAAAAATAGTGCACATCCAATGGCGAGTTCTTTGTAGCGTACGACTTTGGTAGAGACGAAAGAGACGGTACCGCCGCCGTACGATCCGTTCTTCTCACCAGCATTTGTGCGCTCATTTACGCGCGCCCGTCCGAGAGAATGGAGGAACAGCTCCGTATCAAAGATCCAAGCTTTCTTCGTCTCCCTCGTCAGACACCCCAGCCCACGCGCACACGCCACGCCATAGCCACCACAAGCTAGCGGGCGAGCGAGCAGAGGAGACAGAGCACGAGAGAGCAGCCCAAAAAGGAGGGGGACGCCGCGCCTCCCTCATAAGCGGAGGGAGGGAGGGAGCCAGCTCGGAAGCTGCCAGGAATAGCCGGGGCGGAGGCGGAGGCGGGATGGGGAACGTGACGTCGTCGGTGGCGGCGCGCCTGGCCTTCTTCCCGCCGGAGCCGGCGACGTACGAGGTGCTGGCCGAGTCCGGGGGCGCGCTGCGGATGACGGGGCTGCTGCCCGACGCGGCCGTGGACGTGCACGCGCTGCCCACCAGGGCCGGCACGCGCGTCGTCGCCGCCTTCTGGCGCCACCCCGCCGCGCGCCTCACGCTGCTCTACTCCCACGGCAACGCCGCCGACCTCGGCCAGATGCTCGGCCTCTTCGCCGAGCTGCGCTCCCACCTCCGCGTCAACATCATGAGGTATTATTCCTCTCGCATTTTCTGCGCTTTGAGGAGGGCGACACGCTCTCTCTTCTCTTACAAAATTATAAGAAACAATCTCCAGGTCCATCATCCTACATTCAGCATCTTGTTTAGTATTTTCCTGGCCAAACTTCCTTCCGATTGGATTTGCCGGTTGCTGCTTCGTCGTGTTCCTCATAACATTCCGTATTTTTCTAGCTGTTGGTCAGGACATGCTGCATTGGTCCGTAGAGGATTTAATTGAAGTTTTTTTTTGCCTGTTCGTCAGCCAATTGGGGAGGGTGGGGTCAAACAATAAATACGGTGGCGTGCGTCAGTCTGGGTCTTTTTGATTGGTCGGGAGAAGATCTGTTCCCTCTTTGACCACTCTCTGTTGCTTGCATTTTTCTAGTTTGGTTTACAGTTTGCTGCAGCATTATCCTAATCACAATTCACAATCTGGGGTAGAGAAACATCTGCTAGCTGCTTGCATTTGCTAAGTACTACGGGTCCATAACCTGAAATCTGACCGAGGTTAATCTTGTGAAGATCCCATGCTCTTCAACACCCTTCAATTATTGCTCTACTACGTCTGTACCATTTCGTCAGGTTATGCATGCTCTGATGCTGACAAATGCTCCGCTAGCTGCTCTGCTCTCGCTGCTGCCTTCAGCGATGCTAGTCGGCTAGTTGCATTGTACTGGTGGGCAAATTACGGCATCACTTGTGTGCTATTTGTTGTGGTGGTTTATAAGGAATCTAGGATTCAGAGCATTCTGTTTTACAGAGAACAACACCAGCCCCTTCAGTCTTATTGTAGCATATTGTTTCCCTGTGATGTCTGGCTTGCGGACGATGATAACTTGCATGTTCTCTGCTAGATACCCTTACAGATCATGAAATTTTGCGTGAATAGTTGTCCATGGAATATTTTCAGATCTCATATTCATGAGATTTTTTTTTACTGGTGGATCAAGTTGATGCCTACAGCTTGACTTTGAGAACATAATCATTTTCATTTTCCACCACCTGAAAAGCTTCTGACTGAATCTGATGGGACTGTGATTTTTCCTTGCACCCGTATATGTAGAAAAGCTGGACAGTTTATGCTGATTTTTTCTCTGGATTTTCCTTTGATGGATCTACTAAATCTGTTTACTTGGTTCTTATGTGCAGCTATGATTATTCAGGATATGGGGCCTCTACAGGAAAAGTAAGAATCTGAATTCCTAAGTAATTATAAGAACTCAAACTCCTGTTGCTTAAATTTGCAGTCACATCACATTCTCTTATAAACTCTCGATTTTGTGATCACACTGTCTCTTGTATATGATAGTGTCACACTTCATCAATGGCTTCAGCGACAACTATTCGATTACCTTGCTCCCTGTAGCTTCTCATAATCAACTTTTAGTTCTCCAGTATGTGTGTGGGCACCCTTTCTCAAAGGAATAATTATTACCCACTCCTATCTTTATTGGCCTCATCTAGAAAAGGACTTCGGCAAATGGTTGGTCATGCCTTTTCTTTCACTAAATACTAGAAACACCCCAAAAGTCATACTGGCCTTTTGCTACTCTAGACCATGATGTTACCTTTGTTCTGGTAGTCATCCTTTTGATAAAGATAAAGGGACCTAACAGCCCCAACTTATCGGTAGTCGGTCTCTACTCAAGAACTTCCTTGGCCAAGCAGATAATGAATTAGCATGTGTGCTTGTTCCTATATGCAATGCATAGCTGGGAGACAATTGGAGTTAGAGCAGAATAATGATAGCTGGCACCTTCATGTCCATGCACTTAGGTTGGGGTTAGGTAGCTGAGTACTTTTTTTTCCTACGAGGAATACATATCCTAATTAAGTTTCTTTTTTCATCTTGTTTTCTGCTTCAAAAGCCGTCGGAGTATAACACGTACTACGACATAGAGGCTGTCTATGACTGTTTGAAAAAGGAGTATGGGATAGAACCAGAGGAACTAATCCTGTATGGGCAATCAGTTGGAAGCGGACCGACATTGCACTTGGCCTCACGTTTGGAAAAACTAAGAGGGGTCGTTCTTCACAGTGGTATTCTATCAGGCATACGTGTTCTGTATCCAGTTAAAGTGACTCTTTGGTTTGATATCTTCAAGGTAAGTCAGAGTCTGGACACCCTTTTGCTTTGGTTATGAATTGTTGGTTTTGTAGTCCTAATTAATTCCCTTACCCTCAATGTTTGCAGAACATCGACAAAATAAAGCAGGTCGAATGTCCAGTGCTGGTTATACATGTGAGTAGGCACTTCACTTTTGCATTATTGGTTTCTAGTATCTTTTTCTCATAGCGAGTCTACGTCATTGATCTCTGTCATCGATGCAACTTCTGTGATTTTGTTCCTTCCAATAAAGGAAGCAAAGCATATCTTTATGATGACAGGTTCCCACCTCACCAACTTGTTGCATCATTACTTGTGGCTTATGCACAGGGACCCTCTGTGTTTATTTAATTATTAGTGCCGGTTTATATCAAGTCCATACAGTTTGCTTAGTCCTGTGCTTCAGTAGGCCTCTTAAAATACTACATATATATGCTATTGTTTCTGTTACCTGCAAGGAAATGTATGTCTGTTCTGAATGTAGACTTTATCTGTTTCCAAATATTGTGTTTAACTATGCCCAACTAACCAAAGTTCAACAGGTCATGTAGTTCATTATCTTTGTATCAAGACTCAATTGTATGATATGCTTTATTACTGCTTCCAACCTGGTGTTTGTTTGATCTGGACTTGCTGAATGACATGTCAGGGCACCGCGGACGACATCGTCGACTTCTCCCACGGCAAGCGCCTGTGGGAGCTAGCGAAGGAGAAGTACGAGCCGCTATGGGTCAAAGGCGGTGGCCACTGCAACCTGGAGACTTACCCCGAGTACATCCGGCACCTCCGGAGGTTTGTCAACACGATGGAGAAGCTCGCGAGAGAGAAGGTACCCAAGGCGCCCCAGATGCCGACGTCCTCGAGCATGGACGAGGCAAAACAGACCAAGTGCTTGAGATTCGGGAAGTGACCATGGTAGCTCTCGCTAACCGTGACGTTGCTCGTATAGAAAAAAGAAACTGATGATCTAACAGAAAAAGCTTGAGATTTGCGGCGGAAGGAGGTCTCCGATGAACACCGTGGGGGGAAGTGCGGTGGCGTCGATCATGGCCTGTCGGTCTGTGCGGGTTCAGGGTTAGACAAGCTTGATGATGGCTGCAATGTGCTGGAGATGTGATGTGGAATGTTTTATCCGTGACCTGACTGAGGGGAAGCAGCCTGGTAGAGGAGGAAGCATGCAGGAAGCGTAGCCTGTTGTTGTTGGGTAGTTCAGTTCAGCTGGGGGGAGGTCCTGAGCTTTCCTGTTTCTTTCAGTTTGTATTACGTAGTTGCTGTGAAAAAAAGTATTGATTGCCCCTAATCGATCGCAAAGTGCATGCGTTGTATGCTGTCAGGTACTAGCCTTTGGCTGCATTTCGCATCGTTAGTATGTATGCTGTTAGGTAAATCGAGACAGTGAGCCGATCGAACACTTGCGAGATGTTGTATCGTGTGGCATTTTTTTTTTGTTATAAAGGTGGTTCGTATTCACCGTCCGAATAGATCGAAAGAGTTGACCCAGTTTATAAGGAAAACCGGGTCCAAAAACCATACAATATGTACAAAAGAAATACACAAATGAAGCAACCCGCCGTCCACACGACCCAAGTCGACAAACGCCACGGCATACACCACCGGCTCCGGGGCCGCCACCCCGGCGTAACAACCAGATCAACCTTCGCATATCCCGAAAGTGATCCAGTCATGGTCAACAAACCCTCTGCCCATGCAGTCTTCAATCAGGTTGCCACCAAAACCACCTATGCCGGGGCCGCCGCCCCGGCGTAGCAACCAGATCGGCCTTCGCATTACCCGAAGGTGATCCAGTCAGGTCGACGAACTCTCTGCCCATGCAGTCTTCATCCAGGTCGCCACCTAAACCCCCGTTAGACAACGGCCCCGCCTCATGGAACCATCATAGCATGGGAGACCGAGACCGCCGTCTCGACGCACCGCCACCGTCCGGCGCCTCCACCCCGGTCATCCGCTCCTCTGACAACAAAACCGCCCTCCCCGAGCGTTGCGAGCCCATCACACCGTGAGGGGCAAAGGACTTCCAAGGCGGCGCCTCCAAGAAGGAAACGACGCATCCGCCGTCGCCGCCCGCTCCCAATGGAGATTAGGCTTTCACCCGGAAATTTTAGCACCACTCACGTCGGGTGAAAACGACACTCCAACGCGACGCCCCCAAGAGGGAAAACGACGCCCAAAAGCGTCGCCGTCGCCCGCTCCGACTAAGTCAGAACAAGGCTTTCGCCCGGAGGTCCTCCCAACCACAAAGCAAGCGAGTAACGCCACCGGAAGTGCCGCCCTGCCGTCGTCCACCGAGCTCCGCCACCGGCCAGAACCCAACTGTGGCGCCTCCTGCCACGTCGGCCGCCGCCGCACTCATGCCGCACCTTCACAGCAACTCCAGTCCAGGGCCGCCGCCCCGGCTTCCTCTTCCCTGTAGTAGGTGCTGGCCGGAAGAAGAGGAGCAACGCCCCCGACCCCATCCTGCAGCAGCGCTGCACCCCCGCCTCGCAGCAGTGCGCCCGCGCAGCGCCGCCCTCCACCGCCTCGGCATGGTCGTCGCCCGCAGGGCCCGCGCCAGGCCCAGATCGAGCCCGGGCAGAAGCACCCAGGGCCGCACCCCCACGCCCCGCAGCAGCGCGCCTGCGCAGCGCCGCCCTCCGCCGGAGCCGTCCTCCGCCGGAGTCCTCCTCAGCGCGCCCGTCTTCGAGCTTGCCGCGCCGCGAGCTTGCCGACAGCACACGCCGCGCCTGCGTGGCTAAAACCCGGCGGAACCAAAGAGCAGTCGCCCCGCCGCCACCATCCTCGGTCGCGCGCGGCTTTGCCGCCGCTCCGTCCGGCGGGGGCGGAGCAGTGGTGGGCGGTGCGAAGCCTCTGCCGGCGGCGGCTAGGGTTTCCCCCGTGTCGCCAGGCGCGGGCGACGCGGAGGGGGGGGGGGGGTGTGTAACCCGGTCATTCTTTATCGTGTGGCATTTCGGAGCTTGGATGCTAGCAGTATGGGCCATGGGGGATGCTAAGCTGAGAGAAATATAGTACGCTCTCCGTTCAAATTTAGATGTCTTATATTTTGTCACATGTAGATATATCCAGATTTGTTATATGTCTATATACATTCACATGTATACATATACACGTCATCTATTTTGAAACAGAGAAAGTAGAAGCTATGCTAAAGGACATGCCACTACCCTTGATGAAGACATTCATGGCAGCCGGATGTATTCGTGGCGGTATTGAGGTGTCCTTCACGAATGATATCGTGTTTCTTTTTTTCTTTTTTGAGATGGAACACTCGTATTCCATTAAAACATTCCATTAAGACACGACAAGATCGTCGGCCACCAAACGGGTTACAATAGTTGGGTAGCTCGTGGTCCATAAAACACTGCTATCAGGAGCTAGACCAACACCCAAAGCTGCTAATTCATGAGCAGGCTTATTACATCCCCTCGGGACAAAAGCCACACGTGCATCAATAAAGTTTAGACAAATCTGATACTTCAAATCACCCATAAGCACACCAAGCGGGCTGAGATCATAGCTGGAGGAATTCATTGCATTTTGGAGATTTGCACAGTCTGTTTCAAAAACAACTCGGCCAACACCCATTTGATCCGCAAGCTGAATTGCATTAGCAAGAGCTACCGTCTCGGCTTGGAAGGCATCCACACTATTCTCAATTGGACCAGCAGCAGCAAAGCATATACCAGCTTCATTATTTCTACATATGGCTCCCCATCCTCCTTTCTTTGTCTGAATATTAAACGAAGCATCAACATTTATCTTATAAAACTCACCAGGAGGCGGAGTCCATCTATGTACTGGCGTCATAGTAGTTTGTTGCTCATTCTTCTTCTTTTTTAGATGATACTGCCATTCATCTACCTGATACCTTACACTGAATTGGAATTGGTCAACTGACATACGTGTCTCACCATAGTTACCTCGATTTCTTTCAGTCCAGCAGCACCACATCAGCGCAATGGACAAGAGCTTCTCCCTCTCATTCAGATTTAGTATTTCTTGCAGTACTTCCAGGGAAGATTGGCATGGTAAGAGTTTTAGCCGGACATCCTCAAGAAGTAAAGCTCGCCAACGCTGTTTGGCATCTTTGCATTTTAGAAATAGATGTCCACCATCCTCAAACAGCCGATGACAAACTGCGCATCTAGTGTCAAGTTCAACTCCTCGCCGAGCGATGTTCATGTACAGAGGATGGCTGTTATGTGCTAAGCGCCACATAAAGTGATGGACTTTGGGTGGACACTGTACTTTCCAGAATTTTGTGTACACTTCTGTTTTGAGAGCAATAGTTTCAGAACCTTGTCCTTCCTGTTTAATTGCTTCCCTTCTCTCCATATCCACATGAACTTTATAAGCAGATTTGACAGTAAACATTCCCTTATTATCAAAATGCCACGCAACAAAGTCTTCAGAATTTGAGCGTAAAGGAATACTAAGTATAATATGTGCATCATCATGATGGAAATACTGATCAATTTGTGCTTTATTCCAGGTTAGTGAAGCTTCATCAATCAGTTCGGACACACGCACAAGAGGGCAATTATTTTTTGGTGTCGTTGGCCGGCGAGTTGTACCATTAGGTATCCATGGATCCTCCCAGATTTTCACACATGAACCGTTTCCAATACGCCAAATAATTCCTTCTCGCAAAACATCTAGCCCTTTGAGTATACTTCTCCAAACATAACTCATGCCCACCATGGGTTGGGCTGCAAGTAGATTTCCGCTCGGGAAGTATTTTGCGCGTAGAACATGCGCACACAAAGAATCTGGGGCTTGAAGTAACCTCCATCCTTGTCTTGCCAACATGGCCAGGTTGAAAGAATAGAGATCACGAAAACCCAAACCACCCTCCTCCTTAGGCAGCTTCATCTTTTCCCATCCTATCCAATGCAACTTTTTTACCTCATCATTTTGTGACCACCAGTATTGGCACACCATTTTACCTATATCATCACAAAGAGATTTGGTGATATCAAAACATGCCATGGCATAAGTGGGAATCGCCTGTGCAACAGCCTTTATCAAGATTTCCTTAGCTGCGATTGACATTAGCTTTTCTTTCCATCCAATTATTTTTTTCCAGATTTTCTCCTTTATGTATGCAAAGCATGTCACTTTGGAACGCCCAATATAAGTTGGCAGTCCAAGATACTTCCCATTAGATGCTTCAGATCCAAGCTCCAACGCTTGTAATAGTAATCTCTTAGTGCTTTTTGAAGTATTTACACTAAACATGACTGAAGACTTGTCTCTGTTGATCATTTGGCCAGAACACTCCTCATATTTTTTCAGAATCATTTTGATGGTCTCCACACTCTGAATATTTGCTTCAAGCAGCAGCAGGGAATCGTCAGCAAAAAGAAGATGATTAACTCGAGGTGCCGTAGGAGCAAGTTTTATACCATTTATCAAACCATCAGCTTCAGCTTTATTGATCATGGATGAGAACCCCTCCGCACACAACAAGAATAAGTAAGGAGATATTGGATCTCCTTGTCTCAAGCCTCTTCCCGGAAGGACTACTCTTGTCAAATCTCCATTGACTCTGAATCTGTATGAGACTGTTGACACACATTTCATGATTAGTTGAATGAACATATTGTTAAAACCCATCTTTCTCATTACTCCTTCTAAAAATGTCCACTCAACACGATCATACGCCTTACTCATATCAAGTTTTAGGGCCATATGCACATCCTTTCCTTTTCTTTTTCTCCTCATAAAATGAGACATTTCATATGCAAGAATGGTGTTATCAGATATTAACCGGCCAGGAACAAAAGCACTTTGATTAGGAGAAATGAGATCATGAAGAATGACCTTCAAACGGTTGGAAATAACCTTGGAGACGAGCTTGTACACAACATTGCAAAGGCTAATCGGGCGAAGATCTTTCAAACGATCAGGGTTCTGAACCTTTGGGATTAACACGACAATAGTCTCATTCCATCCCTCTGGTATACTGCCGCCTCGCAATACCTGTAACACCTCTTTCACCACTGTTTCTCCAACTGTTCCCCAAAATCTTTTATAGAAAATTGCCGGCATACCATCAGCTCCTGGAGCTTTTAGATCACCCATATCATCGAGTGCCTTTCTCACTTCCTCTGCAGAATACTCCGCCAAAAGAGCATTATTCATTTGATCCGTGACCCTAGGAGTAATAGAGTCCAAGACACCATTCAGCTCCGCACCTGCCATGGGGGTAAAGAGAGAAGTAAAATAGTTAGAAACAAGGGCCTTCAAGCCCTCCTCCCCCTCTACTACCACACCATCTTCTCCTTTTAATTTTTTTATAGTATTTTTCCTTTTTCTCTCAGATGCATAGGCATGGAAATAGCGTGTATTTCGGTCTCCCTTCTCCAACCAGTGTGCATGTGCACGCTGTCTCCAAAACAGGTCGAGCTGATCCTCAAGCCTCTCCAACTTATATTTCACAACTTGTTCTCTGCGTACATTTGCTTCTGTAATGTCCTCTCGTTGGAGGGACTCCAGTTCTGTATTCAGTTTTTTAATACGCTGCTGTAGGTCACCAAGCACATCTCTACTCCATGTGTGTAGTCTCTTTGAGACCAAACCAATCAAGTCCATTGTTTTTGATTGCCCTCTCTCAGCCGCATCTTTCCATGCACTTGTCACAATTTTCTCACAGTCCTCCTCAAGAAGCCAACGTGCCTCAAATCTCTTATTTAAGGGGCTCACACGTGGTCTTGGTCTTCTACTAGCACCATCGACAGAAAGAAGGACTGGTCGGTGGTCTGAATGTTCAGGGCATCCATTCACAACTTTGTAACCTGGGAAGCGTGCACACCACTCCGGGTTAGCAACTGCTCTATCAAGACGCTCGCGGATGTATCCCTCCACTCGAAAATTATTATTACGCCAGGTAAAAATATCTCCTTCAAAGCCAAGGTCATTCAGATTACAGAAACTTAAAGCATTCCTAAAGCGATCCATCTGGCTCTGGGGTTTGGGGATCCCCCCTTGTTTTTCGAAGCTGTAGAGGATCTCATTGAAATCACCGATACAAACCCATGGGAGTTTTGCTTGGTGGTGGAGAGTACGCAACAGCCTCCATGTCTCCTCTCTCTTGTCCACTCGAGGTTCACCATATATGCCCGTCAATCTCCATTTGAAACCATCAGCTTCTGTGATGTCCACATCAATATGCATGTGCCCTAGCCATCGCAGGCTCAGATTTATTTCCCTCTTCCAAAACATTGCCAAACCACCACTCTTTCCATCACATTCCTTAAACACTACGTGAGGCATACCAATTTTAAACCTTAGCTTCTCAATGCCCTTCTTATCCAACTTTGTTTCGGACAAGAAGAGCACATCGGGGTCCTCCTTCTTCTGGAGAGCCAGAAGACCGTGAACGGCCGGCCCATTCCCCATACCCCGGCCGTTCCAACCACATATTCTCATTGGATTCCGCGGAGCTGTCCTGGCAGCCCCGCGCTCACAAAAGGTACATCGGTAGTCCCCTCACCATCCTCCTTTCTCTTCTTATTTTTCTGGTTCATTTGATATCGTGTTTCTGATGTGGAGCCTAAATGTCGCAAAAGCTGATACAATCCGTGACAGCTAACACATTAACCGTCAAGAATGGCATGCACCGTCGGCTAGTAGGGGTGAAAAAGTAACGAAAATTTCCCAACTATTCGGGAGAAAAACAAAACAAAATGAAATACAAAATCATACATAATTTTGTGGAACGAATAAAGAAACTTCTATGCGGAAACGGAAACAACGTATTCCAATGGAACAAGCATGTAAACGAAAATTTTGTTTGAACTTTCCTTTTTTTTCTACACGGTGCTTTCTAAAATCAAGAAGGCTTAAAAATTCTAGTGGAAACATTTAGACACGACCCAATATCTGAATAATAAAAGGAAAGGATATGAAAGCAACCATGTGTTAGGCCCTATGTAATTGCATATCATCTCCCTCTCGAGTAGTTTCTAATTCGTCATTTTAGTGTTGCACTAAAAAAAGGGACTATAGTAAATATTTTTTATGTTGGGAACTCACAACTTCTGCACACTATATTAGTACATTATATAACCATGCTATTTTCTTATGTTTTATTTCATCTTAAATTTTTGATGATTTTTTATTTTGATTGAGGTTTCCTACAACATTCGAGGGTTCTCTTGGTTGCGACAAGCATTTGCTTTCTATTTCGCGTCCGCACTAGAAAAAAGGCGAATGCGGGGAGGGGGAGGAGAGAGAGAGAGTGCTATACGGATGAAAGTAGAATCAACACACGAGGACACGTGATTTTAAGGTGGCAAACCCTTCCAACAAGAAAGAGAAAAATCACTGCCGCTCGCCAGCAAAATTTCGCTATATATAGAGAGGTTACAAACGACGAATATTATAACTTACGATTTATCTCAAACCGATGGCATAGAAAATATATTTATAGTGGTCATGGCTTAATCCAAATCGGTTACGGGTGACGGACCTCCTCGCTCCAGCGAAAAAAATAGTCTTTAGCATTTGAAAATATAGAAAGAGTCTCATTTTCAAGAACATTAAACCCACCTTTAGGGCTGGAAGGATATTTTCTTTCAAGAATTAACCATTCTTAAGTATTGGGGTGAGAATCTCTTTGGTTGCATCTTTATCATCATGGCTTTACAACTTACATTGACATTTTGTACAGTTTTGTTTGTAAATATTTGTAATTATGGGCCCTTTGGTTTAATAAAGTGAGGCTACGGGGGCTTCCCTGCAGTAGTAGGTTTTTAAAAAATAGTATTTATCTTTATATGAACTCTATCATACTCCCTCTGTTTCTTGATATAAGGTATATTTTTTTTGATAAAAAGTTCAAAATATAAGGTGTATTTGCTATTTATGGACAATTTGACCCATAAAAAAATGAGAACTAATCTCAAAAGAGCAGTTTAACTGATTATATTCATTTTATACCAACTAAGAACTCATCTATTGTCATTTTTTGAAGAAAAAATTTAGTATACTATATATAAAAATAGCTTGTCTTAATATTCGTGCAGAAAACTTATACACCCGACATTCAGAAACAGAGTGAGTAATAAAAACAACATAGAGGAACGTGGGTGGGACCCACATTTCCGTTGTGCGGGTGCGACATAGCACACAAATGTCTTGATTGGTACGTCAATATTTTCTAAACAGATGTATTCCAACGCCTGGCGAATAAATACTTAAGTTTTTCTCATTTCTCGGTTTAGAAATAAATATGATCGGACCTCTTTCTACAATACTTCAAAAAAGCTAGAATTTTGTAGAATAATTTTTTAGAATACTTCGTTTGAAACCCACATTATTTATTAGATCCAAATACCTTAAAGTAAATAATTTTCATTATTTTCAAAATACTTTGATGTAAACTGGGCCGAAGGCTCACGCCCTTGAGAAGCAGCTTCGGAAATATTGGGCCAACTTTGCGCAAACTAGTGGGCTTTCTTGACGTGGATCGGGTCCAGCGTCAGGAATTCCTGGAAATAAGATGAATCGGTCCGTAGCTGAACCGTTCTCTACTCACGATCTAGAGCTGCGCCGGCGGGGGCTCGACCGCCTAACCGCTCCGCCTCCCACAGCGTCATCCGGAGAGACACGGTACATTTTTTTTTGTAAAACTGACTCAGACTGCAGTTGTTTGTCTTTGGTGTTTCCTGTGCATGGTTTCTGCAGAATTTTGTTCTTTAGCATTATAAAATAGAGTAAGTATCACCGAACTCACTGTTCTGGTTCCCAGTTAGGATTCGCTTATATTTCACTTGTCTCTGCTTTATGCTTGTGATTTGTGAACAGATACTAAAACAACATACAGTAGTACTAGATAAGCACACTGAGCATGAAACCATGACAAAAAATAAGGAGGAAGTAGAACAATAGCACTAGCAATAAGAAACAAACTGAATGCGTCCTTGATTCAACTGATTTTTGATAAAAGAAACAAACAAGACAGGCCGGTTGAGTACAGATGCATCATATAATCAGTGGAGTTTAGTGATGATGCTACCCTACCCACATTTGCAACCTCAGTCTCTTCTTACACAATTGACTATTTGGCGCTGGGGCCTGGCGAGCGGTAGCTGACAAGCCCTGGATGTCCAAGTCCAAACTGCTTCCTCAATCATGCTTCTTGCGTCTTCCTACATGATAACATATACTAGTAAATCAACACCAAGCCGCATCAGAACTTAACAGCCCGACTTCACTACATGACAATGGGCAATATGACTACACGGGCGACGACTGACCAGCCCAGCAGCCAAGTCGTCGCGTTCCTTCCCATCGTACGTTCACCAAAGCTACGCATGCATGATTGATCCGTGAACACACCCATGCTATAATATGATCGAATCGAAGCAAAGCAAAGCAAGAACCATCGTAAGAAAGAATTAATGGCTACCACCGCGGCACTGCTGCCGATCATCGTGTTGCATTCGCTGGTGGCCGTGGCGTCGGCTCAGCCGCGGCCGCCCATGGCACGGCCGGGGTGCCGCGACATGTGCGGCAACGTCACCGTCCCCTACCCTTTCGGCATCGGCCCCGGCTGCTTCCGCAGCGACGACGGCTTCCAGCTCGAGTGCGACGACTCTGGCCCTTCCCCACCGCGCCTCACCATCGTAGGCCGCGGGGGCTACCGTCTCGCCGCCCTCTCGCTACCGGCCGGCGAGGCCACGGCCTATCTCAACGCGATGCGGAGGTGCTACAGCTCAACGGGCGGGCTCGTCAGCGCTAACAACAACATCAACATCACCGACATGGGTAGCGTCTACCTCTTCTCGTCCAGCAAGACCCAGCTCGTGGCGCTCGGCTGCCCCAACCTCGGCTTCTTCCTCGACGGCACCGGCGAGTACGTCAGCGGCTGCATGTCGGTGTGCCGGCATGCGCAGTACGCTTTGTCGAGCCCATGCACCGGCGTCGGCTGCTGTAGGAGCGCCATCCCCAGTGGGATTAACCACTTCACTCCGATGCAGAAAAGGTTCCCGCCGCGCCAGGATGAGTATGATATAATTGGCGCCCAGGCCACGTCGTGCCGCTACGTCTTCCTCGTCGAGACAGAGTGGTTCGACGGCGAGCGCGTCAGCCTCAACCGCACCGATGATTTTCAGGCGCCCGCAGTGCTCGACTGGGCCATCCGGAACGTCGGCGACTGCACCGCCGCCAGGCGAAACGCGACGGACTTCGCGTGCCGGAGCGCGCACAGCGAGTGCTTCAGTGTCACCAACGGCCGCGGGTACCGCTGTAAATGCTCGGTGGGATATGCTGGCAACCCCTACCTCGACAATGGATGCATAGGTAAACATTGTCACATCTACCTATATATAAAAGCTCCCAAGATCCCCCTCCCCACAGAGCTCCACGTCCTCCCATTTCTTCTGCCCGTCGGATCAGGGAAACGGACGGCACTGATGGTTCCACGTCTCCCCAAATCCCGCCCAGTTCTGTTCATCTCTATTTTCTATCAATCAGAACTTCCCACGTGTCACGGTCACCATCCGGTCGAAACCCGTCCCGCCGGTCACCGTGGATTTTTACAAAAAAAAGCATCTGCGAAATCGGTCCCTCAACCCGCAGTCCTAAATTTAAAGCAGCGAACGACCCTGTTGTGATTCGGCGAGACTCCACAGACTTTCTTGCAAAATCGCCACCCCACTCCCCCCTCCCTCTTCTCTCTCCCATGCCTCTGAACCCTCCACCGCCGCCGGCCGGATCCCAGGACCACCGAAATCGCCGGCAGTGGCCGCCGCCGTGCTCGCCAGTCGCTGCCGTGGTTAAGCTCGCCGGCTATGATTCCGGCGGCCAAATGACACGAAGCACCGCCCGTACGGCTCTCCGGCGCCTTCTCCCGCGGATCCACACGTTCTTAGCCTCGGGCGCGTCCGCCGGCGCGCGGGCGTGGCCTTGGCAGCTCTGGCGCCTCCGCCGGCCGCCGACCTCCCGCTGACGTCAGTGCGGGGCCACCCGTCAGCGGCAGCACATCCCCAGGATTTTCAAAAAAAAAACATGCCGAACCCACTGTCAGCCTCAGGGAATTACAGGAAATGATTGAAATTGCAAAATTCATACTTTTCAAATCTTAACTCAGAAAAATACAGTTCAAATATCAAAATTTATAGGAAAAGAAACTTTACGACTAACACAACTCCACGTGCGTTCAAATAACTTTAGGAAAAATTGAATTACACAAAATGATTGAAATTGCATAATTCATAACTTCCAAACCTTCATTCAAAAAAATACGATTCAAATATCAAAATTTGCAGGAAAAAAACTTTATGAGCAACGCATCTCCATGCATGTTTACACCATGGCTTTTCATATGTTCCGAGAACAATTTTTTGAAAAATTACAATTTGTAACAACAAACCTATTTCTCTTTAAAAAATACGCGTATTTGGAAAAGGAAGAAGAGGGACGTGTGTAATGTAAAATTTAACAATGGCATCAAATATATACGTTCAATAAGTTAAGACATATATATATAAACATGACCACAAGAAAAACAACTACTTCTGACGTATGCTCAAACTTCAAATTTACATGTAATATCAAAATTTGCAGGAAAAAAGAACTTTACGAGTAACACATCTCCATGCATGTTTACAACATGGATTTTCATATGTTCAGAGAACAATTTTTTAAAACTACAATTTGTAACAATAAACCCATTTCTCCTTACAAAAATACGCGTATTTCGAAAAGGCAGAAGATAAGGGACATGTGTAATGTAAAATTTAACAATGGCATCAAATCTATACGTTCAACAAATTAAGACATATATCTCAACATGACCACAAGAAAAACAACTATTTATCACGTATTCTCAAACTTCAAATTTACATATTTACAGTTCTTAAATGTCCTCTAGATCTACTCATCTCACAAACGTAAAACAATAAATCCAACATAAAAATCGCCTCGAACAATTCTTCATAGTCTGAATATTTTTAAATCACATGCTCCTTTAGTTCCTCGATTTTGCATACCTATATTATTTTAAAAAACACGCATTATCAAAATTTATACTCTATTTACTACACGGGAGCGGCTTGCCGCTCCAAGTTACCTAGTCTCACATAACAAGCCAGTCACACGTACTGATTATGTTTTTTGGATGAAACTAGCAGGTGGCCCTCGCAAATGTATCGTGGTGTCTCTATTTTATTACATTTGTATATTGCTTTTAGTCTTACTATGTTATTTTTCCCAGACATCGACGAGTGCGCGCAACCCAATATGTATCCATGCTTCGGGCTCTGCAAGAACACACCAGGAAGCTATGAGTGCTCATGCAGCTCTGGAATGGAAGCTGTTGGCGACTTGCGTGAAGGTGGTCATTGCACAGCTGTATTCTCCAAACCTGCTAAGGTGGCTCTGAGTAAGTGCTAAACTACCATGCCTGATCTAGCAAGAATTTTCTTTTTCGTGTTAGCTAGTGTTCATCGTATTACCATGGGTTTTTTATCGGAAGATTTATTTTGTGGTTGGCTATCTCATTTCCGTCGCTACATCGCTTCAATGTTTGTGATACCCCGCGCGTTGCAGCGGGTATCTCTAAGAACCAAATAAACGCATAAACTCTGAAGCAAACTATAGAAATATGCATGCATAAATAACACGTGATTTAATTTAGTAATTACATTGTGGAATTGTGTGGTCTTATCATTGAACCACAAAATAAAAAGATGATGTGGCTAATTTAATGGCTAAAGAAAAAAATGATGTGGATACTTCCATGTAGAGATGGACAATAAGTAATTAATTTTTGTGAGATGATGTGGATAATTGGTTGGCTAAAAGAAGAAGTGATGTGGATGGCTTGCATGTTGAGATAGAATCATTTATTGTAAGTTAGTGGGGTTTTACTTTATAAGAAGTATAGATAGATAGTAAGATTAGAGAGACTAAAATGGCCTTGGGCCCACGTAGGTCATGAGGAGATGTGTTGGTTGAAGATGGACCAGAAGTTGTCTTCACAATTCATGTACATGTTTGAGTTTACCTTTATGAATTCCTTGTATATATATTTCGTGAACCTTAACTTTCCACTCAAAGAGATCCCAGTATGGCCGACGATGAACCTTTGATGACATATAGTTTGTTGGTTATTATATCAATGGCTGTCGGTGGCTCCAATTCCCTACTGTTGGGTCAACCATACAAATATGTACGCCAATAGGCAAACGATCATGAATTGAGGAAACACAAGCGCATAGCCTAAGATTAACCATCTTAGACCGAGAATTTATTGTGTTGGCTTGAGTTGACCGGACTACTGTCTATGCTCTATGGGTATTCGATATTGAAGGAAATCCCCATTCCAAAAACATAACGATAGGGAGCAAGCTGGTTACATGTGGGCACAAAAGTTTTCTATGTGCTACAAAAGTTAGAAAATGACACTTGTTGAATTTCTTGTTCACCCCTTTTCTTCGAGTTTAAATCCATTGGAAAACTTAGGGCAATAGACCTTCTTCTCCTATTTCTAATGTGAAGCTAGTATATCAAAAATATACTTAAAAAATGTTGCTTTGGTATATCTTTTGTTGATTGATTCATTATTGTAATTATTATGGATGTAAAACTTCTTTTTCTTGTCCATGTAGGTGTAATCGCTGGTATTCTTATCGTGGCAGTTATGGCCTTTGTTATTATTCTAGGAAAAGAGAAAAGAAAAACAAGAGAATATTACAAAATACATGTTTTGCCTACACTGGAGAAGGCAAATATAATAAAACTTTTCAAAAAGGAAGAGTTGATGCCAATTTTAAGCAATGGAAATTTAATTGGAAAAGGGAGTTTTGGTGAAGTTTATAAGGGTCTTATTGGTGATAAAGAAGTTGCAGTCAAGAAGCCAATAAACGGAAATAGCCTTGAAAATGAACAATTCATAAATGAATACATCATCCAATCTCAAGTCATCCACAAGAACATTGTTAGGCTCATGGGATGCTGCCTAACAGTTGATAGCCGGATGCTAGTGTACGAGTTCATCTCAAATGGTAGTCTCGATGACATTCTTCACAACAATAAGAAGGTGGCCCTTGACTTGGATACACGTTTAAGTATTGCCGCAAAGTCAGCAGATGGCCTAGCTTATATGCATTCAAAAACAAATATCAAAATTTTGCACGGCGATGTCAAACCAGCAAATATACTATTGGATCATAACTTTGAACCAAAGATTTCAGACTTCGGTATATCAAGGCTGATTGCGAGAGACAAGGAACACACTGATTCGGTCATTGGTGACAGGACTTATATGGATCCAGTCTATCAAGAAACAGGTCTACTAACTGAAAAGAGTGATGTATATAGTTTTGGTGTTGTCATCTTGGAGCTTATTACTAGGGAGAAAGCCACACATTCTGGCAATAATAGGTTAATAGGGAAATTCCTTGAAGCTCATAAGAAAGAGAAGAAGGCCACGGAATACTTTGACAAGGAAGTTGCAGTAACTCATGATTTAGAGCTTCTTGATAGTCTAGCCGAAATGGCCGTGGAGTGCCTCAGCCTTGAAGTGGACCAAAGACCAACAATGACTGAGGTAGCAGAGCGCCTCCTCAATCTGAGTCGATTGCGTTAGTAGGGGACATATGTACGTCCAATAAGATATGCAATTATCATTGTGGGAACATTTATATCATGTTGTTAGTGTGAACAAAATCCTCAAACTCTGAAGGCAGGGGAGGTTTCCCTTGGTTCATTTGTACTTTTGATGTAACTCATTATGAAACCTCAGGTTTTATGGTCCAAATATTTGTATCAATTATTAAAACTAGTCATCAAACCCGTGGGGTTGCATGGGCTAGTTTTTAAAGTAACACCAACCATGTCATAGCTCAGGAAAGATACTGGGATGAAAGTTTGTCATTAGAATTAGATGCTTCTTTTCTTGAGCATTATTGTGGAACATTTTCTCCATTCCAAATTATAAGATGTTTTAGATATTCCAATGCGGACTACATACAGACTGAAATGAGTGAAACTAGAAACTGAAATGCGTCTAGATACATGTGGGTCAGGAAAAACGGTAAACATCTTTTAATTCGGAATGGAGGAAGTAAGCCAAGAGTAAAGTTACCATCTAAGGAGAGCACAGTTAAACTATGTTGTAGGTTGTTTTTACTCCCTGTGCCTCCAATATTTCTTATTTCAGGAATAATTTATTATCATTTCTTTGTGATTATATTGAAGCACTTATTTGTACGAGTTATTATTCTGCTCTTGTGATGTGATGCCCTACGATATTGTGTTGTATGCGATGGCTTCAGAAATCAAATGTTGTTACAGGCGCCAGCAAGAAGGGGCACATGAAGGCTTGCCAGATGCCTAACTGGTTCGAGACCTGGGAAAGGAAGGACACCTACGCCACTCTTGCTGTTGCTACAGCTGCTGCTGCTGCCGTGTTCGTTGCTTTCAGGCTGTACAAGAACACAAACTGAAGCCCAGGAAGGAACCTTAAAACAAGGCCAGGTTTTGTGCACCAACGATGGTCTACCGCATTAAGAACAGTCTATGAGAATAAGATACTACTTGTGCATAGTAATGCAAGGGTTATAACTTAAAAAGTAGCTAGTCTGGAGATGGCGATGATAATCTTTTACGTGTAATGTTCTCAGGTGAAATTCGTAAGTTTTAAGTTTTCCACGCCTTGGCTGTACGCATATTAGTAAGGCTATGGCCCTGGTGAAATACGTGTTGGGTCTTGTGCTTGGTTTGGTTTGAATAAGGATGTTCTGGGTACTGTGTTTTTTGCACTAAAAAACTCTGCATTTCTGTTATTGGCAAATTCTGTCTGCGTGACAAATTTTTCGCATCGCGCTGTCTCGGTTTCTTTTTCATTTCTGAAACACTCTGCTACTACGTGTTGAATTTGCTATTGTGAATTTTTCGCCATATAACCTTGACCACTTATTATTTGGTTGTCTAGCTGACTTTTGCATTAGCAGCTGCAAAAGTGCGCTGTCGATGGCTGTTGCAATGAGCGATGATTTGTCTAGGTTATCTACTTCTGCCGGGTAAATTTCTTGTTTCCCTGCGACCTATTCTTTCTGAAACAGTATCTGTTACCTATGCGTATTGTTGATCTCTTGGAACGAGTATATGGATGGCTGTTGCAGAGCATGATATGTCCAGGTTCTTTATTTCCACAGATGTCGATCGCATGATTTGTCCGGGTATCATGTCCAGGTTCTTTATTCCAAAGCATGAATTGTCCAGGTTCTTTGTTGCCGTGGCTTTTGATGCAGCGGTGATTGAATTTGAATACTCGAGATGTTGGTGACATTAAAATTTAATACACCTACAACTCTTCAAAGCATCATAATCAGAAAACTACTCAAAGCATCTGATGGTCAGAGATCTGGTCATACATGACTGGCGTCTCCTCTGAAAAAACCGTTAATCCCTGCTTCCCCTACGGCCTACATGTATGGTTTAAGATTATCTTATGACACAACTTTCGGAGAAGTTTCAAAGCCCAGCGTAGACGATGCCAAATGTTTGATCGAAGTGAACAGCTTCTTTCAAATGTGCCTCATCCAAGCAACAGCCCCAACAACAAAACACATGTGCTTTGATCATGCATCGCAGATTCAGTGGATGCATCAGTTAAACTATCGATGCCTACACCGGACTACTCGACCATGCAAGACGATTCAGTATGAGCTTCATTGTCGAGAAAAGACTACTACGAATACTCATACACCAAGCGAAGACGGAATCCAAAATATGATATAATGATCAAATTACACAACCACTTACCCCGTACAACAAAATTTTCCTTCACCACAAACTTGTACCGTAGACCAAAACTGAGTGTACGGCTGTTTCTTTCACATTCTCATGTATATCACGTCAAATTTCACTTAATTTCGAAGGCTAATGGAGTAATGATGTCACCTTGAACCACCCATTACTCATACCTTTGTCCTCTTCTCGGACTTCTGTTTTGCTTCCCTGTAAGTACAATAGCAGATGTGAGAATAAAATACACAGAACAAATGGACAGAGGCCAAAGATAAGCAGTCTTACCATTCCCGCCTCAGCTTGAATTGCCATTTCCTCTTCCCCTTGTTTCCTCCATCAGCAACCTGTTTCGTTTCTTTGATGATACCTGAGGGGCTCTTGGAACCAGATTTTGTAATTTTATCCGACTGTTTCTTTTTGTGGATAGTCAGCTTTGTTTCCTCATCGGGTGTATCTATCTTGTCTCCATTTAACCGAATTTTATCCAACCGTTTCTTTTTGTGGCTATTCTCTGTCAGTTCATTGGGTCCAATTACTCCCACGCTTTTAGGTCCATTGCTTCTCTTCACATTCTTATGGCCCTTGACCTGTTCTGTTTGTTCATCACTTGGTTCTTTCTTATCTCCATTCTTTTCAGCATTTTTAGGGCCATTACCTCTCTTCGCACCCTTGTGGCTCTTGACATGCTCTGTTTGTTCAGTGTGTGCCTCTTCCTTATCTCCATTCGTTTCGACAATTTTAGGGCCACTGCTCTTCTTCACACCCTTCTTGAGCTGTTTTGCTGATCTTTCAGGTGCCTGCCTCTGGTCTGCAGCCCCTTCAGCAATGCTTGCTTGCTCTTGTTTCTTCTTTCCATCTTTGTGATTTCTCTTTTTCAACTGAGGGGGTTGTTCATCAGGAACATCCTTCTCATCTTCATCATCACTGTTAAGATCAACACCCTCGGCTGCTTCTTCAGGATCTTTAGATGACTCAGAAGACGCTGGAATCGTATTGCTCATCTTTTTCAGCTGTGCGAAACAAAATAACCTATCAGATATTCTGCTTTAATTTAGACTTTTACTTTCATAATCAATTCTACAGGAAAATTTCATCGTATCCTAACCAGATCAATAAGCAAACATCCTGATCAAACTATTTGCCAACAGAAGTTCGCACATTAAGTTCCTGTATTAACAATCCCACCAGCCTATGAAAGATAAGACCGTTCAAGAAGCTACCCAAGCGCATGAAAAATTAAGTTTATCCTAACCAGACCAATAAGCAAACATCCTGATCAAACTATTTGCCAACAGAAGTTCGCACATTAAGTTCCTGTATTAACAATCCCACCAGCCTATGAAAGAAGACCGTTTAAGAAGCTAACCAAACATATAGTCAACAAAATCGTTAGTACCTGTCCTGATAAATAGTTAAACATCACACAACGTACCTTAGCAACGAAAAAACCATCCATGTTGTTGACATGAGGATAAAACCTCCTTGTTTTGTCTAAAGAAGTATGGAATCGATGCTCTCGGAAACGAATGAATCTGTATGATGAACAGGAAAACATAAGAAAACGGAGTAACAGAATCCTATGAAGGGAGGAGTAAGATCAATACCCCGGACGTCCAAAATCTAATCCACAAGGAACAAGCTTTACGTCTCTCTTTTTAAGGGCATAGTCGATGACTGCCTCGTTCTACAAAAAAACAGGGAGGGGATTCAGTTACTGAAATTGAATTATCATCTAGCAAATAAGATGAATCTACTTACCTCTGGAATCATCATTGAACAAGTTGAGTAAACAATGTAACCACCAGTTTTGGAGTTCGCGTCAACCAAATCAATTGCAGCTAGCAGCAATTGCTGCAAAAAAAAAATCAGTTGCCGGAGTTGGTGTTAAAATGAAAGGTAAACTACTGGGTACCATCTTATACAATGATTCTACTTTAGTTTAGAAAACAATAAAGTTGAGAGGTCGAGATTAAAATCAAACATACCTAGGAAATAATAATTGAGCGAGTTGAATATAATATTTCTGGGGTTCCTATATATTCTAATTGCTTCAAAACTAACCATGAACATGGAGTCAAGCGGAGGTGAGTAGATTTTATTTAGAGAAAATTACGGGGTTAAGAACTGTTATGGGTTGAACCTGGAGGGGAAGTAGGAACATGTACAAAGGTTTGTTTTACATATATAAAACCTAGAAAGTGAATTGTATACAAAATGCACCTTTTGCACGAAAGCACAGTTCCTGATATCATCAATGCCTTTACATGTCTTTATTTGTGCATCCTTCCAGACGGTCTGCAGAAATGAAAAGAAAGCATATGACAGCCTGAATAGCGAAGACAGAGCACACTTGATTCAGAAGATCATATAGGATAGGTTGTACTAACTCCAGTGCCTGTGCAGGGCGCATCCAACAGCACTCTGTCAACTGAGTTTATTCCGAGTACTTTGGGGAGCTGAAATAGATTGGATGTTACCATAAAATATGATATTAATGAGAACACTAGGTAATGAACTGAAGCAACTACAGATTACAAGGATTCCAGTTTCATTTTCTTACAACTGAAATGAACCAAGTATTTATTAGCTACATTGCCTATATAAACAGCTGTGGGCAGAAAAAAAACACCAAATTGTTTTTGACAGAACATTGTATTACTTTGGTTGTATTACTATTGACAAAGAGCAATAATTTATGATAGTAACACACTGCATAGAACCAGTTTGACTACTGCTTGGCGCTTTGGCCTATCAAAATGCTCTACGAAGGGCCATAAGAAACAAGAGACCATCTAGTAGTTGTACTGTCTACTCACCTCTTTACCATCATAATTACAAACTACAGTGTTTGTAACACCCAGGCGATGTATGTTGCCTAATAGTCCATGCAGTCTTTTCTCATTGAACTCATTTGCATATATTATTCCTGTACGACAGATGATGAAAACATTTTAATTGCACTTCATTAATGAGCTACTGAGCACCAATAATAGGTACCAAATTACTCCGAAGGACTACAAGGTAGTCAAAACAGGCATTGTGAACTAACCAGTATTTTTCATCAGAGCTCCAATGTATGTGGTCTTGCCACCTGGGGCAGCTCTGGAACCAAGAAAATAATCAGATTCCATCTCTGGAAGTATGGGCATAAATTCCAGCACAAGTTCCACATGAAAAACTCAAATGAAGATTAACATAAATTTAGAACCAAGCATGTGCTGCATTAGGATTACATGAGAAGCCTTACATACAGGTAAACAAAGTTGTCTATTATATTTGAACAATATGAATATTGCAAAAAAGATATGAAAAGGGGGATCATCTTACGCCATATCAACTATTCTCTCCTTCTCCTGGGGAGCAAGAGCCATCACTGGTAAAAAGGAACTTGCACCTTGTTTCTGTAATTGCAGTATTTTTAAAATCATTTGAATGCGGGTAAAACGAGAGTAACAGTAGAAACAACGATCTTAACAAAATGACAGAGGAGAGGGAAAAGGTACCATGTAATGTCCAGCCATATATTCGACAGTGGCACCAGAAGAAATAGTGGAGTCGTACACAACTAATCCTACCTGAATTATTCATACCATGAGAATTGCTTTAATATTATGTCCTTGTTTTTCAAGAGTACATATTCTGTACTATTTACTTGTGTAGAAATAGATTGAAATTTTTAAATAAAGCAAACCTTTGACCATTTCCCTATGGGATCCAGATTAAACCCTCTTGGAATAAGAGCAGCAGCAAGATCCCTCCTACGGGTCTGCAAATCAAAGAAACATGATAAGAGAGACATACTTAATAAAGCAGAGATGAATATACAGTCCAAGATGAATAACGAAGAGATTGATTAAATATTGCATTACCTTTAGTGTATTTGTCCGCAAGCACTCAGGTGGTCTCTTCTCAAATGATTCGACTAGCTCAACAACCTCAACAGCTGGGAACATCTGTGCAATTATAGCATGTAGAATGTTAATGATCACAGCAACTACATTGTGATAACTTTCTGAACAAGTATGCCTAAGACAGTTTGCAACTACTAAGCTAAGACAGCTGGATCACCAACACTCAACTGAAAATATAATGCAGTGAAGATATCAAACAATCGCTGCTTGAGATAGGAAGCTCACCTCAATATATGATTCCATGAGAAACTCATTGTATCCGTAGTATGCCATCACGTCAGCTTTGAACTGATCGACATAATCTTTTCTTGGAACATCTTCTTGCCTCAGCTTGCTAAAGTTTGATAGTACCCGGACAACTACAGAGGAAAACCAACATATTAGAAGAGAAGAAAAATCAAGAAGGTAACCATACTCAATGACCTCCTGAAATTGTGGTAATCTGCTATGAGAAAAGGTTTGACAAGCAATAGATTGCATACAGTCTTTATGCACTCATCTCAATACATGCTGATTTTGCAAGTAGAGTTAATGCATCTCATTACAAGCAGCAGTTGGTTTTCTCTCTTGTGCCTTTTTAGTAAATTATTATTAACTTAATTAAATCAGTAGATACAAAAGATAACGCACGTTCTGAGATCCTTCTTTTCAGACTTGGCAGGTTAGGTGGTCCAAGTGCCTCTTCTTCCAACTCCTGCAAAGTTTCAACCATGATAAGTACCCATGATGCAAACTACAATACCCACACAGAACCGGATAAAGAAATGAAAACACAAGAGGAGAAAGCAACCTCCTTGGTTGGCAGCCGGAATTCATCGGACTCTGATCTTATGTTGGTTGCCAGTTCCTCCTCTGCTTCCTCTTCAGTTCTTTCCTTGTGCCGATCAAGAGCCGCTGATTTCTCCTCTAGGTCATCAGAACCATCCGAGTCATCTCCAGAGTCGTCTGAGAAGGCCAATAAGGTCCATCAGTAGAGAATCCCAAGGTATAAAATCAAACATTACATTTAGACAGCCGTGCATTGTTACCAGCTGACAAGGATTTTTACAACATAATGGCTAGATAGGGGTGGAAAATGAAGCTGCCGAAGCTATGTCAATTCGATAATACTAGCACGTTCCTAATCGTCAACTGATCAGAGCGTTACCACTGCCGGCGAGGATGTCGCCAGCGAGGGGGTCGTCGTCCTCCTCCTCCTCTTCGTCGTCCTCCTCGCTGTCCTCTTCCTCCTCATCCGAGCCCGAAATCTCGTCTGCGTCGGAGCCGGAGGGCGCCTCGACGTCCGAATCCTCCTCCTCCTCCTCCTCCTCCTCGTGGAGCAGCTCCACTTCGGAGTCGTCGTCGTCGGAGGACTCGAGGAGCTTCTGCTTCTTAGGTGGCGCTGCCCTCTTCGCCGCCGCCTTGGAGGTGAACTTGGGAGCCTTCGAGGGGACCTTGGCGGCCGGTGGCGCGGCGGGAGGCGCCGCCGGTCTGCGCTGCGCGACCTTCCTCGCCATGGGTGCGTGCGTGGGGTTGGGGGTGGCTGGTGAATGGGGAGAGGAGAAGCTAAAACCCTAGACCTTAGTGGGCAGCCGTTTTAACACTGGGCCTGCGCCACCGCTGGTTTGGTCTTGGTTTGGTTGCTTGCGGCCCGGTCCACGAGGATTACCCTTGTACAGACAAAGCTATGTAAAAAAAATCCTTTCACCATAGTTGCTATCTCTCCGTTTTGTTCTAGGTGTTATACATGTTGTCTCGATACACATTAAAATGAGTGAATATACACACTATTATATGTCTAGATACATTTGTTTTTATGTGAATTTGAACAAAGTTCAAAACATTTGTATTATTATGTATAAGAGAATATTTGCCGGTTTATTAGTGGAAGAAATCGGGTGAAAACCATACAACAAACATCAACACTATGTACCCACACAAACACAAAGATCAACACCTATGGCAACACCCAGAAGCAACCCGACCGCTCACAGACTCGCCCAACATATCCCAACCACGAACCGACCACCTGACTACCTCAAAAGAACTCAACAATCAAGTAGAAACGAGACCTTTCCTAAGCAGCTACGGGCACCTTGCAATGGCAACGCTCTTCTTGCCTATGCTCCTAAGAGCCTTCTTCACCTTCTTGATCTTGCCAGTAAAAGCCTTCTCTGCTAGGAGCCAAACAATCGCCTTACCAGATCTGCCTCCAAGAAAACGAGCAAACCAACAAGTTTTTTCACGAATACTACCTCATCAATACGTGTCAACATACATCATAGTCAAAGAAAATACCTGGCTTTCTCATGTACTAGCAAAAGCAATCGTCGAAACTAGTCAAGGTGTGTGAGGCCATCATGCACGGTGGCAGCATTGAGTCTAAGAGGAGAGTAAAATGGCCAACACAACGAATGTGGCACCAATAGTTATATGGAGATATAGACTTTGGCGTGGCCTAGTGGTGGGGAGGGGTTGACGCCTTCCCACACACCCGAGTTCGAGTCCTCATGCTCACAATTTCGATGTTGTTGCACCCCTCTTTTATCAAAAATACCACGGGCCTCCTCCCCGTAGGAAATCAATAGTTATATGGAGATGCCTTTTAGAAATGGGATGCATCAGAAATTCCATTTAGACAGATACACTATCAGTCAGCCCAAGATTGCAAAGACAATTGTCAAGACAGACAAATCCGTCACTTGCATAGGAAACAAGTACCATATGCAACCCAAAAATACAGCTACACCAATCATTAGCAGCCACTTGCTTACAAGCTAAGGGTCACTATGGGCTGGAAGCGAGGATTTGCCCAACACGCAGTAGAGCAACATATTGCACAAAGTCGCATTTCAAGATAGTAAATATAGGAAATTAATCAATGCTGATGAAGCAACAGTGTTACTTGGCATGCAGCCAGCAAAACCAAATTCATCAGGAAATGGAAGAAAAAAGTCCCAAATCTATAAGATTATCTCTCTGCTTCTCCTGTTTGTTTCGACTTCTTTTTAAGGTAGACCGTTGCCTTATTGGTGTGAATGTAGGACATCATCATCTGAGTCATGCAAAGAATGTGCAAGCATTTGCAACTTAAGACAGTGAACATAAGGGTCAAATGCACAAGAAGAGCTTAAGACAGTGAATTCTCTAGCGTTCAGCCCCGTTGATCAGCTTACTTGTTTCCGACTTACTGTTGTTTCTGGATCCCTTCCACGCCTTGATCATCAACAGATTACTTCCCACCTCTACCTTTGCAAACTTAACATGGGTTTCATACCTAGCTGCTATGGCCAGTAACAGCGGATTGTGCTGCTATTCTTTAACAACTGTAAATGGTGAACGGAGGATAAATTTAGGATCTAAATACTCAGCTCAGTCAGTGATGTATCTGGCGAAAGAGACTACATACATTGACTAACCTATTTACGAAAAATACTCATAACTACTTATTGACTAGCCTATTTTCTCAGTCAGTCACGATCTAAACATTGACAGGCTACATATATGATACTGAAATACTGTGATTAAAAATTAAGATTACAAAAAAAGGGGCAGTAAATGAAAATTTAGGGAAAACTGTGAAATAAGAATAACCTATAATGTGCCCATTAACCTCATTCTGTTAGTAATGCATGTGTTTCTTATAAACACATTTAACTTTGAAAGTTTAGATCGAAGGCGACAAAATATTTATAATCAAATAGAGGTGGCTGCCACTCTGAAAATACCGCTTCAGGGAGTAAACTCTTGAAGTCAATGGTGCTACCGAGGGAGTGAGCTCTTGTCTCATCTCTGCAGCACCCAAATGACTGAATTCTGAAAGAAGAGCAGCAGGTTTAGCTCGTCAAGGTAGAGATCAATTAATGACCGAGCAACCATATGCATTTTACAAAAAACAAAAAAAAATGATTTGCCATTGAAATACAAACATTAACTAAAAGGAGGAGCTCATGCTGTACCGGAGAGCAGCACCACCGGCGCCATCACTCCGGTCTCTTAACCCACAGTCCACCACCGCACTCTACTCTTCAGCAGGCGTCATTGAGGTCCATCCCCAAACACTCAGTCTCATGACAGCGGCAGCATCCAGGTCAGCGAAGCGGAATCGAAGCCAGCCAAATGAGGAGACTGACGGTGCTCTTGTTGGACGAGGCAACATACGAGCGTCGACATCTTCCATACATCCAAATATACGACCATCAATCATATATTTAGATGTATCAAAGAACTTCCAATCAAAAAATGTATGGATGAACTAACCAATACACTAAGGATATATACAAATTACAACTTAACAACGAGAAAATTGGCAAGCGTATTGAAGACTCAAACTGCACAGAGCAAATGAGTGACATCAAAATTAGCAAAATAATTTTTTTAAAGACTACCAACCTAATCCAGACAACAGGGAGACTAATGCTGCCAAGACTTGTCCAAGAGGACAGAACCAAAAAGGCCCATTCTTTCACCAGAGTTTACAGGTCAACAGTTTCAGGCCAAAAAAATCAATAAAATCGTTACTGAGAAACATATCACTTGAGTTTTCCCATTTCACATATGTCAACTGAACTTGTTACTGTCTTATCTTTGAATATATGTTGGAGATGAAGTAATCAATACAAACAAAAAATTAACATACATGCATGGAGGCATGTATCCTAGGCCCGTACTTCAAAAGTTTATTGAACAGTACGTGGTGGGGAAAATGGTAAAAAATTCTTCCACAAAATCTGAACATACCAAATTCCACGATGCAACACTCCACCTTTTGGCATGTTGGAGCCCTGGGAAAGTTGTTAGAAATATGGACGCTCTCTGAAGCACCCCATATTGGCAGGGTATCAGAATTCAGTGCCATCAATTCAGTTCTGATATCCAAGAATTATGGGCTGTCTGTCCATACTTTTGATGTGCTTATGCTGTTACTTGCATTGCTGCACTCTTACCTTCTATTAAAATGCCTGGTGGGCCTGTTACCGCCATCAAACTCACTACTTTTATCCCAATTTCTTGCATTTCTTTGTGAATCTCTTGAGCCATGATCTTGCTGGTTAGCCCTTCCTCCGCGATTCCTATCAAAGGGCGACCCCTCATGATGCACACTTGCACTCCTGTATTGTTCATTGCCTTTTGTCCTGCCATAACGGTCCCCATTAGAGCTTCTATTGTTGTTAGAGCTTCTGCCAGGGAAGTTGTCCCTGAAATTCGCCGAGGACCTGTTTCCCCCATTAGAGCTTCTACTGTTGTTAGAGCTTCTGCCACCAAAGTTATCTCTGAAATTTGCCGAGGACCTATTCCTCCTATTATCTGATTGTAACTGGTCATCTGTGTCAGAGTCCATATCAGGAACTGTTTCACGACTTCCCTGGTTACGCCCTCGTTTATGTCTAAAACCTTTGTCAATATCCTCATCAGAATCAGACATAACCCCATCATTACTCTCCGAGCCAAAAGATGCTCTTCTACGGTTATTTGAACCACTCCAACCTCTAGTTTTCTGCCAAGAATCAGCGAGATGACTAGATTTTAGGGAGGGTTGACCATCAAATTCATCATCATCGGCTGAACCTGTTATGTCATCCTTTTCCCCGTGATTGGAATTTCTACTGTGAGAAAATTCGCCGTAGTCATCTGAATCAGAAGCATCATCAAGGTCAGAATAACTCACCCTTGACACACCACCTGACTGACCACCTTTTGACAAATCAAGCTCGTAGCTGTCAATATCATCCTCTTCGTCGTCAAAATCATCAAAACCAACTCGAGATGAGTTTAAGCTATCTCTTTCGGGGAACTTCCTCTCTTGTCCATTGCTCCTTCTTTCATCCATTTCAAATTTGTCAGCCTCAAAACCCTTGGCATTATCTCTATATGAGTTGTCCAGAGATGAACTCTCCCTAACTTTAGATGAATCAGCAAACTCAAATGCTGCAACATCAGCACCATCAGATTCATTATCATCAAAGTCGAAGTTCCACGAACTAGAAACCTCAGGCTTGCGAGCTGGTCTTTCCAATCGTTTTCGCGGTGCAGATTGATATGCTTCCGTTTGGTTGTTAGTGTATTCATCTGGAGGGCGGTCGTGTTCACAGTGGAAACATGACATGTTCCGTCTGTAGTTCAAAAAATTGCACCTAGAAATTGATAATAAAATTAGTAATATGTAAGGATGATAAATTATAACAAGTATGTTCGTGAAATGGTTCAACTGTGCACTGTTTCCATTTATCATTTCTCAATTCTCATTCGTAAAATTATGAACTAATTGCCTCTTGAGAAACAGATGGTAATACAGAGAAACATTTAAACATGAATTGTGAAAACAAATCAGATACAAAGCTATTCATATTCGCAGGTATCTTCATGGACAGATAATAGATATGGGTATGATAAATATGTTGAAATGTACTAGGGTTACTAGCCTCTGGACATTTACTACAGTATAAGTGCAAAAAATAGACCAAATAAATCTGCGGCAAGTGAGCTAACCGAGGGCACTCCCACTCTCCAGGGAGGAGTTGCCTTTTGGGACGCTTCGAATCACACTGCAAGCAAATAGTATTTTTCGCAAAGTTCATGAAGTCACACCTGCAACATACTTGAGAAAATAAGAATAGCTGGTGGAGTAAAAATTGTATAAATTATAGGTGAGAGTGGTTAAAGTACTTTGGGCAGAGCCAGTCTCCTTTCTTCATCTCAACGTCATCACGTCCAACTCGTTTCTTTGGTGGTGGAGGTGGTTGCTTCACCTTAGGTGGCAACTTCCTGATTACAGGAGGTGGAAGATTAGGGTCAATAGGAACAGCACTCAGCTTGGCTATCTCATGTATTAATTTCCGGACGACAGTCTTCACGGATTTCAGTTTGAGAAGTGGTTTGTTCTCTACAGTTCCCTTTACGTGATCAAAACCATAGACCAATAAAATACGCATAACATCAAGAGTCCGAGCTTCATCTTCTTTGCGTGTAAGGATATAGCCCCTTGAGCATGAATTCCGTAAATTACAAGAACTGCAGACCTGCAAATCAGGAGCAAAAAAAAGAAGATTACATCATGTCTTAGTCTTTCTAGAGTATTCACACCCTTCATGTTTATTTAGAAGTCAGCAGAGGTGGCCATAAAAATGGAGAAACTGAATAAGAAACAAAACTGTTGAGAGAGGCAATGTTTTGATGATTATTTGTAGGTATGTAACATAGCCACCTCTTATGCAAACAGATATTAACAAGAAAATTAAGAGGTGTGTTTCTAATATGAGAACATAAATGAGGAAATGAAATACACAGTACGACTGCAGTTATTTAGTCCCACGGCTATAAAATGCAGTCCTATTGGGCCAGTGAATGCTGTATTAACCTTCTACGAAATCAGGAGGTAATAAAATGTACTCCCTCCGTTCACTAATGTAAGGTGTTTTAGTTTTTCTTGATTCAAATGAATCTAGACATATTTTGTACATATATTCACTCATTTTTGTATGTTTGTAGTCAATACTGAATACTAGGTAGAATGCCTTACATTAGTGAACGGAGGGAGTACTAACATTAGCAGCAACCAGTTACATAAAGATAAATAGCAGTTAGATATAACAACCGAAAATGCATGTTGTAATACGGTACGTGAATAATTTGTGAAGCATATGGGATAGTTAAAATTGAGAAACTAAAATGCGCTAGGCAATTGTTTTGTACCACCAAGGGACGGAAACAGCTTGAAGAAGATGTGTAAAATGAAAGAGAAAATCGGAAGGGAAATGGAAAATATGGTAACATGGGCTGATTCGGTCCATTAAAGCACTAGAAAGGCTTATATGTGCCCATTTAAGCAACAATCTGGAAACAGGAAAATAAAAGCTACGGTTTCTAGTCCACACTGTCCCATTCCTCTGCCTCTATCTCTCCCTGAAGCAATAGCGATGGGCTAGAACTGGCAGAGCTTAATTCTTCGCCGAAGAAGAGTGATTTTGCTCCTCGTCGGAGATGGTGATTTTTTTTCTTTACCAGAAAAGGTCGACTTGTCACCAGAAAAGACCAGTCCCTTACCAGAGAAACACAACTTCTCACCCGAGAGGTCAACTCCCTGCCAGAGCGCCTTGCCGGCGGCCTAAATCTTTGCATAAGGCTAAGGTGCACTGTTCTGCCACCTCCCAGCACTTATGCACACATATACACCTTTTGTAAACTTATATACATCTAGAGTGCTCAATATTAGATACAGACATCAAGAAGGGAAGTGATCCTATTCCATCTTGTTTCTCTGTTTTTAATCCCCCAGCTTTAACATGACATGGTGAAATGAAAACATGTGGGCAACGGAAATAAACTTGAGTTAGCAACTTACATCACCCTCGTCAAGGTGGACCAGTTTTCTTATCAGTTTTGCAGAAAACACAACTTTTGGGTCCATGCTGGGGCACCCATGGCCAACCAATACTTGAAGGTCCTTCCTAGGCAGTGGCCTGCATCACAGAGGAACTGTTAACATCATTGCTAATTTTCTATAACCTTTTGTATGACTACCAGATTGTCTTACAGCAAAAAAAATTACTTCGGAGCATGCTGACAATATCTGTATGGACAGATTTCACTGTTTTGGAATACGTTAGAGTTGCCCGGTGTTAGCATGTGCTTTAGATTAGCAATCTCTGATAGCCCTAGCTATTTCTTCACATCACGAAAAAAATGTTGCAATGATCAGACGCAACATCCATGAACTTCTGAGTTCTGACTTAATGTATGATGAAAGTCTTTCTGCATTTCTCTGCTTTAGCGATTAATATAGGATACTTCCACAATTTTAACTGAACCTAGATGTAATGTGAGGAGACAAAAGGTGAATTCTATGCCTCGTAAAGAAGTCTAACAAAAAAAAGGCATCTTACTCTACTTACAGAAATGACAACTTTTAAGATGGAAATCTCTGTGGGAGTATTCAGTTATTCCTTAATAATACCGATATATGTATGAACACATAAGTTTCGTATCAAAGTATACCATACAGTACTAGTAGTACTAAGAGTTCCTGATGCCTATCATCTCTGAATGCCTAAGCATTTCGGCAAAAGACTCCACGAGGAGCAGGATCGTCGAATTCGGCTAGCATGTCATGTATAAAAGACGAGGCAGAAATACTCTGCGGGATAAGCTGCAAACGTACTTGAGGATGTCGAAGCGGTCGCGGCCGAAGTTCATGCAGGCGTTCTTGACGGTGGTCCAGTCCCTGGAGAAGTCGAAGCCGGAGTCCTCGGAGACCTCGGAGAGGTCCATGGGCACGGCCGCGGCGAGGCGAGACTCCTCGTCGGCGGCGCCGAGGTCGAAGTACCGCTGCTGCGCGAGCCGCTCCATGAGCTCGATCCACTCGGGCCAGGGGTGCACCAGCTCCACCTCCCTCCGCAGCACCTCCGCGACGCTCATCCTCTCCACCAGCCCCTCCTGCTGCTCTCCAACGGCCGTCGCCGGCGCCGCCGCGTCGTCGAGCTCGGCATCCTCGCGCGGTTCCGGCTCCGGCGGTGGAGAAGCGTCGGGTGGCGGGGGCGGCGGGCGGCGCCAGGACTGGATGCGGCGCAGGGCGGCGTCGCGGGCGGAGAGGTCGGAGGAGCGGGAGCGGTCGAGCGCGTCGAGCTGGTCGAAGACGAAGGAGAGGCGGGCGGACAGGGAGGGGGGCTTCTGGGAGGGCGGGCCGGGGCTCGCCGGCGAGGGGTGCGTGGGAGGGGAGGTGGAGAAGGCGCGGAGGCGGTGGAGGAGGGAGGGGTTGGGGATGGCCCGGTGGCGGCGGAGGAGGAGGCAGGCGGCCGCCATTTGCCGGGGGTTTGGCGGTGTTGGGGAGGGAAGGGCAAAACCCTCAAATCTATCTATGCAACATATGCACTTCGATCACAATTCATCTCAAATTCAACAAATTCAACGTAAATTCAGAATAAGTCTTCATTCCACACAAGCAAAAAAAAATTAATCCATGCATCAACGATACAAGAATAAATAAATTCCGTTAAAGTCGCTCTCGTTGATTTTATTTTCATGTGTTCATGATCCTCGACTATTCTATGAATCTTGCAAGACTAACTTTCTTCTTCTCACTTACAAAGATTTCATTTATTCTTGTATTTTCTAACTCCATTTTCATCTAATCATTATGCTTCTCCAAGTCCAGGATAGCAAGAATTTTGATTCAGTAGCACAAGAATTAAAAGTAAACTGCTCCTTCTGGTCTTTGACGATCTAGCACGCCAGATATTGTTCAACCTTACATCCAAATTCTTAGATGCATGGTTGTTATTAAATTAGATGGCTTTCATTTATGTACATGTCAATGAACATGTTACATGTACAAATGCATCCACATGTAGACAAATAAAAGTCATATAGAGTATGAGATTAGCTTGTTTTTTCTGCTATAATATTTATGATTAAAATAACTGCACATACATATATGTCATTGCCACTATACAACCTTGGTGAATGGAGAACCGAAATTAAATTACAATATAGTGTGTTGATCCCTGGTCAGTTTGGGTTCTTGCTCAGTTTCTCCTCGTCTGAATAACGCGCCATTCCCACTTGTTCTTTCAGCTCTTGGGCCAGACTGGTGTGTGTGTAAGTCGCAAGTCAGGAAAATGCATATAAGGCTATAACTAACTAACTATTGTGCTATGAGGCCCACATGTTCCTCTTTTAAGATGATCTCGTGTCCGATCGCTGTATGAACGTGGACAGTCACTCATGCAATGTGGGCCTTGTATCTTCATGACAGATCTCTTTTCCGAAGTGATCAAGCTTCGAAAGGATCCATCCACTCATCATCTTCCCTTACAGCTTTATCCCACCGTTCCTTGAACTTCTCCAGCTCAGCTGACGATTTTCTTCTTATCTATTGATGAAATCAAAGGAATACAGTTGATATTACAAAGAAACACATCGATTGAGATTCAGCAAGAGGACATAAGTTACACTCACTTGTGTCCGTAGATCCAAAGATCTTCGAGGTATCTGTAGCAAAAATGGAAAGTCAGTAAAGGAGTATGCCAATGGATTCCATTGCTGATTAGGTGATAATACTTGTAGTTATCAACGGGCCTAGAGCAAACAAGGCTATAAGGAACACCAATTTCAGTAAGGCACAACAAATGACACTAAAGTATTGTTCATTGTTTGGCGTACGAGTAACCATGAGCGTTTTTAGACAAAATAACTATGAGTTAGATAACTGAACTGACACACCTTCATTGGCCACATATTAAAAGCTCCAATCTGAATGTTTGGTGCATCTTTAATTTTTAATCTTAGCAATGAAATCAGAAAACAAGGGATGTTTATTCTCTTTGTAATTTTAGTTCATAATGTCAATAAACACATATAGAACATAACGCCATCATTGCTTCATAAAATATGATGACAAACAGACCTTGTCTGATGGTCCTCCTAATGATGGTATCCCTTGATGGACAATATACTCACTATCAATTACACCAACCTTCTCAGCTCGATCACCCTGAAATCACATGCACTACATGTATCAGTGTTTTGGACCTTTTGGTTACTCACTATTCCAACAGACTCTTGCTTAACAAATTCATCTTAATCGGCAGAGATGATAGTTGAAATGTCAGAAATAATTAAGCTGCAAAGTGGCAAAAAAAACAACATCGTAACAGAAATAAAGTAACAAAGTTAGACAGAATCTATTGGTATTATCAGCTAGAAGACTAAAAGCCATCTTGCCATATTAACTTCATCAATCTAATCTTTATAGTCTGGCACTCTGGCTTATGGAATGCAACAGCCCACTGATGCCAAACATTGAGAACAAGTAATCTTTCCAGACCATACGAAAAATAGCCAGCTAATAAAAGAATACAAGCAACACAAGTTTGCATAAAAGGTGTGTGCTTCTAAGTTACTGTGACATGTCGGTGAAATACCATATTTGGGCAGTGGCGGAGGTGCAAGATCCAATCATTGGGTTCACTCCATTGTATTCATAGATTCAAAGTACTAATTTGAACCAACATTAACAGATTTATAAAAGGGTTAGCATAATTTCATTGGGTTCAACTGAACCCAATGCTTGTGTGCTGGCTCCGCCACTGTATTTAGGCATGTAGCACGGACATGGTGTTTTGACTCGTAAATCTAGATACATCCATTATGAAAATGCATTAAGAAAATGTCAAAAATTCGAAACAAATATTTCCGATATAGATCCAAACTTTCTATTCCTGCATACAAAAATTCGCGAAAACATGATATTTTTTGTGGGCTGTGTAAAAAAGAGAAAAATATGGCTCACGTAGTCATTTTGGAGAACTGAGATTGTCTTTTTTACACAAGCCACAAAAAATGTCTTTTTAATGAAACTTTATGTGCGAATATATAATGCCCGGATATATACCCAAAAAAATTGTTTGAATTTTTTGACATATTGAAATACGACTTTTGGGTAGAGGGTGCATCTACACCTATGAGTCAAAGCAGATTTCCCATGTAGCACAGTGTACTAACAATGCAAAAAAAAAGGTAAAATAAATTGTCAAGCTTAATAGAACAAGCCGACACTGTATATGTACTATCTTAGTTACCTGAGCACAATAACCGAGCTTCATGTCAAGACCCCATCCATGAATCAAGTCATTCTGCAAGTTTGAGACATTAAAATTGGATGTGCTATTAAGAATTGTGACCCTCCAGTCACACTTAAGAGTAAATCAGATGATATGATGGATTATCGAGTAGGACGGTCGGAACTTGTACCTGTATTAAATGCCATACACATTTCCAGGCAGCACGAGAAAAAACTGGTGCCATGCCCTCAACCCACCTATCCAAGAAATGTCAATTATAATATTACAAATCAATGAAACCAGACTATGGAATACGACCAGCAGAATATTTTCAGTAACCAATCAGTTGGTGTTGCTATTTGATTCATCACAAGACGAGTAAAAAAACTATTATCGAATATAGCAGCATTTTGGCTTCATAGCCCAACAGAAACATAAGTAGATTCAAAGAGCATGACCACATGGTTAATGTGTATTTTAATCATAGAAGAAAGCTTAGTAAAACTTTAAATAAAGCAATGAACACGGGAAACATGAGGATGAGACCTACAAGACAAACTGGAATGGAAAAGTACAATTTAGAATAGCTCACAAAATTAGTAAGGCCTTACCCTGTACATGGAGGTCCTTTACTATCATCCGAACAATTCATGCTTGAACGATTATCATATACTCTCCTACAGAAACATTAAACAGGTTATTGACTGCATAAAAAATGATTATGAAAATAATTCAGAAATGTGAGTATTTAAAAGACCCAAGCACCTATGCACTTTTGTCATCTTGTTGCGGATTGTGATCCGGTGGTGAATATCTGTTGATAGATCAGGGTCCAAAGCAGGTTGTGTGATTTCTAGGCCTTCAGAAACCATTATATCAAGATACCTAGGACAAGCAACATGGAAAATAAAGAGGCATCTTTCAAAAGAAAATGCAGCACGACAAAGATATATTATCGGAAGCAGCGGTAACCAAAGCAAGTCAGCAGTATTCTAGTGCAGAGTAACAATTATTTCTCACAAAAAATAGTAAACAGTTAGAAGAGAAGACATTCACCCACTGTCCAATGGCTGCTTCATTATTACTCGGGCCCATAACAAAACAGTGAGAAATGGATATTCAACTGAGTAAACAAACAACACGCATGCCAATTTATGCCCAAGGTGGTTGGAAGGGTGATTTCACTAACACCTATGCAGTTTTCAAATATGTAACACGTGTCACCAAACTTTACTATGATGGCATCCTAGTCAACATGAGCAAACAAAATCAATGTCAACATAATGAAATCCCAAGGCATGTCACATACCTCCTCGGATCAAATTTCTCCACTCCAAGGTCTTCATCCCATAAGAAGATGAAATCGTAGATGGCCACGACACTAGGGTGTAGAAAACGCTTGGCAAACCACCTGCAGACAGGAACATGCGATCATTCACAGAGTGGCGATAGCCAACTTTGTAAAAGCAAAGGCAAGCTACGTGGGTTTTACCATTTTGTTTGGTTGGGCGCAAGTATGTGAATGGCCTTATCGCTCCACTCGAGACCACGCCACCCGTCGACGTTTCCATCATAGTGGAACAGCATGACCGTGTAGCTCTCGTTCAGAAACTAAAACGGATAGAACATCAGAACAGAGCATAACAAGATAAACCTTGGCTCGCCAAACGACACAAGTAGTTAACAGTGAATATTGGAACTCGAGACGGTCACCGACGGACGGACCTTACGAGCCATAGTGTCCACATTCTGCATCTGCGAGATGCCGACCGCCATCGCCAACAGAGCTTTGTACTTCTCTTTCTTGTTCTGCAGGCACGAAGCAGCGGTATACATTAGCAACAGAGTAGCCTAAGGATCCGGTCACCCGGAATGACCTTGCAGCTGGGACAACAGGACATACAGAATCTGAATCCAAGTTACGTTGCTTGCCACTGAAAGGCAGCAACCAACAGGGGTACGGACTACGGACAACTAAACTACTTAGTCGCTCGGTACATGACAGACCAACCAAGTGACCAACCAGGGGAGTGAACATTGATACGAGACAGAGGCAAATTATACTGCGAGACCGTGAGAAATGTTTACAGCGATCGACGGGGCTTTAATTCCGGCTGAACGAAGCTACGGACCAACCCCTAGTGACCGTGAATCAGGGTCTTGTGAATCGCAGCGAGTGTATATGTGTATGAGCAAGGAACTGACCTTGGCGTTGGTTTTGGTTGCGGCGGAGTCCCAGAGCGGGCGGAGGTACATGTCGGAGTGCGTCTCGATGATCCCGCGTGGCAGGCCCTCCGCCCCCGTCTTCCGGCTCCATCGACTGGTCTCCGGCCGCGGCCGCCGCCGCTGCGTCTGCGTGGCCGTGGCGGTGGCGAAGTCGGCCCTCCCAAGATCGACCTGGCAGCACAGACATCCTCCAGTGTCGGTCAGTCCGTCCGTCCGTCCGTCCGTCCGTCAGTGAGAAAGAACTAAAATTGGGAAGGGAAAGGTGGCGAGGGACCTTGAGGTGGTGGTGCTGGATCTGGAGGGAGGCGACGACGATGAGGGTGACCAAGGCGGCCAGGTACCCGCAGCCGCGGGAGGCGGCGCGGCGAGGAGGGTACTTCATGCCGCCGCCGTCTCTACCGAGCCTCCTATGGCGAGGATCGGCGCTGTGAGGGGGGGAGGAGGACGTCCGGCGGCCCGATAGGCCTCCCACTCGGCCTAGGCGGGGAGTAGAAGGTTCTACGGGGTTCTAGAAGGCGGGGATGGGAATGGGAGCGCGCCTAATCTTGGCGAGGATTGGAAATGCAAAGCTTCATTGGCTTAATTAAACAGACCAAAAAGCGTACGAGGAGGAGATGGACATTGATTGAGCATGTTCACAAGTACAGTACGTGGCACTTTCCTCGTGTGATGACACGTACCCTCAGCAACAGGGGATGGTTGGTGTACCAAATATTTCTTCTTTTTCTAGGAAAAAAGGAGCAGTATAAAAATTTCATAAAGTAATCGGATTTACTAAATAGGTCAATGGACCACCTATATCGGTCGAGGGAGCCTGTCGGACAAACCTTACCATGGAGAGGCCCGGGGCACCAAGAACGGTGGCGCAACGGACGTCGCTCGATTTGGGCTACGCGATGGGCAGGGAGAAGGGGCTAGAGGGGTGGTGGGGTGGGCGGTGCGCAGGAGCAAACCTGACGAGAAGAGCGACGAGAGGGGTGTCGGTGTGCGTGTGAAATCTCACCATGTGATTGGATCCTCTTTCCACCTTGACATTTTATATTTAGCTATCCTATGGATTTTCAAATTTGTCAACTGGTCAGCAATATTTGGGTTTTCGCCCACATTTTCTTTTTTGGTCTAGGCCGTAGGGTAAGTTGTTGATTTGAAATTGCATTAAATGTGTCAGACCTATTCTTCACATCAGGCAATCCTAACCAGGCTTTGTAGATACTTCATACTAAATGTAGTACAGTAGTAAATAGGGTTATTCCGTCAAACTTTGCAGAGCAGCTCGCAGGGTATTATCAAATACATCGGGCTCATCGGTTTGGCCTTTAATAAATGCCACTTTATTCTGCTGCATGAACTAGTTCATTTCTTATTTTCAAAAGAACTGAATAGAGGAGTTCACCATCTCCGTTATTTCATCGAAAGAAAGAAAAAAAAATCAGTTCATCCCTTGGGAAAGCTCCGCATCTCCTCCATCCTCGGAGATCCGCAGCATTGTCACAGCCGACGTCTCCGTGCCGAAAACCTTCAACCTCATCACCTTGTACTCCGCCCACGTCACGGCACGGAATGCAGCTTTGGTCCCCGGCAGAATCGCGGCGTGGAGCGGAGCCACCTCCATGTCCGGGGGAGGCCCGAGAAGGTAAGCCATGGAGGCACGGTCGCGATCCTTGTTCACGACGGCCCGGTGAAGCACGCTATGGAAGCGGCCGTTGGTGAGGACCTGAAAGAGGTCGCCGATGAGGACGGGGATCGCTCCCGGCGGGGCCGGCACGGTCACCCACCGCTCAGGCCCACGCCGGAGCAGCTGCAGCCCCGGGACGAGGCTCTGCAGGATGAAGGTGAAGAAGCTCGAGTCCGCGTGTGCGGCGAGGCCGATTGCACGCTCTGGTTCTGGGCACCTGGGGTACCTGCAAAAATGGCATTGCGTCAGTGTGTCGTTAGTTAATTGTCACAGGACATAATTCAAGTTGGTTAATAAAGATTAGGTATTTTAATTTATCACTACATGTTCATGTGCATGTTGGCCGTCATGGTGTCGCGGATCTTGCGCTCCACCTCGCCGCCGGCGATCTGGTCATCGCCGATCCCAAGCGCCTTGTAGAACATGTCTAGAAGCTTCTGGCCGAGAGCCCTCATCTCCTTGTGGAACTCCTCCATCACGTCGCTGGGTACAAACACGCATATCAATCAGCAGTGCACTCGTGGAGAGAAAATCATACATTGCGCGCATCAAGCCGACATTACCAGAACCGCAGGTAGTCCTCGCCGCCGTCGGGCCAGACGCGCCGGAACTCGGAGCGGACGTCGGCGGTGGAGGAGGTGTAGCCCTCGGACCACATCGACTTGGAGAAGAAGAGCGCGTAGGGCGGCACGCCGTAGCCGTAGCCCTGGCCACGCGCGGCGCGCTCCTTCTCCGGAGCCGGGCGCGCGAACAGAGCCTTGATCTGCTCCTCCACGCGCGCCAGGAGCTCGACCGGCACGCCGTGCCCGACGAGCAGGAAGCCGCCCCACTCCTCCGCGGCCCGCGCCAGGGCGGCGATGGCATCGTCCGCGGGCGCGGCCATGTCGACCACCGGCACGGCGTCGCGCCCTGCCGACTCCGACTCGGACACCACCGGGTGGTCCTTCTGCTCCGTCCACGCGTGCGACTCCGGAACGCAGTTCGCCGTGAGGAAGTTGAAGGTGGCGGTGGCGGTGGCAGCCTGGTCGAGGGACGATGACGACATGGTCGTTTGGAGCTCAGCTAGCTAGGCTTGATTCTAGTGATTGCACTGCTTAGGGTCACCATGATATATATACTCCTCGATCGATCGCATTGAGCATGTAGTAAAGCAATTTGAGCAAACACGGTAACACGTAAGTATATGCATAAGCACACGTACAGCTAGTGTAATACGGAGTAACTAATAAGCCTAGCTAGCTAGCATGCTTGTCCCATATAATGTACTAGGGGATTTGGCGCGGCGAAACGCCGCTCCCGTGTGGTTTCGCTTTGTTATATTTGTGCGTGTTGAATTGACATGCCGAGGTGTTTGAGGAAAAAAAATTGTGATCTGTAGCCTCCGGAGCATGATCTTGTTCACTTCTGGTTAAAGGAAGGTGATGCAGATTTTGAACAGGCTGTCGAATTGACGTCGCTGTTGTTGAGTGTCTAGGAAACGATGTGCCGGACAAACTTAAGTATGACATAGGAATAGAAAGGAAATCTAACTTGTTCTGCTATAACGATGGGTACGATAAGTAGAGTAGGCATGATAGTATAAAAACATAAGTGGTTTTTTACATGCTTAAAAGAGAACGTGAGTAGCATGGAACTGTTATTCCTGTTCTAGGCGCTGCCTTATAAATACTGACAGACTGCTTTTCAAAGGCTTCTCCAGGAGGATAAATATTATTTTGTTTCAAACTCAGTCAGACCTGTAATGTTATGCATTATAGAGCAAATTAGCTATGGTAAGAAGGTAAGTACTATCCAATTAATGTAGTGATGTAATCACATTTTACTTAGCTAAAATAATAATTGCGCACCTCTCATAGATTCAGAATAATTTCATAGACCTTGAAGGATTTCTCGATAAACTATATTTCTTGTGTCTAGTGTTGGATCCCCATTTTCATCAAGTGCAAGTATCTTCAGTCCCTTTCTCGATGTAACTCTTGATACAGCCACATAAAATTGTCCATGCGAGAAAACTGGTTTCGGTAAATAGATACCAACCATATCAAGAGTCTGACCTTGGCTCTTATTAATTGTCATAGCATAACATAACCGGATAGGGTACTGTCGCCGTTGAAGTGTGAAAGGATACTTAGTAGAGGCATGTAACACTATTCTAGGTATGCACACATGATCACCAATGTTGCTCCCTGTAATAATTTTAGCCTCCAGAACCCATTCACCTAGCCTGGTCACTAACAGGCGAGTACCATTGCACAGTCCATTAGCCTGATTGATATTACGGAGCAACATAATTGGAACTCCCACCTTCAGAGGAATAATGTGTTTAGGAAAATTAGGAGGATCAATGTTGTGAAGAAATTCAGGAGGATATAATAGGTCAGCATCAGCCACAGTATCAGTCGATTTGCAAATCGAGTCACAACTGGCAAAATCGGTTGCATCCCCGGGAACCATAGCGAAAAGTTTATCATTTATGTCATCGGCGTCTTTATTTGTAGGACAGATTATTGCACGGCGGGCCAAATAAGTAACCTGACAGTAATTCTCAGTGAATGAACCATAAATCTCATCAATAAGTCTGGAAATATAGTCAGCAGTAGGCAGCAGTGCAATATCCAAAGGCAATGATATCCAAGATGGCACCATCTCTTCTCCTTTAGTCTTCATAGGTATTGTTCCATCGCCAACACCAAGAACCCAACTGGCGAACTGATTCATATCATTCTTTTCACTAACAGACAATAGAGGATTAGACAGTCGCATGTTTTCCTCCAGTTTGAGCAGAATCACATGCTGCCATAAGGGTGACCGAATCAAAGATGAATTCAGAATCTCTATCTTACTTGCTCCTTCTACAACAGGTAAAACTTGTCTGAAATCTCCACCCAATACAACTGTTTTGCCACCAAAAGGAAGTTGCTTCCTAGACCTGTCATCTATGGATAAAATGTCCCTCATACTCCTGTCAACTGCCTCGAAACAGCGCCTATTCGTCATAGGGGCTTCATCCCATAATATGAGTGATGCCTTCTGCACAAGCTCAGCTAAATTTGTCCCTCGTGATATATTGCACATGGTTCGATCACCAATCTCAAGTGGTATCCTAAAGCGTGAATGTGCAGTTCTGCCACCAGGCAGCAATAAAGATGCTACACCAGAGGAGGCTACAGCCAGAACAATACGATCATCGGCTCGCAAAGCAGTAATAACAGCATTCCATAAAAATGTCTTTCCTGTACCACCATGTCCAGAAACAAAGAACAACTTGCCCAGCGAGCTGCGAACAGATTCGTTAATCTCATCATAAATCCTCTTCTGACAATCATTCAAGCTGCAATGCAATGATATAGACCTAGCTCTTAATTCAAGTGTGTCGTGCTGCATTTCCTCCAGTAGCAACGTGTTCCCAAACAATCTTGCACTTCCAAGAACCTCAGTAGAAATGCCAAAAGAAGTCAAAGAGTAACCATTTTTTGCAAACAACAGTGAGAGCTCCTGAAGCAAATAGGAATATAAATAAGTCGACGGAACCTGAACAAACGAAGCATCATTCATAGATTGAATGATACGGCGGGATAAATCATCTGTCATATATAACCAGTACTTATCAAGCATCTTCTGTCCATTTGTGATTTCACAGAAAATCAGTACTGTCATGAACAAATGCCTAAGCTGATAAGAAGATGCCCACTGAATAGACTCGTCAAAAAGCATGAACCACTCCCTGTCATCACCAACCAACCCACGAGCCTGGCAGGCTTCTTTAAAAGTACCATATAACACTCCCGAATAAGTCCTAAGATCCTCAAAGCACATAGCACCTTGTACAACATTCAGCAACATACGGAGAAAATATAATTCTTTTGTAGTCGGATGGCAATTGTAGATTCGTCCAATGGGAGGACCAAACCTTAAATTCCTCTTAGCATCTGTCATCCTTCGGTACCACCGTTTCTGCCTCCCATTCCAGATCCATTTAGAAGGGAATTGAAGATATGTTAAGGAACGGGCGTCAGGGTAGTTGACATTTGCTGTGAACCATTCAGTAAGCATGGTCTTGTACCTATTTGGATTTCTGACCACATCATTGAGGTTGTCATTTTCTGCATAGATCACCCGATTCATATTAGGCAAATGGACTGCTAGTCTAAAAACTGATGGCTCTCGAACGTGAATATCAAATGCAGCAAGCCACCAGCATGCCTCACAGGCTGACAAAAACCTAAAAAGCAATAGATATTGTTACTAACAGCAATATTAGAAATAATTAATGGAAGGAGAAAAAACCAAAACGTAAGAGAAGGAAAAACAACATGAAAAGTTAAGCGATCAAAGGGTATAAGCAGTTCAAAGACGCATGAGCAGAACGTACACTTGTCATGATGCACAATTTATACGGGAAACTGAAAGAAAAAGAACATAATGTACATGATATAAGCAAATACCTGCATTTTGCATATTCGTCAATCTCGTTGATACCTACTGGACGCCCATCTGTAGGCTGGTACATGGACCGTAAGCGTACTCTTGACATGTCATGACCTTTTGCAAGATATTTGAAAAGATTATTTGAGCAGATTCGTTTTGTTGCACCATTCCACATTAATGTGAGCCTGGAACTTTTTCAGCAACGGAACATTGTGTGGTACAATCCACTTGTTATCAAGAGGTATACCATTCTTCATGACAAATCTACCATTATTACGACGACGATATACGGGAAACCTGATGCCAAGTAACATTGTGTGGTACAATCCACTTGTTATCAAGAGGTATACCATTCTTTATGACAAATCTACCATCATCTTAAACACACGTGTGACAATATCTGACCTATCAGCGGGAGTCTGACCAGGCTCCATAAGCAATGCTTCGGATATCTCATCCCATTTGGGATTACAGGTAAAAGTGACAAAAAGATCAGGAGCACCATGTACACGGCATATGCCCATCTTGGTAATTTTGTATCATATAACGTGGACTGCGTGTGTAGCTAGAAGGCAAAATATACCCAACCCCAACATTTTTGCCCATTGAATTCCCTTCGCCAACAGCATCAGATATACCCTGATATGTTTCGGATCGAATCTTATCTTGGTTCAAAAAATGGAAACTCAGCCGACATGATTCCACAGAAGAATACGAATCCACCAAAGATTGATGAGATAAACGGCCACAACATGTAAATGGATTTGGCTCCCCTCTTCGATAATGGAATCTGTAACAGTAATATTCAAGCATTGAGACATGTTTTCTACCACGAACAGGGACGCCATCAACCTCTCTAAACCTGATGCCAAGATTAAATCCCATAGTTGCATGAGGAAATAAAATTGGATACTGGAGTGGCATAAGAGAGGGATTGAGTGGCACCACACGCTGAAAAGGACCCGCATTTTGCTGCACAATGATGTCAAACCTGTTGACTTCCACCGATAAGTCGTCAACTATAAGAGCAGCTAGCTCCGAAGATTCTGGTAAAGAATAGCGGCTTCCATGGTCAGAACCTTCATGACCAAATATCTGAACCGCAACTTGGGGCGCATCAGGTGAAAGCAGCCACTGTTCTGCCATACGGAACGTCTGAACCAGAGAATTATATGTATTGAGCATCACCCGGAGAGAATCAACAACAACAGGATCAGGACCACCTCTTCGAAACCGATGAGATGTAGTCGAATAAGAGGAGCCCTCCAACACATCACTGCTACCGAGCTGATCAGCAAAAGAGTGGACTGAACTGGAAAACTGTGAACCAGCTAACAAAGTACTATCAGCAACATCAGCACCACCAGAACTGAAAATTCCCAACCTGTGCTGAATCTCATTCGATGTGTCAAAGATATATAACTGTGCAAATTTTGGAACTGGATTATGCTCGGGAGGAAGAAGTGACCCAATCTCATGACAAACCACTCCACAAATTCTGAAAACGTATGGACCTCCTCCGGTGTTTATGCTGTTGTCTACATGGACACCAAGAGAGGTAAAAGCAAACATAGAATTATACTCCCGTATGAGCCTCAGGAAATTATGACTGTCAGCACCGCCATCAAAACGCAATAATTCATCCAGAGGAGCAGGCCACGGCGGGAAAACAGGAAGAGATATCCGCCCACGACGGCAGCAACATGTGTAGACAACACGCTTCTTCGTGCTGAGACCTTTACAACGCTCCTGATACCAGAAATTTGCTCCGCAATAGTCGCATACCAAATTAGGGCCACCATAATAGGATCGATCAGGCCATGAACCTATAAATAAAAACATGGGTTAGAACCAAAACGTAGCTGGTCGAAGCAGACTTCATATAAGCATGCAACATTTAAATATAATCAGCGGGAACTAACGTTTGAGATTCGTGACATATTCTTTAGAAAACGGAAGCTCTATCTTAGATGATGTCTCATTTGGTACAAATGGAACGGCGCGTCGACGGTCAACAAATGCACGCCTGCGTTGGTTTGCATAAGTTCTATCCAAGTAAACAGAAGAAGTAGGAGCGACTGCAAGAGGAAAGAATCAATAATGTAAAGGCAGCGACAAAGGGAAAAAAATATGAATACACGTAGTAATATGGAAACTCGCAAAAACACACGTACGGAAAATACATTAAACAGACAGGAAAATAAGTAATATACACCTGACGAAGAAGCAGGATAGCTGTGCAACTCATCTAAAATCCCGTCAAACTCGTGAACATCAACATCAGATAATTCGTCCGTGGACGAATCGGAACCAATCGACATAAACCCATCCGTATACGGTAAATCTAGGCGACCATTAATCGAAGAAGGAAGCATAGAGCCAAATTGAGGCGGGTACGAAGAAAAATCAGCATCGGGTGTTTGGTCACCATGAAGCCCAATTCTAAGATCCTGATGAATACCATAAGACCCAATCCCAGGTCTCATAGGCTCGGATACGGAAGGGCCAACAACGCCGCAGGAGTGAGAAACAGCAGCATGTAGCACTTCAAACAAAAAGTAGTCAATAAAAACATCACCCGTGGAACAGCTCAATAGAGAAACAAGACGCCAAGACAAATCACGTAGCTCGTCCGACGGAAACATAAATAATTAGACATAATAGGAACGTCTGCACACAATCTAAATATAATTCAATCGACAATGCGAACAACAGACGCCACTGGTCAGCTCATATAAAATTGTACATACAGTACCATCATCTTCGACCGGCCGCTTCCCTAAACTGATCTCTTGCCTTCTAGCAATCTGGGCCGGCGTTAAAATAGTAGGGTGATCATCGTCGAGAACCGTCGGAATCCCAGGAGGAAGCGAACCAGCATTTGCACCAGCACTGTGAGAAGAAGAAACGCCGACACCTAGAGCAGCAGCAGGGGAGTTGGCAGGAACCGGTAAACCTGACAGGAACACACAACAGTGAGACTACAAAAAAAAGAGAAACAGCGTGAATAGGTAAGGAATAAATAAATCAGAACACCACCTAGATCGCTCTGAACTGAACCAACAGTCCGCGGAACGAAACTGACACCACGCGCACGGGACGTCCGTCTAGGACGGACCGCAGGAGCAGCACGTACGACACGCCGTGCAGGCGAAGCCGGAGCCAAATCAGAACCGGCACCATTCAGTGCAACATTCCGACAATCCGAGTCGAGTTCCGCAGACACAGCAGCATCAAACGCAGAACCAAACACCCCATCAGTTCGCAAAACAGAAGCATGAAGAGGACCAACCGATACACCATCAAGAGGAAGAGAAGGGTCAGCAACATCAGAGAGCGTCCGGCGACGTCGTCGGGGCGGCGGATGAAGAGACAGAGCAGGAGAACGCCCAAGACCACGACGAACATAACTATGCTGGACGAATGGAATATGAGGACCACCCTGAAAATCATCTGGTCGAGGCACCACAGGGCAAGCAGCAAGCACGGACGGCCGATCACCATCATGAAGAGGAATTCGCCTTCGACGGTCACGCAGCGGCGAGGAACCACTCGGAGGATGTAAGGCATGCCGGGAAGCAGCATCATCAGAGCGGGGGAAAATCTGAGGCGGTGCAGCAGAGGAAGCACGACCCCCCGGCCGAGAAGAAGTCGATCCCCGACGCGGTCGACCACGCGGACGGCGCGCACCGGCCCGAGGGCATGCATTATTAGCAGGCCCGACAAAGCACGGGCGGACATCAGCAGCAGGGGGATCATGAACACCGTCGACCATCCCTAAAATCATAAGATCAGAAGACGTAGAAGAACACATAAGGCAAGCATGAGAAAAAACACAGGTGATGAACCGTAGGTGAAGACGGTCGAATGAAGAAGAGAAGAGGAGAGCCGCAGCGCACCGATACGGCGGACGCCGAGAGCACAGCGATGCTGTAGCAGAGAAGAGGAGAGCCGCAGCGCACCGATACGGCGGACGCCGAGAGCACAGCGACGCAGAGCAAAGCGGTATCTCCTGTGCAGAGACGAAGGCAGGTGAAACTCCCAGCACGCAAGAAAAAAGGAAAGGTAAGTAAAAAGCATCCCAAAGCGGTAACGGTGGGCCCCAACGCGAACAGTCCAGAAAGGGAACCGGAAGCAACCGGATAACCTGCTGCGACCGGATGGAGGACGTAGAGACGTGGCTCCGTACGATTGGAAGATAATATGGAATGAACAGTAACTGCGTAGAGCCTGAGGGAAGGAAGCGATCCGGACCGTGAAGAAGACAGATCGAACGGACGACGCATTCCAGCCACGTAGATAGCGTGAGTAGGGCCGAAACGCTTCGTCTATTATATATTAGGTAATTTCCAGTTTGTGCTTATAAATGTGGAAATCCACGTCACTACTATGTACAACATCCGTTTCTAAATATGAGATGTTTTGAACATAGTGATTGCAGTGCTTAGGGGTCACCATGATATATATACTCCTCGATCGCATTGAGCATGTAGTAAAGCAATTTGAGCAAACACGGTAACACGTAAGTATATGCATATAAGCACACGTACAGCTAGGCCTAGTGTAATACGGAGTAACTAATAAGCCTAGCTAGCATGCTTGTCCCATTTAATAATGTATTTCCCCTTTCTGCTTATAAATGCGGAAATCCACGTGCTACCATATACTACATCCATTTCTAAATATGAGATGTTTTAATTATTTCACATCTTGTCTAGATGTGTGAACATAGACGGTAAAATGTGTCTTGATACATGTAAATCTAGAAAAGATCTAAAACATCTTACATTTGAAAAGGGGGATATATAAGTATATAGGCTTCGGTAGAAGGAAATATCTAAAAGCTCTTTACACAAAAAAATTGTAATTTAATGTCACACGTGTTTTATGCAAGTAATTGATTTTGATTAAAAATGTGATCAAGCATGCATTCATTCAAAATAAAACATTCTATTTCTGAGGTTCTCCAAGATATTTGTGGGCATAATAAAGTTGCACAAGACAAATATAATACCACAATGAGATTAATATATCATGAAAAATATCAATCTAAAGAAAAATGATCCCATTCGACCACACATCATGCACCGTGATCAGCCTCTATATGCGTCCTCGTGTCGCATGAGATCGCATAGTTCATATTATGCATCATCCACCTTCCCACGGTCCCATCGACCCACACTGAACCCGTATGAAAGTGCATGGAGCATATATGGTTTTGCTAATTAATAAAAAATACTCCCTCCGTTCCGTAATCCAAGAGCTATAGTTTTTTTACAACTGTTTCAAAATGAATGGGCTTCGGTTGTTTTTGCTGCCTCCCCGCGTGCACAAATTGAGGGAAATCCCGCCCTGTTTGGTTGCACAGAATTCGCCACGGAATTGCGGAATCTAGAATTGAGTGGGCAATTCCGCTGTTTGGATGTGTTTGGAATTTGTCTCTGGAATCGATACTTAATTCCACGGGGAGGTATCTGCGCGTGTAAAAACTGGACTCACCTTTCCGAGCTCGAGAGCACGGAAACGCGCGGAATTGGCCTCGTCGCGCATCACCCTATCCACTCGCGAGCGAGTGGTGACCAAGGACGGCGACCGGAGTCACGGCCAAGGACGGCGACCGGACCTCGTCGCCGGCGGCCGGAGCAGGTACCCTCTCCCCTGATTCCTCCCCCCTGCCCTCCTTCTCCTAGCCGCGACGGGACGCGTCCCCTGCATCCTCCTCGAGCCGCCGCCGGTGCTGGCCGTGGCGGCGGGGAAGGGCCGCGGCGGCGAGGTCCGGTCGTGGCAGCGTGGGCGGCCGGAGCAGGTGCCCTCTGAAGGGGATCGTGGGCAGAAAACAATAATTTTCCTAGCAACGATATCCTTAAACTAGCCAAGATCTATTATAGGCAGATATAGTAGTACGAACGGAGATCGGAATACGTACCCTTGTAGACCGAAAGCGGGGATTACGTTCCCGCACAAACGTTGTCGATGCAGACCGACGAAGCCGACCTCAAGGTCGTGTAGAGGAAGCAGGCCTCCGAGTACCGCTAGCGCAGCACCTCGCAGGGAGTCGCACACGTACGGTGGAGAAGACGCCTCCGAAGCTCCAGTCCAGGACGAGCAGCGGAAGACTTGGACCGGAACACCAGCAGCGCGGCAGCGGGCTATGGTGGAGGAGATCCCCGACTCCTCTTGCTCGGCGCGGCTCCGACTTGGGAACCACGAGATCGAGAGAGAAATCAGGAATTAATTGGTGAATTAAAAGGCTGGGGGTGCCCTTTCTTATATAGGCTCCCAAGGGGAGCCAACCTTGCCAGCCAGGCAATGTGGGACTATCCCCACATAGCCTGGTTCGGCTATGGAGTGCGCCGGCCCCCTGGTGGGCCCCTTGTGGCCCACCTAGGTCGGCCCTCATGGCCCAACCGAATTCCCCTAGGGAATTTTCCCCTCTTGGGCCTTCTTTCGTCCGGAAGGCCCATTTAGGGAAATCTGCCTTAATAAATTCGAAAATAAATATATAAAATCATATTTGCATATTAATAACACTAATTAATATCAAACATAATATATATAATATTTCCTAGCTCCGAAAACTCTTTCGGCGTTGCCCGATCTTCATCGGACCTCTCCCGGGACGCTCCCGGTGATCTCCTTCCTTTCCGGTTGTCTTGTCGAAACCCCTTAAGTGTGTTACCCTAACGGTTCGATATAATATCAGGTATGATCAAGACTCCTCAATGATCAACGACTAACTCGTAGGCCTGGACCCCCTGAATTAATCCCTGAGATATAACGAATGACTTTCATCTATCAAACCTGAACGTGAAGTCTTAGACCTTTTGCCATAGCGATACTTAGCACGTCCGAGCGTCGTTCCGTAGATATCTCCATACCTAATCCCGACCTCGTTACCGACGATGCTATCTTCTACTCGTTCATGATCTCATGTCTCCGTGACCTAGTCACATGCTTGCAAGCTCATTAGACAAGATCTCACCGAGTGGGCCCGAGAGTATCTATACTGCTACGCGGACTGGCAAATCCCGCTCTTGACCCCTCGTCTCAATACTCCTTTCCAATACCCAAAAGTATCACCGTTATTGTCATACTAAATAAGATACGACGTTTGGTGCAATCAAAGTATCTTCCGGGAATATCAATAAGAGTTGATCTCACGGTCAAAGGCGTAACGACTACGTTCTCCAAATCTGGGTATGTCCATCACATCACTCTCCAGCGATATGACTCTCATTGCCGACCGGCGCCATGCCTCATGACCGGGAAACCTCGATCATCAATCGCGCAACGAAACTAGTCTTAGTAGAGGCTACTAGGGACCTGGTTGTTTACGTATCACACCCGCATTAATGTTTCCGCTTAATACGATTCTAGCATGACACAAAAACCTATTATGAACAAACGAGATATGATAAAGAATACACTTTATTAATTGCCTCTAGGGCATATCTCCTTCAGTCTCCCACTTGCACTAGAGTACAACTTAATCTAGATTACAACTTGGTAAAAGCCTAACACCCATAGTTAACTGGTGCTGTTCATGCTTATCAAGCGGGAGAGGCTTCGTCAGCGGATCTGCCACATTCAGATCCGTATGCACTTTGCAAATCTTCACATCGCCTCCTTGTACATACTGACGTATCACGTGGAAGCGTCGGAGAATGTGTTTGGCGGTGGAGTGAGACCTTGGCTCCTTGGTGTTCGCAATGGCACCCGTATTGTCGCAGAAGAGGACCACGGGGTCTTGCACGCTCGGGAACACTCCAAGTTCGATGACGAACTTCCTCAGCCACACAGCTTCATTCGCGGCCTCGCAGGCAGCAATGTACTCCGACTCCATTGTAGATTGTGCGACTATGGGTTGCTTCCCACTTCTCCAGCACACGGCGCCTCCATTCACCTTGAACACGTAACCTGTCTGTGACTTACAGTCATCGGGGTCTGAGCAGAAACTTGCATCTACGTAACCCGTTACGCCAAGTTCCTCATCGCAGCCACCATACACAAGGAACATTTCCTTTTTCTTATTGAGATACTTAAGAATGCTCTTAACAGCTACCCAATGCGGCATTCCAGGATTACTCTGGAACCGGCTTGTCAAACTTAGAGCTAATGCCACATCCGGTCTAGTACTCAACATTGCATACATGATCGATCCTATGGCTGAAGCATAAGGATGTTTCGTCATTTCGGCCTTACCCAGTTCCGTCACCGGACACTGCGCCTTACGCAATATCTTATTCTTGATAACCGGCAGAGAACCCTTCTTTGCCTTCTCCATATGAAAACGCTTCAATATTTTATCAAGATAAGTACTCTGACTTAGTGTAATAGGCGCCTTGATCTATCACGGTAGATTTTTATGCCTAAAACATACGCAGCTTCTCCTAAGTCCTTCATGGAAAACTTACTGTTTAAAAATTCCTTCACGCTATTCAGAAGTTCCACATCATTCCCTATTAGCAATATGTCGTCAACATACAGTGCTAAGAACACAACCGAGCTCCCACTCATTTTCTTGTAAATACAGGTCTCTTCCACATTCTGGATAAATCCAAAACCTTTGATTACCTCATCAAAGCGAAGATTCCACCTCCGAGATGCCTGCTTCAGTCCATAAATGGATCGCTGAAGCTTGCACACCTTGTTAGCACTTCCTGGATCGACAAAACCTTCCGGCTGTACCATGTACAACTCTTTCTCAATGTTTCCATTCAGGAAGGCCGTTTTGACGTCCATCTGCCAGATTTCATAATCATAGTAGGCAACTACCGCTAACAAAATCCGAATAGACTTAAGCATCGCTACCGGTGATAAAGTTTCATCGTAGTCAATTCCATGAACTTGTCGGAAACCCTTTGCGACAAGCCGAGCTTTATAGACGGTCACATTACCATCAACATCAGTCTTCTTCTTAAAGATCCACTTATTCTTGACGGCCTTGCGCCCTTCGGGAATATCCACCAAAGTCCACACTTTGTTATCATACATGGATCCTATTTTGGATTTCATGGCTTCAAGCCATTTCTCGGACTCTAGACTCGCCATCGCCTCCTTGTAGTTTGTAGGTTCGTCTTGCTCGACTAGCATGACGGTGCAAACCATGTTGCCATACCATTCTGGTGGGATCCGAGATCTACCAGACCTACGAGGTAGAACATCTTCCTCGACAGTTTCTCCCACTCCTTTCACGGAGGACGTTTCCGGAATTGCTTCCGTTGCGCCACTCGGAATCTCGAGTTCAGGATCAACGATTTCATCGAGGTCTACCTTCCTCCCACTTACTCCTTTCGCGAGAAATTCCTTTTTTAGAAAGGCACCGGTCTTCGCGACAAAAGTTTTGCCCTCAGCTTGGTTGTAGAAGGTGTACCCAACGGTTTCCCGCGGATATCCTACAAAGAAGACTTTCTCCGACTTCGGCTCGAGTTTGTCGGGCTGTAGTTTCTTAACGTACGCCTCACAACCCCAAACCTTCAGAAACGATAACTTAGGCTTTTGGCCATACCATAATTCATACGGCGTCGTTTCAACGGACTTGGACGGAGCCCTATTTAAAATGAATGCGGCTGTTTCTAAAGCATAACCCCAGAAGGACACCGGCAGATCGGTAAGAGACATCATAGATCGGACACTATCCAGTAGAGTACGATTACGTCGCTCGGACACACCGTTACGCTGCGGCGTTCCGGCGGGCGTAAGTTGGGGCACTATGCCACAACTCTTCAGATGTGTGCCAAACTCAAAACTCAAGTACTCTCCACCACGATCGGATCGGAGATGCTTGATTTTCCTATTAAGCTGATTCTCAACTTCACTCTGGAATTCTTTGAACTTTTCAAACGTTTCAGACTTGTGTTTCATCAAATAGATATAACCGTATCTACTCAAGTCATCAGTGAAGGTGACGAAGTCGATAACCATTGCGTGTCGAAACGCTCATCGGTCCACACACATCTGTATGTATGATCCCCAACAAATCCGACGCCCGTTCAACGAAACCTTTGAACGGTGTCCTGGTCATTTTGCCCATGAGGCATGGTTCACATGTATCGAGGGATCCGAAGTCCAACGAGTCCAAAAGTCCATCGGAGTGGAGTTGCTTCATGCGCTTCACACCAATATGACCAAGACGGCAATGCCACAAAAACATGGCGGTATCGTCACTACACTTAATCCGTTTGGCTTCTATGTTATGGATGTGAGTACTACGATCGAGATTCAACAAGAATAAACCATCACTCTCGGGAGCATCAACATAAAAGATATCATTCATATAAATAGCACAATTGCTTGACACTGATTTAAATGAATAACCGTCTTGTAACAGGCAAGACCCACTTATAATGTTTACACTCAAGGATGACACAAAATAACATTTATTTAAAACCAAAACTAATCCCGATGGTAGATGCAGAGGGAGCGTGCCGACAACCACCACGTCGACTCTCGATCCGTTGCCGACGCGCATCGTCACCTCATCCTTCGCCCGCCGCCTTCTATTCCGTAACTCCTCCTGAGAGTTACATATATGAGCAACAGAACCAGTATCAAATACCCACGTGTTGCTCCGGTCGGATGTAAGGTACACATCTATAACATGTATATAAAATATACCTTGCTCTTTGTCGACCGTCTTGCCAGACTTCCTATCCTCCAGGTACTTGGGGCAGTTGCGTTCAGGTGATCCGATGGTCACCACCATCTTCTTCAGCTTGATTTCTAATTCGGCCACTTCGAGCATCTTCAGGATTTCCGACAGGGGTTTTGACGTCCCTTTCATGCCGTAGTCCACGATGGCGTTCTTATAGCTAGGGGGCAGAGAAATCAGCGCCCTATCAATAACCACCTCCTCTGGGATCACACTTCCCAGATCACTCAGAAGTCGAGTGCAGCCAAACAACTTGGCCAAGTGCTCACTAATATTGTCGTTCTCTTCCATCTGGGCTGAGAAGAAAAGCACAGATGCCTCGTACCTCTCAGCCTTGACTTGTCGTGCAAAAATAGTCATGAGTTCAGTGATTATATCATAAGCACCCTTGTTCATGAAGCGATTTTGCAGGTCAGCCCCCATGGCAAAGAGCATGCCACTCTGGGCATAAGAAGAAATCTCCGCCTTTACCCCATGGACAATCCTTTAGATTTCCGGGGCGGTGTTTGGGAGATCACCTAAGGGGGCATCAAGGATGTAGGCCACCTTGTGGGTTTCAAGGATGGACTTCAGATCGCGGAATCAGGACACGAAGTTAGACCCATCGGTCTTAAGCTTATCTTTCTCAATGAACAGGTTCAGGTTAAAGGAGGGGTGAGACATCTACAATGGAATTTGCAACAACATAAGACTTTGTTCATAATAATTTTGAGTTATAATATTTTAGAAAATAACTAACATAACTCCCACTCAAACGAACATCCCTCCTGGTCGTTTAAGCGATTACACGACCCCCATCCATTGCACCACCCCTCATCATCAAAGCCGGCGGCACAACTTCAAGAGTAGACAAAATCGTCCGCCACACCAAATTTGTGACTCGTGCTCGACCTTTCGGTCTTCCTGTTCCGAGGCCATACCTCTGAGTATGCTAGGCTCGTCACCAAAGACCTCCACGCTGACGCTTGTGCAACATGGCTTACACCCACTGTATGCGGACGACGAGATGTATGACACCCGATCATCACGGCATGCCTCATAACGTAGAACTTTCTTGGTGGTGCGCGTTGGAGGGAGAACACTAGTGGTATTTTGAAGGGATCATCTTATTCATCTACCGTCGTGTAACTAATGTATACTATACACACAATCACACATAATAAGATGCACACAAAACATCAAATGTAATGCAATGTAATATAGTCCATTGCGTCATGGTCTTCTTGGCGCCCGCAGTTTATAAACAATTTAATAAACCTACCTTGACCATATCACATAGCCCCTGCAAAATAAAGTTAGACGCTTCTACTTTATCTTTTGCATATTTACGTGGCTTGGGACTTTCGTAAATAGAACCGCTTCATACCTACGAATCTTATGACCACAACAACGATCCAATAATTGCATGTTTAAGCATCCCTTTCGGGCCCTCCATTGAAAATGCGAAGACCAACTAAAGAGAGAGAAGCTGACACCCGCCAACCACATATACGGTACAAGCCGTATGTCAGTAGTGGAACCAGTCTCGCGTAAGCGTACGCGTAAAGTCGGTCCGGGCCGCTTCATCAACTCAATGCCGCTGGAATACACAAGTGCACGCTAGAGGGTAGCAAATAACAGGAACGGTGCCCCCGTGCAGAGCACGGGTTCTAACAGCGTACAGTTATATCTACGATAGATCGGCTCTGATACCACTGAAGGGGATCGTGTGCAGAAAACAAAAAATTTCCTACCAACGATATCCTAAAAGCATGCCAAGATCTATTCTATGCAGATATAGTAGTACGAACGAAGATCGGAATACGTACCCTTGTAGACCGAAAGCGGGGATTACGTTCCCGCACAAACATTGTCGATGAAGACCGACGAAGCCGACCTCAAGGTCGTGTAGAGGAAGCAGGCCTCCGAGTACCGCTAGCGCATCACCTCGCAGGGAGCCGCACACGTACGGTGGAGACGACGACCTCCGAAGCTCCAGTCCAGGACGAGCAGCGGAAGACTTGGACCGGAACACCAGCAGCGCGGCAGCGGGCTATGGTGGAGGAGATCCCCTTTTCCTCAGCTCGGCGCGGCTCCAACTTGGGAACCACGAGATCGAGTGAGAAATCGGGAATTAATTGGTGAATTAAAAGGCCAGGGGTGCCCCTTCTTATATGGGCTCCCAGGGGGGAGCCAACTTGCTAAACAGGCAATGTGGGACTAACCCTGTAACATCCCAAATTTCTCAAAAATTTAAAACTTTGCATTCATGCATCATGCATCATATAAGCATGGCATTGAAATCACATATAGAGTAAATTAAATTTTAATTATAAGTTTAAATAAAGTTGTTTTCAATAAAGAGGTCTATTTGAGCTCCTTATAAAAATCTGTATTTTATTATTTTATTTATTTAGCAAAATGATATCAAAAGGTTATAAATTAAATTAGCTTTTCAAAACATATTTTTATGATTTTTTCTGAAATGTTTTGATAAGTTTTAAAAATCAATTTGTGTGGAAAAGTGTTTTAAACAGAAGAAAAAAATGTGCTCGGGCTAGTTGGGCCGAGCCCCTCTGCTATCTGCCGCGCGCGCACGAAGTAACGGCCCAGCAACCAGCCCACCTCCCTCCCTCTCTCACTGCAGACGGGGCCCACTGGTCAACTTCATCCCCAACTCGTGAAGAACACGAACTCCACCGAACCCTATATCGATTCGGATCAAAATCCGTTGGAAAATCGCGAGCTAATCGCTCCCTCCTTCCCCATATAACCCCCCCCCCCTTCGCCGCCTTCCCCCGAACCCCAAAACCCTAAAAGATCGCCCCCGGGCTGCTCGGAAACCGTCTGCCGCCGTCCGCTGTTTCCGCCGCCGTAAGCTTCTGGTTCCGGTGGCTACAGACGACCTCGAGCCCCCCTTCTCGTTATTTCTTTTTACTTTCTCCGTGCGCATCTCTGTGACACCTTTTGATCTCCTCGTTCGCAGCGGTTCGTCACCTTCATCCGCAACCGAAGCGAGCCGCCGCCAGCCTCGACTCCGGCGAGCGATCCAGGGAGCAGCCAAGCGATTCAACGACAACCAACTCGCTACCTCGCGCCTCTGCACGTTCGGGTACGATCCGTTCATCCCCTAGGGTCTTACATCGCCAGCGAGTGCGACGCCGGGCATGGCGCCGCCGCACCCAGAGGCGCTCCGACGAACAGCGCCGCCCGTTTTGGCCAGTGCGATCTGGGCCCTTAGATCTAGATCGGACGGGCACGATTCTTTTTTCCTTACCGTTTCGTCCTACTGTTCTGGAGCGTCCGATGTAAGTTAGATCGGACGGCTCCCGTGCCGATCCGCGGCGAACCGGTATCGCCCAATCGGAGCGCGCCGCGTGGCCTAGTTCTTTTTCTATTTCGGCTGAAAAATAGTTTTAAAAACAGAAAACAACACAAACTTACAAAAATCATAACTTTTGATCTGTTCATCCAAATTTGATGAATTTTATATCCACGTGAAGCTCTGCTCGTGTAGTTTAGTATGGTTTCATTAGTTTATCCTTTTGGTGCATACTAAATTGCGGAATTTAATTGTTTAGCTTTCGGATATTAAATCTATAACTTAATTAATAAAATTTATTTCCAAATAAATCCAATTATTTTAGAGATTTATTAATACCCTCTGTCCAGAGAGTGCAACATGAGTTTATTTGAAACTTCTCATAATAGAATTAAGGAAATTGGTTTTAGAACTTAAGATCACTAATATGCTTAATATTTTAAATGATTAAATAAAATATTAAAATATTGATCATTGCATTTCATGCATTAATAACAGAGGAATTAAAATGGTAATTATTTGGTCTTATTAAGTTCATTGCATATTAAGCATGCATACATATTTTTGTCTTGATATCTTAAGTGTTATGCTTGTGTGCTTATTTAGTTGTATTGTTTGTCTCTAGATTGTGAAGAGGAGGAAGGTCCTTGTGATTGTTATTCTTGCTGTGCTTGTTCCTCTTGTTACCAAGGCAAGTGACATTCATAATCTATCCTATGTTTTCTATATGCATTATTGGTAGATTTTGGGTAGTATGCATGATAGGAAAACTTTGAACTATCTTCTAATGCTAAGTTAGTCTACACTTTGAAAATATTCCTAGTAGTGTGTAGCCACCCCTCCCCATTCAGCCACCAAAAGTTTTACTAGATGCTTAGCTATGCTATAAAAGTGTTTACTTATCATGTTATATAAATATTGCTAAGTGTTAAAACTTTAAATACACTTCTGGGTGGAATTGGTTGCTTGGTTTATGTTGAGTGGCTTTTGGGACCATGCTTGTGGTTGTCTTTGCCTAGGATGAATTTCTATTCTACTTAGGGCCATGAGTATGGTGGTTGTCACCCAGAAGCGCACTTGTGGACGGCCACCCAGGAACAAAGAGATTTCTAAGTCCCTCCAAGTTTAGAAGCTTCCCGTGCAGCCTTTTGACAATGGGCTCTGTCTAGAACTACTAAGTTGTGAGAGTGCAACCTGTCAGCTTGACAAGCAGATATAGAGTTGGTAGGTGGAACGGGTCTTGCTAGTATGGTTGCATTCTTCTTCTGAAAGTTCTTGTCTCAATTCTCTCCTTTCCATAATACACTCCGCGTGTATAGGATATCTCGGACAAATTGAGTCTTAAGGTGAAAGTGCACAACCTCTGCAGAGTTGACAAACTGAGTACTCAGCCGTGTCCCCGGTGATGGACTACTTCGAGCAACTGGACAAGGATGGACGGAAGAATCTCAACATGGTTTCCATAAAGTAAAATTTGACTAAGGAAAGAATTGTTGGTGCACTTGGGCTTCATCCCTTGGTGCCAAGTCTTTGAGAAACAAAAGTGTTTTACAAGAGATAGGAGAAAACTGGCTTTCTGCAAAATAGCCTATAAACTCCACCAAGCCAAATATGCATATAGAATTAGACTTGTCATAATTTATCCACCATAGTCACTTGCCAATACTTCGTTGTATTGACCTCCTACGGGGGCTGCATATTCAAATGTGCAGGTAATTCTGATGAGGAGTAAGTTTGGACTCGATTCTACACCCAACATGTCTGCTTGTGGCGTATGCTAGAAGAGGAGGCCCATTGCTTTTATTTTCGTTGTGAACTCTTAATATTTTAGCTAGTCTTCATGACTATACACTTTGTAATAAAGCTATACTTGGCTATTTTTGGATCTCGTTGTAGTATTTTGATACTTATGCAATGATACTATATATTTTGTACTGTGGTGCTGGCAGTGATCCAGGGACTAGCACATAACACAGGTGTTCCATCTTTATTTAAAATATGGGGCGCTACAAACCCCCACATGCCTGGTGCGGCAAGGCTGGGTGCGCCGGCCCCCTAGTGGGCCTCTTGGCCCACTTGGGTCGGCCCCCAAGCCCCCCACCGAATCCCCCTTGGGAATTTCCCCCTCTTGGGCTTTCTTTCGACCAGAAGGCCCATTTAGGGAAATCAGCCTAAATAAATTCGAAAATAAATATATAAAATCATATTTGCATATTAATTACACTAATTAATATCAAACATAATATATATAATTTTTCCTAGCTCCGAAAACTCTTTCGGCGCTGCCCGATCTCCATCGGACCCCTCCCGGGACGCTCCCGGTGATCTCCTTCCTTTCCGGTTGTCTCGTCGAAACCCCTTAAGTGTGTTACCCTAGCGGTTCGATATAATATCAGGTATAATCAAGACTCCTCAATGATCAACGACTAACTCGTAGGCCTGGACCCCATGAATTAATCCCTGAGATATAACGAATGACTTTCATCTATCAAACCTGAACGTAAAGTCTTAAACCTTTTCCCATAGCGATACTTAGCACGTCCGAGCGTCGTTCCATAGATATCTCCATACCTAATCCTGACCTCGTTACCGACGACGCTATCTTCTACTCGTTCATGATCTCATGTCTCCGTGACCTAGTCACATGCTTGCAAACTCATTAGACATGATCTCACCGAGTGGGCCCGAGAGTATCTATCCTGCTATGTGGACAGGCAAATCCCGCTCTTGACCCCTCGTCTCAACTACTCCTTTCCGATACCCAAAAGTATCACCGTTATTGTCATACTAAATAAGATACGACGTTTGGTGCAATCAAAGTATCTTCCGGGAATAACAATAAGAGTTGATCTCACGGTCAAAGGCGTAACGACTACGTTCTCCAAATATGGGTATGTCCATCACATCGTTCTCTAGCGATATGACTCTCATTGCCGACCGGCGCCATGCCCCATGATCGGGAAACCTCGATCATCAATCGCGCAACGAAACTAGTCTTAGTAGAGGCTACTAGGGACCTGGTTGTTTACGTATCACACCCGCATTAATGTTTCCGCTTAATACGGTTCTAGCATGACACAAAAACCTATTATGAACAAACGAGATATGATAAAGAATACACTTTATTAATTGCCTCTAGGGCATATCTCCTTCATGGGCATGGCGGCGCTCGAGCATAGAGCTGGGCATGGTGGCCGTGGCGGCCTGGGCATGGTGGCCTTCACTGCGTTACTCTAGGATTGCATTTTTTGTGTTTCTTACTAATTGCAGATTGTGACTTACTTTGTGTTTGTTCTTGCTCAAAAATTGCAGATTTCAGAAGAATAGAAATTGTTGATTCTTAGAAAAGGTATGACTTACGAATTCCACATGATGTACATCCAAACAGGATTTGGAATTCCATTGTAACCTTGATTCTACGGATGAATACCATGCACATCCAAACATCAAAACTGGAATTCAATTGAATTTGTTGATTTGGTATTGCATTCATAATTCAATTCCGTGGCCAATTCTGTGCAACCAAACATGGCGTAAAAATATGGAGTTTGTTTGATCACTCAGCTAACTTTCGAGAAAAACTAATCGTTATTTCCATCTAATCTAACTACCGCATGAAGCATCTCAACAGTAAACAAACGTGCGCTAATTACCGTGCAGAAAAACTGTAGCTCTTGGATTACGGAACATAGGGAGTATAAATTAATGTATATACACTATTTGAATGCCATGTGCTGCATTCAAGGTTACATGACAGGAAGATAATGATATGGATTGAGTTCCAATATCAAGATCATTGATTAGAAAAGAGAAATTCAATATGATCAAGAAGAAGAAAATGTAGACGGTAATCTCAGGTAGAACTAAATGTTGGCTCACTTTAGCGGGTGGGTTAAGCCAAGGAGTTCAAGATCCCGAGAAGATGATTACAGACAAATAGTTCAAAATATGGCTCTTAATCGACGTCATGGTGAACTCATGTATTTATATAGAGAAAATTGCTTCTATACCATTGACAATCGTGGCAATGGCTTATTTGCCACCGAACAAAGGTCTAGTGCTAATATACCAGCCACAAATGAATTTTAGTGCTTGCATACCATTAAAGTTAGTCAATCGTTAGCATGCCACCTTTTTCTTGCCGGTCAACCATAATATTCCAATCTTGCCCTCGGGTTTTTAGAAGAAAAAAGGAAACAAAAAGAAGAAACACACCTGATAATATTTCAAAATATTCCACCTCTCTATCTACAATTTTCGCTAGGTAATTCTCAAATTCTCTTTCTTTTCGTTGCAATTTTGGACAGGAGAATGCATTTTTTACATGGCTCCATCATCCACACGATGATCCAATCCTGTATTTATATGGTAGAGGTGAAGGTTTGTGGTACTAGAACTAAAATCAATGTAGATTCCACATTTAGATGGCAGATGATTGAGGGTACTAGCACAACACAGAGGCAAAATGATGTGTGTGTTATCTACTGTTGAATACATACATATGCTTAAATTCTTTTATATTGGCACGTGTGTTCTGCTGAAAAGTAGAGGCAAAATGTTGTCAATTTTTGGTTTTATAACTGTTACTTATTTTCCACTGAGGGTAGGACGGTCATTTTAGTCTCTTATTGGATTGAGGTAATGCTAGAAGACCTGCGAGTGGCAAATAAGCAATAGAATTCGTTTGTGTTTGGTATATGAGAACTGAAACTTTATTGGATGGCAAATGAGACATTGATGAATTTATCAGTGGCATAGAAGCCATTAGCTCATTTATATATGGTTCACCAAGACCTACATCATGCAATGAAGTGCAGAATTCCATGTATATCTCAATATATTGTGATATTGTGGTATGATAAGCAATTTTGAATAACACTTTGTAAACTAACACACATTTTCTATGTATGATTCCTCTAGATGAGGTAGGTATATTTTTATAGGCTTGTATCAAAAGAAATATCACATAAGATGATTTCATAAGATCCTTTCATGGCATCTAGTGAAGGATGCGATTAAATGTTGTTCGTCATCAACGTTGAGAAGTTTGATTTTAATTTTATAATCTCGATGGAATTGTAGGCTTGAATCTTGTTATCCAGATGCTAGATGCTGAAGGGACATGTGAATATTCTCTTTAGTAAACCTTTTCCATTGTGAACTATGGGGGAGCAATTTGTGAGTCGTCACTGAGCAACAATGATCAAGCTAGTCTGGCTCTATATATCAACTCATTTTTTAATGGCCATGTTTTCTTGGCCATGGGTATGATGTATAGTACAACGGTGGCTGGACATACACAACCGTTTGATTCACTACAAGATGCTATGTTATATAGTAATTCATAGTAAGGTTAACACGAGTATAGGGTGTTAGGATCGACGTGTGATCAAAAGGTTGCTTTGGTTCTATCAAGTATCACATCCATAACAGGGTGATCAAAAAGTAGATGTCGGTAACACGAAGGACATATGCCAGTCTTAACAATCCAAGTTTGGGAATTGCTCCTCTCGACAATAGAGAGATACATACAAGGATAAGGCCCACTTATATCCAAGTTTTTTTTTAGTATAAACAGATTTTTTTGAGACTTTTTTAGTATAAACAGGGTTGGACTAGGGAAAGTCTGGCCTTCGCGAAGGTCTATTTCGTGGTTTTGCGCGTGAGCTGCCGCCGTCACGTGGACACGTAAATTGAGGCGGTCCCGCGCATGGACAAATCCAGATTCAAATCCAGATCTAGATCTGGATCTATTATTAAATTTGTACAAAACACAAACTATGATAGTACATCAACGCAGAACGGGATGCACAGCAACGCAGACCGGGTTGTACAACAACACAGACCGGGTTGTACAGCAACACAAATCAGTTTGTACGTATAGCAACCCCGACCGGGTTGTACAGCAGCGGAGACCGCGTTGTACAGCAACAAAAACCGGATTGTACATCAACATACAGACCGAGTTGTACAGCAACACATGACATGTTGTATGTAGAAATACATTCGGATTGTATAAACAACTACACGTAGCAAGTTGTACATACAACTACAAAATTCAGTTTGTACGTACGACTACACTTAGGGTGTACAAAACATACACAATCCGAAGTACAAAAAAAAAGTTTGTCGAAACCTATCAATATGAGATCTAGTTTTAAATATCTCGACGCGAGGAGTTCAAAAGTAAAAACGGTTCGTAAATCGGATAAACGATTCTCAAGATATTTCGTTTTTAAAAAATGAATCTCAAATAAATGCATGTACAACCCTCTGCCCACCAACAAGGAGCTGTCACTTGTCACCGCGTGAAGAAAAAGTGAGAGGAGAAATGAACGAAATTGCGACACTTATCAGCACTGCGTGTGAACCTTTGCGAAGGAACCCTTTTTCTAAGGATTTCCATCGGACGAAGTATATGGGCCTTTGGCTTGGTTGGGCCCAAGAGCGTCGAACATATCACCCCGGCCCTAACTCCGTTGCTGTTCTCCAACTACCAGGAGGAGATCGATTGCCGTTAGAATCCCCCGTCGAAGAGGAACTCTCCCATTGTCAGTAGGAGCGTCTCTCCCACTGTCCGCTACCTGCACGGCTGCACAACCCGCCGTCGCCCGCCCGCCTGCCCGCCGGAGGAAAATCCGATCTTGGTGAGTGCACGCTGCCTAACACCTCTTGTTGGTTGGTCGAATCGAGCCAATCTCCGCTGCCGATTTCTGATTTCTTTCTTTCTCTGGACGACTGGACCAGGATCCGGAACTGCTTGCTCATGCCGCCGCCGGTGACCCCCGACATCGGCCCAGCGTCGATTGACTTCGGGATGTTCGATAAGCATGGCTTCATCTCCCTCATTGGGGAACCTGCGCCTGGCACCGGGGAACCGTCCACCTCCTCGCCGCCGCCGGAAGACAGTGACTCCTCTGCCAAGATTGGGCCGCCAGGACAAGGTACTTCTGCTGCTGCCGCCTCCTCCAATGCTACGACCTCGGATTGCGCCGCCACTCCCATCCCTACACCGGATAAGGAGGAGTCCGCGCATTGGAGCCCGAGGAAGAAGTCCACCAAGGGGGTCCCGCGGTTCAAGGTGATGAAGGATAAACTCCTTACCACACCAGGTAAAGCTCGAAAGACGCCGGTAGCAAAGCACCCTGGCGGCGGTGAATCCGCTGGAGGAGATGCCTCCGACGTCGCTGCCGATGCCGATAAGAAGCAGAAGCCGGCCGCGAAGCGCAAGCTCGATTTGGATGCGCAAGAAGTCATCACGGGGAAGTTCGGCAGAGCCAGGCTGACCGAGAATCTGAGGCTCCTCGCGGCGGCGCCAGGTGGGATGATGATGAAGAAGAAGAGGAAGGGGAAAACGGGTGGTGGTTATGGTGAACATGCTATAGTTCTTTACAACAACCAAGGTGCTTCAGCCGACGGCGCGTCGTGCTCCGCGCTGGTTCCGGCTGGGATCTCCACGCAGCTCTCCGTGGTTCCCGGTAAGAAAGTGCGGACCAAGGTGCTAGGCCTCGACGACGAGACCTTAAAAGTGTACGGCGCTCTGGTGAAGTGGGACGAGATTGACACCGAGAGCTTCGAAGGGGTGGATATCGGGAGCGGGCCTGATTGGGATGCAACACGGCACAAGTATAAACTTCTCGTGGATTGGTTCGTTGATGTCGTCAAGGGCATATTCGGTATGATCCTGGTTCATGGAACCTCTCTTGTCTGTCTTCATTCATTTCCCTGTACATCTTGCAATGGAGAAAAGATGACATAATAAGAACCGAAATGCACTGACATGACACTACTTCACGTTTCACCTTCTCTCCTCTTGGAGTCCAAAGCTGACAAAAAACGTGAAGTAGTATGTAATACATAGCATTTCCTTTGATACAATTTCAAACTTTTCTCCCCCCAAAAGAAAAAGAAACTGAAGTTTTGGAAACTCTTATAGGAATAAATATCAGGAGAGTCAAGTCAGTCTGCTATTCATTCGGTTTCCTTATGTGGAGAAACAAACTTATCGATGATTTACTAGTTCAAACAAGAAAACAAATTCTTTCGCGAAGTTTCTTATTCATATGTTAATATGCTTCTTACCGAGGTACACGTTCTGTTTCCCCTTATCCACTGTTCTGTTTCTCCGTTCCTCCCTTTTGCTTAGGCGCTTAGGCGTCCGCCTTGGCATAGAACTCCTTAAATACCATGTTAGGCATATGATTTGATAGTGTGGCACCCGGTTCCATTTTTTGTACATCTGAAAAGTGAAATCAACAGATAAGTGAACAATTGGACGAGGTTATACCTGCTGTTAGTGAGCTCTCAATTTGAGGGAAATTTAAACAGCTGAAAAATGAATAGTTCATGATATATAACGAACAATAGAGGTATCCACAGTAAACATATGGATAATGGATCAAACAAGTTTTAGAACCCTCTGCCTCTATGACAGATGGAGGTTTTAATTGGATTATAATATTTGAACTGCTTTTGTGTCAGGTTCCAGAGAATTTTCTCGATGGGGAGGATCTGTAATTGATTCTGTGGTTGGTACTTTCCTTACACAAAACGTTGCTGACAATTTATCAAGGTAAAATAGTAGAGAATACAGTCTTAGCTTCCGTGCTTGTGCTAGCACTAATTATTTTTTGCACATCTGATGCAGCATTCATAACTCATGTTTTTTTACAGCAATGCTTTTATGACCCTGGCGGCAAAATTTCCTATGGATGATACAAAGGATAATGCTGAAGAATGTTCATATGTGCCTCCGTTAACAGTTGACATCTTGAATCGGAATGAAGCATCATCTGATGCGAATGATTCTATCAATTCATTTTTTCCCAAAACGGGTCAGACTGCGGAAGTTGGCTGCACTGACGAGATAAAAGGACATTGTGGTCAAGACTACAAAACAATTATGGAGAATTTCCTGGCCACTATACAAGAGAAAGACATATCTAGTTGGGAGAAGGATGATCTTTTGAACTTAGTCAAGGATAAGTCTGGAAAACCAATATGCTCAGAAAGAACCTTGAGAAAGTTCATAGCTACGTTGCGGGTGGAAGATACTGCTCACTGGGATAAGTTACGGAAAGAAGCTATTGAAAAAGGATACAATAACAAAAGTGAAAAAGTATCTGACAAAGTAGATTGGGAAGCTGTACGGAAGGCACCACTTGTCGACGTTGCAAAGTGCATTGCATGCAGGGGACAACATTACCTGCTGGCATTGCGGATACAGGTATCTAATTATTAGAATACACTTGTTTCTATAAGTCCGTCACTTGTTTCTATAAGTCTGTCCAGACATTTTTGTAACAAGAGTGTGTTTCCAAATACCTCGCTCCTGACGAAGGTGCTCATTGTTCGTAACAAAATCCATGGAACCAGACTTTCATAGTGCTCATTGTTTGTAAAAATCCATGGAACCAGACTTTCATATTCTACATAGGATTCCAAAACTTTAAATTGTTAATTTGCAAAGTTAATTGTCTTCTAACACCGAAGTCATCGCTAGCAAGCACTCATTAATCTCTGTGATTACCAAGTTGTTTGTTATTCTGCAACAAACAATGTAGTATATCTGCTGGCAGTGCAGATACCTGTATGTGAAATTATTGTCTTGTTATTTCTTGAAGTAAATTATAACAACACTACAAGCAACCACAGACCAAAGTTTGTAGAACGTTACATTCGATAGAGCTAAATGTCAATTCAGTCAATGTCTGTAGTGTTTGTTTATACTTTCTCGATGTTCTTGCATACCAAAAGAAATAATTTCCATTAACATTTGTATTTAGTATAATATATAATGAATTTTCCTTATATCATATCTAGTAGTTACTATACTGGGCCATTTACAGTACAGTTTAAACTGAAAGAAATAATCTATTTCTTCTGTTTTGTTTTCCTAGGAAAACCACTATCGATATATTTCACTATGTTGCCAAATAAATATTAGATAAGGTTTTCTTTCAGAAGCTGTGCATAAATTTCTCTATGTTATGTGAGATTGCTCCTGCCGCCGCAAGTGCCTCCTAGGGCAGCAACTTGATCTCAAAGGAAGTCAACATATCTTCTACAAATTAGTTAGATTAAATGGAGTTTGGTTTGAACTTGGTTTTTCTTGCCTTATCCTTGATATACTGTTCAAGGTTTCCTCATCTTTAAGATGTTTAGATAATACAAGAGGCTACAATTTTTAAATCAATCAAGCAACCATATGCCATATGGAGATTATGGGGGGTGTTCTTCAGACAGCTCCACTCCACAGATCCACTAGTGAATCAATCAGGTAGACCTGCCCCATAGATCCAGCTTCTCATTTTTCATAGATTGGAGGTTAGGTGGCCTCTACTTCATTTTGGCGGAGCTGGGAAATGTAGCTCCACCCGCCCGCCCCACCTACCTTCCATCGGCAGATTATGTATTGGTCCCTGGAGTCGAGGAGTTACCTGCAGTTTTCCACTGGACAAAAACCACGAACCATCTCTTCGTCAACACCTTCTCTTCTCCTAACAAGAGAGCTAACACTATCATGCTGGCGGATGAGATGGACCATACGTCCATGAACCGATCTCCCTGTCCAATGACCCATCTCACAGAAATCATATGTGTAAATTTTGTCACCAAAAGTATTTCTGTGGCATTATTTATTTTACAATTATAGTCTTAGTTGGCATTCGACACAAAATTAGAGAAGTAATGGAAAAGGTATGCATCAGAGAAAACATTGGTATATGAAACAATATTCTTTTAATGGAGTTAGTAGTATCTATTCAAAGTTTTGGTTCGATTAAAAGAGAATGATTGTCTATGGTCATCTACATTGGAATTCCTTGTTCTGAATCCAGTTAATGTATTCTCCATTCATGCTAGTACTAATTGTATAATTCTGTCTTTTAACAACTGTTTTAAGTGAAACCTCATTTTATCATTTAAACGAGTTCTTCTTATTCCTACTACTAGCAATATGTTTTTTCTAGTCTTCTTTGCTGCATTTGGGGCTAGAGCTAAAAGTGTGTCATTCTTTCTCTTACAGGCTTTTCTCAGGCGCATAAAGAAAGACCATGAAAGCTTTGACCTGGATTGGCTTAGACATGTACCACGGGAAAGCGCAAAGTATGGCCCTATTTTATAGAACACACTGCATTCAATTGCATGACCATTTGACATTCGTTGTTTTATTGGTGCTGAACTGTCAGGAAATTGCTAGATACATATATTTCCTTAATTGTACATGTTCAGTTTTCTTTGTTGTCAGCAATTTACTCCCAGAAACTTTATAGATAACTATATAGGTATATCTTGGCACTTGTGGCAGGGAACTGCAAGCAGGCTAGATAGAGAATAGGCAAATCTAATTTGTTCAGAGCAATGTAAAATCTGGATGTGCACTTGAATTATATCACTCATATTTTAATTGTTCCTTTTGTCCCGGGCATTAGAAAATATCTACTCAGTGTAAATGGGCTTGGAGCTAAAAGTGTTGACTGCATACGTCTTTTGTCACTCGGGCATAAAGCATTCCCAGTAAGTTGTATTTTGTTTAATACAAATCAAATTCAGTCAAGTGAATGTATTTTAAATCAAACTTGTGTCACACTCCACTCCTTTCAGGTTGATGTGAACGTAGCTCGCATAGTCACAAGGCTACAATGGGTCGAACTCCAATGCTGTTCTGAGGAGTTTCATTCGGTTGACTTGTAAGAGTTTTCTCACCTGAATATGTAAACATGATTGATAACCCTGTTTTTATGATTGATAACTTTGTTCTCGTGTCTTCTTTCCATTATTGAAGATATCCACTAATGGAAGATGTGCAGAGTTACTTATGGCCACGGTTATGTACTATTGACAAGGAAAAATTGTAAGTGCTGATATTTCAAAATATTGTCGTTGTTTTATTAACTTTTATTAGATCTATCTGACAAATATCTACAAATAATAGGTATGAACTACACTGTCTGATGATAACTTTTGGAAAGGTATTTGCTATACGCATAAATTGATTAACAAGATTCGTGACAGGTTTAGCTAGAAATGTTTATGGTCGATGCTTCCATCATGCAGGTCATTTGTACAAAAGTAGATCCAAATTGTGATGCTTGCCCTTTTCGTCCAGGATGCAGATGGTATAAAAGTAAACGTACCAGGTATATTCACATGCTGTAGGGTTATTTACTTGAGCTTATATATTCACATGCTGTAGGGTTATTTACTTAAGCTTATTTTAGCAATACACAAATATAGTTTTTATTGTACATAATGAATATTTTAAATTTAGTCATTGAGTTACAGTTGTGTGTCACAAGTATTTGTGCAACAAACTTTTATTCTTGTTCAAGCACAGTAATTTTAAGAAAGGATTGGAAAGCATTGGGACTTTGGGAGAAGTAAAACCTTTTAGAAGATGCAGTATAAAAATATGAGCACTTTTTGGTATTGTGCAACATTTGTGAACTTTTTTGTTCTTTGGACTAATTTTAAAGGAAAACACGGAACACTGACATTTGGTTATTATCAGACCAGCTCTTCCTCTGCCGTTGGAGGAGCATGTGCATGAACATGGTGAAGGGCAAGCAAGTGTGATTCCTTCTGAGAGACTTCTATTGTCAAATGGTAGCTGCATGCCAAGTCAGCAACATGGTGAAGGGCAAGCAAGTGTGATTCCTTCTGAGAGACTTCTATTGTCAAATGGTAGCTGCATGCCAAGTCAGCAACATGGTGAAGGGCAAGCAAGTGTGATTCCTTCTGAGAGACTTCTTTTGTCAAATGGTAGCTGCACGCCAAGTCAGCAAGGTTGTCAACTTGAAATCGATGAAAGCAGGACTGCTGGAAGACAACCCACTCGTAGTGGTGAGCCCATTATTGAAGTGCCACCAAGTCCCGAGTATGAATACGAAGCATTTGATGAAGATGAATATCCCAATGGAGATGATCTTGTTGATATAGAAGATATTATGCCAGAAGGAGTACAGTACGACATTGAAATCAATTTGTGTTCAAACAGGCCTATAGTGAGCAATGGCTCTTGGACACCAAGTTGTGGAAAAGGCTTGGTATTGAGCGATTCAAGATACACAAGCAGAAAATTGAAAAACATAGGACATCTTAGGACGGAGCACCTTGCGTACGTGATGACATACTTTCCTGGTATACTGAGATTTTTTTCCTGAGAATTCAGCAGTGCACCGCTAATGTTGCATGGTTGTTATTGCAGGTATGTACTCCCAGACGATCATGTTATCTTGGAAGAGGTATGTTATATGTCATGACGCCGTAACTCTACTAAAATTATGAAGTATGTTAGTCAAAAAATAAATTGACTGATTTTCTGTGTCTTCCAGTTTGAACCGAGAGTTTCAGAAGATCCATGTCCGTATCTCCTGATTGTTATTTCTTGTCCTAGTGACCAAATGGTGAAAGGCACAGTTTTGGTTAGTAATCACTTACTCAGAGTGTACTTTACTTATTTGTATCTTTGGCATATACCCAGTCGAACAGTTTCGTCCCTATTTTTAACTGGTGCATGAATGGGCAGATACCCAGTCGAACAGCATCCAAAGGGAACTTTCCATTGAATGGTACCTACTTTCAGAATCATGAGGTATTCACGCGGACTCCATTCTGACTATTCTAGACCGGACGATTGGCTGGACACTAACCCTTGAAATGAACCCTCTACAGGTCTTTGCAGATAACGCATCTAGTCGTTTCCCATTGACCATCCCTAGACAGTGTATCTGGGACCTGGAGAAATGCATGGTATATTTCGGTTCATCGGTACACTCCATCATGAAAGGTATAGCTTATCATTCGAAATATAAACCTGTGAAATAGTTAGCTTACCGTGAGCGATGTGACTGACATATACTTCTTAATATCAGCTCAACCAATACAAGACATTGAAGACTGCTACAAGAGAGGTATGGAGTACCTGTCGATTTTCTGAACTTTTATATGCTTGCTCTCTCATAGAAGCTGACAACCTTGGGAGACAATATGTGATGCTTTTCTCGTTTTGGGTTTTTGCAGGATACATATGCGTAAGAGGATTCGATCGGCGGACGGGGTACCCCAGGCCGCTACGCGCCACGTTACATTCCACCACCGCCAGCGAGAAGAGAGATGGCGCGGCGCGGGAAGAGCGATGAGAAGGGCCCTGGAGCAGCTAATCCGTGTACATCTAGATGTGTACATACATACACACCGCTGATCTAGTCTAGTTCTCTGAGTGATATGTCAGTACAGGCTAGTTAGAAGATGTTGAGCTGAATGGGACACTTAGGCAGTTAGGCGACAGCATGAGTAGAATTTTAATGGTTAGTGTTTTAGAAAGCGAATAATGGATGCGAGACATCTCCATTCTCTATGCCTTTGTACCTTTGGCACGTAGTAAGAATAAAGTGAGGTTGAAGCTGTTTATCTTCATGGTTTACCGATCTGGATGGCCATACGTGAGCATCATAAGCATTTCTTCTAGCTTGCAGACGTGGACTCGCTTGGGAGCTTTGTTTGTTTTTCCACGACACACAGAGAGATAGAGATCACCGCACTCCTTTTCTTTTTGTCAGAAAAACAATTAGCTTCCACGTATACCTGATATGAACTCTTAACAAAAAAACTGAAGTGGATAATATATATGCCATCAGTGCACAGGCTCAGAAATCATGAAAGACAAGATGTAGAAAACAAATCTTGAAAGGCAAAATGGCCTCTTCTTCCTCCTCGATCGCCTGCGCCGTGTCGTTCAATCGCTCACTCCTCGCACGTACGTACCTTCACTCGCTGTCGGCGTCAAGAAGATTCAGGATCTCAGGCCGTACGTTTGATTTGATTCAGGCACGCAATACTCGGGCGCTGATTCTTTCCTGCATAGGCACAGGCTCCCCCACGTCCGGCCGAGGATCTGAGCATACAGCTACTGCACATATATATGGCTGATCTTGATGACCGATTAATTACTGCTTGCAATGCAGCGACGAACTCTCAAATCTTTACCCCCAAGAGACAGTAAATGTTCCAGATTTGGATTTATTACCTGTTCATCTCTTAGGTTTTAGCTGCCCCACGATCCATCGAGTAACTAGCTAATTGAGCTGTAGCTTTGTCACGCCGCTGCGTCCTAGCTAGCTTCTGAGACGACGGAGTGGATTAATTAATGCTCCAACGAGACAAGAGCATGCGATAGAGGGGATCATTACTGGTTAAGATCAAGCAGACCGAGAGGCTGGCGAAAATAATCTGGCCTCGATTGGATCTGCCCTTGCTTCATGGGAGATTTTTTTTAATAATACGAATTTTTCAAATAGAAATTTGAACAATAGTACGCAAAATTCAAAATTTTGATATATAGCGCGCCGTCGGTATGGGCCGTGCCCGTGCCGAAAGCTTACTTTCGGCATGGGCCGTCGGCAAACCGAAAGTAGCACAAATGGGTTCTTTTTTATTTTTTTGATTAAAACAAAAATTACTTATCCGTGTCTCGGTTCGAGATTAAATATATATGAATATTCGTATCGACGAGATCAGTTTGAAGTTTGGTCGCCTCTAACTTCTTAATTTTGAATCGTAATTCGTATAATTATTAGACGAATTTTGTCAATTTCGTCGCACTCGGCTGACTGTTTGAAATTTCCTTTCACGAGTAGATGTATCTCACCCTTCTCCACAACTTTTTACATCTCTTTTTGTTTCGACGGACGTATTTATATTTTCGGTAGCATTTATAGAAAAAATATATATGTACTTGGGAGAAAACATAAATACGTCGTGACGCCTAATCGAATGTATGTTGACATGTTTCGATATTAGACACATACGATTCAACTATAATTATTGTGGATTGGAGCAATTATTCTATACTATGTGTGGCGTGCGATGTATAATGTTCTTTCCACGTTGTGCATGCATGAGCTGTCAAAATCACACACAACACTTTTAATTTGTCACCACTAAGTGACATATGCATTATTGTATCACTCACTCCGTTACATAATATAAGATGTTGTAACCTGTAAGTATTATACATTTTATTTAGATTCAAAATAAAATAAGCATACACATGCACCAAAATTTATCTAAATACATGTGCGTAGTGAATATGGAGAAAAGGCTCGAACATCTTATATATTGTAAAATGGAGGGACTAACATTGTGTAAGGTCAGCACATGGAGAAAGGAAAGTGTGAGATCAAAGAGTGCTTAGTTGAAAAGCCTAAATTTGTACTAGTGGTAGTAGTGTGAGTAGCAAGAGATTAATGTTTAGCTGTACTTAATTAGTTATGGCAGCTTAGCCTAGCTAGATGAATGTACTAGTTAGCTGTGCTACTAAAAGTGTGCAACCAATATAGTTAATTTTACGATTACTCCGTACACGTAGTACTGTACTCTGCATTAGCTTTCCGAGTCCTTTAATTCACACACGCCGGCCAGCCATTGGCTATTTTGCATCTGAGATTTGTGAGTAGGGACATGCATGCATGAGTAACATCACTGTTAATTCGATCGATCCGCCATAACGCGACGGCGCTAGAGAGGCAAGCAAATGGATCAATACAGTCAAATCTATATATGTCTGTGAACTGTGATTGCCGCCAAGGACATGGACATGCACGTACGTCGATCTAGTAACTAAGTGGGACACCGGCCGCCGGCCGTACGTGAATGGTACTCTAGGTATATGTTAGAGGAGGGAGACAGGGTATGTTAAAGACGGTTACGCTTTAGGCACCTTTTCATGAGTGCACGGCAGGATATTACATGTAGCGCATTGAAAATTTCCATTAATCGCGTTGTAGTGATCATTTATAACACGTTGAGTAAACCATTGTAAAATTTGACCAGGAAAAATAGCAACATTTATAACATGAAATCAATACGATAAAATATAAATTTCATGATGGGTCAAATGATATTGTTTCCGTATTGCAAATGTGTTACTTATATTATAAACTCGGGAAAACAATTATGACTTAAACAAACCTAATATATGGATTAAAAAGACCCGAGGGAGTATAATGTTCCAGTATTTCTGACCGAGCTTGTAATGTGCAAACTCCCCTCAAACAGTTTCTAATAATAAATTAATGTGCTCTATCCTACAAAAAAGGTATTATTCCCTCTGTTCCATAACCTTTGACTTGAAGAACGAGGATTATAGAAAGCGATAATACTCACTAGTAGAAAACGGGGCTTTGGTTCACCCCTTTAGCCCACATTTAAAAAGGAACCGAGACTAAAGGGTACAAGCCACCAGATTGAATTTCGGAGGGACCTTTAGTCCCGGTTCGTGACACGAACCGGGACTAAAGGGTCACCACATGCGGCCGTAGAGGCGGGGCCCAGTGTGTGACCCTTTAGTCCCGGTTCGTGGCACCAACCTGGACTAAAGGGTCTGAAAGAACATTTCTATGATCTCTGTGTTTTGTGTGTTAGTTAACAACATGTGGATGTATTAAGTTGGTGTTAAGTAATGCAGGATAATCTAGGAACCCTTCAGATGCCTCAGCACCAAAACAGGAGAAAAAGAGACATCACTGAAAGTGTGCTCAGCCCCTGGTGGGGGCCGGAGTTTCCGGTCCAGGGGGCCGGAGTTTCCGGCCCTGCTTGAAGTTGCTCGGTTGCCAAAGTGTGCTCAGCCCCTGGTGGGGGGCGGAGTTTCCGGTCCCAAGGACCGGAGTTTCCGCCCCAGGGCAAAGTTTCCGGCCTCATGTTTCTCGAAGATGTCCAAGTTCAGTTTGAAGATCTTGTGTTCAGCTCCTGGTGGCCCCCGGAGTTTCCGGCCTCCCCAGGCCGGAGTTTCCGCCCTGGCCGGAGTTTCCGGCCACTAGGGCCGGAGTTTCCGGCCTGGGTTTTTGGTTGCAACGGTTACATCCTTGGAGGGGTATAAATACCCCTCCTCCTTCCTCCAGAAAACTGCTCGACCTAGAAAAGAAGGAGTTCCATTGTTGCAAGCCAAGAATCTCAAGATCTCCCAATCCCCCCATTCAAACTCGTTGATCTTTGGAGGATTGAAGGAGAAGGCCCCGATCTACATCTTCACCGAGCCGTTCTTCATTTCCCCCTCATTCATTTGAGGGAACACTTGCTAGGGCTTCCACTAGGAAACCTAGCCCATTGTTGTACTTACCTATTGTCTTTGTGACAGATTGTAGCTGTTCGGGAGCCCCCAAGCCCTTTGTGGGTCGTGCCCCGAATCGTTGTTGTAAAGGCTCCGGATTCCGCCTCGAAGGATTCCGATAGTGGAAAGTGGACCAAACCTTTGTGGTGCGGTTCACCGGAGATTAGGGTGAGGCCTTTGTGGCCGTTGAACCATTGTGTTGGTTCACACCTCTCCAACGAGACGTACTCCCATTCAAGGGAGGAACTCGGGAATACATCCTTGTCGTCTCGTGTCTTCACTTCGGTTTCTTCTATCCTTATTTATTGCCTTATTATATCTTGCTTAGTTGCTAGCTTGTCATATAGGAAATTCACCTTAGTTGCATATCTAGTGAATTTACCTTTTGTGTCAAGCCTAATTTGAAAAAGAACTAAAATTTGAATTAGCACCTATTCACCCCCCCTCTAGGTGTCATACCGATCCTTTCAATTGGTATCAGAGCAAAGGCTCTCCTTTCGGGTTTAACCGCCTAAGAGAAGTATGACACAAAGTGAGGATGAGACCGCAAGGCTTGCCGAGGCTAATGAGTCCCTTAAAAAGGACCAAGCCACCGCGGCATCCATGGCCGATATCAAAGCTTTGGAAACAACTTTGACATCTTCCATGGATGCTAGGTTTAATGAGTTTCGTGACTTGCTCAATAAACTCATTAACAACAAGCCCTCGGATATCATCCCGCTTGAAAAAGCTTCTAACTCCGATGAGGGTGGACCCAAGGAGGATAAAGAGCAAAAAGAGAAGGAGGTGAAAGCAAATGATAAGCCTAAGTCATCTCCCAACTTGCATGAGGAAAAGGAAGAGTATCATGCCGTTCGGGGATGGTACTCTCCCGATCCAATTATCACTACCCGCATAAACCCTTTAGGTCCCCCACCTAAGCTCAATGCATTAGCTTTTGCTAGTTGGCAACGCTCAATGAAATCTCATGTCAACAGTGCCTCCATCGAGCTTTGGAGGATTATTGAAGAAGGATACATTGTGGAGGATCCAAGCAACATGACCAAGAGAGAGTTCGCCGAAAAGCAACTAAACGCTTCCGCTCTCCATATGATTGAACTCTCCTTGAGCGACACCGACAAGCATCATGTTCTACATGCCACCACCGCCAAAGAAGCTTGGGATTGTCTTGAGCATGCCTTCCTTGGAAATGAAAGCATGAAGAGAAATAGATATGAATCTTTGAGCAATGCCGCCGAAGGTTTCTACATGCTTGACAACGAGACCCATGAAGAGATGTATGGTAGACTCAAGACTCTTGCCAAAGCCTTTTATGATGTGGGAGCAACATATGTTGATGATGCTTGGGTCAAGAGGAAGTATGAGAATGCTCTCTTGCCCTCGGAGCCAATGGAGTTGAAGTCTATTCAAGGAAGATACAACTACCTTCAATTGTCTTCCCATGAAGTTATGCAAGAAGTCCAAGCCTCCAAGGTTGCCACCAAGAATGCCGAAGATAACCGTGCTAGGGCCATGGGAATGAGACAAGGTCTCTCTCTTGCCTTGAAGGCCAAGGTGACTTGCCTAGATGCCAATGATGAAGTTGAAGCTTGTCCCGGCAACATTGCCCCACATGATCTTGAGCAAGCCCTCAATAGTCACATTGCACTTGCCACAAGAGTGTTTTGGAATGACCCGGCTAGTGCTAAAGCTCGTGTTGATCGAGATAACAACACAAGTGGCAAGAAAGAGCTTGCCTCAAGGACAAAGACATGCTACAATTGTCATGACAAGAACCACTACATAAGAGAGTGCCCTTATGAGAACCGTGAGCAAAATGGTGGGAAGCTTATCCCAAAGGATCACTCCAAGTTGATTCAAAAGAAGCCCGCAAGACCAAGAAAGCCTTTCTTCAAGAAGGCACCGAGAATTGTGTTGGTGGCACAAGAGGAATATGCCACAAGTGATTCCGAAGATGAAGATGCACCTAACAAAGAGGTAGCCGCATTGGCTATTGTCTCCACTTCATCATCATCTCTCTTTGAATCCCCCAATGAGAACCTCTCCATCAACACCGCTCGTTGCCTCATGGCTCATGTCACCGAGGTATCATCCCCTTCTCCTAAGACTATACATGATCAATCTAGTCTTGAGATTAAGAAGGAACTAGTAGCCTTCGATACTTTTGTGACTAACTTGCAAGGTGAGGCCAAGGAACATGTTGAGTCTCTCATGAGACAACTATGTGCGGCCGAAGAACTTCTTCAAGAAAAGAGTAAGATTGAGAGAGAGGATTCTCTCACCATTGCTTCCTTGAATGCTTCCATAGCATCCTTAAATAGCTCTCTTGATGAAGAAAGTGAATATAGAACCACTCTAGAGGAAAGACTCGAATCTCTTGATGCTAAAAATGATGAAATCATTAGTAAAATCATTAAGGATAGAGATCATGTTTTTGCCAAATATAAAGTGATTAAAAAGGAGAAAGTTGAATTTGGGGTTGCAAATGCTATACTTCTTGAGGATATGGAGAAGCTTGATAAAGCTCACGAGGTCTTGAAAACGACCCACTCCATCCTTGTGAAGTCACATGAGCAACTCCAAACTCAACTCTCTAAAACTTGCTTAACTAGCGTAACCATTCTTCCTCGTGCTCATGAAAATGTCATTGAAGAAAATGCTAGGTTAAAGGTGGATCATGCTAAGACCTCTATTCCTAAAGGTAACGATAAGAGTTCTGCTTATTTGTTTGAGCTAAAACCACACAAAGGAAAGGAAGGTCTTGGGTATGTGGCCGAGGCAAAGAAGAAGGTGAGAAACACCAAGGAGAACAAGACCAAGCCGGCACAAGCTAAGACTAACATTGCGAGTGATAATGCCACTAGGGGCAAGACCACTCGTAGTGACTTTGCGGGGCATAACAATCCCAACTACATTCTTTATGTTGATTATTATGGCGATGTTTATGCAAAATATGTTGGTCCTTATGATGGTTACATTGACTATTCTATTTGGGTTCCTAAGACCCTTGTTGCTAACCAAAAGGGACCCATTGAAAAATGGGTACCTAAATGCAAGAAATGATTTCTTGTAGGACTATGCTTCCGGTGGATCTAAATGGGTGATTGATAGTGGATGCACTAGTCATATGACCGGAAGCAAGGAGATCATGACGGAGTTGAGACCAAATTTCAATCACTCAACCGTCTCTTATGGTGACAAGTCCAAAGCCGAGGTAAAGAGTCTTGGCAAGGTGGTAGTTGCAAGGGATATCACCCTTGTAAATGTCATGCTTGTTGAGTCTCTAGGTTACAATCTTATGTCCGTTCGTGCTCTTAATAAGATGAACTTTGATGTCTATTTTACTCTTGATATGGTGGTACTCTTGAGGAGCAAGACTCTAAAGGTCATGTTCGTTGGGCATGTTGAAAATGAGTTGTTTGTGGTAGACTTTTCGGGGTCAACCAACACTCAAGCAATATGCCTATTCGGAAAGGCCGACGTGGGGTGGTTGTGGCATCGCCGCTTGTCCCATGTCAATATGAGAACTTTGCAAAGTCTTCACAAGGGTGGCCACATTCTTGGACTAAATGAGAATGTTTCTTTTTCTAGAGATCGTCTTTGTAGGGCTTGTGTTGAAGGAAAGATGCATGATTCTCCCCACCCAAGCAAGACCATCATCTCATCATCAAGGGTATTGGAACTTCTTCATGTTGATCTTTTTGGTGCCGTACCTCAACCTAGCCTTGGTGGGAAGAAATATTGTTTGGTGATTGTCGATGACTATTCAAGATTCACTTGGGTTTTCTTCTTCAAGACGAAGGATGAAACTCAACAAACCATCATCGATTTCTCCAATGAAGTTCAACGTCAACACAACCTTCCCATATTGGCCATTAGAAGTGACAATGGCTCCGAGTTCAAGAACTACACCCTAAATGAGTTTCTTAGCGACGAGGGAATTCGACATCAATACTCCGCCGCATATACTCCTCAACAAAACGGTGTAGCCGAGAGGAAGAACCGGACTCTTATGGATATGGCTAGGTCCATGTTGGCGGAGTTTAAGTCTCCACTCTTCTTGTGGGCCGAAGCTATCTCCACGGCGTGTCACTCCTCCAACCGGTTATTCTTTCGCAAAGGGAAGAAGGAAACTCCATATGAAATGCTTACCGGCAACAAGCCCAACATCTCCTACTATCGAGTCTTCGGTTGTAAGTGTTTCTACAAAATCAAAGGTGTACATCTTTCTAAGTTTGAAGTTAAAGCCTTAGAAGGTGTTCTTGTTGGGTATGGTGCAAACTCTCACACTTATAGAGTCTATGACAAATCCTTAGGGAGAGTTGTAGAATCTTGTAGTGTGAGGTTTGATGAGAATGACGGCTCCCAAGTGGCGCAATTTCATGTTTGTGATGTAGATAACGAGGAACCTCAAGATGCAATACAAAGAATGGGTGTTGGATTTCATCGCCCCATCGAGATTCATCATGAGCCTCCTCAAGGAAGTACAAGCTCCACTCAAGTGGAGATTCCATCATCACAAGTTGAAATGGCACCCTCTATGGAAGCAAATGAGACACCTATCCAAGAACAAGATCAAGCTCCTCCTCAAGTTGACCAAGAGATCTCACAAGATTTAAGAACTCCTATTCTCAACCCTAGTCAAGATCAAGAGCAAGAGCATCCATCTTCTCCCATCATTGAAAATGTGCAACAAGATGGCAATGCTCATCAAGACCGTCAAGACGGGGACTCAAATGATCTAGGTGATCAAGCCGAAATCCCACGCAACAATGGGGATATCGAAACCCGTCGTCAAGAAAGAGTCAAGAGAAACTTGGAAATCAAGTGTCACAAGCTTGAAGCCGACATTGGTGATGTATCTCGCAAGGTCTCCACAAGAAGTCAATTGGCAAGCTTTAGTGAACATCAAGCTCATATCTCTATGATTGAACCAAAGAAGGTGTTTGAAGCACTTGAAGATCCGGATTGGTTGGAAGCCATGCATGAAGAACTCAACAACTTCAAGCGCAACAAAGTTTGGAATCTAGTAGAAAAACCAAAGGATTGCCGCAATGTTATTGGCACCAAGTGGATATTCAAGAACAAGCAAGATGAGCATGGATTGGTTGTAAGGAACAAGGCGAGATTGGTAGCTCAAGGGTTCTCTCAAGTTGAAGGCATTGATTTTGGAGAGACCTATGCTCCCGTGGCTCGTCTCGAGTCCATCCGTATCCTACTTGCCTATGCATCTCATTTTAATTTTAAGTTGCAACAAATGGATGTGAAGAGTGCATTTCTTAATGGTCCCTTAAAGGAGTTGGTATATGTAAAACAACCTCCGGGATTTGAGGACCCACACTTCCCAAACCATGTCTACAAGCTTGATAAGGCCCTCTATGGTCTCAAACAAGCACCTCGAGCTTGGTATGAGCACCTAAGAGAGCTATTGCTAGACCGTGGCTTTGAAGTGGGGCAAATCGATCCCACTCTCTTCACAAAGAGGGTAAAAGGGGAACTTTTCATATGTCAACTTTATGTTGATGATATTATCTTTGGCTCATCTAACAAAGCTTTCAATGATGAATTTTCAAAGCTTATGACGGATAGGTTCGAGATGTCCATGATGGGAGAGTTGAAATTCTTTCTTGGTTTTGAAATCAAGCAATTAAGTGGAGGGACTTTCATCTCTCAAGCCAAATACATCCAAGACATGCTCAAGAGGTTCAAGATGCAAGATGCAAAAGACAAAATGTTTCCTATGGACACCAAATGCCATCTTGAACTTAGTCCAAAGGGTAAAGATGTCGATCAAAAACTCTATCGCTCTATGATTGGTTCTTTGCTTTATCTTTGTGCATCTAGACCCGATATTGTGTTGAGTGTAGGAGTGTGTGCAAGGTATCAAGCGGCTCCTAAAGAAAGTCACTTGATAGCGGTGAATCGAATCTTCCGATATTTGGTTCATACCCCAAGGTTTGGTTTATGGTATCCTAGGGGGTCAAACTTCTCTCTTGCCGGTTACACGGATTCGGATTGGGCCGGTTGCAAGGATGATAGGAAGTCTACTTCCGGTGCATGTCAATTCCTTGGGAAATCTTGGTGAGTTGGTCCTCCAAGAAGCAAAATTGCATATCCTTATCTACCACCGAAGCCGAGTATGTGGCGGCCGCTAGTGCTTGCACTCAATTACTTTGGATGAGGCAAACTTTAAAGGAATACGGTGTCCTTTGTGACAAAGTGCCTCTTTTATGTGACAATGAAAGTGCTATCAAGATTGGTCACAACCCCGTGGAGCACTCAAGAACGAAGCATATTGAGATTCACTATCATTTTATTCGAGATCACATCAACCGGGGTGACATTGAGCTTGGTTATATTCCAACGAAGATTCAACTTGCCGATATGTTCACCAAGCCACTTGACGAAGCTCGGTTCACATTTTTGAGGCATGAGCTAAATATCGTGGATTCTAGGAGCATTGGTTGACTACCTTGCATGCACACCTCTATCTCAACTTTCTATTTTGGTCTAGGTGTAGGCATGGACATAGGGGGAGTGCGGTCCTAATCTATTGGACTTTCCCTCCCCCCATTATGCCAATAGTAAGAATTGTTTTCGTCTCCTTTTGTTCATTCTTATGAATTGTGAGCCTAAATGTTGAGTAATGGCGGTGAACCCAAGATATATCTTCGCGGCATCACACCACATAATCTCATACATGGTGGCCTTGGCCACCAACTTCTTCGTTGTGAAGAATTGATACTCTTGTGGTGTTATCTTGTTTTTCCTTGTTTCATTCTTGCTCTTATGGAAAATGCACTCAAGCGTTGCTTCTTAATGTCGCTTTTGTTGTTTCTTACCAAACTTGAGTGCATGGTACCATCTCCAGTGACCTTTTGTCTTAACCCAGGCCTACCTCATCTTAAAAACTGCTCCTCTTGCCTTTGCATGTCCAAAACACATTAAAACCTGGGATTTGGAGTCGGTGGGGCCGGAAACTCCGGCCTTCCAGGCCGGAGATTCCGGTCTGACTGAAGTTTCCGCCCCTAGAACCGGAATCTTTGGCCAGGGCCGGAGACTCCGGTGTCTAGGGCCGGAAACTCCGGTCTGGGCAGTTTCGCTGGGGTCTTCATAGGGGATCGGGGTGAGGAGTTGTTCCACAACTCCCCACACACCCCCGACCCCCACTCCTTCCCCAGCCGCCGTCGCCGCCTCCGAAGACCACTCCGGCCGCTCCCCGCCGCCGGAATCCGCCGTGCCACCGGCCCCTCCTCCGTACAAGTGCTAGGGATCCTTCTCCCTCGCATTTAACCTCCACCATGTCGGGTAAAGGCTTTCTTCTCTCTCTCTAGGTTTCCACTCTAGATCTTGTTTTGAGAGAAGTTCTGCCTGTGCTGCATGGTGTAGAACCGTAGTGTTGGCATTTCAATCCCTAGAAAATTAGTTGTGCTCATTGTTTCCTTAGATTTGACCTAGATTGAAGTTTTCCTGCCACAGGGCGGAAACTCCGGCCCCTCCTGCACCGGAATCTCCGGTGTGGACCGGAATATCCGCCCCTGTGGCCGGAAACTCCGGCCTAGCTCATATCTGGGAGAAATTCTGACACTTTTAATTTTCTTCTTTTGGCTTTCTTGGACATGCAAACTTATCTCCATGCTATCCTTGTACTCTCTTTTCACAGGTCACAGGAAAAAGGTGGTCACTCGGAATCCGCTCCTTGCTTCAAGGAAACAAAGAGCTCAAACAAGGGACAATCTTATTTTTGATAGCACCAGTGGCCGCATGAGACAACAGAGCACTATTGATGAGGAAGCCACTAGACAAGCTGAACTTGGTGGTTTTGATAATGAAGAAGAGGCCGAGCAAGCCCATTTTGACTCTTTGTCCACTGTTCTGGGTATGGGAAGGACTGAGTTCCGTCATATGAGGTCACAACAGTTCTATGACTTGCCTCCCAACACCACCAACCCCAATTTCCCAAGGAGGGAGCAGCAGCTGATTATGCAGGAGATTTATGCCCGGATTGAGAAGCACGCAGTCTGTGAACAGAAAGTTCTGGATCTTGAGGCGCTGAACAAGAAAGCATACTTTCGGGAGGCTGTTTGGATTGCTAGGAAGCTTGGTCTGGAAAAGCTCATCTCTTACACTCAGCAGGATTATGATATTCAGCTTGTGCAGCAGTTCTTTGCCACGGTGGTGTTTGACAATGATGAGGATGTCACTATGACATGGATGACTGGACCTATCAGGTGCACCTCCAACTTTGTGGAGTTTGCGACAGCTCTGGGCTATGAATTCAAGGGAGCCACTACTCCAGTTGGGATGAGGATGCATGTGGAAGGGACTGCATATAATAAGAGCCGCTTGCGCCCTCTTTACTCCGTTGCTTCTTCTGTGGGCTCTAATCAAGACCTCCTTCCCACCTTCAACATCTTCCTCCGCATGGTTCGGCTCAACCTTGCCCCTCAAGCCGGGAATGTGGATGCTATTCGAGGAGGCCTTGTCAACCTACTCTACCATGCTTACAGGGTCCTTCAAGCCGGTCCGGAGTGCCGTGGCCAAGAGGTGGATGTCATGGATTTCATTAAGTGCGAGATGCATTGGGCCATTTTCGAGCACAAGAATCCACTCTATGCTCCCTATGTGATGAAGCTCATTCTCTCCATATTCTCTCCAAGCACACAAAGCAAGCCTCATCCTCTCATGCACCTCCTCCACAAACTAGTGATGAAGAGGACGTTCCCTTACCCAAGAGGAGAAGTAAGAATGCCGATCCCCCCACTAGTCTTCAAGGGAAGGACAGGGTAAACGCAGAATTTCGCAAGCTCTCTTGGTGGAAGAGGAAACTGCTATGCATGGATGTTGCCATTCACAGGGAGAATCATGGGTCATATGTGAGAGAGAAACACATTTTGAGCAACCAAAATTTGATGATCAAGGACATGCGCAAAATGAACAATGGAAATGTTACTCCTCCTCCGGAAGAAGATGAAGCTGGCATTCCCATCATTTCCTCATCTTCGTCTGACACGGTCCCTTTTGAGCAATGGAATCAGGATGTCTTTCCTTGGGCTGATTTTTCGGATGTGACCTCCTTTCCTACCTCGTCTCACAACCACGGCAAGGCTCCCATGAACCTCTCCGATGAGGACTACGACAACGAAGGAGATGACGACATGGATGAAGACACCGAGTGATCTTCTTGGGCCCGTTAGTTATGCTCTTTTCCCCTTTTTGGTGTCTCGGTGCCAAAGGGGGAGAAGTAGTTCTATTAGGTTCTCCGGGATTTGCATGGGTTGGGACACAAGCATGTGCCTCTTTCATTTTATTGCGCTTGTGTCCTTGTTATGTTATTTGAATTTCAAACTCATTTGCCTTCTCTTTGTCATGAACTGTGTGTGTAAGACTTTTGGATTTCTTATATTATGTGGTTGAGACTACTATTGTGCCTTGATTATGTGGGGTTAATATCTTCAGTTTTATGCACAAGGTATGGTTTATCTCCTAACACTCAACCCATACTATACTATGTCTTATTTGTGAAATATATTGCCTCTATATGTGTGCACGTGCATTCCAAAGCAAATATTCTTGATGCACACATCTAGGGGGAGCTCTTTCAGCTATCATTACATGTTAGTGAAATTACTGCTATTGCAAATCCATATGTTGTCATCTAACACCAAAAAGGGGGAGATTGAAAGAACATTTCTATGATCTCTGTGTTTTGTGTGTTAGTTAACAACATGTGGATGTATTAAGTTGGTGTTAAGTAATGCAGGATAATCTAGGAACCCTTCAGATGCCTCAGCACCAAAACAGGAGAAAAAGAGACAGCACTGAAAGTGTGCTCAGCCCCTGGTGGGGGCCGGAGTTTCCGGTCCAGGGGGCCGGAGTTTCCGGCCCTGCTTGAAGTTGCTCGGTTGCCAAAGTGTGCTCAGCCCCTGGTGGGGGGCGGAGTTTCCGGTCCCAAGGACCGGAGTTTCCGCCCCAGGGCAAAGTTTCCGGCCTCATGTTTCTCGAAGATGTCCAAGTTCAGTTTGAAGATCTTGTGTTCAGCTCCTGGTGGCCCCCGGAGTTTCCGGCCTCCCCAGGCCGGAGTTTCCGCCCTGGCCGGAGTTTCCGGCCACTAGGGCCGGAGTTTCCGGCCTGGGTTTTTGGCTGCAACGGTTACATCCTTGGAGGGGTATAAATACCCCTCCTCCTTCCTCCAGAAAACTGCTCGACCTAGAAAAGAAGGAGTTCCATTCTTGCAAGCCAAGAATCTCAAGATCTCCCAATCCCCCCATTCAAACTCGTTGATCTTTGGAGGATTGAAGGAGAAGGCCCCGATCTACATCTTCACCGAGCCGTTCTTCATTTCCCCCTCATTCATTTGAGGGAACACTTGCTAGGGCTTCCACTAGGAAACCTAGCCCATTGTTGTACTTACCTATTGTCTTTGTGACAGATTGTAGCTGTTCGGGAGCCCCCAAGCCCTTTGTGGGTCGTGCCCCGAATCGTTGTTGTAAAGGCTCCGGATTCCGCCTCGAAGGATTCCGATAGTGGAAAGTGGACCAAACCTTTGTGGTGCGGTTCACCGGAGATTAGGGTGAGGCCTTTGTGGCCGTTGAACCATTGTGTTGGTTCACACCTCTCCAACGAGACGTACTCCCATTCAAGGGAGGAACTCGGGAATACATCCTTGTCGTCTCGTGTCTTCACTTCGGTTTCTTCTATCCTTATTTATTGCCTTATTATATCTTGCTTAGTTGCTAGCTTGTCATATAGGAAATTCACCTTAGTTGCATATCTAGTGAATTTACCTTTTGTGTCAAGCCTAATTTGAAAAAGAACTAAAATTTGAATTAGCACCTATTCACCCCCCCTCTAGGTGTCATACCGATCCTTTCAGGGTCTACGGTAGACTACTTTTTACCGTGAAAAAACAACGTCTAAAATAAATTTAAAAAATGAAAAAACTTCAAATTTAAAATCCCTTTGATGTGTCGGTACCTATCGCAACCTACTATTAGAGAAAATTTTAATTTTTGATTTTTAACTTTAAAAAAAAAAGTGATCTCAATTTAAAAAAGTATAACTTTTGCGTACGAATTCGAAAAATATTGTGTATATTTGAAAAACTATCTACGCAATTCGGTCACATAAAATGACATTGTGTGATGATTTACCATTTTAAGTTTTTTTATATTAATTGTAGCCAAAGTTAAGTATAGGATGGAATGATAAAATGCACATCTTGCAGGACCAGTCAACCGGAAGAAATCTTTTTTTTTGTAAATTTGGTCAGAAATCAAGTTTATCATTTTTCATGGCAACCAGTACACATATAAGTTTTAGACCAAACTATCAAACAGTTGTAGTTCAAATTTGAATTACTTTCGATAAATCAACATAAACTCAATTAACTAGGGGAAAATAGTTAGAATTCAAAGAAAAAACTCATACCTGAGGATCATCCATCATAAGTGCACCACTCTTAGTGAAAATTAGTTGGGTGCCATTTGGAGTCATATTTTCTATACTTCCTTCACAAAAAACCTCATTTTTTCACTTAAAAAAAGGAAAATGATATTTATGAAAATAATTTGAATAATCCCTTTGGCAAGATTGTTTAATATAACAATATACACCTATGTGTGGAGTATGAGATCTTTATCACAAACTATGTCGTCGAAATGACCATAACTTGGTCATTCGTCTTGAAACTTCTAGATGTTCATACATGATAGACCTTTTTGTGAAGACAGTTTTTGCATATGTTGGCGAAAATCAAGTTTATCATTTTTCATAGCAACTAGTACACATATAAGGATCCCATGCCAAAGGATTTGAATTTTTGAGATGTTTATCACTTTATTACATTTAAAAAATCGATCAAAACGGTCGCTATGACATCATGACCGAGATGTTTATTTTATCATTATTTATTTCAATATTTTATTGTATTATCATTTTTATTTATTGAACTAAAATTTTATAATACAAGCAATGTAAAAATATATCATCATGACCGAGTGGTTAATATGATAGATAAGACAATTATATCTGTAAGTTCTCTGTTGTCTCTTAGTATCTAATTTGAATGGAATCTAAATGTTAAGCGTGCTTGGGGTGGAGTAGTGTGAGGATGGGTGACCGGGCGGGAAGTTTGACCGTAGGTATGCACTTTGACTTGAGAATAGGGGTAAATATAAATTAATTGGTAAAATAATTGAAAGATTTGAAGTTTAAAAACAATTCGAAGATTCAAAATAAAAAAACCTGAAAAAAATATAAAATAGTTGATTTTTTTGAAAAAAATAAATTTTTGCTAAAAACCTTTAGTCCAGGTTGGTATTACCAACCGGGACTAAAGGGTCCAAACGCTGTGGGCACACGTGGCCATGTGGAAGGGCCTTTAGTCCAGGTTCGTAAGCAACCGAGACTAAAGGGTTGGGCACCTTTAGTCCCGCCTTGATAGTCCCGGTTGCTACACCGACTAAAGGTCCTCTAGAACCGGGACTATTGCTCATATATCTACTAGTGACTATATTTTTTGTGTTAAAGAAAAGGTAGAACTAGTGCAGTAAAATACATGTAACCGTACAGCTACGGTGACCCTGCACAGATACATGATACGATTGAGGATTTAGGCTTTCGTTACCTACGTATGTGTCGGTCTAGGCTTGCTAGCCGATGAAATTACGTTCCACATATGTTTCCGATACTCGGGGTAGTTGATCTTTTTCCGTTGTATGTGCGCACGTGAGATGTGACATACACACACGGCTGGTGTCGACCTACGCGACCGGGATTTTCTGATTTACCCAAGTCTGACTTTGGGTCATTGACAGACGGGTCCAACATGGATCCTACATAGCAGGGACTCATAATGAGGAAAAGTTAGGGCAAGATAAAAAAAATCCATGTCCAGCGGGTTTAGCCATATAGGAGTATTTATTTTCTCTGAGGGAGGCAGTCCGGACAGAATGACCTCTTCTTCTTCCTCCTCCTCCGTGGCTCCGTCCACCAAATCCATGCTCAAGAGTATTCAAATCGCTCTGCCTTGCATTCTTTCATTCTTACTGGATAGGCACAGGCTCATTCCGCCGTCCACGGCCAGCCGGATCTGAGCATACAGCTGCTACAGATATATATGGCCGGTAAGTCATGTTTAAGTTGTGGCACTGACGAAATCTTTACCCCAGGGAACAGTAAATGCACCGGATTTGGAAACTGTAAATGTTCACCTTTTACTACGGTGACGCCGCTACGTTCTTCTGAGAAGATGCAGTGGATTGATGAAAGAAACTAAATCCTGAAACACAAAATGGCCTCTTCGTCCTCCTCGATCTACCATGTGTCTCAGCGCATTTGCACCCTCTGCAGTCTGCACGCAGACTCGCCCAGGGTACTGCCACTCCTGTACCACAGATCCAAGACCAACGGCCGGCCACGGTCAAGAGGAGGATTCATCCAGAATCGCTAGCTCTGCCGCGCACTATATTCTTCATCAAGGCAGCTTTGATTCAATCTGATCCTACATACCCGCGCGCTGATTCTCTCCTGCATATATAGGCACAGGCTCACTCCACGGCCGGCCGGATTTAAGTATGTGTCTATGTGACTCATCTTGATGACCGATTACTTACTGTATGCAATGCGTGCGTAAGTGCGTAGCAGTGACGAAATCTTTGCCCTCGGGCAACTGTAAATGTGCCGGATTCGGACAATTACATTACGTGCTCACCTTGTAGCTGATGATCGATCGATCGAGTATCAATTAAGCTGTAGCTTTCTCACGCCGCTGAGTTCAGGAGCCTAGTACTACGACGAGCAAGCACCGCAAGTGAAGTGTACATTCGCGCGAGGCGAGATTCATGTTTAGTTTTACTTAATTCACTACGGGAGTGGCAGACCAGCCCGACGGCAATTATAACACCGACGGCCAAACGTCGGGCCCGTCGGCGTCACAATCTAGCACCGACGGTCAGAGAAACACCGTCGGGGTCAAAACACCGTCGGCGTTCTAATGTAAGCCCGACGGCCACCGTCGGCGTCAAAACACCGTCGGACTTCTCCTCCCGTCTCCCCCGCGTGGGCGTCCTGGACGAAGCGACCTGATCACATTGTAAGCCCGACGGTATAACCGTCGGCCTTACTATACAGTTTTTCAGTTTTTCTCAAAAAATTAGATTACATTCAAAAAAAATATGAAAAAATACTAAAAAAAGGAAACCCTTTGGCATGAAGTCTTTTGACGTGTACTAGTTTATAGAAAAATGATAAATTTGAGTTTTGGCAACTTTTTAAAACAAAACTTTACAAAAAATATCAATCATATACAAATATGCAATAGTTTTAACACATATGTGTGACCATTATCATGTCATAGTTTGTGATAAAGTGCTCATAATCAGCACATATGTGTGTCATAGTATGTAAAACAACGTCGTCGAATCGATTTTCAAAAAAAAAAATAGAAATATCATTTTTCATTTTTTAAGTGTGAAAAATGACTTTTTTTGTGAAGCAAGTACATAAAATATGGTCCAAAATGACACCCATTTAATTTTCACAAAGAGTAGAACACATTTTATGGATAATATCTTAATATGAGGATTTTCCTTACTTTCTATCTAAATTCGCCTCTTTAATTGACTTTATGTCAATTTTTCGGAAGTAATTCAAATTTGAACTACAACTGTGTGATAGTTTGCTCTGAAGTTCTTACAAAAATAATTTTAAGGTACACAAGTAGTGGTTACAACATAGAACCGTCAATAGTTTTGAAAAATTCGACCACTTTTGATGAATAGCCATGCTCTCCATTTTGACCGTTTTTTGAAATAAATGGAAAAATATGAAAAAGTACTTAAAAAAAGAAACCCTTTGGCATGAAGTCCTTTTACGTGTACTAGTTAATAGGAAAAATGATAAACTTGATTTTTGGCAAACTTTTCAAAACGAAACTTCACAAAAATGTCAAACATCTATAAACATGCATAGGTTTCAAGACAAATGACCAATGTGTGACCATTATCATGTCATAGTTTGTGATAAAGTGCCCATATTCAGCACATATGTGTGTCATGGTATGGGAAACAACGTCACCGAAGCGATTTTCAAAATTCTTTTTAGAAATATCATTTTCTATTTTTTAAGTGTCAGAAATGACTTTTTTTGTGAAGCAAGTACATAAAATATGGTCCAAAATGACACCCATTTAATTTTCACAAAGAGTAGAACAAATTTTATGAATAATATCTTAATATGAGGATTTTCCTTGCTTTCTATCTAAATTCGCCTCTTTAATTGACTTTATGTCAATTTTTCGGAAGTAATTCAAATTTGAACTACAACTGTGTGATAGTTTGCTCTGAAGTTCTTACAAAAATAATTTTAAGATACACAAGTAGTGGTTACAACATAGAACCGTCAATAGTTTTGAAAAATTCGACCACTTTTGATGAATAGCCATACTCTCCATTTTGACCGTTTTTTGAAAGAAATGGAAAAATATGAAACAGTACTCAAAAAAAGAAACCCTTTGGCATGAAGTCCTTTTACGTGTACTAGTTAATAGGAAAAATGATAAACTTGATTTTTAGCAAACTTTTCAAAACGAAACTTCACAAAAATGTCAAACATCTATAAACATGCATAGGTTTCAAGACAAATGACCAATGTATGACCATTATCATGTCATAGTTTGTGATAAAGTGCCCATATTCAGCACATATGTGTGTCATGGTATGGGAAACAACGTCGTCGAAGTGATTTTCAAAATTCTTTTTAGAAATATCATTTTCCATTTTTTAAGTGTCAGAAATGACTTTTTTTGTGAAGCAAGTACATAAAATATGGTCCAAAATGACACCCATTTAATTTTCACAAAGAGTAGAACATATTTTATGGATAATAACTTAATATGAGGATTTTCCTTATTTTCTATCTAAATTTGCCTCTTTAATTGACTTTATACTGATTTATGTTGGTTCTTGTTTGTTTTAAAAGACATTATTCATTATGAAAATGATGGCATGGATGTCATATTTGGATTCCTCTCATTTTTATGATCGATATAGACATTTTATTTATTAAATTCTGATATATCAATATGAAGATATGAATTATTTCTTATTAAATGAAAAAGACAAAACAAAAATAAAATAATTGATTATTATTATTATTCAAGTATTATTAAACATAGTTATTTTGTTTATTCAAATCTTATTTTTGAAATTTTAAAGATTAAAAAATATAATATCTGAGATGATGGTTAATATGATTGCTATCATACTAATAGCAACAAGGTATGACATCCTAACTGGAATCTCATTTGAATAGAACTCAATAGTTAAGCGTGCTTGGCCTGAAGCACTATAAAGATGGGTGACCGTCTGGGAAGTTTGACTAAGTGTGTGAGTGGATAGTTTAATAGTTTAATAGTTTGAGCTAAGATTATGATTAAGTGTGTGAGTGAATAGTTTGAGCTAAGATTATGATTAAGTGTGTGATATGAGATTAAATATATGACTAAATTGGAGTTAAAATAATAATAAAAAAGTTGAAAAAAAATAATTTTTTTAAAAAATTGGTAGAGCCATTTATGAGCCCGACGGCATTGCTGACTAAATTGGTAGTTATAAGGCCGACGGTTATACCGTCGGGCTCACTATGAGCCCGACGGTATTTGCGACGCCGACGGCCACGGCGTGAGCCCGATAGATCACAGCCCGACGGCATTAGGCCGACGGTGGCCGTCGGGCTCACTTAGACCGAGGGTTTCTGTAGTGAGTCCGACGGCAAATGCCGTCGGGCTGTGCTGTTACTCCTGTGGTGATTAGTCATGGCAGCTTAGCCGAGATGATTGTTTAGGGGTACGTACTGTACTAATTACTAGAAGTGTGGATAAGACCATTCCAGGCAGCGACGGAGTAGGAGCAAGATCGAGGCCGAACATGAGCTGCATGCAGTTTCTGGTAAGATCATGCATTTCCATAAACTTTCGACGGTGACGATGGTTGGTGGGTTCGTACATAGTTGTGCACATGCAAACCCACCAACCATCGTCACCGTTGATTGTGTTTTATGATTCGCGCTAGTCAGAAAACTTTTAACGGTGCGAATAGTTGTGGAGTTGAATTTTCTGTAACTCTATTGGCTATTTTGCATCTCAAATTTCTGAGTAGGGACATGAGTAACATCACTATTGCTAATATTAATTCGATCGATCCGGCGATGTGACGTCGAGCGACGGCGCTAGAGCTAAGCTAGTGTGAAGATGGATCAATGGCGTCAAATCTGTGTGTGTGAAGGACATGGGCGGGCCGGCGTACGTCGTCGGCTTGTCGCCGCCGTAGCGATTAAGTGGGAAACCGGCGACTGCATTTGATTGTAGTACCATACTAGGTAGCTGGAGTAGTAAGTACTCCGGTAGTGTTTTGGTGGGCACGCATAGAGGGAGGGAGACAAGGTAGGTTAAGTCAAGTTACGCTTTAGGCACCTTCTTCATTATAGTACGTGCACGACATGATTTCATGTAGCGCATTGAAAATTTCCATTAATCACGTTGTACTCGTCATTCATATTACTCTACATGTTATATTTATCTTGAGTGACATGTTGCAAAGTTTGCGGTATTGCAAACGTGGCACTTTTATTAGAAACTTCGGATTTTTTTAACTGGTTCATTTAAAACAAACCTCATACATAAGTTCCAGTATTTCTGCCCGGGGTTGTAAGTTGTAACGTGTAATTTCACTCAAACATTTTAGTTACAAGGTAATGTGGTTTAGGCCCAAAAAAGTGCTACCCCCATGTTCCATAGCTTTTGATGTGAGACAAAAATAAGTACGGTAATTATGCCAGTGTCAACGTATGTGACCGGGATTTTGTGACTTCACCCTAGTCTAACTTTAGGTCATCGACAGACAGGTTCCGCATGGGTCCTATGTACCCATGACTCAAAATGAGGAAAAATTTATAGGTGACAAAGTAAAAAAAATCCGCCAACATATGGCGTATTTAACCATAGTCTTTTTTATCGAGTTTAGCCATAGCTTTTTTAGGGTTAGTTTAGCCATAGCTGCCCAACGTGGAACTTCAACCCCCGGGTTGTAGCCCGGTGCCTTGGTCCGGCATGACCCCCCATCCACGGTCGACCAACTAAAGCCTCCAACAATCACAGTAGAGATGTACCAATGCACGTTTTTTAGACACATACTTCATTTTAAGAGACAACTAGACCAACACTATTTTTAGAGGTTGTATCTTAATTTAATGATTTGGATTTCATTATACATACCTATATGTGATTGGGCTAGAAACTTTTTTTCCTACAACCCTATGTCACGATTATACAACCTTCTTTTCTCTTTGTCAGTGATATGTCAATTAAACCATGCTAATTTTATTGCACTGAAAGAGGTCCTACTTCTACACAACATATACAGGTCTATGTCTCGCTCGCACTCCTTCGTCTCCCCCAAAATCAACACAACCGTTGGTTAGTCGTAGTCGTCCCATTGATAGAGGAGGACCCAAATTTTCATTAAATTCTAAAAATAAGTAGTCACTATTCAAAGTTTGTGCCAAATTCTCCAACGACACACCCACACATAATCCAAACGATAATTTGAGCTTTCTAGTCAATCATCTAGGCTAAAGAGAGTCGTTCTTGAAGTTTCCATTGTCTGGACCTAGCCAATCATACTATTTTGGAGTTTCAATCCTAGACGAACATCAATTTTACATCCGATGATCGCAAAAGTTCATTTGTTGATTTAATTTGATTATCTAAATCTATGTGACACTATATTTCTATAGCATGACTTTCTTATGTCCCCGACCTTTGTTCGCATCTCATACCGTATGCGTTGAAGATTTGAACAAATTGCGGTCAACTTCTGCCATTGTCTTTTCCCTACTAATTTGTGTAGTGGAAACATTATGTAGAAGAGAAGAGTTCAAATATCATCCAAAAATGATCAGCGATCTATCCTTGTGGATCGATCCATCAGACTAGTTACACACATATATGTCATATAACTAAAAAAGATAATATACCATGTAATTAATAAAATATAAAATAAGTCTACAAAGCAATAAATAAATGCTCCTATAATTCTCAATGTTACTCCCTTCTACATTATAACACGACGAGACATGCATGGAGAGTGACGACGCTAGAGATTTTTTTTTTAAATTTGACGGCGCTAGAGTTAAACAAGTGGATCAATCGAGTCAAATCTATGTATGGCTATGATTAATTACTGTGAAGGACAGCTACGTACGTCGATGTAGTAATTAAGTGGGCCACCTTCTCTCAAAACAGGTTTTCGTCCCGTTTTATAAATAAAGTAACGACCCCCAAGCAACCAACGGTACAAACGTAACACCACACACACAGCTGGGGCAGCAGTAAACAAACGTCCAAAGAAAGAAAAAAACAAAAACAAAATAAAGACAAAGACGGATCGACTAAACTATCAAAGAAAGTGGAGAGATGCATGGTTAAAAAAGACAAACTGTCAAGATAACACTAATCAAAGACAGAATGGCCTCTTCTTCCTCTAGTTGATCGCATATATGCATCTGCCGTTAATTCACTCGCAGTGTGCAGAGTAGAGCTTGATGAGCGATTAATTACTGCTCGCAATGCGTGGCAGCGACCAAATCTTTACCCCCAGGAAACAGTAAATGTGCCGGATTTGGTTAATTAAGCACGCGCTTGCTCGTCTTAAGTGTTTACCTTTTTCGAGTAGTAATAGCTAATTAATTAAGCTGCAGCTTTGTGACGCCGGCCGCTGCCTTCTTCTGAGAGGACATAAGTGGATTAATGGAGCGTGTTGATTCATCCAACGAGACAGGGGTGTACGATAGAATGGATCATTAAGTGCAGATCGACAGGCAGACCGAGATTATTTGGTCTTAATTGGATCTGCCCTTGTCCTGTCCTATCATTAGGTAGCATTTCCATCTGGGCTGGCTCACTTAATTATGAAGCTTAACTAGCTAGTTCTAAGGACATGCATATGAGTGTAGATGGTACATGGTGAAAACTTAACGATTACTTTACTCGTAGTAGATGGTGTCTCCTACAGTCCCACTCCAGCTATATATATAGTCTCACTGTTTCGACGTGCATGTCTTTTGCTCACTCATGTATGCCGCCACACAGTGTATATTACTCCACCATTTCGATCTCGAATTTGGTTTTTGTCTCTCTTTATAAATAAAAACAACATGTCAATCAAATCTATACACAAATCCATAAGCATGAGAAAAAAGTAAAAGAGTTCACCAAAAACCTTGCGGTACGTTATACACACTCGTCGAATCACTACAATGCAGTATATAATTTAGAACGGAGAGAGTAACTCTGTTTGCAAGTACACGTACATACTCAAGGCCATTGCATTGCATGTTCCAGTAGTTAGAGCAGTAATTAACTAGTGAGATATGGCTTCTCACGCATGTTTTGCGTACGTAGAACGTACGTCTAGACAGAGCTGACTCTTGAAAGGAGTTGACATGCGACACACGGTTTCACAGTGTACGTATGCATGGATTGAGTACGTACCAGCTGTGTAAGCCACTCCGCACAAACGAAAAATACGTACAGTACTACTAGTACTTAGCTCTGGTGAAAGTTAATTGGCCCCGCGTATACGTGCGGCCGAGACCGCGGGAATCTAGCTAGGACGACCGAGACTTTTAAAATCTCAATCATACAAGAAAAGTGTAACACAGTTTAAAGAAAAAGATAAACTCATTCTAATTGCATTTCTGTTATTTCAGGTGACCAAGACTTTATATATGGAGGACAAAATAAATCATATTTGCTATTTCCTTCCCTGGCAGCGGGTGCGGCCCCATCGGCTCCCCAAGGGGTGGCGGTCAGGTAGTTTGTAGGGTTCGCGGTGGAGAGGTATCTCGCGCGGTGGCTACAAATCTCAAGGCACGATGACGTGGGTGGTGGCTAACGCTTCATAGTGATGATGGACCCATTGAGGTATAATCTTATGAGTTGTGGTGTTTTTTGTGCATGTCGGGCGATGGCGTGGCGCCTCCAAAGATTGGGGTGGTGTTTTTGTCTAGAGTAGGATGCTCTTGGACCATATTCAATGGAATCATGGGCATTTCGTCACTAGATTCGTGGAGTGCTTTAGAAAAGCTATTTTTTTAAAGAGACCTATGAGCTCTAGCACCCAAGGCATATTTGTTAGAAGAAAAGAGCTGCGAGAAACAACCGCAAACTCGAGATAGAAAAAAAATGCTGCGAGAAAAGCTAATTTAGACCGGTACATCAAATAACACGACATATATAGCAATTAATTAATCAGCAACCCCAGTCCACCACACTTTATTAGTTTTTCCTGCAGTCCCCGGGATTGGAAGCAACATATATACTCCTACTCCAAAAGACAAGAAAGAAGGGGAATTTGATGATGGGGGTGGGATTAGGAAATAAACGGCAGGGAGATCATCGACCTACGAGCGACTTAGTTTATTTAGAGTGACATCGTGAATCACGTGGCGCGTACAAGTTCATTGCTTTTGCTTACTCTACACTCCGGAATATAATTTTGTTTTCTTCGAGCTGCGCGCGAGAATATATGGGATGTGATGTCACCTCCATGCATGCGTGAGCAGTGGTAATGACGCAATGCTTGCTCACCAGTGACATATGCATGCAACTGCAATCATGTTATTACTGTAGTAGCATTACTCTAATCTCACTTTGTGTAAGGTCACCTCACGAGGAAAAAGGTCAGTGTGAGATCGGAACAGTACACTTATTGAGGAGTAGTACTTAATTAGCTATGGCAGCCTAGTTGAGATTAATCTTTAGGAGTACTAGTAGTAGTTTAACCTGTATGATTACATGTACTCTCTCAACGGTAGATCGGTTAGTTAACCATTCGTTCACTTGATTGCACTAGCGGCTGACATTACTGCACACATGAAGTGCTACAGTATTACAATGTGTAAATAGGTTAAATTTAAGGAAATTCATTTTGACTCATAAGAGCATTAATTTGCTCCCAACGTTTAAAATGGTGTTTTGAAATGTCAAAACAAATTGAGAAAAATATTTCTGTCATAAGTGGAGGTGGGGTGAAAAGTCATTTAGAAAGATCACAATTTTTCTTTTTTAAACATGCCACAAAAAATGTCTTTTTTTCACAAAACTGAACATAAATGTCCTTTTTTGTCCGATTGTTTTGGCATTTTAACATTTATTTTTCATAATCAGAGCATCTAGTCGTAAGAGCCAGAAAAAAATACCGTCAACGTATATTGAGTAATACGTGCGTGCAACAAACACAACGTGTTACTTATCGGTATGAAAAATATTTCAATCTCTACAACTAACATCATCTCGGTGTCATCAAAAATGTATCATGAAATACATTTTCACAGTAGACGGATTTGGTAGTACACACATTGTTTAAGATATCGGCCGATATCACGATTTATCAGCCGATTTATCTCTTATCAGTGTTTGACCGATAAGTCGACTGATATACCGATAAATCGGTCGATATACCGATAAACCGGCCTATTTATCCTTTAACATAGGTCGGCCGATAAGTTTCCGATAAGCGATATCCCCAACATTGAGTATACATTAGAGTGTAGATGTTTGTTCTTCAAATTTTATAGAGATCGATTTTGAGCAAATCTACAATTAGTCGACATCCTAACATGGAGGAGAGGGGGTACTTATGTAGTACGATAAACAACTGTACCGAGCATTATCTTACCGGGGTCCTTTAATGAAGCCGGTCATTGGCTATTTTGCATCTGAGATTTGTGAGCACGAGAGACTGACAGAGAACACAGTATTACTAAACGGATCAACGGAGTCAAATATGTATGGAGTTTGTGTGCGATTACCGCGACAGACATGCACGTAAGTAGGCGGGCCACCATACTAGGCAGCTCTTAGCTGCAGTAATATATAGCAGTGTTTTTGTGGGCACGCGCGCGGGCATAGAGGAGGGAGACAGGGTGACGGTTACGCTTTTAGGCTCCTTTTTTATTAGTGATATGTATGCACGACATGATCTACATGTAGAGCATTGATAATTTGCATTGATCTTATTACGTGGTACTAGGACACATTTCGACATGATCTACATCTACCATTTTTGCATAGGGATATTTTCTGTGGCAGCATAATGTAGCTAGACTTGAGTAATTGCTTTATGTTGTTATTTCGCTGGTTGATCATGTCTCAACTTTCTTATGTGTGCTGAGATGTAACACTTCAATATTACAAATCTTTGCAATAAAGGATTGTGCATGTTGATTCCACATCTCATATGAGATGTAAACACTTCAATATTACGAAACCCCGCAAAAAAATATTATCGTGGATGTGTCATGGGTGACTACGTATGTGCATACTCGCAATGGTGGAGCTATAGAGAAGTATTGATCAGGGTGCACATTGATGCCACAGCCCACAGCTGATAAAAACCAACTTTGACAAGTAGCACATGTGGAGAAAAATGGCCATCTTACAAAGAAAAGAAAAAACCAACTTTTACTTGGATCCGCCATCGTGTACTCGATCGTCCATAAATTTATCGATGGGTGATCTTTCGGTCGGATCGAGATACCGGTAAGTATACCTAAGGACTCATGCGTTGCATGCATATGCACATGCGAAACTCGAGAAAGCATCCGGTGGAAGCTAGCGAATATTTAGTACAAACAAACACAAAAAAAATAACTATGCAAATTATACAATTCAACTTGCAAATCTACACGCCTATAGAACACTACCTTCCAATCGAGGTTTGTTTATGATTTGTTAGACATGATTTTTTCCTTAATTAGTTTTCACTAAGAGTTACTTTGCACCAGATATTTTCATCACTCATGGCGTACGTGTGGTTGACTTGTTGCCTTGTGTACGTGGGAGAAATTAAGGAGCGTGCGTGAGACATCCACGGACCACGGACGTGTGCACAGCCGGTGTCAACGACTGACGTGTTTGGCCTGCTCAAAGTCCAAGGGGCGCCGTGCGTACGCAGCTCCATACGTAACGTAACAAGCTAGATGCATAGATCGATCGTACACAAGTCAAAAAGCTGGATGCGCGTCGATGGATCGAGCCACACACGTACACTGCCGGCCAATGCCCCATATCATACGCGTCGATCGAAACATCGTCGATCGATCGGCAAGTGCCAACGGTGAGCCCAGCGCGCATTCAAGCAACATGTACATACTCACTCTGTATGTCGAAATATGAATGTATATCTAGGCATGAAATAAATATAGCTACATCCATATTCAGACCCAAAATCGAAGGACTTGTGTTAGAACGGATGGAATACTAATTTTCTAAGCATATGTTCGTTTAGTTGTAGTTCTAGGGTTCAAGTACAATTTTTTTTGTCTAAGTCATATTGATTTCTAGCCGATTTCATTAGGTTCAACTGAAACCAATGATAATACACCGTGGCTCTGTAATTGTCAATCTAAGTCCCGAGTGCATACGCAAGATAGATCGTTGGGAGAGCCGTCCACGAGTAATCAACCGGTATGAAGTGTTTGGACCTCTTCTAAATGTAGCAGTTCTAGTGTAGGATTAGGTTAAGTTTGGCCTTGTACCGGTAGTTTGGAGTGAGTTGCTAGGTTCTACGGGCCGAATCCGGTAACCGACTGTGGTGCTCTGTGGGAAGATATGGAGACGCGAACATCATCATCGACGGGCGCCCCAGAGGCCTTTAAGGTGGAGGTCTAGAGTAGCACATGTATATATTGGAGTTCTCTCCAAGCACATTTCATTTTTAGGTGGTCCGAGATCCAGTGCTCTGCCTATCTCCACTAGCCATTGAGGCGATGGAGGAAGTGAATGACATGACGCCGTTTTGCGCCCCATCTGCTCAGTGGGGATTCCTTGGTGTTGCATCCACCTTTAAGGTTAGGAGCATATTCTCAGCGGCACATTGACGACCTTATGTCGTCAAGTTGCTGTTTTTATGGCCTAAAGTCGACTTCTCCGAGATCTAGCGTTGACGACATGTTGTTGTCTTCTTGTTTGTCATCATCACACCCTTTGCCTCTAGGCCGACATGCCAAAGATGAGGATGTTCAGCTCCGACGCGACATCTTGCAGTTGCCGAGATGTTGTAGACATGCCAGAGATAGAGTCGGTGGCTGTGCTCGAAACCTCCGATGCGAGTTCTATGGAGGAGGACCCGCTTGCAATTTTAATCATAGAATTAGGGACATTTTTTCAAATAATAAGGACTATGATGTAATTTCTGTTCTAAAAAAACACTTATTTATTTGGAAAAAAATATTCGGAATGAAGAGTTTTGGACGGCACAGGGTGTGCCAACTAGTTGCGCGCCGTGGAGGGTCCCACCTGTAATGATCAGTCGGAGGCTGGTGGGCCCCACCTTCTGTTGTATCCTTGCCTGACGGCTGACGCCGCCACTCTTTTGACCCAAGCTATATCCATGGAGTGACGCCCATGCTCTCCCCCATTCCCCAACCACAAGAACCGCTCTTTCCTCTCCCCCAGCTCCCAAATCAATCCCCAGCTCCTCTACTCCACTCTGCCCGCGGCGAGCTGAGGCAGAGCGAGCGGCTAGCCTGTAGCGCGATACGACGAGCTCCGGGATTCGTCGGTTGGCTGGTCGTCTCCACCGGTCGCCGTCTCCGCCCATCTCTTTTGGCGTCCAACTCCCCGGCCCCTCCTCCCATTGCTTTCCCACATCTTCGCTTTGCTTCAATAATGAAGATGGTGGGTTTGGTCCTCAAGCCCCATCCGTCCATCCCCGGGTCCTAATCCACCACCTAGCTGCTGCCTCTCTCCATTCCTCTTTTCGGCTAAGGTTCGGGTTGGTCTCCTTTGCTGCTGCTGGGGATTGGGAGGCCTCGGGCCGACTCCAAGAGCCACCTCCGTCCCCTGTCCACCTGCAACTTCTACTACGTCCTCCAAAATTCGTTTCTTGCTCTTCACCTGTGAGCTGTGAGGAGTCGGGTCGGTTTCTTGGTTCTCCTCCTGCGAAATTGGAGTCCAGCAAAGGGAGGAGGATTTTGTTTACCTTGCTGTGGTCATGAGGCCGGAGGAGAGGAAGGGTCCGGCGTCGGCGGGGAGGGACCAGTTCCCCGTCGGTATGCGTGTCCTCGCCGTCGACGACGACCCCGTGTGCCTCAAGGTGCTCGAGACCCTCCTGCGGCGCTGCCAGTATCACGGTGAGAAATCTTTTCTTTTTTGTAGCTCAGGATTGTGTTTTTCTTTGTTTGTTTAGGACCCAACCGCTGCATCAGGCGTAGTCTATTTTAGTTGTATTATTGTTCAGAATTTTGCTTGTTCCTCAGTGTCTAGTGACAACCACTGAAAATGTTGTTGGTGATTGTCTTGTGACTCTTGTCCACAGCTCACAAGTAGATTTGATGTACCATCTCATGTATAAATGCTGCCTGCAGCGGCAGCGCAAGATTGAGTACCTGCAGATAGATAGATAGATAGATACAAACATTCGATTGTATCTCTGAATTTCTGTTTCCACTGTCTATATCATATAAATGCATGCTGCATCATTTTGTGCTAGAGGATGGGTGCAGTCACAATGTACAACATATTTTCCGTTTCCTGCATTATTACATACTTGAAGAGTAATCTGTGTCGTGTACTCGTGTTTCCAGTGACAACGACGAATCAGGCTGTTATCGCGCTGAGGATGCTGCGGGAAAACAGGGACATGTTCGATCTAGTTATCAGTGATGTCCACATGCCAGACATGGACGGTTTTAAGCTTCTCGAGCTAGTTGGGCTTGAAATGGACCTCCCTGTCATTAGTGAGTTCAATTTTTTACTCTTCTTGGTAGTAAGAGCCAAGTGGCACTTGAGCAAAGTATATACAGATATTTTATTAGATTCAAAGTGTCAATTCTGCACAGAGAATCCTATGCTCTGTATTTTTTAACCGGGGAAGAGGAAAATGTTAATGCTTACAAACTATTTTCCATGCAGTGTTATCTGTGAATGGTGAGACAAAAACTGTCATGAAGGGGATAACTCATGGTGCCTGTGACTATCTCCTAAAACCTGTTCGGATTGAAGAGCTTAAGAACATCTGGCAGCATGTTGTTAGGAGGAAATTCAGTGCCCGTGATTCTGTTAATCTTGATACCTATGAAGAGTGCAATAAGCCACCAAGTGTGGATTCCGACTACATGTATGGCCAAGTTACATGTGGGTCACCTGACCAAAGTGGGAGGCCCAGCAAGAAGAGGAAGGAATACCATAGCGAGGAGGAAGATGAAGATGAGGATAGCAATGGTCAAGACAATGATGATCCTTCGGCTCCAAAGAGGCCAAGAGTTGTTTGGTCAGTTGAATTGCATCGAAAATTTGTCGCTGCTGTCAACCATCTTGGAATTGACAGTAAGAACTTACCAGCATCTCCCTTTTGTCTTTTTTATTTATTTCAGTCACTCATGGTACTCACTATTCTGTTTTATTATATGCAGAATCTGTGCCAAAAAGGATACTTGAGCTCATGAATGTTGAGAAACTCACTAGGGAAAATGTTGCAAGTCACCTACAGGCAAGACTCTTAATTTACTCTTTGTAATTTTAAGTAGATCGGTACTGTGTCCGTCCCAAACCGCTTGAGTGTAAATCTATAGTGCAGCCAGCAGCTAGGTATTAAAAGATGGTAATCCAGAGAACAAGTCATAACTAATATTTTTTTGGCTTTATTTGGCACTAGGCATTGTATATCCTGCAAATTGTCACAGAATTCTTAGATGCAAATGGTACAGGATAATAAGCATATAATATGCTGACCAATTAATATTACTAAAGCTAGCACGTTTACCACCCTGATAAACCTGGAACAAATATGCTTTCAGTCTCCATATTGAAGGTGGAGTTTGAAAAGACAATTGTATTTTCGCTGTAAAGCACTGTAGCTTCATGAACAAATCCTGAAACAAGTGACGAGTAATCTGGTAAGAGCTGGAAAAAGGGCCTTTTTCTGTAGCTTTTCTCAAGACCTTTCAACAAGATTCAACAAGCCTGTGTATGCTAAACTGGAACTCTAGCTCTATAATTATTTATATATCTCATTTTGAAACAAACTAAAGGCTAAAGGCTAGATGTGTAAGTACTCATTATAACCTGCTTCACAAGTATAACTGTTTTCTTTGGTGTACATGCAGAAATATAGGCTTTATCTCCGACGGTTAAGTGTTGTGGCATCACAACAAGCTGGCATTGTTGCTGCTTTGGGAGGTAGAGACCCCTTTTTGCGCATGGATGCATTTGAAGGGCTCCAGGGTTATCAAGCTTTTACCTCCCCTGCAGCTTTATCATCTTTCAATGCACATGGATTGCTTAATAATCCTAGAAACAACCAGGCAGCGGTTGTGATACAGGGGGTGCCTGCTTCCAGATCAATTCACACTGGAAGTGGCAGTTGCACAACAAATAATTCCATTGGTGATGCAAATAAGTATCATCTTAGCCTACCAGGAAACCAGCATGGAAACCTGGCACAAGGTTTAGCGACATCGCTTGGGCAGGCCCAACTGCAACAGAAGTGGATGAGTGAAGACAGCGGTGATCTTTCCACCATTCTTTCTGGGAATAGCCTGGCTAATGGCATTCCTCGCACGCTCCCAAGTGTCACAAGCAGTCCATTACTGCCTCCAGATCTTGTGGAGTGCACACAAGCCAAAGTAGCTATCCAGCCATCAATTAGAGCTCCCTCTGTAAGTTTATTACATCTTGAAGGTGCGGCTGGTGCTTCTTCTGGTGCGTTGGAGTCTCGTGTATCCCAGCAGAGTGCTCTTCCTTTATCTGGATTTTCTGCAAGCAGGCTGCCAGTGCATGAATCATTCAACAACAATCGTGCAACAAGATTGGGTGATGCATTCTCAGCAAGTTTTCGTGCAACAAACGACCTCACGGTAGCAAGTGGTGCCACCAAAGTGGGAGCTAGCTCTTTTGGTGGCATTATACATTCATCTCCAGATACCGAGCAAAAGTACTGGACCTTTGGAAGTGGAAACAGTTTCAGACCGAAGGCCAATGAGAGTAGTGCTGAAAGTTTACTTGATCCAAAGCTTGCATGGAGCTCTTCTCAACTGCCAAGCAATGTTGGCGCTCATCATTCCATCAGCCAGAGGCCTAACAATTGCAACATAAACATCAGTCATGGTGCCAGAATATTTGGACAGACAAGCGCAGGTGCTTTACCAGTTGCTCCACAAACGAAGAGCGACTTCCTCTTCTCAGGAGATGCTTCTGCGCCAAGGAATGCCTCGGAACCAAGCATTCCAAGGCTGCAGAGCGAGCTCAGCTCTAGCACCTGCAGCTTCGACGGCCTCCTCAATTCCATGATCAAAGCGGTAAGGCGACTTATTAATTTTCGTTCTCAAATACCTGCTGTATCGTTGATCTTAAGGAACAGAACCCGTAGCTTGAGGCTAGCATGCACCATTTGTGTTGGATCATAATCTCATCGCAAGCAATATATATCTAATGGGAACTTTGCTTACGGATATGCAGGAGAAGGACGACGTCGCCTTCGGCGATGATCTGGGGTGCGATTTCTACTCGCTCGGGGCTTGCATATGACCAGAGGCTGTCCACGTCTCTCTGCATCCTGTGTATACGTTCCGCAAGTAACCGTATGGTATGGTGTGTAGTGTTAGTGTAGCTAGCATAGCTAGTGTTGCTGATCTTTAGGCTTAGCTCCGCCCTGCTTGGGCTGTATGTATTGTAGCATCTGTCGATTGTTCTTTTGCTAACTTGAGCAGCTAGAGACATTGGTGGTCTGATTGTAAGCTTATAAGTAAGTAAGTAATCTATGGGGCTCGACTTGGACTTCGCTCTGGAGAGAGATTCTTCTCTTATCTGTCACAGCCATTCATCATGACCTTATCATGACCTTGGGTAGTCTAGGTCCCAAGCAGCCCAGCCCAGCAATTAGCATTCTGGCGCAGCTGAAGTGGATATGAGCAATGTGGTCACCTAATGTTGTGCTCTTTGGACTTATCAGCGTAGGACATTATGGTACCTTTATCACATCACTAAGAAATTTCGGCCGTGAGCCACGCGGTAGACAAGTCAATCACGTGATCACGAACAACTATACACCGGCAAGCACAGATATTCGTTTCCTGGTACCTCCTATTCCCAGCTCCAAAGTCAACCCACTCTAAGTCCCTTCAACAATATATTCATGTCCTTTGGATCTTTATCTTTCTGCTTGCGGGCGGTGAAGGCATTATAAATGGATGCAGAGATCTGAGCCAGGGTTTGAAAGGAAGCGACATGGTTCGATGCCGATCAAATATATAGAGGTATGGACTGCACACCATTGATAGGAGCAGTCATTTTTTTTGTACTAGTAGTTCAACGTTTTTTGTCAAATCTCATCGCAACTGCTCGCGCATGATAGCAGAAAGCTCAAACAAATCTGCAAAATGGCTAATTTGGGCGCGAACGAACTCGATTTCTTCGTCGGTTCACTCCACGGAGGAGTTCATCACCAATTCACATAATGTACATATAATCCAAAAGTAAATCTACTCCTACCTCGTCGCCATACTGCCAAAACTTGGCTCACCGGAGGCTCTGGTGCGGCGGTGACGAGTTCGACGCCGAGCTTCAGTCCTCGTCGCGGCAGTGCTCTGCCTTCTTCTTCTCCTTCCGTAGCAGGACGAGGTAGAGGACGCAGCCCACCATCTTGAGGGGGATCGGGTCGAGAAGGTCGAGTGCGTCCGGTTGCAGTAGATCAAGCGTCCGGTCAAGGCGCGCGGCAGTGGCGCTCTCGCTCTCCGCAAGGCGGAGGCTCTTCTTCCCCGTTCGAGTCGCGCGGCGGCGTCCGTCGAGCTCTCCGGAATGCCGAGGCGCACCTTCTCACGGTCGAACTCATCCACCTCGCGTAGCACGCCCACGGGGCGGCCTCGCCCTTTTGCTTGAACTTCTTGATGAGCCGCTTGTGACCGACATCGGCGCGGAAGAGAACCTTCCGATTCGCGTCGGAGAAGTCCCCGAATCGGTGAATCACTGAAGCTTGACAAGTTTAGGTTGCTATGAACGTTACAAATTAATCTTCCACGTCGTGTCGTTGTGCCCGGCACTGCGGGGACGGAGTCAGGATCCAACCAAATGTCAGACCAACTTAAATTAAGTGTTGTACTTAGTCCAAATTCTAGGCTAAATCCACAAGTTTTGGTAATTTATAGGTACAGATATAGGTACAACCATCAATCGCCAACAGAAAGACCAACCATCTGCATTAACCAATTGTGTTTTGGTGACGTGTAAATATAATTGCCCGCGCCATCTTAGCACCTGCTACCATCAACCATGGTTTCATGCAATTTTACTTGCCATTCGTAAGTGCAAATAAGTCTATCCTAGGTTTCACCACATTTCCTATAAATTAATTGGACAATTCTCGTCTTCTTAACTAATAGATCGAGGCAATACTTTCGCTTCCCCTAAAAAAACTCTATTCCTACAGGCCGGTCCCGACATCAATCACGAGTTGTGTTGATCAGGACTAGATGCATTGATTCACATCATTGTGTACTGGCGGAGGCAACCAAGTTAGGGCAAGGACGATGCACAGCGATGGAATCAGCAATTCCATAAACTGCCACTTGAAGTGTTAGTAATCCCTATGGAGACTCGCTGGACTAGACCGAGCAGCTGCACGTTTTGTGTACCATCTCCAAATTCGTCTGTATCGCTCCTCCAGAACCATCGAGCGAACATGGGCACGTTCTTTCTCTTGGTGATCCTTCCATGTCATACTCCCGTCAACCAATTACATCAAAGTTGGAAAATACTAATATGCTACTTCCTCAAAATTCAACTAGACTGTGACATACAAGATGTCTAGAAGAGGTGTCTACGATAGTCACTCACTCAACCGAAGGAGAATGGATGAGGCCGTGGAGCACGAGAGAAAGACACGCCGAGGCGAAGAGTTTCGGAGTGGTTGTTGTCCTCGGTGATCCATGGGTAATTCCCGATGCCTTCTATGCCCATACATATCAAATTCATATCTTAGTGTGAAGAGAGCACAACCAATTATGCGCCAAATTGGATTGTGTAATTATAAGACAAAGAAGTAGGATGAGAAATAAGCCACTCGTCCTAGCTTAGGGAAGCCTTGCTACTTATAAAGACTTGAATGGAAGGCAGTCGTATGAAAAACCATTGGTTCTCCTGGGAGGTCAATAGCTAAGAGCCCCTTAGTTACGAGCTTGGTCCTTGGTAGGTCAGCGCCTATGGAAGCTATAAAACAAGCCTTTAAACAAACAATGAATTTCGGTGGAACGGACATGATCAAACTACCAGTTTCCTTCACTTGGAACATTTGTATTCTGCCCCAAAAATGCTGCCATATAATGTACTTGTCAAATCCCTAAACGTCTTTCCACAGAACTCCGACAGATTCATATGCCTTTCATATCATTGGTATCCTGAAGCAAAGCTCGTGCAAAAAGTTTCCCTCTCGTTCCTTTCTCTCATATGCATATGATATTCCAGTACCAAAAAGAGCATTCACGTACTCTCAGATCCAACAAACTGAAAAGTATAACACCATGTATACATCCTTCGTTTCCTTTTTGTCATCAAGCTTTTTTCTAAACAAGACACAGATCCTTCGTGTTCTACCCAATTTCTTGAACAAAAATTCTCAACACTTCAGATCCATCCACAGTCTAAGGCGAGGGCAAGGTATTACAGTAGATACTAATCAAGCTCATGATAAGTAGTGACAAACCATTGATAATCACAACCCGCAAAAAAAATGATTGATAATCACTGCAAACAAATACTTAATTGCCAAAGAATTAATGTACCCGATAACGTTTTCGGTTGAGCGAGAACAGCAGCCACCATGGATGAGTTGGGATAAGCCACAAACATTTCAGAGATAGAAAAGGGTGTCTCACTATTATGACCATAACCCAGGGTTCCAACTAACCCAGCTCTTCCAAAAGTATAAAGCCCTCCAAAGTTTGTTAACTGATAACAGGGATATAACTGGTGTCTCGATAAGCCAACAATTTAGTTTGCTCAAAACCTTGCATACTAGGCAATGAAGCACAATGCTCCATCAGAGTTCCGAGCTTGTTTGAGCCTGTCACAAGATTCATCAGAGGATTGTAGAAACCCATTACATCCGATCGCTCCAGAAGAATTGACTTTAATTTATAAAATAAAATCAGCCAACATTTGTATGAACATCTAAACTGCAGCGAGGACTCAATTATGAACCTTGCATACCTGGCTTTGCTTTTTCTCAAATGGAGCAGCTACTCTAGTACCAGAAAGAGCAGTTTTATCCAACAAACCATGCCAGGTCTGTTCCTAAAACTGAAAAGAAAAAGAACACCATTTGTATCCTCGTTTTCCTTTTCTCCTCTGTTTTTTTTCCTGAACCAGAGCCACTAATCCTTCATGTTCTACACAATTTCTTGAACAAAAATGCTCCACACTTCAGATACATTCACAAGCTGAGGCGGCAACAAGGTATGAGATACTAATCGAGCTAAGGATAAGTTGTGAAAAAATATTGACAATTTCTGAAAACACGAAAAGTGAATATGGTCATTCTGGGACACAAATTGGGGGAGCAAAAGCATTAATTTGAAGAAAAAAAATGGAGAACGAGACTTTGTGCCAAAGAACTAATGTACCAGATGATCCTCAAGCTCCTGGAAAAGATCCAACTGCTACGTCAATGGCGGCGCGTCTGCCGCCCAATCAACCTTGGTGACCTGGGTGTGCATGATCTAGAGCGCACAGGCCTGGTCCTGCTCACCCAATGGCTGTGGTCCAGTAACATGGAAGACAATAGGGCTTGGAGTGGACTAGAGCTGCAATCCACAGTGGGGGCTGCCCATCATTTGGGCATTCATCATGTTCCTTCCCACACGATCCAGCGGTCCAGTTTTTGTTGGTCTATTGTACCACACTAGATCTAGATGTTATCATCATCAAGCATCTCTACATGTTTGTAAGAACAACTAACCCAGCTCTTCCAAAAGTATAAAGCCACCCAAACTTCTCAGACTTCTCATAACAGAGATATAACTGTCATCTCGATTAATAAGCAATCACTTCACATAACAAAGCCAATAATTCAGTTTGCTCAAAACCTTTCCTATTAAGCAATGAAGCACAATGTTGAATTCTCGGTTGCTACATTTCAGTTACATATTCCCTGTGATATCTATCTTGCTAGCACATATGATCAACTGGTCCATTTCTTCATCCATAACTATCTGATCTCTTGCTATCATCTCAGAAATATTTGTTGGTACGGTGTCGGCTTTGATATATGCTCGAAGCAATGACTTGTACAGGGGCAAGCTTGTCAAGTTAAACTTTTGAAGAACCTTGATGTATCTGTTTGCATCGTCTGCATTCCCTTGCTCCTCAAAGAACGTTGCTATGGCCTCAACTAGTTTGAGTGGAGGTCTCCAGTGGCAGCTCTTCATTAAAGATAAAGCATTCTTCATGGCATTGACAGCTTTGTCCATCTGAGTACTCTGAACAAATCCCTCCATCAATATCTCCCAAGTCTTGTAGTTTGGTTGTGCACCTTTCTCTAGCATGTGGAGATGGAGCTTCTCAGCCTTTTCAATCCACCCATTCCTCACATAAGCGCCTAGAAGAACATTTGAGACCCGCACATCCTTCTTCCAGCAATCCACTTCCCAGCTTCCAAAGATCCACTCCGCCTGATCAATGTCACCAACTTTTATCAAACATAAAATAGCACTCATGTAGTTTTTAGCAGGGATTTTACCCGGGACACATTTACTAGCCTCCCACATTCTCATAACCCCGTCTCTATCATTCAGAGCGGCATAACATGTCATCACAAAAGAGAACCCCAAGCGTTGTGTTCTGGATAATTTTGTTTCCGCCGTCCTAAGACAATCCAGGGCTTTACTATTCAGGCCATGCTTCCTGAAAACGTTGGCCAATGTGCAGTATGTGCTCCAACCAACCTCAACCATACCATCATTAACCATCTCCTTGAACACTGATTGTACAGCTGCAACACCAGAGACAGAACATGCATTCGCCCAAAGGTTATATGATAGAGAATTTCTGGGGATATTGTTCCGTCTCATCAGATCGATCACACTATGCACCTTCTCATACTGGCCTGTTGCAACATATAGCTTCATCATTTCATTGAAGGAGTGAGGATCAACTGGCAGCCCAACGCTCTGCAGACTAGCCATAAGGTTCTCAGCCTTCAGAACATTTCTTTCGGCGACATAGCAGTGGAGGAGAGGGAATGACGCAGCTTCCCTGGAAGCAGCAGAGTTTGGCAATTTCTCGTAGTATTCCTCAGCTTGAGACGTACCCTGCACTCTCGCAATCAAGTCCAGTCTATCTGCATGATCCCGTGGTGACAGTTTGATATCTTTGCGTGAGTCCATCCATGATAAAATCTGCAAGGAAACAAAGCTCTGTCTTAGGCTGCAAGAATGTAAGTAGTTTTCAAGTTCCAGCTCTACTAGCATACTGTTTCCGAGTATATAAGAGATAAAAACAACCAAGAACAAGGCAACCAGCGAAAGTATCCTACGGCCAATTTGGGAGTTTTGATAAAAAATAAAATATGGAGAGCAAAAATTGGTCAGTCATTTCATTTGCAAACAGGCATTACAGAATCTGCAATTTCTACACCGAAATTGATCTGTTATCCCTCAGCAATAGTAAATCACTCAGTACATCCAATAAGTAAATCAATAAGACGTCGACCGAGGAATGGCGCAAGTAAGTTGCTCCTCCTACTGTTACTGGCAAGTGAACAGAACAGAAAAGAGGGGGGAGCTGCTGACCTCGAGGGCGTGGTCGTAGCGGCGCGCGCGCCGGAGCTGGGTGACTGCGCGCTGCAGTTCCGGACGCGGGACGCGGCCGCGGCCGCGGCCGCGCATCTGGGCCCATCCCTCGATGACGGCGGCGACCGAGCCCGGCGAGCGGAGACGGAGGAGGCGCCACGAGAGGAAGTCCCCCTCGCGCTCGGGGTCGCGGCCGCGGGCGGCGGCCGGAGCGTCCGAGGAGGAGGAGAGGGGCTGGGGTTTAGGGTTGGGGCGCTTGGCGAGGAGGAGGAGGCGCGAGCGGCGCGCGAGAGCGGCGGCCATGGCCATGGGCCGGCTCGGCACCAGTCGCGGACTTGCTTTGTGTGCGTATAGCTGGCCAACTGGGCCGTGTCAATCGGGCCGGCCCGAGGCACGGTTCTTTTGGCACGGCCTAGGCACGGCCCGGCCCGCGAATAATCGTGCCGTGCCGGCCCGCGGCCCGTCCGTGCTCGTGCTGAGTTTGGCTCCGCGGCACGTGGGCCGGCCCGGCACGGCACGCCAGGATTTTTTTTTTATTTGTTTTATTTTTTTTATTTTTTTTAATTATTTTTTTTAATTTTTCGGTGTGCCGACGTGGGCCGACCGTGCCGTGCCGGGCCAACGTGCGGCCCACGTGCCGGCGTGCTCGTGCCCGGAAGCCGAGCGCAGCACGTGGGCCGGCCCGGCACGGCACGAATGCTGTCGTGCCCTTCGTGGGCCGTGCCGAGGCCGGCACGCGCCGGGCCGTGCCGGGCGGCCCGTTTGGCCAGCTATATGTGTGCGGCCCTCCGATTTTCATCCAATGTTCAACGACGATCCAAAATTTAACTCGAAAATCAAGTAATCAACTAGGAGTATTTTAGAAAAAATTAAAAACATTCCAATAAGTTTGAAACCTTATTACCTTTCAAAAGAAAATCTAAGAAAAAACATCCTTTTTTTAAAGGATTCATAGTCATTCACCTACCCACTCACCAAGCTAATAATTAACCAAGAGGTTCTTAGCTGTTTATCTACCAAGAGAACCAGCGGGTTCATGTCACTGCAAATCATCCAAGTGGTTTTGTAAGCAGAAATGCTTTCATCAACACACCTGAGTAGCTCATTTCTCACTCCACTTCTCTATATATTATAACTTCTTAGACACATTTCATGCATTATTTGTGGTGGCTTTGCACATTAGAACATGAATTATTGACATGTGTGGGTATAGAAGGCACCGGGAAATACCGATGGATCACCAAGATTACAATGTTTACATGCACTCTTAGGTCTCTATCGTGCCTCTTCCTCCTACTCCGTCATGACATTTTTGTTTTCCCTCTTTTGTTCCCTTGCACTATCCTTGTGCTTCTTTCTTTATTTGTCTCCCGCGCCACACTTTCTACCACTGTTCCAAAGATTACTGAGGGAGTGTCTTCTCTCTTGGAAGGGATGAGCATCGATCAGAGAATTTTTCAACAAAGTGTGATGTAAAGCATAGAGATTTCTTATACTTTAGAAGAATGTACATCATGATGATTTCGTTGAAAACTAACATCGGCACTACACATCTTACAACCATATAAGCTTTTTACATGTAAATACCTAACTCGTTGGTCCATCATTTATCTTATTCTTGGTAATCGAGGTTGCCACGTTTAAGAGCACTACGATGTTGGTCATGCTTATGATCCATTAAAATTATAGAGTTCACACATGAACCGAGCTACTCTAGTTTTACCTCATTTTCATGTGAAATCATGCACGCACCTTAGCAAGACGAGTAGAACACGAGAAGTGCACCCACTTATAAAAATGAGATGCCACACAAGAAAAATGTCGTGCATGCCATAAAATGTCTTGCGAGTTCGAGCTAAACGGTTCGAGTCTGCATGGAAGTGGCACGTTTCAACTTGTGTTTATGTATGGAGGTGCATGTGTCCTCCCATATGAAGAGCACATTTTTAAAAATGGTGATAAAATTAACGAGCTTTGCATGATAAATTGAGCCCAATTCATAAGGTAAAATTGCACCTTTATGTTGTTTTCGTGGTTCAAAAATATGCAACCATGTCGCAGTACCCCTTCTCTTGGGCCATCCTCCGGATGTGGCCCAAGGCCTACGACAAAGGATAACCACCCGAAGACCGGTGCGTGCAAACATTCGGGATATATGTGCGACCATCGGGTTGGACTAGAGAAAGGTCGGCCTTCGCGAAGGGAAAATCGGGAGCGACGCGCGCGCTGTCGTTGCGACACGTGGCGCAAATTAAGCAAGCGGTCCCGTGTATGTGCAGATCCAGATTTAAATTCAGATTAGATTTAGATCTGGATCTATTATTAGACTTATACAAAACACAAATTAAGATAATACAACAATGCAGAACGGGATGTACAGCAATCTTTTCTGTTGCTTTTCTCTTGAGCTTGATGAGCAGATCGGCTTGTACAGCAACGCAGACTGGGTTGTACAGCAACACATACCAGTTTGTACGTACAGCAACCCCGACCGGGTTGTACAGCAACACAGACCGCGTTGTACAGCAACGGACACCGCGTTGTACAGCAACGTAGACCGGGTTGTACAGCAACGTAGACCGGGTTGTACAGCAACACAGACCGGTTTATACAGCAACACAGACCGGGGTGTACAGCAATACAGACCGGGTTGTACATAGAAATACATTCGGGTTGTACAAACAACTACACGTAGCAAGTTGTACGTATAACTACAAAATTCATTTTATACGTACGACTACACTTAGGGTGTACAAAACATACACAATCCGAAGTACAAAAAAAAAGTTTGTCGAAACCTATCAATATGGGATCTAGTTTTGAAGATCTCGACGCAGGAGTTCAAAAGTGAAAACGGTTCGTAAATTGGATAAACGATTGTCAAGATATTTCGTTTTTAAAAAACGAATTTCAAAATAAATGCATATACAACCCTCTGCCCACCACCAGGAGCTACCACTTGTCACTGCGTGGAGAAAAGGTAGGAGCAAAACGAACGAAATTGCGACACTTGTCAGCACCGGAGCACGCACATGGACCTTTGCGAAGGGAACCTTTTTTCTAAGATTTCCCGCGACCATCCCGTATCAAGTCAGGTGTGGATCGTGTAGACTCTGAACTGAATCCTTCCTTAATTTCCCTTTCCTTATATCTGAATCTTGGACTGGAGATCAGATCATACTTTTTTTAGTTGAACAGACCCTCTGGTCGAAACTACAAGACCCCAACACAAAAGCTAAAGTAACGTCAGCCAGTAAGGTAACTACTGAAGACAAACAAAACACCTGAAAGCACCTGAAGTACGAGCTCCCAAAACACCAGAATTAACAGAAGCCAGCATCCGCCCAGGACTCCCTAACAAGCACCAACTCGCCAGCCATCAGGCCTAGTACCAGCAACAGCAAGGGAAAAACAGAGAGGACGGGACACAACAGTTATCGACGACGTTTGATCAGCATCCTAGTCTTGCGCCTTGCTTACAAGATCACCCAATCCCTCACGAGCTGCATTCCTCTTCCCACAGAGTTCTCCAGTGCTGTCAGCTTCCCTTCCGCATGTTGTGGTCGCCTAATCTCATCAAATTGTCACTCTCGCCCACAGAGTAGCAACTAACACATCCCAGGTAGTCTGACCAGAGACGAAGGTTCGTTGCTTCCTAGAAATGCCTGGGAGACATGGGGCACCACACGGCCACAAAGATCAATTGACAGACAAGCCAAATGGCGAGTAGCCGGGGCTATGGAGCAGGATAGGCACCGCGGCGGACTGAGCTATTCAGTGCATGTTGTGATTCGGGTCATGCGTTGGTTCTTCCCGGTGCCTTCTATTCTATGCCCAATTTGTTAGACTAGTCATATATATACTAGCTTAGCTTGTAGAGTGATGCCAAAGTAATGCACATGACTGGATTAAGTAACTACAAAACAGAGAAGTAAAATGACGTAGAAGCTATCCATGCATTACCGAGGAAAGCGCTTTCCTACTTATAAGGCTCACATTTTAGGCAGTGACATTGATCTTTTGGTTGGTTACTAGCTAAGAATATGTTAGTTATGATCTTAGTCCTTGGTAGGTCAATGGATGTGAAAGCTTTTCAAAATCCTTTAAAACTCGATATTCCACCTCCTATCTTTGGATCACCCACCTTTAGGTGTTCAAAGCCCTTCATAAGATTCGAAGGGCATTCTTATGGAAAGGCACACACACGGTTGAAGGAGGAAAATGCCTTGTCAATTGGCAGACGGTTTGCTAACCGAAAGCCGATAGAGGACTTGGCATCCTCGATTTGCAGGTGATGAATAATGCCTTCAACACCCATTGGGCTTGGTCGCTTAGAGCCGAGGAAAAGAAAGCCTGTGCAACCCTTGTCAGTCCTACATATGCCCAAACAAGGAGAATTTTTAACGCCGCGGCAAGAGTTAGAACTGGAAACGGAGAAATAATCTATTTTTTGACAGGGAGATGGTTAAATGGAAAGATAGTGGAAGAGCTCTTGCTTATGAAATCTTTTCAATCATAAAGCTCAAAACGAAAGCCCGAAGAACCATGGCCCGCTCAAGGAAAATGGTTAGCGGACATCAAGAAACCGATCAACGTCGACATGTTTTAACAAATCTTCGAGATTTGGGAGGAGTACCATTCGGTAGAGCTGTTGATTCAAGAGGAAGATAAATGGACCTGGTTGTGGGGGGCTAAAGGAATTTCTCAACAACATCTGTTTACCGAGAGCAATATGCTATGAAAATTCTTTGTGATTTGGCCTCGGCAATATGGGGATCATGGGCTCCCAGGAGATGTAATTTGGCCGCTTGGTTGTTTATTCACGGCAGAATCTAGACCGCGACCGACTTGCAAGAAGAGGTTTACCGCACAACGATAAAATGCGCCTACTATAACACATCGGATGAAGATGCTCAACACCTTTTTCTTGCCCTGTGCCATAGGCATTATCTTCTGGAGTGAAATGCTGACATCGGACAACCTGCAACCGCTAATACCCACTACTAGTGAAACCTGCTTGCAGAAGTGGAGGCAAGAAGCAAGAAGCAGAATTACAAGAAAGAAGCGAAAAGGATTGGACTCTCCAATAATGTTGGCAACCTGGACTCTTTGGATTGAGAGAAAAAACCGAGTTATTTGGAAGAGTTGCAAGCCGATCAATGCGCTTTTTGACCAGATAAAAACGAAGCAAGGTAATGTAATTTGGTGAGCAAGGGACGATTGTATCTCACCGAGGACTGAAATCCCTGTTCTTAGTCAGTTTCTGGTCGTAGTAGCCTTCGTTTCCTTTATAGTTTGAGGTAGTCAAGATTCCAATGGTTATTTGGAGGTCGTTTTATCAGGTTGTAATGGGCTTATAGCTCCTGTGCGACCAAAGACATGAGCCTGAAAATTCCTAAAATGCAAATTAACTACAAATTTTGTAAGACTTTTGATGCTAGCTTTCGACATGATACTCCGCCAACCAATCCTAGTAGAGCAGATAAAATACAAAATGTTACCTCTTATATATATACCCCAAGTATGTATGCCATACATTGATGTCTATATCGGCATCCTATGATGGTCAAGTACCAGGTGTCACAGAGGGAGAATAGACGAGTCGGTGGAGTAGGAAGGAAAGACACACTAAGGCCAAAAACCATTAAGTGATTGTTGTGATTTCAGTGATCCGTCCAAAATACCTGATGTCTCTCATGCACAGCACGACCAAATAGTGAAGCAAACAAGAATGCCTAATTACATGAGACGGACATAGAATGAGAAATTTGTCACTCATCCTAAACTTGGGGAAGCCTTGCTACTTTTAAAGACCTGACAAGTATGTAGCCATATATGAAGCCATTGGTCCTCCACTAGGTCAATAACTAAGAGTTTCTTTGTTATGAGTTTGGTCCTTGGTAGGTCCACGTACGACTATGATAAATGTAACAATCATGTCAACAAATAATGAATTTTCTTAGGATTTCCTATAAAAAATGAAGAGTCAAAGGTAAAAATATGTGTACCTAGCGAAAGTAATTTATTATTATTTTTTGACGGGAAAGTAATTTATTATTAAGCCAATTGGTTTCTTTAAGACCTAGAAAGAGAAAAGGTGAGCCAAACAGAAACAATGTCGTGTAATTTCATTGAGTTTGAATAATAATTACAACATAAGTACACCCAGCTAGCGATGCGTACCGCAGTATCACACACGCTTGGGAAACGCGAGAGACGGACATTTTGGCGCGCTGCACAACAGATCAGAGAGGGAGACCCGATCTACGGTCACCTCCCTCGCCGTATAGCACGAACATGACCGAAATCCTGGCTGCCCCTCCGGCCAAGGACGAAAGAAACACCGCCATCTGACCCGGGAAGCTCCCTTGCCGCCGCCACGCCATCCACCGTATCGCCGCTGCACCCACACGCTGCCAGGCTCTACGGCAAGCCGCCACACCGTGGTGTCGACAGTTGCACCACGTCCAAGCATGAGGGCATCAGCCCAGTCCAATCCCATCGCATGATGTGAGGAAGGAGACCCCGCCGGCGTCGGCCAGTGCTTTACCCAGCCACGCCCTCTAGCGACGACGAGGGAAAAGGAGGAGTGAAGGGTGGGGGGCTAGCGGCGGCAGTTGGTTAGGGTTCCTCCAGGGGCGGGCCTAGCTGAAGTCAAAGGTATTTAGTAGAATATCTATTAATTTCTCAAAACTAGAATGTACATATAGCATACTATGTAGAAGTATGAAGAAACGTGAAAATAACTAGGTATCGATATCCCGATTCTTTATCGTTTCCGACTCCTACAAAACTCGTCTCTGTCCAATTCCATAAGCCAAAATTGGAAATCCCAACCAAAATAAGATTTTAGTCTATCAAAAACTTAGTTTTGATTTTTTCTAATACCCGCTCTTCAAATCCTGTGCTGCCACTGGTTCCTCCCACCACTCGGGGCAACAAGTGGAACCAGAGCTTCCATTCGCATCGCTATGTACAAGCCGTGGTTGTTGTGAACATATGCCACTTGCATCTGTCAGCCTCCCTTACGATGTGGTCGTCTAATCTCGTAAAAAATACGGCCACCACAGCACAACGAAGAATGGGGTATGGGGGTGCACTGCTTCCTGAAGAGCCTAGAGGAGATGGGTGCAATACGGCCGGAGCACGCATGCACAAGGATCAACCAAGAGTAGATGTAAATGGATCGGATCAGATATTGCTAGTATTTTCATATCTTTTATCATATTTTTTGGTTGGATTTGTATCGAAGCGAATAATTACCGGTGCATATTCGATACGGATTGTATCAGATGCTGGATATGGAGCGGATTTGGTATAGACTCGGATCAAAACAGATAATCAAAGAAATACACACATAAAATTATTATTTTTACACGAATAACCTGACCGGTAGCATATAAATGTAAAGTTGCACGCTTGTTCATACAATATATATGTTTGTGTGATGGCACAATATCATGATGGTTCAAAGACAACCAAATACAAAAAAGTGTAAATATGCAATACCGACAATAGCACAACACAACGGACTAACTAGGTTGTCTGGTGGGGTGTGCTAATTCTGTCGGGTAATCCTATTAAAGGGTGTCAGATAATCCGCAAAAATACCTGATAGTTCATATCCGTTGGATATAATCAAAACCATATCCACTATCATATTTGTCGGATATCCACTTGTCCCATATCGACATCAACAGCCATCCGGTGGATTCTAAAACTACATACCGTATCCTCAAAAATCGATTCAAGTGGAGGCTGTGGGGGTAGAAGATGCACCACAATGGAACGGGCCAATAAGTGCATGCTGTTATTCAGGTGATGCGTCGGTTCTTCCCGGTGCCTCCTCTACCCAACCTATCATATTTCATAACCTCGTTTGTAGAGTGACGCTAAAATAATGCACATAATTGGACTATGTAACTAGAAGAAGAAGAAGAAGAAGAAGAAGAAGAAGAAGAAGAAGAAGAAGAAGAAGAAGAAGAAGAAGAAGAAGAAGAAGAAGAAGAAGAAGAAGTGAAATGCCGATACAAGCTATTCATCCGTTACCAAGGAAAGTTTCGCTACTTATAAGACTCGTGTTTTACGCAGGGAGATGGTCATTGATATTTTGGTAGGTGAATACTCAGGAGCATAAGAGGTGAATTGTTTTAGAAGCTATCAAAATCCTTCCAAACAAGTTTTCCTTTAATTTTTAATCCCTTCTTTGTACCAAGATCGAGATGATACACCCAGCAAGAAAAGTTCATGAAAATTAAGCCAAAGGTGAGTCATTCCACCTCTAGAGGTAAAGTGCAAGATTAGTACCAACTTTACCTAGTTCCATTTAACTTGAATAATACTCACATACATCCACTGGTGTCGAATAACAACCATACTTGGAGACAACGAGTCTTCCAATAGAGAAAATATATCCCAATCATCTATATAAGGCTAAACGAACCATCCCCATCCGCCTCTTCCAAGAGCGTAAAGCGCTCAGAACATCTCAGACTCGACACCTAACCAACCACAACAAGGATTTGTAACAATAAAAGCATGTTACACATTGCTCCATTAAGAAATAATGACATTCCATTATAGAGCCAACAATTCAGCTTGCTAAAAAAACTTCCCGCTCTCTGTCTAATCTAAAGTTATTTTCTTACATATCATTTGTGATCATAGGTAGTTATAATTACACGTTGCCTGTGAACTCTGTTTTGCTCGGACGGACGATCAAGCGGCCCCTTTCTTCCTCTATAACCATATGAGCTCATATTGCCATCATTTACGTTATAGTTTGCACCGAATCTTGCCTATGATATCTATATTTCTTAGGAAAGCAATGATTAGAACATATAAGAAGTAAGCAATTTACTTTGATCAAAACTTTGTCAACTAAGTAGGAAAAATATCAATGATTTTTATGGGTGTCCTCGAATAAAAGGAAAGTATAATACATGCAACCAAACGAGCCGCCAAATTCGGCCCAGATCTCCAAAGCCAGTCCCCATCGAGCAACGAATAGGATAGGCCAAATTTTAGTACAAGTAATCAAACACGACCTTACTCTCAGATCCAACCATTGGAGGTCTAATCCTAAAACTGAAAACAAAAGGGACACCATGTGTATATTTAGTTTTTCCTTTTGTTCTCTGAACCAGAGACATAGATTGTTCGAGTTCTACACTTGGTTTTTCCTTTTTGTTCTTTGAACCGGAAACACAAATCCTTTGTGTATGCAATTTTTTGAACAATGTGAGCGCACAAGGTATTAGATACCAATCGAGCATATCCTGATTCCGGCTCAGAATCAGGAAGTTCATGTTGAGATTCCAGTGATGCGTCGGTTCTTCTCGGTGCCTCCCCTGCCCAATCTATCATATTTCATAACCTAGTTTGTAGAGTGATGCTAAAGTAATGCACATAGATGGGCTATGTAACTACAAGAAGAAAAAGAAGTTTTTTTTGAAATGATGATACAAGCTATTCATCCATTGCCAAGGAAATTTTTGCTTCTTATAAGCTCACGTTTTACGCAGGGAGATGGTCATTGATATTTTGGTAGGTGAATACTCAAGAGCACAAGCTGTAGTCCTTGACTCCTTGGTAGGTGATTTGTTTTTAAATCTTCCAAAATCCTTAGAGAAAAAAATCCTTGTATTTTTAAGCCCTTCTTCGTACCGAGATCAAGATGATACACCTAGCTAGACAAGTTCATGAAAATTAAGCCAAATTTGAGTCGTTCCATCTCTAGAGATAAAGCGCAAGATTAGTACCAGCTTCACCTAGTTCCACTTAACTTGAATAATACTCACATACACCCACCGGAGTCGAATAACTACCGTACTTGGAGATAATGAACTTCCAGTAGAGAAAATATATCCCACATAAGTACATCAGTGAGCATCTATATAAGGCTACGAGAACCACCCCATCCGCCTCTTCCAAGAGTGTTAAGCACTCAGAACCTAACCAACCACAACACGGATTTGTAACAATAAAAACATGTTACACATGGCTGCAGTAAGAAATAATTTCATTCCATTATAGAGCCAACAATTCAGCTTGCTCAAAATTTGGCCCGCTCTCTGTCTAATCTGCAGCTATTTTCTTTACATATCAACTGAAATGATGTTTCTAATTGGTGACCATAGGTAGTTAGAATTACACTTTGCCCGTGATATCTATTTTGATCGGACATACGTATGATCCAGCGACCCCTTGCTTCGTCCATAACTATATGATCTCGTGTTGCTATCATTTACGCTATAGTTTGCTCTGAATCTTGCCTATCACTATGATATCTGTATTTCTTAGGGAAGCAATGATTCGAACATATAAGAAGTATAAGCAGTTTAATTTGATCAAAACTTTGTCAGCTCAGCATGAAAGAGCAACAGGGACCGTTCTTGATCTAGTCTGCACTTTTTTATGTTTGCAATGTAGTACCTTGTATAGTTGTGTACCACTACAAAATTGCATGTGATATCGACCTGGCTAGAACTTATGATTAAGATCGGCCCACTTCGTGCCCCATAATCATTTGATATTTTCCACCATGTCGGGGATATTTGATGTCATAAAAGCTTTATGTATACTTGAAACGTAGACTTGTGAATTGTGATGGCACAAGTATATCAAATCGAATGCTTGAATAACTTTTTTACATAAATATGCAGGAGACACCTATCTAGGCCCAGGGCAACAAGGGGCATGGGCCGAGGCGCACAATTTTCTTTAGCCCACCATCTGCACAAAAATAATTTGGCCCAAGTTGCTGCTGGACTCACCGGACCGAACCCACCAAACCCTTGGCTCGCCGCCACGCTCCCACACGGCGCCGCAGTCTCCGGCCGCCGCCTCTTGGTTCCTCTTCCGGCGCTCCTGCCGCCCCCCGCCACGCTACAGGTCCCGCGCGTAATGGTCACCATGAAGAGCAAGGAGCAGGAGGATGCGACGCCCTCGGACCGCGTGCCGCACCTGCCGTGGATGCGGAACCCCGTAGACATCGACTCCTTCTCCGGCTGCCCCGTGACCAGCCTCCCCCGCCTCGACCCCAGGTGACATTACTCTCTTTCGTTTGTGGTTTGTGCAGAAAAAGTACTCTAGCTCTGGAGCAAGGGTGCTCTCCACTGTTGCGCTTCACTGAAGTTTTCTTAGGCATTGCCTGTTGCACTTCACTGAAGCCCGTTTAGGCAGGTTGTAGTCGTACCTAGTGAGTACAAGTTCTCTCAGCATTGGATGCAGCCGTCTTGTTCATCCAAGGTTACATTTGGCCTATTTTTTGTAGTCTTGTAGAGCTACAAAAGCATCAGCTATATATGTGCACTTTTAACTATGCAAACATCTTAGGAAGATCACGCGACTTATGGCTCTGTAATTTTCTGTTACAGACTGGCAGCGGCAGTGCAGAGGATGGGAATCGAGTCCTTCTTCTCGGTTCAGGCAGCAACATGGCTGGAAACAATTGGCCCCGGCGCTTTCCAGAGGGACATCTGTATCAACTCCCCAACTGGATCCGGCAAAACCCTTGCTTATGCCTTGCCCATTGTGCAAATGCTCTCCTCTCGGACAGTCAGGTGCTTGCGAGCTTTGGTCGTGCTGCCTACACGGGATTTAGCATTGCAGGTCTGTGTGGTTTCCTTTGTACCTTCTAATAGAAACTTATGTCTGATAGCCCATGCAAATTTTATCAGTTTCGTATTCTTGAGTTCATATTTACAGATAGAACTGTGTTCTGGCTGTTTATCCCGTTTCAGGTTAAAGAGGTTTTTGATGCTATTGCTCCTGCGGTGGGATTGTCAGTAGCTTCAGCAGTTGGTCAATCTTCCATAGCGAATGAAATTTCAAATCTTATTAGGAAGTCCAAACAAGGGCTTTACCCAACTCTTGATGAAGAATTTGTGGAAATGGAACCACAGACTCAAGTCGATATATTGGTGGCTACTCCTGGAAGATTGATGGATCATATTAACATGACGAAAGGTTTTAGTCTGGAGCATCTTCAGTACCTGGTAAGCTTAACGCCAACATTTTCTGTGTCTTCTTTGCACATGTCTTTCTTTGGGCAATGATAACTGAGTTCATATGTGATACGTTGATATGTACCGTTATACATATATGTGGCATTACAATGTTCTTGGAAAGATTGAATGTGATATGTTTGTTTGTTTGTGCATACTACAATGTAGGGCTCTATCCATGCATTTAGGGCTGACCAATTCTTTTTCCACATTCACCTCTTGTTTATACCCCTTGCTGTGATTATATTTGAAAGTCATACAGGTGTTGCCATTAGTTGCCGTTTACAGCATAATTTGGCATGCTGCTTGTGTGTTTTTCATGGTATTTTTTGGGTTGATAGGCCCATCAGTTCTATAGTTTGTCTATCTAGGCTGGCGTATTATGATACTAGTCATACCATCCTGAGAATCTTTTGCATCTTAGTAATGCCTCGTACTTAGTTTTAAACTTTGGATTTCAGGTTGTTGATGAGACAGACAGGATGTTAAGAGAGGCATATCAGTCCTGGTTGCCAGCAGTTATCCAGTTTACTCGCTCGACTAATCAAGATCATCTCCAGCGTGACACTGCTGGACAAACTCTACTACATCCATTGACTACCATTAGAAGATCGTAAGCCTTACTCTACCAGATTAATTGCTCATATTATCCGTGCCCTCACTTTATATTTCAGTTGAGAACATAATTATTTTATGGCAATAGGGGTGTCGAGCGAGGGTTTAAAGGTAAATGCTTTCCAAGACTGGCGAAGATAGTTTGTTCTGCTACACTGACTCAAGATCCTAGCAAACTTTCTCAACTTGAGTTGCATCATCCCTTGCTGTTGAATAGTGGGAAGAAGCGTTACAGAATTCCTACGAAGCTCGAGTCATACAAGCTGGTATGTCTCCATCTTTGTACGGGAACTTTTTTTCTTCAATGCTGATGCCCGATACGGGTGTAAAGGGTATCAGGAATTGTGCTGCGCTTTTTCATTCATCCTGATGCTCTACTGCTATTGCAGGTCTGCACATCAAACTTGAAACCACTGTGTCTCATTGTTCTTCTCCAAGAGTTGCGTGGGGAGAAGTGCTTGGTTTTTACTTCATCTGTAGAATCAAGTCATAGACTAAGCACTTTACTTGGATTTTTTGAAGACTTGCCCTTTAAGTTTAGTGAATTTTCACGTTTGCAGCGTGAATCTGCTCGAAGGTAAATTACTCATATTTGTGTCATGTTGTAAATCAGAGTTTGTTTTCATTTAGTTGATTGCAAATGGCCACAATAATAAGAAACTGCAAATAACCAACACATCTGGCCGAGTATGCCTTATTCATGTTTTATGGATCATATCTGTTTAGTGTATGTGATTGTGAACTTAAGGAAATAACACGAGTTGAAAAGTTAGCTTCTGTTTACGGTGGAATCCTGTAATCATATCTTGTCTTACCTTGTGATATTAATAGTACTCTCTGCTGCAGGGAGACATTGGCAGCCTTCAAGGAAGGAAAGATGGATGTTCTCATTGGCACAGATATAATGGCTCGAGGAATACATATCGATGGTTTAAAATATGTTATCAACTATGATATGCCACCTTATGTGAAAACATACATCCACCGAGCAGGTCGTACTGCTAGGGCGGGCGAATCTGGTTCTTGCTTCACTTTTTTAAGGAAACATGAGGTAATGCATTGTTTAACAGTAACAGTATTTAACATTTCTGATACTAGCTGTTTGGTTTGTTCACACACCTTGATAATGAACATGTCATGATTATTTGTGTAAGAAGATGGAGAACAAAAACATATCTCATTCCTGCATTGCTGGGGTTAGACACAAGCATAACAAGTTGATAATTTTTTTATGCTTTATGATTACTGTAGATGACTGTTGTATTCTTGTAAAAAACAATTGAGACTTCCTGATTTGGGTTAGGACCTACGATTCTACGAATGCATGAATGTTGAATCACTTGGATATATGTTTGGGGAATTAAAACATATGTTTCTATTGCCCGATGTATAATAAGCATATGGTCTGAGAAATCAGCCTGCTTTTTACTACCAAAAGAAAGCCCAGCTGGGTATTATATACCCAGATCAAGTGCAATTGTATTAATCTTATTGTAATTCTTTTATCAATTGGGTGGCTTAGTCAAATCTTTTGTAGGTTAAATCTTTTGACAAAATGCTCAAGAAGGCAGATGATTCTAGCTGCAGCCTTCGCTCGCTACCTGAGGAATCAATAGAAAGCCTTCGCCCAGTTTTTTCCACTGGTGAGATAACAGTCCTACTTTAAGAATATCATATTTCCGCCATTACCCATCTGATTGGTATTTTATTCATTCAATTTTTTTCTGGCTGGGTTGTTAAAAGCTCTAAAGAAATTGGAAGAGTCTCTGGAACCAGAAGCATCAAAGAAATCCAAGTCTGGAGTTAAGATAGCAGCTGGTTCTAAAAGAAAGAGAACCAACCAGACGAGAAGTAACTGATCAGTTGATTCGAAGTAATTCTCCATAACATTGATAATATACATTTGGTGAGATCTATTCTAAAGATGTCAAACAACTTGATGTTAAATTTGCTTTTCTATATGTACCTCTAGTGGCCCAATTGATTGACACACCATGATCCAACCATGGTAACAACTACCTTCATAATCCATTTGGTTTAAAGTGGTTTTGGCTGATAAATCTGGTTCATAACTGAGAATTATATGTGGATGGGTTCATAGGGTGAGAGAAAACTTCGAGTTTCTAACAAAGCAAAACTCCAATTGTCTCAGAGAATTATTTACGTTGGTTACTCGGTTTCTTAATTGGTTTTAAAGTAGCTACCCCAGGCCTTGGTTCTGCTGTCTAACTTCTGAATTTGACCAACATCATCTATCCATTTTTGTTTGTTTGTATGATTTGTATGTAAAAGCCACCATGTAAGCACATCATGTATGTATGAGCTTTCACAGTTTGGCCATTGTAGTATCCATAATCAAACTTGATGCCCTTTCTTGATCAACTAGAAATCTGGTGTAACTAACTAGTAGTAATGGTCACTCATATTCTTCAAGTACTGTTTTTGTAGTAATCAACACAATCTGTTAATTATTGATTTCTTATGTTTTATTCCACCAATCTCCTTCAGGTTATTTCCGCCCTTTCTAACTCTGCAAGACTCCATTCATCACTGATATGGAAAGCAAGAGGGTGTAGCGTATCCTTCCCTTCTGCTCACTGCAGCACGCTGGTCACTTTAGTGCTCGGTATAGTGAATTAGTCCTGTTTTCACGAGGAAAGCATTATCCTTCCCTTCTGTGGTGTTGATCCACCACCGTGCTTCTAAGTTGGGCACCTTCCCGGCAACTGTATAAGCCGGTGTAACATTTTTTCAGTTATGCTTACACCTCGTTTTTTGGAAATACACTTGAAATGTTCCTTTCTGCCTTTACCAGTGAGATAGATTGTCAATCTGTTATTATACTCAGTATTATATGTTGTTCCATTCTTTTATTTGTCAGAACAGAGCCTGGACCTCTGCAGAATTTGTATTGCACCTGTGATTAAGTGTTAGCTACTTCAAACCAATCATATTTAAAAGAAAAGTGTCAAAAAAGTGTTAGCTGCTTATTTTACAAATATTCTAGGCTGCTTCTGCCTGTTCATTCGAGTAATCACTATGTTTTTATAGTTCACTAGTATGGTCAAAAGCGCTCTTCATTTACTTCACCAACGTAGGTGTATCTCCGATCCTAATCCTTCAATCTGTTGTCGTTCATATATTCTTCTATTGTATCAAGTAACTTATTTGTGCACATATATTCTTCTCTTGTTCACAATCATTGGTGGAATGTCATCGCTGTCAATTTTGTTCATGAACTTCATACGCACTCTATAATTAAGGTTATCTGGCTGTCCAAAAAGTGCCTGAAACAGCATATCCTCTATCCTGGTTCTCACATTATCTCTGGGTTTGTTGACCAACTTTGCATTTGTACCCTCTAAGAGCAACTTTGCATTTGTACCGTTTGTATAGTATCCTGAAAACTTAGATTTTTCGACCCAGAATATGATCAGGCCCCTCCCTTAGACCAATAATTTTGATTCCACTTTACATCTACCCAACAAGGGGATGATAGTTCCCGGTCAAGTTTATTTAATATAGGTTAGTCAATGCCATAGATTAAAGAGAGGCTTCATCATACCCCCAAAAGGAGAAAATATATTAGGAAATCTATTACACATAAAAAAAGAAAAGGTAGAACGAAAGGTTGCATGATTAAACATCATTTCTTATAAACAAACAGTAAGGGGAAGAGAGGGAGAGAGATCTGCACACTGGATCCTCTGAGAACTGTCCCGAAAGAATGGCGGGCGCTTTCACTGTCTACCGCCGTTCTTGATGGTCAGGGAGTCATCAGCAGCCGTGCCATTCACCAGCTGCTGCGATGTAGGGCTACCACCTTCAGGTGGGGGTCCTCCAGCGCTACCTATAGGGTGGATGGTGGAGCGGAACGACGATGAGGTTGCGGAGGAGATGACCGAGGCGAGGGAGATTGGCATCAGGCAGAGCCCCTTGCCCTGCAGGTACTGCATGGCGGTGCCCATGTCCTCCTCCATCAACCTTGCCACTTGTTTCTCAGTCGCTTGCAAGGTGCAGCCACCATTTTCGTCGGCGTTGTCGCCGTCTCCACTGTTGCTGGTCCCGTTTTCATTTCTGTTACTCTGCAAGGTGGACTTAAAATGTTAGTATACTTAAAATGTAGCAGATGACTCAAGAAACAAAAAGCTGATGGGTATTTTGTCAGATCAGGGTATGCTCAGGAGTTGGTATTGTCCTTAGCATTTTGTGCATCGGGATATGTTCAGTAATATCTCCTAAAGCCTAACTGCTAGCTTGATTAGTAGTTTGGTACAATTGGGCCATTTTTCAGGCGTGTTTCCTTTCCCCCTTATCTTCTTGAACTAGAAGATTCCTTTCAACCTTTCTTTGTTGTGTAGGCACCCACTCATGCTTGATTAGTTCCTTCAGTAATGCCATGGAATCCTTCCGATTTGACGCAGTGCCCTTTTATAGGCATACTATTGGTTGTATTAGCGCTTTTCTGTGACTTGCGGTCCTCAGGATGCCAATGTTAGAATTTTCAACAGGACATTACATAGTTGTATTCTATTACGTGGACTTCAAGAGGGATTCGATCTTTAGACAAAAATAATCATTTTTTGCTATACAACTAAAAGTTAAGTGAGTCAGAATCAACACACCAACTCTGAAGATGACAGAATTCTGAGTATTCGTGCCGAACCAATGGTCAAAAGGTTAACACTTTCCCTATACACTCTGTCATTAGCGGATATCAGGGTTAAAGAAAACTTGGCCCACACAACAAGCTATGGTGTGAGGCTATAGGTAGAGATGGCAATGGGTACCCATTACCAGCGTACCCTGCGGGTAAAAACCCTGTTAGCATACGGGTTTGGTGAAACAAAATACCCATGGGTATCTAAATGGGGAAATCTTATACCCATCGGGGTGGAGAGGGTACGGGCATGGGTTCATATAACCCACACCCGCGTACCCATGTACCCTTCTAATGATAATTATTGATGTAATGATTATTTTGTGACCCTGCCTACGTTAAAATTACTATATACTTTGTCGCGACTTTGTGAATTTGAGTTGTATGACTAAGAATTGTTGTTTTATGATTATGTGTTCTTATTTATTATTTAAATATGTTATTGTTTATGTACACGTGTTGTTGTATACATGTGTTGCTTTTGTGGAAGTGTTGTTGTTTATAATTATATGTACAGTGGGTTGCTTTTGAAAACATGTTACTATTCATAATTTTGTGTTGTGGTTAAAAATATGACGCTGGTTAAAGTTATCGTTGTTTTCTAAATAAGGGTATATGTCGGGTGAAGGGTACGGGAAAAAGTTATACCCATATAAGAGTATGGGTACGGGTGACGGGTAAGTTTCAGAGCGACGGGTAAGGGTATGGGATGACTCTACCCTTACCCATACCCTGCGGGTGTCATCCATAGCTATAGGTTAATACTACCGTCGGTTGGATTTAATTGTCGCGGAAAGTATATTGCACTAGTACAAAAACTAGTCTAGCTCGCGACAATTATTACCGATCGGAGGGAGTATTACATAGTTCTCAGTGATATGGTTTCTCCAAATAAATTTGCCAAAATATAAAATCATGTAAGACAAGTACCTCTGTTGACATGCTCGCAACCAGAGGGGCAACTGCAGCAGCTCCGCCTAATCTGCTCATGCTGAGAACCTGCACACTTATTACATATAATCAGAGATCATGGTTTCCATGTTTCAAGGAGCCAACTGACTACCAATCTTCAGAAGCACAATGACTAGTAGTAACCTAGGCTAGGTGAAAAAAAGGAATTACCTTGACTTGGAGCTGGAGGAACTTCACATAATCAATGATCTCGTCGAGCATCGATGCCTTGTCGATCTGCAAGAAAAATTTGAAATTGTTATTCCGGCAAAAACTGTGTATCCTCTCTAGTTTGCATTATATGGCAGCTGTGTCAGCTAAGATATGACAACCGATATAAGTTTTTATTCGGAAAGTGAGGCAAAAGGCATTCGCTATCACTCTACATACTCTAAACAGTGACTAAAAGTTGTGCAAAAAAAGATGTCGCATAATATGCCATTGGAAGCTTCAGAGGTATCAACCATGACACGAGTCTGTGGGGGGGGGGGGGGGGGGGAGTGTGGTGCCCATCCGGTTCACGGAGAATCCAAGAGGCTGGACTGGAGCAGTAGACAATGTTCCTGTCTGCCTGGTTCTAGTGCGGCACGTCTTGAAGTTCTAACATGTTTATGTCATCTGGAACCACCCATTTATCTGTCGTTCTCCTTATGGTGTTCAGTATTTTAGGTCTAGGAACCTAGTGTTTAGTGAAAAGGTCATGAAGTCCGTAATCTAACCTTCATTCCCCTGAATTATGTGTAGGTGTTAATCTGTAAGTGGACTTAAGGTGTGGTCATGGGCAGAACATTTCTCATTCCCCTTGGCACCAGGACTGATCTTCCTCTTACTATCGCTGCCTGCTTTTGAATTACTACCACCAGTTAGAAGTTACTAAACTAATAAGCCAGATCGATCCTCCAATCGAGGTCCGACAGGCCGCCTTATCCTGGCAATTAGTTAAGAGCAGTGAACCAACTACCATGCTTTCCAGTTCGATCATGCGCCGGCTATTTTACAAATCACACAAACAAGATATCAGCACAAGTTATACAACTATGATAAACCAGCTAGCTTTACTTTCAGAGCAATAATGCAGGAAACATGGATGCATTTTCACCACAATTCCAGGAAAGCTTTCTGCTTTTGCTCAAAGAGAGTAGAAAGAAGAAGGGAAAAGGCAAAAGTGGGAGGAGGAAAGGCAGGAGGTTTTGTGTCACCTTGTTGGCGCTTGGTACCAGCTCCTGCAACGCCTTCATCCTCTCCGCTATCCTCTCCCTCCGGAGCTGCCAAAGGACACCATGGAAAGAGTGAGCAGAAAGACATTCTTCCAGTTCCATCTCAGGTTCCTCTTGTTACCGATGCCAACAATTTGAACAAACGATTGCAGTTAAGTTGTACTTATTAAACAGTGTAGCGGGCGAAATTGCTGAAACCAAAAGTTTGAGCCAAAATGCCAAAATTTTGCAGTGAGACTGTAATAATGTGACAAGGCGAAATTTTGGGTCCAGCAATTCTGAAAGTAGAGAACAGTAGAACATGCAGGATTAGTGAGGGAGAAAGCCAGAAAGGAAAGGTGGTGGGGAGAGTGGCGTCGTACACGTTCGGCGATGCTGTGAGGGTCCGTGGCCTGCCCCCTCCTCGCCCGCTGGCGCTGCCGCGGTGGCGCCGCCGCTCCTCCCTGCGCCGTCGGCGGCGGTGGCGCCGGCATTGATCCGGCCTTGTCGGCGTAAGGGGAAAAGAAGGCATAGTTTTTTCTTAGCGCGTCTGACGAAATGAAACACGAACCTGAACCAAACCTGAACACCGAATGACACTTGGCGGCGCACCTGCCCGAACGGCTGCTGCGCGGCGGCAGCGGCGGCGCCGTTCATTCCGGCGGCTCCGAACCCGTCGTACAGCGCCTGGCTAGCCCCCTGCAAGTCCTCCCGCGACCGGTCCGTGAACAGCGGCAGCGGCAGGAACCCTCCGGCGCCTGCGCCGGCGGCGGCGCCGTGGCTGATCTGGTGGTGGCGGAGCCGGGATGTAAGGAGGGCGGACTCGTCGAACGTAGGTTCTCCGTCGCCGCCTCCGCCGGCGGCCGGGAGCTCCCAGGGGGACTTGCCGGAGCCGAGCTCGGCCCACGCCGTCGGCAGCGCGGACAGCATCTGGTCGAAGAAGTCGTCCTGCCCGCCGCCGTGCATTTCACGGCCCGTCGGCTGCATGGGCGAGCTGATTCTTGGCTGTCCCTCGCGGAGAGGGGAGGGGAGGGAGGAGGAGGGCGTGATGCTAATCACCGATGGCCGGCGAGGAAAGGTGGTGGTGGCTCAGAGCATGTCCGCGGTAGCAGCGCTTTAAACCAGAGAGCTCATAAACTAATTTTTAGAGTCAAGGCAAGAAATACTTCTTTCCCTATCCTTTCTTTTCTTTTCTTTTCTTTCGACTTTACAATGACACATGGGCCCATATGTCAGTGATATATGTTTCCTTTCCCTCCTCCTCTTTCCTTCTCCAATTTCTCTTATCCCCCATCTTTGTTCCCCTCTCTCAAATTCATGCGGCATGAGCTCGGCGTGACCCATGGCTTCTGGCTCCGGACCGCTAGGGATTGCATTCCCTCACGTGACAAGAACTCTAGCTTGGAATTGGCCACCAACGTTTGTGTGATGTTTAGCACATGGATCATGCTGCCAATAGGCATCATGAGAACAAGAAGGGCTCCACCTCTCAAGCTAAGTTGAGGCACCTAGGAAGAGGAGGGTTATAGAGATGGCACGACAAGAAGAATTGCTACACCACTTCTTCCCCGACTACACCATGACCTCGTTGATGAGTCGTTTATGTCATCCTCCTCCATCAGGGCAATCACTTTTTTTATGTCCTCTACCAATATCGGCGCGTCCTCTTCGGCTTCACGAGTTGCTTGCCAACAACAGGCAAGAACCCATGTAGTGACCGTGATGACAAGTAGGGGTCTGATAATAAGAATGAGGTGAGGCCCCGACATAGACAAGGAAGCGCTATTGAGTACACAGTTAGGTAAATTAAAAAGGAGGGAAGTGTGGCGATGTTTGAAGAGAGAAGAATGAGAGAGGGAGGTGCACATGGAACATCAATGCGCTAAAAGATATTTGGCCGACCTCCCTAGATCACCCATCTGAGACTATCCCGAGCGGGCCCCCTATATTTCTAGTCCCTAAAAATGTTTGAGAGAGAAGCTTAGCAATTATGAAATTGCTCGAGCATGATGCCCCCATTGATAATTATGGACAATCTATTGAGACTAATGTATGCATTAAGTTATACACTTGAAGATTTGTTCGTACACAATGCTTAAAATCCATGTGTATGATTTACGAAAATTATGTAATGACCAATTTACTATTAAAGGGGTTGTCTCAAGAATGGTCTTGAGAGTATCAAGCCTTTAAAAAGTGTGTGTTGAAGAACAGATTGTGTGATCATTTATGTTACCCTTAAGTAAGGAGTGGAATGGACTAAGACTTGATTAATTGTCAGTAGGGAAGTTGTTCTGCAAACAACTAGTTGGATGTGCATCAGAGATGAACTATCGAAGAAATGAAGGAGGAGCAATACATTAAAAACATATTTTTTAGAAACCATACATAATTTCAAAAAATTATAAAATAATAATTCTGGATGTTGGCCAAGTTAATAGGTACTTGTCAGTTGTACTGATTGATACCTACTACAAGGAGAATGCGCGCTTTGCTGCGCCTAAGATAATATTGTTGTTATAAATAAATATTATGTTGGACTGAATAAATATTACTGTCTCATACATGACCAGATAGAAATTCATACCTCTTTAGAAAAGGAAAATATTGTACGAATTGTTTGTAGCAAACTATGAACTATATGTAATATAAAAGTAAAACTTTTAATTTGTTAATCTCTTAACGAGGCGATCCCGACAACTGGTTTGTAGAGGCAAAGGAGTCATGCTAGGCGGGGCTAGTCGAGGTGCAACCGGAGGCAGAGTGTTTGTCGCTCGTGCTTGCAGGGGAGTGTGAGGCCCAATGAAAAAGGGGAGGGGAGGAGTGCTGCTCGGGTGACTTGTTAGCCGTAGTTACAAAAGGAAGTTGAAAGAGCATTTCCCCTCATGTGTGGTTTTGGTAATTGAATGACAATCTCTATGGACTAATGTTTGCATTGAGATATCCCTATAGATCTTATCCATGGAATGGTGGAGTTCATGTGTTGAACTCTTGAAGCTCATGTGTTGAGTGAAGCTTATTGCAAGCATGTCTTGAATCTGAAGAAAAGATGAGTTGTGCAAGACCAAGACCAAGAGAAGCTTCTTGAAGAGATCCTATGCTTGGTGCTTGCAATTGATACATGAAGACGAAGCTTAGCGAGACTCTCCCATTGTGAGCATGGGGGAGTATTTGGAGAAGTCTTCATCAAGCAAGTGCTTGGACGCGCAATCAAGAAAGATGAACCACTTGAAGAAATCAAGAGAGTCATCATCCAACTCAAGTGGAATGCTCAAGGCAAAGGTATGATCTTGATAGGGCTATATGATAGATAGGCGTACTATCAAGAGGGGCTCTCAAGTTAGTAACTTGATCGCATTCTTGTGGAGAGCTCAAACCTTTGCATACTTGGCATATCATGTTTCTTGTTTCTTATTTGGCTTTTATGTTGGTGAGGAATTAGAGCTTGGTTCATCTCCATGTCAAGCTCTTGTTCATCGAAATCGGTTTTACTTTGGACAACTTGTTGCGTTTTCGGTGGCGGAAATATTGCCGGTTCAACCATGAGGAAAGTCCCACACCTTGCCATGTGTGGTGATTTTACTCTATTTATGGGATGCAATATTTATGGGATGCAATATTTTATGTTGTAGTCATCGTCGCTATATTTCAAACAAAATTGGTCTCACCTCATTTGGAGTTCATTTGCAAAAGTTATAGCAGTTTTCGTTTCGGTGTTCTGCTGATTCGGATTTTTGGGGCCGGATATTCCGCCCTACCGGAATTTCCGGTTCCCCAGCTCATCCAAGAAAACGGCTACGGAAAGGAGAAAAAGGGTTCTGACTCCAGTCGGAAATTGTGCTCGGAAATTTCCATATACCGGAATTTCCGAGTGCCCCCAGAAAAGTCCTCCAGAAATGGCTAAAGAAAAGTTTGGTTTTGCTTCTGACTCCAGCCGGAATTTCCGAGCTCTCTTAGACCGGAATTTCCGGGTGACCGGAATTTCCGAGTCTCTCTAGACCGGAATTTCCGGGTGACCGGAAATTCCGAGTCTAACTTATACCGGAATTTCCGAGTGTCGAAACAGCCAACGGCTATATTTCCTGGAGGGGTATAAATACCCCTCCTCTTCTTCCTCCTCACAAAAATCCAAGGCAGCACGACTTTCCCCTCTCTCCTACTCCATTGTTGACCTTGGAAAGCTCACTTCCCTCTCAATCCCTCCATTGAATCTTCCATATTCTTTAGGGAAAGTTGAGAGGAGATCTAGATCTACAATCCTACCAATCCATCTCTCCTCTAAGTGAGGGGAACTTAGTGGATCTAGTTCTTGGAGTTCCTTTGTGGTTCTTCTTCTTTGTTCTTCCTCTCTTATCCCCCCATAAGCATTAGTTGCTTTTGGTTGGATTTGGGAGTGAAGGATTTGACTCCTTTGTGGTTTCCCTTGTTCTTCCTCTCTTATTCCCCCATAAACATTTGTTGTTGTGTTGGAATTTGAGAGTGAAGGATTTGAGCACTTCGTGTGCTCTTGCCATTGCATTTGCATCGGTTTGAGCCCTCCACGAGGATTCGTGGTGGTATTACTTGTGAGCTTGTTACTCTTGGGTCTTTGGACCCTAGACGCCTTTTGTGGCCAAGACCTTTTGTGGTCAAGACCTTTTGTGGTCACTTGAGAGCCCCCAATTAAGTTGTGGGTGTGTGCCTCAAGAGTTGTACGGGATTCGATCTCCGCCCCAAAGGAGATCAATAGTGGAAGGTGAACTCGAACCTTTTGTGGTTGAGTTCATCAGGAGAAGAAGGTGAGCCTTTGTGGCGTTGCGGCTAACCTGTTGTGGTTGCGCACACCTCTCCAAACGAGACGTACACCTTTGGGTGGAACTCGGGAATACATCCTCATCTCCGCGTGCCTCGGTTATCTCTATACCCGAGCTCTTTACTTATGCACTTTACATTGTGATAGCCTTCGTGCTTGAAGTCATATATCTTGCTATCATCTTGTTACTAGTATTGCTTAGCTTAAGTTGTTGGTACACATAGGTGAGGCTAGTTTATATATCTATGTTGTATGCTTGTTTAAGTAAACCTCTAGTTTTATTCCGCCTTTATCAAGCATACCGGAATTTGCGGGTCATTTGTGTACCGGATATTCCGGCTACTCGGAATTTCCGGTCACTCTTGGACCGGATATTCCGGCTCCTCGAAAAAGTTTTTAAATCGCCTATTCACCCCCCCCTCTAGGCGACGTCTATCCGTTCAGAAGTCACTAGTTGACGCGCACGGGAGGAGAGCAAGGACACCACTCATGTTGAATCTCTCCCGATTGGTGGTGCCCTTGAATAGTTGTGGTGAATTTGCGGTCGAATCGACAAAGTTGTGGCGGAGTTGCTAGATTCGAGGCCAAATCGATGGGAGAAGAGGCAGCAGTGTTCACCGGAGAAGAGATGTGAGGGCAACATGAAAATTCTGATTGACAATTGTCATGCGCATGTTGGCACTTCTGTTTCATAGCAACAAACCAAGTGTTTACTTTTACAACAGTTGTGGTTTTTTGGTTTCACAAAAGAATTGGGATAGTTTACTTTACAACTACTGGAGCGAGTTTTTTTGCTCCCAAATGACCTAATCCGGACAAGAATCGAGGTGGCCACATGCACGGGTGGGGGGGGGGGGGTGCGACGGCTAGTCCCTCGAGGTTGAACCCCTCCCGATCTGTAGTGTTTCTACAGTGACGGTGGATTCGCCAAATTGGTCTGAGGTGAGGTGGCACTGCTGCATTCGAGACCAAATCGATGTGAGAATAGGCACAATGGTTGGAGGTGTGAGGGCGACATCAAACTTCCGATTGGCAGCTAGCGTGTGCATGTTGGCCTTTCTATTATTTAGAATCAGTCTAAATGTTTTATATTTACAACACTTTGATGTTTTTATTGTAAATGATAACAAAATTTAAATCAAAGGTAGTTGTTGGAGCAAGGTTTTGGTATCAAATTATCTAAAAAAAGTTATACCCTAAAATAGGGAGCTATTGAAGATGCTCTAAGATAGGAGCAACACCATAATTTTGTTTACAGTAAATAATAAGATTTGTATTAATCTAAGTGGACAAACGATAATATTATTTTTTATTTGGTTTAAACCATTAGAAGATTTATCCGTGGATAAGCTCTATTTTTAGAGAGTTTTATATTAATCTGGATGAACAATTAATATTATTTTACCATGGTTTGGTTTAAATCAATAGGATCGTATTAATATGGATGGAGAAGTAATATTATTTTATCATTGTTTAAACCAATAGAATATCGATACGTGGATTAACAAGTGAGCTCTATTTCTAGCAAGCTTAGTTCTTTGAGGGACTAATTACGACATGGTAGATAGTGAGTATGGACACCTCATATGAGGGCCTTATCAGCACTAATCGGCCACGTCCTAACTGATAGGTATTAATCGCCTACATCATAACAGACAAGTACGTGTGGGCTTGACCAACATCAGAAGATATGTATTTATTTTATTTTATTTTTAAATAGCTACATATACATTGGTGGGGTGTGTGTGTGTGTGTGTGGGGTATTTCTAGCCTTTGACGCCATGTCCCTCGAATTGCTATCCGATGAATTGTATTGATTTCATATCACTTTTAGCACAGATCAAGGGCCACGTCGGGTCAATGCATGGCTGACAGCTGACGGCCGCTTCCTATTTTCTTACTCGTCTCGTCTCCGCTGGTGCTACCACGTGCCAAGCAAGATGCCGTCGGTGGTGCGTCCGAGGAGAACTTCCGCCATCGCCCTCCCGGCCGCCGGCGGCGGCCCGCTCCCGGAACCTGGTCGGAGCGTCCGGCTGTCTCCCTTCGACGCGTACTGGGTCGCGCTACCACCCCTCCGCCGCGTCTTCCTCTTCCGCTCCCCGCCCAGCCCCAGCGCACTCTCCTTCACGGACGTCGTCGGCATCCTCAGGTCCTCCCTGGAGCGGGTGCTCCCGGCCTTCCACCCGTTCGCCGGCGCGCTCACGTACTCGCGGGACCCGCGCGCCCTCTCCATCGTCCTCCCGGAGCCGGAGGAGGAGGGCGCCTGCAGCGTCGCGTTCGTCGAGGCCGAGACGAGCCTCGACTTCGACAGGCTCGTCGAGGAGAGGGAGTACAACGAGGACGTGCTCCGGGAGCTTTCTCCGGACATCCGCCGGGACGAGCTCCCGGCGCCCATTATGGCGGCGCAGGTATTTCTTTTGGGTGTCCCGTGTTTCTCATACCTGCTTGAAAGTTGAAACGCGTACGTGGGATTCATGCGCAGGTGACGGAGTTCGTCGGAGGCCGCGGTGGAGTGGCGGTGGGGGTGGCGTTGCATCACTCGGCGGCCGACGGGCGCGGTCTGTGGCGGTTCATGGAAATGTGGTCGGCGACTGCGGCCGGTGCCAAGGAGGGTGCCCAGGTGTGGGGCGGGCCGGAGCCGCTGCATGACCGGAGGCTGGTGCGGTTCGACGGGGACGACGACCTTGCCAGGTTATTCCTGCAGCAACTCGCGCCGGACATACCCAGGGTGAGTGCTCCTGCCAGGTTAGCTCAGTGCTTAATGCGGAAAGTTTTCTGAATTTTGCCATGGTAGGAGCCCCCTGATATTTGTAGTCAACTACAGCATTAAGAAACGAAATCACCATGAGAATTTATTTCCTACTATAATGAACTACTAATCTCTTAGTAGTAACATGTGCCAGAAACTAACGATCCCCTGCAGGTTGCTCGGAAGCAAGATGTTGGCCCTGAACAGGGCCGCACTCTCAGCCGACGAACATTCACGTTTGCTGCCTCTGCGGTGCGGCGCCTCAAGCAGCATTTCGCAGCCGCCGCGAACACCGCCACATCACCGACGACATTCGCCACGATGGCGGCGCACGGCTGGGTCTCCATGGCGCGCGCCAAGGGCTTAACCGACGAAACCCCGGTGTTCGCCGCCTTCCTCGCCGACTGTCGGGCCCACATGTCGGTGCCGGCCGCATACGTCGGCAACTGCGTCGCGCTCGGCACGGCCTCCCTGAGGGGGTCGGAGCTCACGGGGCCGGACGGGCCGGCCATGGCGCTCGTGGCCATACAGGCGGCCGTGGCGGAGGTGAAGCGTGACCCGCTGGTCGGCCGCGCGCAATGGTGCACCAAGTTCGCGGCCATCCCGCGGGGCCGCGCGGTTGTCGTGGCGGGGTCGCCGTGGTTCCCCGCGTACGGGGTGGACTTCGGGTTCGGGAGGCCGGCGAGGGTGGAGCTGGCGTGCATGAACGACGGTGAGATGGCGCTCGTCGCCGGGAGGGAGCCCGGGTCGGTGCAGGCGTCGGTGGCAATTGCTGCTGACAAGATGCCGGCATTCCGTGCTATGTTTGAACTGGTGTGTGTGACGGAGCCGGAGATGTCAATACCTGAATCAGAGTAGTTCGCATCTGTAGGATTAGTCAGTGTTGAACCTAATCTCGTTGCACCCGTTTATAGCTAGCAGAATAGGGCCACCCCTGTAGCGTGAGCCGTGTTCATTGTTCACGACTTTTTTTTGCATGGTAATACGCTTCTCATTTATATAATAAAGGTAGGTTACAAGACACGGATAAACCTATGCAAAAAACCAGCACCGATCCTCCTCCTTCGCCAGCACCAAAGTGACCACCAAAAGAACGGAAGACAGATCACCTCTACAACTAAGCTCGAAGCGGCTCCATCGCTGATCAGCTTTACGGACCTCCAAAGTAGTTTGCCAGAAGCAAAACCATTATCGTTGAACGAATCAGACCGAGGCAACGTGTCCCCGGACACGCCATCAAACTCCAGAACTGGCACCACCGTACGACTATGACGTCGAACGAGTGAGCCAAAACTGTCAACCTTCAACCACAAATCCAGCACAGGATACACCATCTTCCAGCTGTCACATGCGCCAACAACAGTCTGCGCGTACTCCTGGACCATACATCCTCCCTACTCCACCATGACGTAGGAGACAACGCCACAACAACGGGGACAAAGCAGAAGGAGAGACACCTGATGGGGTCGCCGCCACCGCCTCACCGACACCATCCATGAACACTAAAACCACCGATCTAGAAGATCGGCAAGCACACGATGCCACCAACTCCGAGACGCCGCCATGAAGGAGAACGCCGGTGTGGGAGTAGAGTTGAGACAGATTTATTCGCCCGGGCGCCGCTCCCACCACCCCAACGTAGCACCATGCAAAAACAATCCAAAACCTAATCACCATGCAAAAACGGAGGAGACGGGGTCCCCCTCCCTCTCGCCGTTGAAGCAGCAAGCGGAGGAAGAGGGGCCCAACTCAATCGCCGGTGGAGATCGGTGGAATTTTTCTCCCTGGTCACCCGTCACCTGAGGCGGCGGCTAGGTTACATGAGTCATTGTTCACGACTTCACGTCCGGGATTTGCATGTAGAAATAGATAAATAGAAAAAGACGCGTGTTGCCACGTCCGTCCTAATACGAACAATAATAGATTAAAAAAATTAATGAAACATACATATAAAACAGTATTAACAATGAAAAATTATAGAACTCGATCACTACATAGAAGTAGAGAAGAAACATAATTATTTAGTTGTATTAAGGTTAGTAGTACACCACTTAACAGAAAGAGCATGACCCCTCGTAAAAGAGTTTACACTCACTTACACAATCAGACTCAATTAGATAATCAGGATGCGATAATTATGAAATGGCATGAAAGTTAAATGTACATGGTTCTATAATGATTTGCTTAAATTCCGGACAATCTACATACATTATATGATACGATGAACATTGCAAACTCAAGAGCTAGATTAGCCATCAAGGTCATACAATGAAGGTCACCAATAAATACTAAATAATTCACAAAAATATAGAGCAAACTGAGATCTTAAACATACAATATTAATCCGTGTATTGAATCTAAATTGTATAAAAAATGATATGAATACCACCTATAACTACTATATATTGAATTGTAGGAATACACTTATTTTGACATACAATTTATATGTACTACTGTGAGGGTTGTAGGAAGTCAGCTCAATGGCGTTGACTGGCCACCAGAGGGGAGCACACTTAGCATGCAAGTTAACAATCGACTTGATAGGCGATATTAGGGATGGAGAGTCGACCAATACTAATAGCAACAGTGACAGCGGTGGTCGATGCGGGAGCCGATATGGGTGTTCACATGCAACTACTGTGAGAACTGTAGGAAGCTAGCTCAATGGCGTTGGGTGCGTACGTGGCCTGCAAGTTAACAATGCACTTGGTGTTGGATGGCCACCAGAGGGAAGCGCATGTGGTGTGTAACAATGAACACGAGGCACCAAATCAGGGATGAGGTGTCATGTTAGCCATGTAGTCACAAGTGTTTGACAAAGCCGTATGGACGATCGTTTTCGGTATAATATGACTCAAGGGAGGCGGAGGGAGCGAAACATCGGCGTGTGGCACGGGTGGAACGACGCTATGATGGACGCTAGACGTAGATAACAGAGAGTGTTATCAGATATCATCGGTAGGTCCAAACTTACCGCTTGTCATTAAACGAAACGACATGTTTAGGTTCAATTTTTGGAAATAAAACATACCAATGCGTGCAACACATTTTGAAGTTTTTTTGTATTTTTGTCTACACAAAAAGAGTAATTTTTAGAGAAAATTGAGCTTTTTCTTAAGATAGAAATCCAATTTTATTTCACCAAAATTTAATAGATAAGTACAATCACATGTATATATTTAATAGAATATTTTTTGAACTGAATTTAAAATTGTGAACTACAACTAAATATAAAGTGAAATGTATAAAGTAATTAGTGGGGTCCACCATGATGTGGACATGTGAGAGAATGAGAAGGCTCTATTCCTAGGGAGCTTAGTATTCTTAGAGTATTTAATAGAATATTTTTTGAACTGAATTTAAAATTGTGAACTACAACTAAATATAAAGTGAAATGTATAAAGTAACATATGAGTGGGGTCCACCATAATGTGGACATGTGAGAGAATGAGAAGGCTTTATTCTTAGCGAGCTTAAAATTGAGCTTTTTCTTAAGATAGAAATCCAATTTTATTTCACCAAAAATTTAGTAGATAAGTCAATCATATGTATATATTTAATAAAATATTTTTTGAACTGAATTTAAAATTGTAAACTACAACTAAATATAAAGTGAAATGTATAAAGTAACATATGAGTGGGGTGCACCATGATGTGGACATGTGAGAGAATGAGAATGCTTTATTCATAGTGAGCTTAGTATTCTTATGTGATTTAATAGAATATTTTTTAAACTGAATTTAAATTGTGAACTATAACTAAATATAAAGTAAAATGTATAAAGTAACATATAAGTGGGGTCCAACATGTGAGAGAATGAGAATGCTTTATTCCTATGGAGCTTAGTATTCTTAAGGGATATGAGGTAATGAGTCCGGGGTGACAGCTTCATAGGATATTTTTTAAATTAATCAACAAAGTCTATGTGGATTTTTTTTTTAGTTTTAAGACGGTCGTATCCGCCATCTGATTAGATAGAACAGAATATTATTTATAGAGTTTAAGACTAGGGAAAAACCGTATAAAGAAACAACTAAGAGTCTCCTAGATCGTGATGTTACATGTGGAATATAAATGTCAAACTGAAGCCACCACCCTAACGACAACTACAACTCGTTATACCTACAACAGCCAGCCATTTTCATTGAAGCCATGTTATAACTACAACAGCCAACCGTTTTCATTGAACGCCACCATTGTAACGACAAGTCATTATACCTACAAGACTGATGAAGGGTGGCCAAGAACAGGATTATGTGCTCATAGTCTCAGACATCACACCTAAGATGTCAAGTGGGATCCCAACAATGTCCCACAAAAGTCCCCAAATGAACTAGAAGTGGGATATTGGTGGGATCCCACTTGACACCTTAATCACACCTACACGCGTCATCAAATGACCGAAGGCCTCACCAAGTTGTCGTCTGCGATTACACAAAAAAAAACAATTCAGCAAACCCTCAATGGGCATGTGTCTCCGAACGCCGAGTTTTAACATGGTGCGAAGTTGAAGCGGCGACTGTTCGATTTCCTTTGTTTTGAGGGCGGTTGTTTTAGGGGGCGCCGCTAGAAGAAACATCCAGTGAGTGATCAATTGGATGCCGGATATATTTGACACATGTTCGACGGTTGCAAGCGGAGATGCTCTCTCAACCCCTGGTATAAACCTATAAGGGCATGAGCAATGGTTTAGATAGCTACTGTCTATAGCGTGCATCCACGTGAGATATAGCCGACAATACAGAGGATTCGTGCAGACAACAGGGGAAAGGGCGTCGGAAGTTAGCGATAATCATGAGAATCGATTGTTTGCAAAGTTGCACGTCATAAAAAATCAGACATGGCACTTCTTCTGGACAGCTTAACTGGACTATTGTACATGCCCCGAGGATGCAAAAACGAGACCCAATATTTGTCTCACTAATACTCTACTTTATACATATTTAATACTATAAAAATTTTAATCTAAATTTTGTACAGCCCATCATAATATATTTAGCACAGATCAAGGGCCAAGAGGGGTCTACCATGCTTGGCACGAGCACGACGCTTGAACACGCCGGCGAGCAAGCAGACAGCTGCTCGCCGCTTCCTACTCTTTTATTCGTCTTCCCCTGGTGGTAGCAGCCTAGCACGTGGCAAGCAAGATGCCGCCCATGGTGCGTCCGAGAAGAACCTCCGCCATCGCCCTCCCGGCGGGCGGCGCCCCGCTGCCGGAACCGGGCCGGAGAGTCCCTTTATCTCCCTTCGACGCGTACTGGGTGACGCTGCCTCCTGTCCGCCGCGTCTTCCTCTACCGCTCTCGGCTCCCGTTCACGGACGTCGTCGGCACGCTCAGGTCCTCCCTCGAGCGCGTGCTCCCGGCCTTCCACCCGTTCGCTGGCACGCTCACCTACTCGCCGGAGCCTTTCGCCCTGTCCATCGTACTCCCGGAGGAGGAGGAGGGCGCCTGCAGCGTCGCCTTCGTCGAGGCCGAGACGGACCTCGACTTCGACAGGCTCGTCGAGGAGGAGTACGACGAGGACGCGCTCCGGCAGCTTGCTCCGGACATCCGCCGGGACGAGCTCCCGGCGCCCGTAATGGCGGCGCAGGTGCGTCACGCATGCGTGCTGTGCTGCTACCCTTATGTCTTTCATTCTTTGGGCTGCGCCGTCACGTTCTCCCTTTTCTACGTATCTGAAACGCATTGGTGGCTGGTGCGCAGGTGACGGAGTTCGTCGGAGGCGGCGGTGGCGTGGCGGTGGGGGTGGCGGTGCATCACTCGGCGGCCGATGGGCGTGGCCTCTGGCGGTTCCTAGAAATGTGGTCGGCCGCCGCGGCCGGAGTCAAGGAGGGCCAGGTGTTGGCAGGGCTTGAGCCGCAGCATGACCGGAGGTTGGTGCGGTTCGACGGCGACGACGACCTTGCTAATTTATTTTTGCAACAACTCGCGCCCGACTTACCCAGGGTGAGCGTTCTCTCTATTTGCCATGACAAATTTCGTTGCAAACATGCTACGTATTGTGCCACAAACAAATCGCCTGCAGGTTGCTCCGAAGCAAGATGCCGCGCCGGAACATGGGCGTCCTCTCAGCCGAGGGACCTTCATGTTGGCCGCGTCTGCAGTGCGGCGGCTCAAGCAGCGTCTCGCCGCCGCTTCCAAGACCGGCACGGCGCCGTCCACGTTCGCCTCGATGACGACGCATGGGTGGGTGTCCATCGCGCTGGCCAGGGGCTTCACGGACGACTCCCCGGTGTTCGCGGTCTTCCTGGCCGACTGCCGGGCCCATATGTCGCCGCCGGTGCCTGGTGCATACGTCGGCAACTGCGTCGCGCTCTGCACGACCTCGCTGAGCGGGTCACAGCTCGCCGAGCCGGACGGGCCGGCCATGGCGCTCCAGGCCGTACAGGAGGCCGTCGCGGAGGTGAAGCGTGACCCGCTGGCCGACCGCGCCCGTTGGTGCACGAAATTCGCGGCCATCCCGCCGGGCCGCGCGGTCATCCTAGCAGGGTCGCCGTGGTTCCCCGCGTACGGGGTGGACTTCGGGTTCGGGAGGCCGGCGAGGGTGGAGCTGGCGTCCATGAACCACGATGGTGAGATGGTGCTCGTCGCCGGGAGGGAGCCCGGTTCGGTGCAGGCGTCGGTGGCAATTGCTGCTGACAAGATGCCGGCGTTCCGTCGTATGTTCGAACTGGATCTAGTGTGATCGCGCCAGCGAGCGATGCCGGTGTCTGAATCACTCATGAATGTTTTCAATAGCCGGCTATACCCTGAACTTTACCGGACCTTACGGCGCCCGCACCCTATCTCCCCCGTCCGGATATGCTCCAAGATTCACGCGTCACGCTTTTGTAAAAACAACCCGCGCGTTTTCTGGTATTGCATTTAAGTCCTCCCACCGCCGGAGGGGTGTACATAATCCCCGTTTTCGATCTGAAACCCTAACCTCACACCCAAAATTCCCCCCAAACCGCTGCGGCGGCGGCGGCCCAAATCGTGGCGGCCTCCCGCGCCCTCCACCCCGACGCCACACCCTCCCCTCCGTCGTTCTTCACGTCGCCGGCTTCCGCGCGCCCGCCCGTCGGAGTTGCCCTCCGGCGACCGCGCCCTGGCGGACAATGAGGGGGCGCCCTCCCGTCGGGTTTTTTTTCTTCTTTTCTTCTTCTTTTTTCATGTTTCTTTGGATTCGAATGGATTTGATTCCGAAAAGATCCACAAATCTTCTGAAAAGATCCACACCGAGTTTATTTGGATACAAATTTCTTTTGATATGGATTTGAATGGATTTGAAACGATCCACAGATCTTCTGAAACGATCTACACGGATACGAATTTCAATGGATTTGACACGGATTCGAATGGATTTGATTCCAAAAAGATCCACAGATCTTCTCAAAAGATCTACACGGATACGAATTGGAAATCCACATATACAAAATGAATCTACACAGATACGAATTGGAAACCACATATCTACAAATGAAAAATAACTAAACCTGAAAAGGATATGAATTTGAATTGAACATATCTGAATTTGAATTGAACAGATCTTATTGCTTCGAGTGTAGATTTGAAAGGATCCGAAGAAATTCTGAAAAGGATCTACGAATTTGTGTACTATGTCAGAATCTGGTGTAATGAACGAGGAACCTAATAATACAAATTTAAAAAAGCGGAGGTCTTTTTTTGCAAAATAATTACACCAATCTTGATGCACTTTTACAGCACTGGACGGCTCGTGATAAGGTCACGACGCCATAAGGTCCTGTAAAAATCCATGTCCGACCTTTAAAAAGAGTTATAGCCGAGTTAAAAAAATGCGGCTATAGCAGGAAATTATACATGTATTCTTTTTTTGAATTTAAATTATACATGTATTTATTTAGCCCTAAGGCTGTAGCCGGCTATTTAAAACTATGCCACGATGAGAACGATTGGTTACGCCTGACATGGAATGTCACACATCTTGAGTATCTCGTTTACTAAACGACCTTAAGCAAATCTTCAGCTAATTCCGATTCTTCGAATAACTTCCGTACAAATATGATCCTCGACATTAATCAGTCACAGAGACTCTGAGACTCGGCCTGCAGCCTAACAGATCGGATACTAATTTACTATGTAGATGGGTTGAATCTTTCGAGCCAACCGAAAAACTTTATAAACTAGATTGATCGATAAAATCTTTACAATTTCTTCTCCGAACATTTGTACTTTTTGTCCGCTCTTGCAAGTTATTCTCATAAGCCATAAGAGCATACGCGGGGTCCTTGCTTCATGTGTTTATGCACGCAGCTGATCTGTTCAGGTATTCGGTAGAACCATATCTTTTTTACAACCAATTTATTAGTTGTTTAGTTCACTGTAGTTTGCATGTTGTTATGGTATCTTCCATGATGAATAGTAATATGTTCACTTTATCGACATGTTCAAATGTATGCCGAATTTTACTTCATCCGGCCATAGGAGTTTGGGGGGGTGGGGGGGCGCCGCCCTCCTAGCCCATGGAATTAAGAATGTTGCCATCCTAGACGATTTGAAAGAGTGGGTTTTCAGCACTCCCCCGGTTCTGTATATGAAATCGGCCATAGGAGTTTGTTCGGTTAGGGAAAAGAAAGCTCAGCCCTTCCAGGTTTGACAAATTATGGGCGAAAAATAAACTGTATTCGAGCTATATAAAAATAACAAAAATCTTGCCAGAAAAAATGAAAATAGTATATTGAATCAGTCAGAAATTTATCCCAAAATTTAAGTTATTTACGTACCTCCAGAATATACATTTTGTAGATTTTTGTAAAACCTGGAAGTATGGTTTTCAAAAAAAAAATCAGGTGCACTAGAGCTCGGGGGCCACAACGGTTTCTGACTCTTCGGGTTATAAATACATTACGACTGAACTCGACGCAGAGTCCATCACACACACACACTCCACGCAGTGACGTAGAGCCTCTCAGTCCCTCTCTCACACACACTCTGCCACTCTTAGCCCAGTTCTACGGTGCCGTTCGGGAAGACATGGTGCACCTGCCGCTTGCGCTTTGGGACAGGAGCTTCAAATCCGGCGTAGACGTACTTGGCCGCCTTGGTTGCGGCAAATCGAGATCCGGAGCCGGAGCCCGGGGTCGGGGGAGGGGGGGGGGGCACGGCGTGACCTTGTCGTCAACTTCTAGAGACGCGTAGGAGGTCATCGTGGTGTCGAGTTGCTACGGCGAGGCAGGAGACGGAGAGGAAGTGGATTTGGCGGTGGCGGAAAAAGGGAAGGCGGGAGGTGAAACTTACTTTGCGCCAACGTGGGGAAGAGGATGGGGTTCGCGCAGGGGAGGGTGGGGAAAACTAGGTATATGGAGACTAAGAGGCACGGAACCGATCGCCTGCATAAAAATTCGATTTGCGGTTCCGATGCGGGATCTAGCATGAGTATCTTTTTCGGCTGAAACTGTAAATTGGCGGTTGTTATGCAGATGTGGGGCGGATGTAGGATCTGCTAGAGATGCTCTTAATCCAGCCATTATATAAGTTCTGTTTACAACATTCATTCATTTCACAGTGCCTAGGAGATAGCGTTTGTGCCGACCACACCTAGCTAGATAATCTTAAGGCATCACACGTACAACCTCCAAGTAGGATTGGCTGTCCTCGCTGTGGTATCCGCCGCGATGGTAGTGTCGGCTGCATGGAGGGGCGATGCAGGTGGGCAGCGGCGAAAAACCACCAGCAGCGCGTCCACCCGGTGACGGTGAGTGCCCATGACTACGACGCCGCCGCTACAACCGCCCCACCAGCTTAACTAGACGCCGTCGACGCGCCCTCCAGGCTCTAGCGCCGACTTCCATTCACTAACTGGAGGATGCCGCGGACGCGAAGGGCTTGCCGTTTCTCATTCGGGCGCCTGCGCAATTAGTTTGGTTGATATATGCGTGTTTATTACTATTGTGCAGTAATAAGTGCATTTATAGAATCAAACGGAATCAAGGTCTATGAAGTCACCGCAATATGTATGTCAACCAAAAGTCACCGCAATGTTGGTTTTTAAGTTTATACTTGTATATGTATGTTCAATATTACTTTTGTAGGTCCAATGTACAAAAATGAGAAAAATAAGGTGGGGTTTTTGCCCCCCCCAGTGACCATAAAAAAAGATTCTCATAGTAGATTGGCTAAAGGTTGTGCTGAGACTCAGAAGTCAAGAAGAAGGCGAATGGGGTAGCAGGGGAATGTGGCAGATGGTGTGGAGACCATCGGCATCTCATGGTCGAAGCCATGCTTAATTTGCTCTTGATGAAGCCTAGACGACACACCAAGCTTGAAATTTGAGCTTCGACTGAGGAAAAGTAGGGGGGTTGAAAGGAGGACGGAACACCGAACAGGACCCTGGTATTAAAAGAAAAACCGAACAGTACAAAACACCTGAACAAACGAAATTACATGAAGATCCTTGAGATGCCCTTCGTTTTCAACCTCTAGACCGTGTCGACGGTGCGCCGCCGCTTCTGCCCCTCCCAGAGCCAGCCTACATTGTTCGTATACAAAATTAAATTTCACGTAACATACAATAGTTATAGTCATATAGAATTGTCAGCCTCCTTCCATATGAAGGTTTTAATGGCGTCTTAAATATATTGATGCATTTAATGCATAGGAAAGTATTCATACTAATAAAGACAAGATTGATATGCACTAGTACTCCATATCTTATGCAATTAATAATAGTTTTACATGTACATAAATATAATCTTTATATCATAATTTCAATTAATTGTCTACATTGATAGTTACCATTTAGTTTTTCTCATAGGTTTGGTAGTCCGTATATAAATGTCTATACACATTGTTGAATCGATAATCCAAGGTTTTGAAATGAAAGGAGGGGAAGTTGCTAGACTAGCCTTGCTTCTATCATATCTTACGCTAGTCACTAGAGGTATTTGTATAAGATCTATAAATCAAGGTGAAAATGCTTGCCACATCATCACATGTCGACAGAATAAAACCATTCAGGTATGTACAAACATTCATCTTATTTTCTATATCTAGCAATATATTTGGTAGCTAACAAGCTGATGCAAAATAAAAATAGATGGAAGGTGGAGATATCTTCGATTGCATTGAAATGAATCTACAACCAGCTTTTAATCACCCATTGTTGAAAGACCACGAAATGCAGGTAAGTCACACGCAAAAAAGAAGTTTTGCAACCCCAATTTGGCTTAATTTAATGTTGATTCTCGCTTGAGAGGAATGAAGGGTGAGTCACCTCCTATACATATATGCTAGATGTAACACTTATCATATTTTATTTTGATCTTTTTGGTGATTTCTTTTGTTCATGCTACCTTATTTCATAGTAGCTTAAACTGGGCAACCCCTTCTCGTTTCAAGAATCCCCCTTTCAATTCTAAATAATACAATAGAAGCGTGAAATAAACAACTTCTTAATATGCATAGCTTTATTGGACATGATGTGATATATATACTTTGTTAATAGAGAATCAAATTATAGAGATCCAGGCTTTGCCTCCTTTCTGAAAATTCCAAATTACAGAATTTATTATACGTATCTATTATTCAATAAATGAATTTTTCATTGTCAAACAAATGGAGCCAAGTTCTTTTCCAATAGGGATGGATATCAAAGCTTCATCGCCACATGATGTATTGCAAGCCCAACCTCCTATTGTTGCATGCCCAAAAGGAACAATCCCTATACTACGTAACCATATAACATATCATATACCATCTAAAAGTATCGATGAAGTTATTAGCAAGGATAAACAACAAGAGGTGAGTTTTCTTATATGTCTTTTTGAAAATTGTAGTAGTCATTGGTTGATAGAAATGCACCATATGCACTATATTAAGGGGATCGGGTGCAGAAAACAAAAAAATTCATAGCAACGATATCTCTAAAACATGCCAAGATCTATTCTATGCAGATATAGTAGTACGAGCAGAGATCGGAATACTTACCCTTGTAGACCGAAAGCGGGGATTACGTCCCCGCACAAACGTTGTCGATGAAGACCGACGAAGCCGACCTCAAGGTCGTGTAGAGGAAGCAGACCTCCTAGTACTGCTAGCGCAACACCTCGCAGAGCGTTACACACGTACGGTGGAAACGACGGCCTCCGAAGCTCCAATCCAGGACGAGCAGCGGAAGACTTGGACCGGAACACTAGCAGCGCAACAGCGGTCTATGGTGGAAGAGATCCCCCTCTCAACTCGGTGTAACTCCGACAAAGGGAATCATGAAATCGAGAGAGAATTGGGGAATTAATTGGTGAATTAAAAGGCCAGGGGTGCCCCTTCTTATATAGGCTCCCAGGGGGAGTCAACCTGCTCACCAGGCAATCTGGGACTAAACCCCACATGCCTGGTGCGCCGCCCCCTGGTGGGCCTCTTGGCCCACCTGCGTCGGCCACCAAGCCCCCCACCGAATTCCCCTAGGGAATTTTCCCCTCTTGGGCCTTCTTTCGACCAAAAGGCCCATTTAGGGAAGAAAATAAATATATAAATCATATTTAGACATTAATTACACTAATTAATATCAAACATATTATATATAATTTATTCTAGCTCCGAAAACTCTTTCGTCGCTGCCCGATCTCCATCGGACCTCTCCCGGGACATTTCCGGTGATCTCTTTCCTTTCCGGTTGTCTTGTCGAAACCCCTTAAGTGTGTTACCCTAGCGGTTCGATATAATAACATGTACGATCAAGACTCCTCTATGATCAACGACTAACTCGTTGGCCTGGACCCCATGAATTAGTCCCTGTGATATAACGAATGACTTTCATCTATCAAATCTGAACGCAAAGTCTTAAACCTTTTGCCATGGCGATAATTAGCCTGTCCGAGCGTCGTTCCATAGATATCTTCATATCTAGTTTGATCTCGTTACCGACAATGCTATCTTCTACTCGTCTATGATTTCATGTCTCCGTGACCTAGTCACATGCTTGCAAGCTCATTAGACATGATCTCACCGAGTGGGCCCTGGAGTATCTATCCTGCTATGCGGACTGGCAAATCCCGCTCTTGACCCCTCGTCTCAACTACTCCTTTCCGATACCTAAAAGTATCACCGTTATTGTCATACTAAATAAGATACGACGTTTGGTGCGATCAAAGTATCTTCCAGGAATAACAATAAGAGTTGGTCTCACGGTCAAAGGCGTAACGACTACGTCCTCCAAATCCGGGTATGTCCATCACATCGTTCTCCAACGATATGACTTCCATTGCCACCAGCGTCATGCCCTATGATCGGGAAATCTCGATCATCGATCGCGCAACGAAACTAGTTTTAGTAGAGGCTACTAGGGACCTGGTTGTTTACGCATCATACCTGTATTAATGTTTCCGCTTAATACGGTTATAGCATGACACAAAAACCTATTATGAACAAACGAGATATGATAAAGAATACACTTTATTAATTACCTCTAGGGCATATCTCCTTCACTATATAAGTTAATTAAGTTCATGGATAGTACATACTCTTGTAAAAATTTGAATACTATCCGTTAATCTTTGATTATGGGTTGTAATATGAAAATTCGGGTGATTAAATGGAATCCATTACATAGAAAGGATATTTAAAGCACATTAAAATGGGAAAATCCTGCAAAGTTTAGATGTTGAGTAGATACACCTACACATTCTTAATTCAATGGGCTAGGAGCCCCCCCCCCCAAACCTACCCACACCCACACACGCCCCGACTTGGCCTTCCTGTGTGCCATGGCTCCTTTTTAGAGAAAAAATGTGTAAAGACTTCTTTAGGGAATAAAGATGTTTAAGTGTGAAGTAAACATTAAGATCCGGCATACATTTAAACATATAAAGTGAACATATTACCATTCATCATGGAAGATACCATAACAACATGCAAACTAAATTGAACTAAAAAACTAATAAATTGGTTGTAGAAAAGATATGGTTGTACCCAGGGCCGGTCCTCGGTGTGTGTGTGTGTGTGTGGGGGGGGGGGGGGGGCGCCCTCCTAGCCCATTGAATTAAGAATGTTGCCATCTTGGGTGATTTGAAAGAGTGGGTATTCTGCACTCCCCCGGTTCTTTATATGAAATCGGCGATAGGAGTTTGTTTGGTTAGGAAAAAGAAAGCTTAGCCCTTCCAGGTTTCACAAATTATGGGTGGAAAATAAATTGTATTTCAAGCTATATAGAAATAACAAAAATCTTGCTAGAAAAACTGAAAATAGTATGTTGAATCAGTCAGAAATTTATCCCAAAATTTATGTTATTTTACATAGCCACAAAATATACATTTTGTACATTTTTGTAAAACCTGGAAGTATGGTTTTTAAAAAAATCAGGTGCACTAGAGCTCGGGAGCCACAGCGGGTTTTCTGACTCTTCTAGCTATAAATACATTACGACTGAACTCGACGGAGAGTCCATCACACGCACACTCCACACAGTGATGTAAAGCCTCTCAGTCTCTCTCTCACACACACTCTGCCACTCTTAGCCCAGTTCTACGGCGCCGTTCGGGACGACATGGTGCACCTGCCGCTTGTGCTTGGGGACGGGAGCTTCAAATCCGGTGTCGACGTCCTTGGCTGCCTTGGCAACGGCAAATCGAGATCCGGAGCCGGAGGCCGGGGTCAGGGGGCACGACGTGACCTTGTCGGCAACTTCCAGAGAGCGTAGGAGGTCCTCGCAGTGTCGAATTGCTATGGCGAGGCCGGAGAACGGAGGGGAAGTGGATTTGGTGGCGGCGGAAGAGGAGTAGGCGGGAGGTGAAACTTACTTGGCACCAACGCGGGGAAAGGATGGGGTTTGCGCAGGGGAGGGTGGGGAAATCTCGGTATATGGAGACTCGGAGGCACGGAACCCGATTGCCTACATAAAAATTCGATTTGCGGTTCCGATGCGGGATCTAGTCTATGTATCTTTTTTAGCTGAAACTGCAAATTGGCGGTTGTTATGCAGATGCGGGGCGGATGCAGAATCTGCTAGAGATGCTCTTAGTCCAGCCGTTATATAAATTCTTTTTACGACATTCATTCATTTCACAGTGCCTAGGAGATGGGGCAGCGCCAAGCAAGGAATGATGGCCAAATGGGGAGACGGAAGAAGAAATCATGCTCTGTTCGGTCCGAGAGGAACGGTTCGTGAAAGCGACGATAGGATTGCGGGTTGATATCGCTTTTTTCAAGGGACTAAACTGCAAAACAACCCTACGACGTACAACGCCTCACCTTAACCATTATTATATAGTAGAGATGCCGCGATGAAAAAGATTGGTTACGCCTGGCATAAGCTAATCTTCAGCTAACTCGGATTCTTCGAATAACTTCAATACAAATATGATCCTCGACATAAAACGTCATAGGCTTAGGCGTTTAAAATCGGTCAAAATCTCAACCACAAAAAAAGCCATATACTTTGGCTTCTCTCTCGAGCCTAGAAATGCAAAAATGTAAATCATTTGGATAAGCTATTTGATATGGAGTTAATCAGCCACAGAGACTTCGAGAATTCATCATAATAGGGCACATCAAGTGGTGTATTTTGAGATCCTCGAAACATCGTATTGAATGGCTTATCTCAAAAGACATATTTTAAAAAATGTTTTTAGCCTCAGGATGTACCAAAATGTCTTAAGGTTTTAGAAATTTCAAGAGCCTTTGAGATTTTTTAGAACTCCTAAATCCATTGTGTTTTTAAAAAGGTACATACTTGTCTCAAAGTTTTGTGAAGGAACACTATTAACTGATGATTAGCGTATTAGTCAGTCACAGAGACTCTGAGAATATCACCATGACCGACCATTCAGCTGCGGCCTGCAGCCTAACAGATCGAATACTAATTTACTACGTAGATGGGTTGAATCTTTTGAGCTAACCGAAAGACTCTATAAACTAGATTGATCGATGAAATCTTTACAATTTCTTCTCCGAACATTTGTACTGCTCTTGCAGGTTATACTCAGCATACGGGGTCCTTGCTTCCTGTGTTCATGCACACATATGATCTGTTCAGTTATTCTGTACAACCATATCTTTCTTACAACCAATTTATTAGTTGTTTAGTTCACTTTAGTTTGCATGTTGTTATGGTATCTTTCATGATGAATAGTAATATGTTCACTTTATCGATCTGTTCAAATGTATGCCGAATTTTACTTCATGTTTAGTTCACACTTAAACATCTTTATTTCCCTAAAGAAGTCTTATACATATATTTTTCTCTATAATGGAGCCACGGCACGGGGTCGGGGGGGGGGGGGGGGGGGGGGGGCTCCCACCCTAGCCCGTGGAATTAACAATGTTGCCATCCTGGGTGATTTGGAACTGTGGGTATTCAGCACTCCCCCGTTCTTTATATGAAATCAGCGATAGGAGTTTGTTTGGTCAGGAAAAAGAAAGCTCACCCCTTCACATGATCTCACCGTCATCTTCCCTTGTAGTATTAAAGAGGATGTGGCCATATATGGCTGCTTGCCCGTGCGAGACAAACTTGGGAACCCTCATCCCAAGCGATTAGACCCATGTAATTTATTTTTCTTTTTGCCCGCAGCACACATTGGAACTCTCATTTTATTCAATGAAAAGGCAAAACTTTTTCCAGTTAAAAAAATCCTGGTAAAATAAATTTTCACTTATTCAGCCTTGAACTTTTCTTCCACCAAATAGCAACAAGAAATTCTGACTTGACAATTATTGCAAAACATTGTGAATAAGAAAATACCATAAAAATGCAATTATACATGTGGAAAGACGATTCTGTTTCGGCAGATTTGTGGCACCATGGCAACCGTGTATCTGCTATTTAAAAAACTAAAAAAATTAAATTTAAGTTTGAAAAAAAATTATGTGATACATATACATGTTCCCTACGCACCTGCAAGTTATGGGTGCAAAAGAAATTATATTCCGAGTTATATTAAAATAACAAAAATCTAGCCATAAAAAGTGAAAATAGTATGTTGAATCTGTCAAAAAATTATCCCAAAATTTAAGTTAGTTTTTTACGTAACTTCTGGCGTAGTTACATAATCTGTATATGTGTTTGTAGATTTTTTGTGAAACCTGGAAGTATGGTTTTCAAAAAAAAAAATCAGGTGCACTAGATCTCAGGAGCCATTGCGGGTTTCTGATTCTTAGGGATATAAATAGGAATTAAAAGACGTAGAATCCCTCACACAGTCACACGCACACTCCATGCAGTGACGAAGAGCCTCTCCCTCTCACGCACACGATACTGCCACTCTTTAGCCCAGTTATGCCGCGGCTCCGCCTCGCTCACCTGCAGCTGCATGGCGCCGAACCACACGGCCAACACGAAGGTCGGGTACTCCGTCCCGGAGGATTGGTTGCAGAGCGTCAGCGTCCATCCGTCGCGGGGACTCCAGAGTCCAGAGGACGGAGGAAGGGGGACGAGCAGGGGCATTCCCTATGATCATGATTACATGGTGCCGCCCGAAGAGATTACGCGCCAAGTGGAGCTTCCGGCGGCGCGTTATCCTCACCATCGTCCATGGGGTGCACGCAAGATTCTTTCTAGCAACGGACCGGTCCCGCACGGCCGCGCGGCAGGAGCAGCCACACGCGATGAGTGCGACGGTGACAATGAGCAGTAATAAGTGCATTTAGAATCGAGGTCTATCATCTAAAAATAAGAATCAAGGTCTATGACGTCATCGCAATACTGGTTTCGCAGTTTATACTTGTGTATGTATGTTTAATATTACTTTTGTAGGTCCAATCTAGTTCCCATGGTTCATAGTATTCATGGGATTTTGTTGGTGGTTGTGGAGTGATCTGATATTCTGATCGACAGTTGTGTTTGGTTGATCTAATTCCGATGCCCTTACTCGAAATATATGTGCCAATTTTTTTTATTGGGTTCAAATATTTTCCATCCTGGAAATGATTCAGTGAATCCATGTTTTTTAGCAATGAAAGGTACAAACTTGAGATACAGCACGAATGTAACCGTCTACGTACTAAAGCAGCTAGTGTTGTTCGGGATAACATGCTATCAACAGTTTTGTGACAAGGGTAGAATAAAGCTAAACCAATTTAGTGCCTATCTATATATGTAGTGCTTTACATAAATTTTACTGTAATGCGTTGCTTCGGTTCCTGAAATTAATGTTCTCCATCAAGCTCGCATGACCTATCCCTCTCCCAACCCTCCCTAACCCTTGCCACCACCACCCCCATATGCTCCCTCGCTGCCGCTCGAGGAGGCTACTGGGAAAAGTTCACACAGCGGATAGCGACGGCGGGGCGGCAACGGGGTGTCGGCGGCGCGGTGCTGCGGATTTCTGGCAGCGATCTCGACACATATGGGGGTGGTGGGGATTTCTCTGCCCGGTGGATGGGTTGCGCCCGTATGGTGGTGGTCGCTCCTTCAGTGTCTTCCTTACCGGCCAGGTTCCTTCAACGTTTGAATATGTGGGTTCAAATTTAAACCAACAATACAACTTCAATATAAATTAAAGTGCAAAAGTGGCTTTAATTTTCCCTCTTCACTAGTGGCTAGAACAATGTAAAAGTGCAAAAGGGGCTTTAATTTTCCAGTTTAGAAAACTTGTTGTTCCATATACTTACCTGACCTTGGACCATATAACTATTTCATCTCAACGATAGCTCTACAACTACTCACAAAATTATGTTTTCAAAATATACCTAGGTTATCACTCCAAACGTATATTGAAAAGGAAAATATTATCTCTTGTTGTACGCCCTTCCGAATCACTTCATCAATAGTTTTTGCTGCCATGTGGTCCCTTCTATTTACGCAGTATTGGAACCGTTCCTATGGGGCACTCAATGATAGGCAATTGTGATTGAGGGATGGCATGCATCGATGGAGATTTTGTATATTATGTACTCAGTGGGAGAGAGCTTGGTTCCATCTATTTAAAGAATTGGTGGCTTTTACATTTGGCATGTTTGACAAATGACAAGGTATTATTTGTCTCTGCCTGTTTTATATAGTATGTCTAATTAGTATACGAAGAAGATATTATAAACAGTACTGCGTAAATAGAAGGGACATTCACAATGGGTGGCTAAAGGCTGGTTGCACATTCACACCAATGCAACCATATACATCTCTGCCTTCAACCTACTTTTGACGTTTCCTCAGATGCATAATCCCCAGAAATGAGGATAGATAAACATAAAAAGTACGATAAATACATGTACATACCATATTAGTGTTGTTAACTTGATGATTCATGAGGACCTTTGTAGTATTTTCACCTTGATTTATACACTTGACTTCTCTTCCTCCAAAGGCTAAAATAAAAATTGACAATAGTATGCTCATTCTAATCGGTTGCTTTTCTTTCATGGTGGAAATATGGAATTATCAATCTCTAGAGTGTAAGTCACCATATTTATAAGTTTATGAGCCTACCTTGTATTTAATAGTAGTCATTCAATAAGATTTATAAATGGCATTGATGTGTGGTTGATCTTAGAAATATTACAAAGATGCGATAATACTAGTATACAATTTATGACAAAACTTTTGTGATGCGAAAATGATTCGACTTATTTAAGAGTTAATGGCTTGCGTTGGAGACTGGAGACTGGGGAAGAAGACAGAGGGGGCGGCGGTGGGAATGGAGCTGGTGGCAAGGACATGGCGGGCATGTAATGGAGAAGCCCCTCTTAATTTGCTCTTGAAGCATTGACGGCACACTAATTAAGCCTAGAACTTGAGCTCCAGATTGAGGAGAAGCAGCAGAACTGGAACTCTGGAAGGAGGAGGGACGATTTGGGGACGCTTTCCAGCTCATTCCCCGTCATTACCTCCATATTCGATACACAAAGGACAGATGTTCCTAATTTGACATTCCATTAGTTCCACCCACGCGTTGTTGTCGTACTGACTTAGTTTGACAATCATAACAAGTATTATTCAGGAAGCAATCACCCAGATTAATTACAGCTCAAGTGCTCAACAAAAACTAAGCTAGTCATAAGAACTAAGCTTGGTCCCTCGATCTGGCGGTGAAAGTTCAAGTTGTAGTACATGGGAACCGCGCAACGCAAGAACTTGACTGTGCTGCGTAATTCATGTATTTATTCAAAAACTGGTGTCTTGTTGTGATCGTTGGATAAAGAGAGATAGACGACAAGGAGGTTAGAGAACGGACGGTGTGGATTCATGAGCCTAAATTATGATTCAATCAATGGTAGACATTGATCTGCATACATAACCTAGAATCCACGTGTGCTAGAAGGAATGCAAACCTGGGTACATATGCTAGACCATTGGAGTACAAGCTGAACTCCCCTCGGCAGGCCATAAAGTACAAACAAATTGTGGCAAGCGTGCCGAACGCATCCACCGAAAACAGGAGGCGCAGCAAGCCTTGCCTATTATGTAAATCCTCGATCTCCACTCACAAAGTTTATATCCAAAACTAGAGGAGGTGGTTTGTTGTGCACGATCGGTCCATTTTCTCAATACAGTATGTTTGTCAAATGAAGTCATTTTCTCAATACAGTATGTTTGTCATGACTTCTATTTGGTGGAAACGTCGTCACTGATCTTACCTCCTTTTTTCTAAAACTGACTCATAATGCAGAATTCCGTAACTCAGTGGAAGTAAAATAAAGTTTCATTGCTTCAGCACTGGTCAGATATACCACCCAATAGCAATGATAATTTCTGAGTTAATAATCATCACAAAATATAGTGAATCAGAAAAGATAGAAAGAATAACTTTAGACATGTGTACATTCCTTGACAAGCTGCCTCAGCTAGCAGTTCAAACATATGCCCGACAAGCCAGGATTACCATCTACTAGTGTACCAGTAGAATATTACACTTCCGAAAACATGGCAGTATGTAGTCCTATACGATTGTTCAAAAGAAAAAACATGGAATGAGGCCCAATTCTTCACCTAATCACCTTCTTGCTTCACCCAGCATATGGCAGCACTATCACTCACATGGCAACACCAATTTTATTCCTTTCTGAAGATATGCAGACAACTTTCTCTCTGAAGAACCCTGCTAAAACCGAATGTTCAAATAAGAATTGAGATAGAATGTTCATTTAAAAGACAACATAAATTATATGTTGGATATGCCCCTATACGCCGAGTACTTTCCGACGTAGACGACGACGAGTTTCCGACGAGACGTGCGTATTCCAATCCGCTGCGATACACGTGCGTGCAAACCAAGCTCTCCGATCAGTACGGTCGATCGATACAGCTAGTATTACTCAGACACACACGAAAACAACGATTTGGTGACCAGAGGCTCGTATCGAGCCTTGCTCTTCTTTTTCTTTTCTTGCACAATCTGGTATAGATTACATGGGCTTCTACATGTATATATAGGAGCACACTTGATCAACTAAACCTAGTAGGAGTAGGAGTAGGAGAACTATCCCAATACTACTTGGATTCTGATCCGTATACAACTCGTATACCTTTCATACGTGCTTACTTCCAACATTCACCCCCTAAGCACGACCTTCACTTCGTCCTGGGTCCCAGATACGCCAGTCACTTCGCGTAGATGTTACCCTCGACAGTACTTTCGCCGCTTCAGCCTTCAGCGTCGACATTACTTTCGTCGTTCCTTGAGACTTCCATGACATCAACATTGCTTTTGTTGATTCATCTTCTCTTTGACAGCAACAATCTTTCTTGTCAACGTCTTCAAATGTCATCTTTGCTTTGGTGCTTTTAAAGCAATCTTCTATGCACTTCATCGGCTTCATCTCCGGAATAATTACCTTGAATAAATTTAGCCGTGCAAAATGCATCTCTCTTTCGTCTTGTCGCTCTTCTGTCAACGACAATGCTTCACGCCAATACTCCATTGTATCGGTATCCTCAAATTTCGTCAGTTTCTCGGCGTGCTTCCTTTCCCCTTGAACAGTTCCTGGCGGTACAGGTACTCCTTGTTTCGTTCCCTGCATGCCGTCTTCTAGGCTGGGCGCCCCTTGAACTTCCTTTGACCGTAACCCCTCATGTGGTAAACCTTCTCCTTGGTCATCAGCTGATGGCTTGGACGGCCTACTTCCAGCTAGACTCGCTTTGTCCTCTTCTTCATTTTCTGGACTACCTTCGGGCACGCTGCTTCTTTCTTCCATAACGATAGGTTTGCCCCATGACGCAACAATGCGCCTCACTCTACCCTGCGACACCATGGGCCGCACTTCATGGACTTCTGACGCCATGTACGTGTTCTCTTCTTTTTTCTGCGACGCGACATTACGCCACATATCATGGACTTCTGGCACCATGTATGCCTTCACTTCTTTTTCCTTCGACGTGACACTACGCCGCTCATCATGGGCTTCTGGCGCCATGTACGCCTTCATACCAGTACTATCGGCATGAGTTCTTGAATCACCTCCCGTGTCAGTAGCATCGACACGAGTTAGTGGAACTTGAATGCAAACTTTCTCTTCCACAAGCGTGTCAGTTTCTTTAGACACCGCTTGAAGAACTGGATCATCCTCGTCCATCAGTTCACACATCAGGTGCATCGGACTATCGTCTTCTTCCTGGGCCAAGAGAGCCCTATGCTTCGTTGGTTTTCGGCAATCAGACTTGAAGTGCCCGAGTTCTCGGCAGTTATGACACCTTACTTTCTTTATGTCAAACTTCCTCCTCGGCGGAGTATCCTCCTCCTCCTCTTCTTCATCGTCGTCCTCTTGCTCATCATCATCTTGCTCATCATCATCTTGCTCATCATTATCCTGCTCAGTGATGTACTTTTTCGCTGGGCGTTGCTTATCCTTCTTTTTCTCTCGCTCGTTAGCAAGTCGAGCCTCAAGATCAGCATGAGAATACAAAAGTTTCTCACCATTGTCCTTGGACTCTTTCCTTCCCTTCTGATTCTCTTCGTGTGTCCTCAATCTTCCAATCGCTTCAGGCACCGTCATCTTTGTGACATCGCTGAACTGCTCGATCGTCCCGATTATATTCGTGAATTCGTCGGTGATCGATGAAAACAGCTTCTCGACGATATCTGTATCCGTGATGGCTCCTCCGAGAGATTTAATCTCACTTGCCAAGTTCGTTAGCTTCTCGGAATACTCAACGATTGTTTCTCCTTTGGACATCTCTAACTTGTTAAGCTGCCTCTTAAGCACTTGTGCACGGGCACGCTTCACCTTATCTTCGCCAACTCGCATCTCCCGTATTGCTTCCCATGCTTCTCTTGCCGTCTCGTAATTGGCAAGAGTCATCACCATGGAATCTGGTACGGACTGCGGGAGAGCAGCCATGGCACCATCGTCAACCTCGTCCTCCACCGCGCCATCGCCTTCTATAGCCTTCCAGACACGGAGGTTTCGGAGAATGAATTTCATCTTTGTGGCCCAAACCACATAATTTGTGTCGGTCAGCAATGGATACTGAATCGGCACATAACTTGTTCTTGACATCATCATGAGCGGCTTGCCGCTACCTTCGGACGTCACCGGCGCCTGCTTCGCCGCAACCGCCGCCTTCTCCTTCTTCGTTTCCTCGTCGTCGCTTGACCAGGCTCTGATACCACTTGTTGGATTTGCCCCTATACGCCGAGTACTTTCCGACGTAGACGACGACGAGTTTCCGACGAGACGTGCGTACTCCAATCCGCTGCGATACACGTGCGTGCAAACCAAGCTCTCCGATCAGTACGGTCGATCGATACAGCTAGTATTACTCAGACACACACGAAAACAACGATTTGGTGACCAGAGGCTCGTATCGAGCCTTACTCTTCTTTTTCTTTTCTTGCACAATCTGGTATAGATTACATGGGCTTCTACATGTATATATAGGAGCACACTTGATCAACTAAACCTAGTAGGAGTAGGAGTAGGAGAACTATCCCAATACTACTTGGATTCTGATCCGTATACAACTCGTATACCTTCCATACGTGCTTACTTCCAACATTATACACACTAAATCAACATGTTCTTTATTTAGTTTTGTACAATAGATTACCGCAGAAGATCTAGTTACTGACCAAGTCACCTTTTCGGGTATGGCTAATAAGTAACGAGCATGGCATTCTTCAAGATCGATCATAGATTACGTGACACAAGCACGACGACGATAGTATACGAGAAACGAGAGCAGCAGTAAAATAATTTAAAACAGGCTTTTGTATATCTAGACAGTAGCAGAAAACGGTGCACACAGGATCAATTGACCAAAGTTAGAACCAAAGAATTGTATTGTCCAGGAAGAACAGTGATACATACCTGACAATCAAGCACCGGCTCCGGCGCCTTCCCCCTCGTCGGCGTCTGCCACCGGGTGGACCCTCGTGAGTGGCCGCCTCCGAGCCAGAGCTCGCCGGCAGAGGTAGTACATGGCGCAGAATGCCACCACGACGGCGGTGACGACCAAGGCGATTCGAACCGCCTTCTGCAGGCGGTGTGAGGGAGTGTAGCTCCTTACAAACTCAGCGGCGCTAGAGTGGTCTACTGTCTCCATTCAAGATTCCCGTAGTAGAGTGGTCTATTGGCGCTGGAGTCAGGAAGATGGGGGCCGGGTAGCGGGCGGAATGTGGCAGAGGGGGTGGAGAAATAAAAGAACATAGGATGAACTCGGATTCCTCAACAACCGGGGGTATTAATGTACTTTTTAAGAATATAGCATATGCATTATACGCCGCTGTTGTTAGATACAGGGGATCAGACCTTCGTGGGTAATTGTAGTAGATTTTCTTTGAGTTATCCTGGTTTCGACAAGATGGTTTTTTGGACATGGTTGCTCGGGAGTGGCATGCGGTAAACACGGGTACTGATCCAGTAGAACCATGGCAAAATAAAATAAGGCATTTGTGCCAATTCCTGCGAGGTTGGGCCAAAAACTTAAGCGGAGAATACAAACTTTTGAGAGATAAGTTAACGATGTTAATAAATGTGTTGGATATAATCATATAAAGGCAGAAACGACGCCCTTGACGGCAGCCAAGCGGGTTGCTAAAAGGGACGCCGATGATAGATTAGCAAAATTAAGACGTGACGAGGAGTCTAAATGGGAACAAAGAGCAAAAGTAAAATTTATCCAGGAAAGTGGAAGTAATACGCGATACATTCATATTATTGCAAACGGAAAGCACCGGAAAAAAAGATACTACAGCTAGAACAGGATGAAGGTACCATCGTAGGCAATGAAAACTTAAAGACTTATATCTCTGAATATTACAAAAAATTATTTGGGGCGCCTGCCCAAAATAATGTCTTTCTTGATGAGGCAATATTGACCCGGGAATTTTATGAAAAAGAAGTGTTTCAATCAATTAAACAAATGGAGCATAATAAGGCCCTCGGACCTAATGGTTTCCTTGCCGAGTTTTATCAGAAATGTTGGCATATTATCAAATTAGATCTAATGGCAATGTTTACCCAATTGTGTATGGGAAAATTACCATTATTTAAACTTAACTTTGGTATCATCACACTGTTACCCAAAAAAGAGGACGCTAGCTGAATTGAGCAATATCGGTCCATTTGTCTATTGAATGTCAGTTTTAAAATTTTCACAAAAGTTGGCACGAATAGAGTGACTTCTATTGCGAGTAGGGTAATTCGTCCAACTCAAACAACGTTTATACCCGGTCGGAAGGTTCTCCATGAAACAATCCACGAGATACATAGGAAAAAGATGGATGGGGTTCTCTTCAAAATTGATTTCGAAAAGGCTTACAATAAGGTTAATTGGTCATTCCTGCAACAAACCCTTCATATGAAAGGGTTCGCGTCACAGTGGTGCGAACGGGTGGCACGGTTTGTTCAGGGAGGGAGTGTTGGAATTCGTGTCAATGATAATATTGGGCATTACTTCCAAACTCTAAAAGGACTGCGTCAAGGGGGATCCGTTGTCCCCTCTACTTTTTATCCTTGTTATCGACATGCTAGCCATTTTAATCTCTCGTGCGAACGAGGATGACCAAGTGGGGGGTCTTGTACCGCAAGGGTGGGGTTTCTATACTCCAATATGCTGATGATACGATACTATTTCTTGAACACGACATTGCGAAGGCCCGTGAACATCAAATTAATTTTGTCATTCTTTGAACGATTATCGGGTTAAAAATTAATTTTCATAAGACTGAAATGTATTGCTTTGGGAAAGCTAAAGATGGCCAGGAGGATTACCGCCGTATTTCCGGTTGTGAACTCGGATCACTCCCATTCCGTTATTTGGGCATTCCGATTCATCACCGTAAACTTTTAAACAAAGAGTGGAAAATAGTTGAGGATAGGTTCGAGAATAAATTGACAGCATGGATAGTCAAGATGTTGTCTTACGGTGACCGCCTTGTGTCGGTTCTAACAAGCTTGCCAATGTTTCTTTTATCCTTTTTTGAAATACCGAAGGGAGTTTGGAAAAGGTTAGATTATTATCGTTCACGGTTCTTTTGGCAAAGTGATCAATTAAAAAGAAAATATAGGCTCACAAAATGGAATATAGTATGTAGACCAAAAAATCAAGGAGGTTTGGGAATTGCGGTTCTAGAAATTAAAAATAAATGTCTTTTGAGTAAATGGCTATACAAATTGTTACACGAGGAGGGAGTCTGGAAAGAAATCCTAGTACACAAATATTTGGAGACAAGGCATTATCTCAAGTTCAAATTAAACCCTCTGATTCACCTTTTTGGAAAGGCATCATGAGGGTAAAAGATGAGTTTATCAAGCGTAGTAAATTTTTAATTGGAAACAGTGAACAAACTCGGTTTTGGGAGGACTCTTGGTGAGGACCGGTTTCACCAAAAGATGAGTACACGTTGTTGTATAACATTGCCTCGAATAAACATAGTACATAGTACGGTAGCTAATGTTATTGGGGCAGCTCCTATTGATCTCCCTTTTCGACGGACTTTACTTGGGCAACAGCGAGCTGAGTGGTTTCATTTGGTGGAGAGATTAATGCGCATCACTCTTACAGATGAACCTGATAAATTTAAATGATCGCTTACTAACAATGGAGTATTCACGGTAAAATCATACTACAAAGATCTTCCAAATGGCCATACCAGGTACTTGCGTAAATATCTATGGAAATTGAAGATACCTCTAAAAATTAAATTATTTCTGTGGTTTTTTAATAGAAAGGAAATATTGACGAAGGATGATCTGACTAAACGATAGTGGACAAGTTGCAAGAAGTGTGTATTCTGTCTGCGGAGCATCTTTTTATTAAATGTCCGTTGCTAGAGATATTTGGCATTTAGTACACTTTACTTTTAATATTTGCCCAGATGTGAGTATTATGAACTTGTTTGGGAGTTGGTTGAATGGGATAGATAAGATAACAAAGGCTTGCATTCGAATTGGTTTAGCGGTCATTTTGTGGGCTCTTTGGAATTGTCAAAATGATATTGTCTTTAACAGAACAATTTCTATTCATTACTTGCAGGTCATTCACAAGCATGCTATTGGATCCACTCTCGGTCTTTCCTGTTGCCAGTGGATCAGTGTGGCCTCATGGATGTTGGTTGTACCCGCATGTTGACGGTCGTGGGGGCTATCTTCAGTCGGACTGGATGGCTTCATCCTAGAAGAATTGATGTTTAGTTCTTTTCTATTTGATTGGCTCATCTTTGTAGCCACCCTTTATGATCTATGAATTGTAATACTTGTTGAATTGATTCGCTTAAATATTTGCGGATGGCTGTGTGCATCTTTTTGATGCAGAGGCCGGGGATCCGCACCCCCTTATCTAACAAAAAAGACTCATTTGATCTTGAAAGAGCTATGTGATTATAGGTTTCAAAAAAAACTACGTATGTTATTCCAATTCTCTCTTTCATTTTTAAATCTTTGTCACGTTATCTTTTTATCTAGGTGGCATCTATGTTACATTTTAGTTACTCACACTATGGATATGGATAGTCTCAAGTCATAAACTTCTCATACTCTACTTGCTCACATTTATGTCTACCATTATCATACAATCGGTCGTGATGGTTGGTAGTACGTCGTTAGTTCAGCCAACAAGCGAACCCGCACGAAAAAATCAGGGACGAGGAGAAAGAAAATGGAGTGCCTTTACGGCCAACAACATTTCAATTTAGGTCACGGTGATATTTTCATTTAGACAAAACTAATTAAGAATTTTGTTCCTCCTTCGGTTGGTATCTTCCCACGGGTTTTTCTGCCACCTTTTTCTTGCTGTGTGCACATTTCTACTTCGTCTTGTACTACCTAGCTAGGGAGCTGGGAGCCAGGAGCATATGAGCTCATGATCCATTGTTCGTTTTCGCAATGAAAGAAAACGAGAGGAGAGACCAATTTAGATGGTTGAATAAACATGATATAAGGACTGAAAACACTAAGAAACAAAGCATACCGGAAGACGTGTGACAAGGTCATACCAAACGGGTAACCCTTCGTGTGGATACCTGGTGCACGTAATGACTAAATCCTAATTGTCAATCGGCTGAAGAAGCCCAACAAATGAAGACCAAGTCAAAGACTTATACCATAGATAGCATAGTCGGTAATACTTTCCATAACTAAAGTCCTAATCGGTTACGACCCGAGACCTGTATCCCTATATAAAGGACAGGAGGGAAACTGACCAGTGACACGCCCAACCAGAATCACCAGACCCTAGCAAGATCGACATCTTCCTAGAACCATGTACTCACTGCATATACACAATCAATAACAGACAAGCAGGAGTAAGGATTTTATCTCACTCGAGGGCCCCGAACCTGGGTAATTCCCGCTTGTCAGCCGACGAATCTATCAACACCACGCGTTCTCTATCTCATAACTCTTACCCTAGCCTAGTAACCATGGATATTGATGGGGACATCCCTCGTCAATTGGCGCCGTCTATGGGAACAGGTGGTGTTGTATTTACGATTTTTTTGGTCAAAATTTCAAACGGCGATCCGTCTTCTTCTTCAAAGGGATGCACATCAGCAATAGCAGATCGTATCCAGATCACAGGCAACCACTCGCCAAAAACATCGCCACCAGCAAGGATCAGGCCATAATCACCCGAAGCTCAGGAGATCTACTCCAATGTCAATTCGGGTTTTGATCTAACTATTGGGGAACATAACTTCTTTGTTGATCAGCTTGGTGTGCAGGATTTAGTCGAATAGATCGCAACTCAGCCACTTCAGAAGGGATCGAATAAGATCACATCTGTAGCAGACAAGGAAGATACCCCGTGGCAGACCGATCTGATCCCGCCGCCATAATCTCCAACAGATTCAATGACATCCGCAGAATTCAACAAATTCATGACGAACGAGTTACCTGAAGAAGAAGAGTCGTCGACTGCCTCAGTCGACGACATGATCATATCAGCGGCTTCAGCTGGAAGCACTGGAACACCAATATCACAGATCGGTCCAATCTCGTCCATAGCAGGATCCATGTCCACAAGAGAGTTCAACGAGTTCATAATGCAAAACGAGATGGAAGAAGAAGTGCAGTCGACACTCGAGATCAACCCAGTCGAAGATCAAATGCAAATCGACGCTCCAGAAGAAAGCTTCCACGTCCCCGAATATGATGAGCCTGCAGAATACAGCATACGTCTAGCAGACTTCACACGCGCAGAGATCCAATCTCCACATCATGCTGCCATCAACTACGGTGCACATGCGCAGCAATCAGAAAATGGCGAAAACAGCAAAAGCGTAGAGCGGGATAGAGAATTCGAAGCAACATATGAAGAGCACTCAGACTACACATATCCTTACCACATACCCCAGCAGGTTTACGTGGCAACAGCCGCAAAAACGTCAGAAAACGCAGCCAATCGACAACCAGTCGAGTATCCACGGACGGTTACTTTACCAGATGGTACCACTACTCTGGACATCACGGCAGAGATGGCTGCAAAGGTGACAAAGGTCATTGATGAAGGAATAATGATGCCAGCAGACGCAACTCCAGATGAGTTGGCAACATACAACTACTTCAACTGGCAGGAATCGCAGCGCTTGAAGCAATACAAAGCAACACTCGAAGAACGAATAAGGCAAGCAAGCATATCAAGCGCGCGCAGACGACAACTATCCTTGAGTTCTACAGGGGCAATCGAGGCACGACGCAGATCCAGATTCGACAGAATCCCCGAGCACGAAAGAGCAGACATCACTCGAAAGTTGAACAACTCGTTCCTAACCGTCGACTCTAACGGCATAATCCAACCCAAAACATCAGAAGGAGCTCTCATATCCATATGAGCATACCTCCAAGCAGAAAAACCACATGCAGGTGACCCCGATGAGGCAAGATACCTGCAGCAAATGAAAGCTCTGGAAATCGCAGCAAAAGAACTAGTCGATGGAGGAAGGAGAAGACGTAGCAGGAGCCGCTTGAGAGAACGTTCCAGTCGCAGTCCTCAGGGAAGCAGCGACATGAAAAGTTCAAGCCGTCGCAGATCAAGAAGCCGCGCAAGAAGCAGGTCCAGGAGATCAGGCAGTCGCGAGTCGCCCGACAATTGCAACGGAGGACCATGCGGAGTTCAATGCTTCACTCGACGGATCCAAGAAACAAAACTCCCAGAGAAGTTTGTCCTACCAACCATGCCAAAATTCAACTCAAAACAGGAGCCCTCGGGGTGGCTGGAAGATTACAAACTGGCAGTCATATGCCAACGAGGAATAACAATGACGGCGCTACAATACATACAATTGATGCTTGAAGGCACAGCCCGCGACTGGCTCAAATCTTTGCCCGAAGGAGCCTACGATTCTTGGGACCACTTCAAAGAAGACTTCATAAAATATTTCGACCCTCTCTGCGAAAGGTTGAAAACATTTGAGGAATTAAGAGCATGTTGGCAAAAGACAGATGAAAATCTTAGGTCTTACATCAGAAGGTGGGCCTCCATCAGGAAATCCGTGGGGCCAATATCGGAAGACAGAGGAATTGACGCTTTCACGAATGGAGTCTATAGAGAAGACTTCAGAGAAGCACTCGGACGACAAAAACCAAAAAACATGGCAGAACTCATGAAACTAGAGACCGAGTGGGTAGATGGCGATAGATGCAGTCTAGAGCAAAACCCCACACTCACCACAACGACATCGCGATAAACGAGACAGTCGCGACCACCGGAGCCGAGATCGGCGGGATAGAGATGACAAACGAAGAAGGCGCGACAACGATCACCGCGACAAGGACAAGGTCAAATTTGTATCAGTTGGATTCTCGCAGGACGACCAAAATCGAGATGACAGAAAGCAAGATAACTGGCGAATCAGCCGGCATGACGATCGCCGGGATACACGAGATGATAACTACATACGAGATAGGCCAGTCGATAGACGCGACGACCGAGGTCGAGACCAGCGCGGAAGCTACAGATGACAAGACATGCAGAAGCGCTCAGAGTCAAGAGTCAAGAAATCATTTCAAGAAAAGATGGAGGATGAGTGCAGACTCCATATGTTCAAAGACCCGGCGACTAGACGGTTAACATCACATCACACAATGGGAAGCTTCCGCGAATTTGGGCAAATGGCGATGGATTACATAAATCAGATGAAGAGAGAACAACCACAAGCTATCCCAGCGGCATACATAGCACCTCCACAAATAGTGGCGGCACCACCACCACCACCACAACACGATGTGAATAACCAGATGGTAGGCGCCATACATCACATACCACACAACATGGATTCTCAATATCCAAAGCCAAAAGGGCAGATGTACATGATACAGAAAGGATGCACCTCCAACAGAAGGCAAAAGCGCCACACCAGAAACGTCGATATGGCAGTATTAGCTCCACCCCCAGTAACAGAATTTTTGCAAGGGTCAAACGTAACAATCGCTTTTGATCAAGAGGATCACCCGCCAGCCATCTATCGACCGGGACACGCTGCTCTAGTACTCGAAGGACAGATTGGAGGATACACTATGACCAAAATATTCATGGACGGAGGCAGTGGCGTCAACATAATATTCACACATGCTCCGGAGGAAGAACATGTCAGTCGAGAACCTTCAGAAATCTACAAACACCTTCCACGGTATTGTACCGGGCAAAGTTGTGCGTCTAGAAGGGAAAATCCAACTCGACGTCACATTCGGGGATGCAACCCACTTCAGAAGCGAACTCATCGACTTCGACGTCGTCAACTGGAAATCACAATATCACGCCATTGGGATGGCAAGCATTCGCAAAGTTCATGGCAGTACCCCGCTACGCATACCTCAAGCTCAAAATGCCAGGTCCAAAAGGAGTCATAACAGTCAATGGAAACTTCCAAAAGTCAGACGACTGTGACAAAAACTTTTGTAGGATCTCGGAGACATACGGAGTCGAAGAAACCTCAGACAAGACACGAGACGCAAGGGAAGTAGCAACGGAGCCAGAACGCAAGAAAAGAGCAACCATAGCTGCAATACATGAAGTAAACGCCATATGGACAGTTGAACCCATAGAGGAAGAACAAAGCACTCAAACCAAACAATAGACAATACACTTCGACGGGTCCAAAAAACGGCAGAGCCACAGGCACAAGTATGATACTCATAAACCCCAACAAGGAATGAGTACGGTATGTACTACAGAAAAATTTCCCGGCACCATCAAAAGTCGAAATCGACTACGAAGGCCTGTTTCAAGGCATGAGACTGGCAAGAGCTTCAGGAGCACAAAACATCATCATCCGAGGGAGCTCATGTACAATCACGCAAAACGTGGCAAGTGCAAGCAGAATGAACATGGACAAGCTGGTTAGATATGAAGGTTAATTCGATATGTGGCAAAGAAGATTTCACAACTACGAGCTATAGCATATAGCGCGCACGCGCAACAAACAAGCCAACAGGCTAGCAAACATTGGAGCAGCAAATACGTAGCTACCGCCAGGCATCCTCTTCAAGCACATAAACCATAGGTCAATAAGAAGGTGGCACCCACATACCACTCGAGAAGTAAACATCTTCGGGCAGAAACTAAACCAAGCGGATCTCCCAAGCAAAAAAGTCAAGTCACGACTGATCAGGGGCGGTCAAGCACAAGCAGATTGGCGAACTCAAACCACATCACTACAATCTTCAGCCAAGGAGTGCCAAACTGTGTCATCATAAGTGACAGTCGCAAAATGAGAAAGCAAGACGCAGCGGGGGCAATGTCATTCGAAGCTTTTACTGCTATGCACATCACACTACCAGGGAAAGACACGTCCCACATGGAACCCCTAGTGTTGCGACTGCAAAAACCAAAGAGGTCATACGAAAGGAGGTACAAGCTACAGATACCACAGCACCAAGAGGAAACACACAACTCGGAGAGTAAGGCCAATTAGAGTCGTCATCACTTAGCAAAAACATCATGTCGGTGTAGCAAAAGACTCATGTATCAAAAGGCCAGTAGGTTCCAGACGCGCTCTTTTCCTTACCAGGGTACCTAAGGGCACTGAAAGGTTTTTAATGAGGCGGCTTGCTGGTCAACATTTATAAAGAAAAGAGATTATCCATATCTTTCCTGCATAATTTTTCGTCAAAAAGCAAAAGGCAGCCACTTGATATGCTCGGGGGCTGCGCATACATCAAAAAGCAAAAAGCAGCCACTCGACATGCTCGGGGGATGCACACATATCAAAAATCAAAAGGCAGCCACTCGATAGTCTCGGGGGCTACACATATGTCGGGGGCCACCCCCGGGTAGGGTAAAGGCCCGGATAAGTCGGCCCCAATGGCTGTCAGAGTAACCCTTTGACTAAGCGTCAAGAGCCACTTGACCCTTTGAGTTACAGTAAGTTGGCCTTTGGGGCAGAGCAAAAGGTGACCTGTGAAGTGCTATTGGAACTACCCTTTGGTGAAGGCAAGAGGCAGGGACAGGCACTATAAATAGACCCGCAGCTATTCATTCTCACTCAGGCAGCAGCACAGAGTTCTCATAAGCACCAGCTTCTCGAAGATGTCTTCGGTAGCAAAACTAAGACATCTTCAAGTAGCTAGGCCTAGGGCTACTCTCTTGAGGTACATCGGATTTACAAGAGGGATAAAGGCAAGTACAGGGAGTTCTCCTGAGAATCAGTTTCTTGAAGATGTCTTTGGGAGCAAGCCTAAGACATCTTTGACGAACTGGGCCCAGGATTACTCTCTCGGAGATCCTCGGGAGCTGCGCATAAAGCGACCACTCGACGTGCTCGGGGGCTGCGCATAAAGCAAACACTCGACGTGCTCGGGAGCTGCGCATAAAGAAAACACTCGACGTGCTCGTGGGCTGCGTATAAAGCAACCACTCGACGTGCTCGGTGGCTACGTCTGCGTCAAAAGAAAAAAACACAAACAAACTCAAATACACTTGAGAGCATCCAATGGAGACGGACAAAGGATTCTTATGGCATAACAACAAAACCCCACTTGCTTTACTCGGGGGCTAGATCTCTGTGTTTCATTTACAGTGTAAAGCCTACAATCACATAAGCTAAGCATCTTCATCCTTCAGCGGCAGATTGGAGTCGATCAGTTGCTTCCGCGCTCGACTTATCAACTTCTCAGCGGGGGCAAGAGTTTGCTCCATATCTTCGCTAGACAGTCAAATCTCCGACTGGGATGACGAAGAAGAAGGATGCAAAGAATTCCGGCGCTTCATATAGGCAAACGCAGCGTTGGCTCCAAGCACAACCTGTCGCACAGCCTCTCGAATAGGCTCCTGAGAGCGAAACAGGTCGACTAGAGCATGTATTCCTCGAGGCTGGGGACCTTCAGGAAACAAATAGCGATTCGCACGCGCAAGTGCCGCCCGACAGCGCTCCAGCAGAATAGCTCCACGCCACACTCGATCCTTCAGAGTGGCAAGGATATGTGCATGATACGCATCAAGCCAAAAAATGTTGGGGACCGGTGACGACCACCTGAGTAGTGGTTGCCAGACGTTCGGCCACACGAGTGGCCTCAACATGAGAGTCATCTAATAAAACTACAGATAGAGCAAGGTGGTAAGACATCAGATGCAGCTCACACGCGCACAAGAAACAAAGCCAAAGCAAATACCTTCAAGTTGCCTGCTCGAATCTTCCATCTCATAGAGAACATATTTTTCCCTCTGAGTGGAAAGAGAAGGCTTTCCTCGAAGAATTTCCATGTCAGTTTGGGCCGCCTTGAGCTGCTGCTCCATCTTAACAACCTTTTTCTTGGCATAATCAAGCACGCGGGCGTCATTCGTCAGCTAAGCAGTCGAGCGCCACTCCCCTCCCACTCAAACATTCCCCGGAGTGTTCGAGCAGTTCGACTGAGACACAATCATAAACACTTCAAGCAAGAAACAAATTGAAACAAAAGGAGACACAAGCAAGCATGCAAGGATCAGCAAAAGATATATCTTCCAAATATCAATATTAGGTGGCACAATGTACATCACGAATTACAGCACAAAGCAAAAGGACTAAAACTAAAGCTGCCTAAGACTGGGCAGCAGACTCAGACCCAGTCTTGCGGGCAGCATCAACAGCTTCCGTGCGGCGCTCCATAGTCGCAATGCTAGACTTAGCAAGGCTAGAAGCGCGGGCGCTGAACTTCCCCAGAGACGAAGGCCTCCCATCTGACTTCTTTTGAAAGTCAGACATGAGAGACTCATACTCAGCATCCGCGCCCCGACTAAGAAGAAGCTTGAAGGTCGAGTCTGAGCCGCGTACCATCAGCTCATGCGCGTAAGACTTCAAAGTCTTCGACTTGGGGCCCAGTCGCGCAACAAATCCCGCAATGGTGGACGGGACCTCGGTTGCTGGCAGCACTTCCTTAAAACCAGCGCCGAGAGTCTAGAGGGATGTCTCCAGAGACTTCTTGGCGTGCTTCACGGTCGCCCCCACCTGGTCGATGGCTTGGTCGAGTGACAAGACATCACTCGCCGCGCCAACGGAGCTGGAAGAAGGGCCTGCATAGCAAGAGAAAATGCATATAAAAAATCCGGAAAAAAGGAAAAAAATAAAATCCACAAACAAAAATCATTATTTCTCACCGGCAAGAGAGTATGCATAGCCGACCAGTCACCTAGCCCGCTCCCCTTCAGAAGCACGAAGAGCGTCTAACTCTTCCTGGGCAGTCGATTGCTAGGAGAGGGTCTTCTTCACATCAGCTAGTCGGAATTTCAAAATTTCTTTCTCCTCTGAAACAAAAGAGAGAAAGCAGTCCAGTCATATAAAGGAAGAAGGGCAGCATGTGCAAAGCAAAGGAAGAAGCTTATGGCTGAGCTGATCCAGCTGAGAGCGAAGAGCGACTCGCTCATCCTCCGAGTGCGTAAGAGCTTCTCCAAAAGAAGCAAGACCACTTGCGTCCGGCTACAAGCATAACACACACATCACACACACATGTCAAAGAAAAAGACACCATATTGACAGAGACAAGAAGGTTTACATGATTCAGCCAGAAGGGCAGTGAAGGAGTCGTAAGCGCAGCAGTCAAGCCAGTTGCGGTAGTCGTTGCGGCCACCAACGTAGGAGCAGAAGGTGGCAAAGGAGCGACTACCGCGTCCGCAGCTGGAGAGGAGGTGGCAGTCGTGGCATGGGAAGCCAGAGGACTAGCGGCCCGATCATCGCTAGAAGATGAAAGCACAAAGAAAAGGACGTTCAGAAATTAAAGCATAGCGAGCAATCAAAAAGAAGATGCACACAGTCACACGGCAAAGAAATTACCTTCGCTTGTCTTCATCGGAAGTGAGATCGAGGTCGTACCGAGGCCTGCCGAAGCTAGATTGGCCGGTCGAAGGCGGAGGTGAGCGTTGGGCCAAGGGCGGCACATCCCGCGCAGGTGAAGACGTACCAGAGTCTGCGGCTTCCTCACCTTTATCTGAGTGCACCTGACGAGGTGGTAACTCGACAAGTCCCAGGGTTGTGCACCCCGGGTTGATTGATGGGGAGAGAGATGAGTGCAGATGGTCACGACGGCTGACAAGCAAGGATTTACCCAGGTTCAGGCTCCCGGAGGATAACACCCTACTCCTGCTTGTCTGGTTATTGATGCGAGTTGTGGTTACAATGGCGAGATTGCGATCTCGCTAGGGTTTGTGCCGTAGCTATGAGCGTGTCCTCTGGGACGAGCAACCCTCCTGGCTTTATAGGCAGCCAGGTCTCGGGTGGTTGGTGCCGATGGCAACTACAGATATGGAAAGTTATGCTTCCTAACCGACTTGGACTAGGTTACATGGTACCCCGCGTGGGCCTTCTGTGGGCCTTCTGTCCTTGGCGCGGCCCAGGTAGCCTTATCGTGGGCTACCCGAAAGGCAGCCCCACGTCAGTAGCCCCCGAGTGCTTGGTCGAAGCGTAGAGTCGAGCAAAGGACTCCTTCCTCCTGGATGCGCCATTGGATTGCTTGATCTTGAGCTTGAACTCGATTTCTTCAGCCGAACCGGCCACTCCCGATGGGAGTAACGTTTGCAGTCGAATTACTTTGCCTTCATCTTCTTGCACAGCTTGCTTCTACTCAGCCTGTTTGGCTTACTTGTGGATGGATTCGGCTGCTCGAGCTTACTCTGTTGCCACCCGAATGGTTTCTTCGGGTTCTCGGATCATCTGCCGATCCTACCTTGTTGATTTCGGCTTTGAAGCTTACTACTCGAATTACTCTGTCGAGTTGCTTCAATTGATTTTGGAGCCGTTGGCTTGATGACGTCACTGGTGACGATCTGCTGCACGCCTCTGCGCTCGATGGGACGTGACTTGGCGGGCCCCGCTGTCAGAGCTGACCGCGGTCAACAGTTGTCACGTCTCCGAAGCGGGCGCGAAATTTGCACGGCATGATGATGACGCCTCGGTTTTCGTGCGTAGTGGACGAAGTGGGCGGTGACGGTTGGTTTCCTCGTGCGACACGTGGACGGCCGGATATGTCTGCTCGGAGCCCTTGTTCTGTGGTCGGTTGAGATGAGACTTTTCGAGCCATAAGTACTGTGTCTTGACGCTTGGGATTTCATCTTCTCCAATCGCTTTGTGCTCTCTTTCCTCTGCGCTCTACCATTTTCGCCGCCATCCAGAGCTCCGTGCAATCTGTCCGTACACCTTGCGCTGCCTTGCGGCACCATGGGCAAGCCGAAGAGCACCGCTGGCTCCTCCGCCGCCGCCGACGAAGCCGGGCTGATGAAGAAGCCCGACGGCGACTGGCAGAGATCGTCGGTGAAGAAGGCCGAGGTGGAGCTCTTCCGCGCGCAGGGTCTGCTTCCACCTGCTGACAAGTCCAGGTACGCGTTCCTGGCAAGGAGGTTTTCCCCACTCCCCGCGATGCGGAACGTGTTTGCTTCGCGGATTTCCTTCCGCGGGGCTTCGGGTTCCCCATGCACGATTTCGTGCGCGGTCTCCTGTATGCCTATGGGGTTCAGATCCACGATCTGACCCCCAATGGTGTCTTGAGCATCGCGGGCTTCATCGTGCTCTGCGAGTGCTTCCTGGGTGTCGCGCCCCATTGGGCGTTGTGGAAGTCGCTCTTTCTCGTTCGCAAGAACGTTGGGAAGAGCGGGTTGACCTTCCCCGTGGGCGGCTTCGGAATCCAAGTGCGCGGTGCCACCGCGTACTTCCAGATGAAGAAGTGCGACTCCGTCCAGGGATGGCGCAGGAGATGGTTCTACGTCCAGTCGAACCAGGACGGCCTGGATGCATTCGACAGCGGACGTGGACTGCGGAAGACCGGCGCCTGGGCGCACCCGCTGACTGCCGTGGAGAAGGAGGTCGTGCGGCCCTTGCTGAGCCTGCTGCGCGATCTGACCAAGACCCTTGGGTGCGAGGCGGGTGGCGTCTTCCTGATGGCCACCTTCTTCCGTCTTCGGGTGCAGCCGCTTAGCACTCGGCCTCACCCGATGTGGGCCGCCGAGGGCGTCAGTACCGAGCCGCTTGACAATGAGGAGGTGGAAACCAAGGTAAGATCCATCACCAACCTCCGAGTCGCGGACACGTGCAACGTCAAGTGCCCGATTGCTGCTTACGGGGCCTCGAACCCCGTTCCTGAGGTAAGTCTTGGCTTGTTTTCCTTTTGTCTTTGCTCGACTTGCGTCTACTTTCTTTTTGATTGGACTTGTGTCTACTTGCTTCAGGGTCGAGCTCTGTTGACCAGCCTTCCTCCTCTTCCCGAGAACGGACCCGACGACGAGTCGAAGTTTGTCGAGGAGGAAGACGACGACGAAGAGATTCCCTCCGCACACTCTCCCCGCGAAGAGGTGGAGGAAGAGGATGAAGTGGAGGAACCCGTGCGGAAGAAGCGGAAGCTCCCGAGTCGTGGCGACTCTGCCACTGCGTCGTCACCTGCTAAGGATGCCGACGTTACCCTGGAGGAGGTCGTCGCGACGTCGTCGGGTGCGCGGTCCTCGGGTGGCTGGGATGAACCCCTGAATGTTCCTCCAGTCAGCTCCGCAGCTCCTCGTTCTTTTGCGCGGATGCCTTCGCCCTCCCTGGAGAGTTACGATGACCTTGGTACCCCCAGGTGAGCTTCTTTATGATGTGTGTCCTTCGAGTTGTGTTTTGTAGTTGCAACGTTTAAGTTGACAGGTGTGCTCGTTTTCGCTGCAGCCACCGTTCTGGCGATGTTAGCTCCCCCCTTCGGGACGTGGAGCATACATCCGCCCCTTCGACTGGACTGGGGACTCAGGCGGTAGTGGAGAAGGTGCTTGCTGAGCCTGCTGGCGTTGCATCGTCTAGCCGCGTTCCTCCTTCGGCTTCAGACGACCTTGATCTCCTAGACCACGTAAGTCCTTTATGCTTGTGCTTGCATTCTTGATTTTTCATCGGGTGCGCGATCAGCGCTCCCGATGGGAGTAGCCCCCGAAGGTGTGGGTGACTAGTATAGTCGCCCGCGACTTTATTAACATCTTGCTTTTGCTTCAGCCGTACTACCGTCAGCAGCTTGACGCAGCCGCGGCTTACGTTCGCCTGGAGAAGGAGAGGGACCAGCTGCGTGCTTCTCTGGACCAGGCTACTGGGCGGGTTGATGAGCTTGAGAAGGCTCTACATGAGTCTCGAGAGCGAGAGCTGGCGCGGGTCGCCCAGGAAAAGACTCAAGTCGGTCGTCTCCTTTCACTCGCCTGTGTTCTTGGGGGTAAGTTTCAGCTTGATGCCTACTGTGTCTTGATCTTTTTATTTTGCCTGACCTTGAATCTTTTGCGCAGAGACTTGCGGCGGAGCTCCTCCGGAAGACGCGTCGAGTGACACGGTTGATTTGGCGACTGCTGTCGCCTTCCTCGATCGGGTCTGCGCCTATGCATCCGACGCGCTGAGGAAGTCTGCAGCCTCGTTGAAGAAATCGACTGGAGCCCTCACTGTGGTGCACCAGAGTATCTTCCCGGGCGACCAGCCGCCGGCAGCCGTGGAAGCCCTTGCTGCGCCGTTTGAGGACGCGACCACCATCGCCGATTTTACGCGGTCGCAGACGGTACGCGGCTCCGAGCTCACCTTCCAGCTCCTCTTAGGGCATCAGGTTCCAGGTGATTTTGAGAAGGTCGTCAGCGGCTTTCCCCGCAAACCTGATGGCCGAACCGCGTCGTTGAGTGGCGTGAAGGAGCGTGCTTCGCAGCTGGCCGTGCAGCTTGTGGCACTCTTCGAGAGGGCCCTTGCTAAGGCGACTGAGGCGGCTGCCGCTCGGAAGGGTCGTTCCCGGTCGCAGTCCGCAGCCTTAGAGTAGGCGTAGCTTTAGGAATTCGGCAGTCGCTGTGGTATGTATTTTGAACTTCTTGCAGCTTTAGGAATTTTGCTCTGTAATGAATATTGTCCTGCCAGGTTTTTTGGCCTTCAATATTGCTTTTGCTGACTTTCTTTCTGCCGAGTTTAACTGTGTTTCGCAGTCGTATGATTGTATTGACTCTGCGTATTCATGGCAGAATGTTGTGCGCGGTGATGCTTCGCCTTCTCCTGTGGCTGAGCCGAGTGGCGCAGCCCCCGAGTGGTTCGAGTGGCGGCCTAGGATTTCCCAAGTGTGACCTGTATGTCGCAGCCTCTGACTTTATCAGGTGGCGACTTAGGATTTTTGTAACTTGACCCTTATGGTGCGGCCCCCGAGTTGTTCGAGTGGCGGCCTAGGATTTTTGCGAAGGCCTGCATGGCATAGCCCCCGAGTAGGTTGGGTGGCAGCCTAGGATTACAAGTGTCACCTGTTTGGCGCAGCCCCCGAGTATGTCAGGTGGCGACCTAGGATTTTGAACTTGACCTGTACAGCGCAGCCCCCGAGTGAGTTCGAGTGGCGGTTGAGGATTTTCTGAGAAGGCCTGTATGGCGTAGCCCCCGAGTAGGTCGAGTGGCAGCCTAGGATTACAAGTGTTACCTGTTTGGCGCAGCCCCCGAGTATGTCGAGTGGCGACCTAGGATTTTGAACTTGACCTGTACAGCGCAGCCCCCGAGTGAGTTCGAGTGGCGGCTGAGGATTTTCTGAGAAGGCTTGTATGGCGTAGCCCCCGAGTAGGTCGAGTGGCAGCCTAGGATTACAAGTGTTACCTGTTTGGCGCAGCCCCCGAGTATGTCGAGTGGCGACCTAGGATTTTGAACTTGACCTGTATGGCGCAGCCCCCGAGTATGTCGGGTGGTGGCCTAGGATTTTTTGATTTATGCTTGTATGGCGCAGCCCCCGAGTAGTTCGGGTAGCGGCCTAAGCTTTTCTTTCAACCTGTGTGGCGCAGCCCCCGAGTGGTTCGAGTGGCGGCCTAGGATTTTAGCTTCCTCTGTGTGACAGGTAAAGGAGACAGATTTTCTTCAAATCACTTTATTGATTCTTGCGAACAGGCCGCCTCATTAAAACCCTTCCAGTCCCCTCAGGTACCCTGGTAAGGGAAAGAGTGAGTCTGAAACCTGCCGCGCTGATTTTCTTGTACAATGATTGGGTTGAACTAGGCGTAGAACCGGCGGAGTTGTGCCACGTTCCACGGGTTGCTGCAGTCTGCTCCCGTCTTCGAGTCTTTCAGGCGGTAAGCTCCGTTGCCGATTGCTTCTGTCACGATGTACGGGCCCTCCAATGGGGAAGCGAGCTTGTGCACCTTCTTTTGCTTGAGTCGAAGAACCAGGTCGCCTGCAACGAACGCTCTTGGTCGTAGCCTCCGAGTGTGATAGTTGTGCAGGTCCTGTTGATACACGGCTGATCGTGCCAGGGCGATGTCACGTGCTTCATCCAGGGTGTCCCTGCTGTCTTCGAGTGCCTCCTCCACATCCGACTCGTCGTAGGCGACTACGCTCGGTGCGTCGAACTTGATGTCGCAAGGGAGGACCGCTTCTGCACCATACACCATAAAGAATGGAGTATATTGGGTGGATCTATTTGGCGTTGTTCGCATACTCCAAAGGACCGACGGCAGTTCTTCCACCCATGCGCCCGCTGCGCGTTTTAGGGGCACGCGCAGTCGCTTCTTGATGCCGTTGCAGACGAGGCCATTGGCTTTCTCCACTTGCCCATTGGATTGCGGGTGCGAGACAGACGCATAGCTGAGCTTGATCCCCTGCTCTAAGCAGAAGTCCTTGAATTCTTCGGCTGTGAAGTTCGAGCCGTTGTCGGTGATGATCCCATTCGGTACTCCAAATCTGAAGATGATTGACCTGATGAAGTTGACTGCTGTGGATGCAGTCGAACTCGTGATGGGCACGGCTTCGATCCACTTTGTGAACTTATCGACTGCAACCAGGAGGTGAGTGTGACCTCCGGGTGAGGATTTCTTCAGCGGGCCCACCATGTCCAGACCCCATTGGGCGAAGGGCCAGGCTAATGGTATTGTCTTGAGTTCCGATGCTGGCGCGTGTGGCTTGTTCGCAAATTCCTGGCACCCTGTGCATTTCTTTACTAGTTCCTCGGCGTCCTGCATGGTTGTCAGCCAGTAGAACCCGACTCGTAGCGCTTTGGCCACCAGTGCCCGACTGCTGGCGTGATGCCCGCAGATACCCCCGTGGATGTGGAGTAAGATGGCTTGGCCGTCGACTGGATCTATGCACCTTTGCAAGATTCCTGAGATGCTTCTTTTGTATAGTTCTCCGTTAATGACGGTGAAACTTTTGGAGCGCCTGATGATGCGCTTCGCTTCGACTGGATCAGCTGGCAGCTTCTGTTGTAGTATGTACGCCAGGTACGGTCCTGTCCATGTGGCTTCGACTAGCATGACCTCCATGGGGACCTTGTCTTGGCTTGGCGGGTTGGCATCGTCTTTTGTTGTTGCAGTGCTTGCTTTATTCTGAGTCTTGATGGACCTCTGTGTGATGCACTCGAGGAAGACGCCGGGTGGGACTGGCACCCTGTCTGAGCCCATGTTAGCGAGGACGTCGGCTTCCTCGTTGCTTTCACGGCCAATGTGGCGCAGCTCGCAGCCGTCGAAGTTGCCTTCCAATTGATTGTAGAGGTCTCTGTAGGCGATCATGTTGTCGGCGACGGCGTCGCAGGACTTCATGGTTTGTTGTACCACCAGGTAGGAGTCGCCGTATATCATGAGGTGCGTGGCGCCGCAGTTCTTGGCCATCTGCATGCCGTGGATCAGGGCCTCGTACTCGGCTTCGTTGTTGGACGGCGTTGGAAAGTCCATCTGCAGGATGTACTTGAGCTTGTCGCCTTTGGGGGAGATGAGCACGACTCCTGCCCCGGCTGACTTGAATTTCTTGGAGCCATCAAAGTACATTGTCCATGCGTTGGACAAGTCGGGGATATTTGGTAGCTGGGCTTCTATCCACTCGGTGGTGAATTCTGGGAGGACTTGGGCCTTGATGGACTTCGGGTGAGCATACTTCAGCCCCCATGGTCCTGAGAATTCAAGGACTTCGGAGGACGTGGGTTGTCGACGGTTGGCAGAGACGCTTAGGAGCGGGCTCATCGGTCACCTCGGTGTCGAGTTGATCTACACCTTTTCCATCGACTTCGGACTTCTCCGAAGAAGAGGATTCGGCCCCAGGCAGAGAGTCTGTCGACTTCTCTTGCTCCTTCAGCACATCCGTCTCCTCAACAGGCCCAGCTTCAGGAAGGGGAGGGAGCGAAGACTTTGTCGAATGCCCCTGCACAAGGCAAAACAAAAGCAAACTCAAAATAAAGGAAGAAGGCGATAGCAAGATCAGTCGACGACAAGGGCGCAAGTAACTTACCTCGGGAAGAGGATTCTCAGAGTTGAAGGGAGATGTCGTGAAGGCATAGTTGATGGTGTCCTCAGCTTTGTAGCTGGTCACCGACTTCACAAGGGTGTAGAGCTCATTCGCCGACAACTCCACATCACTGATCCTGGTGGCGTCGAGTACCCCCTCATACGCCCAAATCGGGTGCGCGCTGTTGAAGAGGACACACCCAAATTTTCAGGAAAGTGTAGATCAACTGAACACCGGAGACGTCGGTGTTCAGCAATCCAGCGACTCTCTCCAGCAGCGGGGCAGCCTCGAGTTCTTCGGCTGGAGAAAGGGAGTGCTCCCAGGCCTTCATCTTCTCAGCGACGCCAGTCGAGAAGGCGGGGCGGACGTCTTGGCCCAGTTGAACATAGAACCATTTGGTCCTCCACCCCTGAGCAGACTCGACTGCCTTCAAAGTGAAGTACTTGTAGCCGGCCTTGGCCTGGAACCCGACGCCTCCGACGGGGTTGACACGGCCATTGCGGGCCATAGGGCGCAATACGAAGATTGACTTCCATAGTGCCCAGCTAGGGGATATCCCCAAGAAGCATTCGCACATTACCATAAAACAGGCAATGTGCAAAACGCCGTTGGGGACCAGATCATGGATCTGTATCCCGCAAAAAGGAGGCCGCACACGAAGTCATGCAATGGAAAGCCGAAGCCGCGTGGGAGGAACTCGGCGAAACATACCCGCTCACCGAGAAGGGGCGTGGGGAAGTTGTCCTTGCCAGGAGCTCGAACGGTGAGCTCCGTGGATGGAGGAAGAAGCCCCTCCTTGCGAAGAGTCGCCAGCCGTTTTTCCGTCATGGTGGACGAGGTCTAGCCGCCCGACTCCTTCTTTAGAGCGGCATGGACGGTGGCGGCAGTCGTCTTCTTCCTCTTCTTGTCGGTGGCAGTAGCAGCAGCAGAGGACGTCGAGCTCTTCTTCGGAGCCATGGTAGGTTGTAGGAGTGCAGGAGCGAAGAGGGCGCGGAAAAGGAGGGAAGCGCAAAAGCAGAGCGACGGCTGGCGCGAGGAGGAAGATGAAGCAGAGGAAGACAAGAGGCAAATGGCAGGGTAAAATTTATCATAACGGAGAAACCCGTACTTATGGTAAAAATCGGAGGCTCATTGTGGCCGTCCAAACAAAAACACGGCGACACGTGGCACAATCGGAGGGCAATCGTCACATACCACGCCGCCCACTACACGCGCAAAACGAGGTCTCATCACGTTTGTGGAAACCTCGCCACGTCAGGTCAAATTAGAACTGAACCGGCGTCCACAACGGTCAAAGAGAGGGGCCACTGTGCGACATCCCATCAGAGTGCTATTCGCACGCCAAGGATGTCACACATGACATCACTCCAGATGAACAAAAAACGGGCGTCATACCGCGACTGAAAAAAGGAAAATCTCCTAACAAACTCAAAAGCAAAACGACAAGAGTGAAAAAGAGTCGAGTGGGAAACTCCCATCGGGAGAAGGCAAAAAGACTTTGACTGGTAAAAGCATAAAATTGAGATTATCCTCTACTCAAGCAATAAAGCACAATCTCGGGGGCTACTCCCATCGGGAGCATTGTCGTGCACCCGATAGAATCAAAATACATTCGAAACATAAGAATTCCCGAGTGAAAATCAGTCGATAGAGTACCTCAGATTCTGTATACGAGAAATACAAAGGTAAGACCCATCGATCAGTCGAAAGGGGCGAGGATCACTCCAGCGGTGTTTTAATCCTGAACATTTCCGTGTCAACAGATACGATGAAAATCCTGGCGGACGCGCTGGGTAGCAAAGTAAAACTGCACAACAATATCAGTAAGACCATCGACTGGCCTGAGGTGTGTATGTTCAGTATGTTCCGGGTTTGAGCCCAAGGACTCGAAACCTGACTGAAGGCTAGTAAGGTTTTTCCCAAGTGCAGTTAACTGGTTTCGACTCAACGAATAAACCCAGGCTTACTCAGTCGAAATCCTTTGTCAAAATTCATAAGTCAAAAAGACAAAAATATCATATCAAAAGCATAAAGCATGAGACGTGCACTATGTAGTGAGTCCATGACATATTCTTCGAATTAACCAAGCACTCGGGGGCTAATGACAAGGTTATACCAAACGGGTACCCCTTCGTGTGGGTACCTGGTGCACGTAATGACTAAATCTCAATTGTCAATAGGCCGAATAAGCCCAACAAGCGAAGCCCAAGTCAAAGACTTATACCATAGATAGCATAGCCGGTAGTACTTTCCATAAATTTAGTCCTACTTGATTACGACCCGAGACTTGTACCCCTATATAAAAGACAGTAGGGAGACCGACCAGGGACACGCCCAACCAGAATCACCAGACCCTAGCAAGATCGACATCTTGCTAGACCCCTGTACTCACCGCATATACACAATCAATAGCAGACAAGCAAGAGTAAGAGTTTTACCTCACTCGAGGGCCCCGAAACTGGGTAATTTCCGTTTGTCAGCCGACGAATATACCAACACCACGCGTTTTCTACCTCATAACTTTTACTCTAGACTAGTAACCATGGGTATTGATGGGTATATCCCTCGTCAACGTGAGTAATGGGAAAAGAGAGTGAGCAGGATGAAGAACCAAGAAATTAGATGAGTACAAGATGAGATAAATGAACGACATGGGAAATGAAGAAAAATGCCACACCATGAAAGAGTGAAAAAAAAAAGCTAAACCCTAAACAACAATGCGGTCCCTAGCGACATGGATATCCCATGGTTGCTTTCCGCCCGAGTATATGCGAAAGGAAGAAGATTAAATCAAGGTCTCCGCTCCGTAATTAATCTCATGGGTAACACTCTTTATAAAATGACACATGACAACATTTGTCATAAATGTTTCTTCAAAAGTCAAGTTTAATTCTAAAAAAAAGTATGTCCACCAGACTTCACGGGTTGCTAAAACTAAGCAGTCCATATGCAACCCCTTCCCCTCCCGTCTCTTCCACTCCTTCCTTTCCATGGAGACTTCTTGACTATTCGCCTGGATTCGTCTCCCTTGCAGCTCTCCGGCAAATAACTTCTTCCTAGCCGAGATGTCCAAAACATCACCTTCCAGCGCTTCCATATTTCACTCCTGCGAGAGCTTGGATGACACCGCTACAATCAAAAGGTAAGGAGCTGCATCTCCATCGGATCACCATGCCAGCCATGAGAATATGAGACTCACCACTGTCGTAGACTTTCCTAGCTGGAAGGATGAGGTAAAGAGCTGCATCGCCAGTCCAAGAATGTTCTTAAGGTGTGTGTGCGCAATGTCCTTTCTCATGTACAGTCTTCTTCATCTAAATTCTTTGATCTCTTACAAATGTTTCTTTTATATCTGTAATGTTGTGCAAACAATTGTGCTTATCCTTTTATATATGTATAAGATGATCTGCAGGCTCAGTTTATTCTCAAAAGAAATCTAAAGAAACAATTTGTTTTATTCACTAAACGAGATATGCTCAGTCGTATTGCATCTTATAATTTGCTACAATGCTTCGTTAGGCATGATTGGTTCTATTTGGCTGTGATTGTTCAAATATTTTGTCCGGTTTTAGTTTGCAAGCCTGCTCCATAGCTTACTGCTCTAAAAGAACTAATACCTCCGTCTCACTATGTCCTTTATTTTTATGTGTACTTTTCACCATGAAATCGACAATTATCATTCTAATACTTATAATGCATGATAAATTTACCATCTCAAAGTATGTGATAACTTTAAAACTCGTAAAGGTTGGAAGAACAAGAACAAATGTTCTATTTCAACTCAAAAACTAATCTCTAATATGGTGGATAACTTACGTATACAAGACCGGATAACTAATTTGTTACGGGGGTGGTAACTTCTAGTAAGAAAAAAGTTGTCAAAACATATCGACATGAGATGTAGTTTCGAGGATCTCGTTGCGACTGGTCTAATGGTGAAAATGGATTCTCGATCGGATAAACAGTTTGGGCTACGCAACTTTTTAAATTTTATAATTTTGCATTTAATACGGGATGACATCAGTTTTTCTGTTTGTTTGTTCATGCATGCAAAAGGGGTCATTCCGAGTGCGTAGACATACGCTAACCAGCATGCGCCTGCTGATTAGCAAAATCCAAAAATTCTTCTTTCTTCTTCATCCTGTCACAACACGAAGCGGAAGACCACCAATAGTCGATGGCCACAACCAATTGATGCAAGCACGGAGAACTTCAAGCCCACGAAGATGAAGGTGCGATGATGATGCCTTCCAACACCTGCGCAGTGGCCACCAAAATCTTGCCGGCGGAGATAACTGAAATTGAGAGCTTCGCGTGGCGGGTGACGAATTGAGCACAACAACCACCACTCAGAAAATAGGTATATATATAGTCATATAGAATTGTCAGCTTCCTTCCATACCAAGGTTTTAATGGCGTCTTAAATATATTGATGCATTTAGTGCATAGGAAAATATTCATAATAAAGACAAGATTGATATGCACTACTCCATATCTTATTCAATTAATAAGAGATTTACATCTACATTAAAAAAAGATCTTTAAGCCATAATTTCAATTAATTGTCTACATTGATTGTTACCATTTAGTTTCTCATAGGTTCGATAGCATGTATATAAATTTCTATACACATTGTCTAATTAATCATCCAAGGTTTTGAAATGAAAGGAGGGGAAGTTGCTAGACTAGCCCTTGTTCTATCATATCTTACTCTAGTCACTAGAGGAATTTGTATAAGACCTATAAATCAAGGTGAAAATGATTGCCACATCATCACATGTCGACAGAATAAAACCATTCAGGTATGTACAAACATTCATCTTATTTTCTATATCTAGCAATATATTGTGTAGCTAACAAGCTGATGCAAAATAAAAATAGATGGAAGGTGGAGATATCTTCGATTGCATTGAAATGAATCTACAACCAGCTTTTAATCACCCACTGTTGAAAGACCACGAAATTCAGGTAAGTCACACACAAAATAGAAGTTTTGCAATCCCAATTTGGCTTAATTTAATGTTGATTCTCGCTTGAGAGGAATGAAGGGTGAGTCACCTCCTATACATATATGCTAGACGTAACACTTATCATATTTTATTTTGATTTATTTGGTGATTTCTTTTGTTCATGCTACCATATTTCATAGTAGCTTAAACTGGGCACCCCTTCTCGTTTCAAGAATCCCCCATTCAATTCTAAATAATACTCCCTCTGTTTCTTGATATAAGGTGTATAGTTTTTCCTGAAAAGTCAAACTTGACTGTCTTTGGCCAAGATTTTAGAAAATATTATCATAAGTTACTATATCAAATCATTACCATTAGATTCAGCATCAAATATATTTTCATATTTATTTTCTTAGTATTAAAATTATTGATATTTTTTGCTAAAATCCTGGTCAAAGTTAATAAAGTTTGACTTTTCAGGAAAACTATACACCTTATATCAAGGAACGGAGGGAGTACAATAGAAGCGTGAAATAAACAACTTCTTAATATGCATTGGACATGATGTGATATATATACTTTGTTAATATAGAATCAAATTATATAAATCCAGGCTTTGCCTCCTTTCTGCACATACCAATTACATAATTTATTATACATATCTATTATTCAATAAATGAAATTTTCATTGTCAAACAGATGGAGCCAAGTTCTTTCCCAATAGGGATGGATATCAAAGCTTCATCGCCACATGATGTATTGCAAGCACAACCTCCTATTGTTGCATGCCCAGAAGGAACAATCCCTATACTACGTAACCATATACCAGATCATATACCATCTGAAAGTATTGATGAAGTTATTAGCAAGGATAAACAACAAGAGGTGAGTTTTCTTATATGTCTTTCTGATAAATGTGTAGTCATTGGTTGTTAGAAATACACCATATGCACCTACACAATTCTTGCATGTACCCTTACATGAATGAATCTCATTTCTTACCAAGTTTTGATGTCACTTTATTGAAGAGTTTGGCCTATACATTCGTGATTTTCAACATTAAGTTATATTCATTAAATGTTATATGTGATGTGGTATAAGCCGTATAACCACATATTTAGTTAATATTTTGTATTCTCATTTAAGGTACTTGCTTTGTCTTGTAGGCGGTGGGAATCCAATATCGAGATGATATATACGGGACGCGGGCTATAATAAATGTTTATGAGCCGATCGTGAAAAATAGTAGTAAGGATTTTAGTGTATCATCTATAGAAATCTATAATGGGCCAAATCGTGCAGAAGCAATTGTCGCGGGTTATTCAGTATCCCCGAGAGGAAGTGGTGATAGCTTTGCTAGGTTTCATGTTTCATGGGTAATTGTTATTTTCCTTTTCCCAACATGTTAAACTTTTGATATATTATAATAGATAACTAAAATATTTACTTTGATCGACCTTATTTTCTACCAGGATGATAGCGTACTAAAGAAGTCATGCTATGATCACTCATGTCCGGGTTTTGTGCAAGTCAGCCACAACTTTGGTCTTGGAGGAAGAATACAGCCTGTTTCAGTATATAATGGACCACAATATGTCATAACTCTTCTTATCTTCAAGGTATACTTTTCTGTTTGAAATATGTTACGTAGACTATGTAGACTACAAAATCTGTGCGTAGAAATTTTGTCTTTACTTGATTTATTTAATATACAAAAAAATCCAGGTAGTACACTATATATTGTAACTTAAAATATCAAAATATGTTATAAACGTGACTTACAAATCAACCAAAGTGTGGTTGAAAATGACCTTACTAATTAGCACATCATTAAGATAGTACAGATTTAGTAAACATTTTAACACCCATGACACAAAAATTTGTTACTTTGATTAATTCCCTTGTTATGATACATGTTTATGAGAAAAAATATCTACTATGTATATTATGAGGAGCAAAGTAAATTCCTCAGGTAATAACACTTCAACAAAAAAAAATCATGAGCATATGCATTCAATAACCAATCATTCCATTTTTTTTTAATTTAGGACCCAAAGACTAAGAGCTGGTGGGTGATATATGGTCATGACAATACTCCAGTTGGATATTGGCCAAGTTCATTGTTCAATTACATGAAGGATAAAGGTGATTCTTCTTTCTGGGGTGGGCATGTTTCGGGACCCACTGCCTCAACAGACTCGCCGCAAATTGGCAGTGGCCACTTTGCCTCTGAAGGTTATGGAAAAGCAGCTTTTATAAAAGACATAAAACTCGTTGATGAAAACAACAAGTATGTTAATCCAATTGACAACAAGGCCATTCCTGGCAGCAGCAATTTATCAAAATTTACCGTTGATGGTTATGAAATCAACAAGAATGGTATGCGTACCTACTATGGTGGACCGGGTGATTTTGTTTGATGATGTGTGCTACATATTAAAATAATTTGGACATATAATACTTGCTGAATATATCCTTTGTGGATGTGTTTTAGCCGTGAGAGGTTTATCAAGTACCGGAGGTGATGCTCAGATGAGTAAATGAGCATAAAAAGAACAAGTTTGGTGCAGAGTAAAATTAAGCAGCATGATCATTGCAACTGCGGAACTGTACTTGTCTGCGAGTTTTTGGATTTTAAATATGATTATGTTCGTCGTGTGTGTTAAAGAGTATTAATATTGGTCTAGGAGTCCGTATTAGACTAGATTTATTTTCGTGTCCCCCAAGTCAGATGTACTATATATTGTGGCCTTTGGCCCCCTGGTAATACAAGTTGCATATTCCTAACATGGTATCAGAGCTTAGGTTTAGCCTTTTCTTTTCCGGTCGCGCAACTTGTCCTGCCCCCGATTCACCTCTACCCTCTTCCGCTGCCGATACAATCTAGATCGTATTCTTTTCTTTCCGATCTGTTGCTAGTGCGCTGCTGCAGCTGTTTTCTGGCTGGCCGGCGGCTCTACGGCCGTTATTTTCTTCTGCTGCTGCCACTCCCGTTCTAATGTATCCCTTCCGTACGTGTCCTGCGCGGCTCTCATGGCTGCTGCTGACGTTGTACACTTCGATTGCTCCTGGTCGCTGCTTCTGGTTCTGTGCTCGTGTGGTTCTTCTCGCACGTGTGGTTTCTGCTATCATTGATTGGATCGGATCTGCTAGCATCCATTGGATCTGATCGGTGGTTGACTAGCTCCTTCTAATAAACTCTTTTTTGTCAGCGGTTTTAGATCTTGCCGTCATCGTAATTTTTTTTTCTCCGACGTCGCCGCCGCTGCGCCCCGGTCGCCGCTGCGCCCCGGTCGCCGCCGCCCTCCGGCCGCCACCACCACGCCCCGGCCGCCCCGTCGTCGTCCGGCCGCCCCGGCCGCCACCGCCGCGCCCCGGCCGCCTCCGCCGTCGCCAGCTTCTCCGACGTCGCCCCGTCTCAAAAAGATCTTAAGTGATTATTCAGCATCGCGTGTCATTATCCCGCACCGTCTCTTTTCGTCACTTTCCGGTGTCGTGCGTGGTGTGTCTTTTCATACTCTTTTTTTTTCCGCTGCGTCCACCAAATCCATTATTTCTTTTCGTGTTCTGTTTCATGAGAGTCCACCATACCTTTATTTGTCAGCCTCTATCTCGGTCCTGGTCCTTCTATAGGATTTTTGTGGCCTCATCTTCCTCTTGGTCCTGATCCTACTATTGGATTTTTGTGGCCTCCTCTTTTCGGTCCTGTTTGTGGCCTCCACTCCTCGGTCCTGGTCCCTTTTATAGGATTTTTGTGGCCTCATTTTCTCGGTCCTGGTCCTCTAGGATTTTTGTGGCCTCGTTTCGCATTGTCATTGATCTACGCACATTCTTTTGTCGCGAGCTTCTTTCGCCATCGTTTGCTTATGCTATGATCGTTTGTGACATGTTCTTCTCTTGATCGATTTTTGGTCTCTGTCGGTCTTCTTCTTCGATCGACGCTATCCACTTTGGCTTGACTTTTCACAGGTTATTGAAGACTCTTCATGCGATGACGATATTCTCAAGACGTGGATTTTGGATTATCTTTTGTTTTTTAGTTTACACTTCTTCAAATGTAATGCTATTGCATACGCTTTGCATTTGAGGGGGAGTGTTAAGGAGTATTAGTATTGGTCTAGGAGTCCATATTAGATTAGATTTATTTTCGTGTCCCCCAAGTCAGATGTACTATATATTGTGGCCTTTGGCCGCCTGGTAATACAAGTTGCATATTCCTAACAGTGTGTATCTGTGGTCTACCGTATCTTTTTTCGTGTGGCAAGCATGTCCTCGATGTATCATCCATCGTGCACACTCGTACAGATCAGGCTATCCTACACGATTAACTTTTCCCATCGACATTACAAGATTGTGGGTAACATCGATATTCACAGGTCTGAAATAGTGTAATGGAAAAAGAAGTGCTTTGAATCATTGCTATTTGACTGTATGGGGTGCGACAATGCACACATTTTCAATTCAGTTCTTCGATGCCGGATGGTTTATGTTGCTCTCTTCTTGTAGCCGAACACGGACACTCAAGCTCAGTGCAACTGGCCCAGGGCCCTAGTCTTGCAAGCCCAAAATGCCACCAGGTAGGGATGTTACACTACCGCCCCGGCAAAACATTGCTTGTGGCCAAGCGATGGCGTGCTCAGGTCGCACATTATATTTTCCATCTGCACACTCCATAGACAGCTCTAGGAACAGCGAGAAGCCTCCAACAATAGTGAACACGTTATCCTCAAACCCCATTTGATGGAGTTTAGAGAACACCACCTCCCCGGCTCGGCTCTAGGAACAAGGAGATACCTCAAACATGGGTTAGAACCTCTTTATAGCTAGCGGCAATTGGCTCTGCCATCTGAGTTACATTCCCGGCCATTTCGTCCACCGCCACCTGCAACTGTGCAGTCCGCAATTTGATGCGCTATGTATGATGAGCAAGCGTCAGTTCCATTAGATCAGCAAACTTTGTCCGTCGCCTCCTTGGGGCTCTCATTATGGCATCTTGTAGATGTTGTGGATGAGATGTCCTCACTTGCATGAACATTAACACTCAGATAAGCAATACCCTGAATCGGGGCCAATGGTGTAAGATCTGCAACACCAAAACGTGATTCAACGTTGTCTATGAATTCAGACCAATTAGCCTGTATACCTGATACCAAACTTTGGCCTTCCCCTCCATATGCATTTTGGCAGCGACACCCCCACATGCAACTTATGTATATTGATGACGGGATTGAAGTACCTCTAGACACTGAGTTCGCCAGAGGCTAGGATTTATGCCGTCAAAGCACGGAAATAGGGTGTTGCGAACAGCTAGGAGGTCCGCTACTGAAGTACTGATGGCGAGCATCGGCGGTAGTCGCAGAGGTGAGGCGTGCACTCGGATGGACTGCACATTGGTCGGCTGACCCCATGGAGTGTACGTCATGGAAGCTTCAGTCCGCATGGTTTGGAGTTGTTGGTGGTGAAATCGCTGGGATGGCCGGTGGAAGATGCACGGTGGGGAAGTTTGAGGATAACCTTGCTCGTTCATCCCGTGTGTTGTACTATCAGAAGGCCCAGTCCAGTGTGCTCACCCATTCCTCGAGCCTTTCGCAAGCAACTGCCGTGCCCGTGCTTTCTCAACAACCTACATGCATATATCTCACTCAGCATACAGGTCTGGGCCCACTGTGGTGCTGACTGTGCGGCCAGTAGGCCACAGTTAACAATTGGAAGTTGAAGTTTCTGATTCCAAATCAAATAAATTTGTATCGAATACTATATGTTGAAGAAACCTTGGCGTAGTGGTACTGGATCGAATCCTATCATTCCCACTTTTACTTTTTACCCTTGTGTTTAATTGTGAAAAATAGAACTGAAATTTAAAACTAGTTTACCGTAGAGTGAAGTTTATCCTTGAAACTGTAGATATCTTGGTAAGTTACTTTAGAGAATGATAGGACGAGAATGTATTGGAATGTTGGGATATCCACACTCAACTCGTCAAGACATGCATGTAAGTTATTCATTTGAGGTTGTATTAAAATTGTTGATTTTATTTTTTTAATGGAGCAAGCCACCCACCCACCCACCGATGAATTGACTAAGCTGGCAAAGCGAAAATCTCCGAGACGAGACACGCTTTCAAGCGCCAGTCTATTTTTTTTTATCCTTCATGACTTCCTTCACTTTTGCGATCGATTGCCAATCGCCCACTCTGATCGGGCCGACATAGAAGGAGCAGCGCAAGACCTGGAGATTTGAAGGCTTGACCGACATAAACAACGAAATAGATGAGATGTTGTACGTAGTAGCAAAGCAGTCCAATCAAAATAATATATCCCTATCAATATTCACATAGTCTTGAAGATTTTTTATTTAATACTTTAGGTCAGATCTTTGATATGAAATTAAATTCTTTATATTTGTCTACTGTATTAAAAGAGAAATAGACAATTTTGTGTTTATCATATCATATGCAATTAATAATAGGTTTTGTACATACAATTAATACATTAGATCTTTAGGCCATTAATTGCAATTCATTGTTTACACACATGGGACCATACATCTATGAGAGGTTCAAGCGCCTATAAGTAAGGTGGTATATACATTATGAATTGACCACTACAAATTTTACAATGAAAGAAAAGGAAGCAATCAACCTGGCTCTTTTATTTTCTTATTTATTTCTTGCCGCTAGAGGAAAAGACATAACATACGTAAAACAAGGAGAAAACGATAGTCCGTTCCTCAACTACCAGCGAGTTAATAAAACCATTCAGGTATGAATAAGCATTCACCTTGTTTTCTATATCCTGCACAATCTCTGGTGGCTAACAAACATGTGAAACATCAAAGTAGACGGAATTTGGAGATATATTTGATTGCATTGATGTCAATCTGCAACCATCCTTTAACCACTTGTTGTTAAAAGGCCACAAAATTCAGGTAAATTAAATTCATGAACCGAAATTTTACACTCAAGGTTTTGCTCAATTCTGAATTTTTTAACTCGTATTTTGAATACATAAATACATAAAGAGGGATTTATCTCAAACAGATGGATGTTAGTAGGAAGCAAACTATTAAAATATCTAATACTTATTTAAGTTTGGCTGGCACATTTAATAACTTTTCTTGTATCCTGCCCTTCTTTATTACAGACCTCGCATTGTATTATTCTCTCCACTCCCTACAAAAAATGTTAGTGGAAGTTAAATAAACGAAATTATGACATACTTATTTTTTTCGGTACATAGTGACATATGTACTTCATTATATTAATTAAATTACAGAGTTTTATGTAAAATCTATTAGTCATGGATATTTTTATCATATAAGGTGATGAACTATTGCTTGTGTATTAGATGGAACCCAGTTCTTTCCCGTCAGGAATGGATATAAAATCTCAGTCACAACATGTTGTATCACAAGCGCAACCACCTATCGTGGAATGCCCAACAGGAACGATCCCCATACTACGCAATCATAGAAGGGACAATATAGTATCACAAAGTATTGATGATGAAGTGAATGGCACAAATGAACAAGAAGAGGTGAGTTTGCATAACTAAATGTTCCGCTTAAAAAAAATCAGGAGAACATTGTAGTCAGGTTAATTATGACAATTAGCACATGATCCTTGCATCTATGTTTATTGTATGCAATAATGTGCAAAAACAAATCAAGTGCACGTGTTGTAAGTTCATGGACAATATTTAATTTGTAGTGCAAAGTCATATTTGAATGCTAATGTTAATATATGATTCTGGGTCCTAGACTCCTAGGGTAAAAGATGTGGTTCATGGTCATGAAAACTATTAAATGTAATTAGTTACATGGAAAGGACTCGGCCTATCTTGATTCCACGATAAGTTCTAAAAATGGTGGAGATGATAAATTTGAAGTACACGAAGAAAAAATAAAATTTAAATAGTGGGTATTTGGCGATGAATGTTATACCTTCTCCTTGTTCTTTTTCTATTTTGTATATATATCTTATTCCAGTCCTACGTTGAATGCATTTCATTTATGTCACCAAGTTTCCCTTATAGTAGTTGCTCTATATTGGTCCCACCTCTTATTTGAAAATTTAACTTACATTCATGGACACATGTGATATGATACACCGAGATCATTATATGTAATTATTATTAGTCTAATCATTTAACAACTAAATTCCGGTTGTAGGTGGCGGGAATCGAATATCGGGATGATGATATATATGGGACGCGAGCAGTAATAACTGTATATGAGCCAAAGGTGAAAAGCGATATTAAGGATCTTAGTGCATCAGGGTTAAATATTAATAGTGGACAAGAAGGGGGGCAGATAGACACAATCGGTGCAGGTTATTCAGTATCCCCCAGTCTGAGTGGTGATGGCTTCGCAAGGTTCCATGTTGCTTGGGTAATCATGATATTCCTATCGGCACGTTCTATCAAGAGCTATAGATATATTATAACGTGCAAGTACAAATATAATTTATACTATTTTTTATTAATATTTGAGTAACATGGTTACTAGGATGAAGGCTTACTAAATAGGTCATGTTATGATCTCACATGTCCTGGTTTCGTGCAAGTTTGCCACTACTTTGGTCTTGGAGGAAGACTACAACCTGTTTCAGTCTACAATGGGCCACAGTACGGAATAACCATACTTATTTTCAAGGTATATTTTTTATAATGTGTATATATTGCCAAGATGTTTACTTGCATTACTTGCTTTATTTTTGGTATATAAAAAAATTAGGTAGTTCACTATGATATCGGGTCTTCTCCTTTTCGAGGAATAACTTCACTGCAATATTGAATAACTTATGTAATTAAAATAATCAAGAGTTGATTTCTTCCCTATCGTCTGACAACCTCATATTATTGTTTTGCACACATTTGATACACTAATCATCTAAGATTATCTTGAAATTAGAGTACGATTATAAATAATTGTGAATAAAGAATATTTTTAAGGGCAGCGAAATTTTAACAAAAATGTTCGCTTGATATACATCCTTGTTATAAGAAGAAATTTCACCTATTTTATATTGAGAATAAAAAAGATGCATTGTATTTAAAACAACACAAACTCACATCCTTGTATCCAATAGGTTATTAAATACATGTTTGTATCATTTCCAGGACCCGAACACTAAGAATTGGTGGGTGATATATGGCGAAGAGAATACACCAATCGGATATTGGCCGAATTCACTATTCACTCACATTAAGGATAAAGGTGATTATGCATTCTGGGGTGGGCATGTTTCAGGACCAACTGCCTCGGCAGACTCTCCGCAAATTGGAAGTGGTCATTTTGCCTCAGAAGGGTATGGAAAAGCAGCATTTACAAGAAACATAAAAATTGTTAATGAAAACAACAAGCTTGTTAATCCAAAAGAAAAGAAAGCTCTTGCTGGAACCACCAGCTTATCGAAATTTACCGTTGATGGTTATGAAATCGATAGGGATGGTATGCATACGTACTATGGTGGACCAGGCGATATAGTCTGAGATTGTGCTAAAGATAAAATAAAGTAACCATTATGCTTATTTACTTGACATATAATTGCTAGTATATATCCTGCATGAATATGTTCCGGTGGTCGTAGGGTTTATCAAGAGGCCAGGTGAATGCTCACACGAGAAAACAAGCGTAAAAACAAGCATCAAAATGTATGATTGTAACTTTCATCACTTACATCGAAAAATGAACGATCTTCTTCAATTATGGTCTTCACCCATATGATCGCTGCGATTTGCAACCTGTCCGTTTGTTGTTGGATTTTACTAGCCTTTGGTGTGGATATCATGTTATACCACACTCTTTTCTTTTGCCAGTCAAATTCATCTCCTCAGATTGTCCTTTGCGCAACTATGTTCTCTCTTCGACCGGCAACAAATGTCCCCACCACCGCGGGCAAGATGGAAGAGATTGACCACATCAGTCTGGGGGACTCCGGTCTCCCTATTTCTACTTCAGTAAAGAAAAAGTGTGTATCAAACACACACGTCTTGTATTTTTCCTGTCTTACTCGTCTCTTAGTCCTCTCTATCTTACTCATTCCAAGATGAAGAAAATCCTTTTTTTTTCTACAACAGTCTCTCGCTTGAATCCCCAAACATGTCGGTCATCTCCGTCATAGTAATTCGGCGTCTCGCTCGACAGCGCCGCGCCGCCGTGGGACATCATCTCGTGCCGCTATCTGGTGATGTTTTGCCGATCTTACCTTGCTCTGTGCACCAGTTCCCCTTTCATCACCTTGGTACGACGTAAGTCTGTTACATCTACGCAAGAGTGATATCTCTGCATCCTCTTACTGATGTAGTCAGTAGTTGCACGCCGCTTACCAACATGGAACTAGTTTACTGAGGAGAGGAGGGCGTCAGGTCCTTGCAGACCTTGAAGTGATATGGGGCATCACTGGCGATGGTAATGGAAGGATGGTTCGTTGGAGGGCAGTGCAATGGGACACTTTTCCCCTGATGTTATGCAGTGTGTTAGCAAAGCAGCTCATAATACAACAATGGCAGAACCACTCAATCAGCACACTTGGATTGCAGATATAAAGGATCCACTGAACATGCCTGTGTTTTTACAATACTGTGAGCCATGGAACGAGTCGCTCAGATCAAACCTGAACCCTGACAGAGCTGGCGACTTCGCTTGGAAATTCAGTAGCAACGGTGTCTTCCTCATCAAAATCATCCTATGCAGCCTTGTTCCATGGATGTGAAGGGGAAAGAGGCAAAAGCTTTGCCTCTATCTTTTGATTAAGGAGTTAGAGGGTGCAAATGAAACATGTGGCAAAAGGTTTGCCTTGTTCCATGGAAGTACGCTACCGTTGGGTGCAAATGAAATATGTGCATCTTAGGCCATGTTGACGGAGAAGGTGGATTGGTCCCTCAAGGTCACCAACACATCTGGCTTGGCTACGACGAAATGACAGAATGCTTCATGCTTGCAGTTAGTTGCACACTATTTTGGTATATGTTACAGACGCTGGGAATTTACACCAATTCGCCTTATCATGTACGACTGCTTATAAAAGTTATTTTGCAAATATCTAGTTTTGAATATTAAATTTGGATCACAGCTCAACAACACATGCTATTGACAAAAGCATGTTGAAAACGGCCGAGTTTATAAGCACAGCTCCTCCATGCTAACTGCAAACTGATGAGCAGCTAACTGCAAACATCCAGAGTTCCAGACCGCATCGTCCTATTGAGAAGCATGCTCTGAAGGATGGCGATGAGTCGGCCATACGGGCGGGAGAGAAACAAAGTAAGAACAAAATACAGCCAAAACGAAAACAAAAGGACATCCAAAACAAAGCGTAAAACTACAAAAAGGAAAGCCGTGGAGAGGACCTTGCGAATGCTTCGTGGCCTCTGCATGAGACACCCACCTGCTGTAGTGATAGGTGGTTGATAGCCCGTGCTCAGAAAAAAATCGTGCAATTTACATAGTAGGATAATTAAAGACATTAATTGTAATTATATTCTTCATACAAAACTTGACACCTCTCAAGATTTCCCACGTATCAAATGGACTAAATCTTTTATAGATAATGACACCTTGAATATTGTGTACTTAAAGCCAAGAGTAATCATATATAATCAATTAATAATTTTGACGTACATAGAATATACAAAATCTTAGGAGATCATTATAATTATTTGTACCATTAAATGCCTGATAATATGGCACATATATATAGTGGTATAAGCATTATGCAATTGACAATTCGGTTTACACCATGAAAGAAAATCAAGCTATTAGATTGACCCTTCTTGTGTCGCTTCTTGTTCTAGTCACCAAAGGAGAAGGTATAAGCTATAGCAAACTCCGACCCTTTAATAAAACCATTCAGGTATGAGGTAGTATGCATCTTATTTTGTTTATTTAGCATAATTTTTGTGGCTAACAAGCAGAGGAAATTTTAAAATAGATTGATGGTGGAGATGTCTACGACTGCATTGATGTAAATGCGCAACCAGCATTTAACCACCCACGGTTGAAAGACCACAAAATTCAGGTAAAGTAATGTCACAAAAATATTATACTTTTGTGATTTTATGAATTTTATTTTGTTTCGTGTTTGGGTGCATATATGGATTCTACCATCACTCAAATCCATGGGTGGTAGGCAGTAGAATATCTTAATTTTATCATGCTTACTTTGATTTGGATCACATTATATCACAAAATAACTTTTGTTCCCCCTTCTTGTTTAATAATTTATGTATATCTTTTTAACAATGAAAATTTAGGTATAAAAGTGAAACATACACTCTTTTGTCATATGTTTTTCAGTAATGAATTAAGTTTCTTTTTTTGAAAGGAATGTGGTAGGGGAAGCCCCTAAAAGCGGGTTTTTTATTTTTAAATAATAAGAACCCAAATCTGCGTCCATGAGGACTTGAACCTGGATGCCTGGGTTGTACATCCACTTCCCTAACCAAGTGAGCCTAGCTCACTTCTTTAAATGAATTAAGTTTCACCATGTTCGGTATGGATTCTATGTGTATTTGATATAATTGATTATAAGGTAACCAAGTTTTATTTTCAAACAGATGCAACCAAGTTCTTTCCCTGTTGGGTTGGACATCGAACATGTGTTTCCACATTCTGTGTTAGAAGTGCAACCATCTATCATTGAATGCCCGGCAGGAACAGTACCAATACTACGTAACAACAGAAGTGGCACTATAGAAGCACACGATATTGATGGAGTGAGCAGCACGGGTTTAGAACGAGAGGTGAGTTTTGTATAAACAAATTGATGCGGATCTTTTACCATAGATTGATTATGATTTAATTTTTCTATATCAGAGTTTATCATGGTAAATGTCGTAGAGTTTTCACTAGCATGATGCACATCCAATTTATAGCATAGTTGGATACAAAATCTACCACAGACAATCTTATTAATCTATATGAATTCCAATAAATTTTCCAAGGGAAAATCATCTTTGGAATCTAACTTTTGATCCCCCAATTAATTATTGTCCTAGATTATACACATGGCTCAGGGTCATTAAGTTATTAAATGAAACAATTACTTAATGTAAGAAAAATAGTACATATTTAGAGTATTTGAAAGGCCTCCTAGTTGGGCACCTTACACGCACGAGAAGAGCGGTGATATCCAATTATCGATTTTAGCTATTGATACTATTCAGTCTTCTCATGTACCAGCTATGTTAATTTTGTTTCCTGTAGGTAGCAGGAATCAAGTACAATGATGATGTATTTGGTGCAAGTGCTACAATAAATGTTTATGAGCCAAAGGTGAATAAAGATAGTAAGGATTTTAGTGCATCGTGGATACAGATTAATAATGGAGGAGGAGAACACACGGACAGGATAGGTGCTGGACTTGAAGTATTTCCAAGCCTGAGTGGTGATACCTTTGTTAGGTTTCATATTGCTTGGGTAACGCTGCCCTTTTTCTTTTGATATATGCTATCATGGTGTATATAAATTTTGTTAATAAAATTGACAATTTAATTTAATATGGTGTTTTGTTGACCTTTGAACAAACTTCATAGACTGATGGCCTAGAGAAAAAGTCGTGCGTTGATAACGGTTGTCCTGGTTTCGTACTAGTCAACCGCAAATTTGGCCTTGGAGCAAGAATGCAAAGAGTTTCCGTCTATGGTGGAAAACAATATGTGATGAAACTTCATATTTTCAAGGTATTCTCTTATTCTTGTGATTCCTAAAGTAGTGTGTACAAATGATTTGTGCGCAAGTCAGTATTCACTTGAATTTGCATAACCAACATAAAAGGAACAAACAAAAACCATCCACCTAAAATAGTTTTGTGAATGGTGTGGTGCCTACTATAACCAACAAACATATACGATGTAAAAGTTTTTTCCTTGCTTCAAAAAGATCAAATGCAAATAGACCGAGGGTTTTAGATCATCATATTTATTCAGTAGCCTGAAGCTTAGGTTTTGAGCCGGCATTCACCCTACAACAATCTTGATTAATTTTAGGACCCAAAGTCAAAAAATTGGTGGTTGACATATGGCAACAAGAACACGCCGATTGGATATTGGCCAAGTGGATTGTTCAGTTTCATCAACTACAAAGGCGATTTCGTGTTCTGGGGAGGAGTTGTTCAAGGGCCGACTGCCTCGACAAACGGTCCGCAGATGGGCAGCGGGCATTACGCCTCCGAAGGATTCGGAAAAGCAGCTTACATGAAGGACATCCAGATCATTGACGAGAATAACAAGTATATTACGCCGGAAGATAACTTCAAGGTTGACCATGGCTCGAGCAACTCCAACCTGTATACGTTCGACAACTTGAGAGTCGAGGATTCTGGCGTGAGTTTCTTCTACGGTGGTCCTGGACTCCAGGTTCCGTAGTCTGAGAATGCATGTTGCTTAACAAAGAAAATTAATGGAGTGGCGATGATCAATTGGTTAATCGTGCATTTTTCATCAAGCCGGATGATACCAAAATGTCATATTGTATTTGGTTCCGCAGATAATGAATAAATAGTCCTCCGTCCAATACACAATAAGTTTCCAGTTCAAAATTTCGACACTCATTATTATGGATCCGAGATAGTAGTTGCATGATCGAATCTAAAATAGGTAGACCAAAGTATCACAGTGAGAGGTGATCTGATTTTCTTCTTCCTTTCGCGCGCGCACATCCATGGTTGTTTGTTTGATTTCTTTTGTGGGCCAAGTTCTGTGTCCTGAGATTGAAAGGAGCAACGATGATATATTTGATTGTTTCTGCAGTCCGAGAATGTACTCTGCGAAGAGGGGTGACGATAATATATTGAGTAGTCAAGCAGTTTAGTTTCATCACGCCGGATACCTACCAGAGGGAATTCAGAAATTATAATCTACTGTAGTAGTAGTTGCATGATCGAAGCCAGAATACACACTGACATTGTTCAAGATATCGACCGATATCCTGATTTATCAGTCGATCTATCGCTTAACGTTATCGATAACATAAATTGGCCGATATATCAGCCGGTATACCGATAAATCGGCCAATATACGGATAAACCGGCCGATTTATCTCTTATCATAGTTTGATCGATAAGTTTGTAATAAGCAATATCCCCAACATTGAATACATAGATCGCACTGAAATCGAGGTGATTTGATTTTCTTCTTGCTTTCTGGCGCACCGCGCACATCCATGCATGGTTATTTGTTTGATTTTCTACCTGAACCGGGAGTCGTCCTTGTGGCGGGAGGCGAGCTTGGCGGTGTCGCGCCACCGGGACACCTCGCGCTCCTTCTCCCGCAGCTTACTCTGCGCGCGCTCCAGCTCCGTCTCCAGCTCCGCGATCCGCTCCTCGTGCCGCGACTGCAGCAGCTCGTGCAGCCTCCGCTCCAGCACCCGGGCCGGCACGCCGCCGTGCCACGGCAGCCTCTCTTCCTCCACGCCCTCTGCTTCGTCCTGCTCCTCCTCTACGTCGGTGTCGTCGTCGTCTTCCTTGCGTTCTCCTGTTCCGTAATCGATGACAATGCCGTCGTGGTCGACGCGAGCAGGGGAGCCGCTCTCGGACGAGACATCGCTCTTCGCCTCGGACTGCCAACATAGATGGGAATTTAGTTATACATAATTTGCAGATTTAGATTATAGAGATCATTTGGGGTTGAAGCATCATGACAGTATATACCTCGAGCTTGTGATCTCGCAGCGGCGTGCCACACTCCTCGCCGTCCTGGTCGGACGCGAGCTGCAGGCGCGTCAGCTCCGCCTCCAGCTCTGCTTCCATCTGATCCATCGCGGCGCCGGCATTTTCGGATGCCGACGCGGCGGCAGCGCGCGAGCCGCGGGACGAGAGGGTGTCCTCGTCGCCGGCGCCCGCGTCGGCGAAGACGATGCGCTCCTTGACGACGCTGGCGCCGCCGTCGTCATCACACCGATTGCCACCCCCACGGGCCTCCGCATGGACATCCATCACCAGCCGCTCCATCTGGGCGCGCAGCTCCGCCATCCTGCTCAGCTCTGCCGCGCCTTTGGACAGCAGCAGCACCAGGCCCGCGCCCAGCCCGAGGGTCGCCGCCGACACCTCCGACGGCGCAGCCTTCTTGTCTGCATGCGCAAACAACCGCCCCCGTCATGCATGGAGGCCACGTCAAGCCAATGACCGCGATCACCATAGACACGTACCTTGCAGCGAACTCCGAGGCGATTCGCGGCTGGCCTCTGCTCGATTACTCGCCTCCACATCGGGCTCGGCCGCCTCCTCTCCGGCATCATCCTTAGCGGCCGCGCCGGCGCCGCTGGAGCAGTACCGTGGGAGGCGCATGCGGCACCCGAACCCACCCCCGCCGCCCCTGCGCAGGATGCGCGACAGCAGCGACCGCGGGGAGCGGCACTCGCGCGGGGCGCCAGCGGCGGCATTGGTGAGCAGGGCGCCGACGGTGGCTGAGGACGCCGAGAGGCGCGGAGGCAGTGGCTGCGCCGTGCTGCTCTCCATTGCCATCGATCTGCGATGAATGATGCGGGAATTGGGATGGAAATGGAGGAATGTTTGGAGGATTCCATGGGTGTGATGGTGGCGCGTGAATTTATAAGGAGGCGGGAATCGTGGGGGCAATGGGAGTGAAGGGGTTTAATGGGGGTTAAAACCTTCCATGTCTTTTGACCAAACCACGCTTCATTTTCCTTCTGAAGAAACGCTGTCCCGGCGACAACCAGACGTCTACTGATGTAATACTGTAATGTAAGTTATGGAAGGACACTGTGTCGTTTTAAACCATGTTTGCTATTCTTGCATTGCTGGAACTTTTACAAAATCACAACCACTTATAAATGGTCTGTGTTTAAGATTTGACGGGTACGGCGTAGTCCATACGTCTCAATCCATGTGTTATTGAACATTGTTGTGATATTAAAAAGTAGTACTACATGTATAAAAACCATAAACCTTTTGAGAAGAACAAAAGATGTGCAAATTATTAACATATTTTATCCGGTCCTCGTCCTTGTTTGGACGGCCAAATTCTGCCACACGGTCCTCCTCCTAGCTAACAAATGTATTTTTTTTTCTCCCTCACCTCTTGCGGCTGGTTTCGATGTCGGGAGACCATCGATCTTGATTCCCATGCAGAGTATTGATCTAGTTTGATACTCCCTTCGTTCCTGAATCTAAGGCCTATAGTTTTTTAGTACCATTTTCACAATATATGGTTTATTGATTTTTTGTTGCCTCCACACGTACGGCAACAAGGGAAAATCACTGAAATAATTGATCATTAGGATACTTATCTATCTGGAGAGAGATTAGAAGGGATATGATTCCTATTTTCTCTCTAGCCTAACGTCTCCTCAACATGTTTTTTCTGCTCTCAACCTTGTGCGCTAATTTCCGTGCCAAAAAACTATAGGCCTTGGATTCAGTAATAGAGGGAGTATTGTTATTTATCTAGGAGGTGGAGGCGATGCAAAATTGCAATAAATACCGACGGCCCTATCCTAATAGAGGTTGTGTTAGTTGCAGCGTTGTCGTGATTTCTGTGAGGATTGTTTCACCAAATACAGTTCATCATGTTGTACGCGGGGGGGGGGGGGGGGGGGGTCGTCGAGTATGATGCTTCTATCATAATATGTTGTTGCAATGGTGATCTCATCAATATAACTTATATTATAAGCAAGGTTTCCTAGTCCAGACTTCGGATTCTTCTGAAGGTGACGTTTCAGTGTCTCCTCGCAACAGCCGGTGATTTTCCTACTTTGGTTACAACTATTCCTTGGTTTCATCGTCGTCGACCTGGTGCGGCTTAGAGCAATATTTATGGTGTGTCATCGGCTTCGAAAGGTCAAAGAGGACAACGAACTCCTCTTAGGCACGATTATAACTTCACTGTGGGGAGGGGTGCTTTTATAAGGCACATAATTGTGGAAAGTGTTTTGAACTCCCGAGGACTAGTGATCATGGTGATTTAAAGAATCTATAAAAAATATGAGTTTCAAACAACTCTAAATGATGTAACACACTAATTGTAAAATATCATCTTATATACTTTGTTGTCCGTACTACACAAAAACGATAAAGGCGTGGATCTGAATATGCACATTAGCCCCAAATGTAAAGTATTTGAAATTAGTTCTTTTTTGCACGTTTGTGGAATACTATATCGTTAGCTACATCGGAGATTTTTCTTAAAACTCACACAAAATGTTTTCTGATTATTCTGAAACACCGGAATCACTAGTGTTCGGGGGCATGAAATCTCTATGACTATTAGTCTTTGTAGAAAAGAAATATTCTCTGCATTTTTTACAGTGCATGCAGGCGGGACGTGCCTCGGGAATGACCGTAGACATACGGTGCGTTGCTCTCTCGCGCCCTTTGTATCTTCAGTTTCAGACTATATATATATATATGCAAGTGCATTTCTATGGTACAGTAGCGCCAGCACGGAAACTCGAAGGCAGCGACGATCGTCGGCGGCCAGTGCGGTTCAAAATTAACCGTTTCGCACGTACGTAGGGCACCATGCATGCATCCGTATGCGTAAATATAATGACGGGGTGGACCGGCGGTAGGTCTCTCGCTTCAATTCATGCAGCAGCAGCACATCCTAACACATTTACAGGCTTAATTACAGCAAGCACCACGTTGTCGTCGATCGATCACAGAGCGAGCCGGACCCTTTCGAATTTCCAACTCAGCTGGCTCCAATCCGTATGATATCTGAGCAGCTAGCGTTGGCTACTCATTTTGCTAACCACAGATGGGGCCGATCGATGGTGGTAGCTGGTTCCGAGCCCAGCCCGTCGACGGGGGTCTCGTGAGCCACCATTAAAAACCGGCCCTTCCTTGGTCGCCGCAGTGAATTTGGCGGGTGGATTGGGTTGCAAGATCATTGCCGCGCGGGTGGACTGCAAGATCAGCACTGCAGGATCCTCAATCCTGTCACCTACCGACGACCTTGTTGCCAGTCACGTTCAAACCCAGAACACGCGCAAGGTTGAGGACTTGAGGTCTCTGTGGCAGACGTGGATGTGGGCTTGCCGGCCATGCAACCTTGAACCTTCATCTTCAGCCGCTTAGTTTCTGCTTGTGGAGAAGTGGAACGGGACCTGCTATATTTTCCTGAAACGAACAATGTGTTTGACATGAGACACACACAGGGATTAATGTTGTTAGACCTTTAGGGCCTATGAGTCGATTAGATGAGTGTTGGTTAATTGGAGGGTCTGGGTTTTTCCACCAGACCTAGTCGTGTGTAAACTACAAACACTAAGCTTTCCATGTATTATTATTTTTGTTAATTGTCAAAATTACAGCTAGGATTTCATGACGGGAGCGCAAGCATTCCATGAGGAACATTACAGCTAGGATTTCTCTGGGAGTGGCGCGCGAGACGGAGGAGGCTCTGGTCCGATTCGGATACCGAATCGACCTTGCAATGGCTCACGTCTAGCAAAAAAAAAAAAAGAAGATAAATCTCACGTACGTTTGGCTGGAGTTTTCCGTCGATCCGATACGGACCCGGTCTTGTATTCTCCAGCTAGCAACCCTTCGATCGCCTCCATATATCTCTCTCCCTCTCCCTCTCCCTCTCCCTCTCGCGCGTATCCAACTGCACATACCACAGTTCCCAAGCTCAATCAGATCCGGCTAATTCTCATGGCGTCGGCCGTTCCGGAGTGGTCCAGCCTCCTGCCGGATCTCCTCGGCCAGGTGATCGCCCACCTCCCCCACATCGCCGACCGCGCTCGCTTCCGCGCCGTCTGCCGCTCGTGGCACTCGGCCGTGCGCCTGCACGTCTCCCCCGGGCAACGTCTGCCGCCTACCTGACGCCCTCGGACGGCGGCGTCCATCGCCTCCCCGCCTTCCCCAACAACACAAGGTGCGTCGGCTCCACCGGCGCCTGGATCGCCCTCGACCGCACCCACGAGACGACGCACACGTACGCGTTGCACAACCCCTTCTCCGGCGCCACCGTGCCCCTCCCGGAGCTGGGCTCCGTCATCGGCAAGGTTCGTGAGAGTTTCGAGGTTTGCAAGGTGCTCATGCGATCGACCACGGACGATCTCATTGCCGTCATCGGCAACATCTGGAAGTATCCTCTCATCCTCTGCCGACCTGGTAAGGGCGTGTGGGTGCCGAGGCTGTTAGCCATGCCCTACTTCCGTATCATCGACCTTGTGTTTCTTGGTGGAGACAAGCTCTACGCGATCACCAAGGCCGAGGACCTCTTTGTGCTGCACCTCGCCGAGGACGCCGACGGCAGACCTACCGTCGGCAGTGTCAAGCGAATCATCAGGCACGCCCCTGGCCATGATGACGATAGCTATGACTTTGGTGTGTGGATGAGGTTTACGGACATTGATGATGAGGAGGAGGACATCGAGATCGAGGAACCAATTGAAGAGAACGACGACTATGATTTACAGAACCATGACGACACCCACGACGACGAATCGATTGGTGATGATAGCAGCGGCGATGACGACGACTACGAAGGATTATCTTTCATCCAAGAGGGTACACTCTCTGAAGCTGAGGAGTGTATGAGAGAAGGGTACGACTCCATCAAAACCAGCAGAAACCTTGTGGAATCACAAGGTAAGCTGCTCATGGTTAAGCGGGTGCGTCAACTCTCAGCCTTCACCCAGACCACCGACCACACTCGCAAGGTTGAGGTGTTTGAGGCGGACATGGAAACGGGCGCATGGGTACCAATCAACACTGGACTAGGCAGTGGTCAGGCCATCTTCATCAGCAAGCGCTTCAGCAGTGTCATTTCTGCTTCCGGAGAAGTGGAAGAGGACGTCGTGTATTTCCCTGATACAAACAACGTGTTCGACATGAAGTCCAGGATTATTAGACCCACAACTCCCATGGAACGATTATCCGACTACTGGAGGGCGTGGGTTTTTCCACCACACCTAGTTGTTTAAATGAAAGTAGGACATCTTCATTTGTTTTTTTTTGTTTTTATTGGTTCATGTTGGTCCAATGTCAACTTTCTTCTTCCTTAATCTCTCGACTATGGAAAGGATTATGATATTTAGTTTATCTTATCAGTTTTTCTTATGTGAAAGTTTAACCCTATTCTACGATCGATGGATAACCATGCATCCGTGGTGGGTCATCCAGCGCCGTTCGATCAAAGTCCACTCCAACTCGTTTCCCATCCAGGTTGCTCCGGCCTAGGCCGCCAACAGCTATGGGTGTAACATCCCAAAAAAATGGAATGATAAAAAAGAAACAAAATTCCAAATCGATGCGAAATTATAAAATTCTCTCAACTTCTCAAAGACATTTGTTGTAAAAAATAAATATCAAGCGAATAAAAATCAGTCGGGGTTATTATATTGGCATGTGCTATTCACTTCACGCAGTAAATGGGGAATTATCAGCAACCTTCGGAGCTGTCCGGTGCACTTAAGTGAGAAAATTCCATATGCCCGATCATGACAACAATAATGTTTCACACGTAGCAATTTATCTCTGTATATATGGCATCCCATATAGCAATGTTTTTCCTTGGAAAGTATTCTCTGGTTTGCTGTAGAGTGAATATCGTTTGTCCCTTTATGTTCGGCCTTCTATGTTGGGTCTGACATGGGCCGGGAAAGAGGGGACATAAATCGACGTTCGAGGCGTTCTATGTTACCAAAGTGAACACCTTGCGGATCTCGAAAGGGTTGTGCAGCGAGTATGCGTGTGTCGACGCAACCTCGCCGGTGCAATCGAGGGCGAGCCACTGAGCCAGTCGTCAGTGGAGCCGACACACCTCGTGTTCTTTGGGAAGAAGGGGAGACGATCGATGGACGACGCCGGCGTCCAAGGGCGTGTTGAGAATGAGCCATTCGATAACACGATCTTCACCATATAAACCTTCCCAGTAATAAAGCAAAGAACACATGTAGAAGATAGTTACCATAGGAGACTTAACCACCAGCTTCTCAAAGGTTATTCTATTCTAGATAATCTTGATAATCCATATGGCCCAGCATGCCGAAACAAGAAGTAACATCTGTACACGGCACCTTCATGCGGTGAAACGAGCAGAGGGTATGGGGGCATCGTCGGCGGGCACTCAATCCCGGCAGGAGCTTCGGCTACGGAACAGAGGAGATCTGCCGGGCGAGGGGGGGAAAGAGGAACACGCGGCGGCGGGATGGAACAGAAAACAGCGGCGGGCGCAGAGAAGGATCTCAGGGGAGGAGGCTGCAGACCATGGGGGCATCGTCGTGGGGATGCGCAAGGGAGGGGAGGGGAGGAGAGGAAATGTTGGTCCGACGAGAAGGAGGAGATGGATAAGATGTGGAACGGCTGGAAGGTGGTGTGGGTGTGCGTCACGGACAGAAATGGACGCGTCCAAGTCGCCTATCACCTCCTCGACGGAGTCAAAACATTTCCCTGTTTTCATGTCAAACACATCGTATATATCAGGAAAATATACAAAGTCACGTTCAACTTCTCCACAAGCAGAAACTAAGCGGCTGAAGCCGTCAAGCCCATTATTGGCCACTGGCACCCATGCGCCTTGCGACTGTGGTGGGTCGGAGTGAAAGCCGAGCACAGCCGCTCCCGTCTGACCATGAACAGCTTACCATTCGACGCAACAAGGTCCTCAGCCTTGGTGATGGCATAGAGCTTGTCCCCGAGGAACGCAACATCGGTGATACGGAAGTAGGGCATGGCTGTTAGCATCGGCACCCTGCAGGCTCCCTTCCCAGGCCGGCACAGGATCAGAGGGCACCTCCAGATGTTGGTCGTGACGGCGACGAGGTCGTCGGGGGTTGAGCGCATGAGCACCTTGCGGACCTCCAACACCCCGGCGGGGACCTCGCCGATGAGGGAGTCCAGCTCCGGGAGCGGCACGTACGGTGGCGCCGGTGAAAGGGTTGTGCATGCAGCGAGTACGCGTGCGTCGTCCGTGCAAGTGTGGTGCTTTGGCACCGAGGAGCGTCGACTTCCTGTTCGCGTAGGGGAGCCTCCCAGTCCAAGGTTTCGGACCATGTGGGTGGCGTGGAGTTGGCGTGTGGAGTCCCTGGTGCTGGTTTTGCTTCGGCAATGGCGGCGCCCAGATCGCGTCCTGGTGGACTGGCTCGAGACTCTTGGTGTTTCGTGGTATCGATGTGGTAGAATGGTGCTTCAGAGCGAAAGCTCGGCGCTTCGGCGCCAGTAGCAACGACGCCCACGGGTGCCGTAACCCTTTTGGGGGCGCTGTTGTGGGTGCCTTCCCCACACTTGGTCGTAGAAAGGTGTTTCCGGGCGAAAGCTCTGCGCTTTAGCGTCAACAGCGTCGACGCCTGCGGGTGTCGTTACCCTCCTAAGGGTGTTGTTGTGGTTGTTCTTTCTGCACTAGGGTTCCAGGTGAAAACCTTGACCTCTTGGTCTAGACGGCGGCGCCGCTTTGCGTCGTGACCCTGTTGGGGGCGTCGTCGTGGACTCTCGATACTTCTCGGTCTTCTGTCGGAGTCCTTGGTGGCAAGTCCGGTTTCCTTTTTATATGTTGTTTATCTTTGATCTGCCTTGTAAGAGGGTTTTCCTCATCACCTTGTATCGGTTCGGCCGTTGGGATTTATTTATAAAGCGGGGCAAAAGCCTATTTTGTGATACGTTGATATTCACTCTACAGCAAACCAGATGATACTTTCAAAGGACAAACTTTGCTACATGGGATTGCCATATATACGCAGATAAATTGCTACGTGCGAAACATTATTGTTGTCATGATCGGGCATATGAAATTTGCTCACTTACGTGCACCGGACAGCTTAGAAGGTTAATGATAATTCCCCATTTACTGCGCGAATATGAATAGCACATGCCAATATAATAACACGGACTGATTTTTATTCGCTTGATATTTATTTTCTACAACAGATGTCTTTGAGAAGTTGAGAGAATTTTATAATTTCGCATTGATTTGGAATTTTGTTTCTTTTTGGTCATTCAGTTTTTTTGAGATGTTACACGCGTCGCTGTTGGTGGCCTAGGTTAGATGAGCAACCTGGATGGGAAACGAGTCGGAGTGGAGGAGTCGAGAGCGAGAGGAGACGTGTGGCCATGTTCGCCTTTAGTCGGGAGTGGTTGTTCAAACTTTGATCAAATGGCGCGGGATGACCCACCACAGATGCATGGTTATCCATCTGTCTCCTCCTCCACTCCCGACTAAAAGCGAACATGACCACACGTCTCCTCCACTCCAACTCGTTTCCCATCCAGGTTGCTCATCCGGCCTAAGCCGCCAACAGCTATGCGAACATCCCCAAAAAATTGAATGATAAAAAAGAAACAAAATTCCAAATCGATGCGAAATTATAAAATTCTCTCAAACTTTTCAAAGACATTTGTTGTACAAAATAAATATCAAGCGACTAAAAATCAGTCGGGGTTATTATATTGGCATGTGCTATTCATCTTCGTGCAGTAAATGGGGAATTATCAGCAACCTTCGGAGCTGTCCGGTGCACTAAGCCATTCACAGTTTTACAGTTCAAATTAGTTTATACTTGCACATGGATGGCTTTGAGACAAGCGTTAGAAAAAAAACCTAAAACATGTATATTTAGGAACGTAAGGAGTACATGACAACTATTTGTTGTTTAATTTTTCACTTGCCACTCCGCAAGGAATAATAAAGATGCTAACACATATCCCTGGTCTTACATAATACTCCACTAAGGGAAAAAAGAAAAGAAAAAGAACCAAGAATCATTGCAAAACTGAACAATACCAACAACCTGCCGCTCCAGCCAGTGGTGTCATATCCTGCGGGGCTGATCGGATTTCAGTCTCTTCCTCTGCCGTGATCTGATATCGGATGTCTCTTGGAACGGGTTCGGCCCACCCAACTCTTCCTCCTTTGGTTTTCTGACCTTCTTCCTTTTCCCACGGTCATACTCCTCGTCCCTGGGAAGTGGGAACAACATCAGATAAGTGACACTGAAGTGCAGAATCTACAACTAAGAGCACTAAAAAAACAGAGAGAAAGGGGATTAGGGGAAGGGGGTTGGAAACAGAGACAAATGGAGTAATGCAATTCATATCGGAACCTGGCTACTTTGCAAAGGAGAATGCTGCTCTGGTAGGATTGTAATACCTGTTCTAACTTCTAAACCATCCACACAAATACCAGCAAGCTCCAGCCTATGGTTGTGCTAACTAAAGTGGTCGGCCTGGTTAGCATTCAGCAACCCCAGCAAGAATTATCGCGGTTCAAATTGCAACAAGAGAGTGCTGACATTTCAGCAGCCTCGCCATTGCAGATAAATTAATTGTAGTTTGCAGACTTACCATTGATCTGGCACATAGCCAATACTGTTGGTCCTCACACGTAACTCTGTTGCCTTTCTATTTGGCATGCCAACATCATCCCATAGTTGAACTGCAAAACAGAGTTGATAAGAAGTGAATATTCAATGTTGATGACATAGTATACAAAAACAATGAGAAACAAACATTTCTTTGAGGTTGCTTACCGGTAACTTCTCTCAAACCCCTCGTGAGGAGATCAAAATGCCGGGTTATTCTCTCATTTGGATGTTCACAGTTGTTTGAATCAGTCTGGCCTGGCACAGAGCTTACGCATGAACTTGGCAACTCAGCGCTGGCAAGTGGTGCATCCCCATCATCTTTCTTGTCCATGGGAAGGCCAGCAGCACTGCTGGAGTTTTCAGCAAGATGCGGTTTCTTACTGTCCATCTTATCACCATTATCAGAACTTGCAGGTGCATGCGAGCGTTTCCGTCGTCTATGGGATTTACATGATATGTCCTTAGTAAGAGCAGTTTCCGAAGTTGATGTATGCTGATCATCAGGAACGAGTTCATTGTCACTAGACCGTCTTTTAGCTCTTCTATGTTTCCTTTTCTTGTGCTGTTTCAATGCAGCCAGTAAAGGTTGCTTGGACGCGAATAGCAAGTTTGCAGCTGAATATGCCACATGCTTCTTTGACTTCAACTCCGTCTTTATATTTAAACTACCATGGCACAGAACTTTGTCTAACTCCTGTACAGAGTCTTCAGAGCAGATCGGCTGTGTAGAGTCTTCGGTACAGATCGTCTGTGCAGAAACTTCAGTGCAGGTCACCTGTGCAGAGTCCTCAGAGCAGATCACCTGTGCAGAGTCCTCGGAGCAGATCACCTGTGTAGAGTCTTTGGAGCAGATCGCCTGTGCAGAAACTTCAGAGCAGATCCCCTGTGCAGAATCTTCAGAGCGGATGAACTTATGAGAGTTGACATGAACAGCTTTGAGATTGTTGTTCTGCACAGAACCCTGAAGAAGCATTCACAAAATAAAGTTACATCAATATGAACACAAAATCGTCTTCTACATAACAATGGAGCCAGTAGTAAGCACATGCTATGTCCAAAATTATATTAACAGGGACATGATAACATCCAAACGAGAAGTGTGGGTGGTTTGGTACCAGGTCCTCTGCATTAGCAATATGGTCAGTGTCCTTCACTGAAAGCTCCTTAAACATAGGCTGTCCAACCTCTGTTGTACCAGTCTGCATTGGCATCTGCATAAACAGTAATTGACCAGTTCATGTGCATGCATCAGTATGATGAAAATGGTACTTGTTTTCATGCCTGCAGAGGGGCAGAGTGAAGATGATTCGTGTTACCTGCTCTACTATGTTTGCTACAGTGGCAGTGTGTTCGGCGGAAAGCTCCTTGTCCATAACTATTTCATCATGTTGCTTCACAGGCTCTGCTGACTCTTTAGCTTCATCACAGCATGTTAAACCTTCTGTACTGGACATTGTTCTGTCAGCAACAGTAGTATCCTGCCATGTTTGTAAGAGAAAGCAATAGAGTAAAAATTGAGTATTCGTAACTCAATAGTATGCAAAAAAACCAATGGCAAACGTCACATGATTACCTTGGTTTTCACTTCTTGTGCACGAGTCGCTACCTTACTCATGTCAAGAGTTGATTGGCCAAACAGATGTGGTGGAGATATCATCTCCCTTTGACTATCTGAAGTTGTCTCATTTGTGTTTGTGGACAAGATAGCAACAGCGTCTGGTTGCATACCAAGAGCTTTCTGTACTGAAATCATGGCATTGTTTTGCACAACTGCTGCTTCCATAACTTCAGTGCTGCTATGATGTTTTGAGCACTGTCCTCGTGAACTGTTGCCAGAAATGGTATGATGACCATAATCTGAGTTTTGTTTCTGCAACTTCACAACTCCACTGACAAATGAGGAGCCATTCAATGTTCCTTCCATTAAACTATTTTGCATTGTGCCATTCATACATGCAATCTTCTCAGGAATAGTGTTCTTTTCTAAGAAATTAGCAGGGCCATGTTTAAACATCACTGTGCTCTGCACTCTGTCACGCACATAGAATAACATATATGCTTTCTGCCTCAACACATCTGCCTCGCGAACTTGGCGAACCTGAAAGTATCCACAAATAATGAATAATGGAAGAATAAAGACAATACAAGATACCGTAAATGCAAGTGAACAAAGGAAGACAGTATGAAAAGATTGCAGCAAAGATCAGAAGTTCAGAGGAGTAGCAAGACCAAAACACTACCTGGTTATCATCAAGATTGTGCCAAATCCCGCTAGAAGTCCGAACAAAGCAATAGTAGTGACCTGACTGTGTATTCCAGCCGGCATGAACCAACACACCATAAAGACTGTACCGGAAATCCATGCCCTTCAATTATATAAACAGAACAATGTAAGTTGTAAGGAGAAGTTCGCTTAAAAACAAATCCAAAGGTACGCTTAAAGACCAATACTTTGGTCAACTAGTGCTTACTTCTGCATTGCTTACAAATGGCTTCAAGTTCAAAGTTGGTTGAAAATCCACTTTTTTGTCAATCTTTTCACGAGGGTTGAAAGGGCTAAAACGCTTCAGATGAATTGTCAACACATCAGGAGCCTTATCAATTGTAAACCTTTTCTTGGCCACAACCTTTGTCTTGCAGCTCTGGCAGTTGTACTGCTTTTCCCCACCATCTAGTACCTCCTCTTTAGTAAAATTTTGAAGTGCTTTCATCAACGTAGCAGCATTAGAAATTTCAAGACTGAGATCCAGGAAAGGATCAAATTTGCTGGAACAATGCGAGCAACTCTCGCATCTCACCTGGAATGCCCAATATATATAGCCACAGAGTGATTAAATCAGGAGTATATTTTCCTTTGATATTACTCGCACCGTGGAAATTGACCAATTAACAAAAATATACCTGACTTCTTAAGCGGCCCCCAAATATTCTGTGAACTAGACTCTTCTCATAAGCACTCGGAGACTGACTTGGTATGCCAGAAGGTAAACAGCACTTGTGCATGGACTCAAGTAAGTTAACCATTAGCTCATGCGCATCTTCCTGCCTAGAGTTGCGAAAACTACGAGAGATGCCTGTCTTGCAGTTAAAGATAACACGATTCAATATTGATTTCCAAAAATATGAATACATAGGGTGTTTCAAATATAAATTCAAAATAAAATAATATGCCCGATTAAGTTATGGCAGATGAAAGGATACATCTTAAGTTCTTCACAAACTGCACCGGTGTCACTATTTTCCCAGTTGACTGTAGAGCACATCTAACATGGTTCTGGAGAGCACACAGTGCACAGAATCCGGCTGTCTGGCCTGAACAAACAAATATTGAATTAGTATCGCTATGCTAACAATTACAGTAGCAGTTGCCAATGAAAAGGAAATTAGTTCTACACTTCTTTGATAAATGAGAACCGATGTCCTGCTACTATTGAACTGGTGACGAGATACACATTCATCCATTAAGTTGAATGAAATGGAAATTTCTGCCAAAGAGGTTGAACTAGTATTTTTTTTTTCAACCCATATGAAACAGATTTGTAGAGTGAAGCACTCTTCCAATAAGAAATAATTGTCATGCAACTGCAACATACTAGCAGGCAGTGGTTTACTGGTTTATCAAGCAATGCACATCTAAAGGCCCAGCCGACGGCCTGAAGACCACCACACCCATTACAATGCAGACAAGCCATTTTACTGGAAAATGCACCATGCCCCTAAGACAGCAAACAAAGGCTGTTTGACAGACTTGATTGGCACTTCCACAGGCCATGTCATGCGGGGAATCGATAAGCCGAGTTGCGTCGAACTTACATGATGACGACTTGTGTTTGCCGCTGTGCAGGTATGCCACGAAGGGCTCGGTGTAGGTGAGGCACTGCAGCACCGAGTTGAGGTAGCACGTGTTGCCGAGATTTCGCAGGCCAGCCCCCTGCGTTGCACACATACCAGAGGGCACACCTCAGTCTCAGCAAATTCACTTCACTTATCAGCCTCGTACTTATGTTTCAGGCGCATCGCCCAATTCGAAATTCCCCAGGTAAAATCAAATGGTGATGATAACAGCGGGCCATAAATTCGAAGAAAATCAGTGTTGGTTCAAAAGGTTTCTCCGCAGAAGGAACTATCTCCAAAAATGGATCATCATTTCCGACCTAAAACAAAAAAAAAACAGCCAAAATCGCGCAATTCGATTCATGGAAAAAACCCAGCAGGCTGCAGCTCCAGTGGCGATTCACGGAGCCGAATTGCAAAACCCCGCTAGTAGCAACAACAACAAAAAAATCCCCCAAAAATAGTCTGTCTGCAGGTGTGGCGGACGGACACACTCACGATTCTCCGGAGGTAGACCCTGGCGGCGGCGAGCTCCCGATCGAACCCGCCGGCAGCCTCCCCCTTCTCCCGCCCCTCGCCCCGCGCCGCCGCCTGCAATCGCCAATCAGCAGCCCCCTGGCACATCGTCTCCGCCCGAAACCCGCCCGCCGCCACGCGCGGCTGCCTCGTGGTGGTGGCGGCGGCGTGGAACTCGACCCTCCGGTGCATCGTCGCCATCTCCATCCTCCCGGCCGCCGCCTCGCCCATCCTAGGGTTCCGCGCCTTCCCTCACCAGGTGGCCGCCAGCTGAGCGGATCGGGGGGGCTCGACTGAACTAACCGATTTTTCCTCGGGTTATTAATTTTGCGGGGTTTAAATCGCGACGATGCGGTTTCCACGGAGACGACCGGTGGTGGGGTTTTATTACTAGAGCCGGATGGACGGCTGGGATCGGGCGGCGGGCCTGTTGATGCCGGAGCTTTGATTTCTCTCAATGGTTTCCGAAGCTCGGCGGCGGCGGCGGGATGTGCGGGGAAGAGACGGCACGCGCCGCTGTAGCTCGCTTGTCGCTTTGCCGGCCGTGGGTGGCGCGCCAGCGTGGTGATCCCGGCGGTGTGTCGTGCCGGCCTGCCGGGGAAAGCGACGACGCGGAGCTGATGATTGGGTGTGACGGAACGAGCTGGCGGTGGATGCAGCCTGGGCTCGCGTACGTGTCCGTTCCTTGGAGGCAATGCTAGCAAGTACTGTATAAAAAGATGAAAATCATTTTATAGACATGTACAGTACTCATAAGAGTTTTAAAATTTTCTCAGTAATAACAATGCAACGCATTATGTTGAGAAGGTGCAGTTTTATGGACATACAATTTGCAAGTTGAAATTTAAAAAAATATTTAGGAGCCACGAAAATGATAAAATCAAACAATGCATGGTGCCAACTGTTATTATTCACTCCTGGACTTCTATTCATTGATAAATAAGTCTGTTATTTCCATTGCTCCTGAACAAATTTGAGTTTCAATTAGCAACTTCGCATGTATATAGAACAATGTATTCTCAACGTAATGCATTTTTGCCATAACTTTGTTGAACTTTTTTACATTATTTTTCGTGGCTATCACGAGTTTCCACCAAAAATCGGTTTCCACTGGATTCTTTCTCATCAAGTACAATACCAATAATTTGTGCATTTTGTCTGGTTGGTGTGTGAGAGGAGACCGTCAAGCTGATCTTTCCCAGGGGCGCGAAGTTTGGATAAAACTACACCTCCTTTGAAGTAACGATTTACTTCGGTTAGTCCCAAATTTTGGGGGCCCAAACTTCCTTTGATCATGGAAGAACTAAAACTTTTTGCTCGGTACCGCATACGTGTCTGACGGATCGAGCTGGCGATGGATGCTGGGCTCGGGTACGTGTCCTTTCGTTGGAGGCAATGCCAGCAAGTAGGATAGAAGAATATCCAATGAAACCAACTTTTTTAAAAAGAATGAAACCAACTTTTAACTTGTAGTGAAAATCATGGAAGAAAAACTTGTTTAAAGTCGTAAAGGTTCTCAACAATATTGCATTAGGTTGAACTACTATTCATTGAGAAAATTTTCAATTTAATAACTCCTATACTTTTTTCAGTTTCAACTTGCAACTTTGAATGTTTATAGAACTCAACTTTCTCAACATAATGCATTTTTGCCGAGAATTTTGTAAAACTATTAGGCATAATTTTTGTGTGGCTATTATCGGTTTCCACCTAAATTCAGTTCTTACCGGATCCAGTAGTTGGTGCATTTTGTCCAGTTCGTGCGTGAGAGGAGACCGTGGAGCTGCTCCTGCCCATGGGCCCCAACTTTGGATCCTCCTTTGAAGTGACACTTTACTCCGGTCTATCTCAATTTTCTAGGCCTCAAACTTTCTTTGCTCGTGGAATTTTTTCATCCATGCCTAGGAAATCATAGTGTCATCCACCTGCGGCACCCGATGCTCACACTATGCCGCCTCTATCATGTCACGAACGACTCGTCGGATTTTGTGTGGCGTTGGGATCAACGGGACGCGCCACAATATGGAATCGCCGATTTTCATCGAGATGCCCCTAGATGAGTTGAAGAAGCGGGATGTTGCTGGGCATGTCCGGGTAGGTACCCATATGGCAGCTATGTTGGTGAGGGTGACTCCGGAAGTCTGGACTGACTAACCGCCAACAATGTCAAGTTGGCCGCACTGGCGATGACCATGACTAGGTTTGTCGGATCGAGGATGATCTTGAGCATGAGAATGGTAGCTTGCGCGGCTTCAGCGGCAGGCGGCGTGAGCTTGTCTTTTTTTCCCAGGGTTTTATGTCTTGTTTCTCTTCTTCTTGGGTTGAGGTTGAATACACCTTATTGACAATATAGAAAGCACAATAAAATAATACAGCGACACAAGTTTCACCCAAAGCAAATTCCTACATATTTCACTCCATTTTACAATGTAAGATGTTTTAGATATGACACGATGTTGTCTAATTCGAACTTAAATGATTAGACATATATACTAATAAATTATGTATAGAAACATTCTATACTGTGAAAGGGATATATGCGTACCGTACAATCACACGTCCACACAGTTGCTCGTTCATGCGCGTCCCTTCGACATAGACGTGCCTTTGCTTTAGTTGGTGTCTGTTGGCCGTGAGAAGACAACTTGATGTGCCTTCAGAATGGCCACAAGAATTCTAGTTTTTGGTCTGAATTCACACTTTCTTCTTCCTTTTTCAAAATAACAACATAGGCCTGAATCCTCCTGCAGACACTTTGACGTGCCCCCGACCCCTTTGGGCGCGGCAAAAGCTTGTGAAGCAGTGCATCTTTAAACAAAACACACATTCATGAGGCTGCTTTAGACAACCCGTTAACCACCTTCGTTGTCAATCAACAACAACCACTACCGCCACCATGTCAAGCTACCGGCCACCTGCATCGAAAACGAACATATGCAACGTTTCCTATTATAGCTTTAGCATGTTAACCTGTTCTGAATCTCTGACGGCCATCGTCAGCGAATGGCTTCCGTCTTCAGGCTTAATTGGCGCCAATCCTAACCACCAACTGCCGGCCCCACCCAAATCGCCCGCTAATCATTCCGTTTGGTTTATCCCGTGCTCATAAACTCCGTTGCGCCACCTTAATCTAGCGTAGGAATTAGAGCACTGATAAATAAATAAACAGTCACAGAATTGTATATTGTAATTAAAGAAGCAAGCAAACTGCTTGTGATTTGTGAAAGCAGCTCACGCTCACGCTCACGCTTCCTCCTTTGGTACACCGACACCGTGTTTCTAACGCAACAATCAAATAAATTCAAGAGAACAAAACACAAAACAGTCGCCGGATTTACTTGTCCTGCAATGCAAGAACCCTTCGTAATTTAGTTTTTTTTTCAGGACCATTTCTGGTAACTTGATTGCAGGAGTACAACTCCTATATATGCACATAGGACCTCAATTATACAAAAAAAAAGATTACACATGAGGTTGACCAAATAAACACTTCTACTCCATCTGTAACTAAATGTAAACATTTTGTTGTCATAATTTGAGATACAAAACATTTTATATTTAAATAAGAACATTTATTATATGCCATGCCAATATTTTTTCTAGCAAATACCAAATTGAAAACAACTTTGTAAGAGAAAAAACAATATAGCACAGAAAGTGGAAAACTCTCATTCTCTCAACTCCTACTATTAACAGCAGCTGCGGCCGAAAATAATTTAATTTCTAGTCAAACGCCCAACGCTTGGTCGTCTTCCTCACCTCCTCCTCCTCCTCCTCGCCGACCTCCGGCCCTTCTCCTCCCCAAATCACCGCCCAAATCCGCCGCCGCGAGCACCGTTTCCCGTTGCTCATCCAGTAACCCGGAGTTCCCGGCAAGAAGATCTCGCGCACTCGAAACCGGAGCGGTTCGTTCTGTTTCCGCCCTGTGATTTTCCCGCCGTACTGCTTCTGCTGCGGCCAGCGACCTGAATCTCAAGGCTGGGCTGAGGAGTTCCCGGAGGAGGAGCTCTAGCATCTCCTCCCGTCTCGCTGCAGATTGCCGTCCCGAATCTGCTGCAGGACTTACAGCAGCTAATTGGAGCTCTTCCGGATAGAATTGGTCCAGGGAATCAAGAATTGCGGGGTTCGCTGATTAGGGCGGGACCATGGCGCTGTTCAGGAAGTTCTTCTTCAGGAAGCCGCCCGACGGGGTGCTCCTCATCACGGACAACATTTACGGTACGAACGGGGTTCCCTCCCTCCTTCGCATTGCCGTTCCTTGAGCTGCGTGGACTACACGTTTCCATCCCTTTCGTTATCTTAAGAAGGAGTGCTCCTTTTATTCAACATAGCTTCGTAGTAGAACAGAGGGGCTACATTTTGATTGATCTGCCACTGGTTGACAAGTGTGAACATAGTTCAAGTGTTGAATTGAGCTATGGTGACAATAGTACACGGTGATTTATGTTAAGGAGTATTAGTATTGGTCTAGGAGTCCGTATTAGACTAGATTTACTTTCGTGTTCCCCAAGTCAGATGTACTATATATTGTGGCCTTTGGCCTCCTGATAATACAAGTTGCATATTCCTAACATGGTATCAGAGCGGTTCGCTCCGCTATCTAGGGTTTAGCCACCACCGCTTCGGCCGCGCCGCCCCCGGCAAAATCGATCTCCATGATCACCGGGGGCGTCGCATCTCGTAGCTAGTTTTTCTTCCAATTCCAATAAATTAGTTTATAGCTTTAGCCAATATCGTTTTGCAACCCCCTACCTCCACCGCGCCCGTCTCCTCTCTCCGCACCACCGCCCCGCCCGCCCCCCTGGATCCAGATCCAGATCCACCACCACCATGGCCGGCGGCGGCGGGGGCGCCGGCGGCCTCTCGGAGTCGGTTCTCCGCAAGGTGCTGCTCTCCTACTGCTACGTGGCCGTCTGGATCTTCCTCTCCTTCGCTGTCATCGTCTACAACAAGTACATCCTCGACCCCAAGATGTACAACTGGCCCTTCCCCATCTCGCTCACCATGGTGCACATGACCTTCTGCTCCACGCTCGCCGTCGGCCTCGTCCGCGTCCTCCGCTCATGCCCGTCGCCGTCTACTCCATCGGCGTGCTCTTCAAGAAGGAGACCTTCCGCTCCGCATCCATGCTCAACATGCTCTCCATCTCCTTCGGGGTCGCCATCGCCGCCTACGGCGAGGCCAGGTTCGACGTCCGCGGCGTCGCCCTGCAGCTCGCGGCCGTCGCGTTCGAGGCCACAAGGCTCGTGCTCATCCAGATCCTCCTCACCTCCAAGGGCATCTCGCTCAACCCCATCACCTCGCTCTACTACGTGGCCCCCTGCTGCCTCTGCTTCCTCCTCGTGCCCTGGATCTTCGTCGAGCTGCCCAGGCTCCGCGCCGTCGGGACTTTCCAGCCCGACTTCTTCATATTCGGCACCAACTCGCTGTGCGCGTTCGCGCTCAACCTCGCAGTCTTCCTGCTCGTCGGAAAGACATCCGCGCTCACCATGAATGTCGCTGGCGTGGTCAAGGACTGGCTGTTGATCGCCTTCTCATGGTCCTTCTATAGGATTTTTGTGGCCTCATCTTCCTCTTGGTCCTGATCCTACTATTGGATTTTTGTGGCCTCCTCTTTTCGGTCCTGTTTGTGGCCTCCACTCCTCGGTCCTGGTCCTTTTTATAGGATTTTTGTGGCCTCATTTTCTCGGTCCTGGTCCTCTAGGATTTTTGTGGCCTCGTTTCGCATTGTCATTGATCTACACACATTCTTTTGTCGCGAGCTTCTTTCGCCATCGTTTGCTTGTGCTATGATCGTTTGTGACATGCTCTTCTCTTGATCGATTTTTGGTCTCTGTCGGTCTTCTTCTTCGATCGACGCTATCCACTTTGGCTTGACTTTCACAGGTTATTGAAGACTCTTCATGCGATGACGATACTCTCAAGACGCGGATTTTGGATTATCTTTTGTTTTCTAGTTTACACTTCTTCAAATGCAATGCTATTGCATACGCTTTGCATTTGAGGGGGGTGTTAAGGAGTATTAGTATTGGTCTAGGAGTCCGTATTAGACTAGATTTACTTTCGTGTTCCCCAAGTCAGATGTACTATATATTGTGGCCTTTGGCCTCCTGATAATACAAGTTGCATATTCCTAACAATTTAGACGTAGAAATCTAGTATGAAGTTTCCCCATTTTTAGCATACCTACATTTTTTGCTTGAAATTTTGGATTAGGCAAATTGGTTACATTTATGTTGCCTTCCAATTGGATTCCATATTTCCTGCTCATTTGCTAAATAGCTGCATGAAGAAGCAGAACAGCGTTGAGTATTGACATGCTAGGCTGACACATGTCTTCTTATATTTGTTTCAGTTTTTGATCATTGCTTCTCCATGGAAGCACCGGAAGGGGAACAGTTTGAGGCGCACACCAGAGGCATTGCAGCACATCTTCTACGAGATTTTCATGATCACTCATTCATGGTCGCGAATTTCGGGACCCGGACGGAAGAAAGCCACATATACCGCATTTTATCCGATTATGGCATGACTGTTTTGGACTACCCGGGCCATTACGAGGGGTGTCCGCTCCTCACCATGGAAATGGTCCACTGCATCTTGAAGTCCAGCGAGAGCTGGCTTTCTCTGGGTCAGCACAACTTACTGATAATGCACTGTGAACAAGGGTGCTGGCCTATTCTGGCTTTCATGCTAGCTGCTCTCTTATTGTATCTGGGGCATTATTCGGATGAGCACAAGACACTGGAGATGCTCTACAAACAATCTTCTCTGCAGCTCTTGGAGATGTTTTCACCTCTAAACCCCATGCCTTCTCAAATGAGATACCTGCGGTATATTTCAATGAGGAATGTCATGCCTGAGTGGCCTCCAGCTGATAGAGCTCTCACATTGGATTGCTTGATTTTGAGGATGATTCCAGATTTCCACGCTCAAGGTGGTTTCTGTCCGATACTCAGGATATATGGCCCAGATCCACTCATGCCCCATGATCAAACTCCTAAAGTTCTTTTTTCAACTCCAAAAAGTAGTAGCCTTGTCCGTTTTAATTCACAGGTAATCACCCCTTTTCTTGTCAGGTATTTTGAATTTGATCTGTGTGTCATCTGTTATTTTTAGTATTCCAGTTGTTAATGCTTAAGCATTGTCAAATTGATAGGCTAGAATGTGGATAATCTTTTGAAGTCTGTAGTTCTGAATATATTTAAAATGTTGCAATATTGATCGTAGATTGACCATTTGTGAACTTAGGCAGATGAACTGGTGAAAATAAACCTTCAATGTCATGTTCAAGGTGATGTTGTCCTAGAGTGTAGCAACTTGTATGAGGATTTGGATCGTGAGGAGATGGTGTTCCGGATCATGTTCAACACAGCTTTCATCAGGTCAAATATCTTGATGCTTAATCGTGATGAGATAGACATGTTATGGAATGCAAAAGATGAATTTCCTAAAGATTTTCGAGCCGAGGCAAGTGTTTAACTTAAGTGGAGAACTAGCTTACTTCTGTTTATACATGATTTTTTACATGCAACTTGTGTTGATGCTAGGTTATCTTTTCTGACATGGATGCAACTACTTCGCTTGTTACGACAGAGCCTCTGAGTCATCAAGAGAAACAAGGACTTGGTATTGAAGAGTTCGCTAAAGTGCTGGATATTTTTAACCATTTGGATTGGGTAGATGTGGCGATGGATACTGAACTGGACTCACCACAGAAAAGGATCTCAGCTACTTCCGAAGGAAATATTGATGCATCTCCTCCTGATGAGCCTGAGACTTTCTTTGATACTCAAGAAGAACTTAGTTTCGATAACTTCTCTAGTGAATCCAGCTCTTCTGCTCGTGTGCGGAAACTTCAAAATCACTTTGGTATGCTTGGCAGCACTGAACTTAAACAAGGTCCCCTACATTCAAATTCAACTGAACTTCCATCGGATCCACATACCGTAGCACCATCTAAGCTTACGATACCAAAGGCTAGTGCTTCATCAATAGCACCATCTTCAGGTACTGTTATACCCCAAACTGTACCTTCAACAGTTCAACCGCGGCCAGCGGCATCTGATTCTGCAGTGCAATTTTCATCAGATACTGAGAAGTCTAGTTCAGAAACTCCAATAGAGCATGAACCTTCACCACTTATGGTAAATAAATTAGGATCAACAACATCTTTTATACCATTGTGCACGCCACCTCCTCTTCCTCCCCGACCACCTACCGTTACGTTAGCTCCTGTTTCCTCTACTCTTCCCATAAATACTAGTACAGCTATGATCAGTGTTCCCCTTAGGTCAACCATGCCCTCCCGTTCATCTCCTACAGAGCCATCAGTCTCTCCACAAGTCATTTCAAGAACTGAAGAACAGGTTAACTCACAAGAATCATCTTACGAAATTCTCAAGTTGCGGCCTGATAGTTCTACAGCTTCGAGTGATACCACACTGCCATCAGCTTCTTCAGTTTCTCTAGTAGAGAAATCTAGCAACACGGGAGCATCTTTACCACTGTCTTTGCCTGCAATCCCTCGGACTTCAAACTCAAGGCCCTTAGTAACTCCAGTCACAAGTTCAGATCCTACCCCAGCACGGTCGCCACCACCACCACCACCTCCTCCTCCTCCTCCTCCTCCTCATCATCATCATCATCGTCCTCCTCCTCCTCCTCCTCCTCCTCCTCCTCCTCCAAAAGAGGCCTCTGTGTTGTTTTCTTTGTCACATAAGGAACAGGCGACGATCACGAAAGAAAAGGTTGCACCACCTCAGCGTCCACCCCCACCAACTCCACCGCCACTGCCACCAGCACCATTTTCAAATTCTGTGCATTCATTTACTACATATGACATTTCTTCCCCACCAAAGAAAGCTCGGTCTCCACCGCCCTCATTGGTAAAATCATCATTTTCTTCTCGACATGCACCACCACCACCACCTCCACCTCCTCCACTACCTAATAGCCATATAGTTTCGAATTCTGTGCTGTCATTTACTACATATGAAATTTCTTCTACACCAAAGAAAGCTCGGTCTCCACCACCACCACCCCCGCCACCGCCCCCCTCGTTGGTAAAATCATCATTTTCTTCTCCACATGCACCACCGGCCACCCCTCCACCTCCTCCACTACCTAACAGCCATATAGTTTCATCATCTCAACTGCAGTTTACAACATCTAAATATTCAGTTCCCTCTCCTTCGACCCCCAACTCTTCACAGACAGTTCCAGGGCATCAAAGACCACACATTCCACCCCCACCACCACCTCCTCCTCCATCTCAAAGTAGCTCTTTGGTTTCTTCATTTCCATCCACAGTTAATAGACATTCCATGGCAGCCCCTCCACCTCCCCCACCTCCCCCACCAATGCGTAGCACGAAATCTCATGTTTCGGCGCCACCTGTACCGCCATTACACGCAGTAGTTCCTCATCCTCCCCCACCTCCCCCACAGTTGCGTACCATGTCACCTCATGTGTCAGCACCACCTGTACCCCCATTACCTCCTCCGAAGCTAAGTGGAGACAGTATTGCTTCACGTAAGCCATCAATAATGAGAATGCCTCCACCTCCACCGGGCCCACCTCCTAAGAATTTCTCCAACTCTTTGCCAAGCAAGGGAAGCGTTCTCAGTTCTGCCCCTCCACCACCTCCTACATTATCATTTGGTGCAAAGGGCCGCAGCACAGTACGGTCAAAAAGTCCTAGAAGTTTGCGTGCCAACCAGGCATCTAAGAGGACACCACTGAAACCATTGCACTGGGTAAAAGTGTCAAGGGCAACACTAGGAAGCTTATGGGCAGATACACAGAAATCTGATGAAGCATCTAGGTATAAAAACATTTTTATGACGTTCTTTGTTATCTGAAATGGCAATGTGTCGGGCATTTGACATGTTAGTCCGTGCACATATCCACCAGGACTCCAGAGATTGATCTGTCTGAGCTTGAAAGCCTTTTCTCGGTATCCATGCCAAATACGGAGACAAAACGGTCACGCGAACGCCCTTCCGCTGCAGCGAAACAAGAAAAAGTTCTTTTGGTACCTATATCCATAATTTATTGAAGCAACTTTTCACTACTAACAAATATGATGAAAACTCGAATGAAAACAATAATAATGTACTTTTCTTGTGCAGATTGACCTTCAGCGCTCAAAGAACTGTGAAATTATGCTGCGAAACATTAAGATTCCACTGCCTGATCTGATGGTAAGGAAATGATATTATCTCAACATAGGAACTTTGTCTGAGTTATTAGGATTAGGCTCTTAATAGTAAAAGAATGCTGGCATTGTTGATTGTCTTGATGAAAGATAAGAATAAATTTCATGTCACTTGACAAATCTAGTTTTGGGCGTATCATCACATCTTACAACATCTAGCCATAGCCATGTATTTATTGCTAAGTGCATCAATCGATGCAGAGGCCAGGTGTCATCCTCCTTTTTGAAAAAAAATCCATGTATTTATTGAAAAATAAAATCTCACTATATTCCAACGGTGCTTGCCAAGTTTAGTGAAGTAGTGATAATGCTGATCATAGTCTTTTTTTCAGGGTTCAGTGCTTACTCTCGACGATTCCAGTGTTGATGGTGATCAAGTAGATTATCTGATAAAGTTCTGTCCAACGAAGGAAGAAATGGAACTACTCAAAGTACAGTTCGATTAAGTTCTCTTGGAAATGTCATTGCACACTCATGAGTCTTATTGTCAGAATTTGTTTCCATTGGTTTCCCATAGTGACCAAGCTTTTCTTCTCTCACCTATTCAGGGTTATACAGGCAGCACTGAAAACCTAGGAAAATGTGAACAGGTAATTATTTTTTCTGAGATATCTATTTTTCTATTGGTGAGAATTCTGTTTGCTAAGATTTAACTACCGAACTGCATAGTTCACTTTGAGGGAGATCTGCACGATCTTAGTGGGACACCATAGCTAACTGTTTCACATTTAGATAGTAAGCCCATCATGCATTTGTAAAAATTAAGAAGGGCACAACATTAATATGCATATCTTAGTCTGGCTGTTTCTGTTAAATTGCATGCTGAAACAGCCACGTTCTGCAGTCTCTTTGCCATTGCCAAACATAGTTAATGTATGTACTGATAGTCCTATTACCAACATTTCTCACTTCCACTGATGGAACATATAATATACTGTTCATTTTGTAAAGACCAAAGCAATAAATTCACCTTTGACTTTCTTCTGTGTTTCTAGTTCTTCTTGGAAATGATGAAAGTGCCAAGGGTAGAGTCGAAACTGAGAATTTTATCCTTTAAGATAAAGTTTCTTACACAGGTCAGAAAGACGTTGCATCCTTGTAAAGTGCTTATTTCTATGACTTACCTTACTTTTCCTATGATGAATACAAAAAATTTAAGCCATTGCTGTATCTCTCTGTATGTTGTCTCAGGTTGCAGATCTGAAAAAAAACTTGAATACCATCAATGCTGTTGCGGAAGAGGTACATTGCAGTCGACTGACATCGAGCCTTTGGATTTTCTTCTTTGAGATGTTAATGTATACATTTGCATGCATGCTGTTATTTGGCCAGGTTAGGAACTCTGTCAAGCTCAAGCGAGTGATGCAAACAATTCTTTCTTTGGGGAATGCATTAAACCAAGGAACTGCAAGGGGTGAGTCAGTAAGCCCAGTGTAAGCTTGATATATTTACAATATTATTTTGCATATGAATAATCTAACATGGATAAATGCAGTGCACAGGGTTTTCATATCAGTTGTCTTATTTGAAATTATGAGTTATCTATCCGAAGAAAATTTCAGTCAATTGATAATTGTGATCTTTTATCGGTAGAAATATAGCAAGGATTAAGAACCGAAACAAGATTGCATGACAGCAGTTCAGAGTTCGGACACTCTTTTTTTGACTAGGATGCCCAATTTCGCTACAGCTTGTGTACCTTCACTCCCGCTTTCCTAAAGCCTTCATCCGAAGGAAATAACCGAGAAAAATCTGAAGTATGATATAAAAGAAATCAATGCATTTGTTTTTCTGTTACTTTGTTTGGGCAAGATTTAAATGTTGATTCACAAGTTAACCTGGTAATCAACATCAGCGAAAAGCCGAAAATTTTGGATGATGCTTATTTGTTGTTGATAATTTGTTATAAGAAACCTCGGGAAATTTAAATAAACTGTTAATACTTGATCCTCTTCTTCATTTTCTGACAAGTGTGCATTTTCAGGTTCGGCTGTGGGGTTTAGATTGGATAGTCTTCTTAAGCTCATTGATATACGTGCACGTAACAATAAGATGACTCTCATGCATTATTTATGCAAGGTATGCTACTTAATTTAAGTGATTCCCTTGATCGTGTTCTTCTGCCATAAGATTGAAGTTCTATGCTTATATATGTATCCCAATGTCTGATCTCACGCTACGGCCAATTGATAATTGTGGAAGGAAGATAAATCATAGCTATGCTTAAAGTCATCGTTTTGTTATGATGCGGCAACTCTGTCAACTCTATTATCAATTGGCTGGAGAGTTATGCATTTTCAACTCAAGTTGACCTGTGTTCACGGGCTTGCTGTTTTTCATACAGCAGTGACTTCAGTTGCCCCTGTTTTTTGTTTTACTTTCACCAGCTGTAAAGTTGATATTAACTAGATCTGCCTCTGCAAGGTGCTCCACCTAATATGGGCCATGATGAAAATGATAGTATTGCGCCAAAACTATGAAAATGTATGCTTCATGAATGAACTTCACCAAAAAATTGTTGCTTCTGCAGGTTCTTTCTGGGAAGCTTCCTGAAGTTCTTGATTTTGTTAAGGATCTCGCACATTTAGAACCTGCCTCAAAGGTAAGATATCTTAATGCTACATCTATGTTCTGTTTATTTCTGCTTGCCTATGCTTACAATGTCATAGAAAAACAGATCCAACTGAAAGAGTTGGCAGAAGAAATGCAAGCAATAACGAAGGGACTGGAAAAAGTTGAGCAGGAATTGGCAACATCTGAAAAAGATGGTCCAGGATCTGAAACGTTTTACAAGGTCAGTGCCTCTTAGATCTGCACATATGTCAGGATATTGATATGTTTACGTTACTATATGCTCATTGTACAATAAGACAGATAGGAAGAAACATGAAGACAGCCACATACCAACAACTAGCCATTTGCTTAACTCATTTATCGCAATAATAGCATAGAAGTTGCAATGCTCAAAAGTCTTTTGGTTTCAGAAACTGAAGGAATTTCTTGCTGATGCCCAAGCTGAAGGGAGGTCATTAGCTTTGCTGTACAGTTCAGCGGTATGCCAGTACGACCAGGATGCCAATATCTTTCTGCATGCATTACACCATGTGTTTCGTGCAAAATTACATTGATTTTACTTTCAGGGAAAAAGTGCGGATTCTCTAGCACATTATTTTGGTGAAGATCCTGTGCGATGTCCATTTGAGCAAGGTATTTTCTTTTTGGCTAAAAGGCTAGATTATTATGCAAATGTACAAAGCAATGGGTCCAAGACAAAAGGGAGATAAAGAGTGTTTATTTACATGCAAGACATGTGAGAAAAAGTTACATATATTTGAAAACTTGATCTTGCCGTAGTCATCATGTTTCACTCTATTTCCAAACTTGTTGTACTTCGATATATTTATGAGTATTACCCCTGTGGTTGTATATATATCAATCTTACCAACACATATACACTTTCCAGATGTCCCTGGTGGTTTGACAGAGAAATTTCTCGACTTCCTGCATTTATTAGTGTGCCACTCTTGCCATCATGGCTGATACTAGAATTATTACATCCACCAAATATGTAGACCAATGGGGGTCCACTTTTAAATGTTGTCCTTAACATGTATTCCAATGGGAGTATGCAATTTCTCCTTTTATGGCCAAAACTTGAATTTATTGCATCCGGAAAATCTGCAGACCTATACTTTGTGACATTTGGATGCCCTCAACATTCATGCAATTCTATTTCTGTGAAACAGTTGTCTCTACTCTGCTCAGCTTCGTGAAAACGTTCGAGCGGGCCCTTGCCGAGAACCTCAGGCAGGCTGAGCTGGAGAAGAAGAGGGCCCAGATGGAAGCCGAAAGAGAGAAGGCCAAGGCAGGAGGTGCTCACAAGACGGCGGGGTCACCGGAGCCGGGAGCCTCTGACTGATGATTCTGCCATCGAAGCTAGACACAACATATTTCATTAAATCCATGACCAAGAACAGAGCGACAGAGAATTTCGCGGCATTGTTCTCCAACCTCGTGGAGAATGGAGGCTGGGAAGAAACGCTCAGTGCAAACAGGGAAAGCCACACAGGTATATATACATACCAATGTGATGATAGTTAGTCAAACACATTTAGCACATAGTATTATAGCGTTACGGCACTCACTGTCCGTAGGGAAAGTACAGTTCCTGTATAGTCCGATGGGGATTTTCCCCCGGCGACAAACAAATTTTGTAAATGTTTTTACACGCGCTAAAATCGTGTATGTTTTGCATGTATCAATCCATGCTTGTAGCATACGCTGCGATGTACTACCACTGCAATACCCAGTCTCTTGTATAGTACTCCGTACGTAACTAAGCAGAAACATGCACTGTTATGTATGCATCCCATGTATTAGAGAGGCTGCAATTTTGATCAACCGTTTGGGGTAGTGTGCTGGTGCTGCTGAACCAGAATATTCAGAGCCAGTGATCCTGCAGTTTTAAAACGATTGAAAACAATATTTACAAGTTATCCTATGCAAAAAGTCCAGTTTCAAATACTTTGTGATTGGAGCTACACACACTTTGTCATTTTTGTGTAGCGCCGAATACAAAGTATTTAAAATTGATCTTTTGTACTGTTATGAGATACATTATTGGCTACAGACATCAAGATTTTTGTTTCAGCTTCTTCTAAAACTTCATGAAAGTCCAAAGGACCGGACTCCAAGTTCTGGAACCATCTTCGCTATTTTCTCCCATTCTTCTACTTCATGAAAGTCCAAGACAATAACAGTGGCAGAGGTGCGCACGAAACATGGACACTGTGTGGGTAAAAACGAACAACCTCTCACTTATCACGCTTTTCCGTAAAACTGCATCTTATCCTAGCCTAAATGGAACGGAGCCAAAAAATAATCGATAAAGAACAAGGCCAAAAAAGAAAAGGCTTTGATAAAGAACGGAGCCAAATTTTTTTTTTGAGATGAGAACCAATTGAGAAACGCTCAATCCATCCTGCCGGACTCCTCGTCCTCCACGCTATCTACTTCTCCGACCACGGCCCCACACACAAACAGAATACATCACTCACAGACACGTGGCCCCACCCTGGTCCCGACCCCACCCGCCAGCTTCACATCACGATCACACAAGGAGACCTTCTCGCGTGCGCGTAGCGGAGCCGTATCCGTAGCGGCTGACGCATACAAGGGGGCGCGTGGCGATCGGACGGCTGGTAACGCCTCCGCCGCGGCCCGCCGATATATACCTCGCCCCCACGCTCCAATGGCGTCCGCCGCATCCACCTCCGCCTCCGCCGCCGTCGCCGTCGCGTCCCGCATCCTCCTCCGCCGCGCGCCGCACATCCTGCCGCGCCGGCTCCCGCGCGCGTGCCCCGCGGCGCTTTCGTCGTCTCGCCCGTCCTCGTCGTTCGGCGCCGGAACCGCCGCTCTATGCCGGCCGCTCGGGCACCGCGCCAGGATGGGGCACACTTCCGCCGCCTCCGCTGCTGCCGTCCCCGCGCTCGGGCTCACCAAGGCCAACGCCGTCGAGCTGCCCCAGGTGCGTGCCTGTTCTGTTCCCCAGGTGCGTGCGTGCGAGCGACTTGGATCGGGACGCTGATGAACCGCAGCAGTTGTAGTGCTTTCAGTTTTAGCTGTGGTGGTGAATTGATCGAGATTTGTTTATCGTAAACACTGATGAACCGATAGATCGAGATCGAACTAGTGTTCGTATGCGGAACTCCATCTCAGTTAGTTTAGATTCGCTCGCCGCCGATTAGAGTGCGAGGCCGCTGCTGATTTCACTGAAACTGAGCTCAACTGCGCTCCTACCATGTCCTGCAGGTCACTTTTACCGGTAAGGACACCGAATTCTCGGACTGGAAGGGCGACATACTCGCCGTCGCGGTGACGGAGAAGGATCTGTCCAAAGGGCCGGACTCCAAGTTCGAGAACGCCGTGCTGAAGAAGCTGGACGAGCAGCTCGGCGGCCTCCTCTCAGAGGCCTCGGCCGAGGAGGACTTCACGGGGAAGTCCGGGCAGTCGGTGGTGCTCCGCCTGTCCGGGCAGGGTTTCAAGAGGCTGGGCCTGATCGGCCTCGGCCAGCACGCGCCGTCCACTGCCTTGGCTTGCCGGGCCATCGGTGAATCCGTCGCGTCCGTCGCCAAGTCGGCTCAGGCTGGCAGCGTGGCCATCGTTCTTGCATCGCCCGGTGGGATCCAGGAGGAGTTCAAACTGACTGCTGCTGCGTCAATCGCCTCCGGTACTGTGATGCTCCTGCCCAGTTTTACCTTTTTTTTCTCATGGGAAGGTTGTGGAGTGTAGTGCATTGACTTGATGTTGGATCGTCTCTCTCTATTTGAATTGCAGGAACTGTGCTCGGGTTGCATGAGGACAGCAGATTCAAGGCTGAGTCAAAGAAGGTGCATCTTAAGCAAGTAGATCTTATTGGGTTGGGTTCTGGTCCGGAGGTGGACAAGAAACTTCAGTATGCTAACGATCTTTGTTCGGGCGTGATATTGGGCAAAGAACTTGTCAACGCACCTGCTAATGTCCTTACCCCTGGTTAGTAGATTTTCAGTCTGTCACTTGGTTGTAGTTCATAGATTACATTATGCTATTTATTATTTATTTATTTATTTATTTATTTATTTATTTATTTATTTATCATCACAATCCTGACTTGCTGTCCTTTCAGCTGTGCTTGCGGAGGAGGCATCAAACATTGCTTCTACATACAGTGATGTATTCACTGCAACAATATTAGATGAGGAGAAATGCCAAGAGCTGAAGATGGGCTCCTACTTGGGAGTTGCAGCAGCTTCTGCAAATCCGCCTCGCTTTATCCATTTGTGCTACAAACCCGTTGGTGGTAATGTGAAGAGAAAGCTGGCTATTGTTGGGAAGGGTCTAACTTTTGACAGGTGTGTACCTGGTTTCTGCAGATTTTGTGGATTATATATATCATCTTTGACATGCTTTTTTGCGCTGGGAGAAATATTTTTGGTGAATATGTTAGTAATAATAATTCCTTGCAGTGGTGGCTACAACATCAAGACTGGACCAGGCTGCAGTATTGAACTGATGAAGTTTGACATGGGAGGCTCCGCAGCAGTATTTGGCGCAGCGAAAGCTTTGGGCCAAATCAAGCCTCCTGGCGTAGAGGTACTTCAGTTTCAGTTACTTGTCTGAATAACTTTTTGTTTTACCACATTTGCTAATGATTTTCATCTTTGCAGGTTCATTTTATTGTGGCTGCCTGTGAAAATATGATTAGTGGCACAGGAATGAGACCTGGTGACATCTTAACCGCTTCTAATGGAAAGACAATTGAGGTATGCTTCTGTAACAACAATTCCAAAAACTAGAATCTGCATGATTCATGGGACATTGCAATAGTGTGTTGCTTATCCTGGTTTTTGATATTCATTTTGTCCACTGCTTTGTATTAGACAATGCACTCATTTGTAAATTATGTTCCTTCAGGTAAACAACACTGATGCCGAAGGAAGGCTTACGCTTGCTGATGCTCTGGTCTATGCTTGTAATCAAGGCGTTGACAAGGTAATGTACTATTTCGTTAGGTGCCATGTTCAGTTCTTACAAATCTGGGTACCTTGATGATTGCTCTAGAAAACTTAAACCCATATACGAATAGGATATTTTGTTGTAGTTGCAATGCTGATAAAACTTGGCTCCTTGTCCTAGCATCTTGGTATAGTTCATGTAGTTCCTTAAACTCAGTTACAGAGAATCTTACCTGGACTGCTGACTTACTGTAATTATTATTATGATTTGCAGATTATTGATCTGGCAACACTAACTGGTGCCTGTGTTGTTGCACTTGGGCCTAGCATTGCTGGTAAGCTTGACCAAATACTAGCTCATCAGTTGGCAAAAGATTATTTAGTGCTTCCAAGATAGAAGTAGATTATGCTGCTATCTTGCATGCTAAAAGAAATATCTCTGCAGGAGTCTTCACATCAAGTGATGAACTAGCCAAGGAAGTCACTGCTGCATCTGAGATATCAGGGGAGAAGTTCTGGAGATTGCCAATGGAAGAGAGCTACTGGGAAGGCATGAAGTCCGGTGTGGCTGACATGGTCAACACCGGCGGCCGACAGGGCGGCTCTATAACTGCTGCCCTCTTCCTGAAACAGGTATAGCATCTCTTTGTCATTCTCAGTTGCTTAAAACAGTCCAATTCACAAAGCATCTTTATTGGTGTGATTATGACCGTGTTGTGTAATAATGCCGTGCCACTTGCTTGCAAGTGTTCATTGAAAAATATAAGCTGCATCCGTAGTTCTGTCTTGCAGCGCTGACATAGTTCTGAGTCTGATAGAACTCCTGCTTTGCCTTTGCAGTTTGTCGACGAGAAGGTCCAGTGGATGCACATCGACATGGCAGGGCCGGTGTGGAACGACAAGAAGCGGGCGGCGACCGGTTTCGGCGTATCCACCTTGGTGGAGTGGGTTGTCAAGAACTCGTCCTAAACGACCTTCTCCCTCGATTTCCAATTCCAATGGTGGTGACACCACTGAAGAGAATGACGAAAACTGAGTGGTGGTCATCTGTACCAGGGAAGGGTTGTTTCTGTTTTACCTGGCATGTGATGATGTGAAGTGGAACGATATAAAATAAGGAAAGGGTTATATGGAAGAAAATAAAACAGCATGTCGTTGATTGAACACTCTTTTGTGAGACTAAATGGCTTCCATATTCTGCCCATGACTTGTCTCTTGTTTGCGATTGCATGATCAAGTGTGTGTCGTTTCCGTATTGTGTCCATGACCGACCCGTGTATAAGAGCGCATGCGTTGTACTATGTTTCTCAAAAAAAAAACAATGTAAACCAAAATCTCACCATGGTATAGTTTTCAGAGATAGAAACACCTGAACGACATAGGATAATCCAGTCAAAGTAGGAAGAAATATGTATTCTTGACACTTATTCTTAGACAGACTGAGTATTTAGAAAGAAAAAACGATGCTTTTAGAGGAAATTCTGGATGGAAAATAATCCAATGCCAAAACTAATCCAGATAGTAAAAGATGTATGTTTGCCTCCCTTTCCACGCACCTACGTGTTTCTTTCTTAAGCCCCAAGAAGAAGAAAGGACAAAGAGTAGCCAGACACGGGCACGGCCGCCGTCGACACATAAACCGACGGCAGCGGCGCTCCCCACCTCCGCGTCCCCACGGTTCCGTCCAGGCAAGCACCCTCTCCTTCCTTCGACCCCGCATCCATGGTTTATGTTATGCGCGAGAGATTTTCTCCGCGATTTAGGGCTTCAGTCGCCCCTGAGGCGGCTCGGTTGAGATAGCCGACGGCTGCCATAGATTTCTTGTACTGTAGTTACCAAGCTCTGAAACTGAATCTGGCGGTTGCACCTCGGTTGTATCATCCTCGCTATTCCAACTTGCAGCAATCCGTATCAGTGCGACCAAATTTGTGGCCTTGAAACCCACGATAGGCTTGAAATGATCAGATTTTTCTTTGGTTCTGTCTGTAAAATTCAGACAACAGCGTAGCCCACACTCCTATGTTGCAGTATCCCCCTTGCCAAAAGACTGTGATCAAAGACAGCATGGTTTCTGTTTTTTCTCACTGCAATCAGCATGTACTCGTGATCAACGGAGGGTTAATGTGTTTCCTTCCCTATTGTTGCAGATCATACTAAGTCGCTGCATCTGAGATGGCCGGCACGGAAGCCCCAACGCCACCTGTGTGCTCGATCGTGAACGAAGCGCCATCTCCTGCTGCCGACTCCAAGCCACCCGCTTGCTCGAGCGTGAACGAAGAGCCAGCCCCTACCAACGACTCGAAGCCGAAGAAGAAGATTTGCTGCGCCTGCCCCGACACCAAGAGGCAGAGGGACGAGTGCATCGTCGAGTACGGGGAGTCTGCCTGCACGATGTGGATCGAGGCTCACAAGCGGTGCCTCCGGGCAGAGGGGTTCAAGGTCTGATGATCCTTTCTCTAGTCCTCTGAGAATGGTTATGTTAAGCAATGGTCTTGGTGTTCATTTGTTTCTCCTTGGTTTGTATACCATGAGACATACAGTTTTCATGATATTAAATTTCCTAGTCACGAGTTCATAACTTACAAGATATCAATCAACAACAACACTGGGAGCCTCCACGCTTATTTGCCCGCAGCTTCAGTGCACATGGTTTCCACGGCACAATCATCCTTATTCTCTTCCCACCCTTTTTCCCAGCACCAATCAATAATTCTCACCAATTGCAACCCACTCTACATTACTCACTCCTTCCATCTTACACAGTTTTTAGACCTTTGCCTAGGAATCAGGCTGCACATCAGTTCTTGGCAGGCAATGGTTTCCCAGCTAGGAATGAAAGGAACATCCTGAAGGCCCTTCTTGGCTGAAACAACGGCACCTCATGCCCTGCGCCTCTGATCGTCGCAAACGTCAGCCCTTCATACACCTCAGACCATCCTCCTACCTGCATATGCAGATAAGTTGCTACACTGTCAGAGCAACAATATTTTTGCGTAAAGTTCAAGTGCAGAACAGGGATGGCAACATCAGTACCTGACCAGCTGTGTACCATGGGTACCAGCGGGTCTTTGTCTTCAGACCGAGGTGGCTGAGCGCGAACCTCGTCGCAGTCACCGGGACAACTGAATCTGTGTCGCCGCTGCATTTTTTCCATTGAACAATATGTTAGATGCACTGAAAACATCTGTGCTATATTGAAGGAATACTTTGCGCCTTTCAGTTTCTTGAGCTCACCTGAACACCCATATCCTGATCCCAGCCTTCATCAGCATCCTGTACGTAGGCAGCATGGATAACTCAGAGTCTTTCCATGTCTTGATGAGCACATCACTGTCAATGTAAGCATGAATCACCTGTTTGTTAATCTTCAATGACACAGACATATAACAAGAATGGAGAAGAAATCTGTCTGAAACTGAACCTGCAGGCAGTCCATTTGTAAGGGATCCTGGTGGTGTTGGCGTGCATGGCCTTCTGCACGTCGAGCCGGTTGTAGTACCTCTCGGCGTAGTTCTCGGTGCACGGGTCGTAGCTGTTAGACCTCCGGCGGAGGAGCGTGTCCTTGAACCTGAGGACGGCACGGTGGTGGCGAGTGGCTGCGGCAGTGGAGTTGCTGGAGGCCGTGTCGGAGGAGGCGTGGCAGGACGGCGTGTAGATGCTGTACTGGTCGATGTCCCCGAACTCGTGGTTCATGGCGTAGCTCATGGCGCGGTTGCAGGCGTTGGAGACGTTGGCGCTGGTGAAGTTGCACAGCTTGAGGATGGCCTTGTAGGTGCGGTCCGAGATCATGGCGTGCGTCCACCAGTAGGTCACCGTGCCGACGTTGTCGTAGTAGTTGTCAGTCACTGCGTTCCCCACCTGAGATGGAAAAATTCACATGAGAATGTGCGATCGGTCCACCGGCCGGGGGTGAAATGTTGTACTAGTAGCATTGGAGTGTGGTGCTGCTACTCACAAGGATTCCCTTGAGGTTGATGATGGGTTGCGGTGAAGCCTTGTTGTACTCGACGATCTTCCTTGCCAACTGAGGGACGTAGTGACCTGAAATAAAGAAGGATTTGAGCCAAGATTGAACGGAAAACCCTTGCCAGGTGACACTGGAAAACAACAGTCCTGTCACGGTGCAAGTGTGACAGTATCATATATTTCGTTTGGTGCTGTGGAAACGAGAACAGCTAGCAGGAAAACTACCCTGAAGGGTATGAACTGAAAATTACAGACTCACCAGCATAGCTTTCTCCAGAAATGTAGAAATCCCGGTGCTGATACTGCGGGAACCGCGACATCCAACTGATGAGGAACTGCAGCGAGTCTTGAGCTGCATCACATACACGAGCACATCAGAACTCTGTATCTGAACCGTCAAAAGAAAGAAATTTACATGACCAAAATGGCTATAGGATGGAGGATTATTACCGGTTCTCTCGTCTCCGGATGTCTTGAGATCGGAGGTGGTGTTGGAGTAGGAGAAGCCGACCCCGGCCGGCGACTCAAGGAAGAGAAGGTTCGCCTCTGCAGCAACGAAATTCAGTCGGTCAGCCAGTCAGTCAACTATGCTGGATGCATCTCTGCTTCTGTAGGCATGATAGCAGTATCTGATGGTATTTCAGCAGCACCTTTGTTCCAGGCGTATTTGTTGAGGTAGAGCCCCGTCCCGTTGGGTTTGATCCTGAACGGGCCGATCTCCTCAGACGCACCGTACGCCACCGAAGAGCACCCAGGACCTGCAGGGAAACAGAATCGTCCAACAAATTTTAGAATCTGTGAAGGTGACACAACCTTTTGTCAACATCAAGCAGGGCCATTTTAGAAATAGAGTTGGCAGAGCAAGCTCCGCAGACAAGACATCACGGCAGAGACTCAGCGAAGAACCCAATCATGGTGTTTACAGATAAACAAACCTAAAGTGAAGTGACACTGCTGCCTGTGAGGAATCTACGGTTAGTCAACTTATGTTTTAAACTAAGACTATTTTACTGCAATTGGTCGCAAGTAAGTAATCCATAAGTAACCGCACTGAAGTGGATAAACACCTACACCGGAAGCCTGGGTCTGAGGGTGCAGCAGAAGCTCCAAGTCTGCCGCCAAACAAGCATGTATCTTTGAGGGGAAAAAAAAGGTTCAAGGTCGCTTCGGACCGAGACTTTCAGAGGCGTGCACCGGCCGTTTCTGCAACCAATTCCCGAGGCACCTCCCCAAGGTCAAAGAAAACAAACCACGGCGGCAGTGGAGGAAACAACCCCGATGTGCCTGCATCGACCACAGCACGAACTCACAGGTTTGTTTCACTTGCTGCCGCGCCGTGTTTCATTGCGCCTGGCGCGCGAGAGACGCCGAAGCACAACTGCACTACAGTCTACAGGCTGCGTTTGCAAAAACTAGTACTATAGTATACGTTGTCTTTGTCTACACGTACGGCGACTCATCGCGTCTGTCTACAGCCTCGTGTGGTGCTGCTGGTACGGTGCCCTGTGGGGCAAGCTGGGTTTTGGTCTCTAGCCTCTGGATGGATCCGTTCTACCCGGTGATAATGACGAGAGATGGAGCAAAGGGAATAACATAGTGGTGGACTCGGAGTGGTTGCCACTGTATGTATCACAACCAACAAAAAGAGGTTAGCAAGCAAGCAAGCAGTGAAAACAGCACCGGGCCGGGGAAAGGTGGGTGGCTCGCCGGCGCAGCCTTTCCGGCCGGTGGTCACGCACGCACGCACTCACGAGCAAACATCTGCGGCTTTGTGAAGCACGACGCCTGCATAATAGCATAGCTCATCATCATTTCGCAGCTCGCAGCTCACATGAGCCTGATCGCGTGGATCTCCAAGGACGGGGTTCATTCATTCAGACCAGATCCGGCTCCAGCATGCACGATTCTGAATTCTGAATCGGACTGGTGGCAGGCCGCCGGCTGCCTGCCGACGATGCATGCATGCATGCGCGCGCTGTCGGCCAGGTGAATGCAGTGCAGGCAGGCAGCAGCAATGGCGCCGGATCACTGAATCGTTGATCCAAGAGAAGAGACAGAGGGGTTCGGGTATTGCGTCTGCAAGGTAGGCAGAGCCACCCATTTGTGCCTGCTTGCAAATGTATGCAGCTGTGCGTGCCTACCTGTGACCCTCTGTGCTCAGCAGTGGTAATTATTTAGCAGCTAGCAGTTGCTAATCTGTAGAGCCTAAACCAACTACTGTGCACGATTCAAGGATCGATGCCCAGACGTTAACAGACAAGCTCTGCTCTGCTATGCTATGCTACGGCTACGAGAGTAGTAGCAGGGAGTAACATAACATGTAGACAAACGGCGCACGCTTACTTAGGGCAGGCGACTTGTTTAGTCTAATGAAACATACTAGGTGCATAAAGGTCGTATAGTACCTTAATTAGCTAGTAAAAGACCATGCACACCCAGAAACGGATGACAGTAGCCTAGGTACGTGCAGGATTCGTTGCTTCCTACGGGGCAAGCACATTGGAGCATATCCAGCTACATCCACATCCACATCCAGGTATGCAATGGAGTAGTAGTACATCCCAACGACTGTTGGTCCTCTAATGGCTATAATAGTTTTTGCTTCCCTCTTGCTCACACACACTCTGTGTCTATACCAATGTTTAAAGCTAAGCAAGACGATGCAAGAACGATGCAGGCGGCTGCTCCCTGTGCTTGCTGCTATGCAACGCATGCATTGCACGCTCGCTCTGAACCGACTCGTGCATGCATGAGCTTCAGGCATCGGTCATGTCCTCACCTCGCGCCCGCATTTACTCCCACCCTGCGCGCGCATTTACAACCACGGGCGTAGAGTACTGCCCTATCTCTATCCACACACCCACCCCAAACTCCCAAGAAAATCACTAGGCTGTCCTTGACAGATAATCAGAAGAAGATGTCAAAGTGTGAAGCACAGGCTTGTGCAACAGTTAGCTTAGCTGCGCCTGGGATTATGTTTTCCAGTGCAACAGTTAGCTTATGCCCGTGGGATCATGCTTGCTCTCTTTGTGTATTTTCGAACCCGCATTTCTCCCTCTGTGTGTAGTGTATAGTAGGTTGGGACTCGTGTAATAGTATGTTGTTTGTCTGAAGGTCGAGAGAGGAGAATTATGGAGCTTTCGTTTAGTTACTGTGCGTGCGGCAACAAGTTCGGAGCCTGGAAGCTCGCGTCGAAAGCCATGGAAAGTTCATCCCTTTAAAACTCCAAAAGGTGGCAAAAGCTAAGTGCTTGAGGCTCATGCATGATGATGATCAAACATCAGCAGCAGGGAAGGAATGTTTCGGTCAACACGTACGTACGACTCGCTTGCTTGGAGGTCGATCATCGACGACACACACCGGTATGGCAAAAGGGTGAGCGAAGAAAGGCCAAACCGATGAGATGGAATGGAATCATGAACGAACGAGAGCATGCAGGCAAAAATGTATAATGCAACTACTGTATGCAAGGAGCTGAGCAAGTATGGAGGTGTTGTTGTTGTTCAGTGCTTGATTACATTACCTCCGTTGAGCCAGAGGACGAGCGGCTTGGTGGCCGCGTCGTCGCCGCCGTCGGCCTCGGTGAGCCAGTAGAAGAGCGCGCGGCCGTGCTGCTCGTGCACCGTCACGTACCCGGAGTACTGCGCGAACGCCACCGCCGGCTGCCCCGGCAGCGCCTCCACCCGGTCCAGCGCCCGCTGCCGCTCCTCACCCGTGACGGCGTGGCCGGCAGCGCCTCGCGCCGCCAGCAGCCACACCGCCAAGAAGACGCCCACGAAAGCGCCCACAACGCCACCGGCCGCTCCTCGCCACGCAGCCATTGGCACACGACGGCAGCTCTTGTCGAGATGCTGTGCAACGAACTGTTTTTGTTTACAGAGGTCGGAGAGCGCACGAGCTGCGGCCGCGGGGTCGAGGGAGTATTTATCGTCGGAGTTGAACCGCGCGCGAGCTCAGCTCAGCTCAGCAGGCAGAGTGGTGGCGCGCATGCAGAGGCAATAATGCGGGCATCGGATCGGGCGAGGAGATGGATGGATGGCCCTAGCTGCAAAGCATTTAAGCTCGGCCTGCTCTGAGGAGGAGGAGGAGGACGACGACTGGGGGAGGAATAGGATAGAGGAGAGAGCGAGCTGGGTTCATGGCCTGGGCTGGGCGCGGGGAGGACGGAGCGCAGCCGCGCAGGTGGGCTACGTACGTATGCTGCTGCGCGGTAGCTGAGGGGAGGCCTACGCCGCCATTAATACTCCTCTACCGGCCAGCCAGTCCTCTACGCCGTTCGACGACGACGACGACCAGGGCGGGCCTCCTTGAGACGAGCAGAGGAGCTGGCTGGCTGGCTAGAGAGATTTGACCTGACCATGGCCATCAATGCGGTGCAGCACCAGCTCTACTCTTGCTACGTACCACTGCACGCGGCACACTCTACTACAGTACTCCCTCGTCTCTGTTCTTTCACGGCACCGGCCGCATTCTCCTCATAGATTTTTTTTTAACGAGTAGTATTTGCAAAAGTCGCTCCACTAGCTTAGAACCAAAAAAAATACTGTACGTACGTTGCAGTATCTTGCACAGGGACGCACAGCTGTAGTGGAACAGTCGATGAGTGTTCTTCACACTAGCTTGCACACTTTCAACAAGTGCACTACACAGCAAGCTTGCGCCCATGCCGATAAGTCGATTTTGGCCGAGAACATGCATGTGGCCAAAGTAGGACAGCATCGATCGTCCGATTGATACGTACTCCTCAAGATTGCAAGTAACTTTGATATAAATCATATAATAAGTATATATATCATGTACTGCAAGGTTTTCTCTTGAGTTAGCAGTGTCCGGGGAGGAGAAGGAGGCCCCGGCCTGAATTTCATTGCATACCAGAGTTCCTAAAGATCATCGCAGGTGACTTTACATGCATACAACAAGAAGAAGCAAACAAAATTAATAAGCTGCAACCAGATGGTCCGATCGAGAATTTACTAGGTAGCATTTGTTGATGATCGACCGTGTGGCCGGTACGTACGTACGTATGGCCAAATTAAAGACTGCAGGCAGCGATATGTACGTAAGTAGGAAGCGACGTCGACGACAGCACAAGAGCAGCAAGCAGGGAAGGAACCGATCGATGAAATCGAGTCGTCGTCGCCATTCATCAGCTAGACAAATGTAGGGTCCGATTTGGCAACAGGAATAAATCACGGTTGCTTTGTTTGAACTTTGAATTTACAATTTCCAGCTGCATCCTCGCTGTGCCCGCCTCGTCCATCCCCATATCCATCTATCTATCTAGTATACGGTATACTTGTCGTGGAGCTCATAAGATGGATCCATGGAGTTTCTTGATCGGGAGATGTCAAGAGGGTTCACATGCGAGATTGCGTACGTCGTCGGACAGGGGACACTGCAATATTGCAATGACGCCGACGACCCGAGCTGGCTGGCGAGCTCCGTGCTCGAATCTTCCAATCCATGTTCAGTTGTTCACGCTGGTTTACAGCAAGGCAAGAGCCATTAGCTGCTTGTCCCCATCCCTCAAACAAGAACTCTTCCAATTCGAAGCCGCAAGCAAACGATAATCAATCGCAAGGTTTGACAACGGCGCCTGCACTTTGCATGCATATGCCTGAACGGGCCGGCGAGGATTTCGACGTCGAGGAACGGGAATCAGCCGGCCGGCCGGCCAGAGCATGCAGCCAGTCTGATGTGATGTGATGTTTTGACCTAATCGATGGATAGGGAAGGCGGAAAACAAATGTTTTTCTCTGTACCGCGGCCATGAGGGCCCAATAATTCTCGCTGTACCCTGCCCGCGCGGCGATCATTTCGCTCGCCGGGCATGCATATGCAATGGTGGTGTGTCTCCTGCCGCGAAGCAGATGAGGATGATGCCGCTGCCACCCCCATGCCCCCTCATGTCGCGAATCCATACTATTTTCTTACGAATATATCACGTTTTGTGCTCGATCTCTATAATGCCCGCTCGCATCGCATGTACTACAGTAGTATGATTCCTGCTGATAAGAGAGCATGATGATTGGAGTTGGTAATTTAGCGGATCCCGCCTAAACTAAAACAGTTCATTGCATGGAAGGACGCACCACATAGGCTAGGCTAGGCAGGGCAGCATCTCTGTTCCTGTCGCGGGAGCTTGATTAACTCTGCATGGGTACTGCAAACGGAGGCAGGAGAACGAAGGCCTGGGTTTAGTCGCAGTGGCCCGCTTTTCCATGGCTGTTTTGCTCTCCCAGCCATGGTGCCACTGCTGCTTGCTTGCAGGTGTCTGTATTTGCAATCTCCAGAGACGGGTTAAGTTAGCGAGCAGTGCCATATTATTCTCCATCGCTACTCCTGGCCTCACTTGGTCACATGCCGTATTGCTTGCCACACCAGGACATTCTCTCCCTCTCTGAAACTTCGATGATTCACAAGCCCGGCCGCTCCCTCCGGTTCCTGCATCACTGGCCACCACGGGGTATTATAACACCAAATGTGCTCCTGTAGTGTGGGCTACCAAGACAACATAACAGGGCCGGCAATATTTCCAGGCAGATTTAGACCGATCACTGCGCCGTGAGCTACGATCATAGGTTGTGCACTGCGATGCGATGCTAGCTGCTAGCTGCTACCTGCCTCTGCCGAATTGAAGAAGCCGTTGCATCGAAATGTGACTCCGACCAGCCGCTAGCTGATAATAAGCGCGCTAGGACTGCAAATATATTTCGCTGAAATTTTGCTGGAGTAGCTGAAACCTTTCCGGGTAGGCTTTCTTGTTGACGAGGCCGAGGAGAGTAAATGTGGGATCCCGTTTCAGGAACTGGAGGAGCAGAAGGCTGCGTGCTCCTCCGTATGCAAAAAAGTTATGGCAGATGTTTGTCGCACGGATTCAATGCCGTTTATAGATCAAGTTCAATATATAGCCAACAACCGTCTATAAACAAAGGCCCTTAGATGTGCTATTGTTCAGCTTCTCCTGCATTAGAGTTCACTTCCTTCTCGATCTCTTATTGTATCGGCTCCATGTAAGCATAAATATGTTACTTAAATTCTTATGTCCTACGGATCACTGGACTATGTTGTACTTGTTCTTACTCTTTCTTCCCAAATCAGTTGCCGCTACGGTTCATGGGGTCCGAGCCACAGAGTCACATCTCGATTAGTCATATGCATGCTCGGCGCTTCATGGGTTTCATGACTCGATCAAACAAACTATAGAACTGAGGTGGGTGAATCATCCCGAGGGAATTGCACAAATCACAACCTATTGGTTATATTTCTGCAAAACACATACTTTTGGGGTTTGTTGAATAGAACACCTACCATTAGCATAATCAATTGCGCACTACTAACACGATTGCTTACAAATAGGTCCTCATTGTAAGTCCCATGTGACAAATAAAATTGGCCACATTATAAAGAAAATGGGTAAAATATATTAATTTTGCTTAATCCGTGTTGGTACTAAACTACAAATTGATATTACTCCCTCCGTTTTTAATATAATATGTTTTAGCTATTACACATGTTGTTTAGATACACACCAAAATGAATGAATGTGAACCCTAAAATATGTCTAGATACAAGTTTGGACATGTGCATGTGACAAAAGAATAAAACATCTTATATTGAAAAAAACAGAGGGAGTAGTATTTATGATGAGATGAACAAACTATCGTAAAAGTGGTCCCTTGAGAACATAGGCCTGATATGACTTTATCTTTTTTTTTTTTGAGAAACACGGTACAGACGCAGACGCTCACAAACACACACGTACAAACACCGCTATGAACGTACGCACGTAAACCCTACCCCTATGAGCACCTCCGAGAGACCGGTCCGGCAGATCTTGAGGTTGACGAAGTCACCACAGGCGCCTCGCTGTTGACGGGCACGTCACCTACCACTGAAAGCATAGCGCCGGTTAATTCCTGAAAAATCCAGGAAAGCGTGACCACCCATGTCAAGTCTAGGACTTGAACCTGGGTGGGCTGGTTCCACCACAAGGAACCAACCAGTTGAGCTAGGCCCACTTCACGATATGACTTTATCTTTGTTCAAGTCGGATGGACTTCTTTGAAGCCCTTGTAAGTTCGGCCGTCGGTCTTGATCAGCACGCACATCTTCTCGAGGAAAAATCTGGACATGAAGGCAATGGCGGCGGCAGCGTGTATGCTCTGTATTCACTTGAATACCCATGATTTGGGAGTGCAATTTTTTTTTACTACTCAGCCCAGCCCACGAGCCACGAAGCGAAAGACGCAGACGCTCGCCTGGACTCACGCACGACTCGCAGTCACAGACGCTCGACTCGCTCTTATCGCGTAGCGCAACGATTGGCGCAGCGCCGCAGCCTCTGCATCTCCACGTGCGTCCCCGCCGCCGGCCGCCCCCGCTGCCGCCGCCGCCTGATGCAGTCAGGGACAGGCGACCGCGCTCCGTCCCTGCCCCCTGCGCCCCCGTCCGCAACGCCCCGCGCCTGCCTGTTGCCGTTGGCCGCTCTTCCACTTCGACCCAAGCTGCGCAAGGTACAACACGGCTCGGCCCCTCTTCCTCTTCCAATTTCTTGCGGATTGCTTCGCTAGTTCATCGAATTGCTTCACTAGTAGGTTTTAATCTTGTGTCTCCCTTGATTTGTTGTACCGTAGATGAAGAAAAGGGGGGATGTTGGCAGTGCCATAGCTCTAATGTGGGAAAAGGCTTCAAAGTCACGATCAAGCAGCAGCTGCATCTAGTGATGTTCATCTTGAGAGCAATTTGCAAATAGTGGTATGGAATATCATCACTTTATCAATCAAAGGGTACGATTTGTTCATGTATTCATGTCATTATGGGCTTATAAACTGAAATATTACAATTGATGTTAAGCTACTATTGTTTTATCCTTATATTGCTATTGTTGTGTGATTGGGGTCATATAGTATATATTTAGAGTATTTTTTTTTTAGGATGAATACCCAGTGTCAATTTTCTGGAGCCGCCGTTGCATGAAGGGGAGTCATTTCAAAGTCCCTTCTATGCGGTCTTCAGGTTCTTCTTGGTGATGGCCATCCTCACCGCCATCTCCATCGCCACCTCTGCCGCCACCTGAGCCACGAGCTCAACTGAGCCCCTTTACTGACATGTCAATGGTGACCTCTGGCTGCGAATCAGGAACTTGTGAGGGGATCATCGAGTCCCCGACGTAGACAAGAGCCCGGCTAAAGTCGTCACAGAAAGAGTCCTACACAGATCGTTCAATGCAAACCGTATAAACGGCGTAACTAAGATCTAACACTAACCGAGCTACTAGGGTATGTGTTAAAAACAACGTAGCACATATTCTCCAAGATCTAACCGAGCTACTTGCTAATGTGCTCAACGCAAACCATACCACATCTTCTCCAGGATCTAAAACTAACCATAGCAACATGTACACAAACTATTTGCTAATAATCTGTTCAATGCAAACCATACAACATCTTCAGGATCTAACGGTAGCCATAGCAACATGTAACCGAACTATTTGCTAATTTGTTCAATGCAAACCATACAACATCTTCTCCAAGATCTAACACTAACAATGTCAACATCTAACCGATCTACTTGGTAAGAGCAATCGGGGGTGAGTGCTTTCCTTATGGTCATTGCTGGAGGTGAATAATTAAGAGCTGCGGGATGAAGAAGGTGTAGCCGAGTCCGCTTCCCCGATCGGAGATGAGCTCGCGACGCTTACTTGCTTGCATCAAAATTGTGGCGAGTGAAGCAGGATTCAGACATCGGTGAGTGAGGAGGTAGAAATAGAGGATGGGGGCGGCGGGAGGTGAAGAAATCCTTCTTGCCATCCTTTTCGCTTTTCGTTTCTGCGCTGTAGAGCTCATGTTATCGTTCGACCGCGTCGCCGTTCGTGCAAGTTTCGCATCACCTCGGCGCCAGATTTGGATGGCTCGCTAGAAACGTCCGATTCGGACGTCCTACCGAGCCCGACCCAACGGTCGTTTAAAAACCGTGTGACGCAAAACGCACCCATATCTACCACATATGTACGAGTACACGAGAGAACGACGGGCGGAGGACGACTCGGCCACTCGCGTGCATGCGGGGTGGTGTACACAGCTTCATGCATGGATCCTGACGCACCTATACGTACAGGAGTTAAATTCCAAACTCGTGGAGAAATTTTCAGTGGGAGACGTAGTGCTACCACGCACGCGACTGCTGGCGAGCCAATGATGAACACTGTTTATAATTTGGTCCCGGACACGGCCGAGCGGCACCACTGCTGGGTGCTGGCTTGGCTTGGGTTGGTCCCAGCGACACCACTGCATGCTAGGCAGCTGCAATTCGTGTGCGTGCGTATACCCGGCCCATATATATGCACTGTTGCTTGCGTGTATGCATGTGTGTTGGCAAGCATCAGAGCATGAAGAGCGCCACACTTTCCACCACATGCATGATAGAATCAGTATATATGCCAGCTTAGACCCAAAACTAGCTAGATTAACAACTCTAGTGTGCCCCTGTACATGTGTGACGAAGACAAGAACAAGAGGGGCCATGCAGATTAGACAGATCACTGCACGAGCAACCAGCCGTGAGCTACGGTTGTCATGTAGAGTGATAGGCGTGCACCGCGATGCCATGCGATCGTATTGAAGTTGTTTGTCGCATGGAAATGGGAAATTGATGGTGTGTTTGGTCTGATTATGACCTGTCAAGGATCAAGGAGCTACCCTAGGTTTAGCTAGGACCCTGTAGCTCAGATATCTCGCCGCAATTAACTTCTTGGAGAGATAGGTGATCAAGCTTTCAGGTACTGCTCAGGGATTCCATTTCGGGTAGCGCGTGCAGGGGGGTTCAATGCTGTTCTGCTGCTGGGAGCGGTGGTAGGTTTCTTCTGACTTGTGGGAGTGGGCTGGGTACGAAGAGGTACATGTACGTATGATGATATGATCACAAGTTCTTCTCGCATGCGCGTGTGTAAAATTAGCACCGTTGGTTGACCCCCAATCTCCACCACCCGCGCACACCCCGGCCATGTCCCCCCGACACCGGCCTCCCGCCGCCGACCCTCCCCAAACCTCCGATGTCTCTCCACCCTCAAACTGCTTGCCGCTCGACGCTCCCCCTACATGTCCGTCTCTGGCACAAAGCTGTGGGGTTTGACGAGGAGACATGTGGGCAACACTAGCTAGGCTAGTTGTGAAGCTCGGGCCAAAATCCTGCCAGCTAACAACTCCCTCCTATGTGATAAAAGTGTTGTGGCAAAATAGCCTGACGAGAACAATTCCTACGTATATGCTCCGATTCTATTTTCGGATTGGAGGGAGTATAATTTACAGGATAATTCTTCACGGGCTGGGAAGACGACAACCCATATCGCCCCCACACGAAGCTCCGCCACTGGGCAACGCCCAATAACTTCCCAGTCTTCTCGTGCTATATGCAAAGGCTTAGTGAGACAATTTGATGCTGCATGGTGCCTTGAGCTGCCACAACAGATAATATGCATTTTTAGGGGGTATATATATGTTGTAAATCTAATATTTAACAAATAACCTTTTCCTACCCGAAGTCATGTGCACCCCCTTGTCAAGTTGTGGATCATCCCTGGCTAGATGACAGGTGGAAGTAAATATTAGCATGATGGAATCGACATTTAGCCACATCCAAGGAAACCAGATGACTCTGATTCACATCCTTGGTAGCATGCATTAGCCAAGAAGAGATCAAACCCGACCACATGCTAGATTCACATTTGTCTTGTGTTTTAGTTCCTTTCGTTGTATGGGGAGGGTCCGGATGAAGAAGAAGATCGCGATGAGTGGGGCCCATCCTTAGTGTCTCAACCAGAAAATACGAGTTGTCTAGAATGTTCTATGCTCCTTTGCGGAGACGGATTCTAGGTTGGGTTGTCGGATTTGAGGATTCGGTGGAACCAGAAGGTTTGCAACACACATAAAATGCTCCAACTATAGTAGTACACTAGTAGGTTACACCATGAGATATTCAGAAACTAGCAAGCTTACTTCATTGGGAGAGCGAGGTTGTAAATAAGAGAGACATGGCAGGGTATGTGGTCGGCAGATGATATGGCTCTCATGGACGCGAGTACTGTAAACTTTTGTTTTCCATCTCTATCGATCATGTCATTTTTTCAAAACATCACCTCAAACTATGTACCGATTCCAAAATCTCAAACTTGTTCTTTAAAAAGTATATAATGTTCTGAAAGTGTAGTTTTTTTCTAAAAGTTTGTCATCTCTATCGATCGGATGCCAACACTCACTGAAAGACTTGCCTTTTAGGCCCCGCTTGGTACCTCTTATTTTGCCACCCCCGATGGAAAACGACGGTTTGCTTCCTAAAATTAGGGAGGGTGGGAGGTCCGTAGAATTTTATTGTCCATTTACGAAGCAAATACATCCAATCCAAGCGGGGCCTTGGTTGGAAATTAAAAAGCCATTCAGGATTTTTCTGTTTTTTACTTGAAATTGATAATTTGTTTACTCACAATTATTTTTTTTAGATTTCACGTCCGAAGAACTTATGAGTCCATATCTTCGCCGATGCAATTATGATTGCGTACACGCATGTACATTAATGCGACATTTTCTTACCCGACTATGGTAGTAAAGGTACTATTTTGAACAGACCAGACATGCAGCGGATGCAAAACAATAGTGCAACTTTATCGCAATTATATACTGCCAGTCCCAGTCATGTTTGTTGCTATATATATACCTCGTTTGTGAGGAGAAGTAGTATAGAACATGGCTTTACCTCGCAATCCTTATTTCAACTTTTCGTAACGGAAGGATGTCTCTTACTTCCGTGCACCCAACGACCCAAGTTTAGAAATGGTGGGCATCGGGAATTGTGAATTCACCCCTTCCGTGCTACGAGCTGTGTGTACGAGCTGGAAGTGTGCGTAGACGTGGAGAGCAGCGTGATGAACTGCAATGGCCGGGAGTCCGTCCACGGTTCGTCGATTAAGCACCTGGCCAAAATCTTCGTCGCCTAGATCGAGCGCTCACTGTAATTCAGCCAAGAGAATGCGGTTTCGTTGTCAACTGAGCGACAACGGCCGAGCAAGCTCGAAGGACGAACACAATATTTGCTCAGCCATGCTTTTCAGTACGAGCTGCCTCAATTGTATGATCAGCTTGTGTTGTTCAGCATTGGATCATGCCGCCTGTGCGACCCAAGATGATGACTCTACCGAACAATCCTAACTCATGGAAGTGTGCCTCAATCAGTAACAATAGGCTGGCTTGCCTCGAATTTTTGCCTGGCTTGCCATACACAAGGACGATGCCTCACGTCTGACGTCCTGACACGATGAGGATGGCCCCACAATGAAGTTTGCCCGCTATGTTTATCATCTTTAGAGTCTGCAGTTCACATTCTGAACACATGCCCCGATGGCTATGCAGCTGTGGTGCAAGGTGCTCCAGCAAGCTAATCTGCCGCCTTACCTGCTGCCGCAGCACGACCTGTCGCTGGCTACTTGGATGAAGGAGACACAATAGCTTATCCCCAAGAATCGATGCAAAGATTGGACATCCTTGGTTTAGTTGGTCTGGTGGACGTTATGAAAAGAGCGGAATGCTCGGATTTTCCAGTCTTTGGCCTCCAACCTGCAGAACATCTACGCTAGGATCATTGAGGATGCAACGCTATGGCATGCTGCTGGCCGCCAGCGCATCCCCGTGAACCTGACTGATCCTGTTGCTCCTTTCACGACGCCGTGGTTGTTTCCTGTACGCTTGTACTCTTCTTCTACTATTCAATGAAATAGCAGCTCCGAGTGCATTTTTGTCCAAAAAGTAACAATAGGCTTAGGGCAGGTAATGCAAAAAATTAACTTGCGTAGAGGATTAAGTGACTTTCTTAAAATTATTTCTCACTTCGGGTTTCTGTCGGTGTCCTCGCAAATTGGTAAATAATTCACTGTTGTTGGTATGATGAGGAGGTTACCATGACTTGTATGATTGTTTTTAATTATCCTCGAAACAGGCTCTCGCTCCGCTTTATAAATAAAGCCACACCGTTTGGGACTGCTGCTGGGCCAGACAGCATAACGCCCAAAAGCACGCCCAAAAGAAAGGAGAAGAGAAAAAAAGAAGAAAAAAATGCCGACAACGGCGGATTGACACAAGTGACCAGGCTCCACGACCACTACGCCCACCGAGGACTCGCACCAAGCTCCTAGTGCTCCAAAGCGCTGGTACCTAACAACACCTTCAAGAAGGAATGCGACGACGACGACGCTGCCGCCAAGGGTTTCCCCCGGTACGCGATTGAGGATAGGGGACCACCCGTCGCCCTTCAGGAAGGACTGGCGGCACCTGCAGGCGCCACCGTGCCGGAGTCGAACATGCCAACTAGGATTTCTCCCGGCCCCCCTCACCCTAGGCGCTCTGGAACACTCCACCAAACCGCCCACCACCCAACGCACGACCGCGAAGCCATTCACATTGTCTCCCCACAGAACAAAGAGGAGAGGCCTACACACAGAAGAAGGAGAGTCGGGACTAGGAGCCGCAGCACCGCCGACGTGCGGGAGGCACCAACCTCCACCGTCTGAGACGGTAACCGACCGGACACAATAGCAGGAGCACACCAGACCCGCAAGCCTGGCCGGGCCCCTCGAGGCCCGTGAATTTCCCGTCGTCGCGCTGTAGAAGGCACGACGTTGGCGCTGTCGCCCCACCTCCAAGCTGCTCTCCACCACCAGTGTACAACGAACCGCGCTAACGAGGATTCAGACTAACCCGCCTAAAACCTAGATGGGGTCCGAAGACCCAGATCCGGGCCGGGGGCGACGCGTCAGTTCAACACCACACCGGACACGGTCCTGCCGCCAAGAGGAGGCGCCCCAGCCCTAAGACCGGCCCAACCCAACCCGGACTGCCCCGAGACCTGGATAAAAGCACCGTCGCAAGCCGAGAAGCACCGCCGACGAGCTCCCCACCAGGGAGCATCAGCGCACGGGAAGGGACGGCCCCTACACGGGTGTTGGGAATAGCGGCACCGTCGCCGGCAGATCCGGGCCCACCTGGCCCAGATCCGGCCCGCAGAAGTGCAACACGTATCGACAGATCCAGCCCGCACACGCGCCGGCAAACCCATCTGCACCACCAGCTACCACCACCACGCCAGGCCACCATCCCCCACGCCACCAGCAGGAGCCAGCAGGCCAGATCGAGCAGAGTCCGCCACGGCCAGATCTGGCATCTCGGGGCGCCACCAAGCCGAGGCATCCGCCAGCACCAGCGGCCACCACCCACGCAGGAAGATAGTAGGGGAGGAGGGCTGCCACCCCGTCCACCCACGACGGACAGAGCAGAGCCGATGTCGTCGCCGCCGCATCAGGGATGAATCCCCACCGCCGCGCCGCACGGAGCACCAGAGCGAGGACGAGGACGCCGAGCCGGGCCGCCGCCGCCGGCCGGGGACGCCAAGGTCGCACCTCCACCACCACGGGCTCACGCCGCCAACCGGAGCCGTAGCGCGCAAGGAGAGCCCCGCCGTTGCCGTCCTCTGGCGTGGGCTTCGCCAAGCGGACTCATCCGGCGGCGGCGGAGGGAAGGCGCAGGGCTGGAGGAGGGGGTGAGGGGCGGCGGCGCAAGGTTTCGCCCAAGCCGCCCTTGGGGACGATGAGGGGTCGGGAGAGGATAGCCCGGTGCGTTAGAGACACCTCCTGCAATGACCCAGATCTCATTGTTTTTAATTATGACAACGCGTCGGCCAGCCCTGCACCGGAGACCCCAGCGCGTTGCCGGCGCCGTCACTAGAAGGTCTCCGCCGTCCTCCATCTCCATCCGAGCCCGCCGGCTCGGCTTCCCCAGTTTGGGCCGCCGCCGCCCCCACGGGCCAAACTCCACCAAGCAGGACGCGAAGAAGCCCCCACGACCGCCACTTGACAGCGGGGGGCACCGCCACCGCCGCGCTAAGGCCAGCGACGGCAGTGGCAAGGGGCGTCGGGCGGGGGAGCTCTGGCGGCGCGAGTCTCCTCTCCCCTAGCGCCGCTGGGGGCGACACGAGGGGTTTGCTATTGTTTTTAATTATGACACAAATGAACCAAGATTGGTACATGCAAGCTCAGTTTTCAGCACAATGTGGGGTGTTAGTAAGAAGAAGGAACGTAGTCACGACTCATGAATGGTCTGCATGCGCTTGACTTTACATATAAATCGTGAAATCAGCCACGATCTATGTTTATACACTCTCCACCGCACCCACTTAGTTCATCAGTTATTCAACACATTTTTTTTTTTTTTGAAAAGGGGAGTCCCGGCCTCTGCATCGATTGATGCATGCGGCCTTTATTTATTTATTTAAAGTTTTGTCTTACACGAAATTACATCATGGGTCACATAGTGTTGATACATGTATCAACCATCTAAAAAAAATACGGACAACATGAAGTGACTACTCATCAACATGAAATCCTAAGATCAAAACGCCAGCTGCACCGGTTGTACATATCCCGTGCAACCAATTCCAGCCGGTTGCACCCAATATCCATGGCGCCCCGCCTGTCCGTTGACTGTAGGAAGGACCACGTACGGATCCAGTGCGTAGCCAAAGGTATGACCTGCATAAAGGAAAATGATTTTGCATTGTTAAAGATATAGTCATTGCGTATGTTCCAAATGGCCCAGAGTAAAGCACATACACCCACTCGGATGTGTACTTTCTCGTTTTTATCCACGCCCCGCAACCAGTTGCCAAAAAGATTATTTATGCTAGTTGGAGGAGTTAAATTGAACGCCATGAAAACTGTACGCCAAACCATCTTTGCTAGCGGGCATGAAATGAACAAGTGTTGGACTGTCTCATCTTGATCACAGAAGCAACACTTCTTCGATCCCTCCCACTTCCGCTTAGCAAGATTATCTTTAGTTAAGACTTCCTTACGCATGAGAAACCACATGAAAATCTTTATTTTAAGTGGCACCTTCATTTTCCAAATATGTTTACGGAGGAATCTAGTATGATCACTTAGATAATCTAAATACATCGATTTGACCGTAAACTTCCCTGATACAGTTAAACCCCATTTAAAAGTATCGGGATCATCCATTATCTGAATATCCATTAACCGGTTAACAAGATGCAACCATTTGTCCCACTTGTCCCCGTTTAGCGCTCTCCTAAAACTTATATTAAGAGGGGGCGCATTTCGTAAAATAGAAGAGACCGAAACTTGCTTGCGGTGAACAATGTTGTAGAGAGAAGGGTATTGACGTGAGAGGGGTTTGTCCCCTAACCACGTATCTTCCCAAAACCGTATACTTTCGCCATTACCAACCGTAAACGATCCTTGGGCAAAAAAGTCCTCTTTAACTTTCATGAGGCCCTTCCAAAAAGGTGAGTCTAGCGGTTGCACTTTAACCTGGGATAGAGATTTAGAGTGTAAATATTTATTTTGAATTAGCTCTTGCCAGACACCCTTTTCTGACACAAGTTTGAATAGCCATTTGCATAACAAACTTTTATTTTTGGATTCTAAGTCCTCTATCCCGAGCCCCCCTTGATCTTTTGGTCTACAAATGATGTTCCATTTTGTAAGTCTATACTTCTTTTTATGGCCATCACTTTGCCAAAAAAATCTTGATCGAAAAAAATCCATCCTTTTGCGCACCCCTATGGGTACCTCAAAAAAGGATAGCATGAACATGGGCAAGCTAGTTAGAACTGAATTGATTAGCCTGTCTCCATAGGATAATAATTTACCAACCCAGCTTGCTAACTTGTTTTCGAACCTATCTTCAATCAGTTTCGACTCCCCATTTTTCAGCTTCCTGAAGTGGATGGGAATGCCCAAATACCGAAATGGGAAAGAACCAGATTCACATCCAAAGATGTTTCTATACTGATCTTCCACCTCCTTTGCTTCTCCAAAGCAGAAAAGTTCACTCTTATGAAAATTAATTTTCAGACCCGACAGTTGTTCAAACATACATAAGATAAGCTTCATGTTTAGTGCTTTTTCCAAGTCATGACTTAGAAAAAGAATAGTATCGTCGGCATATTGTAGTATTGACACCCCTCCCTCTACGAGATGTGGTATCAAACCCTCAACTTGACCATCCTCTTTTGCCCTTGAAATTAAGATGGCCAACATATCCGCTACTATGTTGAATAAAATAGGAGATAACGGATCCCCTGTCTTAGCCCTTTTTTCGTCTGAAAGTAATGACCTAGCTCATCATTTACTTTAATACCCACACTACCCCGGGTTACAAAGTGTTCTATCCAGGTACACCATTTAGGACTGAAACCTTTCATGCGCATAACCTGCTGTAGAAAAGGCCACTTAACTTTGTCGTATGCTTTTTCAAAATCTAATTTTAGCAGAACACCATCCAATTTTTTCCTATGAAGTTCATGGATAGTTTCATGAAGGATCAGCACACCCTCTAGAATGTGACTCCCGGGCATAAAAGCAGATTGGTTAGGTTGGATCACCTTATGTGCCACCCCCAAAATTCTATTTGTTCCAACCTTAGTAAAGATTTTGAAACTCACATTTAGGAGACAAATAGGTCTATATTGCTGGATTTGAGCTGCGTTTTCCTTTTTTGGTAGTAGAATAATATTACCGTAATTTAAATGAAGGAGTGGAAGTTCCCCCTTTTGAAAACTTTCAAACAATCTCATCAAATCTGGTTTCAGAGTATCCCAAAACTTTTGGTAGAATTCAGCAGGGAACCCGTCTGGTCCCGGTGCTTTATTCTTTTCCATTTGCATTATGGCATCATGCACTTCTTTTTCAGAGAAGTCGGCTGAAAGGATAGCATTTTCCTCATCCGAAATCTATGGAATATCTGAACTTTCGGCTTCCACCAAAGAGAAGAAATTTTGTGCCAGTGCACCAAACAATCCCTTATAGAATGTTGTAATGTAATTCTTAATATTCTCCTGCCCTATTATTGTCCCTTCATCTTGCTCTAGCTGGAAAATCTTTTTTCTCCGGTGTTTGCCATTAGCAATGAGATGAAAGTACTTTGTGTTATTTCCTCCCTCCTGAATATGTTTAACTTTTGCTCGCTGAGCCCATTTTGACTCCTCATCTCTTCTTAACTTAGCTACTTTATCATTTGCATCTCGCATAGCTTTCCTCTCCGCATCATTCAGTGGAACCTTTTCTGCTTTAATGTCTAACAAATTAATTAGCTCTAGTAGACGAGTTTTTTCAATTTTGTAAACACTACTAACATTCTTTGCCCATCCTCTGAGGAACGATCGAAGGTGGCGAATCTTATTTTGCCACACCTCCAAAGGAGTGTTACCAAAGGAAATACTCGTCCATTCTCTAATGACCATCTCAGCGAAGCCCTCCTGGCGTAACCAAGATAGTTCAAAAGAGAAACTTGATTTATTGCCCGAGTAAGCTTGTTCACCCGAATCAATAAGAAGTGGTGTGTGATCAGATCCTTCTCTCGTTAGAGCCCTAACAGTTACTAGGGGAAACTTCTGCTCCCAAGCTATACTAGCTAGAAACCTATCCAACTTCTCATAAGTTGGTACCGGCATGCGACTAGCCCAAGTATATTGTCTACCCGAGAGATCTAATTCTCGGAGATTTAAACTCTCAATGATAGCATTAAAAATGAAGGGCCAACGTGCCACAAAATTATCATTGTTCTTTTCATTTTGACGGCGGATTATGTTAAAATCACCCCCTACCAACAACGGTAGTGGATCATCTTCACATATCCGTACAAGCTCAGCCAAGAATTCCCCCTTCTGGGCATCTTGGGCTGCTCCATAAACCACCACCAGAGACCACTGAAAATCGTCGACAACTGAAGCGAGGTGAAACTTAACACAACGCTCCCCAGGTAATACATTTTTGACACTTATTGTCTGTGAATTAAAACCCACCAAAATACCACCTGACCGACCTTGGGGTGGCAAACAGTACCAACTATAATCAAAACCTCCAGCAAGATTCCTAAGAAATGGTGTGGAGAAGTTGTCCCTGCTGTTTCAATGACTGCAAAGAAATCCAATTTGAACTCTCTTATGGTATCTACAACTACCGAATGCTTAGCCTTGTCTCTAAAGCCCCCACTATTCCAAATAGTCCCTCTCATGATCTTTTAGAATTTCTTTTGATTCTAACACTGCGCCTAAGCACAGAAGCATCCGCTTTTTTCTTATATACTTTTCTTTGTTTAGTATTTGCGAGTTGCAGATCCTTTTGATCTTCTGAGCCTGATTGCTCCTCGCCCATTAAATCTGCACTAAGCTCAAAAGCTTTATTTAAAGCTAAATTTCCTGAAGACTTGTCCTCATTACTAGCCAGTTCTTCATTTTTTTGTAATATGATCAAGGTTCGTCTAGCATCAATATCTTTTAATAAATCAACCGAGGACCCAACTTGACTAGGAAAAGTACCTAAAGAAACCCCTAGCTTAGCAGCTCTAGCTACTATAACATCATTCGGAATAGAGGCAATAGAGAACTTCGAAACTAAATTAGTACCTGAAGGTGTCATAAGATCTCGGTCACATGCCCTCTTCTGCGCCCTCTCCAGCTGGGTGTCATCGGCATTATCCTGAGCCCGCAGCCGGGCACTACATCGACCGCCTTTGGCCTTAGCTTCAGGAATACCCCCATAGGCGACCACCTCTTCCATCGCATTCCTGCCACCGAGGAACACTCCTGTACCCGGCAACGACGATGAAGACGAAACTCGGCTTACATTCCCACCTGGAGTATGAACCAAGTCTGGCGAAGCAGAACGAAGCACCGGCGATAGCACCCCCCGGGCCTCTTGCCGTGGGATGTGCGCTCGTGCCGGTGAGGCCACACCTCCAGCACGCGGCGACGTCACCGACGATCGCACGCCCATGGCCTCCTGCCTTGGGGTATGCAAACCAGTCGGTGAGGTGACACCACCAGTACTCCCTCCTGGGTGAGTTTGAGTGAACGAAGCTTGGGCCTCGGACACCATGCGCTGTTCGGACAGCACCTGTCCTGCGCCCCCAAGTACAGGAGTCTTGGGCGAACCCAAAGCAGGATTAATGTCTAGGGAGACAGGCCGCGAGGACCTCCTGGAGGCTGAAGACGTCTCAGCGCCCCCAAAAACTACCGCTTGCACATGCGATGATGAGTGCATTAGCTTAGATGGTGCTGAAACTGCCAGCGGAGAGGGTAGGCTCTCCTCATCCTCTTCCACCCGATCAGCCCATCTTTTTTTCGGCACAGAGACCGTGAGTCTACCTTCCAAGTTGTGCAAAGAAAAAGTATCAAAATCGATAGAGCCAAACTGAATAGTAGCAGCCTTCTGCTGGTTCGTTTTGTCATCGCTTGCAGCACTTGTACTGGTTCGTGCGTCACTTTTTTGTTTAGATTTCTTCTCTACCGGAGGCTGGTTTTCATCTAGATTCTTGTCATCATCCAGTTTCTTATCTTTGCTCTCATCATCTTGATCCGGGTTATTATCTGGGTCCACATCCGCCATAATATCATCCCCATCATCGTCTCCTTCAACTGGAAAACGTAACATGTAGCCCACACCAGCATAAGTGTGATCAATCCGTGGTGGAATTGCTGACGGCTCCGCACATGCCACCTTCATGCGCACCACACCGTGAGCATGTGTAAAAGCCATATCCACCTCCTTTGTTTTGCCGATTAAAGATCCAACGGCAAACAGTGCTAGATAATCCTTCCGCAGGTCATCCGTGCAACCCCTAACTCTTAGCCAAACATCAACAAGATTATACGGCTGAATATCATCAGTTAGCCATCCCTCAAAATGCATGTTAACCTCTTTTCCCTCGACCTGAATTGCTCCAATCTTCCTAAGCCTATCAAGATCTAGCTTGGTAGGATAAACAACACGAAATGAATTATGTGTAGAAGGAGACACATCCCATTGTTGCTCTCCTTGCACTAACCATTCAAGCTCATGAATTACCTCTTGTGTCGTCATTGTGCCCCCAAAAACTTTAATCCGGCCCACCTTCCCACTGTCATTATTCACACGCAACCCTTCCGATTGAGGTGTATCAAAAAACAGTAGGTTATCGTTGGCGAGGCCGTACATCACAGCCACCGGTTTGGGAGCCGATAGGAGATGACAGTCCTTTGACTCATGAGTTGCTCGCTGGCAATATAAGCAAAGCACTGCTGTGCACTCAGATGCGTAGTGACCAGCTTGTATGCAACGAAAACACAGCACCTTTTCTTTCTTCTTTGCGACCTTGACTGTCACAGATGGTTGTACTTTTTCAGTCTCCGCCAACGATGCATCAGCCACCTGATCAGTCTGTGACGCCCCGGTTCCCGCCGCAGCCCCCACAGCCGGAGCTACGAGCTTGGGGATCGCTGCGACTGCCGCTGCGATCTGCCTCTGGAGCTGTTCTGTAACCAGCTGCAGTCGCTCCACGGCAGGCGGAGTAACCCGACCATCATGACCGCGACCCATGAAACGTCCTCTACCAGACCGACCTCCACGGCTACGACCACCAAACGCCGGCGCTCTCAGTCGCGTATTACGCTGCCCAAAATTCCCAGAGCTGCCGGACTGTGCAACCCCATGATTGCCTTCAAAATACCCGGCATCAAAAGCACCGAACTCTCCATTAAAGGTATGTTCCTTGTGATCATAACCCCAGTCATTATTGTTTTCCTGCCAATACCTACTGTTTTGATCCTGCCATCCTCTGTTCCCTTGCTGCCAATTCCCCTGAGAAGGTCCATACCCACGGCCCTGTTGATGTTGTTGCGATGCAAATCCACCACGGCCGCCAGCCCCATAGTTGTTATGCATACCTCCCTCAGGCGCTCCACGGCCATCCGCGAACCCAGATGGTCCACCTTGCTCAAAGTTGCGGCCATTGCCACCACCTGAGGGGCCGCCTCGCGCAAAGTTGCGGCCATAGCCGCCCCTAACATCAGCATCACTAGGAGGGCCACCACGCTCCATTGCCCGGCCGTTGCCAGCACCACGACCGTGGTTGAACCCCGCGTTGCCAGCACCTCCTCTAGGGTTGCCGCCGCCGTGAGCCGCCATTGCCTCCCCTGGTAGTAGCCTAGCCCAACCTGGACGTAACTCTGCGATGTGCTTCTGCGAAAGCCGCCAAACTCGACCTAAAACCCTAGTCAATGGTTTCGAGTTGGGTCGCAACCCTCTTCGCTGGACCGGTGAGTCCTTGTGACTTCCCGTGGCCCCAAGCGAAACGAGTGGATCGATCCAGGCCTTATGCCCGTTTCGGCCCAACTGGGATAAATTTGAATTATTTCGAATTCTGAATCCATGATCTTGATCCGGTTTTTTCGGCCTCACCGGAGCTAGAAGAGAAGATCGGCGTGGGTTCGGATGCCATCGACGGCCATCCCGCCCAGCCAACCTTGCCCGGCGTCGGAACACTGTGATCCATTCGCCCGCATTGAAACTCTCTTCCGTAAAGCACGACGATGACAACACATGCAGACGCTGTGTCTGCACCTCCCTGACCTGTAGACCCCGGCCAGGCAAACTTCCCGGCGCGGCAGCCTCAGTTCTGTCCGGCGAAGGAGAAAAGAGACCTAACCTTTGGCTTTCGCGTCGTCGCTCCCGCTTCCGCTGACGAGACGACGATGGCGTCAAGTCGCACATCTCCGGCGACGGTGTACTGCACCATCTCCGCAGGGAGGACGATGACGACGGCGAAGGCTCCGGCTCTACCTCCCCCTCGTCGTCGGATAGGGAAAGCAGTGCCCAGAACTTACCTCCTGGCCGATCTGCGCCGGCGGGAGTCTCGCCGCCCGCGGCGTCGCCCTCACTCATGCAGACCACGGAAGGGCCGAAATGCAGATAGGAACCTCGCCGGTTCACGGATATGTCTGACCAAGGTAAGATAACATCCATGAAAAACAGGTAAGTTAATCTTTGAGCCCTGCATGCAACACTCTAATTGCTTCAGTAAAATTTAGACCAAAACGGAACAGAAAATTGATCTAAAATGCAGAATAAATCTAAACGGAGTGAGTATATATATCTTGTGCTGTTCTCCTTGTACTCTTTATTATCCCAATCGAGCACATGCCACATGCATGACTCCTCCTGTAAAGAGAGCGTGATTACTAATGTTGATAATCGATCAACGGATCATGCCATTACGGGTCTAAACTAAACAGTTTGTTGCATGCATGGAAGTACGCACGCCAGACTAGGGCGCTGTCGGGACGTGCCTCTGTTCTGTTCCTCGCGAGTGTGTGATCTGCAAGACTGCAAGCATCGTCAGGCACCGGCGGTCTGTTAAGTGAGTGAGCAGTACGTAATATTCTCCATCTGTCAGTGTCGGGCATCACGTGCCACACTTAGGAGCAGTGTCATTCTGTGTCTGCTATTTCGATGATTCCCTCGACCAGGTAGCTGCACTGCCCACAACAGTATACATGGAGTATATTAAGTAGCAGCTTAGCGCCAAACTGTAGCAGCAAGCTGGACTAACTAGTGGTCAAATATGTTTCACTGAAACTTTGTTGAAGTACTGGCTGAAAACTTTCTACTACTAGGAGTAGTAGGGTTTTTGGTTGAAAAGGCCGAGGGGAGTAAATTGGGGATCCCATTTCTGGAAGCTGCATGCTCCTCCATATACATAAATTTTGGCAGATGTTTGGTGCACGGATTCAATGCCATTTTCATCTTTCCTCTGAAATCTGAACTCGGTATGCGTACGAGATAGTTCGCACAAGCACACAGCCCACCTCACACAGCATACAGGGTAGTCCATCCAGATATATATCGGGAGGCCGGCTTAGCTCTTTGAAAAGACCACAACATGCGTCTGAATCCATTCTTCTTCACCTGTACAAGTACACGAGGGACTTCCCAACTCGTGCCCAAAAGGTATTAGTATAGTGGTACTAATAGTGTTAGGAATGGAAGGCACTGGGAACTGTGAACTGACCCCTTTCGTGCTGCGAGCTGTGTCTACGAGCTGGAAGTGTGCGGAGATAGACAGGGCTACCTGATGAGCATCGTAAGATAGGAGCTTGTCGCCCGTTTCTAGACGATGCACATAGGTGAAATCTTTGTCGCCTGATTCAAGCGCTCACTGTATTTCAGCCAAGAGAGCGTGGTTTAGTTGTTAACTGCACCACAACGGGGGAGCACAGTAGGACACACAGAAAATTTGCTGGAAGATCCAAAAGAATGGCTCAGCAAGAAAGGCGGGACGGAGCTAACATACATGGATGTCAGCGAGGGTTCTAAGTAAGACTTGGAGCCCAACCACCGAAGCGGAGAAGCCTGGTCCGTGTTCCCTGGCTGATTAGCCCAGGCAGCTTCTTCTTCTTGGTAGCCTCCGATCCAAGATGACGGACTCTACCGAACAAACCGTGCGCCTCGACGGGGTGGCAGGGCGAAAAATATTGCTTGTTACCAATCCATTGGTGCCCCTCCTCCCGGTCCCTGACCTGAATGAATGAATCTCCGCAAATGGAAGACGATGAGGAGAATACATGGGTGGCCAAGTTTTCAGCAGAATGTGGGACGCTTAATGAGATCGAAGGTTTCATGGAAAGAAATTACGCATGGAGTAGACGTTGGTTCTTAAAGCCCGAAGGTGTACACAAGGCGTAGCCGCGTAGCTCGCCCTACCGTGCCCTTTTTTATGTCCCCTCCCGCACTGTCGGATCGCCATCTTGTGTTCAGGATTAGTTGGGCCAATTTTTCCGTTAGCCCCTGATAAATTGAAACATCAACCCACACCCCACCTTGGCTCCACTTAAAACGAAGTGGTATATATCGTTGCGTGTGCCGCAACAAAAATCTCGCGTATTACAACAAAATGCCTCTCCTCGTGTACAAAAAATATATATTATTACAACAAATCAATGCAATTTTTTTTAAAAAATGTTACGTAAAAATGGTAAATAACAACATTGTTTTTTTTAGATAAAGAGTCTTGATCTAAGATGGACTCCACCGAGCAGTGTCTTGATTCACCAGGTCGCTAGCAGCATCAGGAAGTTGATTAATCCAGAGGCAGATGTCTGGCCATCTTAGCTAGGTAGTAAGCAACCTGGTTGCTCTCTCGTCTAACAGTCGAGACTTTGAACTCACTGAACCTAGTCAGGAGGGCCTTCGCTTCTTCATAGGTATCCCTCAACACCGACATGTCCATTGCTTGGGAACGGAGCGCCGCCGCAACGTTGGCACAGTCCAGCTCGATGATGATTCGCTCGTGGCCTCTGTCTGCGATCAATTTGATCCCATTCAAAACGGCTTTGGCTTCAGCAGCTTCAGCATCAGAGCAGTCCAGCAAAGGGGAGCAATCAGCCAGGACAACGTCACCGTGATGGTTCCGAGCGATCACGCCAGCCCCGCTAGGGTAGCTAGGTCCGATGAAGGAGGCGTCAGAGTTAAGCTTGATCCACCCAATCGGCGGAGGTGACCAATCATTGGCGAACACCTTCTTACTGTGACTCACCACACAATTAGGAGGGAACATGGGAGCTTTGCCTTTTGCATCAGCTTCCGAGACAGGTGTGGTTAAATGGCAGGAGTAGTAGGATAGTAGGAAGGAGACCGACTTCTCGATGGATTCCAGGCCTTTGTTGTGGACAATGTCATTGCGCAGATGCTAGGCGCGCCAAAGGAGCAGGAGGATTCTTGACTTAGAGGAGGCGTCGATCTGGTTCAGGCATAACAGCAACCAGTCCTCGCCTGTGTACCTGAAGAAGTCCTCTTGGGGGCAGCTGCCAGTGTTGACGCATCGCATGCCTAAGAGCCACCGCTTTGGTACACCTCACTGTAGCATGGTGTGCATCCTCGTCGTCAATACCACAGATGGCACAGCGACTATCCTTTTCTAGTTTCCTCTTGTGCTTGTTAACCTTAGTGGCGAGTGTGTTGGTAGCAACCCTCCACGCAAACATGTGGATTTTGGGTTGGACGTCAGTCTTCCAGATGCAATCCCAAAGGGTTCTGTCCCCATCCGGCATGTTGCTGCAGCTCACATTGTCACGTTCCTCACTCTTCAGAGACAGAGCAAGCCTGTATGCACTCTTAACAGAGAAAACACCATTGCTCTCATAGTGCCAAGCCAAACAATCAGCACGGTCATGTTGTGGCAGCTTGATGGCAAGTATGCTCTGGACATCATGCTCAAAGAAAAGCTCATGGATCAGAGGAATATTCCAGGTTTTGTGGTCAACCGAGAAGAGTTGGTTTTTTTTTTAGAAAAGGAGGGTGCGATTCCCCGGCCTCTGCATCGAGAGATGCACACAGCCATACGCACTTATTAATTCCAACCAGATTTACAAAGTATAATGATGAAACAAACTGAAGTCAACCTCTCGACAACTCGGTACCACTATGATGGGGGTGACTAACACCAACGCACATCATCTAAAACTGGAGCACCAGTTCAGCTAAACACTCAACGCACACCAACATGTACGCTTTAGTTGCTGCAGCCGTCTTCCACGAACCCATCTTCAGAAAGGATCAACACCATGACCTCACAAATCCGGTCTGCCGTCGGCGTCGCCACGATGCCAGACAGCGCCACCAAGCGTGAGTCCATCGACCCGAAATCGAGACCCCGCAGCGCCACGCCGCCGAGACACACCGAAATCGACGTGGTTGATGACAACCGCTCCGCCAGCTGACCCCCTCCAGGTAGTTCGTGTTCCAAAACGATGCCCTCAAGAGGGTGAACGACACCGTAGGTGACGCCATCGTCCGATCTTGTGGCCAGATCTAGGGTTTCCCCCGGAACTTTGTGCGGAGGGTTGGTGGAACTCGGCGACGACCCCTTCATCAAGGCGGCGACACCCAAAGGCGCCGAAATCGTCGGTAGAAACCCGGCTTGCACCGGCCGAGGTCCAAAATCCGTGAACCACCAAAGGTGGCCGAGATTTAGTCACCGCACCTCGCCGCCGATCTGCCCGAAGTAGAGAACCACACCACTAATCGCGCCGCCGCAAGGAGCAGCCACGCCGACCTCCAGCCGGTCGACCACCTCCGGCGAAGGAGGAGACCACCATCACCACGCCCGGGGCAGGAGCCCCCGGCTTCCTCGTGTTGCTTGCCAAGCCCAGATGACGAGTCGTTGCCGGCGCCGGTGTAGAAGCAGTCGGAGGGCTCGGCCCGCCCAAGCCCATCTGGGCTCAGATCGGGCGTCGCCGCCATCACTGTCCTCCCGCCGCGCCGCCGTCTTCACGTCCTCCCTGGCCGCCGTTGGCCCGCGCCACTGTCGGAGGAACGACCGGATTGGACCGCCGCCTCCCCGTCCCGTCCTCCGGCCAAGGATTGGAACGCCGCCGCCGCCGCCGCGCCACACGGGCGCCTATGGCGGCGGCTGCGGGAGAGGAGACGAGATGGGGGAGGGTGGGAGGCGGCCGGTGGGGACTCCCCGGTGCGGCGCGGCGGCGCCGCACGAGGGAGAGGAGGGAGAGGTTAGGGAGGGAGAGGAGGTTTCACGAAATTGTATCTCACAGTTCTGGTCTCGTTCTAGCTGAGAAGAGTTGGTTAACCCAACGCAGCCTGGAGTTCTTCTTGAGGCTGAAATCTTAAGGCCCTTATTTCTGGGCAGCCATTGGTCACGCATGAATTGCGTGCTTCTTCTGTTCCGATGCGGGAGATGACACCTTTTTTCAGAAGCTCGAGGCCGAATTCAACCCCCTACCAAACAGGCGAAGGGTCCGACGAGAACACGGTATCAAGTAAATTCCCATGGGGGTAATATTTGGCTTTCAAGACCTTGGCGCACAAGTTTGTGGGATTTTGGATGAGCCTCCATGCCTGTCTCGCGAGGAGAGCCTGATTGAACAGGTGTATGTCACGTAGCCCAGCCCACCTTTGCCTTTTGGTTTGATCAGGTTGTCCCATGCAGACCAGTGCACCTTCCAGTGGTTTTCATCATCGCCCCTGAAGAAATCACGCATGAGCTTTTCGTATTGATCACAAAAGCCAATCGACAACTTGAAGACAGCCATTACATAGGCAGGGAGAGATTGAGCCACTGATTTGATTAAGGTGTCCTTGGCGCCATGGGACATGAATTTCTCGGCCCAGTTGGTAAGTCTTTTGGTGAATCTCTTCATTATCGGCTGGAACTGATTGCTTTTCATCCATACTTCCGGGGTAGGGAAACCTAGATATTTCTCCTCGAAGGTTGCCGTGGAAACTCCAAGGATGGTTTTAGTCTCAATCTGTGTTGTTAGAGGACAAGCAGCGCTGAAGAGGATCGAGCACTTGCTAGGGCTCAACAGTTGACCTGTGCACCTTTGGAAGAACTTGAGGGTGTTGTCAACGGCCCTGGCCTCCTCTGGAGAAGCTTCAAGAAGAGGAGGCTGTCATCGGCGAACAATAGACTGGAGATACCAGGGGCACCCCTGGCCACCTTTAGAGGTGTGATGCGTCCCTCGCGGACTTGTTTGTTTAAGATGCAGGAGAGCGCCTTCCCCACGAAGAGGAACAAGTATGGGCTGAGGGGGTCTCCTTGTCTCAGGCCACGAGAGAGAGAGAATGGATCCATAGTCTGTCCATTGATTCTGACAGAGAAGCGAACCGAGCGAACGCAGGACATAACCCAGTCAATCCACTTCTTGCAAAAATCGAGTTTTGCCAAGGTCTTCTCTAAGAAGTTCCAATCGACACGGTCATAAGCTTTTGAGAGGTCAAGTTTATAGGAGCAGTGTGTGTCTCTAGGGTTCTTGCTGCGTTGTATCTTGTGGAAGCTCTCGAAGCCGATGATAGCGTTGTCCGTGATTAACCTGCCTGGACAAAGGCGCTTTGAGATTCTGATATGAGGCCATCTAGGTGAGGGCGAAGTCAGTTGACCATGCATTTGGAGATGATCTTGTATAGAACATTGCAGAGGCTGATGGGTCTGTAGTCTTTCCGGGTTATTCCCTTTTGAGATGAGCACGATGAACGTGTCATTTACACCTTCAGGAATAACCCCATTTCTGAAGAAATCCTTGACACCCTGGATGATTTCGGGTTTCAGCATGGCCCAATTTCGTTGGAAGAACCGTCCTAGCATACCATCAGGCCCAGGGGCTTTTAGAGGGCCAATTTGGAACAGAGCGTTGCTGATTTCATCATCCGTGAAGTCCTGACACAAGTTGTTGTTGATTTCCTCAGAGATCGGCGAGCGAAGAAGATCGATCAGCTCGTCAGGACAGACATTGGGATCCTTCTTGTAAAGATTTTTGAAAAAGTCGTTGGCCATCTGCTTAATTTCATCAGGATCCTCAACCCAGTCACCATTGGTATGTTTGATCCTGCTGATTTTATTTTTTGACTGCCTCCAATTTTCCTTCCTATGAAAGAAATTTGTGTTTCTGTCTCCTTCTTTTAACCAAGCAACCCGCGATCTCTGTCTCCACATCATTTCTTCTCTATGAAGGAGTTCGTCAAGGTCCGAGCAGATTTTCTAAATTTTCTCATCACGGCTGGCCGTTTTAGATCTCTTCCAGAGTTTATTCAAGCGGTTCCGCTTGTGTTTTATCTCCTTGGTCACCTTCCCAAAGTTGTTCGTACTCCATTGCTTCAGCCGGTCACTTGTGTTTCTGATTTTACGCATAATATCAGACAGGTTTGTGCAGTCGGGCATACAAGTCCAGGCCTCCTCAATGGCATTGGTAAGGCTGGGTCCCTTTCCCACATGTGTTCATATCTTTGAACACCACCAGGGTTGGAAAAAGGGGCATGAACTTCACAATCCAGCAGGAGAGGAAGATGGTCAGACCTTGACGAGCACACATGGGTAAGCTTGGCAGTGGGATATAGTGCAAATTGTTTCGCAACAAAAGTCACATGTAATTACAACAAACATTTGTTAACATTTTAACAAAAATCACAAGCATATTACAACAAATACTCATTTGTTTGTAGCAATTAAAAAAAGTGGGCAACTGTTGTTGGAAGATCCATTTACAACAAAAATCATCAACTATTTAACAAAACTTACAGACTATTATAACAAAAATCACGTATTTGTAGAAATCCAAAAGTAGGTAAACAAAACAAATGTTTTGGCACAACTTCGTTTATAACAAAAATCACCACCTATTTCAACAAAAAACATAACAAACAACCTTACCAACTAACTGGACTTTCGGCCTCTTTCGGATAGCACAAATGGGCGAAAACGTGCTAATGGGCCGACAAGAGGAAGCAGTTTGCGGACGAGGGCGCGTGCGGACGGGAGCGAATAGCACGAGTCCAGCAGATTTAACCCAAGTCAATGTGACTTGCTTACTTGCATAGCTCACACCAGCATCAATGGACCGGCGGCTGATTAGCACAACTCTAGGGTTGTTTCTGGCTCCGCCACTGACGACGTGCAGAGAAAGGTAAGAAATAAAGATTTTTCGACAAGTTGTACTATTACACAACAGGCACACAATCCCATGTTTCATCCCATGTTTCTTCCCGGTCGTCTAGTTCCAGTATGCTACCACAGATTAACTATGTCTTGACTTTTCCTGAAATCGGCACACAATCAACACCTAATCTAAATTCTTTTGACTCGGCTCCAACGTGCACTTGTTTTAGGTGGTGAAAATTATAGCTACATGCTATCTATAGCAAATATTCGCCGGCTCCTGATTGTGGAACTTCATCGCGTACTTCCTGATGCTAAAGCACACTTTTAACTCTAAGAATCCACTCTTAGTATAGAAACGGTCACGTTCCAATTCCTAATGCCACCCATGTCTAAAGCTACAACTGACTGGAACTGTGGGTGCACTAAAATAAGCAGAAAGCCTTCCCGTAGAAATGTGAGTAAAATATGGCTTGTGATCTCTTGTCATAAGCTTATCCCGGAAGGAGAGACACATGAAGTATATATATACCACTAAATATGTAACATATTTGAGAAAGTGGCACCAATATAGTGTACCATCTATGATTTAATTTATTGAAATGTCTACTATAGTACTGCCAAGTAATGACATGCATCTATTGTTGCCTCAGTGTATTGTGTACATGTGTGTACCCAAGCATGTTTATCATAATACATTAAATCTCAACCATATATTTTAGATCTAACTGATAAGATTAATTTAGATGTTATGGATTAATATGGTGACTCTGTTAGACATCTTATTTTACTTTTAGTATATAATAGATTTACTGAGTACCAACATAACACACTCGGCGAATTATAAATAAACTTGGCAGTTCCATGTAGGCCCGTCTCCCGTTAATTCACTTTACTTTACCGAGTGGGCAATAAAACACCCGGCAAAGGCGTTGCCGAGTCATCCGAAAAAAAAAGCACTCGGTAAATTGGCTTCACCGAGGTGCTTTGTGCCGAGTGTGGTTCGCCGAGTGTTATACATTTGGGATTCGCTGAGTATTGCCTACCCGGAGAAGACGCAAATTCTAGTAGTGCTTATTGAGATCAATACTGAGAGAAGAATGAACAAGGTGGTCATACATGGTTTCATGGAAGTGCAACTCTCGTACGGTTGCTGCTCAAAACCTGAAAGGTACGGCAGGTGCACAACATGCAAGAACGCTTTGTGTTGAAACGATCACGTACACAAGGGCCACGTACATGTATGGAGGAATCGCTCGATCACCGAAAACAAGCATCTGCCCAAGTCACGAGATTCGAACAGTCTGTGTCACACTGCCCCACAAGTGGTGTTGAACGGCTTGGTTGTATCCTGACGCCATGTCCATATATAGGATGGAGGAGGAGTCAAATTTTCATCTCGTGCCCGGAACATTCAGCCAGAGACGCTAGCGCGAGCCAACGATGACGGTTTAGACAAAGGCAATCGCTGCTGCTACACTTGCACCCATTCCCAGTTTGCTGGTCACAACCGTCAGTCACAAGACTCAATCTTCCGAAGTTGAGCGCGTGCTTCGAGGAGCATTCGAACACTTCCAAGTCGTAGAGGCCACTCTAAGTACGAGGACACTCAGTTGCCTATTCCCAATGTCTCCCATCTCTAAACGTACAAGTGATTGGAACTTTGGCTTGTGATCTGAAGCCATGTCACATACTTAATTCTCTCTGGAAGAGAGACACGAATGGAGTTTATTTATATATACGTACCAACGAGCATGTAAGTAAAACCTTTTTGAGAAAGTTCCTCTACTATTGTGTACCAGCTATGATTTTTACAACCTACTGTAGTACGTCCAAGTAATGCCATGTGTCGGACCGGATCTGGGTCTCCCAGATCGGACGATGGTGGCATCACATCACACCCCTCTTAGTGCCATCGTGTTTAAAGCAAGTGCTGACTCGAGGGGCCCTATGACGGTGTGTCGTTGTATCTACTACATTGATGACGGAGTCAGGTCACCGAGTGCATGTTGGTCGACGTGCACATGACGATGGCATTGTATGGCGCAGTGGCGGCATTGATGGTAGGCCTGACAAGGTCACTGTGTCGATCTCTCCGGAGGATGAGTTGGTCGCATTGACTTCTGAGTGTGTGCTTGTGATATGTGATGAGAGTAGGCTGAACTCGTTCGTGCTACCGGTACGCTATTGGACGGCTTGGTTGAGTCCTCTAGGTTTAGATGATGTATGTTGGTGTGGGAAGTCAGGGCATACGGCTGTGATTATGGCGTGTCCGGTGGCTTATGACTGAAATATGTATTTCTTTAGTGGTTTCATGTTTTCTATTATTAATAAAAATAAACCAGTGTGCATCATTTTGATTTAGAGGTGTGGCGTGGTGCTGGCGGCCTGGCGACAAGCTTGGCTGGAGGAATTAAATTTCAAACTTTAGCTAAAGATATTCAGTAAGAGAACGTACAAGCCAACCTAGGCCATGACCAGCCAAAAATTTCATGAAAAATTAATGTATACCCAGGTCTTATGCATGGGAGGCGGCCCAACTCACTAACACTATCTAGGCAACAAACTAACAAACAGGGCCGGCTGCCTCACAGCTAACAATATCTGGGTAGACACATATATGCCTTTAAAAAGTTACTCCTCTAATCCATAAAAGATTTCGCTTTTGTAATTATGTAATTATGGTTTGTGAGCTTAAATCCTCCGACACTTAAGACGGTCTGGAGGGAGTAGGAACTAGGAAGACACATGACGCTGTTTTGACAACTACATTGTTTTTAAGCAACAGTTGGATAGACGACATACCCGGAACCCTAGCCTACAGAGGAGCGAGGTAATGCATTGATCTTTGGCTGGCGGTTAGAGCAGTGCGATGCCAAGAGGGGTTGGAGGACACCTTCGTTTGGCCGTGGGACAAGTCGGGGCTCTACACGGCGAAATCGACCTACAAAATGCTTCTACACGGAAGCACTCGCATGGTGCTGGGCAAGGAGATTTGGAGCTGCCATGCATCGCCCAAGAGCAGAATGTTTATGTGGCTTGCGATCCAACACCGAGCGTGGACCTCGGACAGGAGATTCAGGCATGGGTTGCAAAACACTTCTTCGCCATGCTTTGTCTGTCTCCAGGAGGAAGACACCGTGGAACACATCTTGGCCCAATGTGTGTTTGCGAGGGAAGTTTGGACGGGTTGCATCACGACACTGAGGATCTCCACGACCCCGCCAACTCAAAACAGCACCATCGCGGATTGGTGGACTACGGAGAGAAGCCGAACGCGGGACAAGGACCGGAAGTGGTTTGACACACTGGTTTGTTTGGTTAGCTATGGGTTGTGAAAAAATCGCAATGCGTGGTGTTTTAGCAACCCCCAGCGCCAGTTTTCAGTGCAAAGGCTGGTTAATCAATCCCTAGATGAGTTGAGAGATCTCATAATCCTAGGGAGACGTAGAGGCGAGGAGGGAGTTCATGTAAATGTCGTGAGAGAGTAGTCGCTAGCCTTCGAGTTGGAGTTAGGTATCCCTTGCGGCGGCCTATACTTGTAATTAACATTCTTACGGTACGCATTCGTCCTACTCTCTAAAAAAAGGGGCCTATTGTTTGCCTGAAGCTGTGTATGCGTACGTCTATAAGCCTATTGTTTGCCGACCGCCCTCCCGCCCGCTCCATCGAGAGGCACATCCGTTAAGTTCAGTACAGTCATGCTATCAACCTGTGCGCTTATGTGGTTGGGCAGGAGGTTGAACTAAGAAGATGCATGGTAGAGTGGCGTGCATAATAATCTCAGTCCCGCCTTTCTTGCCGGCCGAGCTCTCTCTCACGTCGAGCAAATAATAGCACCGTGCTGCCGTGCCTGTTCGTTGGCGCTCAGTTACCAAGCAAACAACATTCTCTTGGATGAACTACAACGAGCGCTTGTTTTGGACGATAGAGATTTCAGCTAAGTTCATTATCTAAGAACTGCCTGCAAGCTCCTAGGCTCCCAGATCGATCACGCTTCTCTGGATATCAATGCACACTTCCAACTTGTACACACCACTCATAGCACAAGCGCACTCACGCCACAATTCCTAATGCCCTCCATGCCTAAACTACTACGTAGTGAGCGGGAACTCGGGTGAACAAAAGTAGAAGATGTTTTGTGAGCCTGCCATGTTCAAATGTCCTATATATACTATACTTCTTCTGGGAGGAGTCACACAATGAAGTATATATAGCAAGAAACATGACCGTCATATTATGTTTGAGATAAAGCTGCACTAATTGGTCTGATCGAAATACCTACTACAATATCAAAGTACACACATGCATCTATTGTCAACTCAATGTACATATATGCATGTACACAAGCAAAATTGTATCCACACAAATACGAAGAGTCATAAGTTCCCCGGATATGAATTTTACAAAACAACTTTGAGTAAACAAATTCACAACTTTCAAGTAAATAGAAAAAACTGGAATTGCTTTTTAATTTCAACGAAACGGCAAAGCTTTTAGCGGATATTTGGGCAACTTTAATCTTTCAAAAGGAGTTAGTTAAGTTTCGGCAATATTTTTAAATTTTATATTGACTTTCGAATTTCAAATAGCATTTGACAAGTTTCAAAAAAGAACCGAACTTACAAAACTTTCGAGCTTCCCTCCAAGAACCAGGCGTCTTTCAACCTAACTCAACGGAATATCCAATAAAATTAGTTTGAAGTTTTGAAATCAGTAGCTAGTTTGAGGTGATGTTTTGACAATTTGACCTTAATGATAGAGATGGTAAACAATTTTTCGGTACTAGCGTTCGTGAGGGCCCAATAATTCATGTTACCGAGATCATTTCGCCGGGTATTGATCGTCTATCTCCTGGAATGAGCAAGGTGAGAATCACGACGCCGCCATCCCCATGCTCTTGGACATCTCTCTCATTCATAACCTCGCTATCAGCATGGATCATCTTTTATTAATATCTCATGTTGTAACACCCTACAAATACTCTATATGTGAAAGTTGGACGGATTCGCGCTCTATCATGCGTCCACGTCACCTATTTTTTCCCGGTCGTCCGATATGAGCAACCAACTGTCAGGATCGTAAGTTTCTCACCACCCAAACCAGAGTTACTGTAGCACATCCCTCTAGACGAATTGCAGCGCGACACGTCGCCCGGTCGCCAGCCGGTGACCTCCGGTTCCACTGGTCACCGCGCCTATTTTCCACAAAAGGCCTTCGAAGACCTGCGTAGTGACCCGCCGTTCAAACTTATACACAACGAAGGACCTAATTAAGAATACAGAGAAGTTCAGAAACTTTTCACCAAAACCGACCCCACAGATTCCCCTCCTCTAGTCCTCTCCTTTCTCTCTCCCGCGATGGCGATGCCGCGGCGTCGCCGGCGCGCGCCACTGCTTCCCTCCACCGCGCCCCTCATCTAGCCTTTCCACTAGCTTTCCACTATCTGGCGTCCCACCTACCCGTTTCGTCCATGTCGGCGCCAACACCCACCCAATCTCCTCTGCCCCACGCATCCATCAAACCCTAGATGATGGACGCCGCCGCCGTCAAGGCTTGGGACGGCCCAAGATGCAGCAGTGCCAAGCGCTGGAGATGGGGGGCCTCCCTGAACTTCCACTGCAGCAGTCCCTCGCGGTCGTCCACGGCGCCGTCCCGCCGACTCTGAGGTCCCTCCCTGCCGCGAGCTCCACCTCGAGGCTCCTCTGCTGCTGCGGCTGCGAGCCCCGGCCATGTCCCTGAGCGTATTAATGTAGAGAGGCAAATAATACTACGGTAAGAAATTTTCCTTACACCAGAACTCTGACTAGAAATCTGGTGATTCAGTACGTTGGTAGATTACGTCAGATTTATTTTCTGTCCTAATTACTGAATTGTTATCTATGGTCGCTGATTACGTCAGATTTATTTCCTATCCTGATTACTGGTGAATTGTTATCTGTGGTCTTCTTGCACTTCGCTATATGTTGTATAGGGATGCAAGTCCGAGGTAAACGAGAAATTTTGCACGCAGCATGAAATCCTTGATATTGCACTACCGTTATGTTGAATTTTTCAATGGTAGGATGGATGCATCATGCCCACACAATACACTGTTGTGTCGAATTTGTTGGTCTGCCAAAGGACTACGCCAACTATAAGCAGAGGTTAAAGATTCTAGGTATTTTCTGTCTTTCCAGTTTAGTTATAAGACTTGATTTAGTAGCATTAAAGAAAATATAGAGGAATTCTGAATACGATAGATTTCTGGAATTTAGTGGTTGTAGCAGCTCTTCATAAGAAAAACATGAAAACTAAATATGCCGACAGTTTGTGTTTGCAAGGATACCTAGATTCTATTATCAGTTTAGCTTTGACTAATGGAACGATAAATTATGATATATACACCAGGCTTGCAAGTAATGTTGACATGTGCTCCCATCATCGTATATGGCCTATTCCATCTGAGAATAGCACAAATGTTATGATCCATTTTGCTAAGTGGCTCACTGTAAGTTACTAGGTAAATGCTCTTATGAAAAAACAATTATTGCAGTATTTTTTTCATTCAAAACAGCTTTAGAATTTCTTGCATATACACATGTAATTTTGGGTAGAGTTAACATGTGACCACCGGCGATTGAATCTCACTTACTGTTGGTCATAGAGAGCATTTTCCGTTGAAATTAGGTAAATCGTGTATTGACGCAAGTCCTTGGAAGGAAGAAGTAGGAGCATGGCTTCTATCTTCATAACAATTGCTCTCAGTTCCTTACTATCATGTTTGTCATATTGCAGTTCTAAAATATAAGCCATCGACATACTGTTGGCCCGCGCTCCTCCTTCGACACGAACCGACCTTTGTATCTACCTCGGTTCGATGAGGCCTCAGCCGGATGCACAACCGTGCAGCTGCAGTTGTCGAGGTTCCACACAGACACGCTGCCACAGAGGCCTCATCAGGACATGCCGCTGCTGGGGTCCTAGCATACCAAGTGCCGCCATTTCTCTTTAACAGATCTTCTGCTTGCAGTTCATCATATCTCCCGCAGTGCATGCGGGCAGAGCACACAATACATAGCTCCATCTTCACTTTGCACGTTTCTGGTATGAAGTTGATTATTTACATGGCCCGTTTGCTGGTTTTATGGATATATCATTTCAGATGTTAAGTCTCTCCGGTTAACTAAAAAATCCCTCTAAAGTAGTTCACTGTCAGGTGGGGCAAACATATGCATAACGTTTTTGAACAAGTAATTCAGTGCTTTTTATTCTGATGTATTCACCATTGTTCAGTATGTTCCACAAGATTTTGATAGCCACCGCTGCTAAGTGGTCATCAGTTGTGCCCTTATTTCCACTATTTAGGGGATGCTGAGTGATAGCTGGGTGCTAGCTATGATCAGCAGGTGCCAGTTAATGCACAATCTATGTTAGCTATGCCTCAGTGGTTTTACAATGCAGAGGCACACAACAATATGAAGTTCTAAAATATAAGCCATGGACATACTGTTGGCCCGTGCTCCTCCTTCGACACGAACCGACCTCTGTATTTGCCTCGGTTCGATGAGGCCTCAGCCGGATGCACAACCATGCAGCTGCAGTTGTCGAGGTTCCACATAGACACGCTGCCACAAAGGACTCATCAGGACATGCCGCTGCTGGGGTCCTAGCATACCAAGTGCCGCCATTTCTCTTTAACAGATCTTACCAAGCATCACACAACGTTTCATACATAATCAGCCACATTCCCTTTATTTTTGATAGTTTCATTCCACCCAAAATCTTGCTTAGAAAGGAGGCCCTTTATGCTCTGATTTCATTCAATTTCTTTACAACCACTTATAGAACGCCATTACTTATTCGATTCGGAGGTGTGAAACTTGCAGGCTTTACCTGCATCTTATTTTGTGGTTCTGCGATTTCTTATGGAAATGCAGCATTTATTTTACACTATAAATTTGCCTTCATGTTTTATAAAACTATTTGTTCGGCACGAGTCTCAAAATCTAATAAATACGAGTTTCAGATCATGAATAATCTGTCATTTCAATTTTGTAGCTAACTGCAATGCACATGTTAGCTTTGGTCAACATCTCCAACATGGTGCATCATGTCATCCTGTGCCTCCACTAAACGACTTTGCCCATCTTTCGATGGAAGAGACAAAATCACATTATGATCTATACTATATGAATAGTTAGATAACGTTGCTGCATATACATCCAATCTTTGTTGGATTGAGCTGATTTCCTTTCTTGATCACTATCAGGGACAGTTTCTAGATTAGCGAGATTAGGTCGTCTTTTAACCCAGCTAGCAAACAAATGTTGTGCCGACCGTGGTGCTCTACATCCAAGATGGGTGTAAGTATCCTTGAACCCGTGAAAGTGTTTCCTATGAAAAATTGCAGTGTATACAAATCACACTACATCTTAGTACCACCAAGTGTGTGACAAATTTTGTATTGTTTAGCAGCACCTTTCATTGGGCGATAATTAAGTTGCAGCCCTATATGTATCTCTTATTAATAACACTTTTTTCTGGCACAATATTTCAGACCGAGAGCTTCATATGAATCTTAATCTTCCAACAGTGGTGTTTGTAGGTCATTAACTTTTGGTGTGTTCATTTGTGTCAATGGTTCTGGAGCTCATACAAGCCTCAGGGTGCACATTTCCAAGGTAGTCATGATATCTCTGCTCCGATCGGTGATATCCAAGGGCAAAGGCGGCGGCCTTCAGGAAGGCGGTGTCTGTAAGGATCGATATCGATCAGATCACGTACATGCGTAAGGGAAGGGATCGATCAGATCACGTACAACATATGAAGAGTCAAGGGAAAGGCATATTTTTGCCCAAGGTATTAAAGGTTTGCTTCTTCTACTATATTTGCATGACTCTTTCACTGGATGACTAAGGCTTTGGTTCTGATCTGTTCTATGGTTTTTTCTGTGACACTGCAAAACTGATAGGGTGACACTATAACACTACAAGATTGATAGGCGTGACTCTGTAATTATACATCAACAACTTGCAATTAGCTTAGATCATTTATGAGGGCACTACTATACCACTTAAAATGGGCTATGCTAAGAAAATATATGACCAAATCGTTCTCAAGTGAGGAATCATGTACTTGGACCAAAGCATCTTTCTGAATGCATGAGGTTGGTTTCTTAAATTTCCTGATTTCGTCAAATGTTATTTTTAGCCCCTTCTACTTTAATTTCCAGTCGTAGCTTCCTGAGTGTATTCCTCTATGGTAAATTCAAAGTAATTTTTTTGATGTTCTCAACTGTAATTTATAGCAAAGTGTTTCAAACTGGTTGTACGTCCAAGTTATTTTTTTTATGTCTAATCTTTTTAACTACTAGACGATAATTGTAAGGCACTATCTTTTTCACCAGTTTTTTTTAGTTCGTACAACAACATAATTACTAGCTCCTTCTCCCTTTCAGTCGTACTGTCCTGATTGTCTTCCTTCATGGTAAATTCAAAGTAAATTTCCAACAGAATGTTTTCACATCGATTAGGTGATTTCCTGATAGTAATTGTTCAGGAATAATTGTTCCGCTAATTTTTAGGTTGTATTTTTTCGTCATCAATTTCTAAGTGTATCTTACACAAACTTTCTCCACTACCTATTCAAATATTTTTCTAAAGAGAGGTGAAACATAACTTTATCAGTATGAAAGCTACGTAATAAGGTAATTAAAGCTTCACGGGCACGACGTGTCGTCGCGCCATCTTACCTAGTGTACTCCTAGAGTAGGATTATATGGCGTATGAGAAAACCCTCTGCTTCGACCGCATCCTCAAATCCAGCTCCCCGGCCCAAAATCTGCCTCAGCAAGGGATAGATGAGCGTTTGGGACACATTTTTTGTTAAGCCACTGATGGATGTACCCCATACGATATGATTTTCTTCCTCCTGCAAACTGTCCCCAAAATGTACAAAAGAACATTGACAATTTGGGTTTACGATCCTAAGATCTCAGAAAATTACTTTGCTTGCCACTTCGTACAAAATTTTATTCAAAGCCGCTGATCTAGCTCCGCAGAAAGCTATACTGCTCAGGCCCTGCCGCAATGTTGATTTGGTGGAGCGGGAGCCGATGAACTATCGAACAAGCCCCTATTGTCATAGAGATAATTCGTCTTGAAAAGAGATCATATTATGGCGTTGATAATTAATGTCATGATGTCACTAACAATCTAACTAAAGAGTTCGTTCATCGAAGTATGCACATATATGCTAGACACTATCTCTGTTCTGTTGCAAGGCCTGTCAGGAAGAGGAGTCCAGTATGCCGGCTCCAGCGAACAAGCGGGGCCGCGGTGGCGCGCCTATGTTTGCTCCCCCTGGCTTAGTCTTTGCTGTCTTTATAAATCATTCTTATAGTTAACTAGCACCACCGCGGCCGCGCTGTCTATATAAATCATTCCTATATGAGTCTACAAGCTTCTAAATTTAGATAAGATCTTGATACAAAGCTGTCACGGACATATGTAAATCACTACGGGACTAACAGGCCAGCCCGACGGCATTTGCCGTCAGGCTCACGCTAAAAATCGTCGGCGTACACGAGCCCGACGGTGGCCGTCGGGCTAAGGCCGTCGGCGTGTAATCCATCGGGCTCACGCCGTTGCCGTCGGCGTCACAAATACCGTCGGGCTCATAGTGAGCCCGACGGTATTACCGTCGGGCTTACAACTAGGACGCCGACAACAATGCCGTCGGGCTCATAGATGGCTCTACCAATTTTTTTTTCAAAATTATTTGTTTTCAACTTTTTTTATTATTATTTTAACTCCAATTTAGTCATATATTTAATCTCATATCACACACTTAATCATAATCTTAGCTCAAACTATCCACTCACACATTTAATCATCTTAGCTCAAACTATTAACGCTTAGTCAAACTTCCGAGACGGTCACCCATCCTTAGAGTGCTCCAGACCAAGCACACTTAACTATTGAGTTCTATTCAAATGAGATTCCAGTTGAGATGTCATAACTTGTTGCTATTAATATGATAGCAATCATATTAACTCTCATCTGAGATATTATACTTTTAATCTTTAAAATTTCAAAATTAAGATTTGAATGAACAAAATAACTATGTTTAATAATACTTGAATAATAATAATAATAATCAATTATTTTATTTTTGTTTTGTCTTTTCCATTTAATAAGAAATAATTCATATCTTTATATTGATATATCAGAATTTAATAAATAAAATGTCTATGTCGATCATAAAAATGAGAGGAATCCAAATATGACATCCATGCCATCATTTTCATAATGAATGATGTCTTTTAAAAGAAATAAGAACCAACATAAATCAGCATAAAGTAAATTAAAGAGGCGAATTTAGATAGAAAGTAAGGAAAATCCTCATATTAAGTTATTATCCATAAAATATGTTCTACTCTTTGTGAAAGTTAAATGAGTGTCATTTTGGACCATATTTTATGTACTTACTTTAAAAAAAGTCATTTTTGACACTTAAAAAATGGCAAATGATATTTCTAAAAAGGATTTTGAAAATCGCTTCGATGACGTTGTTTCCCATACCATGACGCACATATGTGCTGAATATGGACACATTACTACAAACTATGACATGATAATGGTCATACATTGGTCATTTGTCTTGAAACGTATGCATGTTTATAGATGTTTGACATTTTTGTGAAGTTCCGTTTTGAAAAGTTTGCCAAAAATCAAGTTTATCATTTTTCCTATTAACTAGTACACGTAAAAGGACTCCATGCCAAAGGGGTTCTTTTTATGAGTACTTTTTCATATTTTTTCATTTCTTTCAAAAAAGGGTCAAAATGGAGAGCATGGCTATTATCAAAAGTGGTCGAATTTTTCAAAACTATTGACGGTTCTATGTTGTAACCACTACTTGTGTACCTTAAAATTATTTTTGTAAGAACTTCAGAGCAAACTATCATACAGTTGTAGATCATATAGTCAATTAAAGAGGCGAATTTAGATAGAAAGTAAGGAAAATCCTCATATTAAGATATTATCCATAAAATTTGTTCTACTCTTTGTGAAAATTAAATGGGTGTCATTTTGGACCATATTTTATGTACTTGCTTCATAAAAAAAGTCATTTTCACACTTAAAAAATGGAAAATGATATTTCTAAAAAGAATTTTGAAAATCGCTTCGGCGACGTTGTTTTCATACCATGACACACATATGTGCTGATTATGAGCACTTTATTACAAACTATAACATGATAATGGTCATACATTGCTCATTTGTCTTGAAACCTATGCATGTTTATAGATGTTTGACATTTTTGTGAAGTTTCGTTTTGAAAAGTTTGCCAAAAATCAAGTTTATCATTTTTCCTATTAACTAGTACACGTTAAAGGACTCCATGCCAAATGGTTTCTTTTTTCGAGTACTTTTTCATATTTTTCCATTTCTTTCAAAAAACGGTCAAAATTGAGAGCATGGCTATTCATCAAAAGTGGTCGAATTTTTCAAAACTATTGACGGTTCTATGTTGTAACCACTACTTGTGTACCTTAAAATTATTTTTGTAAGAACTTCAGAGCAAACTATCACACAGTTGTAGTTCAAATTTGAATTACTTCCGGAAAATTGACACAAAGTCAATTAAAGGGGCGAATTTAGATAGAAAGTAAGGAAAATCCTCATATTCAGATATTATCCATAAAAATTTTCTACTCTTTGTGAAAATTAAATGGGTGTCATTTTGGACTATATTTTATGTAATTGCTTCATAAAAAAAGTCATTTTTCACACTTAAAAAATAGAAAATGATGTTTCTAAAAAGAATTTTGAAAATCGCTTCGGCGACGTTGTTTTACATACCATGACACACATATGTGCTGATTATGAGCACTTTATCACAAACTATGACATGATAATGGTCATACATTGCTCATTTATCTTGAAACCTATGCATGTTTTTAGATGTTTGACATTTTTGTGAAGTTTCGTTTTGAAAAGTTTGACAAAAATCAAGTTTATCATTTTTCCTATTAACTAGTACACGTAAAAGGACTCCATGCCAAAGGGTTTCTTTTTTTAAGTACTTTTTCATATTTTTTCATTTTTTCAAAAAAGGTCAAAATGGAGAGCATGGCTATTCATCAAAAGTGGTTAAATTTTTCAAAACTATTGACGGTTCTATGTTGTAACCACTACTTGTGTATCTTAAAATTATTTTTGTAAGAACTTCAGAGCAAACTATCACACAGTTCTAGTTCAAATTTGAATTACTTCCGGAAAATTGACATAAAGTTAATTAAAGAGGCGAATTTAGATAAAAAGTAAGAAAAATCCTCATATTCATATATTATCCATAAAATTTGTTCTACTATTTGTGAAAATTAAATGGGTGTCATTTCGCACCATATTTTATGTACTTGCTTCATAAAAAAAGTTATTTTTCACACTTAAAAAAATGGAAAATGATATTTCTAAAAAGAATTTTGAAAACCGCTTCGGCGACGTTGTTTTACATACCATGACACACATATGTGCTGATTATGAGCACTTTATCACAAACTATGACATGATAATGGTCACACATATGTGTTAAAACTATTGCATATTTGTATATGATTGATATTTTTTGTAAAGTTTTGTTTTGAAAAGTTGGTAAAACTCAAGTTTATCATTTTTCTAAAAACTAGTACACGTCAAAAGACTTCATGCCAAAGGTTTTTTTTTTAAGTATTTTTCATATATTTTTTTGAATGTAATCTAATTTTTTGAGAAAAACTGAAAAACTGTATAGTGTCGGGCTCACTAAATAAACGCCGACGGTACTACAAGCGGCACTGAGTTCCCGCATTGCAGGATCCGGAATAAGCTATTCCAGAAATAGCCTAATGCTATTTCCTTGCATGTTTATGTGGTTAATACTGCCACAGTTACTTATGTAAGTTGTATAGTTTCTTGAATAAAAATTCATAATAGAAGTTGTATTTGCTATTGATGGACAATTTGACCCATAAAATATGAGACCTAGTATCAAAAGAGGGATTCAACGGGTTATTTATTTGTTGCCTATTAAGAACTCATTTATCATGATTTTTCCAAAAAATAAAATAAGTCTATTGTATATATAAAATACATATGTTTTAATATTTTTGCAGAAAACTATACACCCTACATTCAGTAAAGGGGGGAGTACTATATATATTTAGTATGCTTGCACTCTTTAAGCAATTTTTACTTTCAGTAGTTTCTGATTATGTTGGACAGAGTTTGCTCTGCCTGGTACTTTTTGTAGCCTGGTTGCTAATAATGGTAATCGGAGGCTCGCCCCTCTCTTAAAAAAAGCAACTTTTACTTAGATTAGAATTTATATATATATATATATATATATTTAAAAACAGCGTACTGCCGTTGAGTGTTGACCACTAGTTTGCAATCATGCAGGCCGCTTCTCACGGCCCGGTTGAAAGTTGAAACCTCACAAGCCTCGTTCAATTCGGGCCTCTTTAGATTGTACGAATTTCAAAATATTTTCATAGGATTTCAATCCTTAGAAATATTTCCTATGGATTGCATTTGGTTTAAAGGAATGATGCTCCTAAAATCCTTTGGATTAGATTGCCTAAATTCCATAGAAATTCAAACATCCAATCCAACCTGTTTTTTAGACACCTTTCTGTGTTTTTCATGCGTTTCATCCAAAGGACTATTCTTATAGTTTTCCTACGTTTTACAATCCTCTGTTTTACACTTGCAAACCGATGGGATTCCTTTGTTTTTCCTATTTCGGTGTTTTCAACCCTATAATCCAAAGATGCCCTTCACAAATTAATAAATGAGAATAAGCAAACAAACTTGCATGTGCATGCTGATACAAGATTACCGTGCATTCCAATAATCCCTCCCGACCACACCGTCTGCTTTGCCGTCATGCAGACCACTGGATCGCTGCGCCACCGTCGAAGGTGTCACAATCGGATTCAGACCATCGCCGGAGTCGGAGTAGAACAACGGACAACGACGAGAATCGGATTCAATGACGTCGTCTCCGGCGGGGAGCGACCCTCTGTCGGATCTGTGGGAGCACATGATGTCGCCGAACACGACGCACCTCTTCTGCTTCTACCCGAGCAAGATCACCATGAGCGGCATCTGGACCGGCGACAATCCCCTCGACTTCTCCCTGCCGATCATCCTCTTCCAGATGCTCCTCATCACCTTCACCACCCGCGCCGCCACCTTCCTCCTCTCCCCGCTCCGCCTGCCGCGCTACATCTCCGAGATACTCGTACGTCCCACCACAGAGATGCCATGGTATTTTAATTGCATCCATGGCAACGACGGCGCCGGTGACGCTATAGCATGTCTCTCTATGCGTGCGTGCAGGGCGGCTTCGTGCTGGGGCCTTCCGTGCTGGGCCGGCTACCGCACTTCAACGACATCGTCTTCCCCACGCGCAGCATCTTCGTCCTCGACTCCATGGCGCTCCTCGGCCTCATCTACTACACCTTCACCATCGGCGTCGAGATTGAACTCCCCACTATCACCCGCGCCGGACACCGCAGCTTCTGGTTCGCTGGCGCGTCGGCGCTCCCGCCCTTCCTCATCGGCGCCACCACAGGCTACATCGCCCTCAGCACTGACGACACCCGCAAGCAGAAGGATAGCTTCCTCAACGCCCTCTCCTTCCCCATCTTCCTCGGCGCCACCTTCTCCTCCACCGCCTTCTCCGTGCTCGCTCGAACCATAGCCGAGCTCAAGCTTGCCGGAACAGACGTCGGCCAGATCACCCTCTCTGCCTCTCTCATCAACGACACGCTCGCGTGGTCAGGGCTCACCGTCGCCACCGCGCTGTCGGACGCGCGCGGTGGTGGCATGCTCGCGTCCGTGTGGACGCTCTTGTCGGGCTTATTCATCTTCGCTGCCGGCTTCCTCGTGGTTCGTCCGGTCCTCGTGCGGCTGGCGCAGCGAGCCTCCGAGGGGGAGGCAGTCGGCGAGATGCGAGAATGCGCGGTGCTCGTCGGCGTCATGGAGGCAGCGCTCTTGGCGGACGCCGGGGGCACGCACGCCATTTTTGGCGCCTTCGTATTTGGGCTCGCCGTGCCCAATGGGCCGCTCGGCGTGGATCTGGTGGAGAAGGTAGAGGACTTCGTGGTGGGGACACTGCTGCCGCTCTTCTTCGCCATGTCCGGCCTCCGCACGGACATCTACAAGGTCACCAGCATGAACGGCGCGATGCTGCTGATGATCGCCGCAGTTTCTGCGGCGGTGCTCAAGGTGGCAGCCGCCGTTGGCGTGGCCGCGGGGTTCGGCATGCCGCTTCACGACGGCACGTCCATCGGGCTCCTTCTAAACACCAAAGGTGTCATTGAGCTCGTCATCCTCAACATTGCAAGGAACAAAAAGGTACGTAATGATCAGATTGATTCTAATTGTCAAGTAATGTGATTAGTTCAGATGGTGATCGATTGGTCGATCCATACATGCAGATCATGAGCGAGCAGACGTTCACGGTGTTGGTTTGCATGTCTGCGCTGATCACGGCGCTAGTCAGCCCGCTGCTGGCCATGGTCGTCAAGCCGGCGCGCCGCCTCGTCTTCTACAAGCGTCGTACCGTGGCGTGGGCGCAGCCGGACTCCGAGCTCCGCGTGCTGGCTTGCGTGCACGTGCCCCGCGACACCCCCGCGGCCATCACGTTCATCGACGTCGTGTCTCCCTCGAATCGCTCACCCGTCGCCGTCCACGCCCTGCACCTCATCGAGTTCGCCGGCCGCTCCTCGGCGCTCCTGCTCATCAACGCCTCTGCCCCCGCGTCCTCCTCCTCTGAGATCTCTGCGCACGGCCGGAGCCACGTGGAGATGCAGTTCAAGCACATCGCGCACGCCTTCATGGCCTACCAGGAGAACCACGCGGCGGGGGGCGTGTCGGTGCGCACCATGGCCGCCGTGTCTTCGTACGCGTCCATGCACGAGGACGTGACCGCCGCTGCCGAGGACCAGAACTCCGCCCTCATCGTGCTCCCGTTCCACAAGCATCGGACGGTGGATGGCGGCATGGAAGTGTCCCACCCGGCGATCCAGGAACTGAACGTCAGTGTGCTGTCCTGCTCGCCGTGCACTGTGGGCATCCTCGTCGACCGCGGCCTCGGCATGCCAAGTGCAAGTGGAGCCGGCGGCGTGTACCGCGTGGCGGCGCTCTTCTTCGGCGGGCGCGACGATCGGGAGGTGGTCGCCCTGGCCAGCCGCATGGCGCGCAACCCGGCCGTGGACCTCACCGTGATCCGCTTCGTGCAGAAGGGCAGGGCCGGCAGCTACACGGCGAGCGAGTTCGACGCTCTCAAGGAGCGCAAGGCCGACGACGGGTGCTTCCGGGAGTTCCTGGACAGGGCCAACGTCGCCGGCGGCGGGGGCGTGGAGTACTGCGAGCGCGGGGTGTTCAACGCGAACGAGATGGTGGCGGAGATACGGAACGTGGAGGCGGCCGGGAAGGACCTGTTCGTCGTGGGAAAGACGCCGAGAGGATCAGCACTGACGGCGGGAATGGCGGACTGGATCGAGTGCCCGGAGCTGGGACCCATCGGGGACCTGCTGGCGTCCAAGGACTTCCGTACCACGGCGTCGGTAGTGGTGGTGCAGTCTTATGGGAGGGCACCGGCGGCGGCCGTGGGGTCGACGGCTTCGTCGGAGTTTAACCTCGGGGATGCCGTGGTGGTGCAGCCGGAGGCCGCCATGAGGCAGGGGCAACCACCAAGGCGGCCACAGCAACAGGCTGACCTTACCATTGGATAGTATACCTAGCAGTGCTCAGTTGATTCATGTAACTGATTTGTTAATTCTTTGTTAAACTTCCGTAAAGCATAGGTTACTACCGACAGTGCAGATCAGACTGACCCGAATTTGTAGTCCAAATAGGTAAGGAAATTAGGGCATATCAATGTATGGTCCCTCCGTTAAGCTGATCAAAATCTTTAAACCCAGCCAGTCAGGTTCAAGTTTTTGTATTTCTTTTGAATTTTCTATATTTAACCGACGTTATGATTTTAGTGGTAAGTAATTTGTCTGTTAACAACGAGACGTCCGTGGAGACTTCGTCAATCTCAAGATCTGCCGGGCGAGGCAAAGAGACACATATTCCTCTATGGATCAACTTTTTCTTGTAATCTAGTGGCACATCTAGCTCCTTCAAATTATGTTTAAAGTTAAACCGCCTACAAACGATATGAAAGGTTACCATTAAAATATGTTGTTTCAGGATACTGATATTTTTTTATTTAATCAATCGTATTTTCCTAACATGCATCCTATATGGACTACTTTGTGAGAAAATTGGACAGGTGTTATTTTTTGTACTTGGTTAACCAAAAATATCATTTCTGACACTTAGAAAATGAAAAATGATATTTCTAAAGATAATTTGAAAAGTCAGTTTGACACCATTGTTTCCCACGCCAAGATGGATCTATGTGTCAAATTTGGGCACTTTATCACAAACTATGGCACAAGAATGGCCATACTTTAGACATTTGACTTAAATTTATGCATGTTTATAGACGGTTTATTTTTTTGTGAATAAGTTTTCTGGAAAGTTTGTGAGAAATCAAGTTAACCATCTTTCCTAGCAACTATATATCAAGTATGGGAGCTTATCACATTCTATGACATGATAATATCCATAACTTTATCATTTGGCTTAAAATCTAAATATGTGTATATATGATAGACTTTTTTGAGAAGCAGTTTTTTGAAAGGTTTGTAAAACTCAAGTTTATCATTTTTATTAACAACTAGTACACATAAAAAAAACTCTCCAAAAGGATTTCCGTTTTTGAATATCATTTCACATTATTTGAGATTTTTTTAATAATGGGTCAAATGGCCACCATGATTATTTATTAAAACGGGCCAAATTTTTCAAAACTACCGATGGTTATGTGATATAGTCACTTCTTGTGTACCTTAAAATGAGTTTTAGAAAACAATTAGGAGCAAACTATCACACTCTTGCTGCTCAAATTTGAACTTCTTTCAAAAGTCAACATAAATTCAATTAAATAGACAGAATTATGTGGATGGCGAGAAAATTCCTAATCTTTGAGGATTATCCGTGAAATATCGACTACCTTGTGTGAACATTCGTTTGATGCCATTTTGCGACATATTTTTCGTATTTGCTTACAAAAATCTTATTTTGACACTTCGCCGAGTTTGTGTTAGGTGACACACTCGGCAAAGACATACCTCTGTCACGACTCCGTCTGCCAGGATGTCAAGACACACGGGCCCGCGGATTCGTCGAGTGTCTTTTCTTTACTGAGTGCCATACTCAGGTAAATTGTGCATTTGCCGAGTGGTACAATGTTCGTCGAGTTCTAAATTGGGGTATACTCGGCAAAAGTGTGAATTCTCCGAGTGTCTTCTGTTTGCCGAGTGTTTTATTTGCACACTCGGTATACCGGCTCTTTGCCGAGTGGCCTGCATGACACTCGAGAAAACCTCTGATATCCAGTAATGATGTGGATTCTAGTAGTGCTTTTGGTACCTGGTACAGTGGTACGGCAACACGGCTCAATCTTATTATGGAGTCACACACAAGTGCCATTTTGGCTGTGAAGCTGTTTGCGGTGACCATTACTCCCTTCGTTTCGAATTAATTGACTCCGATTTAGTATAACTTAAACTAAATCTGAATCAATTAATTCAAAACAGAGGGAGTACATACGTGGATGAAAATTGTCGACCTGCGACGATGTTATCACGGAAATATACAAGCAATGCATGTAAACAAACCTGGAAGTAGTAAACGATAACTCTGGAACGAAAGCACACCACGCCATGATATAATATAGTGGAATTGAAGGCCACGTACGCGCGGATGATATCACTGTGCTTGTTCTTCACGAAGGCCAGGTGGCTGTATTTGTGCAGCAGCAGCAGCAGCAGCAGCTTGGTCGAGCTGTTGTGCAGCGGCCAAGTGCCACTCCTCCACACCCTTTCGGATGGAGTCGGTGTCTTGGTAATCGTCGCGGAAGGTCTCGAGGTTTTGAGCCATGTTGGTGACCGACGACAGGAGCAGCTCGTGGTTCCATTTCTCCACGCGAGGGAAGTCGCAGTACTTGTCCCCGAACTCATCCATGTACTGCAAAGCAAGGTTATTCAATCGGTGCACTCGATCGTTAGGTTTATTAATGGATCAACTGATTCGGCAGTACGAAGTAGTACCGTTTTGTTAACCAAGATGATGTCGTGGGTGTCCTTGTTGCGCACGCCGGCGACCTCGCACGCGCGGTAGCTCTCCTCCACGGACCGCATCATCTCCTCCTCCGACGGCAGCGTCCTCCTGCCGGACAGCACCTGCGCCACCCACTTGGCCTGGGCCTCGAAGAACCGCGGCGCACATACCCTCCTGGGCACGCCGATGAAGGAGAGCGACGGCGCCAGCGACGGCGGGAACACGTGCTCAAACAGCGGGCCCACGCGGTTGTCGTCGACGGTGACCGCCCCCGCCGTGTCCAGGAACGGGAACGAGTAGTCGTACCCCGTGCAGTAGATGACGGTGTCGGCGGCGACGCTGGAGCCGTCGCCGAACACGACGCGCCCGTCGTCGCACAGACGGTCCAGGCGCAGCTGTACGTGCAGGGTGGCGCTGTGCTTGCCGAGCACCTTGGCGAGCCCCGGGGTGACCTCCGTCATGGACTGGGCGACGAGGTGCACCTCCTGGGAGACCTTGCGGACCTCCATGGCGATGTCCTTGCCGCTCTGCCCGGACCCGACCACCACCACCACCTCGCCCCGGAACGGCTCTGGAGTCCTGTACGAGTGGCTGTGCATCTGCTTCCCGCTCCACGCCTCCATGCCTTGGATGCTCGGCAGTCTCGGCTGCCAGTAGTGGCCGTTCGCCACCACCCCGGCGTCGAACACCTCCTCCTCGTCGGACTTCCCGGCGAGTCCTACGGATCGCACCGCCCACTGACAGTCGGACCCTTCGCCATGGCGACACGCAGGACACGAGTGTTGAGCCTGATGGAGTCCATGAGCCCGAAGGCGTCGCAGAAGTCCTTGAGGTAGAGGTACACCTCGCGGTGGCCCGGGAAGCGGCGTCGGTCGCGGCCGTCCTTGGGCGCGAAGAGGAAGTCGGTGAAGCCCATGTTCTCCCTGGCGCTGATGAGGCGGAGGGACGCGTACATGCTGCTGTGCACCTTCCGCTGCAGCTCGGATCGTACAGCCACTGTCCACCAATGTCGCCGCTCTGCTCCAGCACCGTCACGTCGTGGCCCTCCCGCTGCAGCTCCCGCGCCGCCGCCAGCCCGGCCATGCCGGCGCCGATCACGCATACCTTCTTCCGTTGCAAAGTTATGCTGCCGGACACCATGTCGATCAATTGATCCAGACGTACGTACTCACGAGTAGTTGCTTGCCATGCATATGCATGAACGGGATGTCATCTTCTTCCTCCTTATATACATGGACAGTCCGATCATTCCGTCAGCTAGCCATTCGATCCACCCCACTTACCGGTTGGCCAGTGTCTGGTCCTCATTCTCCACTCCCATTAAATAAAGTCATAAACCTCATTTTCTGGTAGTTGATCCTAAGCCCTCACATCGCTGGTAAAAATTGGAAATTGGAATCGAGTTTCTCAAATTCTGCTGTTTGGCTGTGTTTAGGAGCAGCCAAATCCTCGAACTCAACTTAAGACTCTAAGAGATGCTTTATGTAACTCGTAGTTTCAACCCTTTGAATTGGGTGGAATTCCCTGGATGCCCCAATTCAACAGGTAAACATCCAAACAGAAAATTAAAAATTGAGTGCTTTTTTTAATTCCATCTACCAATATCTTATACAACCGAACATAAATTTGAAACTGACAGCTTATTTCAATACATCCACTAATTTGGAATATACCACAATTCAATTCCAAACCCTCCAGTAGAAACATCCAAACACAACAACTAGCCTAGATGCCTTCCTGGCATGCGGTTGGTTAGTTGGTCGGAAGCTAAAAACATCGCCCCCTCATTTACGCTTCCTCAAGTAAGATAAAATGTCGGTTCAAGATGCCATGAGCTCAAATGCTTGGGTGAGAAAGGTGCGGCTTGATATACCGTTTACCATGGAACATTTCTCTCAATTTGTGAAGCTTCGGGTCCTCCTTGCCAACATCCGTCTCGAGGGAAATGTGGATGAAGCTATTTGTTGGAAGCTAATGGATAATGGTCAATACGAGGCGTCTTCAGCATACAAGATGCAGTTCATATATAGGGTATATATCCTCTCATATGGTCGAAACAATTTGGAAGACTTGGGCTCTCCCTAAAACGAAGTTCTTTTCTTGACTCACAAGGCAAAACCGGATTTGGACAAAATTGCTTGGCTAAAAGAGGGTGGCAAAATTATTGCCCGCGTCCCCTTTACAAGCAAGTAAGGATTTTTTGCAAACTTCCGCTTAATTAATAGATTGAGCAAGCATTAACCTCCGTTCAAACAAAAAGTAAACACATGTCCGCGAGATTTTCTGCTGATTGATCTAGTTGCATAACCTAAAGCATAAGCCAGTCGCTGATATTTTTTTTTCTAGGGGAGTATATAATAAAGCATTGTCGTTTGAATTGGGGCCGTGCCCATAGTCCACCCCACTGGCCCATAGTGTGGTGTCTTCTTCCGCCAGTCGTTTGAACGTCCCTGTGTATGGCTGCGGTGTCCACTGTAGCACTAGCAGCAGTAGTTGCCGCCGGGACCAAGAGCCGTGGTCATTAGCTTGCAATCGCCTGGGTCTGGCAGCACTATATCTGGCTGAAAGTTTCGCCACGAGTTGGGAATATAACTCATCGGCAACCAATTAGGTATCCACCATTAGACATTAGTCCGCGTGCGATCAAGCTCGTGCTCCATCATCGTCAGCGCTAGCTTGTCTCAGTGTCTGGACGGCTTTCGTCGACGGCTACTCTCGATCGTTCACAGGTCGGGATCACACACCACCACCAATCCCATTTCCATGCAGTATGCAACAGTCCAAGGGGGAAACCTAACAATTAACAAACATTGTAACTTTTAATGAAAAATGGTACCAACCGACGGCTATGTTCCATGACGGTGTTTGTTCCGGTTTTCCGCTAACTAACCGACTAACTTTTAATGAAAAATGGTAAGTATTTTGACTTGATTTGAAAAATGCTGTCAGCCTTTCACTTTCAATTTAATCTGCAGCAATATGGCAGATAATCTAGATGCACGCACGCGTATTACTAGCTACTACACCGCCCGGGAGGGTTGCTGGCTTATACATAGTTCAAAACCACTGTTGCACGCGTGGACAGTATACATTACAAATCGCAGAAAAAGCAGAATATGGATCGATTAACATTCATGTGACAACTGACAAGGCAGTACGAGTAGCGCTGGTGGCGATCGATCTCAATCCGCAACTGTTGGCAAGCACGTACGTTCGAAGTCAGCCGAGTTGGACTGTCCCAGTGCTAGCAGCGGCCGGCCGGCCGGCACCGCTCGTACGTGGTACACGCAGCACACCGCGTAGACGCTTCTCGTTGTGCATGGGAGTGCCACATGAACAGTACTCAGACGTAAACCCAAATGCAACTGCACTTATATTTCAACAGGAGCTTATGTCAATTCCTATATAGATCTTTAAATTCAGAACTGCATTTTTAAGATTTTAAAAATATTAAAACAAATACTTCCACATATATAAAGGGTCCGACGTTGATGAACGAAACGATCTGCGCGCCCTGGCCGGTGGTTGGCCACACTTCTGCCGAGAAGCGAGAAAGTTCGGCTCGGTCGGTGCTACCATCATTGACCCTAATCAGGAGACATACTTTTATTTGAAAAGGAGGATAGCACCCCGCCTATTCATCATCAGTTGCATATTATTCCCATACTATGGTGAAGGACTCTCTCGGATTCGAACACATACATGCGACACCTTGCAAACGTGTTTGCTTGTTCTCTGTTGTTTTGTGCCCTAGACGGTGACGGAGCAAGCTATACGAACTTTGTTCTTGTGATTTTATGAAAGCATGTATGAGGAGCAGCCGTGTATTTCGTTTGCCTTGGGGTTGGATCGATCTCATCTTGTCTTCGATGTGAAGCTTAGCCTATGCATCGGTAGATGCAAATATTTGAAGTAAGAGACTACTGCTAGCTTGATCCCAGTGCTACCACCTGTCGACCCACATTGCACGTTCATGGTGCACGCAGAAGATGGTGTTCATGCCTCCTGGCTGCGGTGGAGTTACATTTGAGTAGATGCTTTTGTGCGTAAGAGTATAACATGAACATTCACGCGTACATCAAAATAACCATGCACATGCTCTTGCACTTACATTTACATCCCGATTCCCAATGCCCGTCATGCCTAAAACAGCACCATATATACACTCGATTCGTGGATACACTGAAGTAAAAGCACTTTTGAGATACAGACTAAAAGCCACATCCTCTACTTCGCTGGGGAGGAGCTAAACGGATAAAGCACCTATATATTGCAATAAACATGACAGCAAAATATATTTGACATAAAGTTTGTGTACCAGCTATGGTCACATCAAGATACCTACTACAACAGTACTGCCATGCAAATGTGTATCTCTATTTATGTGTCAAAGTTAAATGTACAAAATTATAGCGGAGACAGCTAGATATATAGCCAGGGCGTATTCGGCGAGGACCCTGTGTCGGTAACTTTAAAATGTGGCCTATGTCATTAGAAAAATGAACTAATAAACAATTATATTATTTTACCCATTAGATTAGGTTAGGGCTGAATACAGAATGAAAACGAACAAAAACATATCATATTCGCTTCCGATTATCTTACCAAAATCAAAATCGAACAACCGATCGAGAAACGAATACATGGAAATGAATATAGAATGGATAGGACGATATGAAGGTAACATTTTTCGGAACACAATAGCGCTCGGTATAATACGTTGGTCCTTATACCAAAATTCGCATATAAAAAGTAGCTAACAATACAAGGAAATGCTCACAGCTTCGAACATCAACATTTGAACATAAAGTACCACACATATAGTTTATATTCCTTGGATTAATTAAACTAGTATGAGTGCACGTGTTATTTTCCTGATATTGCCTAACATGTCGATTGACCCAATTATATTTGTCAATCCAAGTCTATTTAATGGTCCTGTTTTTTGATAGTGTGTATTAAGCACAAGTGCCTCGCTTAAAGCACAAGTGCGCTACCGCTAGCGTTCGGACTGAGATCCAGTGCCTCGCTTAAGGCAAGGCACGGGTTGCCTTGAGGCTAAAATCCACCATCCAATCTGCATCCAACAACCAGAAACGGTCAAAGAAAAACAAGGCTGGTCTCGTCGTCTCCTTCCTCTGTTCGCTTTGTTCGTCACGCACGCTGCAGGAAAGGGCAGCGAGCTCCAATGGTCCCCGCCATCCTCCTATGATTCCTCTAAAGGCCCGCGACGGCACCACGAACACCATGGATCAAGCTCTCAGCAGCGAGGTGGGAATAGCGGAAAAACCTGCAGCGAAGCGGGATGAGAGAAAATTCAATTAACAGAAAATTTAGTTAACTACAGTACGAACAGGTTCATGAAAATTCAATTAACTGTAGACAGACAAACATCAAACTATATTAAGTTCAGATCAGCAAACCAGCAGCAAAAAGTGCTCAATGTGTAGACTTTACTACTGAAAATTGAACTTAAAAAGGACGACAAGCAAACTCATGAGCAACTTTAGGCATGATTCTAGAATCCGCGAATCCTTCTATTTCAAAAGCTTGTAGTTCGAAAATCTTTCTTTGTGATGCCATCAAGTGATATGTTTGTGGCAACTGAAGACAATGATTGTGTTCCAACACAATATGTGTGGCTTCGTAATTTATTGCCACTCGATCAAGTGATATAGTCATGCGAGCTTTGCAATCTGTTCATGTTTCAGCTCTAACACGCTTTGGCTCGTGATCAATTGTTATGCCCTTCTTTCGTATACTCATATTGGAACAAACAAATGTGCATGTGCATGAAGTCACTTGACCATCCATCTTGCTTACATGCATGTTTGTTTCTCTTTATCACATCAAATCCAACGAGACCACCATATGCAACTCAAAACAGCCAAGCTTCATCCGGATTTCTAAACCTCTCGCAAATTTGATGAGAAATCCGTGGGGAAGGAGGGGCAGCGCCATTTATCCAGTGGTCGTCGTCGTTGATCCCATGGCCCACTTTCCCAGGGCAGTGACGAGGTAGAGCGCTCTCTGCACGAGAGTTCCTGCCCGCCCAGCCGCCCGTGAACCGTTCCTTTCACGCGTGATTGTACCGGCTGCACGGGCTTCGGCGTTGAAACTCCTTCAAACGGCTAGCTTAATTAAGTGTAGTTTAGGGCAAACTACGATTAACATGGCCATCCCTAAATTTTTCCTAGACTCAATGATTAGGCTTGCTCCCCAACTGAGGAACAGAGCTAACAGAGGAAGGAGACGACGAGACCAACTTTGTTTCTGCTTTGACCGTTTCTGGTTGTTGGATGCATATTAGATTGTGGATTTTAGCCTCAAGGAAACCCGTGCCTTACCTTAAGCGAGGCACTGGATCTCAGTCCCTAGCGTTCTTCCATCTTGCCTTCAGGAACTTTCTGCCCGTTCAGCGCCGCCTCTTCTTGTCCGACTAGAAAAACGGCGAGCACGACCTCCTCGACCTCTCGGACTTTCTCGGCTGCGGAATGCCGCAGTTACAGCAGTCACGGCTGGCAATATCGCACTACTTAGACTCGTGCACGATCTACCGGATGAATACGTGTTTCCTACGAGCAGAAGTTCAACACGCAGCTCCCAACGCAGACACACACTTTCAACTCGTGCTTGCCACTAGTTGCACAGTCGAGCTCACAACTCAATTCCCAGGGCCTTCCATGCCTATGCCTAATAAGATTATGATTGTTAAAATTATGGTGCCCTGAAGTAAAAGAAGGCGGGTGCCATGAGATTGTTTTCTACACTACTCCCCACACGAGAGAAGCAAATGGAGGAGTATATATAGCAATAAACATGGCTGGCATAATTTATTTGAGATAAATTTGTACAACTATAATGTACGAGCTATGATTTGACCGAAGTACCTGCTATAAATCTACAATACTACCAAGTAATATAATGCACCTGCTACCGCCTCGATGCACATGTGTGTACACAAGCACTTGCATGTACCTATCTAGATACACACCCATAAGTTTTTTTATATTTTTTAAAAAATAAACAACTTTGAACACTTTGTTTCCCAATTTTTAAGAAAATGCACAAATTCACATCTTCTTTTCAACTTTCAACTAAATGTAGGTTTGGGGAAAGAATTACACACTATATTCTTTACAAATAGTAGACAATTATCGTCTATTTATTTTGAACATCTAATTTTACTTCGTAGTTTTAAATAAGAACTTTATAGGTCTAAATAAGGTTTGACAAATTTATAGCAATAAGTTCTTTGATATGGATTTTCATTGTACAAGAAAATTACATCTCAATTACCTTTAACTTCAACCTAATTGTTAGAGGTTCCAACATGGAATTACAGAAATTTAGTGTTTCAAACAAAACAGACAACTTTAAGTATTTCTCTTACCCCAACGCTTCACATAAAATCACAAGCTCCCAATTTAGAATTATACCACTTTCAATTGCCACATGGAAAAGATCTTCAATGAACTTCTAACAATCTTCTAACTAAAAAATACTAAAAACAACGATGAAACATGGAAATTGTCGGACGTGCAATGCAGTATGTGCATATTGCCAATATTTTTTTTGGAAAACCTTTGTCTTTAACCTCTTTATTGAAGAGAAAATTGCACATCACACCATTTGTTCGGGTTTATTTTGCACAGAGAAATACAAACTACAGCTACAGTCCCTCGGTCAGCAATTTCTACTAAGCTACACTGCATCATGGCATGGACGTTTTAAGTCGCACACGGCATATGTTGGTCACGGCTCTGGTTGCGCATATGTCGGATCGGTATCTTCTAACAAATAATTGGATGTTTCTGTGAGTGGGAGTATAATACGAACATCCACCCGTTCAATACAACTGCACAAATTAGTGCACTATAACTTGCATCCGGATTCCTAGGGCATGTTTGGTTGCTCGCATGAAACCTGGTCTCCTTATCTCCGACATAAAGATTTTGGGCAACCAAACAACAAGGATCCAAATCCCCTACACATCACAAACCTCAAAGCATAAAAAAAGGCTCTGGGCCAAGCCACACTGGTACGCTCGATCTGAGGTTTCCACCGAGACAGACCAGCGGGAGATGAGAGGAGAGAAAGATGCCCTTGTTTTCAGTGCACACGTTCTGTGTCAGCCTCACGAAGATGCTCAACACAACCACAACCAAACAGCGTATGAAATTTGGTCTCCTCGTTTCCGACAAGACGATTTCTTTTTTCATGGCCAACCAAAAAATCTGACAACGACGGTTTTTGCACCGTTTAGAACGGGACAAGCACTTTAGATGCAACAATGTGTGTTGTTTTTGAACGGGAAAATTAATTGCAGGCTACCAAACACGTCCTAGCTAGTGCCTGATCAGTGATCGACATGCCTAAAACTACATCATAGACTGGACCTTGGATGCACCAAAGTGAAAAGACTTTTGAGATAAAGGCGAAAGCGACTCCTCTACTTCTTTGGGGAGGAGCTACACAAATGAAGTACATATAAGTATAGCAACGCAATCTATTTCAGATCAAGTTAGTGTACCAGGTATGGTCACATCTAGATACCTACTACATTACTATCATGGTAATGTCTGTTTTGACTCTCCAGTGTTAGATGTATGAAACCATAATTACACGCACAAAGCAAGATATATAGCCATAAGTTATTCGGATATGAATTTTTGAAAGCAACGTTAGGTAAAATGAATCTGAACTTTCAAGTAAATGTAGATGACCCCAAATTTCTTTTTAAATTCCAACTATAGTGGCTGTATGCAGACTTTGCGGGTAACCAAACACTCGTGAGATGTAAAGCGTCCATCTTGGCCCCGTGCAATCACGCACTCCCACTGTTAATAATAAGTGCTCCCGCTGTTATAAATTAGATGACCTTCATTTATACACATGTGGATATATATGTACATGTCTAGATATGGGCAAATAAACGTCATCTAATATGAAACAGAAGGAGTAATCGGTAGTGCTTTTAATTGTATACCGCCGTGATTTTTAACTCCCTCCACGAGCTTGCCACTGATACCGTGCCACCAGTATGTTAAACCAACATACATTGCAGTTTTGCAGCTATGGAGATGCCAGCTAGTGATCGAGCTAGGGCACCAATGACGCTAGCCCCACTTGATCAGCACATGCCGGTGCACGTTCTTCGATCACGACCCCTTGTTGTGCAACACCGCCGAGCACGACCTCCTTCGCGTCATGGGATTTCCCTACCACGGATATCTTCTGCTAAAGCAGTCCATCCACTCATGCACGATCTACAGGATGAATACGTGCTCCTACGAACAGAGGGCCGTCACCCAATTCACAATGCGGACACACACGCTGAGCTGATGGTTGCCACTAGTTGCCTACTCAAACCCACATCTTAATTCCCAGTGCCTTCCATGCCTACGATACATCAAATTGTTGTGCCCTGAAGTAAGAGAAAGCAGAGATGACATCAGGCTATTTTCTACACCACTCCTGACTTCCTGAGAGCGTAGAAGCAAATGAGGTATATATAGCAATACCAAGACTAGCATGATTTATTTGAGATAAAGTTTTGCACAACTATAACTATAGTGTACCAGCTATGATCTGACCGAAGTACCTACTACAAATCTCGAAAATCTCTTTTGAGGCCGGGCTACATACAGGTAGCTCGCTTCCTTCACCTATCTTCAAAATTCAAAATATATATGGATATCTTCATTAGCTCTTACGGTCAATAAAAAGATCTTAACTAAAACAGAACACCGGACAGTTCAAGAAAAACAGAACACCTGAAATTTCCAGATTACTACGAAGTACTAACTGCACCTGCTTATATTTGACTTCATGGACCAGGGAATCATCACCTGTTGGGTAAAAAAAAACACAACGCCATAACCATGAACTTCACACCGATTATGCCATTACATACGAACAATTTCGTACCTAAACCACATGCTCAATAACTTGAAATAACTGCAGTCAATCAGGATAAGAGCACGTTTCACACTACTGCGTAAATCTTTATAACCGTCAAGTGCTTAGTGACGGGCAAAATTGCCATTACCGGCGGCTTGAATTGAGACAGCGCAAGCTTCACAGTATGCTTCCTTCGACCTTGTCCCCGTGCAATCATGCATTGCCACTGCTACCCGACGACTAGCGATAATACTCAAGTGGTAGTGTCGTAGTGGTACTGATTGTAGCGCAATGATTTTTTACGTGTTCAGAGTTCGTCACTCGAAACCGTGACACTGGAAATTAAACCAACACTGCAACTGAAAGCCGTTTAGAGGCAAAGGAGAGTTACATGTCAGCAACCAATGTCTACAGTGGTGCCAGTCAGCAACACTTGTCTACACGTGATCGTCCCGGACCAATGCGACGTCTCGCCGGCGTCGCCAAATGTGATCAAGCACTTGCCACACACCTATATAAGAGGCGCCATCCCAAGTCATGTGCTCGAACGGCGACCCTGTTTGCCTCACGGTGGTGGTCGACGGTGCCGAGTTCCATGACCTCGAGGGCGAGCTAGGTAGATAGACGAGCCATCTTGGTGTGGAAAACATGTTTAGGGTGGTACATGCATGATCTACCGGATGAACATGCTCCTACTTGCAGAAGTTGATCACACAGCTCCCAATGCAGACACACTCCTATAATGCTATTCTGTCACTAGTACCTTTATCGCCCTCAAATCTCCATTCCCAACGCCTTCCATGCCTATATATGATCACTGAGATTACGGTGCCCTGAAGTAAAAGAAGGCAGATAATATGAGACTATTTTATACACTACTCGGAGAAGAGACAAGCAGTTTAAGTGAAGTGCGTGACTCAACCGTTCATCGCACCTCAGCTCACTGCTAAATGATCAAGCAGGAGCAAACAAAGATTGGCCATATATAAAGCAATAAACGTGATTGTCAAAACATATTTGATAGTATAGCCTATAGGGTACCAGGCCAGCTATATGATCTGACCAAAGTACTGACTCTACAATACTACCAAGTAATGGCATAAACCTACTATGATTGACTCCGGATGGCACCCGCCGGGTTCGGGTGCGGATATGGCTTCCCCATACCCGTACCCGCACCTCTACCCGCTCCCTGTTACCCGTACCCGTACCCGCATGCGGGTATAGATTTTCCCCATAGCCGACACCCGCCGGGTACCCGATACCCGTCGGGTACCCGCTAAAGTCTTGCAAACAGCAAAATGTCAGGTTCTTCGGCTGGATTGCCGGGCTCTCGCTGGACTCACTCATCTCCATGTCGACTGAGGACATGTCTTCGGGGAGCGGCAGCGAAGCGCAGGAGGTTAGGGTTTGAATTTGATGTGGGGTATGCGTTTTACCATACGACATGTGGGGCATACCCACTGACATGTGGGGTCTCCCGGGTACGCGGGTAAAAGGGTATGGGTATGGCATCCCCATACCCGCACCCGCATACCCGATGGGTATAACTTTTTCCTGCTAAGTATACCCATGGGTATTTTTCTTGCCCAAACCCTCCCCATTTGAGGTGGGTACCCGTCGGGTTTGCGGGTATCGGGTACCCATTGCCATCCGGACGATTGACAACCTCAATATACATGTGAGTACACATCTGCATGTACCAATCTAGATGGGCAACTAGAAGTTATTCATTGAATTTTGGAAAGCAACTTTGAACACTTAATTTCCCATTTTTAACTACATGTACAAAATTCACTAGTGATTTTAACTTTCAAGTAAACTAGCACATGGTCTTTTTCTCGTTGAATAAATTTCTTCAACAATTTAATAGATACCATAAACATGGAAAACTAAATCACATGATTTTATAGCGTAGAAAATATTAAGCTAGTTAAATTAGCACGTGTCTAGAAAATAGTTTCAATCATTCTAATTTGCAGAGAGTAGACATTTTAACATTTCAATCATTCTATTATGCTAGTTATGTAAGAATGTCGTCAATGTCAACTGTGCTATTTTGATATTTTAATCTTTAATAAAAAACTTTACCTTTTAATTCCATATGCATTTATTGGACTCGGAACCTATATGTGTAGATATTGATTAACACTATTTCTATTATAATCTCACTCATTAATTACGGGTTCAATTGACTGTCTAAATAATTTCATTAATTTAGATTAGCATAGTGTCCGCACATTTATGTGGCTAGATTTATCATAAATTTAGTTTGTCTACCATATTTAGCGAGTTATATAATTTTATGGAAGTTTTCACTTCCACTAAAAGCCTTGAGTATCTATCTTTCCTTAGATAGTTTGCTTCGATCTTCCCTCAGATGAAATTTAAGAAACAAAATAGTAAGAATCAAGAACTGAATATTTGAGGCATTGCTCTTAGTTGTACCTATAGACCTCTTGGTATAGCCAACTTGTCATTTATTGTATTTCAATGAATGAGTTATCTGATTTGTAAAAAATCATGTTTTTCCGGTTCATTGTGTTTTGATTACCTATGTCGCTTGACTATCAATACAAAACATTACATGTGTTCTTATATAATTTGTAATGTTACGATAACATTCTCCCTCCTTGTGAATGTGATTTTTTCCTTCGTGCCTATGTTATTTCCACACTAAGTCAAATTATCTTAGCAACTAAAACATGTTATTAAATACTTGATATGATTCGCCTCTCGTCACCTTTTTTTTGAAACATTGTCTCTGGCTAGATTATTGCCAATCTTGTTTTCTACGATCTCTCTGGATGATTCTGTTTACTGATGTGTGAACAATCACTCAATTCCTACCATCACCACCTATTATTTCTTAATTCTTAACATGCTTGTGCTATTTATTTTTTGTATTTCGCTTGCCTTCTAAGGCCTGCATAATTCTTGTAAGGCTAAGTAAATCATCCACCATTCCTATCCTGCCAGCTCTACGGTTTTATGCTAAATTAATAAGATGCAATTCATAAGACTGTAATTTTATAAAAACCTCAAGACACTGAGTTATCAAACATGATAATTTGTGGCCAAATTAAATAATGCTAAAAATAGTAAGAATACCTAGTCTTGTTTTAGGGGTTTTGAGTTTCTTTGGTTCACGGCCATACACACATGCATCCTTCCAGGTCATTGCATATGCATAAATGCATCTAGGCCATTGCGTAGCTGCTCGTTGCCTTCAAGTTAGATGGAATTGTGTTGCTAGTTGCTGATTCTTGTATCTATCTCACCCGACGCCTATCAAAGGTCCGCCAGAAAAGCTTTGGAGTAGGCACATAGAAGAATACTTGATCCATGGTGGCGGCTCACTTTTGTAAAAAAAAGATCGATCTAGTTTTATCGCCTTTCTCAAATCACCACGGCGTTGTAAAAGAAATTGGACGACCTAATACGTTTACGCGTGAGATGGTAGCGGTAAGAGGAAATTTAGGGAGATCAAGTTGATATTTTCATAGCTAGAGATGGGAAAAAACACTTACACCAACTCATCAATATAATTATTAACGAAAAAGAAACAATACCAGCATGATAGTATGGTACATGTACTAAGGAAAAAAATGCTGACGCTATCCATGACATCACCTTATGTAACAGATCCGTACTGTCCCTTTAAATTAAAGTGGATTCTTTTGTTTTTGGACACGTCTAGCCAACGGCCGGCCGTTGTGCCGCTGCTTCTAACGGCCATCCTGAAAAGGAAATTTTCTGTCCCCCCATGTGCAAAAAGCGGAAAGTGAACGCACATGCAAGGTCTGGCCGTTTTTCTCTGTCCTAGTAACGCACGCTAATCAGCCTGCCGTTTTTTAGCTACTTTTCAACGGCCCCAGCTGAAAAGCGAACGCACATGCAAAGGTCTGGTCCACCCTCCCGTTTTTCTTGGAATCTACTGGAACTGGTCCTATTTGTATCGATACAGGCAACAGAACGTATGCTTCGTGCTCACATTCCCCTTCTCCTCCAAACCCCTCCTCTCTCCTTTGAGCAACTCGAAAACCATGGCTTCTTCTCCAGGTTCTGAGAGATCCATGAACAGAGTTGAAACTATGTTTCAGATTCCAGATGAGGTAACAACCCCATCCCTCCCCCCTACCCCCTCGACCCCCCTTCTCCTAATGGTTGTATCTTCTTCAGACTGGATCTATTCACCCCCTGTAGGCAAACCATGAGGCTAAGTTTCTTGCTGTGTATTTCTCTTGGCAACATGTTTACTGATTTCAGGGGAAGAACTACAAGTTTTTAGGCAAACATGGTATGCAAGATGACCATGAACAGGAAACAAACAGAATTTAGCAAAAAATATAGTGCTGGTACGCATGGTTGGTAGAAAGTGGTAGAAAAAATATGTAGAACAAAAAGGCATTCGCACAGAGTAATCACACATTGTTCAAACTTCTTAAAACTGGCAGTGACACATTTAGTCTACTAACTGCATAATCTGAGTAGAACTAACTGGACATGGTTCTTGGAACGTTGCCTGTGCATGCTTGGAATAATGTCAAAGTTCTTCAATTTTTTGTACTTGATTCTTCTGAATAAGTTTGATGTATGCATCCATATTGTCCACCTTTAGCCCAAGAACATACCTGCCACCAAAAATAAAGAAGGCAAATGATGGACATAGAAATACAAAACATAAAAAAAGAGCAAACCTGTTACAAAAATGGAAGTTGCCCAATTTTAATATCAGTGTTTGTTTGTCCGTTGTTTGTTTCTGCTAGATAGTTACTTGTTTTTAACATGTAATTTTCCTATGCGTGTACAGGTCCAACGTGGTGCGCTTGATCTTAATGAGGTGCCATTTGATCTGAACACAGCGGCTGGTGTGATACCGCATAACTACTTTATGAGGCTAATGGATGAAGCTATTGGTGAGTCAACAAACCAAGATGTTGCTGTGAATGAAGCAGAACCTAATATCCAGGCAACAACAGCAACAGAAACAGGCACTTTTGAGCATGGTACGGCAACTGGTTCTGGCCCAATGGACACATGAGAGGATGAAGCATCATCCCAGCCCCACGATCCACAAATTGGTATGCGTTTTGACACGTTACTTGAAGCTAAAGAGCACTACAACCAGTATGCTTTGAGGAAAGGATTTTCAATCAAACAAAACACTTCTCGGAGGTCAGCATACACTGGAGTCTTGGTAAAACAGCAATTTTCGTGCAACAAGGACAGGAAATCTACAGTGGATGATGGTGGTGCAGAATTGCAGTTCAAAGCTGGACCTGTCCCAGATCCATCTGAACTTGATGAGGTTGAAGCTGAGGCAGCTGAAATTGCGTCTGTGATTGAAGAGATTGGTCCAAAAAGGAAGGTTGTAAAACAGAGGCAACGTTTAACTATCAAACAGACGCAATGCAAAGCTAGCATGGTTGTAAAGCTCAAAGATGGGAGATGGGAAGTGATCACTTTCAATCCTGACCATAACCATCCTCTGGTATGGAAACCATCCTTGTCCAAATACTTGAGATCACATCAAGGGATACCTCCTGAAGAGAAGGAATTTGTGAAGAATCTACATAGCACAAACTTGTCTTCAGGTGCGTGTGTTTTTGTCTTTTAATTTTTTTTCCAGTGCTTGTACATTTTTGCTTATAGAACTATTGTTTTGTTGGGCAAACTTATATTTTAGATTTGGACCATCTTAGCTATGTTTTTGGGCAACTAGTAAGTATGCTTAATTTTAGGACACAGCGTTGGTGTGGTATTTTTTGACAATTGTAGTGTATGGTCTGGGCAACAAATTCGCAATAGTTAGGCAACTTTGATCATACAATGGGCAACTATCATCATAAAAAATATACTGGGCACCATATATCTATTAGAAGGCAACACAAACTTCTGAAGGATTAGTCTGGGCAACTTTATGTATTTTGTTATGTGAAAAAAATACATTCATTGTTAGTCTTATAGAACATACATAAAAAAAGCAAAAAAAAGATTGCTAGCCTGCTCCTATTAGTTTGTGTGTTATTATCTGAATGAAAATAAAACCATTTTAAAATGTAAAAACTGACTGAGATTCATTTTTGAAACTACATTTCCACAGGGAGGATTATGAGCATCATGTCGAAGTATTATGGGACAGAAATGCTTGTTCCGTACACCACAAAACACATTACCAATTTCTGCGCAACTCTGAATACAGAGGCAAATGAAGGCGACATGGTATTAGTCCTGGAGTACTTTGAAGAGATTAGAGATAAAGATCCAGAATTTTTTTTAAAAATAAAAAGGGATGCTGAGGATAGGGTAGAGAATATCTTCTGGGTGGAAGGTTTTGCAAGGAAGGCATATGCTGAAGCATACCATGACTGCATCTCGTTTGACAGCACCTACATGACAAACATGTACAATATGCCATTTGCTCCTTTCATTGGCATCAACAGGCACGGTTCGTCTATCTTGTTGGGCTGTGGTTTTGTTAGGCAGGAGTTGGCTACCAGTTTTGATTGGTTGTTTGGTGCATTCCTTGAAGCAATGGGAGGGATGTCACCGGGCAATATTATCACCGACCAAGACATTGCTATGAAGTCATCGATAGCTGCGATGTTCCCATTCTCTGTGCACCGTTGGTGCCGATGGCATATAATGCAAAAGGCACAAAACAAGGTTGGAACTGTCCTTGGTAGAAACCCAGGCTTAGCTGAAGATTTCAATGATTGCATAGATTTCAGTTTTTCCCCTGAGGAGTTTGAGGAAAAATGGGCTCTTTTTTTGGGCAAGTGGCCTGCTGCAGCTGCGCACCCGCATTTTAGACAACTCTATGACACCCGTGCTGGCTGGGTACCTTGTTACTTCAAGCACAGGTTCTTCCCATTCTTGCAGTCCACACAGAGAAGTGAAGGCTTCAATTCTGTTCTGAAGCGTTACGTCAACCCTAACAAGTCTATACTAAACTTTGTTAGGCAATACGAGAAGATTCAGAACCATGTCCTAGTGAGAGAAGAGGGAAATGATTTCAGAACAGATTATCTTGAGCTTAGACCATGGTCCCCCTTCCCCATTGAGGCACAAGCTCTTGCAGTGTATACCAAGGATATCTACAGGAGATTCTGTAATGAGTTTGAGCTCATTGGTAGGTACAATGTTATCTATTTTGGAGGCAACCTCTATAGGCTTGAGCCAAATAGGGGATGTCTAGCTAAGTATGGGACTAGATCATATATGGTGTCTGCAGATAGAGAAGGTGGGTTGTACAGTTGTGAGTGCTCCAAGATGGACAGGGATGGAATGTTGTGCTGCCATATTCTCAAGCTTTTCACTCACCTGGGTGTTGATGTAATACCTGATCGGTACCTAATTAAAAGGTGGACGCAGCGTGCAGTTTCGATGGGGGCAGCAGAAGCAGCAGCAGGTGGGCAGCACCAACCTGACGTGCTTCCTCCAGAATCACACATGCAGCTGCGTCATGCGAACCTGAACATGAATTTTGGCAAAGTTGCCAAAATTGCCTATGTAACAGATGCTGCTGCTATTTTGAATAGGCATGTCCGTGCAGCGGCTACTGAAATCTCTCAGCTCAACAAGTCGCGGAAAAAGAAGAGAAGGGCAGAAGATGGACCATCTACCAGTGCGCCCGCACCTGATGAGGCTCGAGACCCCCCTAAATCTACAACAAAAGGGCGTGCAAAATCCCACAGGACTAAATCTGCTCTTGAGTTGCAGTCAAAACAAAAAATTCGGTGCAGCTTGTGTGGTTCATTTGATCACAATTCGGCTACATGTGAGGAGAGGTTGCGTCGCTAGGGTTGTGATGATGAAGGCATTTTCAAAGCGCGTAACTAAAAAAATACTTCCTGATGTAAGGGTTGCGATGGTGATGTAATGAGGCAAGTTGAAGGCACAAAGACAAGCAACTTCTATATTCTTACTTTTAAATGTAAATTTGTGTTGTGTTTTTAGGCAACCCAAATTGTTCTGTTGTGCAAATTGTTATAATGTTTCAGAAAAACAAGGTTGGATTGAAAAATAAACAACTTTCATGAATGTATGACAGTGCATGAAAAAAGCAACTTTTCATGGAACATACCCTTCTACTTCATTTGCAGTGCAGCCCTCCACGGTGCTTTGTTGTTATTAGATGTAACCCAGCTATGACTCATGAACTTGCGCATGTTTGGGACATCTTTCCCTGTATAGGTTGGCACGATTCTTCCGTCCCACAACTGTGCATTAGCAATTGTGCATATACCGCAGTCGTGGCTTTTAAAAAGGAAAATAGCAGTTAGAAGTGCGTTTATAAATGTTTATTTTCCAAAAAGAAATGCATTATAAAAAGTTGATGCAGGAGCATTAAAAAAAAGCGTAACTGGGCAACTTTGATTATTTGGCCACCGTTGTTATATGCTGGTCAAACATTTATCACAGATTAGGGTAAAAACACATGAGATTAGTGTGAGGGCAATTTTGATCAGTTTTTCGGACAACTATGACCACCAACTTGGCAACTTTGTCATAGTTCTTGGCAACTATGATCATATAATGGGCAACTTCATAGAGAATGTAAAAAAAACTACTGCAGGATTAGGCTGTACTAAAATAAGGTAAAAAAATACAACAGAGGGGGAGTTTTGTATGCTTACTTTGTTATTTGTCTTGGAACAGGTATTTCTACGAGGGGGAACGGGTCCAGCTTTACTTTAGACTTGGCATAGTTGTCATCCCAAATGCTGCGAATGGAAGATATTATCCTTAGTGCGCAATCCTTTAAAGCCCGATCTTGTAGAGTCCGCCATGAATCAAGCACTTCAAACTTCCTGTCTCTGATGTTGATATTCAGAATCCAGTAGTGGTTCACTGGATCTTTTGCCTTTGGGTCCAGACACTCCATGACAGGAAGCATGACCTGTTATATAAAAACAGATTATTTCGAGGCCAAGGTAAAAATTGTGTTACAAAGTAAAACAACTGTTGAAAGTGTTTCCAAAAACAACAAATTGTTGCTTTTTAAAAAAGTCTAACTAGTTGCTCAAGTAAACATAAACAGTTGCTTATCTCAACATATCTTGTTGCCTGAGTTAGTATTTAAGTTGCCTAAATGAACATAAATAGTTGCTGATTTCAGGCATAACACACGTGTTTGATCCCCCAGGAAACTAACCATGTCTTGTTTGTCTAGACGTCGTTGAGCACTGAACAATTTGTTGATTTCAGCTCCTGACGATTGTAGCTGCTGAAAGCGTGTCTGCATAGAAATTGATCTAGTTAGCAACAACTAAAAAAATTGAACACACATATTGGCAAAAAAGGATGGCTAGACTTAAATAACGAAAGATAAAAGCTAGCAATAATGAACTCACTGCAATCCTCAAAGGCATTATGATCTTCCTCGATAAAGCAGGCAAGTTGTTTGCAATTTGCAAGAAACCTACTTCCATTACAGAATTGTGCAACCATCCCTCTGGTTTCACCGAATCTGCTAGTTCCTTTAGTGTGATGAAGTAGTCGTTGAAGTTTACAACAGGTGGGCTGAGATAGATTTAAAAAGTTAGCAATTAAAAAGCAGCTTACAAAAAGCAACTAAGCCAGATTACGTCGGCAATCAGACATGCATAAAGTATGGAACAAAAAAAATCATTTTGTCAACACTGCAAAAAAGGACAAACAAGTACCTTTTGAAGTCCTGCTTGCTTCTTGTGTTTCTTCCACCATGCAAAATGACTAATGCATATAGCTTATTAATCTCAGGGGTGCAAACAAAATGCTTCTTGCATCCATCATCCACATATGATTGCATGCGAGCCGGGGGGTTTATAATTCTCCTGGCATGAATTTTGTTGCCTGATGATGAGCTATTGGTTCCATCAGATACAGAGTCTCCATTTTGGATAATGATTTGCTTTGCTGGTGTTTCAAAATCAGATGTTGAGGCTACAATGGTGGCTGTGAAATTTTGTTGCTCTTTCAGTTTTGACTGTCTCTCAGCCTCAATACATGCTCTAACTAAATCATCTGCGTCTAGTTGCTCAAAAAGTTCGTCGCCGGCCTCGCATAAGGCTGCCGCTGAATCTATGGTGGATTGAATAGGAGAATCAAATTCTGGCCCTAGGCTGAAGCTTGGGGGGTCACAGTATCCTTCGCCAATGCACTTCTTTCGAACATCGCTTGCTATGGCTTGATCAGTTGCTGGATTGGTCGTTGTTGATAACCCATATCTGTTGCTTGGAGGAGTTACTTTTTTCAGAATATCAGCCAGGTCTTTAGCCGTCACTGAATGCTTTTTTGCTTGTGCCGGAGAAGGTGGAGGGCAACTCTGAAGCGTGGGCTTGGAATATTTTAGCTCCGACGTTCCGCATACAGATGATGCTGCTGCCTGTGACATGTATGATGTTGCCTGAACCTTGTATGTTCTTGCATGTGCAGTTGATGGTGTTGCCTGTGCAGTAGGTGTTGCTGAATGTGACATGTATGATGTTGCCTGAACCCTGCATGTTGTGGCCTGTGCAGTTGATGTTGTTGCCTGGGTAGTTGGTGTTTTTGCCTGTGACATGTAAGATGGGTTATAAGAAGCTGTTGCTGGGCTTTCATCCCAGATTACCTCTGATCCACATCGCATCTCATATGGTGCACAAGTTGTCCTGCTTTCATCCCAAATTACCTCTGATCCACCACGCGTCTCAGATGGTGCACAAGTTGTCCTGGCGTGTGATAAAGGGCTGGCGTCCCAAATGACTGATTTAGTTGCCTCTTGCTCCATTGAAGTTGTTCCACATGTTTTTGCAGGTGTCTGATGTGCGAATGTATTTCCAGTATTCTGGAGTCTAATTTGGTGCTCTTCTGAAACTACTATTGGTGCATTGTTTTTCCCAGAGCATTCAGGACCCCCGCTTATTGTCCTCCGCTGCCTAGCCATGGCTCTCCTCTCACTAATCTCTTTGAGAACCATGGTTGCTGATTTCCCTGCAAAGCATTTAGTTGTATCTTTTCCTGCCATGAGTGATTCTTCAAACCACTCATTGTATGTACCTTGAGACCAGACTCCACTCAGCTTCATTTCATCTGGCTCTTCTACGGGGATTGCTAATCGGTCGATCAAATCATCAAATTTGTACATTTTAGACCAGGATGTTGGCGTCTCGTCCCAAATGAATGGCAACTCTAGTTGCGGGACATGAGGGTATTTGCTTTTCTTCTCCATCATGCATATATCCAAAAGAGAGATCTCACCCCCCCAATGGTGATGCGCTGTTGTTGTTACCTGTCTCCCCTTTTGTGTTATCTTTGGATCTCTTGGACCTAGTCCTGACATAGTACTGCCCTGGGGGTATCTTGTCGCCAGGATCGTCTCCATCTTGCCTGTCATCTGATGCTCCCCCTCTTGCACTCCCATCATCATTTCCCCCAGCAGCATCATTGTCATTGTCCCTGTTGCTTGGGTCTCCCTGAGCTTCATCATGATCCGCTGTATCTTCATCTTCATCTTCCTTCTCCTCATCGGTATCATTGTTGTTTTCACTCTGCTCTTGCTCCTCTTCCTCAGCCTCTACGTTGCCTGTCCCATCATCATGGTCCTCGTCATCGTCATCTTCGTCTGTGTCTTGTTTTTTGTGCTTTCTGTCAAAAAAATGAAAGTGAGCAACATTAATAAGGTATAAAAACACAAGTGTACATAAACACTGATAATTATAAAAGAAACTACTACTGGTAGGTTGGGCAATTTAGTAAGTGAGTTTGTGTAAAAAACATCAGCAGTAATAAAAATACCAGGCAAAATCTGATGGAATATAAGCAACTAGTACTGCTTATGTTGGCAAATTATAGATACTAAATGAGCAACTTAACCTTCAGTTATGTGCAAAATGTATAAGCTTAAACAGTAGAACTGAGTAATTCAAACATACCCTGTGTCATCTTCGCTGTCAGCGTCCTCTGGTTCGGTATCTTCACTGTCATCTTCTTCTTGGCTTTCTTCATCTGCATGGATGATGTTCTTCCCACGGGTTCTTGTGCGCTGCTTCTTTGTCTTTCCCTGCTCATTAGCACCTGTAGTGTGTTTATTCCTGGAGCTGCCTGCTTGTTCCAACTTGCCCACGCCTTGCACAAATTTAGCAAGAGATCCCTCGAATTCCGAACACAAACCGTGAATGAGCACTCCCAATTTCCTCTTTTTCTGCATTAAATTTGTGCGCATGAGGAACAAACTTTGAAAAATGAAGCAACTTTTATATGGTACTAATCAGCTAGGTGACAAATTAAACACAGTACAAAAAAGTGTTAAAATGTCATTAATAATATGAGCAACTAATTATGTTTATTTAAGCAACATATATGTCATGATCAGCAACTAAGTAGATTTAAATAAAAAATGACCAACCGTTTGAAAAAAAATAAAAATAGAAGTAGCATGAACTCACGCTCTGATTGTAGTTTCCAGGTAGATTTGCGTTCACAAATTGCTCTGCCTTAAGCAATCCCCCAAAAAAGCCGATTTGGGCTGTATTTCTGAACTTCTCTTTAAGCTGTTTTTGGAGTGAAGAGATGATTACAACATTAACAAAAACAAAAAAAAGCCAAAAAACTTCACAAAGAAAAAACACAGAAACAAGTAATTTAGTGATACAAGATTGATGAAGATAAAGCTCACTTGTAATTTCCCAAAAACCCCAGGAGCAATTCTGTCCTTCTTCATAACCTTCTTTACCAAGTCAGATTTCCAATCATTTATGCGAGGCATGCAATCACTAATTAGCTCGTCAACGACCAGTGAATCTAGGTACCGCATCTAGTTAAAAAGTGTAACGAAGAGGAAAAGTTAGTAAAAAAAACAAACATGTACAGAAAAATAAGAGCATCATGGCAATTTTTGGTCAATTCTATGCAACAGAAGTTGCATTTCTGTGCAATTATTGTACAGGTTAAAAGCAATTTAGCAAAAAGTTTCAGTATATCTAAGCAACTAAAACATATAGCATGATTCCGGAAACAAAAACAGTACAAGCATGCGCCTATTATCCAAAAAAAAGTCAAGCAGATAAATCTAAGCAACTTCTCCGCATAGAGCAAATCATTCATAACACAAAAAAAGTACATTAACAAACTAGGGTTAAAAAATTAGAACCATGAGAACAAAAAAAGCGGATGGAGCGGTTGGATGCTTACTACTAGGTCGTAAACACAGCAGCACACTGACTTCTTATTGTTCTTCAATCCTAAGAATGCTTGCTTTATTTGATCAACAACAAATTGAGAAATGTTCATTCGTTCTAGCTGGTCCAGGTCAGAAACCGCTACGTAACACCGAGGGCTAACTTTAAGACCAGTAGTTGGTGCGAGAAAGCAATCGAATGCTACAACAGCCCATGCTCGCACAAACTTATCACCAAAATCCCCTTTCAATTTGTCTTTAATCATCGTACACCAAGCTGTCAAATCAGGAGCAGTGTTTTGTTTGAAACCATATTCAGCATTGATTGCCTTTCAACTTCTGCATTAATCTCCCACACAACCTTCATGCCTGAATTTGGCAACCCCCACATGTCAGATATGCTATTTGCATCAACAGGAACACTCCCCCTGTTGGGAATCACAAGCTCTGACTTGTCTGGATCATAACACCTCATGACCCATTGACTGAGGTCAGCTGGCATTGTTGGAGCTTCAATTGCAAGCAATCCACCAAAGTGCCTATCAATGAGGGCACATTTTTGTTGGCTGCTTAGATTCTTATTCAGAGCCACAAGCCTTGCTGGGGATGCCCTGTTTCTTAGAGTCTGTTGATACAAAAAAACACAAAAAAGAAATGAGGGACATTGTCATATTTAAAAGGACTTACCATACAGCCAAAAGGAAAGTATAATGCCATGCAGATACCATGCACGAAACTAGTAGCCAATCTGGTTAATAGCACAACTAGTAGTCCGAGGCAAAAAACTACTAGTTATTAGGCAAAACATACTAGCTCTTAGGCAAACACAAAAAGAAATGGATCAACACATTAGAAAAAAGTGGTGGGCATATTTAAGCAACTTTGGTAAGCAAAAAAGAAGCATCATCAATATCTCGTGACTAAGCAATTATGCTGCCGTTTTCTGGCAAACAAATAAACATAAGTATATTTGGTGGCTTACATCTGATGGGTCATCCTTTAGATTTGATTTCTCTTTGTCTTTAGGGTTTGCTGGCTCACTGTCTGCCTCCTTTTCAACCAAATCAGGATACTTCCTTTTAGAAGCTTTCCCACGCATCGCTGCTTGCTTCTGATTCCGCTTAAAACCAGCCTCCTACGTATAGACATCATTTAATGAAAAAGAAAAACAAACAACAAAAATGTGCTCATGAGAAACAGAGAAACTGACTGGAAAAAACTTACTATCCCTTTCCCCTTAGCAGTCCCAGGATCCGAACTTGGCGTTGGATCTCCACTGCTAGCCATGAAACCTAAAGGGAGCAAAAAATATAAATGGACAAAGTGAGCATTAACACAATGTTTTTGAAAAAAAGAAACTAACCCTAACCATACAACCTATCCATACAACCTTAAAAATATAACTTAGTGAGTTGGTAAACACCTCTAACCCTAAAAACAAACTAGTAGGGCCCTGTTGTTTATTAAAATTGCTACCCAACTTCTGTCAACTGTCTACTTCAATTCTGGCAACTGCTCTCACTAAAAACGTCTAGCAACTCGCAGATGACGAAAAATGTGCAACACAAACTGCTGCTGCATTTCTGGCAAGTACGACATGCATTTCGGGCAACTACAACTGTACTTTTGGCACCTACGACTGTATTTCTAGCAACTGCCCCCTACACAAACTACACAACAAGGCAACAACAACAAAAAAATCTACAGAGTTTTAATCGAAAAAGTGCAATAATTACTGCACAAAAACCCCGACAGCAACGTGCTGATTCCATTCTATTCAAGTGAAATCGTCCATCAAATCTGTCAGTCCATCAAATCTGTCTGAAAACCCCAAAATGAACAGATCAAAGTCGGCGTGGAGATGCTCACTAGCAGATCAACCCACCGGAGAAAAGCTACCCCTCACTGTCGTCGCACCTCCGCGTCAACCGCCTTGTCGTCGCTGCTCCGCCCTTGCCGCCGCAGCTACAAACCACCACCGCCAAAACGCGCCGCTGCTCCGCTCCGCCGACTTAGCCCGCGCTGCTCCGCACCACCGCCCCTCCAACCGCTGTTCTCCGCCTCTCTACCCCGCTACAGGAATACCTCGCATCTGGCGGCGGTATTAACAAGGTGAAGGTGGATCCGGAAATGGCGACGGAGCCTGCCGGAATTTGGGGGAGGATCTCGCGCGGAGAGAAGAACAGAGCGCGCCAGATTTTGTGGAGCAGGATTTGGGGGATAATGCGCGACGTGGGAGGTTTGGGCAACATAAATGCAACCGCACGTGGCCCCCCGCCCGACCATGTGCATCGAGAGAATCGGGCGGCTCGCGGCCGGCCGTTTTTTCTCTCCGATTGACGCGCACGCGAGAATAAGCACTTGGGTTTGTTTTTTTACGGAGTGGATTTTCTTGTTGTGTTGGGTAGGTGCGTGCATGTGTACACAACCTGATTCTTCCGTGTATGTCAAAAAGAAAAAACCTGATTCTTTCTTGTAAGGAGAAACTGGACTTCCCTATCGTGTTGGATTGGTACGTAATCTAATATATGATTAAATCGCAACCATAAATATTAGATCTAACCGTCAAATTAATTAAAATGATGTGGCTTAACCTGGTGCCTCTACAAACTAACTCATTTTGCTTTTAGTATATAATAGAATAGATGTCCGAGGTTTCCACATTGGATTAAACTACTTTATGCTTTCAATAGAGTAGACAACTTCTTCTATTTATTTTCAAATTTAAACTAAACTTTGTAGCTTTAGATAATATTTCATAACTACGACTATTTTATTGTTTGAAGTATCAACCAAACTTCAATGGTTCCAACTAAGAAGTGGACAACTTTTGAATTTAATGTTCAACTAACTTATAATATTCAATTAAAAAAATAAGACTTCCAACTAAAAGAACTACCACCGGAAAACAAAGAAACCCTATCGAGATTAGCATGGATTAAATGCCGGATATTTCTTGGGTGTTTTATATATCTACATTTATAAGTGACCTGATTTCTCCATATCAATTCATTTGTCTGAGCTTTTTACTTTGTAGTTACCTTGTGTGGACGTGAACTAATGACACATCATAGAGCTTTATAGGTTTTCCTAAAAGTTTGGTCAAAGACTGAGGGGGTAGTACGTTACATGTATGTATGTATGTATGTAGTGAAAAAATTTATACACGTAATTGCAATTTAGCGACCTACATATTGATATATTTATTCATGGTAATATGAGTGTACTTACAAAGTATGTGTGGAAAGAGCTTTTGAGGCATTACGGTAGAATGTCTAAGCATAGGTAAACCAGGGATTTTGAGAAATGTCTGGAATTTACATTTGATTTATTTTGAGAAATTGCCACAACCCACTATTGCATCCATTTCTCAAATGAAGGCAATTCCGTAATTTTACTGTCATTTTTTCGAAAGCCTGAGATTTTTTGAAGGCATTTTGTCGGCTTTTCAAAATACCACGTGGTGAAGCGCGATAAGGAGTCTCGCCCACTCCATGTCTCGCCCATTCGTGGTTCGCGTGTCGTCGTCGTATTATAAGCTATCTCCGCGATCACTTCTTCTTCCCATCTCGCACTGCCGGCGCCGGTCGATCCTCCCTCACTCACGGAACTCGTGGCTCGCGGAACTCGTGGTTTCAGATTGGTGTACTGTCTTTGTTTGTTCCCTAGGGTGCAAGCTGCCGGCTCTGATGCAGTGCAGAGTGCCCACTCCGTCTCCATGTAAACCATGCACTGCCCATGCCGCCTGACGCTGTTGATAATGCAAGTGGTACTGGTTGTAATATCACCATGATTGTTGTTGGAACTCTGAAACGTCGGGAGCTTCACACACCATTTCTATTTGCATTGCAATCTTGGAGCTGGGTGTAAGCTACTCCTAGCTAAGAAGAGTCACTCGATCGGACGGACACCAATGGCGCCGGCAGCACTTGACCAGCACGTGACCGTCCTGGAGCGATGTCAGGTCTCGCCGTCTCCGCTGCCGGCGGCCGGGCAGCAGCGGGCGCTGCCGCTCACGTTCTTCGACCTCGTCTTCTGGGACTTCCCGCCCGTGCAGCGCCTCTTCTTCTACGACCACCACAGTGCCGATGGCCCCCTCGACGTCCCGGGCTTCCTCCGCCGCGATCTGCCCCTGTTCAAGCAGTCCCTCGCCGCCGCGCTGCACCGTTTCTACCCGTTGGCCGGGACGCTCGCGCGCGAGCTGCGGGAGGAGCTCGAGATCGTGTGCTCGGAGGGCGACTCTGTTCGCCTCACGGTCGCCCTCGGTGGCGACGACTTCCGCGACCTCGCGGGCGACCACCCACGCGACACCGCGAGGCTCCAGCCCCTCGCGCCAGCGCTGCCCAAGCACGGCGGCGTCTTCGCCGTGCAGCTCACCGTGTTCCCTGGCGCCGGCATCTGCGTCGGCACGACGCTGCACCACGCCGTGGCCGACGGCTCCAGCTACGTGCACTTCGTCAAGACGTGGGCGGCCATCCACCGCCGCCTCGGCGGCAAGAAGGTGGCGGACGTCGCGCCGCCGCTGTTCGACCGCGGCGTGGTGCGCGATGACGCCGGGCTCCGTGAAGCGTTCGTCCGCGACCATCGCGCCCTCGCGGCGGCCGGCGACGACCGGCTCGGCGACTGGGACCTCAGCAGGCGGCCGCCTGGCGCCGTCGTGCTGGCCACGTTCCGGTTCACGGACGAGCTGCTGGGCCGACTGGGGAAGCGCGTGGAGACGGAGACCTCGGCGCGGCGGTGCTCGCCGTACGCGCTGGCGTGCGGCGCCGCGTGGGCGGGCATCGTGCACGCGCGCAGCAACGGGAACGGCAACGGCAGCGGCGCGCATCGGTTCGGGTTCGTGACCGGGTGCAGGCCGCGCGTGAGCCCGCCGCTGCCGGGGAGCTACTTCGGCAACTGCTTGGGCCTCTGCAGCGTGGACGGCGGCGCTGGTGCTCTCCTCACGGCGGCGTCTGCGTCGGCGGCGATCTGGCGGGAGATCGAGGGGCTCGCGGAGGAGGGGCGCGCGGTGCGGGACGCGCGCGGGTGGGTGCGGCTCGTGCGGGAGTGCGCGGCGGCGCGCGCGGTGACCGTGGCCGGGTCGCCGAAGATGGGCGTGTACGCGGCCGCGGACCTGGGCGCGCCGTGGGGCCGGCCGCGGAAGGTGGAGATCGTGTCCGTGGAGCGTACGGGCGCGCTGGCACTGGCGGAGAACCTCCTGGACGGCGGCGGCGGCGGCATCGAGGTCGGGGTGGCGCTGCCGCGCGGGGAGATGGAAGCATTCCGGGCGTTCTACCGCGACCTTGTCGATGGTGGATCGTCATTGTCATAGTCCATCACCATCATGATAGCGAAAGCGTTTGGCTTGTCTAGATCGCTAGTTGTTTCTCCGCTGTTCCTCTCATGTTCTCCGTCTCGACCAAGGAACCGTGATTGAAACTTTGCTTGCATACCAAATGTCAGCACTATCTTCAGTACTAGAAAGCAACGGCTAGTTTAATAAACTGTCATCAACTGTTGCCCTAGCTCAAGGACAACAGTGAGAACAAATAATTGAAAACTTTAGGGTCTGGTCATAAACTAATGTTCGATCCTCGTTTATGCAAATGATCAGGGTGATATAGTGGGAAGTAACATAAAATAGTAAGATGTCGATATTACTAGCCTATGTTAATATCTTTATAGCGGAGAGTAACATGTTGATATCACATGAAATTTTATTTATAAGGCTATAAAACTCACTTTGTCTTCATAAGTGGGATGTTACGGTAACTAGTTAAGTTATCATAAACACCTCTGTACTCATTAACTTATGTCATAGAAATAAATTTGTTTTGAGATGTGTGATGTTAGTGATTAAGTTACTCACCCTGTCACCAATCGGCACCGCTTTAGAGAACACCTAATATGTATCTTGACCCAATATTTTTGTACTTATTAGATTGTATAGAATAATTGAAGATTAGATTATAAGGATACCATTCATGAAAAACCTGATGATATATTATTTTAACTTACCACATGGGTCGGTAGACGGATGAAACCAAACACGCGGATAAGTAAAAAGAAGCATCACTATTAGCCAATGTTGAGTTCATAAAAAGAAGCAATCATACTTCTCCTCATTCGGCTCCGGGAACCGTCAAGGGAAGTTAAACCATCTGCTCCGTCGCTAGAGCGACCACGAGGTCCTGACCGGAGATTCAGAGGTCTTTAGGAGGCAGCTGCTGTCGGAACGACCATGTAACTGGTGTCGGAAGCTGGTCCGATTGATTTTCCTTTTCCCTGAAAAAACAAACAGACCCGGGCCGACATCGTTGCTGGGAACTCAAATATCTGAATGCCCAGCCCAACACCTAATACAGGCCCATCCTTCTTCCCAGAAATAAAATCCAGCCGAAGATAAAAATAACCGGGCCCAGATCGGGCCCACAGCCCGAGACACCCATTTCCCACGTCACCCGCGCCTAATCCCCTCCACTCGTCGGGATTCCTCTCGCGGCAAAAACCTCCGAGCAGATAAGGCCCCTCCCGCCGCGCCACCCCCGACCACCGCCATGGTCGGCGTCGCCGCCGGCTTCGCCTTCGCGCCAGCCGTGTCCTCCCGCGTGACCCCTTACAGGTCCGCCACCTCCACCGCCTACGCGTCGGCCCCTTCCTCTTCCTTCTCGGTCTCCTCCTCCTCCTCCTCCTCGTCTGCGCGGCGGGGGAGGCCGAAGCGGTTCGTCGCCTTCGCGCGCTACTCCTCGTACGGGAGCGACGAGGACGACGACGAGGAGGGCGGTGGGAGGAACCGCGCTCCCGAGCAGGAGCAGGACCCCGCGCTCGACATCGAGCGAATTGAGTACGCACGCTGCTTCCTTTTGCTCTTGCTCTCCCACTGCCACGCTGCTTGGTTGGTTGCCTTTGTTTCACTCGCGATGTCAAATGCCGAGTGGTTAGGTGCAACCAAGTGATTCCACGCTATTACTCCCAAGGGTACTGAGTGTTAGGTGTTTACGACTATGTGTGGCATTGATGTCACTCAGTTCTAAAACTTGTGTTTCCATATGCTCATATGTTAGCAACTGTGGTCTGATGCATTTAGTCTTGTATGATGACACACACACACACACACACTATGCCAATATATCTTGATTTCACTCTTTAATGTTTGAACCGCCTTCCTTTGTTAGGTCCTCGACCATAAGGCTGTTGGATGCCAAGAAAAATATGGTATGTCACATACCCAATCATGTAACTATGTTCTTACCTGATTACTTATCAGTGCAACTTCATTCTTCCTCCTGTAGGTTGGTGTTATATCCGTAAGCGAGGCGGTTAGAATTGCAGACGAGAATGACCTTATACTGGTACTTTCTCCATCTCACATGCTTCTTGCTTGTTTCTCTATAAGCCTACTTTTCCAGCTTAAAGTTGCATGAAGTTGCTCATTAGCAAGGGCTTGTATATAGGCATGGCTTTCTATTATTAATTAAATGAAAAAGTAGCTAAACCATTTGAATCGGAAAAGTATGTTGCTAATGCATTGCCGACTGAAATAACCTGCAAGATTTGACAAAGCAGCTTAATGCTGCAAATCTCCTCCACCATCTAATTTACCAATATTGTTCGTATAGTCAAAATAGTAATGACAGCTTTTAAGAAGTATGAGCCAGTAGATAATTGATTTACGTATCTATTTCTGCAGACGCTTAGGCTCTGACTTAAGCCATATCTTGTTAGGCGACATGCATTAGTAGTGCCAGTATTTACAGAAATCTCGATGGTTTATATTTCTCTAATTTCAGGCAATATTGTCACTAGATGGAGATCCTCCGGTACTCCGACTCTTTGAAGAGAAAGAATACAAGTATGTTGCAATGAACACCTGATAGTTTCACTTCCCACCTGATCAATTTCCATTATGAAATCAGGTTAACTGATAGTACACTTCTAGGTACGTGTTAGCATACTGTAAAACAAGGCAATGTAGGATGCAAACCTCAAGAGGTCATTTGGTCTTGACAAGTTTGCTCGTCGAGGTTTTAGTGGTTTTGTCATAAGATTATCAATATTGCCCTGCACCTGCTGTCCTTATTTACTGGAGACCCTGCTTCTCTATGTAGAACATGTACATGGAATGTGCATATTAGATCAGTAACAGGCTTTTCTCCAAAGTGTGGTCGTTAGCTAAATTAGCAGACGGTCCCCCAGTTCAAGCCTATATAACGTATTGGGCAAGGCTTGGTCTTCACTTCGCAACTTTGACCATCGATTTTTCATTAATACAGTAACTAGAAGTATTGAAATTTATGTATTTTGAAGATACCTTGTCATATTTTCTTTTATCCGCATTTCTGCCTTCATAATTTACTTGAAATCATTTTTATTGGGTTTATACAGAAAGCACAAGTACGAACAACAGAAGAAGAAAAGAGTTCAGCAGAAAAGATCCGTTGGTAAACTTTGCTAACTGTTTTATTTACCATCCAAATATGTGTTCACTGCACTAATATCAGTTGCCTCTTCTTGGTGTCTACTCTCTACAGCAAAACGCATGGGCTTGAAAGAGCTGAAAATGGGGTACTGACCAGCATATTCACTTACCAAGCTACATGGCTTACAAGTTTCTTTATGTTTCAAAGCAGTCAATCAGTTACTTACCCTTATGCTTTTAGTGTTCTGCAAAACGGAACTATTTTGATTAACTTGGTTAGATTAGGCATAATAGTGTACACTGGTTGGAACTGTCCGTAGTTATTTCACATGATGGAGTAACAAAAAATTGCTACATACAATTTGTCTGTGGCATGATATGACTTAATAGTAAATTCAGTCCCTTTTTTTGGCAACTTAAGGTGGTTCTGGAAACTTTATGCATTTGTTTGGCAGGTACAACATTGATATTCATGATTACAGCGTGAGGCTTAGAGCTGCAAAGAAGTTTCTTAAAGCTGGTGACAAGGTTGATATAAGCTATCATTATTGTTATTACTATTATTAGGGCGTTAAACTTATTGCTTTAGACCGCCATTTCAGGTTAAGATTGTGGTGAATTTGAAAGGCCGGGAGAACTTGTACAAAAAACAAGCGATTGAACTTCTTAGAAGATTCCAAACTGATGTTGGTGAGGTAATTTAGGTTACACTTTGGTACAATGCCTAGAAAAGGAGCACAATTTTGCCTTTTATAGTGTGCAAACAACTCTTCCATTTTCAGAGCAAATATCTTGTTCTCCAGTTTTGCCGTAGTGCATACTACCTATTAGTTGAATCAGCTAGTTTCAATGTTTTAACTTTGTTCATCATCATTTCAGCTTGGGACGGAAGGAAGTAAGAGTTTTTTAGAGAGGAATATATATTTGATTCTTGTGCCCAATAAACTAGCTATACAGAAAGAACAAGATGGGTTAAACAAAAAGGATAGTGTGGAAGGAGATGTGGACCAATCAGAAGACGAATCGGATGTAGATGAGGCTGTGATCGAACAATTGGAGGAAAGTAGTTTGGGTGGGGGCGAGCCTGTGTTAGAACAACTAGAGGAAAGTAAGGAACCTGAGACAGAAGTCTCAGCAAATGTTTGATTTAGCTGTAAAAGCCAAGGGCTCTATCTCCAATTTAGAAGGTATTTTACACATTTAAACAATATGCTGGCTTGCATTATATATAATAATACTTAATTAACTCTGATATCATTAGGTGTTTTTCTTGATACCCTGATGTGCACTTTGTACTTGAATATCCTTTTTGAACAACACAAGTTACACAACAGGGACGAAAAACTCGTGTTGAGAAATATTTTCATATTTTATGACATAAAAGTGTATAATCATTTTTAGATTGATCCTATAAAACTTACTGAAAGTAACAACTGGAAATAGATAAGCAGGAAATTAAGGGAGATGATCTAGTTGTCATAGATATGTGCACCAAGAAAGTCAACACATGCAGATCCTACCTCTGTCGCATGGTCAAATACAGATTAATAGATACACACTAAAGCTTATAACTTCCTGGCTAGAATTGTCTAGTGGCTATCTGGTGTGCCCGCTCCTTGTTTTTTTTTTTGGAAATGTGAGCCTGGGAGTACCCATGATGCCATATTTAGTGTCCTGTCTACCTCAGCATGAGCGCTTATCTGCATTGCAATGTGAACTAGAATGTTCTTCATCAAGTGAACATTACATGTTTTCATACATCTTGCTAGATCCCATCATTCTGACTCCCATATCTAAATGTTTTGTGATTTGTTTCCTTATTGTATCGTCAATATGCATCATGATTTAATGGTACTAACTGTTCTTTTGCCCTTTCTGATAAATTTCACTTGCCTGGTAATGGTAGGTACCAATACTGTTCATGTAAATAAAAGGGCGGTGCTATTGTACTCGTACGTCTCAGCCCTCACCTACCAAAATAGTAGAAACTATCCACCACGATCGCTGCCTGGGCAGTCAGACAGACAGACAGAGTCCCCGCAAAGCCAAGTAGCTGGAAGTCGCCATCTTGACATTTTTGGTTTGGAGCCTTGAATCATCTGCGCATTGTACCAATGGAATCCACTTGGCGTCGTGTGCAACAAGCGAGTCGGTACCTATTGATAATATGATATGTTGTATCGCCAAGATTTGCTTCTGCGCTCTTGTTTCCCAAAGCAAAAAGGTGGGTGCCATGTAGAATGGCACTTGTGTTTCTTATTTATCAAATGGTTGCTATTGGATTTTTGACCGGAAGAGCCTAACACGCGGGTGTCTTGCTATTCACTGAATGTAATGTAATTTCTTTCTAGTTTGATCTTCTTGAAGTATGCATGTTCCTTGGTACTTCAACTTTGGACCACAACGATTTGGTCACCATTTGTATTTACAATGCCACTTTTGCTCACTGTTTTTTTTTCTCCAAAGACAGTATTTGGGCAAGCATGATGTTATCTGCCTCTCCATCTTTTTTTCTGAAGCCAAATTGAATCTAATTTCATAACGAACAATATGTGACACAAGCGTGCAGGAAAAAAAAGGTAAAAGCGTGTGCATCATCAAGGACACGATCGCTTGGCTATCCCCACTAGAATATGGCAGAAAAAGCTGATGATCTACATGGGATAGCATCATCTCTTTTGTTATGAACAGTATAATACACCAAAGGTTAAGAAGAGGGGAATGTTTTGTCAAGCTGCTGATCTACATGGGATAGCATCATCTCTTTTGTTATGAACAGCATAATACACCAAAGGCGAAGAGGAAAATGTTTTGCCATCATCATGCGTCCCACCTTCAAAGGACCATTTTTTTGTATGTAATGTAATTAATATTTGTAGGCCAACCAATAGTCATCCATAAAAAATAGCCATCAACCTAAGCAACAAAGTATGATTGCGTAAGGCTTAAACTAGTGTGCATTCTCTGGGACCAAATTATGTTCAGCTATCAACATCAGCTCAAGTACGACCACAGGGGCCAAGATTCACTCATAAACAAAAGGGGACAGCATGCGGGTGCCTCCATGTGCATATACACCTTAGAATCAATCCCCATAGGGTATCACCAAAAACAAAATCAAGTCGGACGATTCCGGCTCTAGAAGAAAGTAGAGCAATATTTCATAGAACTGAAGCATTTACATATGAAGAAAGCGGAAATGGCGACTACATCGTGTAGGTAAATTAAGTAAGTGTATCAGGAACTTGTCCGTCATCTACTACTCTACAGTGTTAGGGTTAGAGGTTCCGGTTATCCCCCATGGTGTAACAGGAACCTGCAATAGATCATAAAATCTACTGGACATCCTACTTCTACTACAATGTTACCGCGATACAAGTCAGATGTGAAGGCATTACAACAAAAGGCAGAGAACTGCTATAACTTACAGGCTTCCGGATTTCGGCACATTGACATTCTCATTCCGTGGGCTGCTATACAAATAACATTGACACTGGCAGGCTCGTTCGCCATGGTGAATCCATGACCTGCTGCACTTCTCTTCCATGCAAGTTGTACAAATAGAAAAGGGCATGGGAGGTAGAGATGAAAAGAGAAAAAAATTGGGGGTACCTAACAAAGGGAAAGAGAAAGGGGGGCGGGGAACAAACCAAAGATACACATATGCACGGTACGGTTACATGAAACTAACGAATGGTGGGTTACCTCTATCTTAGTTAGACATACAAGAGATTAAGGTGTTCAGTCTGTTTGTTGTATGAGTTGTGTCCTTAGGCTGGACTCCTGGACCTGTTCAGAGGAAGATAGGTATAAGTTTAAACAGCAAAGCCCATCCAAATAGAGGTTGGAAGAAATCCAGCAAGATATCAATATATTCATGTTTTGGCGATGAAATTTTAAATTATTTGCCAGCCAAATAAAAGAAGCTTAACACCTTATCAGACTGTTTCAAGCACCTGTGACCTTTTGAGACTTTGATAATAAGTTAATTGTAAAAACATATAGCAAGGAAACCGATTAGGAGTACATAAAATATTTCATGCACATTACAAGTTAACAAACTATATCTGATACATGGAAGGAAGCATGCAAAAATGTATATACCAAATCCTATCAGAAGAAGAAAAATGATGAGGTACCTGTAGTGCTGCTGCTGTAGCCAAGAGTTCTCTGTACTCATTAAGTGTAGTGCTTTCTTTAGCAGCAACAGCTGAAAGTTCTGTGACCAAAGAGTGTGTAGCCTGTAACTGCAGAGCAGAGCACAAATCAATGGTTAGACAGCTGAAGGTCAATGTTCTTTACTGGAAATGCTTATTTTACCAAAGGTGATTGTAATTGATGAATTGATATAAATAGTGTACCAATTATAGTAAATCATCGGCCACTTCCACATTAATAAATTATTAATGGTATAACCCAAACATCAATTTCTAACAATTTTACAGAGTAGATTTGGAAGGAAAGATTAACCAGCAAGGTGAAGCTTGCATAAGAGTACTTACATTTCCTCTATGCACTAACATGGTTTTCATGATATATGCAGTACGAGATTACCAACTTGGCCACAAGTGAACTGGCCAAAAAGCTAGCACATTGTCCCCACCCTCTTACAATTATTATGGCCACATGATACCAACAGCAGCACTATCACAACTCTAACAATCACGACCTACAGACCATCCATTGCATCATAATAACTGAATAATTATGTGCTCAAGAAATGCCAGTCTACCTATACTATTTATATAATCGTTTTTTTTTTCAACCACCAGTTCAATGATCGGAAGATGTTTTTTCATTTTATTAACCTGGGTACTTGTATGGATTGATATATCAAATTACAATGGAAAGAATAAGTTCTACATATGGTATTATTTCAGGGACAAACAACTAAGTTATTCTGTATCCATTGACACACACTAGTTTCACGAAAGTTGTGAGTTGTCATGCAGCAGTAGCATTAAAAGGCCTTTTAGTTTTACCTTTGTTAGCAAGTTGCAAACGGAAGAGCCCATTGCTTGCATAATGTCAACTGCTGAACTGACAGCGTTCTTAACAGTAAGTACATCAGCCTGCAAGAGATACATAATGAGCATCACTTCACTAAGGGTGGGCATAAAAACCGAAGACCGAAAACCGAAACCGAAAGACCGAGACCGAAACCGAAAAGACCGAGACCAAAAAGACCGATAGAAATTTGGGTAGCAAATTAGAAAAGACCGAAATTATATCAGAAATTTGGTCATCACTTACAGATAACCCGAATAGACCGAAAGACCGATTTTATTTTATTTTGAGAAAATTACATACTATAGCAGCCAAATTTGTGTGCCGGCCTAGTTTATGTACATATATTCTATAGTCCCAACTACGGAACCAAGCATACTATATAGTCTCTATGCCTAACAACCGAGTATCCTAGCCCCGTGTAACGTAGATTCTCCGTGCGTGAGAGACCAGTCGATCGCTTCCCACTCTCCCATTACAAGGCGCCGATTCCTCTTCTTGCGCACTAGATTTTGGTCTATTTGGTCATGACCGAAGACCGAACCGAATAGACTGAAGACCGAATAACAGAAAACCAGAAAGACCGAATTTATTACGGGTATCATTTTCTAGATGACCGAAATTCTTAAAGACCGAAAAGACCGAACCGAACTAACCGAAAAGACCGAACGCCCACCCTTACACTTCACATTTCCCAGCTAAAACAGCAAAGAGGAATATTTAAAGGGATTTTTTTTGCATGTAGACAAGTTAGCTTTACTCTAGGGATCATCATACTTCGAGTATTATGTTTTGTAATTCTAGGAAGGTACATGTCTTTGAAAGAGAACTGCTGATACCTTTGCTCCTCCTGTAACTGGAAGGCGCAATGTACTTGCTCTAAGAGCTTCAATTGCACCAGACAATGAGGTAGAATGATCTGTTTGCAATACTGCCCACTGGTCAAGGTAATCCATCTGCATCGTGAAAACAGAAGATGAGATGGCGAGGTCAGACTTATGAAAAAACACAAGCTTTAACACAAGTAGTTTTATCTTAAGCTAAATAGTAGTGAGCACTTGTGTGCCTTCACCATGCTCAGACTATAGAACTTAATGAAACAGTAGTACGACCTATGAGACTATGAGAACTTGCCTTCACCATGTTCATTAAGTGAGGTCAGACTCATGAGGAAACACGAGCTTTAATACTAGTTTTATCTTGCACTAAATAGTAGTGAGCACTTGTACTGTTTCGCCATGTTCAGACCATAAAACTTGCTTACTGCCAACTAGTGGCAGGGTTTGGAATGAAGATATGAATTGTCCAACATTTTTGTGTGACACAATCCTACAACTGGAGAAAATACTTGTGCTGCTGTACTGATGCACTGTACTAATGCCCACAAAGCAAGTACAATACTTTGCTAATGTTCCAAACAGGATGACACATTTGTAAGTTACCATATAATATATTGCACGATCATAATGCAAATCTAGGCTAACCATCAGAAGAAAACACGTGTCCTGCATGATCAATGAAAATATCAAGTTCTCAATGTATCTTACTTGTTCTTTCAACACTACTCCCAGTTTGACCTCTTGCCTTAGCCTTTGTACATAACTCCTTTTCGTAACCATGGAGTCAGACATTCTTGTGTTATTATCCCATACACTGTAGAGCATGGTCTGCTTCAAATGAATAAACGAAGTAAGAAGATGAACTAAATCTTATATACAGCTTGAACACACGTAAAAATGATGATATCACAAAGTAGAAAGAAACTTGGGAATAGACAAAGCCTTAGATATCCTTTTCCCCGACTTCTTAGCAGGATATGGCAAAGAAAAGTAGGATTAATGGGCACTTATACGTGTAATACGGAGAACTAGTAGTGTTTACCTCCGCACCCATCTTCTGGATAGATAGCATTTCATCTGCATAAGCATTTGTAAAACGCCATTGCAAGTTCCTATTATATAGGAGGCGCAACTGATGGGCATCTTCCATGTGGCTTGGGCTCTTCTTTCCTCTTGTTGCGTCACCGATGTAGCTCAGAATAGAAGAAGGAGAATCGGATCTACCAGAACTACATGGTGAAACAGGCGTCGAAGGTCTAATCCTCAATGGGCTCGGCAACCTCCTGGAGGCAAATGATGACGTTGATGAAGCCTTTGTCGGCGATGAAGGGCGAAGTAGACCACGTGATGGTGAAGACAGTGTCCTTGCCAACTGCTTTGAAGGTGCAAATTTGTCTGAATTATTTGAAAGTGGACTTGAACTAGCGTTCTCCTCTTGACCTCCATTTCCATCAGCAGAACCTGCGCTCCCAACAACACCTGAACAAAGATCAGGGCCTTTAACTCTGTTATAAGCAGAAGGCATCTTCCTCGGTGAAATTCCTCGTGATGCCACCGTAGAAGAGACTGGTTGCCTATTATCAGCCAGATCCACACTTCTTGACATGGCATTAGCACCATCTGGTCCCAGTATTTTTCTTGTAGAAACCACTCGTGATGGAATTATTGAAGATATTTGTCCGTTACATTTTTCAGAAAAATCCATGCTTTTTGACATTATGTTGGCACTATCCACTCTTGTTGTTCTTCTTGGTGACATTCCACGTGATGGAAATGAACTGGTTATGGGTCTCTTATCTTTCTCAGCAGAATCCATGCTTTTGGTAATAGTATCAATGCCATCAGATGCGAGTCTCCTTCTTGGAGAAGCTCCTCGAGATGGAATCTTTACTGAGATAGCTCTGTTACGTTCTTCAGTTGCATCCACACTCTGTGACATATCCTTACTGACATCAGAAACAGATCTGCTTGGTGGTCTGTCTTGCACCACAATGGACAAGGACGCTGCACATGTGCCTACATTACCAGAACACATGCTTTCTGAAGTATCATCGCTACAACCATCTGGAGTTATCGATTTAACTTCATCAGCAAGCTCAATGGCTTCTACTTGATCATTAGTACCATCAAGTCTACTACCTGAAGACCCAAAAGATGCGGCTGATGAGGTGGACCGTCTACTACCATTGTCCACAGGATCCATGACGCCGCCAGAGGCAAGCCCACCTCTCTGTAGAGTCTCAAGCGATGCTCCTGAAGCGGTGGATGTGGAGGGTCTGCTATCTTTATCAGCAAAATTCATGCTTCTGGATGGGGCATCAACAGAATTAGAGGCAACCCTGCTTCTGGGTGAAGTCCCTCGCAATGGAGCTGATGAGGTTGATGGCCTGTAGTCTTTACCAGCAAAATCAGTGGTCTTCAGTAAATTATTGACACCATCCGAAGCAGGTCGTCTTCTTGGGGAAACCCCTCGTGATGCCACAGACGAAGTGGAAGTTCTGGTTTCTTTTTCACCAAAATCTGAGCTCTTTGATAAAAAATCTACATTATCAGAAGCAAGTCTTCTTCTTGGTGAAAGCCCTCGTGATGCCACTGACGAAGTGGAGGTTCTGGTTTCTTTTTCACCAAAATCTGAGCTCTTTGATAAAAAATCTACATTATCAGAAGCAAGTCTTCTTCTTGGTGAAAGCCCTCGTGATGCCATTGACGAAGTGGATGATCCAATTTCTTTTTCAACAAAATCTGAGCTCTTTGATATAGCTTCTACACTATCAGAGGCTAGTCTTCTTCTTGGTGAAAGCCCTCGTGATGTAGCTGATAAGGTGGCAGGTCTGGTATCTTTTACAGAAAGATCCATGCTCTTTGATATAATATTAAGCCCATCAGAAGAAAGTCTTCTTCTTGGTGAAAGACCTCTTGAACCGGCTGAAGTGGAGGGCCTGACAGTTTTCTCTGGAATATCCATATTCTTTGGTATAGTGTCAACGCCATCAGATGCAAGGCGCCGTATTGTTGAGATCCCTCGATGTGTGACTGAAGAGGGCGCAGTTCTGCCATCCTTTTCAGCAAAGTTGATGCTATTAGAAGTGGAGGTAATACCATCAGATGCAAGCCTTCTTCTTGGTGACATACCTCGTGACCCAGCATATGAGGTTGACGGTCTACTGTTATCTTTATCAGCAAAATCCATGTGTTTCGATGTAGTACCAACAGAATCAGAGACCGATGGAGCTCTTGGAGAAATACCTCGTGATGCAACAGACGAGGTTGATGCGGTGTTAGCTTTATTAGCGAAATCCAACCCTTTTGATACACCACTGATACCATCAGAACCAAGCCTTTTTCGTGGAGAAGCCCCACGCAGTGAAGATGATGTGGACGGTCTGTTATCTTTCTCAGCAAAAACTGTGCTTGTTATAGCATCAATACCATCAGAGGCAAGTCTTCTTCTTGGGGAAACCCCTCGAGACGAAATGACTATTCTGCTATCCTTCTCAGCAAAATCCATACTTTTTACAATAGGATTAACACCATCCGAAGCTAGTCGCCTTCTTGGCGAACTCCCTCTAGCTGTAGCAGGCCTCTTATCATTTTCAGGGATATCAATGTTTTTCGGTACAGCACCAGTGCCGCCAGAAGCTGGAGTTCTAGGTGAACGTCCCCGTGACGAAGCTGGGGAAGCAGGACGTCCATTGGGTCTCTCGGAAGATTTTGTAGTTTGTGATGCGGCATTAGACATGCTCGATACCGACACACTTGGTGAAATCCCAGGTGATGAAACCGCCGAGGATAATGCACTGCTATCTTTTTCAGTAAGATCCATGCTCTTTGACAGTGCCCTTATACCGCCTGTTCTCACAGGAGAAACCCCTCGTGATGGAATTGACAATGCTGCAGGTCTGGCATCTTTGCCAGCAGTGATGCTTCTCAATGTGTCTTCAGCGGTGCCATTTGAAACAGATGATGTCCTTGGTGACTCCCCTCGTGACGAAGAGACTAACCGCTCGATCTTATCAGCGAGATCAATGCTCCTCGACAGGGTATCCGCGGCGGAGGACGACACCAACGCCGCCTTCTTCGGCGAAGCGCCGCCGCGTGACGGGATCAACGATCGACCGGGCCTGCTGTTCATCCTGTCAGTGAGATCCACGCTCCTGGACATTGCGCTCCCGGACACCCTGCCGCCCATCATGGCAGGCCAGCGATGGTGGTCGATCACCTTGGCGTGCTGCGGGTTCTCCGGCAGCTCTGAGGCATTCCTCACCCCTCTCATGGGGCTCCTCTTCCTGTCAGCAGCCGTCGCAGACGAATCCCTCGTCCTGGTGGCCGCCTGATCCGCGGGAGAACCGCCGGTCCTCCCGGCCCTTGGCTCGAGCTGGAGGGACGAGGAAAGGTTCCGCATTGACGGCCACAGCCCATCGGGAGCCCGCCCGCCGCCGCCGGACAGCCTCCTGGGCGCGCTCTGCGTCTCTGAGACGGCGTCGCGCACGGGCGTGGAGGAGCTGGAGGACGACGAGGAGGGGCTGGAGGGCGCGGACGAGGGCGACGTCGGGACGGAGATCCTGGACGGCGCGGCCGCCCTCGCGCCCCCGCCGCCGCCTGCGCCGACGGAGGCCGCCGGGCTCCCGGCCCGCCGCTCGGTGGACTGGGACCGCTTATTCTCCTGCGGCGCGTTCGGCGAGGGGTGCCGTCTCGGGGTCGTGACGGCGGGCGCGGCCGATGCGCGCCCGGCATTCGGCGACGGGTGCCGCCTCGGTGTCGCCGGCCGGCGCGTCACGGCGTCGTCGTGGCCGTTGGCGTATGCGGCGGCGTTGTCCGGGTCAGATTTCCGCAGCAGCAGCGCCGCCCCCGGCGCCCGGACTCCGCAGGCGTCCATCCGCGCAACCGCCGCCCGGGCTCAGACCGACCCGCATTGACGGCCGCCGCGCGCCACCAATCCGCCGTCAGAGGTCAGCACCTGCAAAAGCAAAAAAAAAAAAGAGCATTTGGTTGAGGCCGAGCGGAATCTGGCAGGGAATTGGAGAGCGGACGCGGGCGCAGGGCACGGACCAGATCGACGGAGGGGGACGGGATTGATTCGGTGGGTGGAAGGGGAAAAGGGGGACGAATTCCTCTCCTCCCTTTCGCGAGAATAACAATCTACCGCGTCCCTCGTCCGTCGTCGGAGCGTCTCTTTCGGGAGCGAGCGGGAGCGGGTTGGTGGTGACTGTCTGTGTGTGTGCAGGGCCTTGGAAGGCTCTTCACGGGAACTCCACGACCAGCTCCTGCTGCAAGTAATGGCGAACCCAAGACAAGCTTCGCTGCGCTGCGCTGCCAGTCCGGAGGAGAGAGAAGGGAGGATGGATTAATGGGGGCAGGGTGGGGGAGGCCACCACTTCGCTGGGGTTAAACGGACGACGCGACTAATTTCAACTTAACTGCCATCATTAGTACAGGCAGCCAGGTCCCCGGTAAGGTTAAGCCCAAGTAAATCTAAGCTAAAAATTTGATTTTTTTACAAGTTGGGTGCCCCTCTTGATAGTGATGATAACAGAAATTAAAGAATTGCGGTAAAAAGGCAGCTGGGGGGCAGGGTAAAACTGGGGAATGTGGCCGTTGGGTGGCGCTGGGGCGATGGCAACGGCTAGCTACGGCCTACGGAGCGTGCGGCATATGGCGGGTCCGCCCTCCACCTCCTCGTCGTCGTCGCAACCGCGAGAGAGGAAACCGACGCGGGTCAATCGCTGTAAACCTGAATGCTTCAACAACAAGAGCTGATAGGTTCCGCGACTTGCGGATAGAAAACTTGTTGGAGATAAAAATGAGATTGGTGGGCTGGGAAACAACGCCCGGCGGCGCGACCCGAGACCCCACGACGACGACGAGCGGCGGATTTTCTTTTCCTTTTCGCTGGGGAGATTCTGGTGCGGGTCGCAGGACAAGGAGGGAGACGTTTCGGACGGCAGCTTTCGCGGATTCCAACCGGGTTCCCCGCCGACAAGCGATCGGGACAAGGCGGCGGCGCATCTTCGTCTCCCGGAACAATGCCCCCCGCGCCCAGCCACAAGGTTGCCTGCTGCGGCTCTGGAACCCAAAATCAACGCGCGAATCGAACGAAAGAGATGATGCGACTGGATGCTGACCTCTCGTGGCTCGCCGCCGCCGCCGCGCCGCGCCTGCTCGAAGGGGGTCGGTCGGAATCGAGGTCGCGGGTTCGGTCGGCGAGTGCGACCCGTGCGTGCGGGGAAGGGAATTGGAGACGAGGGAGGAGGAGGAGGGAGACGGGTCGCGGTTCCCCGAGGACGGCAACGTGGGTGGGACGGAGGAGGACCTTCTTTTTTGTTTCTTCTTTCTTCTGTGGGACGACCGACGCGTATGCATAAATGAATGAATAATTGAATAAATATGCATACTGCTCGAATAATAAGACTGGTCATAGTGCTGGTAAATAACTGAGTGGTCATTATCTTAGCTCAACTTGATGGGGAGTACTACAAAAAAAATAAAAAGGATAGATTAAATGGAGATTATCTAAGCTCTAATAAATAAGGAGCTTTTTTTGTACTACACAAATAAATAGACAAGTTCATTCGCAAAAATAAAAGGACGAGTTAGTTTATTTAAGGGTGAAACCATATTTAAAGTAAAGTTCCATCCCTGCGCTATTTATTTTGCTTGCTCGGATGCATCTTGTCGCGACCGTTAATCGCTCTATCACATGCACCATTGTCCATAGTCTCCTTTTACATCTCCATGTCTCTCTACAAAACCCTTGTTTGAGAGTCGTTGTCGCCTCTTCGGTGATTCTCCCATTCTCCTCTTAGGGACTCATCGACAAGAGTTAGGAGGAGAGTGCTGAACCCCCCCCCCCCCTTTTTTTGGACCTAGAACATATGATTGCATTAATAACAGGACTCGGCACAAATCGCCGGTCAGTGAAACAGGGAGTTCAGCTGGCAAGCATTTTGGAGCGCTTAGGTGATACATTAAAGTGTGTTATGCCGGAATGGGCGGCTGACGTTATGTTGCTCCCACGTCACACGTCTGAGTTGCTTTCGAGCTGCACAAATAAATGTACAAGCTTATTAACAAACCTCCATTTATTAATAAAGTTTACAAAAGTTAATTTCAGTACAGTTTCCACCTTTTATGCTCTCCTTTTTTCCTGCTCAGATGCTTCTCCTCGGATGGCACCGTAGATCCTAGACACCCTTTTTCTCTTTGGAGGGGATCACTAGGTAAACATGTTCATGACGAGCATCATGTGTCCTTCTTTGCTGCGTGCCCTGCTTAATTAGTGGGATTAAGAAAGTGGCACGGCACGGCGCTCCACAGTGCCCTACGGCCACCACCAGCTCGCCTACTCATGAGATTGTGTAGTACCGTTGCTTGCATCGCTGTTAGTGCTAGGGAGAAAAAAGGAGTTGAGTCCTCTTTCCACTTCACCATCTATGACTGCCTTCTGGTTTCCGCAAATTTTCGTTCTCGAGCTTCACTTGTTTCCATAGTGAAAAATGCACTGGATACACATTTTATGGAGAAAAAACATGGTGCAACTTACTTACTCTGGACAAAAATGGATTTCATTTGACTCGCATTAAGAATATCTGCCATATTGTCAGCACACCCGAAAAAATGTGTCATCTTATAGGCTCTGTATCGAAGATCCACCAACCAATTCCATCAAAATGAGAATATTTTTAAGTGCTCCCGAGTTAATAGGGGACGCCTAATTGACGCGGTACACGGAGCATACCACGCTCCACCCACATCAGGTTGCTTCATGGGTCGCTCCAGTCCAGTAACATATTCCTCTCATTTTTACTTTTTAATAAAAGAACATATTCAAATTTAAAAATTTTGAAACTGAATAATTTTGAACTAGGATCATTTTCAAATTCTGAACATTTTATACTTTGAACATTTTTGGAATTTCAAAAAAATGAACTTTTTTAACTTAAGAATTTACAAATTTGATTTTTTTGAAAACTTAACAATTTTTAGTGTTGAACAAATTTATGTTTGAACATTTTTAAATTTTAAATATATTAAATTGAAGAATTTTGAACATTTTTTAATATAAGGACATTAGTAAAATTTGAATATTTTTAAAAACTGAAGAATCTTTTATTTTTAACATTTTACAATAGCCGAAATGTTTCAATTCTAAAACATTGTTTTAAACTATATTCACGAAAAACAGAAAGAAAATGAAATTGAAACAGGAATAAAAAGGAAAAAAAAGAAAAAGAAATCATATTGAATTTACCTAGGTCGGCCCATTCCGTCCGTGAAGTTGCACAGAGCTAGGTTACCGCCGCGGTAGGCGGCAACTAGGAATTGCCGAGTTAATGAACACAACTCATTGTATTTTTCTCTATAAAAAATGTTCTAGTTTCCGGACCACAAAGACGATTCGATGCTTTGTGAGTTGTTGAACAAACGAAATTGCTTCACGTCCCACGATTATCGTCCGACGACTGTACGATACTACTATTGATCCCTTCTACAGCTAGCGCTTCCTCCCTCCATGGCTCCATCTCTCCTTTGTGTATTTTTTCCCCAATCTAGACTTCTCTAAAACTAACTACGTATCTATATTAAAAAAAAACTACGTATCTGGTTGCACACATTAAACATGTACTACGTTCATCCTTTACATATGCAAGCTAGTTTTTTCTTCTAAGAAAATATAAGTAAGCTAATTATATATGACCTATTTAACTATTGAGAAATGCTCCGGTGCTTTCCAGAATAACATGTTGCACGAATTTTAAACCGAATCAATGGCTGTGATTAAGGGTGGAGATTAAGGGTGTTAATCCCACATGATTGTGAATCTCATAGCCGTCGATGCGCTTTAAAATTTGTGCAATTGTTTTTCTAGAAAGCACCAAAGCACTTCTCTTTACTATTTAAACGGTAGAAATAAGTTGACATTTAAATTAATCTACTTTGGGCCGTCACAATATTATTTGCGAGATTACACTAGTATAGACATAGTTTATTTGTTATTTAGATTAATCTACTCTAGATTGACATTTAAATATTCTTATTTTTTATTTTTGGCTTTTTTTATTTAAAAAATACTCACTCCTTTACAAATTAGATGACTTTAATTTATACAAAAGTGAATGGATCTAGACATGTTACAAATCTAGATGCGTCCACTTTTAACAAATAAAAGTAATCTAATATGAAACGGAGGGAGTATTATTCTTTTTTAGTGTTTTTCTCTCGTTCGCACTCTATTTTCCGCTTGAATTTATTGACTCGCAATTTTTATCAGAATTTTTTTTGCGGGAAAAGAGTCAAACAAATTTAGCAGGAAATAATGAGTACAAAGAAAATGGATCTGACATTGGCTACACTATGCGTGGCACTGGGCTAAACGCAAATGTTAGAGCGGCGGCTCCGATCCATCATCTCTGTCGTGTTGCGTTAAACTGTTAGAGTGTTAGGTTTGGTCGCCAGGGTGATTTGATCGTCGACTCGTGTGAGGGTGCAGTCTTGGAACCAGCGTCGTGTGTTCTATATTATATCAGTTTTCAGTCAGTTTTGTTATAAACTGGACTACTCTTATCTTCTTCTCGGTTCGTCCAGAAATATTTCACTTAAATTTATCTAAATTTGGAGATTATATATATATGCACTAAAGATTTAAAACTTAAAATAAAATCTGCAAAAAGCATTTTCAGACAGGCGAGTATGAAAATACAAATCTTTAGACGTTTTTAATAAAATAAAATAATACCACTAGAGCTAACTTTTGTGAGAAAGAAGAGAAAATATATCAGATGACTAGCCTGGTTTTGGAGCTAGAGTCAATCGCTACCTTTTGCATGTCAAAACTAGCAGACCGCCTCTCTCGTTTGCCTCGCGTGTGGGAAGCTCGCTGCCAGGTAGCGTCGTACTAGTGTCGGACGTTTTTTGTCGTACGTATAGCAGCGCTGTTGAACAAATGACGACCACTCCCTGTTGAAACTCCAATATTTCTACTCCAATGCCGCACACCTTATCCAATATGATAAGCCATGTAGGAGTAGGTTGCACGTGCAGGGCATTTGATCATGCATGCCTAGCTAGCTCGTGATCTTACACGTATCTTTCGTTCGTGCAAATCTGTCAAATGATGTTATATATCTACGGACTAGTTACTACTCCACACTAGGATCTATATCCAATACAATGCGGAGGTCGGGGACTCGCACCCTCCTTTCCTAAAAACCAAAAATAAAACTAGCTCACGTAAGCATAGGACTTGCTGCTTGCGAACATGGCAATTAATAATTTGACGAGGCGTTGCGTCGTTGCCATCAACAACATCCTAGTCACGGTCTTGACATGAAAGCGGAGCGAATATGAACAAAACTGAGTGATGCCTCGTTTATTTTCATAAATTTATGAAAGTGAAAACATATACAGAAATCCAGGAACCAAAGCATACATAAATATGGATTGACCACTGAAATGCTGAACTGGGAACGACTCGAGAGCAAGATTATATGCGAGTACATGTGCCCTAAACATGGTCGCTTCAGTTTTTATTTCATTTATGGATTGTGACTAAATATTTCCACTAGAATTATTGGCGCTGGATTTGGAAAGCATTGCATAGCAAAAATTAAATTTATATTTCCGTGGTCATTCCGCTGAAATATGATGTTTTATTTCCGTTTACATTTCTGCATAAAATAATCCGTTTCGCAAAATTCCATTTACGTTTTCATATCCCATTATGTTTCTTTTTCATATTTTCATCCCTACTCACTCGACCATTTTCTTATGGATACGTAAGGAGACGATGAAGCCGTGAAGGACCAGAGATCGTACCAATGTGTTCCCTTTAAGTCACACGGAGGGCGTTGTGGCTGTAAATAATGGAGGTCGCTGCGGGAACACGAAGATCCTAGGTTGGAGCAGCTCAGGCAGGTGAAAAGGGCAAGCAAGCCGTCATTGTCAACAAAAAGCTGCTAAGTTAAACCCCACTGGAGCCAGTAACAATAGTAGTAATAGATAGGGAGCGAATATGCAGATTGTAGAGGGAGCATGAGCAGAGGCACCGTTGAAACTTGTACGAAAAGGCAGTGGATCGGATCAGAGTAGGGCAATTTCCAAAGTGGTAAGCAGTACTGGTAGTACTAGTAATAATTAAGCAGATAGTACTCCGATCAAGGTCTTACATGCTTTGCTAAGTGCTTACTGAGTCACTGCTACTGTTACCGTCTACTTTGCTAGTGCTAACACATTCTAAAATTTGTTAACTCATGTTTAGTCTGGCAGACAGGTTGGTGGATGGACTCATTCGACTTCGTATCTACGAGGAGAAAACAGAAGGATGTGCATCAAGTGAAGATGACTCATAAATTGCACTTGCAGTTTCTAGTTGGGTCTAGTGTCATTTACTGGGTGTGTTGCTAACATTTGTGTATTGCTTTTTAAATTTGATTAGTCGATTTTTCTTTTTGCAAATTTTAGGAAAGTCACAATCCTTAATTCGATCCAATACATAAATCTCCACATAATATATCTCAAATATGCACCGTGTCTCGTTATTTCTTAATTTTTTTAAATTCTGACCTCACGCAATCCTCTTGTATTGCATAGACAATGACCGAGCGGCACTACCACATTTGCTCTCGGTTGTTGGTCAGTCATCAAGTGCTTGTAGTGTATCATTTTACGTGGAAAATTATGCTTGTGTTATTGATTACTCACGGTAAGGCGTCCGTGCCTAATACTGTTGACTCCATCACTATAATTTGAATTTTCTTCTTTTTGCTCTCCTTTGTTCTTATAAGCACCATGCTAACACATTATATGTACTAAACTTCTTTACTTATGCATAATTCATGCCGCGGACCAATCTTAATTATGTCTTTAATTAACAACACAAATTAAATATCATTGGTCAACTAAAATAGATTTCACCATTTTGGTATTGTAAAATTCTACATTTTTGTTGGACTAAAGTTCATGTAAATGTATAGAAAGTAGATATGACAAAGTCACATTCATTTATGGGAAAACTTGTGCAACTGAGGTGTATGCTTATATCTATTTGGTACTACCGAAAACATTTAAAGAGGTTACTATAGTGTTTGAGTCTAACAAATACCTAAACTAGTTTTTGTAGAGTATGGTTATCCAACTTAGTGATAGGTAACAGAAAATTCTAGAGCGCGTAAGGTATTAGGTGTAAACAAGTTGTGTGTCCTCGAATCTCCTCTTCCCACTGAAACAAGAAAAAAAGGATTTGCAGTCCAGCAAGAAAACGGATGCGCCACAAACAAGCGCGACGGCTTTCACGCTAGTTGCTCAATCCGTTGCTTGTTTTGCTGTTTTAGGGCCTTAAAAAAGGTAGACCGTCGGGGTAAGGAAAGGGCACGACCATGGAAGTAATGAAAAAGAAGAAGTTCTGTAGTTGGACCATCTGCTCTATCCGTTCGATTTGAGCTTCTCCAGTAATCCCTGCAGCTTCCCAGAGGCTTTTTTTTTAACGCATGGCGTAGCTAGGGACCCTCCAATCATGTTTGAGCCTATGTTCACCCGGGGCCCAAAAAGGAGAATCTCCTTTTCGATGTTGTGATGAATACATGCAACTGAATTTAGAGATAGATCCAATTTTCTAGTTGGTGTAAAACTGTGCACAGTGGACAAATGAAAACCAACTAGCTAGGTGTCGTGATTCTCGAGATCGTTCCATCATCTTTTGATTCAAACATGTCCATATAGCGACCCAAAGCCCCCACACCATATACAACGGTAAGCCATGTAGGGGGCATGGCATCATGCATGCCTAGCTCAAGCTCGCGCGAGATCTTACACGTATCTTTCATGCAAAGCAAATCTCTCACCTTATCATCTACGAACAGAACTGTCTGCAGGTTATCCTACACCAGATCTGATCTAGCTCTGTTCTAACCGGCACCAAGTCTACTTGCTTGCGAACATGGCAATTAGAACTTTGTCGAGCCGTTGGGACGTCACCATCAGCTACACCAGACATTCTCGGTGCACAGTCAGTCACAGACCCAAACAAGGTTTTTGGGTACGTAAAAAAAAGTGAAAGCAAAGAGAGTGAAAGAGAGAGATCGTAGCAGGAGGAGCTTCTCTTTAAACACGGAGAGTTGAGCTGCAAGTGTAACCAGAAGCTGTAGGTTGGCGCAGCTCAGGGGCAGGTGAAAAGGGCAAGCAAGGTGTCGTTATTATCGAAAGAAAGCTGCCTAGTACTTAAACCTCACTGGTGTCAGTGGCCCGTTAATAGTGCGTATTAGTAGACCGGGAACCAATAAGCAGATTGCAGAGGGAGCAGAGCGTCGAAACCTGTAAGAAAACAGTGGATCGGATCAAGTAGGGCAATTGGAAGGTGGTAAGCTGTACTAATAACCGTAATAATTAAGCAGGAGTAGGACTACTGTGGACTGTGGTAGTGGTAGCAGTACTCAAGGCAAGGCTTTGGATGCTTAATTACCAACCAAGTCACTGCATCTACTAGACTACTACTAGTAGTTTTGCAGTTTTGCAAAACTCCTGTTCAGTTAGTTTAGCAGCCAAGGTTGAACATGGACTCATCCGACTTGTTAACTAGGAAAAGAATGCGCAGCAGCGAGATGTGCATCTGCTTCATTCTCCATTTCTAGCCAGTCGGCGGGATGCAGCTCGCATCTGCCGGGTAGAAGCAGAGGAGTGCGTGCGTAGCAGGCTGCCAAAGTGGAGCTTGCCCTGGCAACGCGGAATATACACTAGTGCTTGGAGGTCCGTCAGTGTATGTCAGCCTGTTCGTCTGTATAATGACGTGAAGTATTTTTTTTTTTTTTTAAAACACAGTACAACACAAGCGCTCATATAAACACGCATACACTCACCCCTATGAACGCACGCACGTACACCCTACCCCTATGAGCACCTCCGAGAGACTGAGCCGGCGGGTTTGAGATAGACGACGTCACCACAGGCGCCTCGCTGTCGACGGGAACGTCGCCTCCCACTGAAATAATATTCGAATGACGTGAAGTATCTGTTAGCATGAGCGTCAGCAACTGTGGCCACGCCGCCGACGTTGGCTTCAGATATAGCGGCTTCTTCAGCCAGGAGGCTAATGGGATCACGCTCACGACTGAAAGTTTCTTTGGACATAGTACTGCAAAACCGAGGAATAATAAGGAAGTGAAAACAAAACAGGAGTTAGACAGGATTATAGACGCCAAACAGAGATTGTAAAATAGAAGCAAATTGTTGTGGAACCAGGTGGGCAAGCGCAGACGATGGTTGTAAATGTTGGTTGCCTGCAAACACGACCCTTCCGTGCTGAATCCATGCTCTGCGCAGCCTCGAGATGATGTGAGAAATTCGGTGTATTCATGGCAAGCTGGGACCATCTTCACAAGGAAGGCATACCTCAGCGTGAGAGCTCCAATTTAACTAGATCGAGGAACTGCTACACATTTCTGGCACTATTTCACACCACTATATCAACAAAAGAAACTTAATTATACTGTGTTGGTTAATCATCAAAACAAGCGTCACGCTTTCTATCACATCAATTAGGCACCATAACAATCCTGAGGATGCAAATGTCACTGTTCAGCTGTTCGTATCCGTTAGATTACTTTCACATATTAAGAAGATCTAGTACATTTTCATGCGCTGTTAAGAGACACTGTCAATGATAAACAACAGTACTAGTACTGCTACAAGCTAGTACTCCTACTACAAATCTACAGAAGAATGCACGAACGCGCACCGATGTATTTGTGTAATAATTGATCGATGTGGTACATCGTAGTTGTAATTAACAGGAGATCACAGTAGCATATCTGAGTGGCTTCAATGTGTCTGAGTACTACTTGCTGGGACCATAACAGTGGTAACGGCCGGTAAAGGTAAAGGAACATCAAGACAAAGCTGGACCAACTGTGTCAAGTGGAGTGCAGCTTGAGAGCAAACGGCATTGTCTACTGAATTGGAAGTATGTATACCGTTGGATGTGAGAGTGGCAATACCAAATACAGTAGGGACAGATAGGAGTCCCCTAGAATGGAATATCTGGAAATACTCAAATACCGCAGGGGGATAGCCTCCATATTGCTGGGGCCATTAGCATATGTGTGGTGTGAATACTGAATACTCATACCTATCTTTCCTGCAATGGCATATACTACTAAAAATGGAAAATTAGTACTCCATTGTGCTCTTTGTTTCACCTATTTGGTTGATGGTTACAGTTAAACAAGGCTATGTCAGTTGTATCTTAATCATTTTCCTGGATTTCCAAGGAAGATTAAACAAGGCTATGTGTGTTGTATCTCCACCCACATGATCCGGCTAAATTGGTGACCATAAACTTTATGCAGGTAAAAAAAGATAGGTTCACAATTTTATTTAATTAACTAATTTGTGCATAAGTAAAAGTAGGCATTGAAACTGAACCTTAACCACACTAGTGTTCAATTTTTTGTACAACTGGTTATGAGGGGAAGTATAAAAGTACAATCAGAACCAGGTAGGCAAAGAATTCTAGATAGACATGTTTTCAGTTAATCGGCATTTTACTTTAGATTTTAGAAAGCATGCCTTCCTAAGGAAAAGTTTACCGTTAATAGAGATCGCCATGTTGTCCATTAAATCATTGCCGTTGTGCCTCGATCATTGCTGCGGAGATATCATGAAAAGCCTGCAACCAATAATGAGTCCTGCAGCCTTTGCCATTCCAACAAGGCCACCATATGGATACTATAGAACACTGCTATTTTGATGAAATTTACCCTTCTTAATCCAAATCTGATGAAGGTCTCGAAAATCATACTGTCTGAACTTGGACAGTGTCACAATGTGAGGAGTTACATCACCCACAAGGCAACGATATAACGAGTGACATACGAATTAGCAGTGGAAGGATCGAAGGACCTTCCCGATTTGCTCATAGCAAGTACCAAGCTTCAACATATCTCACCGTTTAGATTACTGCTGTTGCTAATGACATCACGAACCTGGTAATAGTCAGACAAGGCAGATCAGATTTTGCACCAATCGCTGCGACTGATCGGGCAATTATGGAATGATAATTCGCGCCTTGTTGTAAAGCTGAACTTTGCTGGACCATTTCATTTACAGAGTCGATGCCCACTGATAGCTAGCCTGGAGGACACCAAAGTTACCTTACCACCACCAGCCTCAACCATTTGGGATCAGTTTTAGCAATCATGCTTGCTTAGGCTGGTAACACGATGTGATCAGTTGTAGCCAGCATCTGGAGGAAAGCTGCAAGTGATCTTGATGGGCTCATGGGCCTGCTAGGCCACGGGGAAGAGACGGGGACGCAGCGGGTTACAAGTTATGAACGCTCGTTGCGTTCGTTAAGAGCATCCACAACACCAAATCCGTAACTGGCACGAGACTGCCGTGCCACAGATTTTCTTTTTTTTTGTTTTTCTTTCAGCCTTCTTCTCTCTTTTTTTTCTTTTTTTGTTTCTTTTTCTTTTCTTTTGTTCTCGTCTTTATTTTGACACTTCTTTCTGATTCTTAAATTTATTTTTTATTTATCAGGCCTAAAGCAATGCTTTATGGGCCGCTTTGAAGCAACCCAATAAAAAAGTATCGTTATTATTATATTTTACATTTTCTAAAAGCTGAATATTTTCAAACAATGAAAAATTATCAGATCTATTTTTCTTAAAAATATTTGACCGGTTTTAAAATGTGAATAATTTTTAAAATTGATCATTTTTTAAAGTTATTTTTTCACAAAACATTTTTGACATTTGAACAAATTTTTAGACTAAACACTTTTCAAAATCCTAAAGAAAGTAATAAAAACTAAAAAACGAAAATAATAGAAAAGAAAAAGAAAACACAAAAAAAAGAAAAGGAAAAAAGAAAAAGAAAGAAAAAAGATAAATACGCTTAATGGGTCGGCCAATCCTCAGTCGGCGTGACCCTCTTGCACCGCTGCTGAGCGATGTATATGGTTTATCCAAATAGAAAACTATTTCCTATTGAGACTTTATAGGAACCTATAATACTAGATTTTGGATTTTCACATTATTAATTTCAGACACAAAATTGGGTTCGATGGAGCACTCGAAAACACAAGAGTTATTTGGACTCTTTTATGATACTCTTTTAGACCCACAAGGCTTCAGTATATCATTTGTTACCTTGTATTACCTACCTAGAGCTTGAATTATACACCCCTTGTTATAACTTTTGATTTCCCGCGGTTTTTCTCTATTTTTATTATGGAATGGTGGCTTCCACATTGATAAGTCCTTTTGAGTGTCGCGATGACGATGGGAAACTTAACTCTAATGGATAAATTTCATATTTATTTTGAAAAAAACACAGACACACCATGGACAACTAGCATATAGTGGATGTAATAAATTAATAGATGGATTGTTTTTCAACTTAACAGTTACAAGAATTCACCACTTTTGTGATTTTAATACAAGGACATCATTATTGTATAATAAGATGAGTATAATTTAGTACAACACCTTGGTCGACATGATGAATTAATGATAACATCATCTGGTTGTTTGTTTTAAAAGTCATAATGATAACGTCGACATCGGATCACATCACAGTGCTTATATGTCTTGTGCAGATGTCTGGTCCAAGCCACTGGTTACCCCTTTGCGTTTAAGAGAACATGAAGTATTTCTAGAGTACACAAAGTAGAGATTTTGCACTCCCGAGGTTTGTGTATTTGTTTTAGAAAACTATAGTTTTATATGCACTCCATGTTTCTATAAACATGCGATATCTCAACTTAAAATATTTAATATTATAAACTACATAAAAAAGTATGAATCTGGGGTATGGTGAGAAGTGCATATTTATTTATTTATTTATTTTAAAACTACCAGATTGTGTCATTTCTGTCTAGTGAAGAATTAAAAAGATTGCATTACAATTTTGCATGCTTGTATGATACACTATTGAGTACATCCCCAAAGTGTCTACCGCGCAGAGTTTTGAAAGTATATATTGTGCATGCCTATAATATAAATTTAATTGTTATAAATAAAGTAATCCTATAGAACTCGGGAGCCAAACTGAGTTTTAAAAGTGTGCACCGTGCAGCGCCATGCATGCGAGATGAACCATGCACTCGAAATTGTATCATGTTACAATTTACCATGGATTCCATATTTCTAAATAACTTTCATTTATTATTATGTTCATATAATGATGATGACCTTTTCCCATTCATTACTGTTTCTACATGTAAGAACTTTTTCTCATAGATAGATAAAGGAAGGGAGAAATCAGGCCGAGAATATGTCACTTCCAGCTGGGCCCCACCCTCCGGAACCGTGGGGCCAGCACGCGCGCCTCACACATCCGAAGCCTATATAGCCCGCCACCTCCTTCACCCCTCGGAAAAGAAAAAAAATTGAAGGAAGGAGGGGAGAGGAAAGGAAATAAGCAGGCGAATTTAGGGCTCTCTCCTCGGATTTTTCCTGCGATTGCGCCGCCGATTCGCCCCGAATCCAATGCCGCGCGCCTCGAGCTCCGCGGCCCGCACGGCGGCCGCCGCCAAGAACGGTAAGAGCGCCACCGAGCCGTCACAATCCCCCCGCGGGTTTTCGTGTTGTCTTCCGGGTCTGTTCTCGATATACGATGATTGATTGATTGATTAGTGTCGATCTTTCCTTCCCGGTGGATTTCGGGGCCGTGGGCTGGTGGTTCGGATGCAATGCGAGAGGCTGATTGCGCGCTGGTTCACATCGGTTAGATGTGCTCGCCTTGCCGCTGATGGGGGTTGTATACCCCGGTACGGCGTGCGGATTGTTGGGGGAGGCGAGCCGTGATCGGGCACCGATGTTGCCCCAATCGAGCGGTTCTTGTTTTTGGTTCTGGCAATATCGCGGAATCGGTCTCCCGAAACCTGCCACCCTGGTGGATACGTGTTTCTTGGATTGGGGAACGGTGTGGTCTTAGATTGGAGGTAGAGCTTCAGAATGCAGAGTTGGCCCTTTGAGGCCTGGCTGATGTTTCTTGCATTGGCCTACGGTGGAATTGGGGAACCTGGCAATTGATTTTTGTTTCCTTTGATGGTTTGGTTTGTGCAAGGTTTCCTGTGGATGGGTTCATTGCATTTGCGATGAAATGGGGTTTTCTCCATGGGAGTTGATTGTAGAATTCTTAATAGGTTGGTCTTTATTCTTCTGATGGGCCAGTCTTGTTTAGTTTTCAATTGGCCCTCTTCGAATTTGGTTGAAATGTGCAGGTGAAAAAAAAATTATGTAGTTTACGGCTGCTGGTTGATTTGATTCCCAGACAGCTATGTTGCTTTGTTTTTGGGTTGAAACAATGCTGTTTTTTTTAAGGGTAAAACAATGCTGTTATTATATCATCTAAACTTATAACCTGGTGGATACATTCCACTTGTACTATGTGCAGAAGTCATATGTATTTATGCTGGAATCCTGAAAAAGATATCATCATGCCGAGAATTAGTTGTTTCCAGTATGGATTACTTTCAGATTTTGCTGCTATCATGCTGTAATTAACACCAATGTTACTTCTCTAGATAGCTGGTGACTGGCCTAGCAATTCTTTTTGGCAAATTAGTTAATCTTATTTCATCAAATTGTCTTCACAGATTACGAGTGAATCTATTCATTCAGTGTGTAGTTCTTCCCCATCTTACACAATCCATTTGCATCATATCGTATTCTGTATTTAGAGCCGGATTATATCTGTACAACTGCCAGCCTTTGTAACGGGCAATCCTATATATTGTTAGGAACTTTTTTTCAGTTTACCAATTTGCAAGTGGCATACCGTTTCATAGGTTTGTTTCCAATGAAGATTTCCATAACTTTACGAAACCATTGCATAACCTTTTGATTTGGTTTCCATTCCAGTGAGCAGCAATGCTGGGCACTCTGAGCCATCATGCAGCACACCTCCCTATCAGAAGGTGTTTCGCCCTGTTACTCGGTCTATGAGCCGTATGCCTCACGCGATTGCTGCTACACCTGATTTGAAGGAAAGAGTCGATAGCACAAGCAGCCGAAGAAGTATTCCAGATGCTAGCTTTAGCACTCAGGTAGCTGCATCACGACCCACTGTAACCCGTGCTCGAACCCCTCATGAAGTTACTAGATCTGCTTGGAAGCCTCTCACTCAGCCTGCTGTTCTGAGTGAAGAGCTGAAACGGGCAAGCACTCCTGCAACCAACCCTACTGCCAAGCGCTCCAGAGTTACTTCCTCACAGGCTGCTAAAGATTCAGCTTCGAAAGCTAATCGAAATGTTCGCAGTGGTGTGTACTAGAGGCTTTGTGAACTCGTTCTTATCATTCATATCGTATTCCTAGTTTTGATTAGCTTTATTGTTGCTATTCAGGTAAAAATAACAGAAATGAAGAATGCACCAGTCAGCCTGATCAGCTGGACAGGGTTGTCATCCCATCTCCACCAAAGAAGCTGCAAAGTGGCAACAGCTCTTCTGATGTAGTTTCAAAAAGGAATCCCGCTATCAGAAGACAGGGTGCTAAATTAGCTGCTCCACTGCTTACAGGGGAGTCAGAGACTGAAATTGGAAAGTATTCTGCCAGTGTTATTCCATTGCCTGCACACCAGCTGCAGTCTGAGATTGCAAAGACCAGCGGAACTACCCAATTCAATCAATCGGTTGCTCCAGCCATTACAGAAGCTACTTCCGGTGGAACAAGCCAAGTCCGCCAGTCGGTTGCTCCAGCCACTAAAGCTGCAATTGTGAGAGGAAAAAGGCCTGTCAATCAGTCCGTTCCTCCATTTTTTACCGAAGCTATTGGCAACAGAACATTGCAGATCAATCAGTCGGTTCCTCCAGTTTTTACAGAAGCTATTGGCAACAGAACACGGCAGATCAACCAATTGGTTGCTCCAGTCAGTACAGAAACTACTGGCAACAGAACACGGCAGATCACTCAGTTGGTTGCTCCAGTCAGTACAGAAGCTATTGGCAACCGAACACGCCAGGTCAACCAGTTGGTTGCTCCAGTCAGCACAGAAGCTATTGACAACGGAACACGACAGGCCAACCAGTTTGTTGCTCCAGTCGTTACATTGCCAAGACAACACTCGCAAACCAGTAATCAACAGAGGTTTATCAAGTTACCTCTGCCCACAAGCCACGCCAGTGTGCCTGCTGGTGCTGGTGCGACAGGCCCAATGGTTGTACCAAAGGTAGAAATCGGTAATATGAATGATTCTTCCAATGTTCTCTCAGATCCTGCTTACAGGAGGGCGTTGCTAATCAAGCAGCAAGAGCAACTGCTGCAGCAGTTTAGCTTGGCGAATTCACAATCGGAGCTTCACATCAAGGGTCCCGGTAAGATTCTAGCACCCCAAACTGAAATAACTGAAAGAAAACTAGATTACTAAGTGTACTTTGTATTTCTCAATGCCAGGCACGCATAGTTTTGTGGCTGTCTAACCCTGTGCATGTTTACTGAATAATAATCGCCTTGTTCCAATTTCAGCTCTATTTGAGGATGATGATGTGCCAGAGCCGGAGCCACTGGGAACAAGGTGCTCTCTCTGCAAGCTCGATCTTGCTTTCCAGCCACAGGGGGGTATGGCTCATGATCCTTCCGCTCCCCCAGTGGTGGCGGTCCTGGCATGCCACCATACATTCCACAGCCGCTGCATCGAGGACGTCTACGGCCTCGCCGAGCCTTCCCAGTGTCTTGCGTGTATTGATTCTGGGACAGCGTAATGATCATAAACCAGTAGCATCAGCTTGTCTGGATGAGCTGTGGTATAGAAATGGTCCTTTTAGAATGCACATATAGAGTGTTGATGTCTCATCTCTATTAGTAGAAATATTATCTGGGGGAATACTCGGCTCGAGTCAAACTCGAATAGCCCTTTTGTTTCCGCTTTAGGTGGTTACTTAGCATTAGCAGACTTTTGATTTTGATAGCCAGCCGAATGTCCGACGCCATTGACATTTTTCTTCTCCTCATAGATACAGATATTAGCCTGCATTGTACTTCATGGAAATACTATGCTCTTGTGTGCATAACGAGTTCTGGAGCAGTAAGTTCTCATGGAAATGATGAATGTTGATCTTCTGGAGTTTCAGGAAAAAAAGGTCATAAGAAACCTGGCATTCTGGTTTGGGCTTGGAGTAGGGATAGGTCCTGTGAGGGTGCACTGCTCTAGTGATCTGCCAGGCCTTGTCTGGAGTGTGAAATGTTGATTGGGCCATGCGTGCATAGGAGCCTTTTTCTGGCCCAGTTTCGTCAAATCGAAATGCAACGAGGAGTACTATTGTGTACTCGGTCGTGCAGCTGCATCGCATGCGTGCTTGGCCGGCGGGTGTGTCAGCTTCACTTTGCCAGTGCAGCAGTATTGATGATGAAACCGGCTAAAATATCTATAGATTCTGGACTGACAGACAAGGATTTTGTATAGTTACTTTTTTTTTGCATGTACTCACTTGTAAAATGGATAACCAAAGCCATAGGATAGTTTTTTTTCCTTTCCTGGATAACCTAAGCCTCTTCCTTTTTGTCAGCTTTTAGGAGGGCCTGCACTTCTCACAAACGGAAAGCTTGTGCTCGTCTTTCCACATTCCACCTCCCTATATCCATGAACCTTTGTTACTCAGCAGTCAGCACCTTTGAACTTGCTCATGAATTTGCAAGCATGTGTATCCACCACGGTGCACAGCCTTGTGTTTGTGGCGCACGAGGCGTCGTAGATGGTGTGTATCCCTGAACGGCTGAACCTCTTAATAGTGGCATGCTTTGAGGGATGTAACGTACATTCGTCTAGCCCATGTTTGTCTAGATCGGGCTATGTCACCAAACGGACGGCCCCGACGGTTTAAACATATAAAAAATATGCAACACAAGTACAGATAATTCAAAAACATTGGTGATATGAGGTACGCTTCACCTGGAGTAGACGTAGGGCACCGCTCACAGAGCCTCCACCTCCAAGGTCCACAATGACTTCCATGTCGCATTCGCCACTCTCGTACCCATCCTTAATCTTGAAGTGGCAGGCGAGCCTCGTCATCTCCTCCTCGAAAGTCTCTTAGGAGCGATGTTGGACCTTCGCCGGCTCCGAGTGGTCGTCCTCCTACATGGGCAGGGTTGTGGGACAACGCTCGAGGTCATGTCATGTGAGGCTCGTGGAATGGTGACGAGATAGTCGACTGCGATCTCGTGTTTAGGTGTTTCAACGTGCGTGTTCGATCTGATCGAGGAGGCGTAACAACGATCGATGGGTCATTCATTCCAGAGCGGGAGAGGAGACGGAGTGGGAGAGGGAGATGTCAGATGTGTGGCGGGAAGTAGAGTGGGCGGTAACAAGTTTTGGTCGCAATGTGCCATCTATTCCCACTTCCAAGGACCTAGTCTTCACCGGAGCTCCACAAAGGATCCGGAGAATGAACAGATTCGTGCATGGGTACTGGTTGTTGGCGGGTAACTCATTCAACAGAAAAACGCCGCTGTCCGTCGTCAACCGTAAACGCCGTCTCTCCGCCGTGGTACCGTCCATCACAACTTCACAAGTCAAGTACAGCTACGTTGGAGAGCCACCGTTCGTGAACGACACGGCCAAGGAAACGGGAGTTGCTTCCAAGGTCGACGTTGTTCCCCTCAGCACATCACAGCCAGAAACCACAAGATAACGCACGCAAGACCCAACGAGACTCGCAGCTCGCACGGCGACTAGGCCGAGAAAGAGGGATTAGCAGCAAGTAGGAGGAGATTAGGCCGAGCTTGGAAGAAATTCAGAGCTAGCAGAGGTGAGATCCTGGCCGTTTCGTCCTTGTTCACGCTGGATTTACATGTCTTTTTAGCTGCTGCTGATGGCCGGCCGTTCTTTGTTTGAGCTGCAGCCTGCAGGGGAATTGGTCAGGGGGCGGAGAGCATGGAGGAGCCGTTCATGGCGGACCCGCCGAGGATTTTCTGGAAGTCCAGGAGGAGGCCGTCAGGTACAAATTAGAGAGCACAATGAAAGGACTTTGTTCTTCTCAAGTTTTTACCTCACTCTCAGACAGCCATGTTCTCCATTCCTTCCGGCTATTTCCAGTTCAGTTCTCTGCATATGCTTTCATCCCCCTCTCGCGGGTGCTCGTTGCAAGAAAAACCTCTCGATTTGTTGTTTGTTCGGGGAACTGTATGCAAATCCTATACCAATTCGACTTGATATTAGCCATGACTGTACCCATTTTCATTCGCGTATACGAAAAGAAATCTCTACCAATTACTTAGCTGAGTTAGCTCCTTCATTTCTGCTCATCGATTTTAGCACGGTAGCCAACGGCCTCCCGTACAAACGTCCCAGCCGGTGAGATATTCCGTGCAGAAATAAATGAACGGTTGCCACCAGCATACTGAGCCAACCAACACAGATATCCGTTTTTTGCTTTAAAAACACACAGCCACCCGGACACGGGACACCTTAATCACGCGCCTCGCCGGTGCAACTGACTGCCGGTGAGACCTTGTGCGAGCTCAGATTTAGGTGGTGATTTCCGACGAGGAGGTGTTGGGGGTTGCTGCAGTGCCCCGCCTGGTTTTGCTTGACTTCACCGTCAAGATCTCTGCAACTTACCACTGAATGCTGTCGGCGCTGCAGTTGCAGCTTAGCCAGTAGTAGTAGTGGCGCTCGTGCGAATATGCTCGGGGCAGGAAACCATATCCCTTTCGGTAACTTGCTGATATGGAGTGAGTGAGGCATCCTCTGAGTACTGTTCTGTTTTGCGCTAGGCAACGAAAATGGTATTCAGGAGCAGGCTGCAATTTTTTTTCTAGAGAAATGAGAAGAGGGCTAGCTGCAATTGTGTACTGCCTCCGTCCCAAAATAAGAGACTTGAGACACTTATTTTGGCACGGAGGAAGTACTCCGTATACAAAATGGCAAAGGGGGCAAATGCGACAGGCTGAGATACCCGTGGTCTCGACTGACTTCATAGATGCCAACAACAACAAGGCAACATCAATTGGTTATGCCATAGCGGGAGCCTCGAGAAAGGTGTGTTTTTGCTCATTAGTTATAGAGTTGATGTCAGGATGCTTCACTTTTCTTTTCTCAAACACGTACCACATAAAGTGCGTAAACTGTATAGAGCGCAGACCATTTTGCCGCTCTTAGTACACGGACACGTTTATCATACCGGTTCCTGTTGCAAGACTGCGAGTTCATTCGTTCCGACTTAGGTGAATGGTGGTTTCTCACGAGGAGGTTGGTGCTGCAAGTTTTTGCTTGACTTCAGCGTCAGGATTCCTCCAACTGTAGGTATCGCTGCTGCAGGCCTTGCAACAACGAAATACTAGTACTCCTTTCAGAATTTCAGTGGTCACACCATTAAGCCATATTTCATTCAGAGTTTCAGTAACCAACTTGCAGTTGAAGGATGCGATTTCAGACTTTTAGCATTCCTCCTCTTAAAGTCTTAATGTTCTTCACTTTTGGTAAGGCAACAAAATGCTTTACTGCAGTCTCGCATAACTGCCAGGGTTAAGGAGATGGCTGCAATTTGGCACTCGATGATAGGGGCGAGTGTGACAGGCTCAGATTTCTATGCAGTGGTCTAGATTGACTTCATAGATAACACCGATTGAGCATGGCACAGCCGTGTTTTTGCTGAATCGGGTTTAATTAACAGTTCGTGTCAGAGTACCACATGAGTTCGACCAATCTGATGACACCGATCAAATTAGTGTTTCTGAACCTGCCACGTTGGCCAACTAGCTTAGGTGCAAGTAACTAATTAGTTTTCTCTCGGTGTAACTCTTGAATGGATTGAAACAAGTTTTTTACACTCACTTCTAGAGCTGATCAGATTATTATACGTTCTATGACAGGGGATAACATGTAGTATTATATGTTCAACGCTGCCGCCACACAGTCCCTTCTTAGTTGTTACTTTGCTTCTTTATGAAGTGGTCTAGTTATCTACAGTTTAAATTGTAATTGCATTGAACTGTCAGGGTAATAACTCTGCTTTGTTACTTTGCTTTGTTCTCAAGGATGGTATCTAGTTATCTACAGGTTCAGTGTATTCAAAAGTCAACATTTTGCTGTATAAAACTCACTCTTACTGATATATCAGTCTATCACTATATGCATTAGATTTTACCTAGGAATGTGCACTGACTTACTCAATCTGACTTAGAAATATGTATGTTCCAGCCAATGGCCGGAGCTTGCAAGTAAAAGAACTTAACGACGAGACTGCCGCCACTGAAGAAGCAGCGAACGATGAAGCCATGAAGATTGATGATGCAAATGCAGCAAGCACTACCACAGATGGTGATGCTCATCATCCAGATCCAATGGCTAACCTATCGGAGAAGCGAAAAGCGCTCTTTGAACCCCTTGAGCCTATCAACGGCAAGCGCAGCTCCAGCGACATGATGCTCCCGCCACCTGACTTCGAGCCTGCATCATATCCCAAGGGGTGGCTGGTTGGCAAGAAGCGCAAGCTCGTCAATGTCGATGTGGTTGAGAGCATGAGGAGGATTGCAATCCAGGAGATGAACAGAAAGGTTCATTATCTTGCTAATAATTTGCCACGACATAGTAGCGTAATGTCATGCTGGGTATATTCCATTTTATTTTTCTCTAGTAATAGCATCCATGATCAAGGCCTAAAATCAAGCCCGCAATACCACCTCTAACCTTAACTTATGACATGTCCATTTCTTTAGTGCAGCTAAGGTGAAATAGGCATTCTTTTTGTTGCCAAAACTGCATCATAAGTTGATATATATTATCATGTTAAATATCTTGTGAAATGGCATGGCAGGACCGTGAGATTGGTGGGCTGAATGAACAGCTAGAGGAAGACTCCCGAGTGTTGGAGCTTCTACAGAAGCAGCTTGCGGATGAGCGCAGGAAACGGACGGAGATCGAGAAGGAGAACTCTATGCTGCAAGAGCAAGTGTCCATGCTGATGAACATGCTTGACGAAAATGAAGCATTTGATGAAGAAGGAGAAGAGGCGCCGCCACCCGAAGGATTCGATTAAGAATTTCCGATAAGTACAACTTCGCCCTTACAAAGGAAGCAGTTTGTACCATGTTCGTTGATCTCTGGCTACCAGTTTCAGAGTATCCAGAGGTTCTATTGATTTCTTGTGTAGAATTAAATTTATCTTATTTCATTTCATTGTTTGCTTTGTGTAGACGGAAGGTGCATATTTTATTGCTCCAATTCGCGTCTGGGTCTGTTGCAGATGTATGGAGACATTTGTGACACATCTTATCTGAAATGAAAGTGTGTGTAGATATGTTGTTATGATTGTTTCTTCGACTACTGTGCACAAAAGTTTAAATTTCAAGGTCTATGTAATATCTATAACATATAATCTACAAATGTAACGCACCAGTAGTCGAGTACTATGATGTGTAAAAGAGGCAAGCCAATATGAGAGACTGATGCACATAAGACTAATATAAAAACAACTTTTGAAATGAGAGTATTGCAAGTTTCAATTATAACCAAATAAGATTTCTCTGCGCAAAATCTAATCAATCGGATTTGATAATATGTTTGATCAATACTGTACAACTTTTCAGTAAAACTTGAAGAACTACAAACTATGACTTGTTCTAATCTTGTGAGTGTGAAATAGGATTCTCCGGATCTTGTGCTATATCAGATAAGAACTGTGAAATAGATGCTATGCGAGGGAGGTTCTCCAGCATATCCGCAAAGGAATCCTTTCTTGAGATGAAAGCCCCATCTGCGGTCTCATCGAAGTCATCGGAACCTACTTCGCCTAAATCAATGGTGTCATTACGCTCAGAAATGGACATGGTAGCTGGAGCGGTATCTTTTTCTAGCAAACAACAATAAGAGTCCATCCGAGCCATAACAAATTCATCATCCGTGTATGACGAACCTTGTGTATCGCTCAAAAGGCTCTCTTCAATCTCCAGTAACTCTTTGGATGTCGCCTCGGTATTTGACGATGGAGTGTCTCCAACAGCCTTTTGCTCCGTTATGTAGTTATCTATGTGATGCGCCAAATCATCCATGGACATGGATGATCTCAGCCCTTGCGCTGCCAGATTACACAAATCAGCGCTCTGTTGTTCCTGAGCAATACAACTTGCTTGGACATTTGAAGCAGGAAAACCTAACAAAAGACATATTGTGAGCAAAAACACTTTGTAGGATTATACCAGTAGCATGGATAATTACCTAAGTTCATTGGTCGAGAAAAACACTCAGGTTGCTTCAGCATAAGAGGCTTAACTCCATCCATATTAAACACCGAAGAAACAACACAAGGTGACCCTAGATGTGTGAACTTGGGTGAATGGTCAGTACTTTCATTTGGATTCTCAAATATAGAGCTTCTAGCTTCAAAAACGAGAGAGTCCAGTATGATAACTGGTTGTTGGCTCAGCTGTTGTAATCGCTGATCACACTGAATAAGCTTTTCAAAATTCCTGCTCAACAAACTTGAGGAGCACCGCAAAATATGCCTCCTGCATTTAGATCCTTTCAACCATTAGCTCCTTAAGCTGGAACAAAGTAAATGATAAAACATAATACAAATCACAAACAGCCAACAGCAAGGTCCAAATATAAATTCAATAACAAAAACAATATTATTAGTGTAAAGCACATTGATGCAATATGTCAAACTTCATGTGCTAACCACAATTTCATAAGTCCGATCTGATGGAAAAGGCCAGACATTCCACTTATACACTCAACACCCCTCCTCACATGTGACGGAAAGAGACATGCCAACATGTTAAACTCGAGGTAGGCGCATGAAGAGAAAGGGGCCTTGTACGTGGATGGAGGGGGCATCAGCAAGTTTTAGGAAAATTGTGCCACACAAGACTAGAACTCGAGACCTTGGCTCTGATACCATGTCAAACTTCATGCGCTAACCACAATTCCATAAGACCGATCTAATGGAAAGGGCCAAGCAATCCACTTATACACTCAATGACTCAACACCATTACAACAATTTTCCTACTTCAAGACTGATATTTATATGTGAAATTGCGCATTTATGTAAAACAAAAGACAATTCACCCGTGCTTCACCTGTAAATGCTTGCTTGTCCACCGGTGAAATCTGGTGTAGCCTGCCATAGTGTATGTTTTCTTGGTTGAGGATCAGTCTCTCGGTAGAAAATGGGTGGTCGAGATAACTTCAGAAACAAAAATGGAAGCTTGTCAACAACAATAATGATATATAAGTACACAGATAAATAGCAATAAAATTATAAAAACTAACCACTATATCTAAGGTTCCATCTCCTTCCTCCGGGCAAGTGGCCTTTAAACCAGTAATATGTGACCATTGGAGCTCTATCTTACTCTTAAGACCAGCATCCAAAACTTCCCAAACAAGCTTGTGCTTTGCATAGTAGCATTTTGCCACCAAATCACCTTCATGTTGTGACGTGTACTGCACAAAGCAGATTTTTTTTGTTTACTTAAGCAATACTCATGGAAAGCTTCTAAATAAGTAAATAGTACTTACTCCATGTAATAACTTGCTTACCTCCCAGTTACCAATTTTTAGAAAGGTTCCTGGAAAATTTGAAGCTTTCAGCCGTTCACCAGCTGTAAGAGCCCGAGCTTTGATATCTTTTTTCATGGGAGGCGAAGAAATGGTATCTTCCATAACAGGCTGCGTTTTAGTATGCCTTGACTTTGAAAGGATTGATTCAATAAGATCCGCAAAAGATGCACTCTTTCTTAACTGTAGACCCAATGGGGGCGGCTCAGAAACTATGTGGCCGTACATGTCCTGCAAAATGTTGTGTCTATACTTAGAGTACTGACTAATAAAAGAATATGGATTGCTACCAAATTCCAACATATGATTAGTTTAGTAAAAAAATAGATATTTCCAAGAAAGTTTCCCATGTATGACCGAACATTGTATCCTTGAGCCCTGATTATCTAGAATGCCCATATATATACAAAATTAGCTAGATTTGTCTCCAGTATTTTGCACAGTTTACAGCATAGGACTATACACTTACAAGTTTTTGGACATAGGTGAATCAAAAGTTCGTTCCGTTGGAACAAAATGAACATATAGAAATGAATCTTTTAACTTCTTGCCCACATTTTTCACGACGAATTCAAGCCGTATAGAAAGCACGCACCGCCGCCATTATTTCCTCATGTTTGTTCACAAGTCACAACGATGACAGTGAGGCCTGAACATGGCCCGGGCCGCCATCTTCTGCCTCGACGTTAATATATCTAATACGCGAGACATGCAAATCTGGAAGAAACTACAGCTCATACAAATCATCGCTTTTAAACACTAGATTTATGACAGAGTTGTTTGAACAAAATGAATATGAATATATAAATAATGAAGCTGTGTTGTCACTTGTCAGACCTTATACCAAATTAGCATCTTAAGAAGCAATGGAAAATCAAAAAAATAACTTTGTTCCAGCTTTTTTGGGACGAACTCAAGTTGGCAGCCACAACTATGTAACACTACAAACAAAATAGTTGACAATTTGTCATCAACCCAAATACTAGAAAGGTTGTACCGCCGGTTTTCTTCATGTTTGTTCACGAGTCAAAGCGATGGCGACGCGGACTTCACATGGCCATGGCCATCGGCCCCCATTTTCCGCCTCGACATGGGCATCTACCAGAAGAGACATGCAACTTTGGAACGAACTAGAGCAATAAAAGATCACACGCCTCAAAACCTCATTCGTGCGGCCAAACGGTACCCGAAGATCGATTAGTACAGAAAACTGAATCTTTCCAAAAACCCATCTACGTACCTGAGATGTCGGCGATGTCGACGGGTGCACTGCCTTGACATACTTCTGTACACGGTCGTTGCTGTCGCCGGAAGCGGCGTCCTCAGCCTCCATGTTCACGAAGCCAGCTGCCGGCGGCGGCACGCGCGGGGCGGGGCGGCGCTTCCTTGGCTGAGCCGGGGGATGCATCATGAGAATCTCTCACAACCGCGTCCCCTAGCCCTGGGACTAGGAGGAGGAGGAGGTGGAGGCGTCGCGGAGATCGATCGCCTGCTCTGAAGGAGATCGTGACGGCGGCTAGGGGTTCGGGGTTTGGACTGGACGACGGCGTGAGATGAGCAGATCGGTTGTTCTCTGTAGCTGGGACGCGGGGAATAGGCGTGGAGGTGGGCCCGGTTGGTGGGGTCGGGACAAATGTCAGTAGAACTGACGACAATACGCATTTTGTATTTTCCAGGTCCTTCACGTCGCGTGCGTGCAAGATCGATGGCGCCGCGGCCGATCGCAGCGGCTTAGTCCTTCTTGTTATAAACAGTTTGTTAGTGGTTGAGATGAACACACACGGAGCATCTTAGATTGTCCTACACTAACTAATTTTTTGTGTGTGTGCGTCTCTCGGTTGCCACGAAGTTAATATTTGTAGAGTTTTCTCTGATCACTTCCTGCTCTCGGCCGTATCGCGCGGCTACATCATAAGTAGCATTGTTTACACAATATTTTGACGGGTTGGACTAGGGAAAGGGTGGTCTTCGTGAAGGTCTATTTCGTGGTCCCGCGTGAGCTGTTGCCGCCACGTGGACACGCAAATTGAGACGGTCCCGCACATGGACAGATCTAGATTCAAATCCAGATCTAGATCTGGACCTATTATTAAATTTGCACAAAACACAAACTATGATAGTACATCAACGCAGAACGGGATGTACATCAACGCAGACCGGGCTGTATAACTCATAGTACATCAAACTATCTCTTCTAGGGTGTTGTTCGATACAGGAGGATCTCATTCTTTCGTTTCAACTAAGTTTTCTATAACTCATAGTTTACCACACGAACCCCTCTTGAGCAATCTCACTGTCACTTCCCCCGACGTTTAGATGACTTCTTCCAAGATAAGCCACGGCAATGAAATCCAAATTGGAGGCCACATCTTCTTGGCATCTCTAATAATTCTCGGCAATTCAGATATTGATGTCATTCTGGGCATGGATTGGTTGAAGGCCAATCAAGCTAAGATAGACTGTTCCACAAAGATTGTAACTCTTTCTCATCCTTCTGGACAGATAGTCTATTCTCCAAACCAAACCTCTTCAGCTCAGCTTTTCGCTCTCAATGTTGATCCTCTTCCTTCCATAGAAGCTATTCCGGTGGTCCGAGACTTTCCTGACGTCTTTCCTGAAGAATTACCAGGTATGCCACCTGACAGAGCCGTGGAGTTCGTTATTGAACTAGAACCTGACACTGCTCCTATCTCCAAACGTCCTTACAAGATGGGCCCCAAAGAACGGGCTGAACTTAAGAGGCAACTAGAAGAGTTGGAAAGTAAAGGTCACATCCAACCTAGTACTTCTCCTTTGGGTTGTCCTACTCTGTTTGTCAAAAAGAGGGACACGACTGAGCGACTAGTTGTTGACTACCGTCCTCTGAACAAGAAAACCATCAAGAACAAGTATCCCCGTCCTCACATCAATGACCTGTTTGATCAACTCGCTGGTGCTAAGGTTTTCTCCAAGTTGGACTTGAGGTCAGGTTATCACCAGATCAAGATCCGCAAAGAATACATTCCAAAGACAACTTTCACCACTCGTTATGGTCTCTATGAGTACACTGTCATGTCCTTCAGCCTCCCAAATGCTCCAGCGACTTTCTCACGTCTCATGAACTTCGTTTTCATGGAATACCTCGATAAGTTCGTGGTAGTCTATCTCAGTAACATTCTTATCTATTCCAAATCCGAGGAAGAACACGGAGAACATCTACGTCTTATCTTGTTGAAACTCCGAGAACATCGTCTCTACGCCAAGTTCTCCAGGTGTGAATTCTGGCTTCCTAAAGTATCCTACCTTCGTCACGTCATCTCTTCTGAAGGCATTTATGTTGATCCAGAAAAAGTGAAGGCCATTGTTGAATGGTTAACTCCTACAACGGAAACAAGTCAAGAGCTTCCTTGGCATGGCTAGCTATTGCCGTCGATTTTTTTAGAACTTCTCCAAAATCGCTAAGCCTCTCACCGATCTTACTAGGAAGTATGGAAAGTTTCTTTGGACTCCAAAGTGTGATAAGAGCTTCAGCCTCTTGAAAGCTAAACTCACTTCTACTCCTATTCTAGTTGGCCCAGACACTTCCAAACCTTTCCAAATCTTCTGCGATGCATCTCTTCAAGGACTAGGCGTAGTCCTAATGCAAGAACACAAAGTTGTGGCTTATGCATCTCGTCAGGTGCAACCTCATGAGCTCAACTATCCTACACATGATCTTGAACTTGAAGCAATCATGTATGCCCTCAAGTCTTGGAGACCTTATTTGCTAGGGCACTGTTGTGAGATCTTCACCGACCACAAGAGTCTCAAATATCTCTTCACTCAACCAGATTTGAACCTCATGCAAACAAGGTGGCTTGAGAAGCTCTCAGATTACGATCTCACCACCTCTTACACTCCAGGCAAAGCTAATGTGATGGCTGATGCTCTTAGTCGCAAGTCCTATTGCAGCAACCTCATGGTTGAGGACATCCAACCTCCTCTTCACGAAGAATTCAAGAAGCTCAATCTTCAAGTGGTTCCTTCTGGTTATCTTGCAAGTTTGGTTGCCACTCCTACACTTGAGGATAAGATCCGCGCCGCACAGTTGCGTGATTCTGGTGTTAAGAATATCAAAGATAACATGGGCAAGGATAAGTACCAGAGTTTCTCTCTCGATGACAAGGGTACCTTGCTATTTGAAGAACGCATTGTAGTGCCCAAGCTTGACAGCTTAAGAGAGCTCATTCTCAAGGAGGCTCATGATACTCCGCTTTCTTTCCACCCTAGCAGCACAAAGATGTACCAGGATCTCAAGTCAATCTATTGGTGGACCAGGATGAAGCGTGAAATTGCTCGCTATGTGTCTCAGTGTGATGTTTGCTGTCGTGTCAAGGCAGTTCATCAGAGACCACCGGGACTTCTTCAACCACTACAAATTCCTGAGTGGAAATGGGACAAGATCGATATGGACTTCGTTACAGGGTTTCCAAAGTCCAAGAAAGGCAACGATGCAATCTTTGTTGTCATTGATCGTCTCTCCAAAGTGGCTCACTTCTTCCCAGTCAAAGAGACAGTCTCAGCTGGTCAGTTGGCAGAACTCTATATGACAAGACTATTTCCTTTACATGGTGTTCCTTTTGTAATAAGCTCATATCGTGGAAGTATCTTCACTTCTCGATTTTGGGATAGCTTTTAGAAAGCCTTGGGTACAAAACTTCTGTTCAGCACAGCTTACCATCCGCAGACAAGTGGACAGGTTGAAAGGATGAATCAAATTCTGGAGGATATGCTCAGAGCTTGTGTTATCTCCTTTGGCATGAAATGGGAGGATTGCCTTCCGTATGCTGAGTTCTCCTACAACAACAGCTTCCAAGCAAGTCTAGGGATGGCTCCCTTCGAAGCTCTCTATGGCCGCAAATGCAGAACTCCTCTGAATTGGTCTCAAGGTGATGAACGTCAATTCTTTGGCCCTGACATTATCCAGGAGGCTGAAGAAAAGGTTTGCATCATTCGTGACAATATTAAGATTGCCCACTCTCGGCAGAAAAGCTATTATGATAGCAAGCACAGGGACATGGCCTATGCACCTGGTGATCAAGCTTACGTTCGTGTCACTCCTCTGAGAGGCACACAACGCTTTGGCATCAAAGGAAGCTCGTTCCGCGTTATGTTGGGCCTTTCAACGTTCTTTCAAGGCGTGGTGAATTGGCTTACCGTATGGAACTTCCTCCAAACCTCTCCAAATTGCACGATGTCTTCCACGTGTCACAACTCAAGAAGTGCTTCCAAGATCCAGGACGTGCAGTTGATCATGGATCAATTGAACTTTGAGAAGATCTCTCTTATGTGGAACAACCGATTCGCATTCTTGACGAACCTGAACGTCGCACCCGTAACAACAGTGTCAAGTTCTACAAGGTTCAATGGTCTCATCATCCCGACCTCTTCGTTGCTCCATGAAGAATCTCGGGGCGTGATTCCTTTGAGGGGGGGGGGGGGGGGGGGAGTGTTGTAACATCCCAAATGTAACATTCCTAAAATGTTGAGCTTGTGTGTAATAAAGTGTATCATCATGTCATCATTCCATGTGTGTTTGCATTTAATTAAATAGATTGCTTCAAATTCAAATTCCAAATTTAAGTTTCATATTTATATTTCAAATGCAATTTCAAAGAAATTCAAATGAAGTTTCAAAATATTTACAAATAATCAAACCAGTAAATTAACTTGAATTTTTTGAAACTATTAAAATTGTTCAAAAGTTTTGATCATGTTTATTTTATGTTTTGTTTTAAAAATACAAAACCAGAAAAGAATAAAAGAAAAAGAAAAACAGAAAACAAGAAAGAAAAACAGAGGAGAAGGCCTCACCTGTCCAAGATGGGCCAAAGCTAGCCCACCTCCTGGCCCATCTTGTTCTGGCCCAGCAGCACGAAGCCCTCCCCTTCGTTGTCTTGCTCCGTACGGGAGCTCCTTTCCACGTCGTCACCATGGCTCTCTCCCTGCCGAGATGCCCCCACAGCTAGCCCCCACTCTCCTCTCATCCCTACTTAATCGCGCCGCAGCCTAACCCTAACCCTAGCTCGCTTCTCCCGTCCCCGCCGCCTCTAGCTCTCTCCCCACGCCACGCCGTCGCCATGATCGAGGTACGGTCGAGCTCGTCTCCGGCGTGAGCCAGCCCTTCCTCCTCCTCTGCTTCGCCACCGGCTGCGCCTCTCCCTCCCCTTCTTCGTCCTCCACGTCGCGGACTCTTGGAGCCACCGCAGACCCTCTCCTTCCCCGTCGCCGGCCGCAACTCCGCCTCGCCGTCCACAGCACCACCCGTCGTTCTCCGGCCACCCCGACCTCCCTCCGCTCGCCATACGCCTCCCCGAGGTGAGACGCAGCGTCCCCGCTCCTTCTCCCCGCCGATTTCTTCCCCTAGAGACTCAATTTCGTCGGCTCCGGCGAGCCCGCCATGGACACGCACGCGGCGCCTCTCGGTCGAGCACGGACACGAGGAAAGTGTGATTGTTTCTTCGAACCGAGAACCAAAACGAACCTGCCGTGCACCCCACAACACCACGCACCAAACCACACAAGCAGCGCCTCCCAAATGAGGTCACCGGCGTCGGTTTTCGCCCCGCCGTCGCTCTGTACACGGAGAAGTTCAGTTTCGTCAGAACTTGACACTTTCAGTTTCGTCAGCTATCAACCGCGGTTTTCACTATTAAAACAAATCGACCACCTACTTCTAACAACAACACGGATAAGTCCCTAGTTAATTGCAGAAACACCCATATCTTTAAAAATGCAATAACTTTAATTCTATAAATCCAAATAAAATAATCTTTATATGTTTTAATATCAGAAAAATGCAGTGAACATTAATATGACATTCATATGCCATTTTGCATCATTTAATTTTATTGCTTAGTTTAAATTAACAAATGCAACTAAATAATTAATTATGGAATGTGTGGGGTAATAAATATATAATGCCCTAATTCCATTTAATTTGCTCATACCATCTATGCCATGTCTTGCCATGCTAATAAACATTTAATTTGATGTGTAGATAAATAACTTGCACCATAATTAATTGCCGGGATTTTCATCCCCGCTTTAATGTGACCTAATCATCGCATACCATATAGCAACATCCATTGTTTCCACATTTCCTTTATTGATTATGTTTTCCTATTGTCTGTGTTTGGATTTTCCCTAGGTAGACGACGACGTGCTTGCTGCGAGTACCTACGATACTGAGGTTCCAGCTTTTGTGCCGGGCCACGAGCTGCCAGGCAAACTTCTGCTAACATGTTACACGATTCTTTGGTTTTCATCCTTGCCTTTTGATCTATGCTATCCTAGATACCGTTTCTTAAATTACGATCCCATCACATGTTTATCCTGCAGACTATACAGCTTTATCCCCACAACCTATAATCCCTTGCATGTTTATCTGTTGGCCTTTGCGAGTCGTAGTGCATGCTTAGAATTGGTTGTGTGAGTCGTCCGTCGATTCTTTTATCTCATATGCTTAGTATGATAGATTGTTCTACTTTGATAAACTGTTGTCTTGTGTGGGGTATTATAATTAAAAGATAAGGCACCCGGCGGAAGGCCTTGCGAGGTGCTTTGTTCTGCTCAGTGTCGACTTAGGAACTGAGATTTTGTTCTCGGATCCAATTTTGAGCGCACTAACCACTTGTGGGTGGCCCAATGGAGCCCCTCTCGACTTGAACGGATCTCCAGCTTGTCCATGTGCCGCAAGTAGTTCGGTTTTTCCATTTGCTCATATGCATGTGCATGATGATGATTCATGAGAGGTTATGTGATATGGGGGGTCATACAGGGGCGGTACGACGCGAAGCAGACAATTCCTACTGTGGTTTGAGCCGCATGGTGCCGTAGTCATAAACTAATGAGTCCGCAATTGAGATTCGGCCGGACTCCTGACGCGGGTAACAACTCATATGGGTGGCACTTGAACTTGTTGTAGTGAAGGAATGAGTCGTGTTGAGAGGACCTAATGTTTTTGACTGGGTTGATCATGCGAGTATGGGTACAGTAGTGCACCCCTGCAGGGTATAATCTTATCGATGAGCCGTGTCCATGGTTATGGACGACTTGGTGATGATGCTGGCTAACAAGATCTAGACAACTTACACTTAATCATTGTTGATTAACTTGGCTAGTAATATAGAATTACTTTCACAATAAATGGTAACTAAAACTGTTAACGTGTGAGTTTTCCCGAATTGCTTCCTCATACTTGGTTGAGGGGGTTAATCCGAGAATGGGTTATGATTGGTGTTAGTTGTAGTTGGCTACTTATGCGCTCTCTTATCCCTCTCTTTTTAGACGGAAGTTGTAGCGTGTCTCTTCAGGTTGCTAGTGCTGCTGCCGCTAAGTCCACATACCCCATACTTTGGGAATCTTCAGTTTTGTAACTTGTTAGCTTAACCTTGTTCGATACGCTCCGGTGTATTGACCCGTTCGCGGGCTATGGTTTTCTCTGAAGTTGAGGATGAAGGGGATCGTGGGCAGAAAACAAAAATTTTCCTAGCAACGATATCCTTAAACTAGCCAAGATCTATTCTATGCAGATATAGTAGTACGAACGGAGATCGGAATACGTACCCTTGTAGACCGAAAGCGGGGATTACTTTCCCGCACAAACGTTGTCGATGCAGACCGACGAAGCCGACCTCGCAGGGAGTCGCACACGTACGGTGGAGACGACGCCTCCGAAGCTCCAGTCCAGGACGAGCAGCGGAAGACTTGGACCGGAACACCAGCAGCGCGGCAGCGGGCTATGGTGGAGGAGATCCCCGACTCCTCTTGCTCGGCGCGGCTCCGACTTGGGAACCACGAGATCGAGAGAGAAATCAGGAATTAATTGGTGAATTAAAAGGCTGGGGTTGCCCCTTCTTATATAGGCTCCCAAGGGGAGCCAACCTTGCCAGCCAGGCAATGTGGGACTAACCCCCCACAGCCTGGTTCGGCTTGGGAGGTGCGCCGGCCCCCTGGTGGGCCCCTTGTGGCCCACCTAGGCCGGCCCTCCTGGCCCCCACCGAATTCCCCTAGGGAATTTTCCCCTCTTGGGCCTTCTTTCGTCCGGAAGGCCCATTTAGGGAAATCTGCCTTAATAAATTCGAAAATAAATATATAAAATCATATTTGCATATTAATAACACTAATTAATATCAAACATAATATATATAATATTTCCTAGCTCCGAAAACTCTTTCGGCGCTGCCCGATCTCCATCGGACCTCTCCCGGGACGTTCCCGGTGATCTCCTTCCTTTTCGGTTGTCTTGTCGAAACCCCTTAAGTGTGTTACCCTAGCGGTTCGATATAATATCAGGTATGATCAAGACTCCTCAATGATCAACGACTAATCCGTAGGCCTGGACCCCATGAATTAATCCCTGAGATATAACGAATGACTTTCATCTATCAAACCTGAACGTGAAGTCTTAGACCTTTTGCCATAGCGATACTTAGCACGTCCGAGCGTCGCTCCATAGATATCTCCATACCTAATCCCGACCTCGTTACCGACGACGGTATCTTCTACTCGTTCATGATCTCATGTCTCCGTGACCTAGTCACATGCTTGCAAGCCCATTAGACATGATCTCACCGAGTGGGCCGAGAGTATCTATCCTGCTATGCGGACTGGCAAATCCCGCTCTTGACCCCTCGTCTTAATACTCCTTTCCAATACCCAAAAGTATCACCGTTATTGTCATACTAAATAAGATACGACGTTTGGTGCAATCAAAGTATCTTCGGGGAATATCAATAAGAGTTGATCTCACGGTCAAAGGTGTAACGACTACGTTCTCCAAATCTGGGTATGTCCATCACATCACTCTCCAGCGATATGACTCTCATTGCCGACCGGCGCCATGCCCCATGACCGGGAAACCTCGATCATCAATCGCGCAACGAAACTAGTCTTAGTAGAGGCTACCAGGGACCTTGTTGTTTACGTATCACACCCGCATTAATGTTTCCGCTTAATACGGTTCTAGCATGACACAAAAACCTATTATGAACAAACGAGATATGATAAAGAATACACTTTATTAATTGCCTCTAGGGCATATCTCCTTCAGTCTCCCACTTGCACTAGAGTACAATTTAATCTAGATTACAACTTGGTAAAAGCCTAACACCCATAGCTAACTGGTGCTGTTCATGCTTATCAAGCGGAAGAGGCTTCGTCAGCGGATCTGCCACATTCAGATCCGTATGCACTTTGCAAATCTTCACATCGCCTCCTTGTACGTACTGACGTATCACGTGGAAGCGTCGGAGAATGTGTTTGGCGGTGGAGTGAGACCTTGGCTCCTTGGCGTTCGCAATGGCACCCGTAGTGTCGCAGAAGAGGATCACGGGGTCTTGCACGCTCGGGAACACTCCAAGTTCGATGACGAACTTCCTCAGCCACACAGCTTCATTCGCGGCCTCGCAGGCAGCAATGTACTCCGACTCCATTGTAGATTGTGCGACTATGGGTTGCTTCCCACTTCTCCAGCACACGGCGCCTCCATTCACCTTGAACACGTAACCTGTCTGTGACTTACAGTCATCGGGGTCTGAGCAGAAACTTGCATCTACGTAACCCGTTACGCCAAGTTCCTCATCGCAGCCACCATACACAAGGAACATTTCCTTCGTCTTATTGAGATACTTAAGAATGCTCTTAACAGCTACCCAATGCGGCATTCCAGGATTACTCTGGAACCGGCTTGTCAAACTTAGAGCTAATGCCACATCTGGTCTAGTACTCAACATTGCATACATGATCGATCCTATGGCTGAAGCATAAGGATGTTTCGTCATTTCGGCCTTACCCAGTTCCGTCACCGGACACTGCGCCTTAGGCAATATCTTATTCTTGATAACCGGCAGAGAACCCTTCTTTGCCTTCTCCATATGAAAACGCTTCAATATTTTATCAAGATAAGTACTCTGACTTAGTGCTAATAGGCGTCTTGATCTATCACGGTAGATTTTTATGCCTAAAACATACGCAACTTCTTCTAAGTCCTTCATGGAAAACTTACTGTTTAAATATTCCTTCACGCTATTCAGAAGTTCCACATCATTCCCTATTAGCAATATGTCGTCAACATACAGTGCTAAGAACACAACCGAGCTCCCACTCATTTTCTTGTAAATATAGGTCTCTTCCACATTCTGGATAAATCCAAAACCTTTGATTACCTCATCAAAGCGAAGATTCCAGCTCCGAGATGCCTGCTTCAATCCATAGATGGATCGCTGAAGCTTGCACACCTTGTTAGCACTTCCTGGATCGACAAAACCTTCCGGTTGTACCATGTACAACTCTTCCTCAATGTTTCCATTCAGGAAGGCCGTTTTGACGTCCATATGCCAGATTTCATAATCATAGTAGGCAGCTACCGCTAACAAAATCCGAATAGACTTAAGCATCGCTACCGGTGAAAAAGTTTCATCGTAGTCAATTCCATGAACTTGTCGGAAACCCTTTGCGACAAGCCGAGCTTTATAGACGGTCACATTACCATCAGCATCAGTCTTCTTCTTAAAGATCCACTTATTCTCGACGGCCTTGCGCCCTTCGGGAATATCCACCAAAGTCCACACTTTGTTATCATACATGGATCCTATTTCGGATTTCATGGCTTCAAGCCATTTCTCGGACTCTAGACTCTCCATCGCGTCCTTGTAGTTCGTAGGTTCGTCTTGCTCGACTAGCATGACGGTGCAAACCATATTGCCATACCATTCTGGTGCGATCCGAGATCTACCAGACCTACGAGGTAGAACATCTTCCTCGACAGTTTCTCCCACTCCTTCCACGGAGGACGTTTCCGGAATTGCTTCCGTTGCGCCACTCGGAATCTCGAGTTCAGGATCAACGATTTCATCGAGGTCTAGCTTCCTCCCACTTACTCCTTTCGCGAGAAACTCCTTCTCTAGAAAGGTACCGGTCTTCGCGACAAAAGTTTTGCCCTCAGCTTGGTTGTAGAAGGTGTACCCAACGGTTTCCCGCGGATATCCTACAAAGACGACTTTCTCCGACTTCGGTTCGAGTTTGTCGGGCTGCAGTTTCTTAACGTACGCCTCACAACCCCAAACCTTCAGAAACGATAACTTAGGCTTGTGGCCATACCATAATTCATACGGTGTCGTTTCAACGGACTTGGACGGAGCCCTATTTAAAATGAATGCGGATGTTTCTAACGCATAACCCCAGAAGGACACTGGCAGATCGGTAAGAGACATCATAGATCGGACACTATCCAGTAGAGTACGATTACGTCGCTCGGACACACCGTTACGCTGCGGAGTTCCGGCGGGCGTAAGTTGGGGCACTATGCCACAACTCTTCAGATGTGTGCCAAACTCAAAACTCAAGTACTCTCCACCGCGATCGGACCGGAGATGCTTGATTTTCCTATTAAGCTGATTCTCAACTTCACTCTGGAATTCTTTGAACTTTTCAAACGTTTCAGACTTGTGTTTCATCAAATAGATATAACCGTATCTACTCAAGTCATCAGTGAAGGTGACGAAGTAACGATAACCATTGCGTGTCGAAACGCTCATTGGTCCACATACGTCTGTATGTATGATCCCCAACAAATCCGACGCCCTTTCAACGAAACCTTTGAACGGTGTCCTGGTCATTTTGCCCATGAGGCATGGTTCACATGTATCGAGGGATCCGAAATCCAACGAGTCCAAGAGTCCATCGGAGTGGAGTCGCTTCATGCGCTTTATACCAATATGACCAAGACGGCAATGCCACAAAAACACGGCGGTATCGTCACTACACTTAATTCGTTTGGCTTCTATGTTATGGATGTGAGTACTACGATCGAGATTCAACAAGAATAAACCGTTACTCTCGGGAGCATCAACATAAAAGATATCATTCATATAAATAGCACAATTTCTTGACACTGATTTAAATGAATAACCGTCTTGTAACAGGCAAGACCCACTTATAATGTTTACACTCAAGGATGGCACAAAATAACATTTATTTAAAACCAAAACTAATCCCGATGGTAGATGCAGAGGGAGCGTGCCGACAGCCACCACGTCGACTCTCGATCCGTTGCCGACGCGCATCGTCACCTCATCCTTCGCCAGCCGCCTTCTATTCCGTAACTCCTCCTGAGAGTTACATATATGAGCAATAGAACCAGTATCAAATACCCACGTATTGCTCCGGGCGGATGTAAGGTACACATCTATAACATGTATATCAAATATACCTTGCTCTTTGTCGACCGTCTTGCCAGACTTCCTATCCTCCAGATACTTGGGGCAGTTGCGCTCAGGTGATCCGATGGTTACCTCCATCTTCTTCAGCTTGATTTCTAATTCGGCCACTTCGAGCATCTTCAGGATTTCCGACAGGGGTTTTGACGTCCCTTTCATGCCGTAGTCCACTATGGCGTTCTTGTAGCTAGGGGGCAGAGAAATCAGCGCCCTATCAATCACCAACTCCTCTGGGATCACACTTCCCAGATCACTCAGAAGTCGAGCGCAGCCAAACAACTTGGCCAAGTGCTCACTGATATTGCCGTGCTCTTCCATCTGGGCTGAGAAGAGAAGCACAGTTGCCTCGTACGTCTCAGCCTTGACTTGTCGTGCAAAAACAACCATGAGTTCAGTGATTATTTCATAAGCACCCTTGTTCATGAAGCGGTTTTGCAGGTCAGCCTCCATGGCAAAGAGCATGCCACTCTGGACATAAGAAGAAATCTCCGCTATCACCCCATGGACAATCCTTTCGATTTCCGGGGCAGAGCTGGGAAGATCACCTAAGGGGGAATCAAGGATGTAGGCCACCTTGTGGGTTTCAAGGATGGACTTCAGATCGCGGTACCAGGACACGAAGTTAGACCCATCGGTCTTAAGCTTCTCTTTCTCAATGAACAGGTTCAGGTTAAAGGAGGGGTGAGACATCTACAATGGAATTTGCAACAACATAAGACTTTGTTCATAATAATTTTGAGTTATAGTATTTTAGAAAATAACTAACATAACTCCCACTCAAACGAACATCCCTCCTGGTTGTTTAAGCGATTACACGACCCCCGTCCATTGCACCACCCCTCATCATCAAAGCCGGCGGCACAACTTCAGGAGTAGACAAAATCGTCCGCCACACCAATTTTGTGACTCGTGCTCGACCTTTCGGTCTTCCTGTTCCGAGGCCATACCTCTGAGTATGCTAGGCTCGCCACCAAAGACCTCCACGCCGACGCTTGTGCAACATGACTTACACCCACCGTATGCGAACGAAGATATGTATGACACCCGATCATCACGGCCTGCCTCATAACGTAGAACTTTATTGGTGGTGCGCGTTGGAGGGAGAACACTAGTGGTATTTTGAAGGGATCATCTTATTCAACTACCGCCGTGTAACACACAATCACACAAAAATAAGATGCACACAAAACATCAAATGTAATGCAATGTGATATAGTCCATCGCGCCATGGTCTTCTTGGCGCCCGCAGTTTATAAACAATTTAATAAACCTACCTTGACCATATCACATAGCCCCTGCAAAATAAAGTTAGACGCTTCTACTTTATCTTTTGCATATTTTACGTGGCTTGGGGCTTTCGTAAATAGAACCGCTTCATACCTACGAATCTTATGACCACAACAACGATCCAATAATTGCATGTTTAAGCATCCCTTTCGGGCCCTCCATTGAAAATGCGAAGACCAACTAAAGAGAGAGAAACTGTCACTCGCCAGCCACAGATACGGTACAAGCCGTATGTCAGTAGTGGAACCAGTCTCGCGTAAGCGTACGCGTAAAGTCGGTCCGGGCCGCTTCATCAACTCAATGCCGCTGGAATACACAAGTGCACGCTAGAGGGTAGCAAATAACAGGAACGGTGCCCCCGTGCAGAGCACGGGTTCTAACAGCGTACAGCTATATCTTACGATAGATCGGCTCTGATACCACTGAAGGGGATCGTGGGCAGAAAACAAAAATTTTCCTAGCAACGATATCCTTAAACTAGACAAGATCTATTCTATGCAGATATAGTAGTACGAACGGAGATCGGAATACGTACCCTTGTAGACCGAAAGCGGGGATTACGTTCCCGCACAAACGTTGTCGATGCAGACCGACGAAGCCGACCTCAAGGTCGTGTAGAGGAAGCAGGCCTCCGAGTACCGCTAGCGCAGCACCTCGCAGGGAGTCGCACACGTACGGTGGAGACGACGCCTCCGAAGCTCCAGTCCAGGACGAGCAGCGGAAGACTTGGTCCGGAACACCAGCAGCGCGGCAGCGGGCTATGGTGGAGGAGATCCCCGACTCCTCTTGCTCGGCGCGGCTCCGACTTGGGAACCACGAGATCGAGAGAGAAATCAGGAATTAATTGGTGAATTAAAAGGCTGGGGTTGCCCCTTCTTATATAGGCTCCCAAGGGGAGCCAACCTTGCTAGCCAGGCAATGTGGGACTAACCCCCCACAGCCTGGTTCGGCTTGGGAGGTGCGCCGGCCCCCTGGTGGGCCCCTTGTGGCCCACCTAGGCCGGCCCTCCTGGCCCCCACCGAATTCCCCTAGGGAATTTTCCCCTCTTGGGCCTTCTTTCGTCCGGAAGGCCCATTTAGGGAAATCTGCCTTAATAAATTCGAAAATAAATATATAAAATCATATTTGCATATTAATAACACTAATTAATATCAAACATAATATATATAATATTTCCTAGCTCCGAAAACTCTTTCGGCGCTGCCCGATCTCCATCGGACCTCTCCCGGGACGTTCCCGGTGATCTCCTTCCTTTTCGGTTGTCTTGTCGAAACCCCTTAAGTGTGTTACCCTAGCGGTTCGATATAATATCAGGTATGATCAAGACTCCTCAATGATCAACGACTAATCCGTAGGCCTGGACCCCATGAATTAATCCCTGAGATATAACGAATGACTTTCATCTATCAAACCTGAACGTGAAGTCTTAGACCTTTTGCCATAGCGATACTTAGCACGTCCGAGCGTCGCTCCATAGATATCTCCATACCTAATCCCGACCTCGTTACCGACGACGGTATCTTCTACTCGTTCATGATCTCATGTCTCCGTGACCTAGTCACATGCTTGCAAGCCCATTAGACATGATCTCACCGAGTGGGCCCGAGAGTATCTATCCTGCTATGCGGACTGGCAAATCCCGCTCTTGACCCCTCGTCTTAATACTCCTTTCCAATACCCAAAAGTATCACCGTTATTGTCATACTAAATAAGATACGACGTTTGGTGCAATCAAAGTATCTTCGGGGAATATCAATAAGAGTTGATCTCACGTTCAAAGGTGTAACGACTACGTTCTCCAAATCTGGGTATGTCCATCACATCACTCTCCAGCGATATGACTCTCATTGCCGACCGGCGCCATGCCCCATGACCGGGAAACCTCGATCATCAATCGCGCAACGAAACTAGTCTTAGTAGAGGCTACTAGGGACCTTGTTGTTTACGTATCACACCCGCATTAATGTTTCCGCTTAATACGGTTCTAGCATGACACAAAAACCTATTATGAACAAACGAGATATGATAAAGAATACACTTTATTAATTGCCTCTAGGGCATATCTCCTTCAGAGGATTCTCCGTACGACCAGGTGGGTGGCTACTTCGTGGAGTTCGACAACGAGATCTACGACGAGTAGTTAGAGTTCCCCTGGGCTTCTTCCTGGTGGACCGCGTGGATGGGCCTTCTCTTTTCGTTTCGGCATTGTGCCCTTTGCTTCTTGTTTGTACTCAGACCGGCTTGTTTTCCGCTGCATGATGTAATGTTGGGACACGTGTCCTCTGCTTGGTGACATTCGATATATTTTGCTCAGTGAGAGCTTTGGATACTAATTTTCCTTTCTTTGTGTCTTAGGTTTATCATGTGATTTTCACTCTATTAAAAACAGACTCGTATTCCATGTGTGTATGAATGAAGTATACGAGTTGGTAGGATTTTGGGTTCTTGCGTGCACAATCTTGAGACGTATGTGACGTTGGGGTCGCTAGGAGCTGTCGGCCGTTGATCCATTTCGAGCCAGGCTGTAGCGTACCTGCACTTTAAATAAGGCATATACGTGTGTATAGTGCAAATCCCTGGATCGAATCGTTTGCACACACAGTTTACGATGTAATATCACAACAAACTATCAATTTTATTACATCGATGATCCAGACTTACAAAATATTCAATACAAGTTGCATAGCATAAAGCTAACTTTGAAAGAGTAAATAGCGGAAATACAATAGCAGTGAGTCTCCATCACATTCATGGTGCCACAGGCGAAAACATGTTGGTTGTAGACTCGAAACCTTTAAACGAAACCTCACTCGTCATCTGATCAATCTGCAATAAGAAAAATATTGCAACAACGTGGGTCAGATTCTATAAAAATGGAGTCTGTCAAGTGACACTATGGTGGACACTTAATGGAATAACTCTATAGCCTATATGCATATTTGGCTGGTGGAGTTCAAGGCTATTTTGCATAAAGCCAATTTTTCCTAACTCTTTGGAAAACACTTTTCTTCTATTCAAGACATTCGTGGCATGAAAACCACTGTCTCATTCTACCCTTGTTCACCCATCAAGTTTTATTCCTGAAGTTGGAATGGTGGAATCCTCCGTTGACGTCCGTGATCAGCTGCTCAAATTGTCGGTACCGGGGACACGGCTAAGTACTTAGTTTTACACTCTACAGAGGTTGTGCACGTTCACCATTTTACCCATTCAACCCAAACTATCCTTTACACACTTATAGTGATAAGGAAAAGGAGAAGAATGAGACGAGATCTTTCAGAAGCATTTTCCCTCCCCATACTCGCTTGACCCGTTCCACCTAACACCTTCTACATCTGCTTGTCAAGCCGGGGCGAGTCCACGCAACATAGTTGATCAAGCCAGAGCCCATTGGCAATGGCTGCACTGGAAGCAATCGGCACTCAGAGTTGTTCAGATCCCTTTGTTCCCTGGGTGGCCATCCACAAGTGCACTCTCAGGTGAAAACCACCATGCTCATGGCCCCAAGTATAGTAGAAATTAACTTAGGCGAAGACCACCACAAGCACAGCCCTGAGTAGCCACTCAACATAAACCATTCAACCAATCCACCCAGGTGATTCATTAACTTAGTGGATGTGTACTCTCAGGTGAAAACCACCATGCTCACGACCCTAAGTAGAATAGAAATTCATCCTAGGCGACGACAACCATGAGCACAGCCCTGAGTAGTCACTTAACATTTTGTAAAACTTTTCATCCATTGCATAGCATCAATAATTCTACTAAGTATTGCATAGGAGCCTAGACACAGGAATAAGGAATTTCTACACAGGTTTAGCATAGCAATTCTATCCTACACATGCTTATATAAAAAAATACTAAGTAATGCATATAGAAAATAATAGGAAGTTTATGAGGTGTGCCACTTGCCTTTGAATGTTGTCGTTGTTCACAAAATCTTTTCAACGATACTCGGAACTCTCCGTTCAGTCTAAACAATATAGACAAACAACAATCATAAAACAAAACAACACAACACATAGAAGCATACATAATGAACAAACAAGTTTCATAAACTTCTAATGAAAACATGTCATGCATGATATGCAAATTATTTCTAAGGACTAGAGATGCATGTCATGCCATGAAAATCTTTTAAGTCAATGCAAGGAAATGTGTTGGTCAAAAATGACTAAGGACTAAGGTCATAAGTTGGATAAAATAGCTTTGTTATAATTTATCTTGAATAAGCACTCAAATGGCTTAGCCATGATGTGCAAAAATACTTAAAGAAAATACTAAGTCTATAAGGTGATCAACAATTATTATCAACTCTTTCTAAATTGGATATTCACTATAGTGAGAGAGACAGACACCCGGCCATCCACTTAAATTGTGGAACATGTCTCATGTACGTGGACATGTAAGGTTAGTTTCCAGGCCGCTTCATCTCACTATGCCGCTAGGATCCAACAAACTGCAAAGATGATACTATCATGATCAAAATTGTTTAAGTCTAAGGTGAAAGAAAATATTAGGAAAGAGGGAAAAGATAGAAAGAAATATGTAGTTGTCCTCCAGGCTTCATCTCCAGACTTGTAATATTCTCCTTGGTGATGTCTTGATTGAATTCTTGGTAGACTTGAATAATCTTCAGACTTGATGATTCTTGTATCACAGAGCCTGGTGTTGGAATTAACTTAGTCTTCATGAAGTCTCATATAGGAAGGGAGAAAAGAGAGAGAGAGGAAGCAAGACTTAGAAAATATTGCCGGTTAGTCTTCATGAACTTTTTCTTGATTTTCTTCTAAGTGTTTCTACTCCTTGAAGATACTTCTGAAATCTTGTTTTGGCTAAGTCCTTCATTTGCCTTCTAGCTCCATGTTGAAAATCCTAAGTGTCTAAGTGCATACGACTTTACCAAAAGTGCTAAGTTGAACATAGTCCTAACTTAGAGAAAATGAGGGAGGAGATTTCCTATAAGCAGTATAACTATATAATAAAATATATTATGCATGCAATGCACTTTTTAATCATAAGAAACATCATACTAATATTTGTGATATTTATAAAGTATGCATGAGGCTATAAATGCAATTTAATTAATTTCTATTTTTGGAAAATATAATAAAAGAAATAAATATAAGATTAAAGTTTTATGTGATTAAATTTTTATAACAAAATTTATAAATGATGTTAATAGACAGAGGGGATTTAATTAAATTTATAGCAAATGGATTTATTCAGAAATAATGTTTATGTTAAAAGTTATGTTAAAAATATTCAAACTATTCAATTTAAATATATAACTATGAATTCATCCAAATACTACTCAAAATTATTTATAACAGAGGCATAATATTACAAATATTCCAAAGTTTCTAAAACAATTTTATTTGCAATTTTTGGATTTATAGATTTAAGGTTATGACAAAATTACTCAAATTCACCATTTGAAATTTGAATATTTTAAACTAAGTCAAATTTGAAATCTAACAGATCTCAAATATTCTACATGTCAAGGGCTTTCCAAATATATAAAAATATTTGAATTTGGATATGTGAGTAAAACGTTATAACAATTCTAAGTGACAGGGGTGTTTCTGCAAAAGTGCCAAATTAAATTAAATCGAGAAATTCATTTCCAGGTCAGCGCTGACTGGACGCTGACGAGGCAACGACTTGGCGCTGACATGGGCGCTGACTGGATAAGTGATTCGATCCAGATCTGACGGTCTAGATCTAAAATACCGGTTCGGCTTAAGTGATCTATTTTACACCGCACGATCTAGATCAGACGGACCAGAGTGCTGGGATCTTTACCTCGCCGGCGTAGGTCGCCGGAGACGGGGAGGAAGACGGCTCCGACGCTCGGGCATGGACGGGTTCGAAGCTCCGGTGGCTCCCCGGCCTCGGAAAGGCGACGCGCGGGGCGAGGTGGAGAACTCGATGGAGGCGGTGGCGTCGTCGCGTTCGTTCTGGGGAGGGAGGGCTGCTCGGTCGAAGCCACGGCGACTCCGGCCACCTTCGGGTCTGCAAGTACTCCTCACTGCGGTTGCAAAAAAAATCGGGGAAGATGTCAAGGGGGTGCGGTTCCGCGAGGGGAGGAAGAGGGGGTGGGTCTGGGACTCGGGGGCATACTACCTTGGCTGAAATCGAAGGAACACGGCGGCGGTACTGGAGCTTCTCCGGCGAGCTTTTTGCGCAGCCTCACGGCATGAAACAGAGGGGAAGGAAAGGGGAAATACGGAGGAGGACGTGGGGTATTTGTAGGGGGCAGAGGGGAAACAAATCGCGCAAACCTCGCGATGAATTTTGGAAAGAATCGGGGGAGGATTCGGGGGCGAAAATCTCGGCTCGAGTTTGAAGATGTGCTGACGTCAGCATGACGTCACATGTATTTTTCTTTTTCTTTTCTGACTTTTATTTTAATTCATATCTTTTGATTTAAGACTCCAAATGAAGTCAAATAAATTTCTAAAATTTGTAAAAGCATTATCTTTGTGTTAAACCAGTTGTGGGCATGTTTTGAACACTTTTGAAAATTAATGTTTTGAAATATTCATAAAATGCAAATTTGCCCATTTAGGTCAACTTTGAAATTAGTAATTTAATAATTTCATTTGGGTTTAAATAAAATTTATGAAATTACCACAATCATATATGGTTGATATTAAGTTATTTAAAACTCATTTTTAGTAACCACTCATTTTTTTGGTATAATAGTAAAATAATAGAAAATAAATATTTTTAAAGTAATAGGAATTATAATGGATTCAAATTTTAATTCAATTTTATTTTGTGCACTATTAAATTTTATATTAAGATAAAGCATTTGAAAACTCCATAACATATCTCTGGAAGATGTTCTAGATTTAATTCATTGCTTATTTTGAATATATTCATGAAATCATTTTATGTATTGCAAATTGGTAAAAATAATTTAAGTTATTGAAATGCCTATTGGAATAAATCATTAGTTATAAAAAATCTATGAAGTTTTACAAATATAAACTATGGACTTATAATTTCCAAAACTATATTTCAACTTAGGTAAAAGTATGAAAACCATTTGGCAAATAGATCATGTTTTAAATAGTTTCAAAGAACTCTTGTAAATGTTATTTTAATTTATGAATAGCTATGGCTATGTGGTTGAAATCAAATACTTATAAAGAAACTATTTTATTACAATAAAATATTTGAAGTTTGTAAAACATTTGTCAATTTATATATTGAGGTTTTAAGAAATACAATGGATAATAAAATGTTTAACTTGAAACAACTTTTGAAAATAATGATTATTTGAGATGTTAAAGATATTAAGCTTTTTCAATATGCTTGAAGTCTTTTATAGTTGGTTTTCTTATGCATTTTAATATAAAGAATTTTTTTAAATTTTAGTGATTTTTAAACATTATAAAATGTTGGGATGTTACACAGGCCTGCCTGTTTCCTGGGTTGGTATTACCCAGTATGCTACTAGTTGTGTGTCGGCCCAGTGGGGACCGGGGTGTGCAGAGCCCACTCTCCCCAGGCCTCACACACTGACAGATCAGACGAAACGACTAAGGACCAAGCCACCGCTTGGAGAGACCCTCGAGAGGCAAATCCTCTTGAGGGCCTGAAGAGGACCTGCGCTTCAAGAGACTCTCCCGAGGCGCCACACGTCTGGAGAGAAGTCAACAGAAATCCCTCCACATGCCGTCTCGGGCCTATGCGGAAGCTTCGCGGCCAAGGAAGTACTGCAGGGCGCACATGGCCTCTGCCGCAGCCGCAGAGTGACGCAGACACTCCCTTTGCCGTTTTGGTGATAAAGGAGTCAATAAAGTTGCGCTGCCTGCGCCAGGACAGCAGGGACTTTCCTCTCTGGTGATAAAGCGGCTTGGACGGCGCAACGCTCCAAGAAGATCGTCATCGTGGGTTCCACCACAATCACTGCCACCCATGCGAGCCGTTCTGCGCGGTCTGTGGCCTGTCGGCCACCGCGCCCAACTTTATCGTCGATGGACCGCGTCCATGAAGGATTCAGCCGCGGTGGACTCAAACTCCTCCGCGCCACTGCCATGTGGGAGCCCACCTTGGACGCCCTGCGCAAGGAAGACGCCCGTGGCGCCTATAAGAGGAGCAAGAGCTCCACCGTAGGGAGGGGTCGGCCAATTGCTTGCTAAACACTTGTAAACCCTTGCCCAGCTGGTAGAATAGCCTTCGACTGGAGGAGGAAGACGACCATTCCGTCCCTCTCCAAGCACGAACTGCCTCATGAGAGCCTTGGGCAAGCTCAGTTGTACTGTAACCTCTGCAGTGCAATATAGACAAGCAGGAGTAGCGGTGTTACCTCCTCCCCTGGGTCGTGAACCTGGGTACGGGCCGGTGTCAATCTTTGGCGTGGGTGTTCCTCTCTAGGCCCGGCGAGCATCGTCGTCGTGCCTCTCGAGGGTCGCTTGACCTCCGTGTTCAATCCCCTTCTCTAACTACTCTTCAGGGTGTGACCACCCCTGTTCCGAGGGAGTCACTCTCCAACATTTGGCGCGCCAGGTAGGGGATTCAGGCGCGTCAAGGACCTTCGAGTCGCCTCCGCGCCATGGCGAACTCCCATGCTACTCGCGCCGCCCGCGCCAACAGACTCGTGACAAAAGGAGCTCGCGTCGCGCCCGGCGCCACGGCCGCGAACGGACGGCGAGGACGTCCCCGCTGTGAGGAGCGCGCCAACTCCGGCCCACATGTGGAGGAGCCCGAGCACAACTCCGAGCATTAGGAGGACGCGCAGTCGACGCACCCGACGCAGCGCCCAAGCGGCTCCGGCCCAGGGAGGACGGACCCATCGCCGCACACCGCCCTGCTCATGGCGCAAGAGCTTCTCCGCTACCAGCCTACCGTTGAGGCCCACGAGCAGTGGCTGGAGCGCCTCAACCACCTCGTCGGCATCGCCACGACTCGCCCCGCCCCGTCGCAGTCTGTCATGCACCCCTCCCTCACGGGCATGGCAGCGCCTGACGCGCCTCCGCCTCCACCAGGGCCCGTAGCGCCTCCCACGCGTCCTCGCCTCACGACTGCCTGATCGTGCAACGCACCGTGCCAGACGCACGTGTCGGGATGGAGCTCAAGCGCAACCGCCAGAACCGCCTCATGGAGGAAATCGGCCAGGCGGGCCAGCAGAACCGCAGCGCGTTGCAGCACGGGGTCGCCACGTACGCCACGGGCTGCATGGCGTTCACCCGCTCCCTGCGCCGCGTGGTCTGGCCCCCAAAGTTCAGGCCGGCTCTCCCCAAGGGTTACGACGGCTCCAGCAACCCCATTGAGTTCCTACAGCTCTACACCACCTCCATACAGGCCGCATGCGGAGACGACAAGATCATGGCCAACTGGTTCTCCCACGCGCTCCGTGACTCTGCGTTGTCATGGCTCCTGAACCTCCCAGAGGACTTTGTGAACTCTTGGGAGGAGCTCTGCAAGCAGTTCGTCTCCAACTTGAAAGGGACGTATGAGCGCGCCCTCACCCACAACGACCTGCTTGCTGTGGTGAAGAAGAAAGATGAAACCCTCCGCAAGTACATCCAGCGCTTCAAGCGCGCAACAAGATCCCTAACATCCCTGACACCCAAGTCATCACCGCCTTCCGCGAGGGCGTCACGAACAGCAGGATGCTTGAGAAATTGGGCATCCACGACAAGCTCACCTTTGTGGTAAAGTTGTTCGACTTGGCTGACAAGTGCGTCAAGGCTGAAGAGGGACTCCTCTTCGTCAAGTTGTCCTCGCGAGGGGACGACCACTGTGAGGGGTCCAGGAGCCAGAAGAAGAAGGAGGAGGCCAAGCGCAAGGCCACCGCGGTACTCGCGGCTGAGCCTGATGCCAAAGGCACCCGCAGGGACTCTCCCGAGTCTGGGGAGAGAAGAGACGACCACCGCCCATTCCGCGTCTACCACAACAGGCGCGGCCACTATACGGTGACCTGCTTCGACCTCAAGAGGTTGAGCAAGGAGCGCGAACAAGCAGAAGGCAGCGGGGGTCGCGGTCGAGGCCGTGGCTACTGCGGGAGCGGGCGCAAGGGCGGCAACCAGAAGCCATCAGGCAATCAGGCCAACGCCGCTGAGAAGAACGGCAACCTCCCTAACGAGGAAGATGGGGGCTTCCAAGCTCCGAGAGGCGCCATTGCTTGCATCCTCGGTGGGGCACATGCGCCCAAATCGAACAATCAGTTCAAGCAGTTCGCTTGCGAGCTCAACACCGCCTCCCCAGCCTCGAGACCTCCAGGCCCCTCAAATGGTCACAATACACCATCGCCTTCGACGCTCAGGACCACCCCAAGTCCACCCAGACTGTTGGAACCCTCCCGCTGGTCTGCAACCCCACCATCGACAACATCGCCGTCTCCAAGACGCTCATCGATGGCGGAGCAGGCCTGAATGTCATCTCGATCGAGACGTTCGATGCGCTTCAAGTGCCCTACGAGCGGCTCATGCCCTCTAGGCCCTTCACGGGAGTCACCAACGGCTCGATAGAGCCTAGGGGGCAGGTCAGGCTTGCTGTCACCTTCGGCAGCGAGGAAAACTACCGCACTGAGCACATCGACTTCGACGTTGCACACACCGGCTTGCCGTACAACGCCATCCTCGGCTACCCCGCCCTCGCGAAGTTCATGGACGTCACGCATCATGCCTACAACATGGTCAAGATTCCCGGCAGCGCTGGCATCATCACCATCCGTGGACATGTCCTGGATGCTACGCGCGCTATCGAGACAGCCTACAAGGCAGCCGCCATAGAATTCCCTGCTAACAAAGACATGGAGCCTCTCGAGAGACCCAAGAAGAAGAACCAGTTGTTCTCCTAGGAGCCAGCCGCTACAAAGAAAGTCTCTGTAAGATCCAGCAGCTCGGGGGCTAGCGTCACCATTTGCGATGCTCTGCCTCCCAAATAGGAAAGCGCGCTCGTCGCCTTCCTCCAGAAAAACTCTGACATGTTCGCATGGACTCCGTCAGATATGTCCGGTGTACCGAAGGAGGTGATCGAGCACCACTTAGCCGTGTGTCCAAACGCACGCTCCGTCAAGCCAAAAGCAAATGGCAAACGAGGGAATATATTACATGCCGAAAAGTCGCATGATGTCTAAACATGAAACTGTTTCAGATACAAGCGCACGCAGGCGCATCGGTCAGAGCTCAGGCGGAGTCCGCACCATCGTGCACCTCCTCTACGACACCCTCCTCTGTCTCGGCAGACGTGTCCTCCTCCTCGTCGTCCTCTATAGCAACCTCCGCGCGCTTGAAGCGGTTGCAGAATGCATCGACTTTCTCGTGGAGGGAGTTGGAGACCCGCCGCACGTCTTCGCCCTGACGAGCCTCGGTCACGGTCGCGAGGTCAAAGCCGAGCGTGAGGAGCTGGAGGTTGGTGAAGAGGCGATCCACGACCATGCCCAAGAGCTGGCGGCTCTCGACCTCGATCACCTCATGGAGCAGCGACAGGGCACTCTAGTGTCGTGAAGAGCTGGTCAAAGTAGACCAGGTACATGGCTGCATCACCGCGGCCCCGGACCTCGGCGTGCGGCACCTCCGTGCCCAGCTGGGCTGCGAGCTCATTGCCCCTGGCCACCAGCGCCTGGAACATGCGCTCCCGCTGCTTGGTGAGCACGTGAGCCGCCTGCGCTGTGTGGGCAGCCTCCGCCGCCTGCTCCGCCGCTGGAGCCACCTGCTCCTCCACGTCCTTAACGAGGGCGTTGAGGTCCTGGACAGCTTCCCTGCGGCCATTCTTCGCCAGGCGTTGAGCATCCTTGGCGCGTTGGAGGCGGGCCTCGAGCTTGGAGTTGGCCTTCTCTAGCTCCGCGATACGCTGGGCGTCAGCGGCTCTCTTGGCCTTGAAGCAGTCCTCCTGCTTCTTGACCTTGTCGCGGTACTCCTGAGATTTGGCCAGCCTATACTGCTTCTCACGCTCCACGAGGGCGTCCTCCGCCTCTTTCTTCTTCTCGGCAAATCGCTTCCTGCTGGGCGGCGACCTTCTCCTCATGCTCCTGGAGCGCCTGGGCCAAGTTCCCCTCGCGCTCCTCAAGCTTGGTGGCCAGCTCGCCCTCCGCTTGAAGCCGCTGCTCGTCGCGCAACTGCACGTCTTTCTCCCTGGAGGCCAACTGCCGCTCGCAGTCCGCGAGGCTCTTACTGTCCTCCTCCAGAGTCTCCTGCGCGGCTTGGTGGGCGGAGAGCAACTGGGTCTCCAGCTGGCCCAGCTCACGGCTTTTCTGCGCCAGCGAGCCCTCCATGGCTTCGCGCTCGGCCATCGCAGCGGCCAGGAGCTCGGCAGCGGCGTCACGCTCCTCCTGTAGGGGCGCAAGGAGTTCGGAGGCGTCGCGGATGGCCCCCTCGTGGACCTCCTTGGCGAAGCGGGTGGCCTCCTCGCGGGCGGCCTGCAGCGCCAGGTCCTCCTGGCGACGAGCCTCGACCGCCGCGTGGAAGGACGCGCACGCCCCTCCAAGCTCTTCACGCTGCTGGGCGATCTGCACTTCCTCGAGGGCTAGGTGCGCCTCCAGGCCCTCTAGGGAGTCCCGCACGAGGCGGAAGGCGACCTCGCGGTGCCCAGCGCTCCAATCCCAGCCACTAGGACCAGGTCTCGTCTTGAGGAGGGCCCCGCCCCGGCGTCGAGGCCTGAGAACCTGGCCCCGGAGCGCGCCTGGGGGCTAGGCAGCACTCCGTCCCCGGCAGCGCCGAAAGCAGCCTCGCCGCCCGCACCAGATGGGCGCTCGTCCTCTACAGCAGAACGGGGCGGTGACGGAGGAGCTCCACCTACAGTTTCACCAGCACCTTGTGGCTGCTGGCCCGCCTCCGCCTCTGGCTGCGCGTGAGGCGTGGGCGCACCCGGTGGCGTGACCGCGCGGGTTGGAGTTGGCTCGCGCGGTGGCGTAGACGCGCGAGGCGGTGTAGAAGCGCGAGGAGGAGTAGCGACCCTCTCCTCCGTAGCCTCCATCACCATTGGCTCAGGAGGTGGCGCAGAGGCCTCTAGGCGAGGCGTGGCCTCCTCCGGCTGAGGCTTAGCAGCCTCCGCCTGAGGCGCAGGCGCCTCTCCTTGAGGCGCCTCCTCTGTTGGACCTGTGGAGGCCGTCTCCACAGGCCTCGTGGCCTCTTCAGACACGGCCTCAGTCGTGGCTCTCTTCACATCTGCTGCCTTGCGAAGCTTAGGACGCTTCACATGCACAAGATCATTGACAAAAACCAAGAAAACACCTTCAAGAAAGGGTAAAGGGGAAAAGAGCAAGAGTCGAGAGACCGAATGCCAGAGACACTTACCCGGACGGCGGAGCGCCAGTGTCAACCACGCCATGCCAGGCGAGCGCCAGGAGGGCGGGGCCCTGGCACCAGACCCCTCTGGAGGCGCCACGCAAATCTCCTTAGTGAATGGACCAGGCCTCGAAGAGGACACCTCCCCTGCCGCAGCCTCCTCCTCGCCTCGCCCAGCTCCCGAAGTTGAGGGAGAGTCTGCTCCCTCCGCTTCCTGCACCACCAGAACAGGCGCCTCCTTCCCCGCCTGGCCTGCCGGGGTAAACAGGGGCATACCATCCAAGATGGCCATGCGCTCGGTCATGTTATATTGATGGAGGGGCCGGAGCGTGATGGGGAGCTGGTCAATGGCGGGCACCATTGGGTTGATGAAGAGCGCGGACAGGATGTTGTCGACAGCGTCCTTGTCGTTGTCCTTGCGGTGGAGCTGCATCTTGTCCCGAGGGCCCGAGTACATCCACATGGGCACCGAGTGCGCCTGGAGGGGAGCGATGCGGCGCGTCACGAAGTCTGCAACAATGATTTGCCCCATGAGGCCCTCCTCGTGAAGGTAGCTCAAGCGGCCCATCAAGCTTGTGTTCTGCGCACCGTCAAAGGGAGCCTTTCCCTAGTGGGAGTTCTTCACGGGCGGCCTCGAGGAAGTCGCAAGGCTGCTCCACCCCGACAGAAAACCACCTCTGGCGAAGACGGCGACGATGAGGACAGAGTTGGGGTGGAGATGCAGCAGCTGAATCTGGTAGAAGGCCAGCACCGCCTCCAGGAATGGAGAGAATGGCGGCACCAACCCGGCAGAGACACGGTGCTGAAAGACCGTGAAAAACCCTCGCAGACGTTTCCCGTGCGCTGCAGGCTTGAGCATGGTGGCGCCATGCTCATTCGTCCGGTCAGCCACCAGGTAGCGAACCTTGGCGAGCGCCTTGTCGGGTACGTGCACCCCGAGCAGCGCAGCGCCGTGCGCGACCTCGGCTGGCGCCGCCTGAGAAGAAGATCCCGCGGCAGCCTTGCCCTTATTCTTGGCGGGACTCATCGCCGGAGTTTGGTGGGTCGCTGGAAGCGAAAGGAGGCAAGAGCGCTGGAGAGCAGAGGAGGAGAGCTCGAGAATGGCGGAGGCTTCCGCGAGAAGGAGTCGAAAAAGTAACAGGTCCCTGCTCTGGCGCCCAGACTTTATGTCTCGTCAAGGAGCAGTTACCGGAGCGTGGTGGGACCCCCCACTATGCGCGCCCCAGATCGTGCATGGTCGTTACTCGTCTGAGCAACGCATGGCTAGGGCCGGCCGGACACTTTGGGCCCACGACGCTCCGCCTGCGCCCATGGGATCATTTGCTCCCATCACGGGCCCAGGGGCTACTGTCGGCCCAGTGAGGACCAGGGTGTGTAGAGCCCACTCCCCCCAGGCCTTGCACGCTGACAGATCAGACGAATCGACTAAGGACTAAGCTTCTGCTTGGAGAGACCCTCGAGAGGCAACTCCTCTTGAGGGCCTGAAGAGGAAGCGAAGGCCTGAAGAGGACCAAGCTTCTCCCGAGGCTTCACCCTCCTAGAGAGAAGTCAACATGAATTCCTCTACAGGCCGCCTCGGCCCTGTGGAGAAGCTGCGCGGCCAAGGAAGTGCCGCAGGGCGCACATGGCCTCTGCAGCAGCCGCAGAGTGACGCGAGCACTCCAATTTCCATTCTGGTGATAAAGTAGTCAACAAAGTTGCGCCGCCTGCGCCAGGACAGCTGCGACTTTCTTCTCTGGTGATAAAGCGGTTGGACGGCGCTACGCTCCAAGAAGATCGTCATCGTGGGCTCCACCATGATCACTTCAACCCTTACAAGCCGTTATGCGCGGTCTGCAGCCTGTCGGCCACCGCGCCCAACTTTATCGACATTTTTTTGCCGTTTTCGTGGGCTATAGTCCACGGTTTTTGGGTCCCGGGAGGATTTCGATGCCCCGTGACCCCGGTACATGACTCTAGCGACATTATCAAACTCGTGATTTCGGACATTTCTGACCGTTTTCGTGGGCTATAGTCCACGGTTTTTGGGTCCCGGAAGGATTTCGATGCGCCGTGAACCTTGGAATATGACTCTAGCTGAATCGACAAAACTCGTGATTTCGGGCATTTTTTGCCGTTTTCGTGGGCTATAGTCCACGGCTTTTGGGTCTCGGGAGGATTTTGATGCCCCGTGACTCTAGCAACATCGTCAAAACTCGGGATTTAGGGCATTCCTAGCCGTTTTCGTGGGCTATAGTCCATGGTTTTTGGGTCCCGGGGGGATTTTGCTGCCCCGTGACCCCTGGTACATGACTCTAGCGGCATCGTGAAAACTCATGATTTGGGGAAATTTTTGGCCGTTTTCGTGGGCTATAGTCCACGCTTTTTGGGTCCCGGAAGGATTTCGATGCGCCGTGAACCCCGGTACATGAATCTAGCGGCATCGTCAAAACTCGTGATTTCGGGCATTTTTTGCCGTTTTCATGGGCTATAGTCCACGGTTTTTGGGTCCCAGGAGGATTTTGATGCCCTGTGACTTCCGGTACATGACTCTGGCGGCATCATCAAAAAACAGGATTTCGGGCATTTCTGGCCGTTTTCGTGGGCTATAGTCCACGGTTTTTGGGTCCCGGAAGGATTTCGATGCGCCGTGAACCCCGGAATATGACTCTACCGGGATGGTCAAAACTCGTGGTTTCGGGCATTTTTTTGCCGTTTTCGTGGGCTATAGTCCACGGTTTTTGGGTCTCGGGAGGATTTTGATGCCCCGTGACGCCCGGTCCTTGAATCTAGCGGCATCATCAATAATCGTGATTTCAAGCATTTTTGGCCGTTTTGTGGGCTTTAGTCCACGATATTTTGGTCCTGTAATGATTTCGATGCGTCGTGACCCCCGGTACATGACTCTAGCGGCATCGTCAAAACTCGTGATTTCGGGCATTTTTGCCGGTTTCATAGGCTTAGTCCACGGTTTTTGGATTCCGGGAGGATTTCTATGCCATGTGACCCCCTTTACATTACTCTATTGGCATCGTCAAAACTCATGATTTTGGGCACTTTTTGCGTTTTTCGTGGGCTATAGTCCATGGTTTTTGGATCCCGAGAAGATTTCGATGGCCCATGACCCCTGGGACATGACTCCAGCGGCATCGTCAACACTCGTGATTTCAGGCATTTCAGGCCGTTTTCGTTGGCTATAGTCCTTGGTTTTTGGGTCCCGAAAGGATTTCCATGCGCCATGACCCCTGGTACATGACTCTGGCAGCATCATCAAAACTCGTGATTTCGGGCATTTCTAGCCGTTTTCGTGGGATATAGTCCACAGTTTTTGGGTCCCGGAAGGATTTCCATGCGTCGTGACCCCCGGTACATGACTCTAGCGGCATGCCCAGAACTCGTAATTTCGGGCAAATTTTTGCTGTTTTCGTGAGCTATTGTCCACGGTTTTTGGGTTTCGGGAGGATTTTGATGCCCGTGACTCTAGCAACATCGTCAAAACTCGTGATTTCGGTCATTTCTGCCTGTTTTTGTGGGCTATAGTCCACGGTTTTTGGGTCCCGAGGGGATTTTGATGCCCTGTGACCCCTGTTACATGACTCTAGCGGCATTATAAAAAAAACGTGATTTCGGGCATTTCTGGCCGTTTTCGTGGGCTATAGTCCACGGTTTTTGGGTCCCGGAAGGATTTCAATGCGTCGTGACCCCCGGTACATGACTCTAGCAGCATCGTCAAAACTCGTGATTTTCGGCATTTTTTGCCGTTTTCGTGGGCTATAGTCCATGGTTTTTGGGTGCCGGTAGGATTTTGAGGCTCGTGACCCCTGGTAGATTATTCTAGCGGGATCGCAAAAACTCATGATTTCGGTTATTTTTTTGCCGTTTTTGTGGGCTATAGTACACGATTTTTGGGTCCCGGAAGGATTTCGATGCGCCGTGAACCCCGGAATATGACTAGCCGGATCGTCAAAACTCGTGATTTCGGGCATATTTTTGCCTTTTTCGTGGGCTATAGTCCAGCGTTTTTTGGGTCCCGGGAGGATTTTGATGCCCCGTGACTCCCGGTCCATGACGCCAGCGGCATCATCAAAAAACGTTATTTCGGACATTTCTGGCCGTTTTCGTGTTATATAGTCCACGGTTTTTGGGTCCCAGAAGGATTTCGATGCAGTGACCCCAGGTACATGACTACAACGGCATCGTCAAAACCCGTGATTTCGGGCAATTTTTTTGTCGTTTCCGTGGGCTATGCTACACGGTTTATGGGTTCCAGGAGGATTTCGATGCCCCGTGACCTCCTGTACATGACTCTAACGGCATCGCAAAAACTCATGATTTTGGGCATTTTTCGCCGTTTTCGTGGGCTATAGTCCATGGTTTTTGTGTCCCTGGAGGATTTCCATTGCACGTGACCCCCGGTACATGACTCTAGCGACATGGTAAACATTCGGGATTTCAGGCATTTCTGGCCATTTTCGTTGGCTAGTGTCCACGATTTTTGGGTCTCGGGAGGATTTCGATGCCCCGTGTCCCCCGGTACATGAATCTAGTGGCATCGTCAAAACTCATGATCGCGTGAACTTTTTGTTGTTTTCGTTGGCTATAGTCCTTGGTTTTTGGGTCCAGGAAGGATTTCCATGTGCCGTGACCCACGGTACATAACTCTAGCGGCATGCTCAAAACTCGTGATTTCGGGCATTTTTTTGTCGTTTTCGTGGGCTACAGTCCACGGTTTTTGGGTTTCGGGAGGATTTCGATGCCCCTTGACTCTCGCAACATCGTCAAAACTCGTGATTTCGGGCATTTCTGGCTATAGTCCATGGTTTTTGGTTCCAGAGGGATTTGATGCCCCGTGACCCCTGGTATATGACTCTAGCGGCATCATAAAAACTCATGATTTGGGGTATTTTTTGGCCGTTTTCGTAGGCTATAGTCCACGGTTTTTGGGTCCCAGAAGGATTTCGATGCGCCGTGAACCCCGGTACATGTCTAGCGGCATCATCAAAACTCGTGATTTCGTGCATTTTTTGCCGTTTTCATGGGCTGTAGTCCACAGTTTTTGGGTCCCAGGAGGATTTTGATGCCCTGTGACTCCCGGTACATGACTCTAGTGGCATCATCAAAAAAGTGATTTCGGGCATTTCTGGCCGTTTTCGTGGGCTATAGTCCACGGTTTTTGGATCCCGGAAGAATTTCAATGCGCCGTGAACCCCGGAACATGACTCTACCGGGATGGTCAAACCTCGTGATTTCGGGCATTTTTTTACCGTTTTCGTGGGCTATAGTCCACGGTATTTTGGTCCCAGAAGGATTTCGATGCGTCGTGACCCCCGGTACATGACTGTAGCGGCATCGTCAAAACTCATGATATCGGGCATTTTTGCCGGTTTCACAGGCTTAGTCCACGGTTTTTGGATTCCGGGAGGATTTCTATGCCCTGTGACCCCCTTTACATTACTCTAGTGGCATCGTCAAAACTCATGATTTTGGGCACTTTTTGAAGGAGATATGCCCTAGAGGCAAATAAATAAGTAGTATTTATTGCATTGTCTCATAAGTTTATAATAGGTTTGTGTATTATGCTATAACTGTATTAATCAGAATTATTGATACACGTGTGATACATAGACAACCAGGTCCCTAGCAAGCCACGTGTGATACATAGACAACCAGGTCCCTAGCAAGCCTCTATATGAGCTAGTCCATTGGGCAACAGTTGATCGAGATTCCCGATCAAGGACAATGACGTCGATTGACAATGGGGTCATCTTGTTAGTTGAATAAGGTGATGGACATACGCAAAGTATTGCAATAAGATCGTATTACGATGTTTTTCATTTGCAATAGATAAGAATATGACAACTTGTTCCTTAGACCGTGAGACCGTACTTATTGATGCTTCGGAGGGGTGCTTTGAGAGCATCAAACGTTGTGTCTTATATAGCATGACAATAACGGTGTCCATCTTGGGTATTCCGAAAGAGAATCGAGACGTAAGGATCAAGAGCGGGATTTGTTCATTCTTGTAATGGAAAGATACTCTAGACCCACTCGGTGATATTGCATCTATATAGCTGCGCAGCTTATGACTAGGTCATGGAGATGTAATATCGCAGACGAGTTAATAACCTTCGTCGGTAACGAGATACAACAAAGACATCGGTGTGTCTACGATCATATCTCTGACAAGGTAGTATCGCAGAGACAAAGGGAATGAATATCATATTTATGGTTCAACGACGATATTCGTAGAATGCACAGGGGTCGTCATATACTTCCAGGTATCCCTGACGGTCATTGGTGAGCGGAGTGTCTCGACCATGTCTGGAGTGTTCTCGAACCGTAGCGTAACAAACTTAAGGTCCTAGCGACACCAGGAGATAGGTTCTGGAATATTATATGAATTTGTTGGAGAGAGAGAAATGATCCGGAAAGAGTTCCGGTGGTCCGGAAGGAGTTCCGGGGAGGTACGGAATGGTTCCAGGAATGTCCGAAAGTTGTTCGGGTGGTTCCGAAATAGTTTCGGAGTCATGGGATATTGAATTATATATAAATATATTAATTATGAATTAATGGAATTTTTATATTAATTTAATGTTAATTAAATAAAGGAAAAAGGGGGCTCCCACCTACATGGGCCCTAAGAGGGCCCAAGAGGGGGGAGCCGCACCAAGCAAGGAAGGGAGGCTTGGGCCCCCCTAGTCCGAGTTGGACTACGAGTGGGACAAGCCCAAGGGGGGTTCGGCCGAACCCCCCCTCCCCTCTCCTTCTTTAGTCCCACATGAGGGAGCCAGGGGGTTTGCACACCCCCTTCCTCCTTTATATACCAAGGCATATTAATTGGATTAATTCATTGGAAAATACAATTAATTGTATTGCAGGCCGGCCGAGCTGTTTCTCTGCCCGTTTTGCCCCCTCTCTCCACCTAAGCTATACCGCCGGGCACCGTTGCCCTGCGGGATTCCAGATAAGATCTACCCCTGCGATTTCTGCTGGATCTGAATGACCCGGGGGTTGTCGCTAAGCTCCGTATGTTTGTGAGTGCTCAGAGGCAACTCTTTTGAGGAGCCTGGGCGACGTCGTCTCCCCCCCCTTGCAGCCGCCGCACCGCCTCCCCCTCTACCGCCGGCGCACCCCCTGGTGCCGGCGCCCCGCCTTCTTCCGCCCGACGCCCGTCGACGCAGATCATCGTCGACACCCCGGCGTCATCGTCTTCGTCATCGCGGCAAGTTCTCCGCGACCTCGAGGTCGGCTACGTACGACTTCATCGTCAACGCTTGTGCGGGAGCGTAATCCCCGCTATCGGTCTACATGGAGGTAATGTAACCCGTTCCGCCACCGTTATCACATGTACTAGATAGATAGATCCTGCCTAGTTAGGGTTTCCTACGGTAGAAAAATTATTGTTTTCTGCACCGTAACCCCTTCACTTTTTGTGTTTTTCGTGGGCTATAGTCCATGGTACGGTTAGAACTCATGGCTATAGTCCGTGATATCAGAGCCGATCTATGCGTAGTACTGCTGGTACGGTTAGAACTCATGTTGAATGAGGGCGTCTTTCTTATATTTGCTACCCTCTAGCGTGCACTTGCGATGCCTTCGGTATTGAGTTGATGAAGCGGCCCGGACCGACTTTACGCGTACGCTTACGCGAGACTGGTTCCACTACTGACATACGGCTTGCACCGTATCTGTGGCTGGCGGGTGTCTGTCTCTCTCTCTCTAGTCGGCAAAGCATTTTTAATGGAGGGCCCGAAAGGGATGCTTAAACATGCAATTATACGATCGACGTTGTGGTACAAAGTTCGTAGGTAGGGAAGCGATTCTCTTACGAATAAGCCTATTTGCCACGTAAAACTTGCAAAACTAAATAAAGCTAGAGGCGTCTAACTTTGTTTTGCAGAGGCGTTATTTTATGTGACATGGTTACGGTAAGTTTTGATATTACTCGTACTGTCGGAGGCAATGGAGGGCTCTGTAGACTCGGAGCCATGCCGGGGTGCCGGGGCCCAGGCACATGGCGCCATGAAGGTCCAGGCGCATCGACCATGTCACATCGCACTTCAATGCATCATTATTGTGTACTGTTGTGTGTGCATCCTATTGATTGCTTATATGCTAGATATACAACGGTAGCATCATAAATAGGATGATCCCTAACAAATACCAACATTGTGTTCTCCCTCGTTGCGCACCACCAAGAAAGTTCTACGTTATGAGGCAGGCCGTGATGATCGGGTGTCACACATCTCGTCGTTCGCATACAGTGGGTGTAAGCCATGTTGCACGCGCAGGGTCTTCGAGGTTTTATTGGCGAGCCTAGCATATCCAGAAATATGGCCTCGGAACACGGGAAGATCGAAAGATCGAGCACGAGTCACAGAGTTGTTGTGATCGACATTTTATGTCCACCTTTGAAGCTATGCTGCCGGCCGTGATGATTGGGGGTGGTGTGGTGGATGAGGGTCGTGTTATCGCCATTATTATTTTTAGGGATAATAATCTTGGTGTGGTGTGTTTTAGATAATGAGATTATGAAACTAAAACTCACCTTCATATTATTAACTTTACCTTACCTCTTTTGCGATCACATCTGTAGACTACGCAACTATACTTCGGTTACTTCCTCAAGAGCCCGGATGCTACCTTAGAAGCCGACGGGTCCAACTTCATCAGATGGTACAGGGGTTTTAGAAACATTCTCGAACACAACATTCTATATGTTCTCGATGAACCGTTAGGAGAAGGACCAGGAGATTCTGCTAGCGAGGAGGAGGAAGATGATTTCCGTAGGCGTCGAGACATATTCATTGAAGTGGAGATCACCATGACCGTATGCCTGGCATTTCCGTAGGCGTTGAAAGAGTTGTTTCGACGCAAGGAGCCAAGCGTCATGATTGATGTGATAAAGACACACTTCGGGGATGAATTAAAGCGTGAGCAATTCAGACAGCTTAGAATGTTCCAGACCATTCACATGGAGGATCATACCTGTCTGAAGACACATTTGAAGAGATTGTATGACATCTACTTCCAGCGGACGATGGTCTTCGATTACTAGATGGCAGATTCTTGTGCCATTCGGACTGTCGTGATATCTCTACCTCCTAGCTATGAGAAGCATGTGCGCAAGTACATTTTGAAGGCCGATGATATGAACTTCTACAAGTTTGTGTCTGAATTCAAATCTCTGAAAGTTGATTCCATCGAAGGAGAGATCTTTGATGCTACAGGTATATATTTGATATATACAGAATTATGAATTCGCCTCTTGATATATGATGAAGTATTTGATACTTGTTCTGTTTGTGAAACAGGTCCTAATTATCACATATATGCGGCGCAGTTTGATGTGACCTGGCGTTGAAGCTGGTGATCAAGGAGTTGATGGCCATTTGGTGTTCACGTCCTCAAGTTATCATAGTTATCATTAATAGTTTTTGATAAGATCTTTTGTAATAGTGAGCGAGTGTGTGTGTCTTGATTGTTGCAAGACAAAGTTATTCATGTAATAAGACAAGTTCAGTTGTTTTATGTTATGGAACAAGTCAGCTGTTTTATATTATGAATAAAGATTCCACATCTCAGTTACATTGATTGTATGATAAGTATTCATAATTGTAGAAATGATGAAATAGCGTGTCCTATGAATAAGAGTTCTATTACTAGAACAAACACCGTCGAGTTTAGTCATGAAAGCAATGAAAGAAGTAATGGATGTTTTTGGTTCATTTAAGTATTTCGAGTGCCGAGTTGATTAATCTTGAAATCAAGTATTGAAGTTGCAATACCAGAGGAAATTAATTGAGTGTCATTTCTAATGATTAATTAATGGCGTTTATTGCTTGATCCGAATTCTCCTATGATTTTGGTAAATAGGAGTATTTGCCCGACAAATCAAAAGTCTGAAATTAATTTGATAATAGATCAAATGGGGTTTTTCAGAAGAAAGATTAGTGAATATTAAATTCACAAGATTCGATCAAAGGACAATATTTTTGAATTATGGTTTCAACACAAAAGACTTGTGGAAATTTGTTTCACAAAATTATAATGTCATATATAGTGATATGTGGGGAATTATAATCATGCTCTATTTTAAATAAAGTGTGGTCTGTCAGAATCAGTCTTAGAAACTCCTAATATGTTCGAAACATTATAGTCGATGTCCACTTTAGAAAATAGGTATTTTTCTCAACGAGAATTCATGAGATCGACAGTAGTGTCGACATGTATATGATTACACGATAATTCGTAATATACATGAATAGTTCTTTGAAGGATACTCGCATTGAATGGGAGTGTATTCCAAAACCAAGTAGAAACAAAGCTCAGTTTGTTGTCTATGTAATTCCGAGGAAAAGATGATTTTTCGAATTATGGTTCATGGATTGGAATTAGAAGCTTGAAATAAAGTGTCAGACCTATGTTGGAAGGTGTTCCAAAGAGTATATGTCTGCTAATGAAAATTTGGTGATTAAGAGTGAGGGAGACTAGAAAAATTGTTTTCTGCTTGCAATCCTCTTCATAAAGATCATAATATTTTCATGAAAGAAACTTCTAAATAAAGTGTTGTTATATTTAATATTGCTGTCAGGTCACAACACTGTATTAAGTGTTTCAGATCTTGTTGACAGATCAAGGTGCACTATATGAATACAAAGAAAGTTGAGAAAATATCAGAGTACGAACAAAGGCTTTTTGAGCCTGGAAATCCAAGTTGCATTTAAAAGGATTAAGAGAGTAATTGTTGATGCAATTCTTATTAGAGGAATAAGATTGTTTAATCATCATATAAGGTGTTATATGAGAAATGTGACTATAAGAAAGACGCGGTAGCATGTCTTGTCAAGAAATGTGTCTTGAACAAGATAGAATTTGTTGACTACATTCGTGTAGACATGCTTGAAGTATGAGGGATTTGTATTAATGTAATACTGTAGTTTGTATTAAATTTGAATTTATAATAGATCAATGATTTTGGTTTGACCAAAATGTCGATTTGAGTGGGAGTCATAGTTAGTTCACTCAGGTGAAATATGTGAAGAACATATTTTTGAGTGGGAGCTTAGGAACTCAAATATGTGGATAACATGTTTTTGAGTGGGAGCTCGTGTTCTCAAATATGTGGAAACATGTTTTGAGTGGGAGTTGAATTCATCTTGTGCAGTTAACACATTGTGAAACTGTACCAATAGAATAGGATGAAGTTGTGAAACTATTTGAAAGTTAGTGTCTATTTTGAAATAGAACGGGAATTTTAAATAGTTAGTCGAGTTGTTTTGGATTATATCTGAGGAGTCAGAATAGAATCAAAAGGATGGTCCTTTGGAATCCAATTGATCATTAAGAGTAATGATGCATGAAAGTAATGGTTGTATGACATGTGGGTCTATTATGTAATATTAGACATCATACAGAAACCATATTATCTGCTCGATGAAATATAACCGATGTTCTTGGAAGAAGAGCAGTTATGAAAGTAAATTTAGAATTTACTGGAAGTAGAGGTGTGTTAGTTGTTGGATTGACATTAGAATGTCAAGTTTTCTGCATTGATGTGAAAGTATGTAGATATCGCGAGTTTGTAATTGTTACAAGGGGCTCTCTATGGCTGAGTGTGTTTTTCAGGGCAGTTATCTGGTTAGTATAATCAGAGTAAGCGCTGGGAAACAGAAGTCTCACTTAGTTACGGTATTTGCATATTTGTTGTTGGACAACGTGGTGATATCAAGCAAGTTGATATCAGTGAATCGCAAGAGCATGTACGATCATGGATTGTGCAGTGACACTCTTCCACTAGCAAGCATTATCAAATGATTCTTATTTGATAAGGGATTCTGATAAAGTAAAATGCAGCTAGTTTATTTGTACTCTAGTGCAGGTGGGAGACTGAAGGAGATATGCCCTAGAGGAAAATAAATAAGTAGTATTTATTGCATTGTCTCATAAGTTTATAATAGGTTTGCGTATTATGCTATAACTGTATTAATCGGAATTATTGATACACGTGTGATACATAGACAAGCAGGTCCCTAGCAAGCCTCTATACTAGTCCATTGGGCAACAGTTGATCGAGATTCCCGATCAAGGACAATGACGTCGGTTGACAATGGGGTCATCTCGTTAGTTGAATAAGGTGATGGACATACGCAAAGTATTGCAATAAGATCGTATTACGATGTTTGTCATTTGCAATAGACAAGAATATGATAGCTTGTTCCTTAGACCGTGAGACTGTACTTATTGATGCTTTGTAGGGGTGCTTTGAGAGCATCAAACGTTGTGTCTTATATAGCATGACAATAACGGTGTCCATCTTGGGTATTCCGAAAGAGCATCGAGACGTAAGGATCAAGAGCGGGATTTGTTCATTCTTGTAATGGAAAGATACTCTGGGCCCACTCGGTGATATTGCATCTATATAGCTGCGTAGCTTATGACTAGGTCATGGAGATGTAATATCGCAGACGAGTTAATAACCTTCGTCGGTAACGAGATACAACAAAGACATCGGTGTGTATACGATCATATCTCGGACAAGGTAGTATCGTAGAGACAAAGGGAATGAATATCATATTTATGGTTCAACGACGATATTCGTAGAATGCACAGGGGTCGTCATATACTTCCAGGTATCCCTGACGGTCATTGGTGAACGGAGTGTCTCGACCATGTATGGAGTGTTCTCGAACCGTAGCGTAACAAACTTAAGGTCTTAGCGACACCAGGAGATAGGTTCTGGAATATTATAGGAATTTGTTGGAGAGAGAGAAATGATCCGGAAAGAATACCGGTGGTCCGGAAGGAGTTCCGGGGAGGTATGGAATGGTTTCAGGAATGTCCGAAAGTTGTTCGGGTGGTTCCGAAATAGTTTCGGAGTCATGGGATATTGAATTATATATAAATATATTAATTATGAATTAATGGGATTTTTATATTAATTTATTATTAATTAAATAAAGGAAAAAGGGGGCTCCCACCTACATGGGCCCTAAGAGGGCCCAAGAGGGGGGAGCCGCACCAAGCAAGGAAGGGAGGCTTGGGCCCCCCTAGTCCGAGTTGGACTAGGAGTGGGACAAGCCCAAGGGGGGTTCGACCGAACCCCCCTCCCCTCTCCTCCTTTAGTCCCACATGGGGGAGCCAGAGGGTTTGCACACCCCCTTCCCCCTTTATATACCAAGGCATATTAATTGGATTAATTCATTGGAAAATACAATTAATTGTTTTGCAGGCCGGCCGAGCTGTTTCTCCGCCCGTTTTGCCCCCTCTCTCCACCTAAGCTATACCGCCGGGCACCGTTGCCCTGCGGGATTCCAGATAAGATCTACCCCTGCGATTTCAGCTGGATCTGAATGACCGGGGGTTGTCGCTAAGCTCCGTATGTTTGTGAGTGCTCGGAGGCAACTCTTTTGAGGAGCCTGGGCGACGTCGTCTCCCCGCCCCTTGCAGCCGCCGCGCCGCCTCCCCCTCTGCCGCCGGCGCACCCCCTGGTGCCGGCGCCCCGCCTTCTTCCGCCCGACGCCCGTCGACGCAGATCATCGTCGACACCCCGGCGTCATCGTCTTCGTCATCGCGGCAAGTTCTCCGCGACCTCGAGGTCGGCTACGTACGACTTCATCGTCAACGCTTGTGCGGGAGCGTAATCCCCGCTATCGGTCTACATGGAGGTAATGTAACCCGTTCCGCCACCGTTATCACATGTACTAGATAGATAGATCCTGCCTAGTTAGGGTTTCCTACGGTAGAAAAATTATTGTTTTCTGCACCGTAACCCCTTCACTTTTTGCGTTTTTCGTGGGCTATAGTCCATGGTTTTTGGATCCCGAAAGGATTTCGATGGCCCATGACCCCTGGGACATGACTCCAGCGGCATCGTTAACACTCGTGATTTCAGGCATTTCAGGCCGTTTTCGTTGGCTATAGTCCTTGGTTTTTGGGTCCCGAAAGGATTTCCATGTGCCGTGACCCCCGGTACATGACTCTAGCGGCATGCTCAAATCTCGTTACTTTGGGCATTTGTTTGCCATTTTCGTGGGCTATAGTACACGGTTTTTCGGTTCCGGGAGGATTTCGATGCCCCGTGACCCCCGGTACATGACTCTAGCAACATCGTCAAAACTCGTGATGTCGGGCCGTTTTCGTGGGCTATAGTCCATGGTTTTTGGGTTCCGGAAGGATTTCGAAGCGCCGTGACCCCCGGTACATGAATCGAGCGGCATCGTCAAAACTCGTGATTTCGGGTATTTTTCGCCTTTTTCGTGGACTATAGTCCACGGTTTTTGGGTCCGGGGAGGATTTCTATGACCCGTGACCCCCGGTACATGACTCTAGCGGCATGGTAAAAATTCGTGATTTCGGACATTTCTGGCCGTTTTTGTGGGCTAGTGTCCATGGTTTTTAGGTCTCGGGAGGATTTCGATGGCCCGTGACCCCCGATACATGACTCTAGTGGCATCGTCAAAATTCGTGACTGCGGGAACTTTTTGCCATTTTCGTTGGTTATAGTCCTTGGTTTTTGGGTCCCGAAAGGATTTCCATGCGCCGTGACCCCCGACACATGACTCTAGCGGCATGCTCAAAACTCGTGATTTCGGGCATTTTTTTGCCGTTTCCGTGGGCTATATTCCACGGTTTTTGTGTTCCGGGAGGATTTCGATGCCCCGTGACCCCCGGTACATGATTCTAACAGCATCGTCAAAACTCGTGATTTCGGACATTCTGGCCGTTTTCGTGGGCTATAGTCCACGGATTTTGGTCACGGGGAGATTTTGATGCCCCGTGACCCCGGGTACATGATTCTAGCGGCATTGTAAAAACTCATGATTTCGGGTATTTTTTGGCCGTTTTCCTGGGCTGTAGTCCACGGTTTTTGGGTCCCGAAAGGATTTCGATGCGCCGTGACCCCCGGTACATGACTCTAGCGGCATCGTCAAAACTCGTGATTTCAGGCTTTTTTTGGCGTTTCCGTGGGCTATGCTCCACGGTTTTTGGTTCCAGGAGGATTTCGAAGCCCCGTGACCTCCATTACATGACTCTAGCGGCATCGCAAAAACTCATGATTTTAGACATTTTTCGCCGTTTTCGTGGGCTATAGTCCACGGTTTTTGGGTCCCTGGAGGATTTCCATGGACCGTAACCCGGTACATGACTCTAGCGGCATGGTAAAAATTTGTGATTTCGAGCATTTCTGGCCGTTTTCGTGGGCTAGTGTCCACGATTTTTCGGTCACGGGACGATTTCGATGCCCCGTGACCCCCGGTACATGACTCTAGTGGCATCGTCAAAAATCATGAGTGCGGGAACTTTTTGCCGTTTTCCTTGGCTATAGTCCTTGGTTTTTGAGTCCCGGAAGGATTTCTATGCGTCGTGACCCCCGGTACATGACTCTAGCGGCATGCCTAGAACTCGTGATTTTGGGCAAATTTTTGCTGTTTTCGTGGGCTATTGTCCACGGTTTTTGGGTTTCGGGAGGATTTGGATGCCCGTGACTCTAGCAACATCGTCAAAACTCATGATTACGGTCATTTCTGCCCGTTTTCGTGGGCTATAGTCCATGGTTTTTGGGTCCCGGGGGGATTTTGATGCCCCGTGACTAGCAGCATCATCAAAAAATGTGATTTCGGGCATTTCTGGGCGTTTTCGTGGGCTATAGTCCACGGTTTTTGGGTCCCGGAAGGATTTCAATGCGCCATGACCCCCGGTACATGACTCTAGCAGCATCGTCAAAACTCGTGATTTTGAGCATTTTTTTGTTGTTTTCGTGGGCTATATTCCATGGTTTTGGGGTCCCGGTAGGATTTTGAGGCCCGTGACCCCTGGTACATGATTCTAGCGGCATCGTAAAAACTCATGATTTCGGTTATAGTACATGGTTTTTGGTCCCAGAAGGATTTTTATGCGCCGTGAACCCCGGAATATGACTCTAGCCGGATCATCAAACTCGTGATTTCGGGCATTTTTTTTCCTTTTTCGTGGGCTATAGTCCAGGGTTTTTGGGTCCCGAGAGGATTTTGATGCCCGGTGACTCCCGGTCCATGACGCCAACGGCATCATCAAAAAACGTGATTTCGGACATTTCAGGCCGTTTTCTGGGATATAGTTGACGGTTTTTGGGTCCCGAAAGGATTTCGATGCGAAGTGACCCCCGGTAAATGACTCTAGCGGCATCGTCAAAACTCGTGATTTCAGGCATTTTTTTGTCGTTTCCGTGGGCTATGCTCCACGGTTTATGAGTTCTAGGAGGATTTCGATGCCCCGTGACCTCCTGTACATGACTCTAGCGGCATCGCAAAAACTCATGATTTTGGGCATTTTTCGCCGTTTTCGTGGGCTATAGTCCACGGTTTTTGGGTCCCTGGAGGATTTCCATGGCACGTGACCCCCGGTACATGACTCTAGTGGCATCGTCAAAACTCGTGATCGCGGGAACTTTTTGCCGTTTTCGTTGGCTATAGTCCTTGGTTTTTGGGTCCAGGAAGGATTTCTATGTGCCGTGACCCACGGTACATGACTCTAGCGGCATGCTCAAAACTCGTGATTTCGGGCATTTTTTTTCGTTTTCGTGGGCTACAGTCCACGGTTTTTGGGTTTCGGGAGGATTTCGATGCCCCGTGACTCTAGCAACATCGTCAAAACTCGTGATTTCGGGCATTTATGGCCGTTTATGTGGGCTATAGTCCACGGTTTTTGGTTCCAGAGGGATTTTGATGCCCCGTGACCCCTGGTACATGACTCTAGCGGCATCGTAAAAACTCATGATTTGGGGTAATTTTTGGCCGTTTTCGTGGGCTATAGTCCACGGTTTTTGGATCCCGGAAGGATTTCGATGCGACGTGAACCCCGGTACATGACTAGCGGCATCGTCAAAATTCCGGGCATTTCGGGCTTTTGTTGCCGTTTTTGTGGGCTATAGTCCACGGTTTTTGGGTCCCCGTAGGATTTTGAGGCCCCGTGACCCCTGGTACATGATTCTAGCATCATCGTAAAAACTCATGATTTCGGGTATTTTTTGGCCTTATTCGTGGGCTATAGTCCTCGGTTTTTGGACTCCGGAAGGATTTCGATGCGCCGTGAACCACGGAATATCACTCTTGCGGAATTGTCAAAACTCGTGATTTCGGGCATTTTTTTGCGGTTTTCGTGGGCTATAGTCCATGGTTTTTGGGTCTCTGGAGGATTTTGATGCCCCGTGACAGCCGGGACATAAATCTAGCGGCATCATCAAAAATCATGATTTCAAGCATTTCTAGCCGTTTTGAGGGCTATAGTCCACGGTATTTTGGTCCCGGAAGGATTTCGATGCGCCGTGACCCCCGGTACATGACTCTAGTGGCATCGTCAAAACTCGTGATTTCGGGCATTTTTGCCGGTTTCATAGGCTTAGTCCACGGTTTTTGGATTCCGTGAGGATTTCGATGCCCTGTGACCCCCTGTACATGACTCTAGTGGCATAGTCAAAACTCATGATTTCGAGCATTTTTTTGCCGTTTTCATGGGATATACTCCACGGTTTTGGGTTTTCGGGAGGATTTCGATGCCCCGTGACCCCAGTACATGACTCTAGCGACTTTATCAAAACTCGTGATTTCGGGCATTTCTGACCGTTTTCGTGGGCTATAGTCCACGGTTATTTTTGTCCCGGAAGGATTTCGATGCGTCGTGACCCACGATACATAACTCTAGCGGCATCATCAAAACTCGTGATTTTAGACATTTTTTGCCGTTTTCGTTGGCTATTCTCCACGGTTTTTGGGTTCAAGAAGGATTTCGATGCCTCGTGATCTCATGTATATGACTCTAGCGGCATCGTAAGAACTCATTATTTCGGGCATTTTTTACCGTTTTCGTGGGCTATAGGCCACAGTTTTTGGGTCCCGGGAGAATTTCCATGGCCCGTGACCCCCGGTACATGACTCTGGCGGCATAGTAAAAATTCGTGATTTCAAGAATTTCTAGCCGTTTTCGTGGGCGAGTGTCCACGGATTTTGGGTCTCGGGAGGATATCGATGCCCCGTGACCCCCGGTAAATGACTCTAGCGGCATCGTCAAAACTCGTGATTTCAGGCATTTTTTTGTCGTTTCCGTGGGCTATGCTCCACGGTTTATGAGTTCTAGGAGGATTTCGATGCCCCGTGACCTCCTGTACATGACTCTAGCGGCATCGCAAAAACTCATGATTTTGGGCATTTTTCGCCGTTTTCGTGGGCTATAGTCCACGGTTTTTGGGTCCCTGGAGGATTTCCATGGCACGTGACCCCCGGTACATGACTCTAGTGGCATCGTCAAAACTCGTGATCGCGGGAACTTTTTGCCGTTTTCGTTGGCTATAGTCCTTGGTTTTTGGGTCCAGGAAGGATTTCTATGTGCCGTGACCCACGGTACATGACTCTAGCGGCATGCTCAAAACTCGTGATTTCGGGCATTTTTTTTCGTTTTCGTGGGCTACAGTCCACGGTTTTTGGGTTTCGGGAGGATTTCGATGCCCCGTGACTCTAGCAACATCGTCAAAACTCGTGATTTCGGGCATTTATGGCCGTTTATGTGGGCTATAGTCCACGGTTTTTGGTTCCAGAGGGATTTTGATGCCCCGTGACCCCTGGTACATGACTCTAGCGGCATCGTAAAAACTCATGATTTGGGGTAATTTTTGGCCGTTTTCGTGGGCTATAGTCCACGGTTTTTGGATCCCGGAAGGATTTCGATGCGACGTGAACCCCGGTACATGACTAGCGGCATCGTCAAAATTCCGGGCATTTCGGGCTTTTGTTGCCGTTTTTGTGGGCTATAGTCCACGGTTTTTGGGTCCCCGTAGGATTTTGAGGCCCCGTGACCCCTGGTACATGATTCTAGCATCATCGTAAAAACTCATGATTTCGGGTATTTTTTGGCCTTATTCGTGGGCTATAGTCCTCGGTTTTTGGACTCCGGAAGGATTTCGATGCGCCGTGAACCACGGAATATCACTCTTGCGGAATTGTCAAAACTCGTGATTTCGGGCATTTTTTTGCGGTTTTCGTGGGCTATAGTCCATGGTTTTTGGGTCTCTGGAGGATTTTGATGCCCCGTGACAGCCGGGACATAAATCTAGCGGCATCATCAAAAATCATGATTTCAAGCATTTCTAGCCGTTTTGAGGGCTATAGTCCACGGTATTTTGGTCCCGGAAGGATTTCGATGCGCCGTGACCCCCGGTACATGACTCTAGTGGCATCGTCAAAACTCGTGATTTCGGGCATTTTTGCCGGTTTCATAGGCTTAGTCCACGGTTTTTGGATTCCGTGAGGATTTCGATGCCCTGTGACCCCCTGTACATGACTCTAGTGGCATAGTCAAAACTCATGATTTCGAGCATTTTTTTGCCGTTTTCATGGGATATACTCCACGGTTTTGGGTTTTCGGGAGGATTTCGATGCCCCGTGACCCCAGTACATGACTCTAGCGACTTTATCAAAACTCGTGATTTCGGGCATTTCTGACCGTTTTCGTGGGCTATAGTCCACGGTTATTTTTGTCCCGGAAGGATTTCGATGCGTCGTGACCCACGATACATAACTCTAGCGGCATCATCAAAACTCGTGATTTTAGACATTTTTTGCCGTTTTCGTTGGCTATTCTCCACGGTTTTTGGGTTCAAGAAGGATTTCGATGCCTCGTGATCTCATGTATATGACTCTAGCGGCATCGTAAGAACTCATTATTTCGGGCATTTTTTACCGTTTTCGTGGGCTATAGGCCACAGTTTTTGGGTCCCGGGAGAATTTCCATGGCCCGTGACCCCCGGTACATGACTCTGGCGGCATAGTAAAAATTCGTGATTTCAAGAATTTCTAGCCGTTTTCGTGGGCGAGTGTCCACGGATTTTGGGTCTCGGGAGGATATCGATGCCCCGTGACCCCCGGTACATGACTCTAGTGGCATCGTCAAAACTCGTGATTTCGGGCACTTTTTGTCGTTTTCGTGGGCTATAGTCCACAGGTTTTTGGTCCCGGGAGGATTTCGATGCCCCGTGACCCCCGGGACACGACTCTAGCAACATGGTCAAAACTCATGATTTCGGGCATTTCTTGCCATTTTCGTGGGCTATAGTCCATGATCTTAGCATCCCGAGAGGATTTCGATGCCCCGTGACCTCCGGACATGACTGTAGCGGCATCGTCAAAACTCGTGATTTCGATCATTTCAGGCCGTTCTCGTTGGCTATAGTACACGGTTTTTGGGTCCCGGAAGGATTTCCATGCACCGTGACTAGGGCTGGACTAACGAGCTACTCGAATCGGTAAGCCTCGACTCGTTATGGCTCGTGATCGTTAAGGCTCGGATCGTTAAGCTCGTTAAGGATAACGAGTTGAAACTAAATCTCGGCTCGGTTCGTTAGCTGTTAACGAGTGCTCGCGAGTAGCTCGATAAAACTCGTTAAGAAGATGTAAAAAAACTTAAAATGCATCAACCAGACAAGATTTCAGCCATAAATGTATAAAGTACTTAAAAAACGTCAAATCGACGGCTAATAGTTAACAGACTCGTAGAAGTGCCACACATTGAAATGAAAATAAATAAAACTAACTTGACGAATGTCAGCAGCCCAACATAATACTTGATAGAAATATGTCTCCAACAGATCAAGGTCTCCAAGAACACATAAGTAGCAGAATCTCAAAAGGCTTATATGAAGATAGCCTCTTGCCCTTCTTTAGTTGCTTCCCACACAGGAATCAGGAAATGGTATGAACTCCACATCATCATCGCTATCATCTTGCTGCAAAAGGAAATTATATTAAGTTAAATGTTTCACTCAAAGCGTAAAGTGTACAGGCTGGGACAGAGATATCAAGAAGTAACAAGTAAACTTACTGTTACTAGTTGAATGCCTGTGCGTTGCTACGGTACCACAATATGCAAACTCTGGTAACATGAATGTCTCTCAAAAAGGTTTATAAACATTATATGCCCACTCTTATCACTTCCAAGATTACATGATTTTTGGTTAAAAAAAATAGATGGTTGTTTTTCTTTAAAAAATAGATGATTTCTCGACCTCACACGATGTTCAATATTTGGTTCACCGATTAATATTATATAACATGTAATACAAATTATGAAATTATAACAATACCTTTATTTTGAAGGATGTCAATATTTTATTTCATTAATCAGATAAAATTATAGAGATTAATTTCAACGTCTATACGGACTCAATCGGGATCTTCCTACTCAAATAGTGTCTATTTTGGCACAACAAAACTTGCTCTGCTAAAGTCTGAGAGCATCTTCATTAGCACCACCCAAAGCAGACATAATTTGGTGGTGCCGGACACTGGTCTAGCTATTCATAGGTCGTCCATCCCACCCACACCTCCAAAGGACATAAAAAAATGTGAATTAAAATCTTTATTTTTTCATTCAAGCTTTAAATATTTTACAAGCTTTGAATGCAACTTAAACAAAATCAACATCGCCGGTGTCCCTACCCTAAACGTACTCCAACTCCAACCCAAGGCTATCCCATTCGACGATGTCGTCCTCATCATTGTTGTCGACGTATACAAGGGTGGAGGAGGAGGCTGCACGGGAGTGACATGGAGATCACACAAAGTATTACACTCAAGAAACTGAAAAAACAACCAAGTATTTCTGTAGTACTATGACAGCCCAATCATTTTACTGATCTCATAGATCTTCAGGAAGCATTTTGCTATAATAAGCCAACATAATGCCTAACAATTTACAAACTATCTAGGGCAATAAACAACAAAGGAAGGGCTATATTGAGAAGTCAAAACCAAGCACCAGATATAGTTTCCCCAATGGAAAGCAGAAAATCATGTAATTTCTATTTGAACAAGGAGAAAACAAAGCACTTAAAATTTTTACGAAGTTCAAAATGTCGAAACAAAGAAACACATACAAATAGCACCAGGGCCACGACAAATTATGATTTCCTGAAAAAATAAAATCTCATAAGGGATAACACTTACAAAATTAAGAGGATTATAACTACAGGAACCAAAAGTCAAATGCTAAGGCTAATACACTTATTTTATTAGTGATGAATCGTTCAAGTCACACCATTATATTAGTCCTAGAAGAGATGTATACCCAAATGAACATTGCCTTCAATACATTCTACCTACTACAGTACTACTGAGCTTCCATCGAATTGTCTTCTCTTCCTCCCAAGGAGTTAGCCTCTAATCTGAACATAACCATTCTCAGAAACCTCCTCTGTGTATCCAACGAGTAGCATCAACACCATCCCCACTGACCCGGAGCAGCATATCCTGAGCCTTTAATCTGAACATAACCATTCTCAGAAGTATCCAACGAGTCTCACATAGTAAGCACCAATTGATGGAACTGTATGGAAAGACATAATAGTGTATATGTACATTCCAGAAAGGGCTAATTAATACATGATTTTTAATTCAAATTCCATATAATGTCCAACTATTTAAAGAACAATCAAATTTATGATGCGATATCATAAATCTGTTTAAAGTATTGCATGATATAGTTGACTGAATATAATTCGATTGAGATAGAGTTAATTAATTTAGCTAGTCATTGCAGCAATATAATAGGAATATGTAATAGAACAATCAAAGATGGAGAGCAACCTGGTAAATAGTCTAAATAGAAAAAAAATGAAATAAACATTCTTGCCTTCTCAAGGCTCTCAAATTTGTAGTTAACATGAATATTGTTCAATATATGACATGCCTACCAGGACATCGCATCAGATTCATGTCAGCTTGATGCCTCTTTCCACAGGTTGATCCCCCATTCCAAGTGGCACCCTTATATAGCTTGCGCAGAAACAAAGATTACAGCAAACTATATGAGACTTGAGAAAACTTAAGCATAACATACTACTGCTGAAATGAAACTGCAGGTTAGGTCAGATGGTCATACCTTTGATCAAAAGGGATGTTGAGGTAGTTCAGTTAACTTAAAGTTGCCAATGATCAAAAGGGATGTTGAGGTAAATATAGCTCATGTGAAAGCACTCCACATATATTATACTGGCCAACATTGTTGAAAAGTTTCTCAACAGACCAATATATTTCTTCCAATGAAATATCCAACAACAATGTCAATCTGTAATGGAGCAATTAAGCTTTAAGACATTCTAACAAACACATAATACACACGCTACAAATAGACATTTTATAAAAAACAAAGGGGAGATTCGAGTGGAACAAATACCTGCTACCAGCAAGACTATGAAAATAGAAAGCACATGCTCATCCAATGTGGGATGAAAGAGATTGTGTACCAATGCAAGCGGGAGCAAATACTGTTGTCCAGCGTAGGCTGCCTCCTCCTAGATTGAGCGAGTAGCACGACAATTAGATCAGGACGGATTAAGCAACCAACACACCAATCGAAGTCCAATCAGATCGGGAGGGCCTGTGCGACCAGCCGGCATAATCCACTGAGAATCCAATCGACTCCGGAAGGGCAGTGTTATCTCCAGAGGAGCAGCGTCGGCAGCCGTGTCGAGGAGGAGGAGGTTCAAGCAAGGGGAGCAGCGTCGGCAGCGTGTCGAGGAGGAGGAGGTTCAAGCAAGGGGAGCGCTGTCTCACGAGCAGGAGGCGAGACAGTACAAACAAAAGTCAGATCGGGGGACGGGACGGCGCTCACCTGCCTCACATGCGGAGGACGACCCCCTCCTCCCAGCCCATCTTGGTCAGAGGTCTCCAACGGATCAAGGTCTCCAAGAACACATAAGTAGCAGAACGTCAAAAGGCTTATATGAAGATAGCCTCCTGCCCTCCTTTAGTTGCTTCCCACACAGGAATCAGGAAATGGTATGAACTCCACATCATCATCGCTATCATCTTGCTGCAAAAGGAAATTATATTAAGTTAAATGTTTCACTCAAAGTGTAAAGTGTACAGGCTGGGACAGAGATATCAAGAAGTAACAAGTAAACTTACTGTTATAGTAGGTTTAATGTTGTTATTTTTTTATCCTTTTATGAAGCTTCGCAGCACAAACAAGTGGGGACTGTCTATTTGTCAGTCGACTGATAATCATTTTGTCGTCAGTCAAATTTTTGGGCCAATCGTACATCGACAAGTCAACCACCCAGACCTCGCTGCCCAGCTCAGAAAAAAACACGAAAGGAAAAAGGCCCGCGACTGCTTCCCCCTTAACGGGTTGTGTTGAGCTAAACTGGGCCCGAACCAAACAGCCTCCTGCCCCTGCGCTGCCACAAATCAGCCAGATCTAAAAATGACAACACAGGAGACAACTACACAGGCCACAACCCGATAATAAAAAGGAGCGGTCTTCTTGTTCAAGAAAGGATTCAAAGCAGCAACTCCTCGCTGGGAACCTCGCCAGCATCTGCTTCTCCTCACGAGCAGCTGGAGCAGTACCTCGCCCAGGATCTGAAAGATTAGTGCCCAGCTGTCCCCCAGGTGTCTAGCTCGTCTCCCACGTGTACGCGTACAGTCTACTTCTCCTCGCCAGCAGCCGGAGCAGGCACCTCGCCCAGGATCATACATGAAATCATGAGGTGTGATGATTAAAACAACTTTGAAAAGGAAGAACAAAAAGGAATGATTACACAGAAAAGGGAAATCAATAAATAAAAAGATTCTTAGACACTGAAACGTGACTGAGCAAATACTAAATCAATACTGAATCACTGAAACAGATAAACAAAACTGAGACACTAAAAACATGACTGAAACACTATAACAAATACTTAATCACTGAAAACAAGACTGACTGAGACACTAAATCAAGACTGAATCACTGAGACACTGAATGAATGAGAGTTGAGACAATTAAAAACTGAGCAATAAATCTAGTCTGAGACAACTAATCACTGGAACAAGACTGAGACACTAAGTCAAGACTGAATCACTGAGATGCTGAAAAAATGAGACAATTATAAATTGAGCCCTGGAAAAAATAATGAGGCACTGAGAAAAAGACAGACTCGGAATAGAAAAATATGAGATAAAGAGAGACTGAGAAGGAGATAAAGAGAGATTCAGAGAGAGAGAGATAGATGCAAGACTTGGGGAGAGAGAGAGAAATTGAGAGAGACATAAAAAAAATGACACAGAGAGAAAAAATTATAAATTGAGAGAGAGACATAAATAAAATGACAGACAGAGAGAAAAAATATAAAAGATTTGCTACGAGAGAGAGACACTAAACTGAAACAGATGCAAGAATGAGAGAGAGAGAGAGAGAGAGATGGCCACTGCTCGCTTTGGGGTATGGTTGAAAGATATGAACCACATTTTTTATCATGTTCTCGTGTTGCTTTAATTTCTACTGGTTTTTGTGAAAAGATTTGGGTACAATGGAACCATCAAAATTCCAATCAAGGCTATACAACTAGGATCACTTGATTCAAAATATTTACAAATAGGATGATGGCAGTGCATACACAACAACATAAAAAACAATCATGGTAACAGCCAGATGCGATGACATGGTCTACCAGGTACAAAATCTAGAAAAAAGCTAAAATAATCAAAGTCATGAAACTCATAAAATCATAATTATCTACTCCCTCCGTCCACAAATAAATGTCTCAAGTCTCTTAAAAAGAAGATGTATCTAGACAAACATTTGTGGACGGAGTGAGTACTTATTTTTTGCAGGGGACTGATTTATCTACTCATAACATCATGAAACGGACAATGCCAAAACATAATATACAAAAAAGAGCCAACCTTATCTCTCAACAAAACAAAAAATGCATCATCTATATCATTGTTCCTTGACACATGGTCTGTTACCTGCAAAAAACATACAATATAGAAAAGGAAAGATACATCAACCAAAACTAACAAAAATAAATGACTCACTTCAAAGTCGCTTGATAGACTGAATTATTCACCAGTACCGCCATTGTAAAAATCACACCCATTGTCAGACGACTTGGAGTTGGATCTACAAAGTACAACATACAAATCACACATAAACATCTGAATGAAACACATAATTGAGAAAATGAACCACCAAGGTTGGTTTGTTGACCAAACTGTAAAGTCTAATAGTCCTAGTATAGACTAAATCGTTACTGAAACAAACATTAACCTATTGTCCTGCATTAGCTTCTCCAACACATCCAACCATGCAACAATATACGAGCAAAACAACAGTCAACACTCACTAAACACATAGGAAAAATAGACCACCTGAGAAAATTGGATTCCAATGCCCTAAAACACATACACAACGGCAAACAAAATGAACAATCCCCAACCACGCAGCATATAACCTACATATTCGAGTAGTGATTTCAGACAAAACCGCCGGCCCCCATCCCCTCACGGACACCACACAGGGCTAGATGTCAGGTGTTCGTGCCAAAACAAAGGCCCAGCTGCCGCCACAACTTCCGGTAATCGCACCAAATCCGACGCCTACAAGGACACCGGGAATAACGAGAGCGTGAAACTGAGATAGAAATCAACTCCCCCTGCCTCCGGCAACGCAGCCTGACACCTCCACGCTCTACCAGCATTGAGACGACATCCCCTGTTCCCTCCCCCCCCTCTCTCTACTCACACACTCGCGAGGAGAAACAAAAGCTAGAGCGCCGCAAATAAACTGAGCACCGTCTGAGATTTAGGATTACTCACCTTCCCTGCCTCCGGCGACGCCTCCACGCTCCTCCGCCGGCGCGGATCTCCGCCATGGAAATGCTCTCGAGAGAGAATCCTCTGTTCCGTCACCTCTCTCTCTCTCTCTGGGTAGCGAGCTGACACACTCGAGAACAAAAAGACACAGCGCAGCCCGCATGGGGTGCTGTCCGGGAATCCCATTAACAGGCCGACGACCCGCAGCCCGAAAGAACCCAAAATCGGGACGGAGTCAAAACACAGGGCGAATCTTGAAGAAAAATCGGACGGACACAAATTAGACTGACGGCGAAACTGAAAACAGTCAACAACAAAAAAGCAAAAACCAACAAGTGCCTCAACCATTTTTGGGCGCAAAGAACTACGGTAGTCATCTAGAACTCTACCACCTGTAGAGAATGTTGACTCTGAAGACACACTAGTTGCTGGTACGGTCAAGAACTTTCTTGCCATCTTTGCCACAATAGGATACCTATGAGCATTCAGCCTCCACCAATCAACTAATCTAAAATTCGGATCAGTCATGGGATGAGTTTTTTTTCAAGATAGCTCGTCAATTCAGACTGAGAGGCCTCTGAATTTGTCTCCTCTAGAAAGGACTGAAACCCACTCAATGTGGACATAGAGGTAGCTTGTTGCATACTAGAATTTTCACTTTGTTCATTGCCATTCGCTGCCTCTTGCTGTCTTTTTTCCACCTCATAGGTAGCATACAAATCAAAGAACTCAGATTTGATATCCTCTGCCTCACGCATCCCTTTCTCTCTGCCATACAACTCCTTGAAACAGTAAGCAACAAGTTTCATCTTAAACCTAGGATCAAGAATGGTTGCAATGACCATAAGATTATTCTTCACCTTTTTTTGTCTTCCCCATTGTCATTATCATTCTCAGAATAAGTACTATCCCAATATTTATCAAACTTGTCCAGCATTGCCTTTCCCATTGCCTTCAAATTTACATCACTTTTTTTGACGGCATGGTTGTTTACAGCAATCTTAACATTCATGATATATGGATAAAAGATATTGGCAGTGGGATAGTTAGATCCTGATAATACCGTGGTCACCTCAGCAAATGCTTTCAAAATTGGCTGAATATTACCATATAATGTCCAATCATAATCAGTGGGCTGCCATTTGTAAGTAGGATCTGTTTGAGCATATTCATCTAAAGCTTCTTTATACAAAATGCTAGCATCTAACATTCTGTGAGTAGAGCTCCATCTGGTTGATACATCTAAGCATAATCCTTTCCCAACTTTAATATTCAGAGACTTGCAAACTACCAAGAAATTTTTCATGCGCAATGGGGACTTCTTAAAGTACTTGACAGTCGATCTAAGCTTGCCAATTAAAGGTTCAAGCGGTGCAATACCACTATCAAATTGATTATATGTGCACAGCAGCGAACATGAAAGTACTTAGGTATGAACTTTGTTATTTTCCTAGCTTTGAACTTGCCTGTCAAATTCTTAGCGGCAACATCATTGGAGGAAGCATTATCCATGGTCATTGTCATGATCTTATCTTCTATTTTCCATTCTTGGCAACACTCAAACACGGCTTGAGCTATGACAACGCCCGAGTGTGGTGGATCTAACTCTATGAAATTCAGAACACGAGATTGCATAATCCATTCATCATCTATGTAGTGAGCAACTTGCTTCTTCAAGATCTCCTTTTCAGATAAATATACCTTCATGCATTCAGCTCTAATTGACTTCCTACCAATGAACTTTTATGATGCATTCATATAATTCATGAGGATATTAAACCAAGCATGCTCAACCATCCTAAAAGGGTACTCATGCACAATTATCATCTTTGCTATTATCTTTCGGCATTCTTCATGGTCATATTAATGATTCACTATAAGAGATGCACCAGGCTTTTCAGGATCAAAACCAATTGTACCTTGACGTAGATGTTTTGCGTTCTGGTTCAGTAAGATTGGACAAGCCTCCGAATGCCTCAGGAGACTACTAGTTGATCCACTATAAGCAAAAACTCAGAACAATACAAGCATTTCGTCTTTATAACAACTTCCCCTGGCTTCTTCTTCGATACAGCTTTGACCTCTTTAAAATACTTCCAACATTTTGAACGCTTAGCTCTGGTTTTCTTCCCATTGGCCTTTCCAGCAACAGATTCACCTTTTTTTCTCTTCGCTGCTTTCTTATGCATCTCAACGGCACTGACCTCCACACTTTCTTTGTCATTTCCGTCACTACCTAATCCAAGAGAAGGCTCAGACATTTCATCATCCATATCAAAATTCTCCGCCTCATCAATTTCTTGACACCCATCATCAACCTCTATCCATTCATTTTCCTGTAAAAATAGCAAATGAAACAACATGATACGCCTAGCAGTCAACGTTCAAAAAAGCGGTAAAAAGCGGTCGCTTAAGCGCATAAGCGAGCGCAGCGGACACAAAACGCTCAGGATTAGGCCTGAGCGGCCCATTAAGCGGTAAGCATGAGATTCGACCAAGGATTCGAGCGGAAGATGAAATTTTCAGGAAGAAAAGAGGGGGAAACTGGAGCGGGAGCTAGAGTGAGCTGCTCTGGCAAGGATTCGACCAGTCCGTGTAGATTTCTAGGAGAGAGAGGGAGGACAAGGGAGAGGTGGCGTGAGGGAATAGAAGGGAGGCGGCTGTGAGCTGAATGGTTCAGATTCTTTAGTAGTTAGTACTACTAGGGTTTCCTCTTGGGCCTTATTGGGCTATATTTTATACAAAAAGCAAACTGGGCCTTATTGGGTTGTGTTTTATAGCCTGAAAACAGCCCAGTTTGGCCTTTTCCCCTCTCAAATTGATTATATATGTCTAGAATTCCTATTTTCTGTGTGTACAGTACAAAACGCTTAAGCGCCGCTTAAGCTCGCTTAAGCAGTAGTTCCTCTAATCGGAGGCTTACCGCTCGCTTACCGCTTTTTTGAACCTTGCTAGCAGTTTCAACATAAATTCTCTAAAATAAAAAAGGGGGGAACATAGATGGCATTTGTTAATTGCAGACTACTCTCTTTATTAGAATCTAACCATAGAGGGCTTGCCGCATAACTGCATAAGTAATAAAAGATTTTGTAATTAATCTTTGAAACTCACTGATTCATCATCAGCAGCAGCACTTGTGCCTGACGCCGCCAATGCACATGCAGGTTCAGCTGCTCGTCCTTGGGGATGTGATGGATGCTTTGGCGCCCTTGAAATGCTCTCTGACCGGCGCCGCGTCCGGGAACCAGAGGTCTCCTTGGATCTCGGCATCATCCGCTTATCCATTGCGCCGACAGCCACTCGCACAAGCAGGAATGGTGACGGCGAGGGGCTGAGGAAGCTAGGATAGAAGCAGGGAACGCGAGAGGATGAGAAGATGAGAACCCTAGGTGTGACAGCTATAGAACCCTAGGTAGCCGCCACATCTAGTCTAGAAGAAGATGAGAAGACGAGGAGAGGAGGCGACATACATGCGAGAAAGATCGGGAGAGGAAGAGGAGCAGGCGCCGTAATTTTGGTTATACTTGATTACTTGGTCGCCTCTCGCTGATGGGCTGATGGGTTATTGGCATAATCGATTAGATGGGGTACATCTTTAGGATTTACAGGCATGCCGACCGCTTCCAGGCACTCGCTTGCCATGCCTCTGGCGTCACAGCGCGCCAGCGTGCCGACCTCTTCGCCGGCGGCCTTCCCGACCACATCTGCATCGACGTCGAGATGCGGGAACCCGAGGACATGCAGACAGCCAAGTACTACGCGCGTGCGTACGAACAGCGCGCCTTCGCCATGCAGCAGCCGCGCCCCGCCATGCCGGCCACGCCCACTGCCGCCCCCGCGCCGACACGCACTTTCTGGCGCCTGACATCCGCCGAGCAGCTCGAGAGGCGTCACAAGGGCCTGTGCTTCAACTGCGACGAGCCATATGCGTCGGCTCCTACGTGCGCACGCCTCTTCTACTTAGAGACCGTCGACGACACCGAGGTAGAGGTCCTCGCTGCGGAGCTCGAAGCCGCCACCATCACTGAGGCCGGCGTCACGACCTACGGGCCGGTCGACACGTCCGCCTTCGTCGTCTCCCTTCATGCTATGGCGGGCATCAAGACGGCGAAGACGATGCTGCTACCGGTGACGGTCAACGGGGAGCATCTCACTGCACTCGTGGACACGGGCTCGACGCACAACTTCCTGTCCAACACCGCCATGCGTCGCCTCGCTCTACAGCCGGTAGGGCCGGAGCGGTACAACGTCACCGTCGCCAACGGGGACCGTCTTACTTGCCAGGGCGTGGCACGACAGGTTCCCGTGCTCATTGGCGACGAAGCCTTCTCCATCGACTGCGTTGGAATCGACCTGGGCTGCTATGACTTCATCCTCGGCGTCGACTTCCTTTCCACACTAGGTCCCATCCTTTGGGACCTCGACGTGCTGTCCCTCATCTTCTGGCGCAAGGGCGGCCGTCGCGTTCAGTGGACGGGCATCGGCAGCACAGGCACGACCCCGCAGCTCCACTTGATGGTCGTCGCCCTGGACGCGGCGCAGCCTCTCCTGGCCGACCTCCTGCAGCACAGCGACATCTTCGACGAGCCACAAGGCCTCCCACCCGCACGGCACTGTGACCACCGGATCCACCTGCTGCCAGACATGGCGCCTGTTGCAGTACGACCATACCGGTACCCTCAGCTGCAGAAGGACGAGCTCGAGCGCCAGGTGGCGGTCATGCTAGCGCAGAGAATTATCCGGATTTTGACATCACCGTTCTCCGTCCCGGTGCTCCTGGTGCGCAATGCCGACGGCACATGGCGCTTCTGCATCGACTTCCGCGCCCTCAACGCCATGACGTCCAAGGACAAGTTCCCCATCCCCGTCGTGGATGAGCTCTTGGACGAGCTACACGGAGCGCGCTTCTTCACCAAGCTCGACTTGCGCTCGGGCTATCATCAGGTGCGCATGCACCCGAACGACATCGAGAAGACGGCGTTCCGTACTCACCATGGCACTTCAAGTTCCTGGTGATGCCGTTCGGCCTCTCCAACGTGTCGGCGACCTTTGAGGCCCTGATGAACGACGTGCTCAGCCCATACTTACGCCGCTTTGTGCTTGTTTTCTTTGATGATATTCTTATCTACAGCTCATCCTGGGCGGAGCACCTACAACACGTGGCCATCATCTTCAACGAGCTTCGAGTGCATCGTCTTCACCTCAAGCGCTCGAAGTGCTCGTTCGGCACGACCTTCGTCGCATACTTGGTCCACGTCATCTCAGGAGAAGGTGTCGCAAATGGACGCGGACAAGATCGCCGATGTCGCCGCGTGGCCGACCCCGCAGTCACCGCGGGCTCTCTGCCGTTTCTTGGGGCTCGCCGGCTACTACCGGAAGTACATCCGGGACTTCGGGCTCATCGCCGCACCACTGACGCAACTCCTTCGCCGTGACGCCTTCTCCTGGACCGAGGAGGCGACTACGGCGTTCGAAGCTATCCAGCGGGCGCTCACGACGGGACCCGTCCTCCAGATGCCGGACTTCGACATGCCGTTTATGGTGGATTGTGACGCCTCGGGCATCGGCTTCGGTGCCGTCCTCCATCAGGGTGAGGGGCCGCTGGCCTTCTTTAGCTGCCTCGTTGCCGCGCGCCATCACAAGCTCGCGGCGTACGAGCGCGAGCTTATCGGGCTGGTCTAGGCAGTGTGCCACTGGCGCCCTTACCTTTGGGGGCGATCATTCCGTATACGCACGGACCACTACAGCCTCAAGTACTTGCTGGACCAGCGCCTCTCCACCGTTCCACAGCACCGGTGGATCAGCAAGCTCTTCGGCTTCGACTTCACCGTCGAGTATCGTGTCGGCCGCCTCAACACGGTCGCCGACGCCTTGTCCCGCCGCGACACTGAGGAGGTACCAGACGACATTGCCACAGCGGGCACCGTCCTATGCATCCGCTCGGGACCATCCTTCGCCTTCATCGACGACATCCGCCGGGCGACCTCCACTGCCGCGGACGTACAGGCGATCCGCGGGCGCCTTGATGCCGGCGAGCTGGGAGGGCCATGGCGCCTGGACGATGGGCTCCTCTTACACGGGCGTCGTATCTTCGTGCCCGACCACGGTGACCTACGCCACCAGGTTTTTTCCCTGGCACACTCGGCCGGACATGAGGGCGTGCAGAAGACCCTCCATCGCCTCCGCGCCGATTTCTACATCCCCGGTGATGGTACGTTGGTCCGCGACTGGGTGCGTTCTTGCGTGACATGCCAGCGGAACAAGACGGAGACGCTGCGACCGGCGGGTATGCTACACCCGCTGGACGTGCCCTCACAGGTGTGGGCTGATATCTCCATGGACTTCATTGAGGGCCTCCCAAAGGTAGGTGGCAAGTCCGTCATCCTCACGGTGGTTGACCGCTTCTCCAAGTACGTGCACTTCATCGCCCTCGGCCACCCCTATACAGCCGCGTCCGTGGCACGGGCCTTCTTCGACGGCATCGTCCGCCTCCACGGGTTTCCTTCGTCCATAGTCAGTGACCGTGACCCAGTGTTCACGGGTCATGTCTGGCGGCATCTCTTTCGGCTGGCAGGCGTGAAGCTCCGCATGAGCACGACGTTCCACCCTCAGACGGACAGCCAGTCCGAGGTGGTCAACAAGGTGATCACCATGTATTTACGTTGTGTTACAGGTGATCGTCCACGAGCTTGGGTGGACTGGTTGGCATGGGCGGAGTACTGCTACAACACCTCCTATCACTTCGCCCTGCATGCCACGCCCTTCGAGGTGGTCTACGGACGACCGCCTCCGACGATGCTTCCTTATGAGCCTGGCACGGCTAGGTCCGAGACGGCGGGCGACCTCCTCCGCACCCGCGACGAGATCGCACGCCAGCGTCTTCTCCAAGCACAACAGCTGGCCAAGAAGTACTATGATGCTCATCATCGCGAGGCGGAGTTCGCGGTGAACGATTGGGTGTGGCTGCGCCTCCTTCACCGGACCACGCAGTCCCTGGACCCGCGCTCCAAGCGCAAATTGGGACCCCGCTACGCCGGTCCCTTTCGTGTGCTGGAGCGTATTGGCACACTTGCATACCGCCTTGAGCTGCCAGCTGGTTCTCGCCTCCACGACGTCTTCCATGTCGGCTTACTGAAGCCCTACCGAGGGGACCCTCCCGCAGCGACGCCGGCCCTTCCTCCTACTTCGGATGGCCGTCTTCTACCAGCCTCTCCGAAGGTGGCGAAGGTGTTACAAGCATAGCAGCGACGCGGCGTGTGGCATGTCCTGGTCGAGTGGGACGGCTTGCCAGAGGAAGAAACAACTTGGGAGAACCTCGACGATTTCCGCCAGCAGTTTCTAGAAGTTCAGCTCGAGGACGAGCTGTTTGCGAAGGCGGGGAGAGATGTTATGGTCGGACTCCAGTATTCACGGAAGAAGCCCAATAGTGGGCCGAATTAGGGGCTTAACCCAAGATATCTAGGGTTTAGAGGAGTTGTCTTTCTATTTAAACACATGTACCCCTTCGATTGTAATCAGACAATAAAAAGATTCTGTTGTCGTCTCCCTCAGGAGACGGGAGCCCTAAACACTAGCCGCACCTTGCCCTAGCGGACGCATCTTTCCTCTCGCAGCGACGGCGCCCAGCCACCGGCGCCTGCGTGTCCAGCTCCACCGCCCTCACTTCCAACTCTATAATCTACGACCGAGGCCTGGTAGAACCGTAGTCTCTACCAGTCTATGTGACACCTAGAGACTAAAGCGCCATTTACAACAAGTTGTGTTTCATCACTTGCCTAGCCTCCTTGCACTTAACCCTTGATTATGAATTGCTAAGGTTATCATTCCGCTGATGCTTAACTTTTTCTTTACAAGTATATACTTTTAGTAAGTTAATTATAGATAAGTACATTGATTATTGGATTGAAAACATGTTACCAGATCAAGTATTAATGTAGACTGTAGAAGGTTGTATTTATCTATAATAACTACGGCACCTCACTCCACAACAACCATGCCATTCCAAATCCACGCTCAGACACTGATCTGTTCACCACTGTCTAGCGCCGCTCTGCCAGTACCCAAGGAAAATCCATAGCAACCGAAGGCATCCTCTGTCATCCTATGCAAGAGTGCCTCCATAGCCGCAAGCTCAGCAACCACCAATGGCGGGCGGCAGAGCATGAGCACGGGCAGTTGACACCACCGCGTCTGACGCACAGGACGCAGAGCACCTGCGAGCACGGTGCTGCCTGTCGCGAGGGCTAGGGACGCCTGCCAAGGGAACGTGGGATGTGAGATCGCGTACCGATCAACCCTTAGCCAGGACAGGAACGACCACTAAGACAAGCAAATGAGCAAAGAGTGCATGAGCATGTGGGAAGGGGTGAAATCGCTGTGGAAAGTGGCCCGCTGCCATCAGCCGTTGGACCCTGAGCCGAGCGGCAAGGGGATTGTGACAGGGAACGCCACGAGAAGGCTTTAGAGGAGAAATGTGAAAGATACCCCGACCTAGGGAACTAGGTTGTGCCATCGGCTTCTATGAATGGATTTTGTCAAAATGGGGATGTTATATTATTCATCTTCCTACGACTCAATACTAGCAGCACTACTTTATGATTGACACGATTTAGTTCTGAGAGGAGCATTCATGGCCCTTTATTACAAACCTACAAGACTTTCCTCGTTTGAGACCACCCCCTTCACAATTTGTCATAGTCGTACCTAAAGGAAGCTCACTGCTATGTCTGAACCATATATCACATTTCTTTTCTGCACTGAAAGAAAACTACATCTTGTTGACATTCAATATAAGTAGAACTGAAAAGTGTATCAAAACCTAGGGGTGGGCATATAACCCGACAACCGAACGACCGAACCGTTTTAACCTAAACTGAATCCGAAGTGACCTAAACCGATTTTGTCGGTGGTCTAGCGTATTAGGGGAGTGAGGCCCAAACAAAATTACTGAGATGAGCTTGGCCTACTGCCAAAATGGTGGGTGTATTCTTCTCGAAAGTGGGGCACACTTTCAATGCAATTATGCAAACAAGACTGGGTGGGATAGTCTAAATTAATAATCCCCCTTTAAAATTAGCTAGAATACTATTTTTTCATTTGGCAAAATTTAACCCATGCTTTCATGATTTAGTATGTCTATGCGACACCTAGAGACTAAAGCGCCATTTACAACAAGTTGTGTTTCATCACTTGCCTAGCCCCCTTGCACTTAACCCTTGATTATGAATTGCTAAGGTTATCTTTCCGCTGATGCTTAACTTTTTCTTTACAACTATATATTTTTAGTGAGTTAATTATAGATAAGTACATTGATTATTGGATTGAAAACATGTTACCAGATCAAGAATTAATGTAGAATGTAGAAGGTTGTATTTATACTACTGATGTCAGCACTAAAGAGACATGTCTTCATATTCTTCATTTTAGTATAACTATATGAAACATATCATGTTCATGATAACATCTAATGATTAGAATAAGTAATTGCAAAATCTAGTAGTTGAATGAACATTTAACACACATGAAGCAAGATAAACGGAAGTAAGCACTTACCCGGGGAAGAGCCACAGCCGCCTGGTGTGGCACGGCTGAGCGTGCCACACCACAAAGCAAAACTTACCAGAGGAGTGCGGCAGCCGGCAGGTGATGCATCCCCCATGGTGTGGCTCGTGCGCTGCCATGACACAGTCACCTGGATTGCAGCGAAAGGGGTCTTAAACCATGTACCAATCTGTTATAACCTATAAGACAAAACAAAGCCCATTTAGATATCTTCTAGCTCAAGCTTCAATGAACACAACAACTAAACCATGTAAGAATGATAAATCCATATAGTAAAAAAATAGCAGTTACACCACAGTTTTTATTCACATGTCAAAATGAGATAAGTTCAGTAGATATTAGAGAGAAGGATGACCACATCAGTGAGAAGAGGCCATGGACGAATATTATATACATGAATAATTTCTTTAGCCTTGTACATGACAATGTACGGTATTCCAAAATATTCAGTGTTCAGCAGAAATAGAAGGTGGCCTTACACTGCTGCACTAATTTTAAGTTTCACTCAGGAACATTTAAATAGTATATCCTAACATCATAAAGATATTTAAGGTTTGAAGGATTTCAGTATCCATAATAGTATCCAAACCATTTTAAGTGATGGACTTTATGTCAGAAAAACTCGTATGCTCCACAAACACACAAGCACTGATGCATTCAATGGAAAAGAAAACATGCATTTCTTCAGAAGATTCTAGAATAGTTAAATTGATCGCAATGGATATGATAGAAATCAGTGTGTGTAGAGCTAATGTTACGGAGATCATAACATCACTTTCACGTATTGTTTATGTTGACATGAGTTAGTACTTGGTACTTATTAGACTATAGGCTTCACTTCAAAAAAAGGTGAGATGCCAGCCTACCATGTGTACTAGAGGGAAAATGTCAGTTTATACTATATGTCGCACTTCAAAAAAAGGTGAGATGTCATAAGCCTACCATGTGTACTAGAGGGAACATGTCAGTTTTTGCAGAAATCCAAATAGTTGGTAATGGAAACCAAACTGTGCCTCACATAGCATGAATGAACTTAGTTACCAAAATCTCATTACAAGAAGATTTTGGTTCAAGTTCCATAAAAAGAGTGCAAAAATTGATGTCCAAAGAAAGAAAGTTTCAGCACGGTTTTGAAACAATTCTCAGCCATCAGGACAGGGAAGTTTAAAACATAAGATTTGTGGTACTCAAGATAAGGCAATTAGCATGTTGTAAATCTAACATATATATGGACCCATCGACATTTCACATACCTAATCATATGAAGAACACACTTTATGAAACAAGATACAGAGTCAATTCATTAGGCATATATCTGCGAGTAAATGTTAAAAGCAATTGCATTTCTGCTCCTGAAAACACTAGAATGTGGATGGATTCTAGACATTTGCAGCAAATAAACGTTAACAGCGTTTGCACTGTTGGGAAAATATCATGCTGTGACCTTGAGAATATAAAAGGTATCACCACTGACTGCAACAGGAGCAAACAAAGTCCAAGAAGTTGAGCACATTCATCTCCTATTGAACTACTGCTTATGCACACAACAAGCTATTACTGGGTGAAACCGATTTCCATACATACACGAATGCTTTCTCCAATGAGTGTGGAGGGAAAAGGAAATAAGAAAAAGTACATGAATGAGGGGAAGAGAGACCTCACCAACAGCAGCAGGTTGTGGAGGTTGTTGGCAGGAGCAGGTACGAGTTTTGGCTCGCAGCACCAGCTCGAGGACGTGGTTGAGGAGGACGCATCTCCGCTCGAGCACGTCCTCCGTTCAAGAGGATACAAGCATTGCGACAAATAATGATCTGTAAACCACAATATATTTGCAATACATCTGAGTACTATTTGTGAGCAAACTACTATACTAATAAAGAAAATTCAAGCAGCCCATTTAAACCTACAAGATGGGACTAGCTACTGAACTTCATATAATTTTGCAATACATGTGAGTATTATGGTCCAAGTCCCGTGAACAAACTACTATACTAATACAAAAATATTCAAGCAGCCCATTTAAATCTGCTAGATGGGATTAGCTACTAAAGTTTATATAATACAGTCAAGATCATCCGATAGACGAAAATTGCTAAGGCGAACGAGAGGGAGAGAAAGAAATGAATACCCTGTTGTAGTCAACATCCGGCGAGACAGGCAGGCTGTCGGAAAGAGAGTTGCCGCTGTTGAGGCGGCCAGAGGTCAGTGGTGACACCTCTTGCTATAAAGGAAAACAAACACTAATCAACACGTAATGTCTATAAAAATGATGCTAATTAAGTGCATTAATCAAACCCAATAACCAACACAACTTTCAGAGCTAAGGCATGCATTACCCAACTTAAGAGTTCTGCACCAGCTAGCACTTTTATGACAAATTATAGATATGACAAAAAAAAAGCCACAGAATACATCAAGATGAACAGACTGAAATCTCTAATGTACTCCCTCCGTCCAGTAATAAGTGTCTCAAGTTTGATCAAAAGTGGATGTATCTTAATATGTTTCATGTCTAGATACATCCACTTTTTGGCAAATCTGAGACAATTATTTTGGGACGGAGGAAGTATTAAAGATGAAGCAAGTTTCTTCCAATATCAGGGACAGAATAACACTTTACAGTTCCTTAATGTTTAAGGTCATTTCTTGCAGAACTGACAATTAACACAAGAAAAGATTATTATATACTTGCAGTAATAGCGAATGATGCTATGAACTTATGATAAAATTGACACTATATTCTAGGTATGAAGAAACAAATTACCCACAAGAACAACAAACAGACTATGTGCACAATAAATCGACGGGAATGAACCTGTTTTGCAGGGGCCAATCATGTTTTAAAAAAACTGTACATCCATCTCCAAGAGCACCTGCACGTTACAGAAAGAGGTAAAATTTGTTGCAGGAATATAGCTACATAATTAGTAGTTTTATCTCACGTAAGTAATTACTCTGACCTGGTTCCTAATGACGTGGCTTGCTTCTGAGCGCAAACAAGCTTGTAAACCTCCGACAACTGCGACACCACATCCTTGACATCTGCAAGAGCTTGCAAATTGGTTTGAAGTTAGCAAAGGTCCATGCCATGAGATAGAGGACAAGGAGGGGAGTTTCCGAACCAAAGTTGTGGGAAAAATGGGCGCACAAGAGGCGCCCGAGCTCGTCGGCATCGAAGGGGGAATCAAGGGGGGATTCATGGAGGTCTATGTCCGTTCGTCCCCATGCGCTCCGCAATCGGCGAAGCCGCCCACCTGCATATCCAGTGTCTCTCGTAGAACATATATTACAAAAAGTATGAAACTTAAATCTCAATAACTTTGCAATGCTGCAGGTAGGCAGTCAAAAAATCTGACAGATAATGACTTAAATTAACAATTTGGTATCTTTATAATTTTATGACCAACATGTACGCACGCACAAAATGCCCTCTAAAGCTAAGGTAGAAATATAAACCTGAGAGCACTATTTGAAATTGAGACTAACAATGTAGAAATATAAACCTGGGAGCACTATTTGAAATCGAGACTAAGATTAAATCAGAAAAGATGAAAAAGGGAAGAGATAAAAGAATATGGTATAATATAATAAGAGAATGTGTTTGTACATCAACTTTAAACTAAGAGTTGCAGACTCAAACTGTAAAAACAAGAAGGCTGACCGCCAGCCATAAACCCCAAACTGCGGCGCCAACCTTGCTCTCCTGGTCGGGCAAGGCTAGTGCCAATTCATGGTTGCGTCCTCATCAACCTCAAGAAAGGAGACACCAAGTTGGCAAACCGCGCGCCATAAGCCCCAAACTGCAGCGCCAACCTTGCTCTCTTGGTCGGGCAGAAGGTTCCTAGCCTACAACTTCCATGGTCCTCCAACAGTACCTAATACTGCATTTATGGGCTACAGGCGAAGAATAGCGGTGATCAGATTTTGGTGAATTCATGGAGGTGAAGGAACCAGATTTGGAGACCAGAGGTGGACAAAGAGAAGAAGTGAAACTAGAAGGCAATCACACGCCTCCGAGGCCTTGGTGCCCTTCCTACACTAGACTGCAAACCATAGATATTGCACTAAATATCTTGGACCACTGTCCCAGCGTACCATCCCGAGATTGAGCGGACGAACTCATACTCACATATTATCAAGACACCATCACTCACGGGTATCCACCGAGCTCACTAAACCCTAAGTGCCTTGCCGCCGACTACCAATCAGACCCACACAACACAATAACTACGACACCTCACTCCACAACAACCATGCCATTCCAAATCCACGCTCAGACACTGATCTGTTCACCACTGTCTAGCGCCGCTCTGCCACTAGCCAAGGAAAATCCATAGCAACCGAAGGCATCCTCTGTCATCCTATGCAAGAGTGCCTCCATAGCCGTAAGCTTAGCAACCACCACCGGCGGGCGGCAGAGCATGAGCACGGGCAGTTGACACCACCGCGCCTGACGCACAGAACGCAGAGCACCTGCGATCACGGTGCTGCCTGTCGCGAGGGCTAGGGGCGCCTGCCAAGGGAACGTGGGATGTGAGATCGCGTACCGATCAACCCTTAGCCAGGACAGGAACGACCACTGAGACAAGCAAATGAGCAAAGAGTGCATGAGCATGTGGGAAGGGGTGAAATCGCAGTGGAAAGTGGCCCGCTGCCATCAGTCGTTGGACCCTGAGCCGAGCGGCAAGGGGATTGTGACAGGGAACGCCACGAGAAGGCTTTAGAGGAGAAATGTGAAAGATACCCCGCCCTAGGGAACTAGGTTGTGTCAGCGGCTTCTATGAATGGATTTTGTCAAAATGGTGATGTTATATTATTCATCTGCCTACGACTCAATACTAGCAGCACTACTTTACGATCGACACGATTTAGTTCTGAGAGGAGCATTCATGGCCCTTTATTACAAACCTACAAGACTTTCATCGTTTGAGACCACCCCCTTCACAATTTGTCATAGTCGTACCTAAAGGAAGCTCACTGCTATGTCTGAACCACATATCACATTTCTTTTCTGCACTGAAAGAAAACTACATCTTGTTGACATTCAATATAAGTAGAAATGAAAAGTGTATCAAAACCTAGGGGTGGGCATATAACCAGACAACCGAACGACCGAACCGTTTTAACCTAAACCGATTTTGTCGGTGGTCTAGCATATTAGGGCAGTGAGGCCCAAACAAAATTACTGAGATGAGCTTGGCCTACTGCCAAAATGGTGGGTGTATTCTTCTCGAAAGTGGGGCACACTTTCAATGCAATTATGCAAACAAGACTGGGTGGGATAGTCTAAATTAATAATCCCCCTTTAAAATTAGCTAGAATACTATTTTTTCATTTGGCAAATTTTAACCCATGCTTTCATGATTTAGTATGTCTATGCGACACCTAGAGACTAAAGCGCCATTTACAACAAGTTGTGTTTCATCACTTGCCTAGCCCCCTTGCACTTAACCCTTGATTATGAATTGCTAAGGTTATCTTTCCGCTGATGCTTAACTTTTTCTTTACAACTATATATTTTTAGTGAGTTAATTATAGATAAGTACATTGATTATTGGATTGAAAACATGTTACCAGATCAAGAATTAATGTAGAATGTAGAAGGTTGTATTTATACTACTGATGTCAGCACTAAAGAGACATGTCTTCACATTCTTCATTTTAGTATAACTATATGAAACATATCATGTTCGTGACAACATCTAATGATTAGAATAAGTAATTGCGAAATCTAGTAGTTGAATGAACATTTAACACACATGAAGCAAGATAAACGGAAGTAAGCACTTACCCGGGGAAGAGCCACAGCCGCCTGGTGTGGCACGGCTGAGCGTGCCACACCACAAAGCAAAACTTACCAGAGGAGTGCGGCAGCCGGCAGGTGATGCATCCCCCATGGTGTGGCTCGTGCGCTGCCATGACAAAGTCACCTGGATTACAGCGAAAGGGGTCTTAAACCATGTACCAATCTGTTATAACCTATAAGACAAAACAAAGCCCATTTAGATATCTTCTAGCTCAAGCTTCAATGAACACAACAACTAAACCATGTAAGAATGATAAATCCATATAGTAAAAAAATAGCAGTTACACCACAGTTTTTATTCACATGTCAAAATGAGATAAGTTCAGTAGATATTAGAGAGAAGGATGACCACATCAGTGAGAAGAGGCCATGGACGAATATTATATACATGAATAATTTCTTTAGCCTTGTACATGACAATGTACGGTATTCCAAAATATTCAGTGTTCAGCAGAAATAGAAGGTGGCCTTACACTGCTGCACTAATTTTAAGTTTCACTCAGGAACATTTAAATAGTATATCCTAACATCATAAAGATATTTAAGGTTTGAAGGATTTCAGTATCCATAATAGTATCCAAACCATTTTAAGTGATGGACTTTATGTCAAAAAAACTCGTATGCTCCACAAACACACAAGCACTGATGCATTCAATGGAAAAGAAAACATGCATTTCTTCAGAAGATTCTAGAATAGTTAAATTGATCGCAATGGAGATGACAGAAATCAGTGTGTGTAGAGCTAATGTTACGGAGATCATAACATCACTTTCACGTATTGTTTATGTTGACATGAGTTAGTACTTGGTACTTATTAGACTATAGGCTTCACTTCAAAAAAAGGTGAGATGCCAGCCTACCATGTGTACTAGAGGGAAAATGTCAGTTTATACTATATGTCGCACTTCAAAAAAAGGTGAGATGCCATAAGCCTACCATGTGTACTAGAGGGAACATGTCAGTTTTTGCAGAAATCCAAATAGTTGGTAATGGAAACCAAACTGTGCCTCACATAGCATGAATGAACTTAGTTACCAAAATCTCATTACAAGAAGATTTTGGTTCAAGTTCCATAAAAAGAGTGCAAAAATTGATGTCCAAAGAAAGAAAGTTTCAGCACGGTTTTGAAACAATTCTCAGCCATCAGGACAGGGAAGTTTAAAACATAAGATTTGTGGTACTCAAGATAAGGCAATTAGCATGTTGTAAATCTAACATATATATGGACCCATCGACATTTCACATACCTAATCATATGAAGAACACACTTTATGAAACAAGATACAGAGTCAATTCATTAGGCATATATCTGCGAGTAAATGTTAAAAGCAATTGCATTTCTGCTCCCGAAAACACTAGAATGTGGATGGATTCTAGACATTTGCAGCAAATAAACGTTAACAGCGTTTGCACTGTTGGGAAAATAGCATGCTGTGACCCTGAGAATATAAAAGGTTTCACCACTGACTGCAACAGGAGCAAACAAAGTCCAAGAAGTTGAGCACATTCATCTCCTATTGAACTACTGCTTATGCACACAACAAGCTATTACTGGGTGAAACCGATTTCCATACATACACGAATGCTTTCTCCAATGAGTGTGGAGGGAAAAGGAAACAAAAATAAGAAAAAGTACATGAATGAGGGGAAGAGAGACCTCACCAACAGCAGCAGGTTGTGGAGGTTGTTGGCAGGAGCAGGTACGAGTTTTGGCTCGCAGCACCAGCTCGAGGACGTGGTTGAGGAGGACGCATCTCCGCTCGAGCACGTCCTCCGTTCAAGAGGATACAAGCATTGCGACAAATAATGATCTGTAAACCACAATATATTTGCAATACATCTGAGTACTATTTGTGAGCAAACTACTATACTAATAAAGAAAATTCAAGCAGCCCATTTAAACCTACAAGATGGGACTAGCTACTGAACTTCATATAATTTTGCAATACATGTGAGTATTATGGTCCAAGTCCCGTGAACAAACTACTATACTAATACAAAAATATTCAAGCAGCCCATTTAAATCTGCTAGATGGGATTAGCTACTAAAGTTTATATAATACAGTCAAGATCATCCGATAGACGAAAATTGCTAAGGCGAACGAGAGGGAGAGAAAGAAATGAATACCCTGCTGTAGTCAACATCCGGCGAGACAGGCAGGCTGTCGGAAAGAGAGTTGCCGCTGTTGAGGCGGCCAGAGGTCAGTGGTGACACCTCTTGCTATAAAGGAAAACAAACACTAATCAACACGTAATGTCTATAAAAATGATGCTAATTAAGTGCATTAATCAAACCCAATAACCAACACAACTTTCAGAGCTAAGGCATGCATTACCCAACTTAAGAGTTCTGCACCAGCTAGCACTTTTATGACAAATTATAGATATGACAAAAAAAAAAGCCACAGAATACATCAAGATGAACAGACTGAAATCTCTAATGTACTCCCTCCGTCCAGTAATAAGTGTCTCAAGTTTGATCAAAAGTGGATGTATCTTAATATGTTTCATGTCTAGATCATGTCTAGATACATCCACTTTTTGGCAAATCTGAGACAATTATTTTGGGACGGAGGAAGTATTAAAGATGAAGCAAGTTTCTTCCAATATCAGGGACAGAATAACACTTTACAGTTCCTTAATGTTTAAGGTCATTTCTTGCAGAACTGACAATTAACACAAGAAAAGATTATTATATACTTGCAGTAATAGCGAATGATGCTATGAACTTATGATAAAATTGACACTATATTCTAGGTATGAAGAAACAAATTACCCACAAGAACAACAAACAGACTATGTGCACAATAAATCGACGGGAATAAACCTGTTTTGCAGGGGCCAATCATGTTTTAAAAAAACTGTACATCCATCTCCAAGAGCACCTGCACGTTACAGAAAGAGGTAAAATTTGTTGCAGGAATATAGCTACATAATTAGTAGTTTTATCTCACGTAAGTAATTACTCTGACCTGGTTCCTAATGACGTGGCTTGCTTCTGAGCGCAAACAAGCTTGTAAACCTCCGACAACTGCGACACCACATCCTTGACATCTGCAAGAGCTTGCAAATTGGTTTGAAGTTAGCAAAGGTCCATGCCATGAGATAGAGGACAAGGAGGGGAGTTTCCGAACCAAAGTTGTGGGAAAAATGGGCGCACAAGAGGCGCCCGAGCTCGTCGGCATCGAAGAGGGAATCAAGGGGGGATTCATGGAGGTCTATGTCCGTTCGTCCCCATGCGCTCCGCAATCGGCGAAGCCGCCCACCTGCATATCCAGTGTCTCTCGTAGAACATATATTACAAAAAGTATGAAACTTAAATCTCAATAACTTTGCAATGCTGCAGGTAGGCAGTCAAAAAATCTGACAGATAATGACTTAAATTAACAATTTGGTATCTTTATAATTTTATGACCAACATGTACGCACGCACAAAATGCCCTCTAAAGCTAAGGTAGAAATATAAACCTGAGAGCACTATTTGAAATTGAGACTAACAATGTAGAAATATAAACCTGGGAGCATTATTTGAAACCGAGACTAAGATTAAATCAGAAAAGATGAAAAAGGGAAGAGATAAAAGAACATGGTATAATATAATAAAAGAACATGGTATAATATAATAAGAGAATGTGTTTGTACATCAACTGTAAAAACAAGAAGGCTGACCGCCAGCCATAAACCCCAAACTTCGGCGCCAACCTTGCTCTCCTAGTCGGGCAAGGCTAGCGCCAATTCATGGTTGCGTCCTCATCAACCTCAAGAAAGGAGGCACAAAGTTGGCAAACCGCGCGCCATAAGCCCAAACTGCAGCGCCAACCTTGCTCTCTTGGTCGGGCAGAAGGTTCCTAGCCTACAACTTCCATGGTCCTCCACACTGCCTAATACTGCATTTACGGGCTACAGGCGAAGAATAGCGGTGATCAGATTTTGGTGGATTCTTGGAGGTGAAGTAAACCAGATTTGGAGACCAGAGGTGGACAAAGAGGAGAAGTGAAACTAGAAGGCAGTCACACGCCTCTGAGTCCTTGTTGCCCTTCCTACACTAGACTGCAAACCATAGATATTGCACCAAATATCTCGAACCACTGTCCCAGCGTACCATCCCGAGATTGAGCGGACGAACTCATACTCACATATTATCAAGACACCATCACTCACGGGTATCCACCGAGCTCACTAAACCCTAAAGTGCCTTGCCGCCGGCTACCAATCAGACCCATACAACACAATAACTACGGCACCTCACTCCACAACAACCATGCCATTCCAAATCCACGCTCAGACACTGATCTGTTCACCACTGTCCAGCGCCGCTTTGCCACTAGCCAAGAAAAATCCATAGCAACCGAAGGCTCAGCCGTAAGCTCAGCAACCACCACCGGCGGGCGGCAGAGCATGAGCACGGGCAGTTGACACCACCGCGTCTGACGCACAGGACGCAGAGCACCTGCGAGCACGGTGCTGCCTGTCGCGAGGGCTAGGGACGCCTGCCAAGGGAACGTGGGATGTGAGATCGCGTACCGATCAACCCTTAGCCAGGACAGGAACGACCACTAAGACAAGCAAATGAGCAAAGAGTGCATGAGCATGTGGGAAGGGGTGAAATCGTTGTGGAAAGTGGCCCGCTGCCATCAGTCGTTGGGCCCTGAGCCGAGCGGCAAGGGGATTGTGACAGGGAACGCCGGGAGAAGGTTTTAGAGGAGAAATGTGAAAGATACCCCGCCCTAGGGAACTAGGTTGTGTCAGCGGCTTCTATGAATGGATTTTGTCAAAATGGTGATGTTATATTATTCATCTGCCTACGACTCAATACTAGCAGCACTACTTTACGATCGACACGATTTAGTTCTGAGAGGAGCATTCATGGCCCTTTATTACAAACCTACAAGACTTTCCTCGTTTGAGACCACCCCCTTCGCGGTTTGTCATAGTCGTATCTAAAGGAAGCTCACTGCTATGTCTGAACCATATATCACATTTCTTTTCTGCACTGAAAGAAAACTACATCTTGTTGACATTCAATATAAGTAGAACTGAAAAGTGTACCAAAACCTAGGGGTGGGCATATAACCCGACAACCGAACGACCGAACTGTTTTAACCTAAACTGAATCTGAAGTGACCTAAACTGATTTTGTCAGTGGTCTAGCATATTAGGGGAGTGAGGCCCAAACAAAATTACTGAGATGAGCTTGGCCTACTGCCAAAATGGTGGGTGTATTCTTCTCGAAAGTGGGGCACACTTTCAATGCAATTATGCAAACAAGACTGGGTGGGATAGTCTAAATTAATAATCCCCCTTAAAAAATAGCTAGAATACTATTTTTCATTTGGCAAAATTTAACCCATGCGTTCATGATTCAGTATGTCTATGTGACACGTAGAGACTAAAGCGCCATTTACAACAAGTTGTGTTTCATCACTTGCCTAGCCCCCTAGCACTTAACCCTTGATTATGAATGCTAAGGTTATCTTTCCACTGATACTTAACTTTTTCTTTACAACAATATATTTTTAGTAAGTTAATTAGAGATAAGTACATTGATTATTGGAATGAAAACATGTCACAAGATCATGTATTAGTGTAGAGTGTAGAAGGTTGTATTTATACTACTGATGTCAGCACTAAAGAGACATGTCTAGATATTCTTCAGTTTAGTATAGCTACTAGGGGATGTGGCGCGGCGATACGCCGCACATGTGTGAATTAGCCTTGTTGTGACAGTTGCCTCTCTCAGACATAAGGTGAAAACACTCTTATAATCAAAAACTAGAGTAGCAGAGTTGAATTATGATGCCGTGAGCACAATAAAAAAAAGTATGGAAAATATGAAATACACCAAATGAAAAGGGAAAATTAGCCAAAGTGTAATAAAGACAATGAGATAGGTAATATCTTTGAAAAGATGGCACCTGGAAGAGAGAAACAAAGACAGTAACTCATACATCAAATAGCAAAAAAAAATTTAAGACCATATATTTCAGAACAACTCAATAATCAGTACTAAACTCATGCTTAACCTACTAAACATGCTACATGTCTAGAAAATGAGAAATACTTTTCCCTTTCCTCAAAATTCATCTACATGGGATAACATATTAGTACTCCCTCCATGTCTAGATACATCACCTTTTTGAGAGACTTGAGACACTTATTTTGGGACGGAGGGAGTACTATATTGAAAGCCTATATTGAAAGCTGACATCCTTAAGGCTCCAACAAATATATGTAAATTCAATAATGACAGTTAAGCTTGTTGTAGTTGGCAAGAGGAAGGCATCACTAATGCATCTTCTGAGAGGCACTAAAATAGCACATACATGTTTCCGAATAAATAAAGTGTGTTGCAATCAAAATCCCAAAAACAACACCAGAGCAATAAGGCATTGAAAAAAACCTTAACAAGCAAGTCTTTCTCAAACTCTCACAAAGGAAATGAATGCGTGTTCAATTGAAGCAACCAAAACTCATATATGTAAAGTGGTTTATGATCCATAGTACAAATGAAGAGGAAAGGTATAAACGTTCTCAGAAAAGAAGCCAATTGCACACATTAGAAATTCCAGTATCTCTTCCATTGCTAGAGCAGGCACATTTGCTAGACATATCCTCAAAGATCTGAAAAGACAATATGTGCCTTCATGGAAAAATTCACAAATAGAAATCGAAAGTTCGTCAGTAGCTTGTGAAGTAAATGGAGAGACCAAAAAACATATGGATGTGGAGCATTCTGGAATGATCGTATAAAACCAAGCTGGCCAATATGGTAAGGAACACCTCCAAACAAATCGACAGGCTCTTAAGTAAAGTACCAAGTGTGACCTATTGTTCCCTTAAAAAAGTGTGACCTATTGTCTTTGGAATATTTTTTGACTGGGGAACAGGAGGATCAACAGCGGAGGACATGAGGACAGAAATAGTATTTGATAAACAAATATTTATGTCCAAGAATCATTCATATAGTGTATGAACTATAGCTTCAACAGGCAGGGGCATAATATTGCATCATCCAACAATAAAGGTGCTACTGATTTGTGCTTTTGCAGACAACAAACTACGTCTAGAAAGCCCAGCAGCGAGTCGAATAAAACTCACGCGGGACTAATCTTGTCCAGAAAAGGATGTGCCGAGGACAATTTAAAATACTAAAATACAATGTCGCTGCTTTATTTTGAACTGTGCAAAAATATGAACTACAATCAGAACCAAAATATGCACACGCAGTTTTTTTGGTACCAAATCTCTTGAAGACTAAAGATAAAGGTTATTTAAAACCATTCTCACTCTATGTAAATATATCTTATTACAGAGTACTGTTCGACGACTGTGATTTAGAAGCACATATATAGTATATAATCTATTATGCTACACACAATGGAATGCATACCTACTAATTTTGTGAAGACAGATTTAGCCAACAATATTGGAACCAAAATAAATGCATACAAGTCAGCTGTATAAATGTGAAATACACTAAATGGGCTCTCTGGCATCATTTTCTATATGTGTCTTTTATAAATCTAGACTCTAGAGCTGCAAAGTAGATGTCATAAATAATATAAAAATGAGCGAACGGAACATGGATTACCGCAGTTAAAATTGCAGGAAATCCATGGAGAACATAAACTGCAGCTCACACCTTGATTGTAAGTAAGAAAATATTTGGAGTTCAGTCATGAGAAAAACCAAAGGCTCTCCATTAACAGATTAAGCAAAACACCATCCACCTGTTGCAGCTGGTAGAATGGAACAAACCTGCATATTGGTGTTCAGAAATTAGTATTTTGATGATGACACACACGTAGAGTATTTTTTTTTTTGGAATATCTATTTGCCATTTAGAAAATACTGACATCTTGTACTGAAAATATAATAGAAACATTGTACTTGTACTAAAAATATGTATATAGCCCTCACTGTGAACCTTATAGTCAGATAAGACATACTTGTACTTAACATCTATGAACATTTTGTAGTGAAATCATGCTATATATTCATCTCATTAACTAAAGATAGAACTTTTTAATGGAAGACCTCGTGTGATATAAACTTGGACTTGACATAGTACATTATATATCAGAATAAACAAATCATGTCGCGCATAATTGCCAGCATCTTAACTAAAACAAAGAATACCAAGGCAAAATACCGGGGAGTAGATTGGATTGGATGCTTCAGTTCCATACACTCGCCTTCTAATTGCTGCACGGATCAAGAGGAAAAGCGCCCAAATCAGCTCACCCAGTTCACTGAACATAATGAAAAGGCAAATAAAATCCATGAACACAAAACTACCGGGGAGAAGATTGGATTGGATGCTTCAGTTCCATACACTTGCCTTCCAATCGCTGCATGGATCAAGAGGAAAAGCGCCCAAATCAGCTCACCCAGTTCACTGAACAGAATGAAAAAGCAAATGAAATCATGAACACAAAACTATACAGGGGTGGTATGCATCACAAGATTGACAACACGTATTTCAAGAAAGTAGAGGTTGACCACATAATATATCCATGATTCATTTAAATGCTAATACATTTGTAACAACTTAAAAATTATATACGTGCATGCAGTCAATGCGGAAGCAAATACAATGTTTAGCGAGCAAGTTTGTAACAATTAATTGGAGCAGTAGCTTCAATAATGTAGATGTGGAGTAGGCACTACTGGTTTACAGAAGAGGGAAAAAGATTCAGCTGAGCACAGCCACTGATCTCATGGTGATTAGCTGCTACGGCTAGCTTGCTATGTGACTGGAAAGTTAATTAGCTCGAACAGAAGGGTAAAATAACGATAGGGATCGGTAGGTGGAGAGAGGCTGAGAGGGAGGGACGGCGTACATCGTGCTTACCTTGGAGCTTGGCGGAGCAGACGGCGCTTCTTGCGAGGGGCGGCGCAGCAGGAGCTCCGGACGGCCGCGGCGTGAGGATGGATGCAAGCCACGGAGCAGAGGCAAGGGGGCAGCGGAGGCGGGGCAGCCCGGGCGCAGGCGGGCGGCGGAGAAGAGGCGCGGCGAGCTCGAGCGGCCTTTGAGCCTGAGAAGAGGAAGAGGGCGGCTGTGTTGGCTGTGTTGAGCACGCGCAAGCGCGGCGACCAGAGGGATGCCCACGCTGGCGAGAGGACGGCGGGCGCGTGGTCCTCTCCTCCTTCAGCGCGGAGACCCGGCGGCGTGGGTAGGGGCACGGCAGACCCAGAGTTGGTGGCGGCCGGTGGCATGGGCAGGCGGCGGCGCAGCCGCAGCACGCACGACCATCTCCTCTGGCGCGGCCACAGAGGCGAGGAAGGGATCGGCGGCGGCGGAGACTGTGTCGCCTGGTCGCGAGAAAAGGATGGGTGGGGTGGGAAAAATGAGGAGTTAGGGTTAGGGCACGGTACTTATATGGAAGAACTGAGGTGTAATTTGTACCAGAGAGGCTCCTAGCAGAGGCGAGGACGTAGAGAGCACGACGGTGGAGCTCTCCGGAGCCGTATATTGGACGGGAGAGGCTCTTAGCGGCGGCGGCGACGGAGATCGCGTGCGGGAGAGAAGGGCGAGGGGAATTTCTCCAGGACCTTTTTGCAAAACAACATGTAATGTTTTACGTATTCACGCATAGGTCCTTAGCAACGCTAACTTGTGGACAGCGGGGCACAGGCATGATCTTAGAGGGTTTTTTCTACAAAATAGACGTGGTTACCAGTGGAACCGGAATCGACTGGATGTGGTGACTTGGGCGCGTGTCGAATGCTGATTGGTAGAAATTCGTCGTCTACAGTAACTCCGCATCTAGGAGCCGGCGTGGCTGCATCTTGACCGTTAGTCTCGCCCATCGGACGGTTGGCGTAAATGGGGCGACGTGGACGAACGAAAGAAGGCGAATCTTGGTGTCATTCATATATTACTAGGAAGATTGGGCGCGGCTGCACGCCGCGCCTGTGTTGTCACAGCAATTGTTTGTAGTATTAAAGAGATGCAGTAAGTAGAGGTACTTATGTAAAGCTCATCTATATTTAGAGTTATAAAGAAAAAGCGATATTGGTCACCAGTATGCATAAAAAGGGAGCTACATTGGGGGTTATCTGGGCAGCGAGATATATAGCAATGAGATAAGAGGATTCTAATAACTATATATATTAGATTGCATCCTAGCTTACATAGATAGTGCTAAACATAGAATATAGCAAAGATTGATAGAACTACTATAGCCTACTGTTGTAGTCGCCATTTGCCTTCTAGTGGTGTTGTATTGGAGCATTCGGTGGTGGCGGTGCGCCGTGACCTTTTGACTCGTCCCGTAAATTGATTATGATCAACATCGGTGAACAAATGATATGTGAAAGTTAAATAAAATTGCTGGTCTTATGCCGGATATCACCTATTCTTGTTATTTAAAGAAGAAATATGAAGTCAAACTAAATTACATGTTGTTGGGTTGTGTCTGTCAAGTGTCGTGGGAGTACCTTGATGCATATAGTTCTTGGCAAAGATATACATGCTAGTTTATCTTTCAAAGAAGTTGAAGTTAAGTTAATGGAACATACATTTAGATACCTAAAATTAACGCCTAATAGGACTGTTTTATTTTATCTTCCAGAAAAACTCAGGATGTTTTAATTCGACATTCTAAAAAAGAAGCTAATGTTCCCTTATTCTATAATAAGTGGAGATGATATCTGAATTGTGAAACCAGACCATGCTTTAGTGAAAATATCGTAGAGACATCCAATACATTACAGCTGAGGTAAAATACTGTGTGTTGGCTGTGCATTATTCAATCTGATTTTGGGATAGGCAGCTTTGCCCAAGGTGTGCAAATATAATTTCTTGATACAAAATTAACTGGGTGCTTATGCTGAATTGAACGGTTTGAAATGCTATAAAAAGTTTCAGATTAGAAAAGCCATGGAAATGCTTGTGAGCAAACCTAGTGATGAGGGAAAAGGAATATGTAAGTTTGAAAGCAAATAGGACACATAGGTATAGCAAGAATTACCTGCAACATGTAGTGTATTCATAGGTTATGAAGCACCTCGTGATACACTATATTCCTCGTTTCATTAGTAGGTGCTCTGCATAGAGATAGATTGCGATCCATGCAAGAAATTAGCTGATGTGCTGATAGGTAGTGTCGTTGGGAGAGGGTCTATTTGTATAGAAGGAAAACGTTGATTGCAGATTCTACATACACATAACATCGAGTTGTTAAACATAAAGACAACATAATAACAAAGGAAAAGAACATGGACATCTCAAATCATCAACTGGATAAAAAGTTGTTCGTTTTAAGCTCATATGTATGACCACTATACTGTCTAATAGATCGGCAGCTAGTGCATGCATGATAAATTGCACTCCAAATTAGTAGCCCCTATTAGCAGCATAATTTACTGACAGACTACAAAGGAAGTGCAGATGTCAGGTCCATAAATCAAACTTCTTCATCTTACCATCCCAATTGGAGGCAACAGCTAGGCAAACCATTATGAACACACCTTAATCTTTGTAACCAACTCCATTTGGATCTTTCTTGGCCCCTGCATTCATTTGAAGCCAATCGTCAAAGGAATCATCAATACCTGCAGCGATGTATTCTTCGAAACCACCTGGAAAAAATAGTTGAGAACTTGAAAAAAGAGAACCATTTTCTTAGTAGACAAAAGAAAGGAAAGCAACTGCTCTGTCCACCCAGACAATATGCAGCAAAGGAGACCCAAACCAGAAGAAGCAAGTCTAGGAAAGGAGAATGACGACGCTGATTCGGCAATAGATGAAAGATCACCGTGACGTAGCGATACATACGTACTCATGCAGTCTGTGTTCTTGAATGATGTTTTTTTTGTATCCAATATTTTTAACAGAAGTATCTTCTCTTTATATCATGTTGGATAGAAATGGTATCTAGATTCTGAAAGGAAGTTATACCTCATAAATAGTTTGTTTCTTCATTATTCTGTTATTACAACAGAGAGCAAAGGTTAAGTGATTCACATACAAAATTAATCCCTCGTTGCAAAAGGTACATGTTACTAATAGTGGATTGAATGCTTAGTGCAGAAGTACATATAAGATAATCTATTGATGAGACCAAATAAGGCACATGAGTTTGAGAACAACCAGGTCACATGATGAGTCTAAAAACAACCAGGCTACATGATGAGCCTGTATAAGTGGAGTTAAGGTAGAACGCAATGAAAAACACAACATAAAAACAAATATAAGCTTAAAACAAAAGAGAAGGTTGACAAATAGACGCACCAAAAGATATGTCATCTTCAGATGCATGAACATGAGGTTCAGGAAAAATAGTGGGAACATGGTTCTGAGACTGTGAACTTGTAAAAGCAGCATTTGTAGGCATAGATGGAGCAGCATCATGAAAAGAAGCCGTGGCGTCATCGAAATAAGACAAACAAATAGCAGACAAAGGAGTCCAAGTGCCCCCGGCTGATATACGGGAGAAAATATTAGCATATACGGGGCAGCGATATCTTCCTGTAAACAACCTGAAAAAACGTTGAAAACTGGTGAAAAGGAGAAACCATTTTCTCTGAAAACAAAGGAAAGGGAAAATAGCCGCTGTGTGCAGTGCGGTGCAAATTCCGCATGTGGATTATGAAGAAAGTTAGCGGTAAATTTAAACGGTGAACCTCACTACCAATATATTCATTAGGGACAGGCGCACCTTGGGGCATAAAAGAAACAACACAATTCATGAATGAAGCCATGAAAAAAAAAGGAAGTGGTATTTTTCTGTTCATATGGCAATGTTAACTTGTGAAGCTATCAACTGTAATTAGCTTCGTAAATAAAGCTGGAAGGTAACATGCTGAGCCCATATAACTGGCAGTTGAACGTTGTAGAAAGCATCTAAATTCACTATAAGAGATATCATGAGTAAGTATGTCTGTATGCATATTAAATATCTGAACATAAGTATAATAGCAGTAAAAAATATAGAGTTATCCAGTAAATCGATGCCATGGTTAACACCCTAATTCTTGTTCAGCAAAAGGAGATCTCGGGTAACTCTGAACCTGAAACGAAATATAAATACTTCCAGTATCAAAAATAGAGTGAGCTGTTCTGAACGCTTACAAAAGAACAAAGGAAAAAGATACAACCAAAAGTTTGATGTCATTTTGCAGAGAGATTATACGTTTATTTATCTATGAATCCGCAGAAAACTTTAGCCATTCTTGTTACTGTAAATCAAAAGGAAGAGAGTAAATGGAGAAAAGAATATATTATATCCCTATTGGATGGCTCGATTAAGAAACACACGACAAATGTGCAATGGAGTTATGGAGGATTGGAGGTCCTTACTAACCAAACCGTAAATGCAGATTAATGGCACTCATACAGTGACCAAGCCTCTAGGTGTACTTAGGCTGGAATGATTTCACAGTTTACACTGGAAATTAAGATCCTAATGAACTGCAATAACTGGGATCATAGTGATAGTACAACTAAAGTCTCAGTGAATCTCAATTCTCATGCAACCTGCACGATGGGAATCGGGCCATGACCCAATTTGCAGAACACGTGAGCTGAAACTAAGTAAGATCAGGGCCTGTTGTTCAAGCAGAAGACCTAAATACCCATGTTGTTCAGGATTAGCTGCATCTAGCTAGCAGAAACCAAAGGGGAATCGCGTAAGCACACAGAAAGATAATTAAGCGGCAAACCACATAGAGGATTGAGTGAGAACACGTACAGCAAGAAGCCGTCGATGTTCCAGGACTCATCCTGGAGGTGGTGCGTGAGTCCGTGGAGGCTGTAGAGGTCGACGTCGTGTGGGCAGCCCTGTTGGGGAGCCGGTGCAGTCGACGGGTTCGCGGGGGCAGGTTGGGCGGCGATGGTGGCGTCGGGGCGAAGGCGCTCGTGTCGGGGACCAGCCGTGGCGGGGATCTGTCGATGGGAATGGCGTCCTGGACGGGTTCCTGGTTCCTCGTGCGCCTCGTGCAGCGGCGGCGAGACGGAGGCGGCCGCGTCGACCGTGCGCTGGATGGGCCTGGGCGAAGCAGAGGCGTTTGGCGGGAGGAGGCGGACCTGGCCACCGACGACAGCGACGGAAGGGAGAGCCTCCCAGAGGGTAGGGAGAGCAGAGGCGGCTCCGTCTCCGGCGTGGTCGGTGCCGGCCGGGGAGGTGGACAGCAGCGGCGGGGGCGAGCTGGGGATGGGAGAGACGTGGGGAATGAGCTCGATCCGATTTCTAGGGTTAGGGCGTGCCTAATATTGTGTAGGACTGATTCACGAATTTCGCAAAATGGAAGGGCTTTTGTGAAAACGGATCTGCGTGCCGTCGGATCACGATCGCACGGCGCGGAGGCGGCCGGCTACTGTAGAAGGGCGCTTCTACAGTAACGGGGCGACGTGGAAGTCGGTGCCAAACGAATGCAGCACACAATGACCCCTTCCAACCTTTATATATAGTATAATATAATATAATAAAGTATAATTATAATTATATGTATTAGCCGTTAGTCTCGCCCAACGGACGGTTGGCGTAAATGGGGCGACGTGGATGAACGAAAGAAGGCAAATCTTGGAGTCCTTTATATGTTATATAACTAGGGAGATAGTAATCGGCAACGTTGATTTCCTCAAGATTGGTGCCAAATTTCCCACAAAGTTTCTTTATGGGTGAGTTGTTTTGAGTGAATTACCAAACAGGAATGGGGGCAACTCCTTTCATGACTAGGCTAACAAAAACGGAAAAATGGTCCCGACGCTTTTCACATGGTGCCATATGCATTGATCCAAATAGTTTGCAGCGTGTGAGTATATTTGTGGTGAGCACTCTGTACACCCGCCTAACGGATGCTTTTATTTTTTTTATCTAGCATTAATCCAAATGCGCAGTAGGAGTAGCACTATATACAATTATTCGGTGCAAACAAATCATCAGTGCCTACTCTTTTGCAATTATTCGGTGCAAACAAATCATCATATCCCCCACTGATTATTTTACAACAATGAAACGGTGCCTATTAGAAATTCATCAGTGCCTACTCTATTGACAAACGGTGCTCATACATTATAAAACGGTGCTTGTGCACACCATGGCAGAAAATTAGAGAAATTAAAGGAGGGCAGCTCAGCTTATCATGCTAGTCAGAGCAGATTGTTGCCATCATGTTCAAAATGGTATCTCATTTTTAGAAATACACATCTCGAACCAGTTCTTCACTTCAAAAACAGAGAATCATGGGTAGAAAATATTTTTCTAATTTAGTATGATTTTTGTTTAATTTTGAAAATATGAAAAGTTAGAAAATAAGATGTTAGGGGAACTATTTCAAATTGGCTTGATTATGACTCTCGGATGGACTGTGATAGCATGGCAGAGTTAATTAGATTCATATCAATATTAATTGTACGTATATAAAGTTGATTTTGTCAACTAAAACTCGTTTGAATGAATTATGTGCGTAAAATTTCCACCCCGTGAAACAGAGTATATGAACCGCCTTTAATATGACGGTGAACCTCTCCCTATCTTTCCTATTAAATGGGAGTACGTATGTATGGTTCGAGAAAGTGAAAAAATTCTGCCGATCGATCGATCTCACGCTGCCAACGATAACACGGGCCGGCCCATAACGAAATATTTCCCAGCAGTCCTCACCTCGTAGCTCGTACCGGGTCGGTTCCTTCGTTCCCTCCCTTCCGCACGGGAAGGAGAGTCGAGTTCGAGCGCTAGGGTTTGCCGCCGCCACTTGAAGGGGTTACGGTGCAGAAAACAATTCTAGCGTACGAAACCCTAACTAGACAGGATCTATCTCCGAGACGAGACGCGGCGGCTGCAGGGGCGAGACGACTGCGCGGCAGCTGCAGGGGCGAGACGACGTCGCCTAGGCTCCTCAAAAAGGGTTACCTCCGAGCACTCGCAAACATACGGAGCTTAACGACAACCCCCGGTCATTCAGATCCAACTGAAATCGCAGGGGCAGATCTTATCTGGAATCCCGCAGGGCAACGGCGTCCGGCGGTATAGCTTAGGTGGAGAGAGGGGGCAAAACGGGCGGAGAAGCAACTCGGCCGGCCTGTAATACAATTAATTGTATTTTCCAATGAATTGATCCAATTAATATGCCTTGCTATATAAAGGGGGAGGGTGTGTGCAAACTCCCTAGCTCCCCCATGTGGGACTAAAGGAGCACAGGGAAGGGGGGGTTCGGCTGAACCCCCCATGGGCTGGCCCCCTCCTAGTCCAACTCGGACTAGGGGGCCCAAGCTCCCCTTTCCTTGGTGGTGCGGCTCCCCCCTCTTGGGCCCTCTCAGGGCCCATGTAGGTGGGAGCCCCATTTTCTCCTTTATTTAATTAATATTAAATTAATATAAAATATAATTAATTCATAATTAATATATTTAAATACTATTTAATATCTCGTGACTCGGAAACAATTTCCGAACCACCCGAACAACTTTCGGACATTTCTGAAACTCTTCCAGACCTTCCCGGAACTCCTTCCGGACCACCGGAACTCTTTCCGGATCATTTCTCTCTCTCCAACAAAAACCTATATTATTCCATAACCTATCTCCTGGCGTCGCTAAGACCTTAAGTTTGTTATGCTACGGTTCGAGAACACTCCAGACATGGTCGAGACACTCCGCTCACCAATGACCGTCAGGGATACCTGGATGTATATGACGGCCCCTGTGCATTCTACGAATATCGTCGATGAACCATAAACATGATATTCATTCCCTTTGTTTCTGCGATACTACCTTGTCCGAGATATGATCGTAGACACACCGATGTCTTTGTTGTATCTCGTTACCGACAAAGGTTATTAATTCGTCTGTGATATTACATCTCCATGTCCTAGTCATAAGCTGCGCAGCTATATAGATGCAATCTCACCGAGTGGGCCCAGAGTATCTTTCCATTACAAGAATGAACAAATCCAGCTCTTGATCCTTACGTCTCGATGCTCTTTCGGAATACCCAAGATGGACACCGTTATTGTCATGCTATATAAGACACAACGTTTGATGCTCTCAAAGCACCCCTACGAAGCATCAATAAGTACGGTCTCACGGATCATCAAACAAAAAAAAGTACGGTCTCACGGTCTAAGGAATAAGCTATCATATTCTTATCTATTGCAAATGACAAACATCGTAATACGATCTTATTGCAATACTTTGCGTATGTCCATCATCTTATTCAACTAACAAGATGACCCCACTGTCAACCGACGTCATTATCCTTGATTGGGAATCTCGATCAACTGTTGCCCAATGGACTAGCTCATATAGAGGCTTGCTAGGGACCTGGTTGTCTATGTATCACACGTGTATTAATAATTCCGATTAATACAATTATAGCATAATACACAAACCTATTATAAACTTATGAGATAATGCAATAAATATCTCCTTCGGTCTCCCACATGCACTAGAGTACAAATAAACTAGCTGCATTTTACTTTATCAAAATCCCTTATCAAATAAGAATCATTTGATAATGCTTGCTCGTGGAAGGGTGTTACTCTGTCAATCTGCACAATCCATGATTGTACATAGTTTTGCGATTCATTGATATCAACTTGCTTGATATCACCGTGTTATCCAATAACATACATGCAAATACCGTAACTAAGTTAGACTTTTATTTCCCAGCGCTTACTCTGATTATACCAACTAGATAACTGCCTAGAAAAACACACTCAGTCACAATGAGCCCCTTGTAACAATTACAAACTCGCGATATCTACATACTTTCACACCAAATGTAGAAAACTTGACATTCTCATGTCAATCCATCAACTAACGCACTTCTACTTCCAGTAAATTCTTAATTTACTTTTACAACTGTTCTTTTCTTGAGAACATCGGTCATATTTTATCGAGCAGATAATATGGTTTCTGTATGATGCCTAATATTACATAATAGACCAACATGTCATACAACCGTTACTACCTTGTATCATTACTCTTAATGATCAATCGGATTTCAAAGGACCATCCTTTTGATCCTATTCTGACTCCTCAGATATAATCCAAAACAACTCGACTAACTATTTAAAATTCCCGTTCTATTCCAAATAGACACTAACTTTCAAATAGTTTCACAACTTCATCATTTCTACTGGTACAATTTCACAATGTGTTAAATACACAATATGAATTCGGCTCCCACTCAAAACATGTTTCCATATATTTGAGAACACGAGCTCCCACTCAAAAACGTGTCATCCACATATTTTGAGTTCCTAAGCTCCCACTCCAAAATATGTTCTTTACATATTTCACCTGAGTGAACTAACTATGACTCTCACTTAAATCGACATTTTGGTCAAAACAAAATCATTGATCTATTATCAATTCGAATTTAGTACAAACTATAGTATTTCATTAATACAAATCCTTCAGACTTCAAGCATGTCTACATAAATGTAATCAACAAATTTGATCTTGTCCAAGACACATTTCTTGACAAGACATGCTTCCACGTCTTTCTTATAGTCACATTTTTCATATAACACTTTATATGACGATTAAACAATCTTATTCCTCTAATAAGAATTGCAGCAACAATTACTCTTTTAATCCTTTCAAATGTAACTTGGATTTCCAGGTTGAAAAAGCCTTTGTTCATATTCTGATATTTTCTCAACTTTCTTTATATTCATAAAGTGCACCTTGATCTGTCAACAAGACCTGAAACATTTAATATTGTGTTGTGACCTGACAGTAATATTAAATATAACAACACTTTATTTAGAAGCTTCTTTCATGAAAACATTATGATCTTTATGAAGAGGATTGCAAGCAGAAAACAATTTTCTAGTCTCCCTCACTCTTAATCACCAAATTTTCATTTGTAGACATATACTCTTTGGAACACCTTCCAACATAGGTCTGACATCTTATTTCAAGCTTCTAATTCCAATCCATAGACCATAATTCGAAAAATCATCTTTTCCTCGGAATTATATAGACAACAAACTAAGCTTTGTTTCTATTCGGTTTTGGAATACACTCCCATTCAATGCGAGCGATCTACAAAGAACTATTCATGTATATTCTGAATTATCGTATAATCATATACATGTCGACACTACTGTCGATCCCACGAATTCTCGTTAAGAAAAATATCTATTTTCTAAAGTGGACATTGACTATAATGTTTCGAACATATTAGGAGTTTTTAAGACTGATTCTGACAGACCACACTTTATCTAAAATAGAGTATGATTATAATACCCCATATATCACCATATATGACATTATAATATTGTGAAACATATTTTCCACAAGTCTTTTACGTTGAAACTATAATTCAAAAATATGATCCTTTGATCGAATCTTGTGAATATAACATTCACCATTCTTTCCTCTAAAAAACCCCGTTTGATCTCTTATCAAATTAATTTCAGACTTATGATTCATCAGGCAAATACTCATATTTACCAAAATCATAGAAGAATTCGGATCAAGCAAAAACACCATTAATTGATCATTAAAAATGACTCTCAATTAATTTCCTCTTGTAGGGCATATCTCCTTCACCTGCTCCCGTCCGTATCGCGCGGCTACACCGTTGGTAACATTGTTGACACAATGTGTAGAGAGTTTATTAGTTGGTCGAGATGCACACCACACGGATCGCGGATTCTCCTACACTAATTTTTTTTGTGTACGCGCCTCTCGATTGCTTCGGCGTTAAAATTTGCAGGAGTTTTCTCCTATCAGCTCCTACTCTTGTATGTATCGTGCAGCTACACCATAGGTAACATTGTTGACACAATATGTAAAAGTTTGTTTGTTGGTGGAGATGCACACCACACGGAGCATCTCAGATTCTCCTACGCTAACTATTTTTGTGTGTGTGCGCCTCTCGGTTGCCACGACGTTAACATTTGCAGGAGTTTTTTCTGCTCTCGTCCATATCACGCGGTGTGTATGTAACATTGTTGACACAGTGTGTAGACAATTTGTTAGTTCGTCGAGATGCACACCACACGGAGCATCTCAGATTCTGCTACACTAACTTTTTTTTTGTGTGTGCGCGCATCTCTGTTGCCACGATGTTAAAATTTGCAGGAGTTTTCTCTGATTAGCTCCTGCTCTCGTCCCTATCGCGGCTACACTGTATGTAACATTGTGTTAACAATGTGTAGACAATTTGTTAGTTGGTCGAGATACACACACACAAAGCATCTCATATTCCACTACGCTAACTATTTTTTGTGTGTGTGCGCGCCTCTCGGTTGTCACGACGTTAACATTTGTAGGAGTTTTCTCTGATCAGCTCCTGCTCTCATCCGTATCACGCGGCTACACCGTAGATAACATTGTTGACACAATGTGTAGACAATTTGTTAGTTAGTCGAGATGCACACCTCACGGAGCATCTCAGATTCTCCTATGCTAACTAATTTTTTTGTGTGTGCGCCTCTCAGTTGCCACGACGTTAACATTTGCAGGAGTTTTTTCTGATCGGCTCCTGCTCTCGTCTGTATCGCGCGGCTACACCGTAGGTAACATTGTTGACACAATGTGTAGACAGTTTGTTAGTTGGTCGAGATGCACACCACACGGAGCATCTCAAATTCTCCTACCCTAACTAATTTTTTTGTGTGTGTCCGCGGTTTTCGCTAAGTGCCAAGCTACTCCATTGATTATTTCTTACTACTCCTAGAAACAACCAAGTACAAAGTACGGGAGAACAAATATGATGGGATGAATCTTCGGCTGTTTTCGCAGATTGTGTTGATTTGGCCACACTTATTGGAAATGTCAGATTCAAGCACTGCCCCAGGGAAAGCAATGAAGTTGCCCATCGGTTATCTAGATTTTGTTTTTCCACTAAAAAATATTGTAATTGGGCGGATGACCCATCCTAGTTTTATTCTTGGCAAACGATGTAAGTGCAAGTCCAACAGTTCCCTCAAACACTCCTCTATATGTTTTTTAGGGGGAAAACACCAAAACAACTACTCAATAGTTCCCTTAACGCTCCCCCGACTTATAGACGCTCCCGATTCTGCTCGCTCGTCTCCCCTACAAGTAGGGGAGGTGGATGACTCCCCTATCTCAGCAACGCCAACAACCTTTCACGGGTAGCCGTTAAATTTAAATGTTAGTTATACACTATTCTTAAAATATAAAATAGGGGAGATGTTTTAGGGAAACTGTTGGAGTAGAAAAAGTTTTAGGGGAGTTTTTTTAGGTGAAGTCCCCTACATAGACATATAAGGGAGACATTTTAGGAGAACTGCTGGACTTGCTCTAAGTATTATGGCTTAAAGCATCAAGTTTCAAACATGCTCTTTTCCTTATCAGGCTACCTATGGGTACTGGAAGATTATTAATGAGGCGACTTGCTAGCTTAATACATATTGTTATAAAAAAGTGCTCTTGTAAATAAGAAATCACAAGGATGTTATTCGAACAGTGTAACCAATCTGTTCTAGTTTCGTTGGTTTAATTTATGTGAATGTAGGGGTATGTGTTCAACAAACTTTGTCGATTGTGAGTGCGTTCCGAAGGCCTAAGGGCATCTCCAGTCGTTGCGCCCCCCCAAGGCCCAAAACGCCGGCGATTCGCGCCCGCCGCGGCGCTAAACGGCGCTATTCTGAAACTTGGGGGGCGCGGTTTCCAGTCGTTCCCCAGCCCAAGATTCGGACCACGAAATTCAAAAACGGCAAACATAAATTTGGCGCAAAACAGATACAGTTTCATTAAATTCGGCGCAACCGAAGACAATTTCACTAAATTCGGCGCAAACTAGGCGATTTAAACTTAAAACCTAATAGCTAGTTGCGCATCCTTAACCTCGCCGCGATCGCCGCGCAGTAGTCGCCGACGCAGTCGTCGCCCTTCTTGCGGCGGTGGCGGTTGCTTGGGCCGGCGTCGCCGTGGTCGTACCACTTGCTCATCTCGAGCGTGCGGTGGAACGGCTCGTCCTCCTCCTCCTCGTCGTCGTCCCCCTTCTCCTCGTCGGTCGAGTCAAGCACGTAGTACTCGATCTCCTTCGGCTGCGGCGGTGGAGGGATGCAGCTGCGGCGGTGGAGGGAGGCGCGGCGCTGCTCGCGCTCTGCACGACAGCGCTCGGCCTCGGCGAGGAGCTGCCGCTGCTGCTCGACCTCCTGCCCGGTAAACTCACGCAGGCTCCAGCTCTCGGTGAAGTCCTCCGCCGCCGGCTGGATGGTGTTGAAGGAGGCCTCCTCGGCCTCCTTCAACCCCGGCCACTCTTCCTCCTGCTCCTCCTCCGGCTTCGGCTCGCGCTTGGTCCTGACGCCGATGCGGAGGGCGGAGCTCCTCTAGCGTGGCTCGCCGCTGCGCACGGGGGCGAGGCCCCCGGAGTTGAGGATCGGAGAGGGGGGGGGGGGGGGGTCCGAAGAGGAGGGCGCATGGTGCTTACCTGTGCCGGAGGAGGAAATGTTCGTACGCGCCACCGACGAAGAGCTGCTGCCGCCACCCATGCGCCGGGGCGTCCATGCTGGCATGGTGAGCCGAGGCTCGTTGCCGGCGGCGATGTAGTCGAGCACCCATTGTAGGGTGCGGTGCTCGCCACCCGACCACCGCTTGCGGCCGTGCGCGTTGAAGCGGCCCTCCACCGGGCCGTTGTTGCCGTGGTCGGCGAGCTCCTCCTCGCAGCGCCGCTGGAAGTACACCGTCCAGAAGGCGTCGTTGCCAGCGGTCCTCCAGCGCGGATCCGCGGCCTGCTCCGGCGCGGCCTGCTCCGGCGTGAGGCTAGCACGCACCTCAGCGATGGCGTACTCGCGCTCGTCCTCGGCGGGGACGGGTGGCACGGGCACCCCTCCGGCACTTAGTGCCAACGGTCCGCGGGTGGCGGAGGCGCCGGGGGCGCGCATGTGGGTACCCGGCGCTGTAGAGCGCCCACACCTCCTCCCTGCGGAGCCAACAACAAACCCAGCCGTTCTGCGCGGGGGCGTCCATCTTACCGGCGGCTTCTGGGATGCGATGGTGGAGTGGAGAGAGTGCGGGTGTGAGGAGAGGCGGCGAGAGAGGAATGACGATGGGTGGCGAGGATCGGGGGGATTTTATAGCGGCGAGGCCAAGCGAAGGGGCGAGCGGCGGTGGGTGGACATAACTGATGTGCGCCGCGTGAACGCGCCACGCCATTACTCCGACAGCATTTGACTGAGAAGCTCACTGGCCGGCCGCCACGCCATTACTTAGGCAGCTTTTGACCGACACGGGAGCCGAGAAGACGAGCACGTGCGATTTCTGTTGGCGCCATTTTCCCGCGTCGCTGATAGTGCTGGCCCGCGTCGAGTTTCACGCCAATTCACCCCCTAGGCCGAACCCGGTGGGCTGGGTTTCGCCTGGGAGCGCCGGCGCTATTTTCCACCGAAACGGCGCTAACTGAGCTTTTGAGGGGCAGCTGGTGGAAAAACGGCGCTATTTGACTACGCCGGCACTAAAAAGGCCTCCTGGGGACGCTGGGGCGACTGGAGATGCCCTAAGGCGAGAGCATAATCGAAATAATCATAGCAATCACACCCCGGGTGCTCATTTGAAACGAGATTTACGGATTGGTGTGGGATGCATAGTTGCATCTCTCTAATCTCATCACATAGTTACATGAACATGCATCTAAAAAGATAATGCCGATAATGATTCAGTGAACAAATATCCAAATCAAGGTTACCATATAGGTAAGTAGTAACAATATGTATCAATTTTGTTGTTAAGCCTATATTTGTTTCCGTTGAGATCAGGTATCAAAATGTTATACCATCCATAACCAGGCTTAAGTTTTCTCAAAATCGACACCTGGTCGTTGATTGAACCCTTGAGCAACAGTTTCTCTGTGTACCGAATAGCTGATTTTGTTTTCCTTCCCAAAACCACCTGCTGGGAAACTATTTGAAGTGACTCTGAAACCAATCTCTAGCCAAACACAAGGAAACGAGCATATGCAATTCTCAGTACATACAGTCATGGTAGTACTCAAATCAAAGCCTTGGGGCAGCAATCACAGCTGAACTCAGATGGCAATTATAAATAGAAGAACAATCATCGCTTCGGCACCCTTAATACGAACAGTATTTCCATTCACAATTATTGCCAAACACGCCCTCTCCTCAGATTATTGTACAGCTAATTAGGTGTAGCCAGTAAGCAGGACGACGAACACACAGAGAGAGCTGACCACAGGAGGAGGGATGCTACACGGGGCGGGGACGAGGAGGGGTGCTCGCTACTAGGCACGACCGGCATAGCTCACATCACATCAGGCGGCGAGGCGGGCGACGACGGGGTACTTGGCCTGGAACTTGGTCTCCCAGTCGGCGAGGACGCCGAGCTCCTTGTCGGAGAGCCCCTCGAGGTCGCCGGAGACGTCGGAGCTCTCCTTGGACATCTTGGCGAGCGCGCGGCTGGCCTCGCGGCCCGCGAAGAGCGCGTAGTCGCCCCCCGGCCCGTAGAAGCCGCGCCCCGCGGAGACGTCGTAGACCTTACCGCGGATGGCCACGTAGATCGGCTTGGACGCGTCGCTGCCGTCGTACGCCCGCAGCTGCGCCGCCGTCAGCTCCGTCGTCGCCATCTCGATCCTGATCTTGGTGGTAGGTGTTGCGAGTGAGGTGGGGGATGGGGCTGGGTGGAGAAGAGGAAGTGGTCTGCGTCGGACACACGCTGACGTTTTTTTTTTTTTTGGGAACACGCTGACGAAGAGCAGAAGTGCAAGTGGCTGAGAGAGATGTCCGGCCCAAAACGAAAGCTTGGCCCAGGAGGCTGAGGGCTGGGAGTACTGTAGAATCGGGGCCACTCGTGTGTGTAGCACTCATTTCCTTTTATGAAATTCTAAAAAAAAAAATCTTTTTCTGAACAAACTGGCTTAGAGCTTGTTTTCATTTTTGGATCAATCTTATGAAGTTACTTTGAATCAAATGAGCCCTTAGAGTTTTTTTTTGTTTGGATTGCACGGATAGGTATCACATGGGTATAAGACCTAAACCCACTGACATTGTATCTTCCTCCCAAACTAACATCGACGCCTGACCAACCCAGCGTCGATTGGACCTTCGTAACAACCTCACAAAGAATAGGGCTGTGCGGAAAGAACATAACTTTAGTAGTCATATCCAGAAACTAAACACCACAGCTATATGGCACAACACGACCTTCTGTTGGAACTCAACACCTTCGTGATGAATATGCAGAACCTTTGAGTAAGCCATAACCAAAACATAAATAAATACCGCTATCATTAGATAACATATCCGTAAATAACTCTCGATAATTAATTAATTCACTACCAAAATATGTAGCAACTATTATCAACGAGTAGTACCTATAACCAATTAAGCATACAACTATCATGAAAACCTTCTAGCAAAAACCACATGCACTACAAATTAGCATTTGCATAAATAAGCATAACACATACACATTTATTTTGTACACCATTTATATTACAAATTAGCCAATATTGCATAACCATCTATACACATAACTCCATAGTTTAGACCGAAGAGCATTGGGGCAACAAGTATGAAGCTATGGCGCAACAATGAAGCAGGTGAAACGCAAGAGGGAAGGGGGTCGCAATCGCAAGAGCCGTTGTGCTAGGCCTCCGGTTGCCTCTATGCAGTCACCGATGACGGGGAGCGGCGCGATTCCTCAAGTATGACGACGGGGAGCGAGTGCCTTCCTCGGCGACCGGAGACGAACATGGAGGCGGCGATAGGACGAGAGGTCGAGGGTGAGATGTATGAGTGAATTTGGTTGGGGTAGAGGTAACTGTGCGAGCGTGTTGACCACAGAAGTTGAGACCATTCGTGATGGTGCCGAACATCCACGACGATATTCAGTTAACACCGTGTCACGTTTTTTTTTCGGGACCCACAAGCACGTTCGGCGAGTCCAGCGCCTGGCGCCGACCTGAACGACGTCGGCATCCGACCGTTGGCGGTGACCCAAGGGGGTTAGATTTGTAATTAGTTCTCGAGGGCGGACATATCCTGTAATTCATAGAAAAACAGTCAGATTTGGCCAAAATACACCATCACCCTCCCCCAGCTTGGCTTGCCCGAATGGACCAAGACCCACTGCCCTGGCTCGCCGGCCCGGCCACGAGACTCTCCAAGACGAACACGAGCAGGAGCCCTACCACCACCCTTCCGTCGACGGGAGGTCAGGAAATGGGTGGACGCTTCGGGCCGAGGAGGATAGATAGCGAGATAGCACTGTGCAGATAGGACATCGCGGCTGCGGGTGACGAGATGATGAGGGGGCGGCCTGTGGCCATTGGTTCTGGTTCCCCGCCGGGATGCCGCCAAATCAACCTCGCCGCGTCGCTCTCCACCGCGCGCGCAACCCTACAACCGCGCGCTGCAACTGGGATCTGCTCTGCCGGCTCCACATTCCACAGACGATTAATAGTGTAAACTCAGTCGCCAGTACACTGGTATCTGCTCTGCTCATGCTCCATTGCTTCCACACCGCCTCTAGCTTCCAGCTGATAGTTCACCGATAAAATCGTTGTTTGATGCTCGAAACTTAGATCGACAGACAGATCGCTGGGGGAGCGCTTGGACGCTGTCAGTATCGTCCAAGTAAACGCCAGGATAAATCTAGGATTGTTCTATACATTATTACTTACAAAAAACAATAGTTCTATATTTATGTGGCTTGCATTATTCGTCCACAAGTACGTGCGTACATGCTAGTAGTAAAAAGAAAATTTCAACACACCCGCGTTTCTGGAGAAAATGCAAGTGGACACTTGTGCGCCATCAGTTCTTCAGATAAACGCCGGCCCCGGAAACAGTAACAAGAAAAACTTCACAAACGGAGACCAACAACATTTTCCACTATTTGTTACTCCTAGAACTCTAGATGGACACCTAGAAGGAGAACTTGTCCGTGACAAGATGGTTAGGAGGATGGTTGTATCCCCAGCTTACCAGAGTTCAAATCCCTGATTTGACGTTGGTGTTTCTCATTTAGACGGAACGTCGACATCGAGACGTCTATGGTGACTTCGTCAATTTCAAGATCCGCCGGCTCAGTCCCTCGAAGATGCTCATAGGGTTAGGGTGCGCGTGCGTGCGTTCATAGAGGTGAGTGTGTGCGCCTGGTATGGCTCATGAGCGCGTGTACTCTGTTTCTAAAATAAAGATAGAAGAAAACATTCTCCACTATTCCTTTTATTTCTCAAGTAATGTAAACATTCTATCCACTACTATTCACTGCCTTTGCTGCGCTCCCCTTGTCCTCTTCCACGCTCTGGCCCTGCAAGAACAACACCGTACCCCCTTCACCTTCGGGTTCAGAGCCAGTAGAAGCTGCTCAGCTCAGCTAGCTAGCCACTACTAGCTCGTAGCAGCAGCTGGGTGCTCACTATATATCACCTTATCCTCTCTGTAGCCACCTCTCTCGCTCGCTCGCCCCGCTATCTCCTCTCTATCCGACGCCGCAGCATCAGCTCCGCCTCCTTGGCAATGCCAAGAGCTCGGTAGCTAGCGCTGTGCCATCGGATTCCCAATTCGTTTGGAATTCTGGGATAGAAACTGCGAGCAAGGTTGAAGCTTTTCGGTTAGCTCGGGAAGCATGGCGCCCAAGGCAGGGAAGGCCAAGCTCAAGGCCAAGGGCGACAAGAAGAAGAAGGAGGAGAAAGGTGCGCTGCGAAACTCGCTTCTTCTTCTGCATGCAGAATCCAAGCTCAGATTACCTTATTTGCTGAATTCCAAGTTCAGAATTCGAGTTCAGATTATCTTCTTTGCTGAATTCCAAGTTCAGATTAGTATCTTCTTTGCTGAATTCCAAGTTCAGAGCATCCTTTTCTTTTTGCCGAATTCCATTTTGTCCGAGCTGGTTCTCTCGGTGAATGAATGGAAAGGAGACAAAGAGATTGCATGGTTGTTAATTTTGTATAGTTAGCAGTCAACCGTGCATTACAAAATGTTATTTTTGGTTGTTGTTGATGCAGTTCTGCCCACGGCGCTGGACATCACCGTGGAGACGCCGGACTACACCCACCTCACGCTCAAGGTGAGAGCTTATCTTCCAGGCTGACCGAGGTTTTACGGAGCTCCGTAAAATAATTACAGTCCGTGGAATATATGGATGCACCTTTGGCATTTTCTCATCCTCTTGTTCGTGTGTACGTGTTACGTTATGTAGCATGGACTAAATAAACAAGCTCACACACTTAAGTCACGCTCGCATCACCACGTTCAAAAATATTGAGAGAAGCCAAATTGGAGGGGCAAGCTTAGTCAAATTCTCTTGGAAAAGGATTGAGAAAAGAAGCTCCCATATTTGTCCAATGATATCCATACCAGGTGCTAAATCACACCATTCTAAAATCTACGTAAATGTTAAATTAAAAGAAGAAGAGGTCCAAGTGAGCACTGAATTTTATTTTAAGCTAAAAAGGAGTGAAGAATGGAGCAATGACACTAGTGCATCTCTTGCAACTTCAGGGCATATCGACGGATAGGATCCTCGACGTCCGGAAGCTCCTGGCCGTCCACGTGGACACCTGCCACCTCACCAGCTTCTCCCTCTCCCACGAGGTACACACATCAACTCTAATCCGCTCGTATTTGTTTCAAAAAAATTATAATCCGCTCGTATCCACCTAGAGATTCGTGCTTTCTGACAGCGTGTACTTGCTTACCTGGCAAATGCAGGTCCGCGGGGCCCAGCTCAAGGACACGGTGGAGGTTGCCTCCCTGAAGCTCTGCCACCTCAGCATCGTCGAAGGTAAACGAGCGAGCTCCCCCTCGCAAATCGCGTATAGCTCGAGGGCCTACATGAAAACTGACACGCTCTTCCGTTTGCCAATGACGTCGCAGAGGACTACACGGAGGAGCTCGCCGTCGCGCACGTCCGGCGGCTGCTCGACGTCGTCGCCTGCACCACCGCGTTCGGGGTCAGGAAGCCCGAGCAGAAACCCGCGCCCGTCACCGATGCGGTCGCCGAGGCCGACAAGCCCGGGTCGCCCGGTGCGGCCGGCGGTGGCGAGGAGCCCATGTACCCGCCGCCGAAACTGGGGGAGTTCTACGACTTCTTCTCCTTCTCCCACCTCTCGCCTCCAATCCACTGTAAGTGCTAGTGCTTTTTCTCACTCGCTCTCTGTAATCTGTATTTCGACAGCACATTTGGTACAGAAACCGTTTTTTTTTGTTCGAGTTGCATTTGGGAGAAAACACTCCGATTGTTTTTTAATTGTAAATGTGATCTGTTTCAGACATCAGGAGGTCCACGCGTCCATTCGTCGATGACAAGAGAGAGGATGACTTCTTCCAGATCGATGTAAGGTTTCTACCAAATATTCTTACTGATTTGATAACAGTGACAAATGAGACTTGAGAGAGTTACTGGCATTGCATTGAATGTAAAAAAAATGAAAGATTTAGCTCATTTGTATGAATACTGTAGCCATGACTCAGTGTCACAGATGGTGTCAAAGGTTTTCGTTGTAGCTGTCTATTAGTTGAAGTCATAGTTCGCCTACTTCTGAATTTGGGTGCTGGTATGCAGGTGAGGGTTTGTAACGGGAAGCCGGTGACAGTCGTGGCGTCCCGAGCTGGATTCTATCCATCAGGGAAACGAGCACTCATTAGCCACTCCCTTGTTGAGTTGTTGCAGCAGACGAACCGTGGGTTCGAGGGGGTAAGTAAGACACTGAACTTGTTTGGTCTATTTCTGATCATTGGCTGCTCATTTTAATGTAAACGTGTTTCCAATTTGCAGGCTTACAAGGCTCTTATGAAGGCTTTTATTGAGCACAACAAGGTGAGATTCTCTAATGCTTGGTTTCCAACCAAAATAATACATAACCAGATGTGCTTCGATTTCTGATAATATCTTAATCTCGAAACCGATATTTTTGCACAGTTTATTTGTTGTACAATATATTTGAAAGATTGTATGCTAGTTTGCATCTAAAATCATGAACACAACTGCAATTTGGAGATTGAAGTTAACTATTTGCTTCTTGTTTCTTTCCAGTTTGGAAATCTTCCCTACGGATTCCGGTCAAACACTTGGGTCGTTCCCCCTGTTGTTGCTGATTCACCATCAGTGTTCCCACCCCTTCCAACAGAAGATGAAACTTGGGGTGGCAACGGTGGTGGTCTAGGAAGAGACGGGAAACATGACCATAGACCATGGGCGAAAGAATTTGCCATCCTTGCCGCAATGCCTTGTAAAACAGCAGAGGAGAGGCAAGTCCGCGACAGGAAGGCTTTCCTACTCCATAGCTTGTTTGTAGATGTTGGTGTTGTTAAAGCTATTGCAGCTATCCAGCAAATGATCCCCGATGACAAGAGTTCACACGAAAAAACAAATGGCACAGCAAGTGCGGTTTTGCGCACACAACAAATTGGGGATATGAAAATAACGGTGACAAAAGACAAAGCTGATGCAAGTTCCAAGTTAGATGTTAAGTTAGATGGAAGTCAGGCTCCAGGAGTATCTTTTGATGAGCTTGCTAAGAGGAACTTGCTGAAGGGAATCACTGCTGATGAGAGTGCAACAGTACATGTAAGATATTTTCTTTGATTCATGTTTTTACAGTTTAATTATATTTGTTTTTATATTGACCAATGAAGTATTTGACTGGTTTACAGGATACTGCTACTCTTGGTGTGGTTCTTGTGAAGCACTGCGGATATATAGCTGTTGTCCAAGTTCCACTGGATGCTCAATTGACAACTGTTGTTCCAGCGCAGCAGGACATTCACATCGAAGACCAGCCTGAGGGAGGTAGCAACGCTCTCAACGTCAACAGGTTAGTACTGGGGGCATTTACATGATGTACATTTATTTTCGTGTGCTCACTTAACAACATGAGTTCACCCAAACCAATTCTAAATAATTTACTTCAGCTAGAGCTCACTTGGTCATTTTATTTGCTAGCCGGTTCAGAATATGCAACTACTACTACTCATTGTATTGATTAGAGAAAGCCAGCAATGACTGTTTTTTTTACTTTGGCAGCTTAAGGATGCTGCTTCAGAAATCATGTGTTCAGTCACCTGGAGCAGTTCAGCGGCTGCAGAGTTCTGATTCTGAAGAGAGTGAGACTACTACAAATTTTGTCCGGAAAATAATTACAGATAGCCTGCAGAATCTTGAAGGTGAGTCCCCAAGAGAAACAAGGCCAATCAGATGGGAGCTTGGTGCTTGCTGGGTACAGCATCTACAGAGTCAAACTTCTGAGAAGGCCGACGCTAAGAAAAGTGACGAGACTAAGGATGTTCAAACAGTAAAAGGCCTGGGTAAACAGTTTGGTCAGCTGAAGGAGATCAAGAAGAAGTCAGATGACAAGAGTGGAAAGGGTGCATCCGTGAAAGAAAGTACTTCGCCAAATACAAGCGATGCACATACTGGCAGCACACAGGAGGATAAAGAGGCTATTCTGCAGAGAGCGCTATCAGAAGCTGCTTTCCAAAGACTAAGAGAATCTGAAACTGGACTTCATGCTAAGGTTTTCCCCTCACCATGTTGTGTTGGAGATTTCTTAAATGTTTTCAGGCCACATGAACTAATTTATACTGGATCCCGCGTTGTCAAACAACATCACACCAAGTAGATATCTAAACAGAAATTTAGATTAGTCCACGGGTTACCTTGCTATGGCTCAACTATCATTATAGTTTATGCTCATGCATTATATTTCTAAGGACAGTTGCCCCTCACTAGTAGTGAAGAACTTTTTCATTTGTTGCTACAGGAAATAGACTGATATGATGCTTCATGTCGGTGACGATTATGTCTCTTAACACACTAGGTCCCTTCTTAACTGCTACAGTATGCTTTACAATCCGATGTTTTTCTATGCAGTCCCCCGATGAATTGATTGAGATGGCACACAAATATTATGATGATACTGCCCTGCCAAAATTGGTAATATATTGTACTTATGTTTCAACTATCACTAACTCTGAGTAGCACATTATTTTACTATCATCTTATCCTGTTATCAGGTAGCAGACTTTGGTTCACTTGAGCTATCCCCTGTTGATGGAAGGACATTGACGGATTTTATGCACACCAGAGGCCTTCAGATGCGCTCATTGGGACAAGTGGTACATACTACATAGTTCTTCAAGTTCAAGATTTTTTTAGTCAAAAATATATTTCATTTTTATGAGCAAATAAAATAACATAAAGCATATCATAAATAGCAACCACTAAAGTTCTGTTTTCTTTTTCTGTGTTACAGGTTGAGCTTTCTGATAAGCTCCCACATATACAGTCACTGTGCATACACGAGATGGTTGTGCGAGCTTTTAAGCACATAATTCGGGCTGTTATTGCAGCTGTGGATGGTATAAATGGCATGGCTGAATCAGTTGCATCATGTTTAAATATATTGCTTGGACCATCTCCAGAAGAAAATAACGATGGCAAGTGCGTAGAGGATCATAATCTCAGGCAAAAGTGGTTGGAGGTCTTTTTACTGAAGAGATTTGGCTTGGGATGGAAGGACGAATATAGCCTTGATCTGAGAAAGTATGCCATTCTCCGTGGCATCTGCCATAAGGTAATAGTTTAGATGTCGCTGTTATTATTTTTAAGTCCAGCCTTTCTGATTTTACCTGTTCATGTCTGGAACCATGATTCAAATAGGTAGGACTTGAGCTTGTTACCAAAGACTACGATATGGATACATCACATCCATTCAGAAAGTTGGATATTATCAGTATTGTTCCTATCTACAAGGTAAATTTTAAACTTATGAAAACTACAAATAACCTTGAAATCCATAAATAATTAATACTAGTTGTTAACCATGATCTCTTATCTGCAGCATGTTGCATGCTCGTCAGCAGATGGTCGCACCCTGTTGGAGTCATCCAAGACTTTCCTGGACAAAGGAAAACTTGAGGATGCTGTTAATTACGGCACAAAGGTATGAAATCCTGGTGATACTAATATCTTATGACTTCTTGAACACTACTCCAATCACTTTATACGATCTGCACATGGCTGCATATGATGCTGCAGGCTCTTGCAAAACTGGTTGCTGTCTGTGGTCCATATCACAGAATGACTGCAGGAGCATATAGCCTTTTGGCAGTAGTGCTTTATCATACTGGCGACTTCAACCAGGTATAATATTTTTGAGATTTCGCTAGTCCCTTTTCACAGCATTCAGTAACACTGTTCAGTCGAATTTGCATAGCATTTGCTTGTGTACAAATATTGTTAGTTCAAGGAATGGCACTGGGATTCTAGACAATTTACTGGTGTTATAATTGGCATAACTAGAATTAGTGTAACAAATGCAATAATGCTCCTCATCTGAGTGACCTGGAGCTGTCGTACTTGTCACATGTGTAGCTTCTTAATGCATATAAAATGTTTGCTAGTATCCCCTGTTGCATTGTATTGTGGAGGCTGCCTTTATAAACCTTTTGCTCTTTGGACCAGGCCACTATATATCAACAGAAGGCTTTAGATATTAACGAGAGGGAACTTGGACTTGATCACCCAGATACTATGAAAAGCTATGGAGATCTTGCTGTTTTCTACTATCGCCTGCAACATACAGAATTGGCGCTAAAGTAAGTGCATGCTTAGTCGTTTGTTTTCGCATCGTTACCTATAATCTGTATACTCTTCTTAATGTATCAACTACATTTTGTTCTGATTTCTATATTTCAGGTATGTGAATCGTGCCCTGTATCTTTTGCACCTGACATGTGGCCCGTCTCACCCTAATACTGCTGCAACTTATATCAATGTTGCGATGATGGAAGAAGGGTTGGGTAACGTCCATGTTGCACTCCGTTACTTGCATGAGGCATTAAAATGCAACCAACGCTTGCTTGGTGTCGATCACATACAGGTGTGCAACTCAACCTCTCCTTGTGTTTCAGTGTGACTATGATATGCTCTGGCACATACACTAATGCCTGCTTACAAGGTTAGACTGAACGTTCATCTTTGTTGACAGACGGCTGCTAGTTATCATGCCATTGCTATTGCTTTGTCTTTAATGGAAGCATACTCCTTGAGTGTCCAACATGAAAAAACCACTCTACGGATACTTCAAGCAAAGCTCGGATCAGAAGATCTTCGGACACAGGTAATAATAATAATAACTACTTCCTGATGGTGAATTTTTCCACCTAGTCTTCAGTTTCTGCCAGTGAAGTGTCTTTCTCATAGCAACAAGGAAATCTGTTGAATCATATTTTCCACAGGATGCTGCTGCTTGGCTGGAATACTTCGAGTCGAAGGCACTAGAGCAGCAGGAAGCAGCACGCAACGGTACTCCAAAGCCGGATGCTTCAATAGCAAGCAGAGGCCATCTGAGGTAGATGACATAATAGCTTGCGGTAGCTAAATATTTTCATTCAAGAGATGGCAATTTTTTTTAGTTGGTTTGCTAGTGAACATGAATATTGTAAGTGTCAACATGGATTAATAGAAGTGATGGCCTGCTCAAAAATTGAAACTGTTACCTTTATGACTGTTCGACTGAAGGCAGTACAAATGGAAGAGAGATAACTGGGAAAATTCTTAATGTGCCCTTCGTATTTACAGAATAATCAATACTGTCTGGTTCTTAAGTATGGATCTTATATTATCCTTTTGTCAGTGTATCAGATCTTCTAGATTATATCAATCCAGATGACGAGCTCAAGGCTAAGGAAATGCTAAAGAAACAGGCCCGTGCTAAGGTACATTCATCTTCAGGACATTTCTGCATGTTGTTTTACTTCTCTAGCAGTCATCCTCATACATATACATTATGAATCGTAGATAAAAGGTCGTACGGGGCAAAACCCATCTGACATAGCTGATGATGAGGATCAAAGGAGCCCTCCACCAAACAATGATCGTTCGGCAGCCAAAATTGACAACTCTGGAGACAAAGAGAAATTATCTGAGAAGAAAAACTCTGAAGTCAAAGAGAACGGAACCGTTCTTGAGCATGTGAAAGTGAAACTGAAAGATGAAATACCGAGTGACACTGTGGTCCAGATGCCTCAAGATGATTATACTGAAGAGTACAGATCTGATGAGGGGTGGCAAGAGGCTGTTCCAAAGGGAAGAGCCACAGGAAATCGCAAAACCGGTGCGAGTGTGAGGAGGCCAAACCTGGCAAAGATCAGTACAAATGCCACAAACAGTAGTGAGAATGGAAGATACAAAGGCAGAATACCATCCAACTTCTCTTCCCCTCGAGTTTCACCTAATGAGGCTGCAGCTTCCAGCCCTCTTGCAAAGAAATTGGCAAAGAGTTCGAGCTTCAATTCCAAAGCAGGTAACACTGCTGTCTCATCAAACAGTGGGGAGAATTCACCCAATCCCAAATCCAATGCAGCAAGCCTAGCCACCACCACAGCAGCTGCCAAGGTGATACCATCTGCAGCACCAATTGTCAGTCAAACAGTAAGGAAGTCACTGTCATACAAGGAAGTGGCAATAGCTGCACCAGGAACTCTTGTCAAAGCATTCAGTGATGTACATACAGAGGAAAAGGATGCGACTGGTCCAAGTGTTAATCTTGAAAGTTCTAAGGCTCCGAAAGAAAGCAATGCTCGGTCTTCTGAAGAGAAAGATGGAACACTAAAAGTTTCACCAAAGGATAATAATTCGCAAGCATCAAAAGCAACAGATGAAATCAAACCTTCCAAGTCTGGTGAACAAACCAATGGTCCAGAAAAGGCTTTAGATTCAGCAGAAACATCTACAGAGAACAAATCAGCAGCAGCACAAGCTGACGTCCCAAATGCAGAAGCACCCATTTTGACTGAGGCAAATGATACTTCCTCCAATGATGATGAAAGAGATCCAGGGGAGGATAATCAAGAACAGCTGTCTAGCGGAGCCGAAAATGAGAAATCTTCACCATCTGGGAGTGAAAAGAATGATTCACCAGTAGAAGGTGCCAAAGAGACAACCAGTAAGCTTTCTGCTGCAGCTGCTCCATTCAGTCCGGCCACTGTGCCAGCTTTTGGTTCAATGGCCGTACCAGGTTTCAGAGAACATGGAGGACTATTGCCATCACCAGCCAATGTACCCCCAATGTTATCCATCCCTCTTCGTAAGCATCCTCACCAATCTGCAACTGCAAGGGTCCCTTATGGTCCACGTCTAGCTGGTGGCTTCAACAGATCAGGGCACCGGGTGCCTCGTAGCAAGCCTGTGTTACCAAGTGGTGAAGTTCTCCTAGAAGCAAACACATCTCCTAAAGTGATGAATCCTCACGCGCCGGAGTTTGTGCCAGGTCAGTCTAGGAGTCCTGATGGCCATCCAACATCTCCAGATGAGCAGCTAGCATCGCCAGCTGGTACTCAAGCATCACTGGATGGGCATCCATCATCTCCAGATAGTCCTGTCGAATCACCTAAGACTGTATCCCCACAAGTTTCTGAAAGTAGCGAGATTAGTCCTGAAGAAAATGATACATCTGGTGGAACTGATATTGAAGCTGGGAGTGAAAACAAGAATACAGAGGACCCGAAGAACAGCCATGTGAAAAGTGAGGACAGCGAAGTGAAGCCGGATATTCAAACCATAGTTTCTGAAGGTGCTGAAGTTGACGCGACAGGCCCGAAAAATGCTCAAGATGACGCTTCAGCCCCAAAAGATGCTCAAGATGATTCGAGCGTGACTGAAAAGCTGAAGTCCTGGGCTGACTACAGTGATGGAGAAGTTGAGGCTGTTCAGGTCGCGAGCTGAGAAAAGGTGGTTTTCACAGGTAGTTGCAGGAGATTATATTCTTATACAGATGAGCCTTTCTTTTGGACAATAAAGGCATGCTAATTCAAACCAACATGCTGCTGTTTTTTGTGGGAAGGAGGAGATGCAGTTTTTCTGGCTGGATAATTAGTTGCTTTCTGATCTTTCGTGGTTTTTGGTACCTACGTGTTTCTGCCGCCCTGCTACGGGTATTGCAAGGGTTTGCATTGCCATGGGTCTTCCGAGATCAGAATGTCCAATTGGTCATCATGGTGACCTTGTTTCACCCAGCTTTTTGCGGAGGAAAGAGCACAAAGAGGTGGTAAACATGTTATCGTTCCCCCCCACTTTACTTGGTATTTTCATTTCCTTTATCAATGTACCAGAACCATTGTCGACTTAACATCTTTGTAGTTATTTATTTTGAATTTTGATAAGCTAGACTGCCGTAAAGAAAGCGATGCACTTTTCCATACTTCCCTGAGCAGGAAGTTTGTATCAAATGTCCCTGTAATCAGGCTGTTATTTTTGGACAAATTTGCTTGTACAAGAACCCATGAGACGCTGATCCATGTTGTGATTGTTACAGAGAATAATAGATCTGCTATACTTGTATTGTTGGTGTGCATTTTCTGGCATGTTCATTGCAAAACTGTGGGCTACTTCCGAGACCAGCCCCCACTGTCATCCGATATGGGTCATTTTTTTGCTTTGTGATTATGAATACAAAGAAAATTCGCGCCCACCACTATCTTTGAAAACTTAAACACCAGGTAGAGTTCACTATTAAGCAATGTTGGGGATATCGTTTATTGGAAATTTATCAGTCGATCCAGGTGGTAAATCGGTTGATTTATCGGTATATCGTCCGATTTATCGACATATCAGCCGAATCGGCCGGAATTATCTTGTCAAGCTGGTTAATGACTTATTTTTTTGTTATGTGCAACAGTTTACCTCCAAATGTTTTTACAAACAAAATGGTGGTCATGGTTTTGTGCAACAAAAGCCACAACATCTGGTGCGATGTGCAATTTCCTACCCCTCAAAAAAGCATTCTTCAACATCTTTCTACTAGGAAATACTAGTAGACAAGTTGACCTTGCCAAACATCAAACTCACACTCAGGGCTCGATTTGATTGCATAGGATTTTTGAACGAATTTATCCTATATTGGCCATTTGATTTATAGGATTGATTCCTATAGGATTTTTCCCATAGAAATCATTGAACTACATCTCATAGGAATTCTAACATTCACTTGAACCTTTTTTTACAATTCCTTTGCTCCATCAAACACAACTACTTTTCCTAAAGGATTTAACTAGACATGACATTCTAATCCTATGGATTTCCTATTCCTACACTTTTCCTATTCTATGAATCAAACAAGCTCTCGCTTAGTTTCTACTCACTCCGTTCTGAATTAATTGACTCAGATTTAGTACAACTTAAACTAATTCTGAGTCAATTAATTCAGAATAGAGGGAGTACTTTGTAAAATCATTTTTCACAGAGTGACACGACAAAAAAAGAACATGTTTTTTCAGGCTCATTTCCCGCTCAATCAAAGGAGAGGCTCCTTTCCCGCTCCACCTCCATCCCCATTTCGAAACCACCCAAGCGCGAGCGGCGGCCGGAAGAAGAAGAAGAAGAAGAAATCATGGCCGCGGATCCGAGCGGGCTCCGCCACCACCCGGCGGTGAACGACGTGTTCCTGACGCTCGTCGGCGCCAGCAACGCCCTCGCCGACGTCCAAAGCCGCCTCGACCTCGAGTTCCGGGCCTCCTACCCCGACCACGTCAGTACTCAATCCCTCTCTCCCCTCCTCCTCCTCTACAGCCGATTCCTTCTGACGCGAACGGTCGGTCTCGCCCAGGCGAACCCGGCGAAGCTGGTGGGGCGGGTGAAGCGGGTGCAGGAGGAGGTGGCCGCGCTCAAGGACCTCTGCCGCGACCTCCTCGCCCAGAAGCAGGTGAGCCGCTCAGCTCAGATCTCCCCTCTCAGTTCCCAAATCCGCCGCCGCCTTCTACTCAAGGGTCTGCTGACCGACCCGGTGGTGACTGCTGTCTTCTCGCCTGCGCGCAGGAGCTGATCGACCTGATGCGGACGAGCCTATCGACGCAGCGGAGCGACACGCAGCGGCTGCTCGCCTCCTCCGGGTTGCCCCTCATGACCGAAGACGACGAGGCCGCCTACGGCAACCTCAAGCAGGTTAACCCCCATCTCGCATCCCCCTCTCCCGCAAGATAGCTCCAGATTTTCGCGAGTGATCTGACGGATTTCGCGGGTCGGCTTGTTGTTTGCGCTGCAGGTGATCGACGAGTGGACTGACCAGCTGAGGCCAATGGCAGGTAGGATTTCTTCCTTCTCCCCCTATTTTCTTTGCAGCTGCTAGGTGTAGCAGTTGCTGTGGCCTGTGGGTGGATCTCTGACGGGGAACTCACTGAGACTGGCCGTCGTTCTTTGCAGGGGATGCGGGCGGGGAGGATCAAGACACCAACCAGCTCCTCTTCTCTGCCATCGTCGACTAAGATATCCTCAAACATCCAACAATTTCTCCCTTGGATGTTGCTGATTTGTTGGTTTCGGATCTTGCTCCTGCTCTGCATTTACCTGCAGTGTTTTGCACAACATCAGCTCTCGTCATCCAATTTATTTAGGTCTAGAGGTCAAAGATTTCGCGAGTGACGTTTACTTGTTGTGATTATGGAACTTGGCACTATTTGTTTGATGTGATTTCCACAGGAAGGGAGAGAACCAGTATTTGTACATGTTCATAAAGACCGAGCGTAGAAAATAAGCCGAGGCAAGTGAGAAAATGGCCATAGTTCGGAGAAATCCAGTACACAATTTCAGCTCTGCTAGACTGTCACCATTCGATTTGATCATCCCTACTGCAATGATCGGGCCAATGTAACCAGCAATGGAACAGATAAAGGCTTCTCTTGCTCTGAACTGATGTCTGGGAGTCTTCGAGTTGCTTCAGAAATGCCACAATCTGATGAAGCTGGCCTAATTGCTATTCCCCTCAGACTTTGTAGTTATTGTCTTGTTACATTTTTCTGTTGCATTTTAGATGCTTTGACTTTTATTTCCTGTCCAGCTTTGTAGTCAATGATAAAGACTCGGTTGGCTATTTTTCAATATGTAACTTCACAAAGCAATTTGGCATGAAATATCTAAAATTGGAATACTAAAGGTGGGATTTTTTTGAGTTTTTTGAAGAATTCTGGCTCAGCAAAAAGTTCATGTGTGTGATCTTGTGCTTGTTGAAAGAGCAGGTGGCTGATTTCTCAAGCGGCCTTGCTGAACAGTCTGCAGGCTTTCATTCATGAATGGGTGCTCCTCTGCACATGGAACTTTGCTGCAACCGGTTGTTTTGGCAGGGATCCAAACGGGGAGAATGGAGATACCACATCACAGTTGTGTAGAGGTTTCTCCGTTGGAAGTTTGTTCTTTCGTTTTGTGTGTGATTTCAGCAGATCGCAATGAGCTTGTTAATCAGCCTTGTGTTGAGTGCATCTGAGAAATTCAATGTCTCATTTATCATCTTGGTTTTGGGTGATGTTCCTGTTCTGCATTTAACTCCAGTATTTTTGCACAGCATCATCTCACGGAGAGAATCTCTATTTTTAGCCCATCAGCCCTGGCGTATTATGTTTTAAGTACAGTTTTAATGCTTTATCTGCTCCAGGACCACAAGTAGCAAGCAAGCATCAATCATATTTGGCAATCTATCAATTTTCCAGATATTTGGACTTTGCAGACCACCACCAAGCTTGGTTAGCTATGGGGATTCAGAACAGGGCCCTAGGTTTTACATGTCTCAGGGCTGAATGCCTTTTTAAAGAATGTTCTATCTGTAAAATGCTACTGATATCATAAAACTCCACACAAAAAATCACTAAAAGGAGCAACAATGCATAGAGCCAGATAAGCACAGAATGACTTTCAGCACGGCAAAACCACAAAAGCTCAGCAGTCTAAAAATCTCTCTTCCTCTTTCATGAGAGAATATGTTCAAATATTACAGTAAACATCTCTCTCTCTCTCTCTCTCTCTCAAAACATCTCATTAAATAGACAATGACACTAACAATGATTCTTAAAAGAACCTGTCATTTATTCCTGTTCTTTTCATTTGTGTAGCTCAGCATTGAGCTTTTATCTTGTTTCAACAATTTGTAATTTCTCGGGTACAGTGGGAGGCACAAAACTTGCCCGAATTGCTGTCTTGTGGGTCCGGCAATTAATGATTTGCAAGCAACTTATTGGCCGTGCCAAATTTAGGGGCGATATCAACAGGCACCTGGCAACAAAAAGGAATCAGTCCATGTCACTCAACATCTGAACATGTAGGAGGAAAAACCCAGAGTCGAGCATTTGACGAGAAGTAATGAGGAGATTACTGAGCCTTAGAATTTCTACCGAACACGGTAAATTTGCTTAGTACCTGCATGTGTTCAATTTTCTCCAATGCCACACGCAATGGCTGTGTCAAGATTGCGCGGGACTGAAGGAGAGCCTGGGCAGCAGGTTTGTCGCCCTTTGCCTGTATTGTCAGGATCTCTCTGCTGAGGCTCTCAACGGCATCCTCAACCTTCCACAACACAGATTATAATGAGCAGCAATAGCAAAATAAATCTTTTGTAAAATCAGATAGCGACGGAATCAGTCATTTTATTTTTTAACGAAATTACCTTTGTAAAATCAATTGAGAATTTTCCGTCAGGATGCAAGATAAAAGCTCCTTTCTCATACAGCCAGTTAAACTGCAACGCCTGTCCCTTCCTACATTCATTCAAATGATAACAAGAAAATTAGCCCACCGAACCATGAGAAATATCATGCTCTGTTTCTCGGTAGTTCGCTAGCAGGGAAGATACCCTTACCCATGAGCTTCTTCCAGTCCGAAGCGAATCGACCGGAAGCATCCAGCCAGGAAAGAGACATACATGGATTTTGATAGGCTCTTGGGAAGCAACCCCTGATAGGACAGAAGCAATGAGGTATTATGTGATCCATTTCAAGTGGTAGAAATGATTGCACAAAAAGGATTTGAATGTCTAAGCCCCAGAACTCCAGGATGACACAAGTGCCACAGTACTCTTATAATTGGTGAAATAACCGACCTTATTAATAAGAAAATTCAGTGCCCACAGACCAACTATATCAGCTTTTGCCTCCTCCAACGCCGAATGAAATTCCTGAAGTTCCTGTACAATCATCAAGGCAACGACAGTAAACTAGTGCCCCAGATATCATTGCCTTCCTTTTTTTCTGCCACAGCATCAAATCATGCAAGTAATTCTTGCTTCTTGCATACATACCAATCGAACTGTAGACTTTTTACCACTTGGAAGGATTATGGAATGAGGTCCAATTCCATGGCAGCACTCATGGCAAACGATATGTGTATAATAAGGCTCAAAATCAACATAGTCCTTCTGCTCCTCTCTGATGCAGGCATTGGCTATAGGCTCCACGATAAGCTTGAACCTGAACAATAAAGGAAACTCAAACTGTCAATGTTAAAATAAACTCCCTTGAACTGATAAATACATAAATTGTCAGTCAAGAGCCTTTTTGTGTCCCAGCCTAAGCTTGCCAAGCTTTGAACCAAACAGGCTCTAATATATGTAGACAAAATTTAATAAAAAGCATACTTGGCTTCTGAGATGTTCTTAAGCATAACCATTGAAGTTCCACGCTCGTTCACAATCCGCTCATCATTTGGCAAATTGAAAGCGATAGTTTGAGGACCTTTCACATCCTGCAAGAGAGTCTTTGTTTAGTACATCATGAAGCTGTTGGCCAAGCATATGAAACTGGCATATCATATCATTTGACATTGGCCACTTCTCGACTCTCAGCCTACCCACTGTCTTCAGAAAACCGGATGGAAATGCTGAAAATCTCCCAAGAATGTTCTAACAAATGGTTGTTGGCACGGCAATAAAATTTGGGCAAGATCAATTACATCTCCAGCATTGAATAACCAGGCCACTAAGACGGTAGTAAGGAAAACATTCAAGCAACAAAGAAAAATAAGCATTCTTTTCATGAAATCCAAGTGCTTCGCCACTTAAGTGGAATTGCTTACTTCTATCAGGGATTGAAGGATTTAAGTTTCATCAGTTTTTCGTCAATGAAGCAGAACGTGAAGAGAAGACATGATTAATTTTCTTCTACAGATCTACAAAAGCTTTTTATACTAATAATTTCATCCAAACAGAATTGCAACATGAAACTAGGACAGTCGTGATAAAAAATATCAAATATTGATTGAACTAGGCTCCATAGGCAGCAAGAATCAAGAGAATGTTGAAAGCAACATCAAATTAGAAACATACCCCAGAGTTGTAAAGAAGATTCATCACACGAATTGGAGCAGCAGATACATGGTCGGATTTGTAAATATTGTCCATTGGAAGATTTTTCTCCAAGTCCTAAACCCAGATATAATTAGATATAAATAAGAGCTTAATATTCTTCTTAAAAAATCAATCAAAATTACCTCAAGTTGATCACCAAAGAGTTTGAGTTGAGAAGTTGCTATGTCATCTCGTATCCCAACAAATGCTTCAAAGGTTGCCTTTGACATAGTGAAGCTATTAGTACTTACTACTAGTTAAGAAAAACTTGAAGAGTATCCATGACAGAATGAATTCTTCTAAATTGCTCTGGAGTTAAGTGCACCTTCAATGCTAGACCCGACCAACAAGATACCCAGAACAGAGGGGAGAAGGGGTCCAGAGGAAAATACCTTATAACTAAAAAGACCATCTTCATATGTCTCATACGGGCCAATGGTGACGTCTATGTTGGAGTCCTGGAAACATGACAGGAAAGCCAAATATAGGGGTGATATCAGCTAATACTGATATAACGAAAATTACTAGAAACCAAATTGTAATGCTAGAATTGAAAAGTGTGACCTATTTCCCCCAACAAAATTTAAAACTATATTCACCAAAAGAGAAATGAATGAACTATTAAAACTGAGAACTAGGATACCAACCAACTCCATCCAAGCTATGTCAGATTCATAGTAATCATTTGAAAGGAAAGCATTTGCCTTGGTCTTAAGCAAATTCTTCAGACTACAAAAAAATAACACAAATAAGTCTCCACGCAAACAAACTAACGCTTTAAAAACTGAGGGATGTTAGATTACTATCTTACCTTGGAGAATCAGAGCACTCTGATGCTTTACAAAGAAGTTCAGCAGCTTTCTCAAGGGACGATTTATACTCCTTAGAGTACGGAACAGTATATAGATCATCTGAATTATTGGTTTGATTTGATCCTTCTGACGGTGCTAGTGATGATGTCAATAAAGCATCAGGCCGTTTAATGACAGTAAAGAATCCAGTCGCGTCTTTTTGTTCCTCATCAGGTAGTCCACTTTTCCATAATTCGAACTCCTACAACCATTTATACAAAAAATGCATATCCGTCCAATCTTAGTTTGCACTACAGCTAGCGTAAGCAGAAAATACACGGATGTTTACAGTATATCTTAAAAACTGTGAAGCCAACAAGTAACTAAATACGATTTCTACCGTTTTGTTCATATCAGGAGGGTAGAAGTTCGCACCACCAGGCTTATCTTGAGGAAATGCTGCACGATACTCGACCCCCTTCCATCCTGAAATTGGCTTTGTGGCATCTGTGAGCAATTTCACAGCCGAATCTGCGGTGGATAGAAAAGGCGTGTTTTCGTCAAGGCAGGACCTGTCATGGAAGATATAAAAATCATAGCAACTATCAGCATGCTAAGAAATACATAATATTTATACATAAAAATAAGTTGAAAAATATAGGTTTCAAACAAACATACTAAATTATGGGTTAACCAGTGCATGAAATGATATGCTTGTTTAATAAGAGAAGGCGACATAAAAGAACCAGGATACAAATTAACATGAGTATTTTATATAATTTTGGATGCACGTTTAGAATCATAAGTTAAGCAAAACGGATGTGGGCATACACTGCCATTTACTAACACCGTTGCATTTGCACAAATCTCAGTCTATAACAAGCATAAAGAATAATTATATAGAGCTATAACGTAGGAATGAGGAAAATAAAGACAAACACAAATAGTTGATGTATGGCAGCATGGAGAAAATAAAATTTTACACACTGTAGTACTAAGATCAGTGAAGAGAACACTTAAGGAGTGAGGAAGTATGCATTCCTATGGACAATAGTATTTATATTAGGTAAAAAGGCACATAGCCAATAGAAACAAAGTATAACACATCCATGATACATGCTTAAGTATATACATTAAAATATGGAAACACCATGGATATAAGAAAATCAGAAGTCTTAACTCTAAATCAGGATGGCATACCACTGAGCAGAATCACAATAATAAATAAAGAAAGAAAACTTAAAGAGTAGTAAACACAAGTGAAGAAACTTTCATGAAAAACAATATAAGATATTACCATGGACTTTTATTAATAGAATAATATGCCCACTTAAGGTTATCAAAGGAGGAGGAGTCAGCACGTGCTTTTAGCCAATCTCTTAGCATCCGGTTGCTATTCCATACCTACTTGAGAACAAAAGTAGTAAGAGTTGAAGAGGTTAGCAACAACAAGATTTATTTAAGAACTATGCAGTGCAAAAATGATGAGCATATTAAGATAAAACTATCATTACTAATTATACTTGACACATCGAACCAGTAAGAAATAGAACTAAATCTGGTATAATATCTTAGGAAAGAATTAACCTGATCATAAAATATGTCATCGATAACTATTGATGCTTTCAAAATATATCCCAAGGCTTCCCTGTCGCCTTCAGATAGGGTAGTCAACTGTCAAAATGAACAAAAGGTCAAGTATATGTAAGATAAGCCCTTGCCGCTATATAATAATAGAAGTGACAAATCAATGTGGCCTTCACTTCCTTCCTGCTTTCCAAACTAGATATATCTTCATGCATACAGTAAATCAGTAATATTATGCACCCAAAAATTTCATATGCACTACAGATTAGTGGTATTACGTACTGCATGAACACCAGAAGTACTGACGTGTGTGAATATGTCGATGGGCTTAAAACTATATCTGAACCGTTTTCATTGCATACTTACAATGTTACAGACTAGTTATGCAGTCTTTTAATGAAATGGGCAGTGTACTTAACAACTGAAATTCGAGTAACTAAAGCTCTTGAAGGACTAATTTAAAATAAGGAGACAGAGAACTGGTAAATGCCCTCCACTGACTTGACACTTGACAAAGCATGGCATACCTTCGTACCAGTATACCACCACTGAGAAATGAAGAATCATATCAAATTTCTTTTGTAGTCACAAAGTGAAATAACGAAAATTTTCTTTAACCTATGATAGTGTGGTGTCATCAATCACACATCCATTCCATGCACAAAATGTGACATTTCAGTAAAATTTAGGCCGTGCATATCTTGTTATTGTGTGTTAACTGAGCATATGAAGTATTTTAATAATTTCCTTGTAATAATACAATTCTCCGTACGAACTATAGAAGATCACAAGCTGCACAGGGGTGATCATTCAGACAGGAAAATAGTTGCATGCTAATGAAATGAATGACCAAAGGTGTACGATATCTCAAATATAGACTTGCCTCTGGTTCCAAATGGATGGGAGCATAACGACTAATTTGCTTTTGTAAGGTCAAACTTCGGGACTCTACATTGTCTTTGTACCTAAGAATATGACATGAAAGGTTGAAAAAAATACTTTTGATAAAAAAATATAGTGCAACAGGGATGACCAAAGTATTAAGATATATTGGATTACTTCAAAGTGGCAGTTGGCAAGATATGGATTTTTAAAGACATCGTTCTTCCAAGTTCCAAGTGTAGTGACTAGTTAACAAGGAGCCAAGAGGCACGTATTGCTTGAAAACATAGTGTTAGGGCTTAGCAGCATTTGAGAAGTGGCAGCTTGGTTAGAATGGTCAATGTGCAAAATTGGATAGCCCCATTATATAACTTCTTTCAGGCTGGGCTCATCCAATAGATGTCAGTGCTACTTGTGTGATCAAATCCTCAAATTGCGCCAGAAGTTAAGAAATAACAACTTCCCTACGAGGTAAACACTTGTTCATCACATTTCTTAACTTCATCTGATGAGTTAAAAAGGTAGGCTCCAATTTTTTAGAACCTAGGCTTGACTTCACGGAAATCAAAAGGCTCCAAAATCATATTCCAACTTCTTGACCTCGGCCATAAAACTTAAACAAGGAAGTCAAATGGGGTCCCAAACTGCATTTAATTGTCATCCACACTTAACTGATTATTTGTTAATCAGACGCATGTTGACAATAGTAAAATTTGACTTACCGCACAAAACTGCACTCCTACTTTTTCCTAAGACGCATAGAACTAGAAAGTAAACCATGAAGGCCTATAAGTTGATAGAACAATGAGCAGAAAAGGAGTTAGGCTGCCTCTAGTGCTTACCTTTTTTCAATAATACTGAATAGTTGTCCATATTGTCCATTCAAATCATAAGGCACGTATTCTCCACTTTCTGCTGCAAGGCAACTCTTGTACTCATCGCAGTGCATGTACTTAATTGCAGATACTTCGCTCTCCTACAAGTTAAGTATTTTACAGTCGACAGAGAATAACAAATAGTTAAGTATGGCAATACCAACGCTTAAGAAATCACTTTTTTCATGGTTGCTGCATACAAGTAGTGCAGGACTGACCCATAGGTACATAGTACACAATTTCTTCTAATCCATAAAGTTACTGAAATGTTTTTTCATCGCTTAAGAAACCGCTACTTTTCATGGTAACATCAATAATTTCTTAAAAATATTTGCTTACAAGTAGTGGAACAGTGACACAGGTACATGATACACAATTTCTACTAATGCATAAAGTTACTGATCTTGACTAGAGTTGAGGGGTGAGCATTAGAAGGACTGGATTCTCACCTGCAGAGTGAAGGCCTCGAGTGGAATTGGAGATAGAGTAGTCACGAGGTAAACATCGTTGTACTCATTGTTGGTGTAAGTCCCATTGTTGATGACACTGCAGCAAAGGTCACTTAAACTGATGAGCATGTTGTCTCTAGGTTGCAAGAAGGTAACAAAGAGCAGCGTAGAGATACTACTGACCATTCTTGAAGAAAAACAAATATCAGTTCAAAAGCGTCGACCGGAAGCTTGATGCCTAGTTCTTCATGAAGCTCCCTCCTGGTGATCCATGGCAGTACATAGATTATGAGAGTATGACCAATGATCTCGGTACAAGGGGTTACTTAATTATCCTTAGCATAGAACCGCACTATTAGAGTATAATTGTCTGAGTGGCGTCACGGAAGCAATATCACAAACACTTGTGACACATGTGCAACCCATAAGTTGACTTATTTCTAACAGCGATGAGGTTCGTCGTGCACTAACCGTGCCACGGTATTCTGAGACTGCGGCGGTAGGAACGCGAGGTTGGCGAGCTCACCTTGCGGAAGAGAGGGAAGAGTCCCCCGCGGAGATGTGGCCGGCGCTGGAGATGTCCCACTGGCCGGGCCACGAGTCCTTGCAGTCGGCGCGGCGTTGCAGCAGCAGCTCCCCGGTGCTCTCGCTGTAGATCCACACGTGCACCGCCCGGTGGTAGTCGCCGTCCCTGTGCACCTCCGACCTGCAGCAGGAAGAGCGGCAGCCGAGGAGGAGTCACGTACGGGTCCGATTGAAGCGGAAGTCGAGGTGGGGGTGGGAAGGAGGAGAAGGAGAAGGAGGACGTGCCTGGGCTTGGAGACGCCCGTCTTGTCGCCGGCGGCGGTGAGCACGTCGAGGCGCTCCTCTGGTTCGGCGGCCATCGAGGGGCGGCCGGCGTGGAAGTTGGGACGGAGGGTGTTTTTCCAGGCTGGATTGTGCGGAGTGGTCAGGTCGCGTGTTCCAATTTGAAACGACGGCACGTATGGTCTCTTTTTTCACATGTGAAATTATTTATAAACATAAATTTTCTCAGGTGGGAGAGGTAAAATGACATCTAAATGCAAGCGTGCATTTTAGGCCAGCTTGTAGAAAGACGGATGAATAATTGAATACTTCAACTTAGAAGACTGGAATAGTTCAAATTATATATACGTAAACCTGAATGTAGTTACAAATCGATATAGAACATTAACAACTTTTTTTGTATCAACCACAACTATACACATAAATAAAAGCCATAAGATACCGGAATTTGACTTGTCTTTTGGCTTACATTGAACGTGAATGTAAAACCAAAAGCACATATTTAGGTGTATATTTCTTGGATTATAAGTCAAACTCCAAAAAAACGATGCTAATCAAACACCCATCATGCATGGACCTTTTCATGCCTGACAATGCACGGGGATAACCCAAAATGGTTGTCGTGATAGCTTCGCGACATCTTCACACTCCCGCACCTCCTCCGTGTTTGCTCCAATGTCATAAACGTGCAAGCATTTGTCGTATCGGCTCACCCAGTACACGCAGTTGGGCGACCACCACACAACAAGGGGTACTACCTATCAGATGACATATAGCCCCGTTGATCGATATTTGTGAAGTCAGTCGACAATCTTGTTTGTGAGACAAAGTCCAAAACACGAAAGTAAATCTAACCGATAGCCCACCACAATAATGTGTCAACGTCGACTTCATCATGCATGATGGTGCACGGGGATGACCCAAAATGGTTGTCATGATAGCTTCGCGACATCTTCACACTCCCGCACCTCCTCCGTGTTTGCTCCAATGTCATAAACGTGCAAGCGTTTGTCGTATCGGCTCATCCAGTACACGCAGTTGGGCGACAACGACCCGAACTTGCTGGCTGTACACCATCCCGCAAGATTGCGGCTCGAGCTTGCGAGAATGGCGCGGTCACCTATGTCGTCCACTATGACGGATCCTGCTTCTCCAAAACCCATCTTGTAGACGGTGACGTCGACGACCGTGCTGACATCGACGCCGGCAAAGAAGATCCACACCTCGTAGAGCTCGCCGTCTATGTCCAAGAGAAAATCGTTGGAATGAACACACTCTTCCTTTCCCGGAGGGAAGGTGATGTTGACCCCTTCGTCTTCCTCGTGCTCTGAACCGGCGCCACCGGCGAGAACTCGAGCACGCCGCACTCATCCTTCATCATCTGATAGTAGAATTTGCCACCGGATGCCGCCAGCCCCGATATGTGATTCTTGATCCACGTGCGATATTCCCCAAGTACGGCCCAGCTGCCCCCAAGGTCGTATTCGTGCCTGACCCACTCCGGCGTGGACGAACCGGTGTGACAGTACCACATGACGGTTTCCTCGTACGGCTCGGCGATCACCACCGTGCAGCCGTCGGTGGTGGTGGGATCGCCGGACAAGACGCAGCTGGAGCCAGCAGGTGGTGGTTGCGCAAACGGCGGCAGCGCGACCCGGCCGTGCTCTGGATCCTGCGGGTTCCAGAGGAAGGTGTCGGAGGTTTCCGGGTCCCAGGCGAGCACCCAGCCCTGCGCGGTGACCCAGTTCCGCTTGCTGAGCAGCGGGCCGACCTCGCACGGCCGGTACGCGCCGTCGGAGGCGCCGTAGAGCTTCCTCTGCCGCTCGTCACCGTACTCGAAGACGAGGCAAGGCAGCGGCATCGCCATTGGATGATTGATCTTTTCTTTTTGAGATGGATCGACGCAGTGGCGCCGTTGTCTTTAAAGAGACGCAGACGAGTCCGAGCCGGATACGGACTTGGCAAAGGCTTCGAGAGCCTAGTCTGGATCGAAATCAATAGTCAGATGCACTAATTCGCCCATGCGAACTGACCGATAAGCAGCTTCTCATGATCTTTTTTCCCCTTACGTGTGAACATATATATACATCTCTAAATCATCATGGTTCTTACAGTTTACAGTACATGTACATCGCATATCGGTAGATTTTGTCCAACAACCAAAGAAATGGTTTTTGTTTTGAAACAAGGGGACCAAATTAAGAGATGGTGAAAACAACCTGTAGTACTTTTTAAAGTTCTCTGGTCGTATCAAAATCTGAAAAAAGTCTGTCAAATCTTCATCAAAATCATCTACGACTCATCGCTGTTAAATTGTGTGCCAGCCGAACAAATACACTCTCTTTTTCGTTACTTAATTTGAAATTGAGATTACCGTGGAATTCTGAAAACTATCCTTGCCAGTCTTGAAAGTGTTATACATAATGGTATCAACTATCCTTATTGTTGTAGGCTAGTTTCGGTTCTCTTGTTGGTTGCTGATGGGCGCATCAGCCATCATACATCATGCAATCAATCTTCGTTGGTGTTCTAGGTGTGGTTTGTCGATGTTAAACTTTAAAACTATTTTATCAGTTTTAACAATGAAATTGTAGTGTGTGTGGCTGGGGTGGGGGTGGGGATTGAACAACAGTACATAAGCACATATATATTCGGTGTATCCAAAATATTTAGTCATGTAATTTTAGGTGCACGGAAGTTAACATATATTCCTACTTATGAAAAAAAAAATCAGAATACAAGGTAAACTCAACGACCGAAAACATTAAGCGTGGTTAGCTTACGAGCGCGCGACCTCTTAAACGGCTTCCGACCAGCGTACCCCTGTGAAACCCACCGATGCATCACACTGGCCTAACTTGAGGAGGAAGATAAGCTCACCCCGCCGTCACCACCGACCTAACCGCCTGGCTTGGCCGCTCACGGCCGCCCTGCCCTATTCAAAACACCTACTCCGCTAGCGTCACCCTCGACCATCCCTCTAACCCCACACATAGATCTCTTAGCGGACGAGCAAACTCACCCCCACCGCTAAGATGTGATCTCCATGACAGTCTTCTCTCCGTCGCCTTCGCCCGTCCGCCGACACCGTCTCGGCTTGTCCTGGGACCCACATTGCGCTGTGTGGGGGCCGAGCTGAGTCGTAAAGATACCTAGCCGCGGGCCGGCCCGTTTAGCTTAGGTGTCTTGTCTGGGCCGCTATCTGCCGCTTGCGTGCTGGCACGGCACGGCCCACCACGGCCACGTGAAACTGTTGATGGGCCTGGGCCGGCTCGTTGGCCAGGTACTCGTAAACACCGGGTTGGAGTGGAGCACGTCCCTCCCCTCGACCATGCAATCCACACCCTGCCCTCCCTTCCTCCCCTCGATCCCCTTTCTTCCAGAACCCAAACCCTAACCAATTCCCTTCCTCTCCTCCCGCTCCCCCAGAGAGAGAGAGAGAGACTACGGCGGCGCACCCAGGAACACCGCGGCGCCGCCGGACAGGAGGGACGACAAGCGGACGCAGCCCGTCAGCCGCGTCCTTATCCACGGCCCAGTGAGCTCCCCGCGCCCGCCGGTGAGACCCTCGCCCCACCAGACCGAACCCATCCTTCTTGCACGATTTCGTCTTGTTCTAGCCAGTAGCCTCCTAAATCTTACAATCTATCGTATCATTGCTCCAAAAAAGACCTAATAAATCTTAGATGACACGATCTGATCCCCCGCTTGGATATTTTACTTTAAAGTGGAATTCGGGCACGTCTACACGTTGCTTGCGTAGTAATCACCTCACTGCGATGATTCTTGTGCTGTAATCATCATTTCATCCTCACAACCAAGCCTGCTGTACTGTACATGATGAAATGAAAACACCTGACAAAGCTTGCTGTAGAGGCACAATTTGTATGCACTATCACTCCGTTAACTCCTGACCAGTGTGGGTTCGAATTTAATTGACATTACAGGGTTGCAAACTGATATAAATATTTCAACTTATTCTCTCAAGTCCTTGTATCATCCACTACGTTATGTACTTATTCTCACTTCTTTGTATGATCACCAGACTCAGTTTCTTTGCCGAGCAGCCGGAGGAACCGGACCATTCCGTTCTAGGATGAAGGTGCCCGTCCAGGCTCACTGCCCATAGCCGGAGAAGGACCCCGGCATCCTGCTGCTCCGTCATCAAGCACTACGACAAGGTTATCTCACTCTCTCCAACCCTGCTGGTTTGGTGTCTATGGTTGTTCAATGCCCCATGTGTGTCTTCTCGCCAAACATAGGGAATTGGTTGTTAGGGAAGAGTAGGAGTCTTGACAGGCAGATTCTGTTTCTTGAGGCGACAACGCAAGAGTTGCCCCTGAAGCTACACATGTTTTCCTCTAGTTTGCACCTTCCTACGTTTGACCACCAGCTAGCCATCTCAATACCATGTTTTACATTAAGCTCTTGTTCATGACCTCTGCTGCTCGTAGTATCGCAATAGATGATTACTTACATTCTTCCAAGTGGCAAATTGTGAGTTTGATCTGCTCACCTGTGAACCAATTTTGAATTCATAAACACAAGAGCTAATTCGCTTGTGTGTGTTTGGCAGGTCAATGATTTCCTTCACATCGTCAAGCACGAGAGAACTGATATCATTCTGTTCTGCCTGCACTCGAAGTTGATCGCATCGGTCGTCCTCACGCCACACCAAACTCTCGCTTGGCCTCCATGGACTACGCCGCTCACGCCGCGGCGGCGGCACCGGCACCGGCCGCCAATCCCCATCCTGCCTACGCTAACCCCTACGGCTACCCTTACAACTATCCGACGTACCACCAACCAGACCCTGCCACCGCCGATCCCTACGCCGCTTCGTCCTCCTACTACTACCCCAACCCTACCGTCCCGGCTGACGCGCAGGCGCAGTACAACCCGTGCGCCAACACGTACCATTACTACGACCCCTCGGCGGTGCCCTATGGAGGAGGAGGCCAGGCGGAGTACTACTACAGCGCCGGCCAGGCCTCTCAGGCCCCGGCTGTATCGGCGGCGCAGGCAGCCCCGGCAGCGGCCGGAAGAGAGGCGGGAAAGCATTTCGGGTTCGATCCCCGGCGCTACGCGCAGGTCAGTGTGCTTACTGCTTCCGATCTGGTGCAAAGCCCGTGATTTCTCTCTGGTGTGTCGTGAATTATAGGTCGATTTGAAGGGATTCATTAGATAAGAGGGCATGGTTGGCAATTACAGCGTGACCTCATTGGCAACTATAGTGTAACATCATTGGCAATTATATCCCTATTGATCTAGAGAACTAGATTGCTTCCTTCTGTCATTACCGGTTAATGGTGTTAGACTTGGTGGTTGCAACCGAGAGATAGCATGTCATCTTTTTATGTGTATAAACTTATCAAAGAATAGAATAAGTAAAGACTTTCAGCGAAATCTAACTTGATGTAATAGAGCTTCTCATGAAAAATATACTAGTTAGAACTATTGTCGTTGGCAAGTCCTTCTCTTCTTGATACCTAGCTGATGGGATCATCTGTGCATGTGTAGGTGTTATTGATATGCAGGTATCATTTGTTGTCATCAGCATCATCATATTGAAATAGTCATATTGGATACAACTTGTTCCGTGTACACATGGAAAACGAATCCAGTACCTTTACCATTCATCATTAGACTGCATGGCTATAAATCAAAGTTACTCCCTTGCACCTAAAACGTTTATCCCGTGAATTTGTGTATAAGCATGTTAACGCAGTAACATGGATTTCACATGTTCATGAACTATAATTATTCAAAAGAAGTTCTATTCACCTCAACTGCACGGTACATCTTTTGTTCAGTTGTGTTGTTCAATTTAGTTCACTTTGGATGTATCTGCTGGTCAGTTGTTACACTATATTTTTTTTATCCCTTGCTATTAACTTCATATCAATATTTTTTCCGCAGGTTGCAGCTGTGAAAGCTCCAAATGGAATGGTACCAGAAGCTGACGCTACAGCCATGCACCATGCTCAGTGGAATGCCCATTTCGGCCATCCTCTTCCAAGGAATGCTCCGAGAAAGTTCATCAAGAAAGCACCGAAGGTGGTGCAGCCATTAATCTGTGAAGTCTGCAAGGTTGAGTGTGATACCCAAGAGGTTCTCGTGATCCATAAAACAGGTAAGAAGCACAAGAAGAATATGCAGAAGCTACAAGACTCGATCACACCTAAACCAGTAAAGCCTCCAAACGGTGCTGTTGGAGCAAGTGCAGCACCTGCCGTTGCTGTTGCTAACGGTGTGATACCAGGTGCTGTTGGAGCAAGTGCAGCACCTGCAGCTGCTGTTGCTAACGGTGTGATACCTGGTGCTGTTGGAGCAAGTGCAGCACCTGCCGCTGCTGTTGCTAACGGTGTGATACCTGGTGCTGTTGGAGCAAGTGCAGCACCTACCGCTGCTGTTGCTAACGGTGTTATACCAGGTGCTGTTGGAGTAAGTGCAGCACCTGTGGCAGCTGTTGCTAACGGTGTGATACCAGCTATACGACCAAAGAAGAAAAAGAGCTCCGCAGCAACCCCAGAACACCTGGAGGTGAAGAAGAGGCGAGTCCTTGAGGCTGGAGCAGCTGAACGTGAAGTGAAGATTTGCACGGCGTGCAATGTCGTCGTCAACAGCCTGAAGGTTTACGAGTTCCACATATCTGGGCATAAGCACAAGGCCAATGTGCGAAAGCAGGAACAAGCACAGCAGCTTCCCCATGTAGCCTGAGATGAAGAGCCGGGTCTACTCTTCTATTTTTCCCAGTCTTTATTATAGTCCTTCCAAAGTGTCAACAGAAACCAGTGTTCACATATTCATGCCTTATACTTTGTTGGTAGTTTAGCAAATGTCAGAAAATTATTTTGACTTTCCTGCTGCGGGTAAGCAGTAAAATATTTGTGAATATTGTGATGTCCTACAAAAGCAAAAGGTTGCAATATGCAAGTGTGAAACAGCAGCCGGTCGCTCCCATTGAAGCTGGGCGTCCGCCTGTACAAAAGGCGCCTCCACAAGGCGCGGAGGCGCCACTCCTCGTGGTACGACACCTATCGTTCTCCATGACCACGAGCCTCCAACCTACTCGGGGCAGTGATGACGAGGCGGCAGAGACGAACTTGTCGCCAGTGTTGCAGTCCAGGCAGGTGTCCTCGCTCTCGTACTCCAGGGCGTCGGCACTGCGTTGATGGAGTAGTCGGGCACAGGCTGCCGAGCGGCGCGGCTATCCACCCAAGTCGTGCCGCGCCAGCGACGTGGGAAGGGTACCAGAGAAGGAGCTGTCACCGGCGAGCTCCCGCCTTCTAAGGCCGAAGTGTTATGTTATGCCGCTGAGAGCTGAGTATGCTGCACGCCATAGAGAGAAGTAGTATCTGTGAACGTGGGGGGAGCTCGACACCGGGTTTGGGCTCAAGCACTACAGCCTCCTCGATGCCGTCTTCTCCGCCGTCAGCAAACTGGGTAACAACTACAACGGTGTGCATGTGGTGGTCTCCAAGACGTGGTGACCGTCCAAGGGGGGTGCAGAGGAGGTGGACGGGGTGGCCGCCAATGTCGTCGCCTACAACGGCATCCTCATTCGGCACGTGCTCCTGGGCAGCGTGACGCCCTGACGCCGACATCGACATCTACCTCTTCGCGCTCTTCAATGAGAACCAGAAGCCCGAGCCGACGTCCGAGCGACAATTACTGCGTGTTCTACCCCAACCAGCAACAGGTGTACTACCTCGAGTTTGTCCTCGGAAACTCCGGCAAAGAAAACAATGGGCTCAGGTGGCAGGACAACGACATGAACGGCAATTCGGCCCCAACAGCTGGCGGCTGGGTGTAGGAGGCGGTGGCGATAGATGGAGGCGTAGTGTGTAGCGAACGCGATGGCGGGAGAGGGGAGGCTCAAGGCGGCGCTGGACAACGCGTGCGGGCCTAGCGACGTGGCGTGCTTCGAGCCCAACACCATGTCAAGTTTGCCCGACTCTCGCCTCTCTGGATATTTTTCCATGGCAGACACACGATGTCCTGTGCATAACGGAGCACATAAATAAGGTTGCGTCAGGATTCTTTCCCTGACAGGGTAATCCTCATGAAACCCGGTCAATCCTCGCGGGGGTGGACAGGGCATGTACAATCATAGGGAAGAAGCGCCTTCCCTTGACCATCTACATCATTTAAAGAAGACAAAATTATATGTTGTACAATGCATAATCTCTTACTGTTATCCTGTTACCCTAACGATTAATGAGAATTAATTATATTTAAAAGGAAATTAAATTTCTAAGGGAAGACAAATGGTACAATGTTGAAATTAGTCTTCTTTATTTCGTAATAGATCATCCCTTAGCTCTCCTCTGACTAGACAATTATCCTACGTGACAACGCTAAGAGAAGGCTGACATCACCACATTGTACCGTGTCCTAACCGAACGAGGCCTTAGGTATATAACTCAAGGATTTTGGCGTCGCTTTTTGGATGAGACGGCCTCTATAGCTTGTCCCAGAGGCCACGCGGCTTCCATGAAGTATTCCCCGTGCTTCACCTTCTCTACCACTGTGATCTCCTTGGTTGACTCCAAACCTGGATCAAGACCATAGCATATCAGCTAGCACGCCAAGTCTAGCTATAATTACATTTGGTGAGCATGTGTTTTTATAGCTAGCTGGAGTAGCTCCTTACCGAATCCATCCACCAGCAAGGAGTACTGGTAGACAAGGTCCATGCAGATGTAGGGCGCGTTACTGGCTCGGACCCTTGGGTACGCCGCTTTTGCTTCCTCGAAGCTCATCGGGCAAATCATCTCGGCGGCGGCCTTGAACGCCGCAGGGGTGGTCTTCCCGCTGGTAGCCTCGCCGTCGATGAAGCCAACCTGTCGCCACTCGCCAGAACAGACAGTCAGAACAGCTTAATAAATCCGATTGATCCACATTTTACTTTTCTAAATTAGAGTACTTACTTGAGATGCCATGTAGTAGAAGTTGGTGGTGACGTAGAGTTGGGCCTGGCCGGCTCCGCCGCCGCCGTCCCACGCGCCGTCGAAGCTGCAGTTGCTCGTCTCACAGGGTGCGCTCAGTTTCAGAGCCTTGGTGACCTCCTCTCTGCACTTATCGTATGCTGCTCCCTGTGGTGACGCTATGGCGTCGTACTGCTCTCCGTTGAACGTGTATTTACCTTCCCCAAATAATCAGATGGAGATATCAACCAATAGCGGAAGGTAGGTGTCTATGTGTACGTAACTAGCGCTGATTACCGTTGAATCCTGCCAGCATGCAGAAGCTGAATGGCCCATTCTTTGCCTTGAAGATCTCTACTCGAGAAGCCTGAGCTCCATAGTGCAAGTAACTGAAATGGAAACATCACAAGTATATAGCTAAAACAGGAAGAACATTGTTGAATTCCTGCTACTAGCTCAACGTCTAAATGCAAACAAGTACTAGGTTCCGAAACAGGAGAGACCGATTGATATGCCGGATGCAAGAGTTCCTTCGATGAAAGCTTGAAATTCTTGACCAGCTTATAGGGAAAATCACAGCATTTTTTTTACAGTAAATTAGTCTCTGCAAAATATACCAATGTTATGTGTTGCTATGTTTTTCTATAAATTTGATCAAATTTTAAAATGTTTGACTTAGTAATAAAACTAGAAGTACAGTTATTAAAAAAATGGAGGCAGTACATACCTTTTGACTAGATTTTACAAAGAAAGTTCAGAGTTGGAGGGTATATCTAGCTTTTCTATCCGAGTGACATTTTCGGTTGGAGCTTGGAGGTAATTACCAGCAACGACAACAATATGACTTGAGCATGGGGGATGGGTCCAACAACAATTATTAATATCTCCTCGTCTGGAGGATAACATTTCTATACGTTCTGCCCGTAATGTACTACAGATTCATAGCTAGCACCTGCCGGGGGATCGAAGACACGAAGTCAAACCATGCTGACAAACAACTTACCCGCATAAAACTCAACCTTGCGTCTACTACAACTAGGGTAGAATAAGTGCAAGACCACGGCACCCCGCGCTCACCCAAGAATGAGTCTCAGTCTTGATGGTTATATTACTGTATATGGGCAACACAAGTATATATATATATATTGCCCACTGTTATTACCTCTATAAAATATGTTCAGTACAACATATATAGTACTTTTTTGGCTTAAGGACCAACTTGTCTGATAAGCAACAACTGAGTGTTTGCTGGCCCCTATATCTTCTGCACGTACCACACTACCACTTGCCCTTTTTATACGAAATACACATGCTACTATAAGATACTCTCAGTGCGGTAGTTAAAACGGATGTGTACACAAAGAAGGAGCGAGGGTCCAACCTGTGAGCATAGACATTGTAATCTCTTCCTTTTAGATGCTCTTTAGTAACGAAGGGATCCTTTCCGTGAGGCACTTTGGGAGCGGCGGCAGCAGCATCCGGAGAAATGGCGTAGGCCATTTGCACAGACCCGCCTCCAAGGTCGATCACACCTACCGTCTTGGCGTAGCCCCCGCCCAGTTTGTCCAACAGATAATTTAGAGCAACCTGCGTGCAATATTCATTTAGCAAAAACGTATCAAACAGATACGTAGATTATAAGGCAGTGTACTAGTACGTACCCACAAGTAAGATCCTTCTTGAGATCCCTCCAGAACATTGATCCAATTAGGATTGTACTGAAATTTGCTGTTGGTGTGGACAACATCCCTGGCCTGTACGTATTTCAACAAATTGATCATCTTTAAATCCTATACTAACCAGCTATTGAAAGATGAGTGTAGAATATTCTCTAAGCTCAGCATCGCAAGAAAGACATGAAAATTACTGCTTGAAGGATCTGCTCTGCTTTCTCATCTCCGATAAGTCTGAGTCCAGCCGTGGCCTGCACATTCGATTGGTAAATATGTCGAAGAATTTTTGTCTCTGGTTATTAATAAGTAGTTTGTTAAGAACATACCCCTAGTTTAATGGGTGTTTTTCTCACGAGCCGCCGAGGCACAATGCTCTTGGCCTTCTCAAGCAGAGGTAGCATGGAGTTCCCAGCCTCCTTGGGCCGTCCGGCATATGAACTCAGTCCCGGTTCTACCTGCACGCACGTACGCGTAGGTGCGCACCAGCAAATAAATGAAGAGATTAACACAGTTGAATGCTTAATTGTGGTGCGTACCGTAGCAAAGAACTCCATGCCGTCGCCGATCTTGACGAGCTCCATCTTCTCGTCGAACCTGAAGACGTGGACGCGTGTGCCCGAGCTGCCGGCGTCGAAGATCACGGCGTACTTCCCTGGCGTCGCCGCCGCCAGCTGCTCGGCAATGCTGCCAGCCTTCCGGCCAAGCACCGCATCGGCGAAGTAAGATGAGGCTAGGAGGAGGGCGACGACGAGGGTCTCGATGCAGCCAGAGCGAGCCATCCCGTCGCTTCAACGGGTGCCTGATTGGTTGTACTTGTTTTTTTTTTTAAGAGGCAAAAGCTTTGCCTTTTATATTGATATAGGAGAAGCGAAACATGACACGACCGAGGCTAAAAACAAAAAGGAAATACATGACAGGGCGTACTAGACGAACGAATTCATCCTACACCGTCTAATCTCTCAGAAAGATAAATCGTCATAAGATCAGAACTCTACAGCGCGGCGACATCAAGCGCCGACGGTAGCAGAAGCTCGGTTCCCCCTGGGCCAGCAAGACCAATCAGAGATTCATCCGCTGCGGTCATAGACGGCAAGTTCAGCTTGAAGAGGGTTCTCAACCCGTTGATTTGCGAATCCGAGAATGGACCCTTGTTTTCGCGAATTCTTTCGTAACCTCAAGCAGGGGCATACCTCCAAAGTCGAGCCCCATTTTCAAATGGAGAACATGTTGCGTTTTGCCGACCGCAGTGAGTTGTGGCTTCGCCGCGAGCCTGCTGCTACGACGCTTCGAGTCGGGCAGGGCCACATGAGCACGTGACAATGTTGAAACAGGCGTGGGCAGTAGCGGCTCAGCCGGCTGGCTGAACAGATCCGTGACGCAACGTATTGCGATGCCTGATGAAGGAGCGTCATCAATATCGCCAACGAGGAGGTCCCCAATCGTAGCAGCCTCCGTGTCAGTGTCAATGACGTCCGGGACGAGCTGAGACTTCATCCTCGCCAAGTGGTCGTAGTCATCAAGGCCCTCTTTGAAGGGGTTACGGTGCAGAAAACAATAATTTTCTAGCGAGCGAAACCCTAACTAGGCAGGATCTATCTATCTAGTACATGCGATAACGGTGGCGGAACGGGTTACATTACCTCCATGTAGACCGATAGCGGGGATTACGCTCCCGCACAAGCGTTGACGATGAAGTCGTACGTAGCCGACCTCGAGGTCGCGGAGAACTTGCCGCGATGTCGGAGTCGATGACGCCGGGGTGTCGACGATGATCTGCGTCGACGGGCGTCGGGCGGAAGAAGACAGAGCGCCAGCAACAGGGCTGGTGCGCCGGCAGCAGAAGGGGGGAAGGCGCGGCGGATGCAGGGGGCGAGACGACGTCGCCCAAGCTCCTCAATAGAGTAGCCTCCGAGCACTCGCAAACATACGGAGCCTAGCGACAACTCCCGGTCATTCAGATCCAGCTGAAATCGCAGGAGTAGATCTTATCTGGAATCCCGCAGATCAACGGCGCTCTGCGGTATGGCTTAGGTGGAGAGAGACCCCTTTCCTCAGCTCGGCGCGGCTCCGACTTGGGAACCACGAGATCGAGAGAGAAATTGGGAATTAATTGAATTTCCTGTGAATTAAATCAATTAATATGCCTTGCTATATAAAAGGGGAAGGGGGTGTGCAAACCCCTTGGCTCCCCCATGTGGGACTAAACAAAGGACAAGGGAGGGGGGTTCGGCCCCCACATGGGCTGGCCGAACCAGCCAATGGGGCCCACCCCCCTTGGTGGTGCGGCTCCCCCTCTTGGGCCCTCTTAGGGACCATATAGGTGGGAGCCCCCTTTTTCCTTTATTTAATTAATATTAAATTAATATAAAAATCCCATTAATTCATAATTAATATATTTATATATAATTCAATATCCCGTGACTCCGAAAACTCTTTCGGACCACCCGAACAACTTTCGGATATTCCTGGAACCATTCCAGACCTCTCCGGAACTCCTTCCGGACCACCGGAACTCTTTCCGGATCATTTCTCTCTCTCCAATAAAAACCTATAAAATTCCAGAACCTATCTCCTAGCATCGCTAAGACCTTAAGTTTGTTACGCTACGGTTCGGGAACACTCCAGACATGGTCGAGACACTCCGCTAACCAATGATCGTCAGGGATACCTGGAAATATATGACGACCCCTGTGCATTCCACGAATATCGTCGTTGAACCATAAATATGATATTCATTCCCTTTGTCTCTGCGATACTACCTTGTCCGAGATATGATCGTAGACACACCGATGCCTTTGCTGTATCTCGTTACTGACGAAGGTTATTAACTCGTCTGTGATATTACATCTCCATGACCTAGTCATAAGCTGCGCAGCTATATAGATGCAATATCACCGAGTGGGCCCAGAGTATCTTTCCATTACAAGAATGAACAAATCCCGCTCTTGATCCTTACGTCTCGATGCTCTTTCGGAATGCCCAAGATGGACACCGTTATTGTCATGCTATATAAGACACAACGTTTGATGCTCTCAAAGCACTCCTACGAAGCAACAATAAGTACGGTCTCACGGTCTAAGGAATAAGCTATCATACTCTTATCTATTGCAAATGACAAACATCGTAATACGATCTTATTGCAATACTTTGCGTATGTCCACCACCTTATTCAACTAACAAGATGACCCCATTGTCAACCGACGTCATTGTCCTTGATCGGGAATCTCGATCAACTGTTGCCCAATGGACTAGCTCATATCGAGGCTTGCTAGGGACCTGGTTGTCTATGTATCACACGTGTATTAACAATTCCGATTAATACAGTTACAGCATAATACACAAACCTACTATAAACTCATGAGATAACACAATAAATACTACTTATTTATTTGCCTCTAGGGCATATCTCCTTCAGTCTCCCACTTGCACTAGAGTACAAATAAACTAGCCGCATTTTACTTTATCAGAATCCCTTATCAAATAAGAATCATTTGATAATGCTTGCTCGTGGAAAAGTGTTACTGCACAATCCATGATTGTACATGCTTTTGCGATTCACGGATATTAACTTGTTTGATATCACCATGTTGTTCAACAACATATATGCAAACACCGCAACTAAGTGAGACTACCGCTTCCCAGCGCTTACTCTGATTATACTAACCAGATAATTGCCCTGAAAAACACACTCAGTCATGCAGAGCCCCTTGTAACAATTACAAACTCGTGATGTCTACATACTTTCACACCAATGTAGAAAACTTGACATTCAAATGTCAATCCCTTAACTAACGCACATCTACTTCCAGTAAATTCCAAAATAACTGTTCTTATTCCAAGAACATCGGTTATATATCATCGAGCAGATAATATGGTTTCTGTATGATGTCTAATATTACATAATAGACCCACATGTCGTACAACCATTACTTTCATGCATCATTACTCTTAATGATCAATTGGATTCCAAAGGACCATCCTTTTGATTCTATTCTGACTCCTCAGATATAATCCAAAGCAACTCGACTAACTATTTAAAATTCACGCTCTATTTCAAAATAGACACTGACTCTCAAATAGTTTCATAACTTCATCCTATTCTATTGATTCTACTGGTACAATTTCACAATGTGTCATTTACACAAGATGAATTCGGCTCCCACTCAAATTATGTCTCCACATATTTGAGAACATACGCTCCCACTCAAAAACGTGTTATCCACATATTTGAGTTCCTGAGCTCCCACTCAAAAATATGTTCTTCACATATTTCACCTGAGTGAACTAACTACGACTCCCACTTAATTCGACATTTAGGTCAAACCAAAATCATTAATCTATCATCAATTCGAATTTAATACAAACTATAGTATTACATTAATACAAATCCCTCAGACTTCAAGCATGTCTACATAAATGTAGTCAACAAATTTGATCCTGTCCAAGACACATTTCTTGACAAGACATGCTCCCGCGTCTTCCTTATAGTCACATTTTCATATAACACTTTATATGACGATTAAACAATCTTATTCCTCTAATAAGAATTGCAGCAACAATTACTCTCTTAATCCTTTTAAACGTAACTTGGATTTCCAAGCTGAAAAGCCTTTGTTCGTATTTCGATACTTTCTCAACTTTCTTTGTATTCATAAAGTGCACCTTGATCTGTCAACAAGATCTGTAATACTCAATACAGTGATGTGACCCGACAACAATATTAAATATAACAACACTTTATTTAGAAGTTTCTTTTATGAAAATATTGTGATCTTTATGAAGAGGATTGCAAGCAGAAAATAATTTTCTAGTCTCCCTCACTCTTAATCACCAAATTTTCATTAGCAGACATATACTCTTTGGAACACCTTCCAACATAGGTCTGACACTTTATACCGAACTTCTAATTCCAATCCATAAACCATAATTCGAAAAATCATATTTTCCTCGGAATTACATAGACAACAAACTAAGTTTTGTTTCTATTTGGTTTTGGAATACACTCTCATCCAATGCGAGCAATCTACAAAGAACCACTCATGTATATTCCGAATTATCGCATAATCATATACATGTCGACACTACTGTCGATCCTACGAATTCTCGTTGAGAAAAATATCTATTTTCTAAAGTGGACATCGACTATAATGTTTCAAACATATTAGGAGATTCTAAGACAGATTCTGACAGACCACACTTTATTTAAAATCGAGCATAATTATAATTCCCCACATATCACCATATATGGCATTATAATATTGTGAAACGAATTTCCACAAGTCTTTTGTGTTGAAACCATAATTCAAAAATATTGTCCTTTGATCGAATTTTGTGAATACAATATTCACTAATCTTTCTTCTAAAAAACCCCATTTGATCAATTATCAAATTAATTTCAGACTCCATAATTTATCGGGCAAATACTCCTATTTACCAAAATCATGGAAGAATTCGGATCATGCAATAACACCATTGATTAATCATTAAAAATGACTCTCAATCAATTTCCTCTAGTATTGCAACTTCAATACTGCATTTCAAACTTTAATCAATTTTGGCACTCGAAATACTTAAATGGACCAAAAATATCCATTACTTCTTTCATTGCCTTTATGACTAAATTCGATGGTGTTTGTTCTTTGGACACATAATTTTATCATTCCTGCTATTATAAATGTATATCATACGCATAATGTAATTGAGATGTGATGCAAATTACTCATAACATGAAACAACTGCTTTGTTCCATAACATAAAACAACTGATGTGTTCTATATGAATAATTATGTCTTGTAACATTCAAGACACCAAACTAGATCACATTCTCACTATTACAAAATGTCTTATTAAAAACTATTGATGATAACTAATATGATATCTCGAGGGCGTGAGCACTACTGGCCATGAACTTGCCATCACTCGTGCACTGTCACGTCACCCTTCGCCACATACTTGTGATAATCAGGGACTGTTTCACAAACAGAAGAATTATCAAACACTTTTCATCAAGTATGAGAAGAATACATTTATATCTTCGTATATCAAATATACCCATAGCGTCGAAGAACTCTTCTTCGATGAATCAACTTTTAGAGACTTGAACTTGTTCACGAACGTGAAGAAGCTCACTGTGTCTCTATAGCATATTCACGCACATGCTATTCACAGCTAGGAGGTAAAGCACAATCTCTATTGCACTGGAGTTCGCTATCTAGAAATCGTAGATATTCGTAAGCCTGAAGTAGATGTCACACAACTTCTTCAACTGAGTCTCCAGACAGGTATGCTCCCCATGTGAATGGTCCGGAACTTTCTAAGCTGTCTGAACTGCTCAAGACTCAATTCATCTTTGAAGTGACCTTTGATCGCATCAATCACAACATATGGCTCCAGGTGTTGAATACAACTTTCAACTCTGGTGCTAGGCATACGCTCATGACGACCTTCACTTCCATGAAAATATCATGATGCTTACGGAACTCATCATCTTTCTCCTTGCTATCAGAATCATCTGGTCTAACTCCTAACTTATGTTCTAGCACATATAGGATGTTTGTTGTGTTTGGAGAATGTTTCTAAAACCAATGTACCAGCTGATGAAGTTGGACCCGTCGGCTTCTAAGGTAGAATCCGAGCTCTTGAGGAAGCAACCGAAGTGTAGTTCCGTAGTCTCCAGATGTGATCGCAAAAGAGATAAGATAGGTTTATAATATATAGGTGAGTTTTAGTTCTATAATCTCATTATCAAAAACACACCACACCAAGATTATTATCCCAAAAATAATAATGGCGATTACACGACCCTCATCCACCACACTACCCCCGATCATCACGGCCGGCAGCACAGCTTCAAAGGTGGACATAACATGTCGATCACAACAACTCTGTGACTCGTGCTCGATCTTTCGATCTTCCCGTGTTCTGAGGCCATACCTCTGAGTATGCTAGGCTCGCCAATCAAACCTCGAAGGCCCTGCGCGTGCAACATGGCTTACACCCACTGTATGCGAACGACGAGATGTGTGACACCCGATCATCACGGCCTGCCTCATAACGTAGAACTTTCTTGGCGGTGCGCAACGAGGGAGAACACAATTTTGGTATTTGTTAGGGATCATCCTATTTATGATGCTACCGTTGTATATCTAGCATATAAGCAATCAATAGGATGCACACACAACATCACACAATAATGATGCAATGAAGTGCGATGTGACATGGTCGATGCGCCTAGACCTTCATGGCGCCATGTGCCTGGCCCCCGGCGCCCCGGCATGGCTCCGAGTCTACAGAGCCCTCCATTGCCTCCGACAGTACGAGTAATATCAAAACTTACCGTAACCATGTCACATAAAATAACGCCTCTGCAAAACAAAGTTAGACGCCTCTAGCTTTATCTAGTTTTGCAAGTTTTACGTGGCATATAGGCTTATTCGTAAGAGAATCGCTTCCCTACCTACGAACTTTGTACCACAACGTCGATCGTATAATTGCATGTTTAAGCATCCCTTTCGGGCCCTCCATTGAAAATGCTTTGCCGACTAGAGAGAGAGAAACAGACACCCGCCAGCCACAGATACGGTGCAAGCCGTATGTCAGTAGTGGAACCAGTCTCGCGTAAGCGTACGCGTAAAGTCGGTCCGGGCCGCTTCATCAACTCAATACCGAAGGCATCGCAAGTGCACGCTAGAGGGTAGCAAATATAAGAAAGACGCCCTCATTCAACATGAGTTCTAACCGTACCAGCAGTACTACGCATAGATTGGCTCTGATACCACTGAAGGGGTTACGGTGCAGAAAACAATAATTTTCTAGCGAGCGAAACCCTAACTAGCCAGGATCTATCTATCTAGTACATGCGATAACGGTGGCGGAACGGGTTACATTACCTCCATGTAGACCGATAGCGGGGATTACGCTCCCGCACAAGCGTTGACGATGAAGTCGTACGTAGCCGAACTCGAGGTCGCGGAGAACTTGCCGCGATGTCGGAGTCGATGACGCCGGGGTGTCGACGATGATCTGCGTCGACGGGCGTCGGGCGGAAGAAGACAGAGCGCCAGCACCAGGGCTGGTGCGCCGGCAGCAGAAGGGGGGAAGGCGCGGCGGCTGCAGGGGGCGAGACGACGTCGCCCAAGCTCCTCAATAGAGTAGCCTCCGAGCACTCGCAAACATACGGAGCCTAGCGACAACTCCCGGTCATTCAGATCCAGCTGAAATCGCAGGAGTAGATCTTATCTGGAATCCCGCAGAGCAACGGCGCTCTGCGGTATGACTTAGGTGGAGAGAGACCCCTTTCCTCAGCTCGGCGCGACTCCGACTTGGGAACCATGAGATTGAGAGAGAAATTGAGAATTAATTAAATTTCCTGTGAATTAAATCAATTAATATGCCTTGCTATATAAAGGGGGAAGGGGGTGTGCAAACCCCTTGGCTCCCCCATGTGGGACTAAACAAAGGACAAGGGAGGAGGGTTCGGCCCCCACATGGGCTGGCCGAACCAGCCAATGGGGCCCACCCCCCTTGGTGGTGCGGCTCCCCCTCTTGGGCCCTCTTAGGGACCATATAGGTGGGAGCCCCCTTTTTCCTTTATTTAATTAATATTAAATTAATATAAAAATCCCATTAATTCATAATTAATATATTTATATATAATTCAATATCCCGTGACTCCGAAAACTCTTTCGGACCACCCGAACAACTTTCGGACATTCCTGGAACCATTCCAGACCTCTCCAGAACTCCTTCCGGACCACCAGAACTCTTTCCGGATCATTTCTCTCTCTCCAATAAAAACCTATAAAATTCCAGAACCTATCTCCTAGCGTCGCTAAGACCTTAAGTTTGTTACGCTACGGGTCGGGAACACTCCAGACATGGTCGAGACACCCCGCTCACCAATGATCGTCAGGGATACCTGGAAATATATGACGACCCCTGTGCATTCCACGAATATCGTCGTTGAACCATAAATATAATATTCATTCCCTTTGTCTCTGTGATACTACCTTGTCCGAGATATGATCGTAGACACACCGATGCCTTTGCTGTATCTCGTTACTGACGAAGGTTATTAACTCGTCTGTGATATTACATCTCCATGACCTAGTCATAAGCTGCGCAGCTATATAGATGCAATATCACCGAGTGGGCCCAGAGTATCTTTCCATTACAAGAATGAACAAATCCCGCTCTTGATCCTTACGTCTCGATGCTCTTTCGGAATGCCCAAGATGGACACCGTTATTGTCATGCTATATAAGACACAACGTTTGATGCTCTCAAAGCACTCCTACGAAGCAACAATAAGTACGGTCTCACGGTATAAGAAATAAGCTATCATACTCTTATCTATTGCAAATGACAAACATCGTAATACGATCTTATTGCAATACTTTGCGTATGTCCACCACCTTATTCAACTAACAAGATGACCCCATTGTCAACCGACGTCATTGTCCTTGATCGGGAATCTCGATCAACTGTTGCCCAATGGACTAGCTCATATAGAGGCTTGCTAGGGACCTGGTTGTCTATGTATCACACGTGTATTAACAATTCCGATTAATACAGTTACAGCATAATACACAAACCTACTATAAACTCATGAGATAACACAATAAATACTACTTATTTATTTGCCTCTAGGGCATATCTCCTTCACTCTTCATGCGCCGCCTCCTCGCCGTCCAGCTGCAACTCAATCTGAACCAGCTCCGTGAGGCCTGGCAAAAGCTGCTCCATCTTCCCGTCTACAACCTCATCCTCATCATCGTCATCGTCACTAGCAAATCCCCCGTCCAGCGCCTCAATACCATCCAGATTTGAGTTCCCCGCTTGCGATGGGCAAGGTGACGTGATCTCGTGGCAGGGCATAGACCCACCATTCAGCTTCATCACAGGCAGCAAGCGCACCGCTTCTTCAGCAAGCAAGGCCTCGACGCCGCAAGGAGAAGGCAAGGGGGGCGGGGAGATCGCCCCACAGACAGGCAGCGTGGCATCGTTGAGCACCTCCGTCTGAGAGGTGGTGCCGCGAGCGCGCTCGATCCTGTCACACGCGGCCGAAGAAGCGGCGAGGAAGGGAGCAATGGCGTCAGCCACGAGCTCCTTTAGCTCGGCCCGTAGAGATGCCGCCATGTCGGAGAGGATGCTGCACATCACATCGGCGCGGGGGCAAGTGCACGGGCGGGCAAGCTGAGGTTGATGAAGTGTCGCGCAACAGGCATGCTCAAAAGGTGGCGGCGGCGAGGGAGGCGCGGGAGACCTTGTCGGAGCAGGCTCGGGGACGACGTGTGGGACAGCGGTGACAGCAGCCCACGAAAGGGCTCCCGGCGCGAGGGAGGAGGATGCAGGCAGTCGAGGAGGAAGGCGAGCAGGCCCGGAGCGAACGGACTTGACGGCGCGTCCGAGCGGGCAGTCACGCTCCTTGTGACCGGAGATTCTGCACGAGAGGCAACGAATCTGTTCGCCGCAGGCGGAGGAGCGGTGGTGGTGAATGGGGGCTAGGCAGCGAGCACACAACCCCCTCGTGCGCCGAAGGAAGCGCAGAGCGGCCTCACCGACAGGGGGGCGTTCGGGCCTGCCGTCATGCTGGCTTGTCGGGCGGCGCCGCCGGCAAACGGTGAGCCATCCCTCCTCTTCCCCGGAGCCTGACGTTTGAAGGGTGGGCGGCACAACGACGATGGAGCGGAGCTGTGGGCGGTCCCGCGACGAGGAGGCCGCGCGACGTCCCTGGGCAGGAGGGCTGGAGTGGCGCGCCGGCCGGCCCGAGCAAGGCGTCGTTGCCGGAGACGGGGCGCTGAGCAGGAGCGAGCCGCGGTCGTCGCATGAGCGCGTTGGCGACGACCGGCGCTGGGGCGAAGATGACGGCGGCGGAGACGCAATCCCATCTAGGGCAGGGCTCGCGTTGACTTCGCTGCAGGGCGTTGGGGAGGTGGCGACCAGGTCGAGGGAGCCCTCCACAGAGCTCCGCTGGCGCGGGGGGGGGGGGGGGGGGGGGGCAGGCCGTGCCGAGGCCGCCGGGTCCGTGGACTGAACGGCGGCGGCGCCGGCGGATCCCGATCCATATTCCTGGCGCGGGCCGAAACCGAGGAACGCCGGTCGGAAATTCGCCGGGAGGGTGGCTGGAGGTGGTGGGGGCAGGCAGGGGTGGCCATGGCTTGAAGGGCTGGAGCTCCTGGCCGGCTGCGACGGGTAGAGGGCGCCGCGCGGGCGTCGCGAGAGCCTCCCATCGCTTGGTTGTACTTGTAACTGAGTAGTTATTTGAAGGGTGCATTTCTTGAGCACCCCAGGGTATGATTCCAGTGCAACTTAGTCCCTAACTGAACTCTGCTAAATCCATCTTCATGTGTAACACGCGCCACGTTTAAATATCCTAGCAGACCCGAGCTTCTAATGTCCTGATAGAGTCAAGATCTCTCCAGTACCACAAACTAAGGAAGAAAGGCACTACCATGTCCATCTACAGTACCACACTAGCTTCTCTCAGACTCTCACCATGCTTTTCATCATTTTAGACGGATAAAGAAGGAGGCCACCGTTTGTGTGGAGGAGGGTGTATGGCTTGAAGGGCATTTTTAACGAGATAGTAAAAAACATATCTGTTAATTGATACCTCTTTATTGGAATGTAAACCTTTAAAACTTTTGCCTCAACATCTCTCCACCCACACCACACGTGACACGTGGTCGCGCTCGCGGCAAACCGACCGAAGGCACGTGGATCTCTCGCCCTGGCCGCCAAGCCCATGGAGGCCCACCCCAGCAGCCCGTGGGCTTTTCTCCACGGCGTATCCGGCCCACCAATACCCATCGTCGTTCTCTCCCGGCGGCGCAGCGGCGCTGCCGTTCCGGGCAACACTTGAGTCTTAACCCATCGAACCGTCGGCAGAAGCGGCGCCATGGCGGGCGAGGGGGAGGAGGACGAGGCGGCGGCGATCGAGCTGCAGCTGGAGCAGCACCTGCAGGAGCAGCGGTCCTCCCTCGAGGCCGTCGACGAGGCCCTCGCCGCCGACGCATCCAACGCGGACCTCCTCGAGGTATGTATGTACGCCCAGGTGTCACCCCAGCGCTACTTCCTGAATCCGCAGCACGGTCCCAGATTCGTGGAACTGTTCCTCGGTCCTGGTTACCTTACCTAACCCCCTGGGGAATGAGGATTTTTAGGGGGACATCCCTGATTCCTCGCGGTAGGGAATAAGGGAGCGGGTGGGTGTTGGAGAGTGTAATCTGAACGATGGTTTGTACGAGCATGACATGAGTAGTGCCTGGATGGGGATGGATTTCTTGTGTGTCCATGGTGTTGGTAGATAATGCCATAATGGGATAAGTCTTACGACATTCGGCAGCATCAAGGTTAGGTTAATTTGCGCGTTGGTTTGATTACAAGGACCGTACTGCTTCATAAGGTCTGGCATTGTTCAAGCGTGGTTGTTCTGTGGAAATTGCTGCAGGGGTTGAATTAGCTATTTCATGTTTTGTCTCACATCGGCAGCAGCTAACTAGAGAAATCACAAGATTTATTTTAACAGAGAAATTACGAGCCTTTAAGTGCTGAATATAACAACATCTGTATACCGGCATGCTGTTTTGCGACTTTGAGAGCTGGTGTTAGCAAGAGTTTAGTGAAATTTTGTATCTTAGTTTTTTCTCCAAGTGTCATCGTTCATTGATAATTGGTGACTTGGCGCTAGCTAAATGCCTCCAAGTGTCATCGTTCATTTATAATTGGCGACTTGGCGCTAGCTAAATGCATGACAGCAATACATGTGGGAGTTAATTGATTAGCTCTTATATTTTCATTCCTTAAATGCGTAGGAGACTAAGTATGCATGTGTTATCTTAAAGATACTTACAACTTTCTGGACTCCTGCTATATGTCTATTCACGAGTTAAAACTCTGTGCTGTTCTGCAGGTGCACGAGGAACTTCTTGCTGCGATTAAGGATGCAGAGGAGGCACTTCTCCATCTGAAGCGTTCTAGGCTAGTAAAGCAGGTTGATGAGATCTTTCCGAATCAGGGGTCAGCATCACAGGAGACAGAAGCTGTTATTGAGCCATTAGATCCAGATGATGTTGAGCCAGAATCATTGGAGCCACAGGAATTTTCAGTCGGATCTAAGTGTAGATTCAGGCACAATGATGGGCGTTGGTATAATGGACGTGTTATAGGACTTGAAGGCTCAAGTGATGCAAGGGTTTCATTTTTAACACCCACAGCAGAAAACATGTCGGTGAGTCATGCTACTTGATCTATCTTTCTTGCACAGATTATCTTTCAAATTATACCGGTCTTGCTGCTTGGTAACCACCAGTCTTAACCTCTTACCTGCTAATATGATTGGTATTGGTAGCAATGTAGTAAAGCCTGTAGAAAACACTTGGTCACCTCACCAGCCGTTAGGACATGTTTGAATGTTTTGTTGTGTGCATAAGAGAGCAACTATAGGAAATAGTTTCTGATTGTCACAAAATATACATTGTAGGTTTCTTCACAAGTGATCTTAATTCTAATCTCGACAGAAATCCTTGCTGTTGTCAGGCAGAACGAATTCAGTTGTCCATTAGGCACGTGCACAATCAACACAAATCCTTGTGACGCTGCAACAGTACTTTTTTAAAGATTTTGTTGGTTAGTGGCTGGTGAAGGCAACAGTACTTTTTTAGAAGAACCATGTGAACTGAGCATACATTCAGTTCTTGTCTTCAGAGTGAAACCATGAGCCATCTGCTCCATTTTCTTATATAAAACCCGAGTGTATAGCACACTCTGTTTGCTTCCATCCTGCTGACATCCACCCAAACATGTATAACTAAGGAAGAAAACCCCCTCTTAGAGCAGGTTACAGGTGGGTATCCTATAGCTACATTTCCTTTGGCCATAACTTTCTGCTGCTTAATATAACTGTAATAATACCCAGAACAAATGACACTGTTATCGACGGACTGACTAATACAAATCTGCCCATAGTGCAGATGTGCAAGTTCTTTCAACAGCAACGGTGTCGGTTTGATAGTAACTGCCGATTGTCCCATGGTATGTCAATGCTTGTGTCACCGTTTGAAGGATTAAACCCTTTAAAAATGTGCTTTGTCATTCAGTTCTTGTTCCTTTTGCTTTTTTTGCATAAAGCAATAATCAGTCCATGTAGATGTAGTGGTGTAGGCTTGATAAATCAATTCATCCTTTGATTGATTCATGTTGCATTTCTGTGAATAATCTGTCAGTATGCACACATTTGCTTCTTTCTTTTCCTTATAATGTATGGTCAAGACAAGTGTACTGGTTTTGTTCAGGTAAAGCGATATCCATGTCTAATTCAGAACTTATCCTCAGGTATTGTAATTCCTACTGCATCCTTGAAGCGGTTTACTCCAACTAGATGGCAGCAGTCCTTGGCAGGATCAAACATACTTGCAGCTTCTGGGCATCATTCTGGTCTTTGGAGGAGAGCTGAACTTGAGTCATGGGATGATGACCTGAAGCTTGGTCATGTAATCTTTCAAGGCGATGGGAGCAGGGCAAGGCTTTCAGGCGATTCTCTTTCTATCCCGGAGTATGCTGATGCGAGTGGCGAAGATGACTATGAACGAGACTCAAGTGAGGAAGAATCTGGGTTTAGTGACAATGGTGATCAAGAGGATGAAACCATTCATCGGGGCATTGGCCTTTCGGAATCAACAAATTTAGCTGGTGTTCAATCAGAGACAGTGATCTTTGCAAAGTGGGAGCAGCATACCAGGGGTATTGCCTCCAAAATGATGGCGAAAATGGGGTACCGGGAGGGCATGGGGCTCGGTGTATCTGGTCAAGGCATGGTTGATCCGATCCCGGTCAAGGTATTGCCCCCTAAGCAATCACTTGACTACGCAGTCTCTCCAACCGCACGTGAGGATGGCGGCAGTACAGGCCGCGATAAAAAGCGCAGCCGGGGTGGGAAAAGGAAGCGTGACAGGAAGTTCGCGGAGCTGGCCAGGGCCGCCAAAGCCGAGGAAGTGGAGAGGTCTGTCTTCAGCTTCATGAACAGCCAACTGGTAAACCAAGACGCGGCGGAAGGCTCGGCCGGCAAAGCTAGGAAAGAGTCGCCAGGCCAGGGCAACGGGCATCCCAAGAAGGAAGACAACAGGAGGTCCCTACTCGCGTACGACGATGAAGTGAAGGAGCTCAGGAGCCAGGTCGGGAAGCTGGAGGAGATGGTCCTGCGGAATCGCAAGGACAAGGCGGTACACGAGGCGGCCTCCAGAAAACTGGAACAGACGAGGAAGGCACTTGCTGATGCCGAGGCGACGCATGCTTCGGCGACCAACGCGGTCGCCAGGAAGGAGAAGGAGAAGAAGTGGTTGAAATTCTGACAGCCAATTTCGTGGGCCGGTTGTCTTTCCATCTACACGTGGCGATGCCCGGTAACTGAAGATTTGTATGCTTCACCGAGTTCTTCAGTGGTTCCCCGTGACCGCAGTGTTTATTACGAGCTATGTTGTAGTGGAAGGTGAAGAATGTGATATCTAGTTAGAGGAGACTTTGATTTTGGACCATTAGAACCATCCTGTAACAGTTATCTGCACTCAGAAACGTCTGGCACGGTTTGTCTGCTCGAAATCTCTGATGGTTGAATGCTTTCTATTCTGCTGTGTATGCAATTTCTTACTCGATGAATATTACGCTGACTGACACATTTTAAGGCCATGTTTGGTTAGGTTTATTTGCTGGCCTTTGGATTTTGGTTTGTAAGCCACAAAAACACTTTTTTTGTTTTGGCTTTTTGACCGGACATTGCAACATGATGGTATAAGCCGAAAAGGAAAAAAAAAATTAAAACATATATTTAGGTGTTTTTGTGGCTTAGTGGTGCTTGCCTGCTTCACTGTTAATAAGTTTATACATACTTCATATTTCGTTTTATCAAAAAATAAGTCACTGTAGTTTTACTGTGCAATATTCACATCAGTTCATCCGCCGTTATGAGGGCTTGAAATTAAATCGAGGCCAATCCCAAATCCGTGGATATATTAAAATGAGCCTTCAGTTCTAAATTTCTGTTTGGTTGTGTAAAATATTGGTACAGTAGATGGGATAAAAAAACATCCTATTCCAATTCTCTGTTTAGATTCAGATGCTAATTTCAGTTTTCAATTTCAAACACAACCAAACAGCAGAATTTGAGAAGCACAATTCCAATTCCTAATTCTATACTTCAATATGGACATCCAAACAAAGCATTAGCATATTAAAGTCGAGTCGAGTTTATGTTCACTATACTAAGGGGCTCTCTATCGATCAGCTAGCTGGGAAATACGATTTTCCCAGTCGATCGCTGTACCGGGCGCCCACTAGTTCGTTGGATGTTTTGTGGGCCTGTTTTTCCTTAATCTGTAGCGTAGTTGTTGTTGGGCCTGTATATTTTTTGTTGTGTCACTCACCCTCACAACGAAACACTTGCTGGAAAACACAAAAACATGGGCCGAGTGGATTCTGTTTTTTCATTGATTTGAGACGTGGGGCTAGTGGGGTTAAGAGTGTTGACTATTGATTTTGGTTCATCGTTTGCTCAACTAATTTTTTTGAGTAAATAAAAGAAAGCAACATGCAGATACTATAGGTGGCACATACATAAAGGATTGCGTATGCGCGTAAAAAATCGCTGACGTTTAATTTTACTCAACTGTTTTTTGTCCAACATTTATTATTTTCACACATTTTGCTTGTTTAATTTGGCATGTGGCTCACATCGTTCCGTCCCGCTTATAAATGAAGCCACACAGACATGAGAATGTAATTCTCGTTTTGCAACACAGACACATGTCGAATTGCAAATTGAAGCCAAAAAAAGTACGACCATGGAACACGATCCTCATTTGTCACCCTAGTTGCAACTTAAGACAAAAAAAACTAATGATCCATAGAATGCGATCCTCGTTTTACAACCAAAAAATGCAACCGACTCCTTCAATAATCGACACAAATGCCAGTTGTGTGTTGAGTTGCAATACTAATTACAACTTACTCCCTCTATAGTTTGGTAGGTTCATTAGAAATGTAAGATGCATGTGAAGTTGCAACAGTTAGAGGGGGGAGGGGTTCATTTGAAGTGTCGGTTACAAACACAACATCGAAACAAAAAATTCCCAGATGCATATTGAGTTGTAGCTGACTCCATTTCACAGTCCCGTGTGGGTAGAGGGGGGGAGGAGGGGACAGGGACATGTATAGTTACAACTATAAACACCGACAAAACAAAAATTCCCTCAGTTACAATCCTAGTTGCGACTGACTCCATCTACAGTGTTGAGTTGTAACTGACTCTATTTTACAGCCACTAGGTGGGGGGAGGGAAATTCAGTTGCGAGTCGAGTTGCAACTGAATTCGAGGGGGGCGGGGGACATGGGTGGTGAGTTGCATGTCAAGTTGTGACTACAACCGCCCAATGTGAGACAGGTGGATTCAGTTGCAAGTCGAGTTGCAACTGAATCCGAGGTGAGGGTGAGGGTGTGAGTTGCATGTCAAGTTGCGACTACCACCCCAACTACATAAAAAAAGAGTGAGTCAGTTACAAGTCAAGTTGCAACTAAAACAGAAAATGGGGGTCACGCGAGGATGTGAGTTGCATGTCAAGTTGCGACTGCCACCCACACTACAACTACAAAAAATGGGAGTGGGTCAGTTGCAAGTAGGGGTAAACGGATCAGATCAGATCGGATTTTGCCTTTACCATATTTTTTCATCGAATTCAGAGTGGATCGGATAATGACCGCATGCGGATTTGGATGCGGATATCCGTGATGGCGGATTCGGAGGGGAAACGGGGCGGATTCGGAGCGGTAACACAATTAATCGGATAGATACGTATACAAGTAAATTGTCAAATCATACATACAAAAATAATTATTTTAATAACCTAATAACTAACAAACTTTTAACTCATAGTCTTTACGATGACTATTTAAGTGGAATGTTGTTCGAGTAAGGAACTCGACAAATTACTAGCTGCAAATTATCCTATATTAGACTAGACATTTCGGTAGAAAATCGTATTCAGATTCAAACCATCGGATAATCCAATTTAAATTTCGGATAATCCATATTTTAAGCTATTTTACATACCATATCCTACACCATATCCGGGTGTCAAGTTCGGAATCGGATATCCTTGCATGTCAATTAGCGACTACCAGCCCCTCCTACAACTACAAAAAAGGCAGACGGGGCAATTCAGTTGTGAGTCGAGTTGCAACTGAAACCGAGGGGGGATAGGGGTGGTGATTTGCATACCAAGTTGCGACTAGCACCCCCCTCCTACAGCAAAAAAACGGAGACGGGGGAATTCAGTCACGAGTCGAGTTGCAACTGAATCCGAGGGGGGATAGGGGTGGTGATTTGCATGTCAAGTTGCGACTAGCCCCCCTCGTACAACTACAAAAAAAATGGTTGGCGGGGCTATTCAGTTGCGAGTCGAGTTGCAACTGAATCCGAGGGGGGGTGGTGGTTGCATGTCAAGTTGCGACTAGCACCCCCCTCCTACAACTACATAAAAAATGGGAGGCAGGGCTATTCAGTTGCGAGTCGAGTTGCAACTGAATCCGTGGGGGTGGTTGCATGTCAAGTTGCGACTAGCACCCCCTCCTACAACTTCAAAAAAAATGGAGACGGGGATATTCAGTTACGAGTCAAGTTGCTGAATCTGAGTGGGGGACAGGGTGGTTCGGCGTTTTAAAAAACGCTATAAAAAAGAAAACAATTATTTTAAAAAGTTTAAAAACCCAAGAAAAACCAGAACAAAACTCGCGCACGTGATCGACAGATCAGGAGGCAGTTTAGTTGTAAGCAAATTTCTTAGTCGACTGAAAAAAATAGGAATCCCAGAAAACACACCTAGCCCCTATTTTTATATTTTTTACTAACCATACACACACAAAAAAAATCCGTCGATCTAAAAGAAAAAACGGCCCAAAAAAACCAGCGGGCAAAAATGATGCACGACCCATAACGTGCGAAAAACCAAACCGGGCCGAAAACACTAAAAGCGACTAGTCGCACGGATATCCGCGCGGGGTGTCTCCGACTGTCCGATAGTTAGCTGGGCTTTAGCAGCTGAGAAATAGCAATTCCCTAATACAAATCATGTACAAAGGTCTCACAATGGAGCTCAATATAATTTAACCCCAAAAAATGTAACCAAAAAAAGATGAAAATTATTCATAAAATTTTAAAAATTACTAAAATCAACAAGAAAAACGAGAAAACACCTAGAAAATGATGTCCCTATACGAAGGGGACAAAAAAATAAAAAATAGTTTTTAAAAAAACTAATCCAGAAAAATTGAAGAATTCATTGAAGCTAAATGGGGAAAAAAAGAAAAACATTCAACTCACCCCCCGACCTGCAAAAAAGGAGGCCCAGGAAAAAGAAAAGAAAACGCATACCCCTCTGAAGCAAAAAAAAAACGGGCCGCCATAGCCTAAACGCGGCCCAAAACGTAACGCCGGAAAAAATTGCGGCGCAGAACACAACCCGGAGCGCAAAAACGGGCCGGATAAACAAACTTGGACGCACGAATCTTGGCGCGCCAGGGAGGGATCCAACAACCCATGAGCTAGCTGTGCTGTAGCCTAGCTGAGAAATAGCAAAACCCAAAACAAAAAATCAACCTCACTTGTAACCCTAGTTGCAACTGACTTGATCTACGGTCGGAGGGGAGAAAGTGATGTCAGTTACATGTATAGTTGCAAGACAAAACGGAAAACAGAAAAATCAACCTCAGTTGCAACCCTAGGTCGGAGGGGGGGAGGAGAGACAGTGATGTCAGTTATGTGTATAGTTGCAAGACAAAACAGAAAACAAAAAAATCAACCTTAGTTGCAACCCTAGTTGCGACTCACTCCCTCTACGGTCGGAGGGGGGGAGGGGAGACAGTGATGTCAGTTACGTCTAAAGTTGCAAGACAAAACAGAAAAACAAAAAAGCACCCTCAGTTACAACCCTAGTTGCGACTGACTCACTCTACGGTCGGAGGGGGAGACAGTGATGTAAGTTACGAGTATAGTTGCAAAGACAAAACGGAAAAAAAATCAACCTCAGTTGCAACCCTAGTTGCGACTGACTCCCTCTACGATTGGAGGGGGAGATAGTGATGTCAGTTACGTGTAAAGTTACGTGTAAAGTTGCATGACAAAACAGAAAAACAAAAATCAACCTCAATTGCAACCCTAGTTGCGACTGACTCCCTCTATGGTTAGAGGGGGAAGAGAGGGAGACAGTGATGTCAATTACGTGTATAGTTGCAAGACAAAACGAAAACAAAAAACCGTCCTCAGTTACAACCCTAGTTGCGACTGACTCCATGTACAATCAGAGGGCGAGGAGGGGGAGACAGTGATGTCGGTTACGTGTATAGATGCAAAGACAAAACGAAAACAAAAAATCAATCTCAGTTACAACCCTAGTTGCGACTGACTCCATCTACAATTGGAGGGGGGAGGGGGAGACATAGATGTCAGTTACGTGTAAACTCGCAAGACAAAATAGAAAAAAAAATCAACCCCTGTTACAACCATAGTTGCGATTGACTCCATTTTACTGTTGGGGGAGCAAAAAACCATCAAATGCACCATCATTAAAAAGTCGGTATTGTATATCAAAGTGCAAATCACATCAACGACTAGATCCATATGGCGGCGACGTCAAATGCAAAATTGAGGACAAGACCTAAAAGTCAACAACAATGCACATAACCAAAAAATAAAAACACGCGCTGATGACTCGCACATGATACGATACTGACCATGATTAGCACGCCGACATTCAGGAGCGACAAAACCTGCACACGCGACGAGATCCAACGGAAACGACGCAAGGATCAGACGACCACAGAGTCGACTGTGCCCTAAGCTAGCTGAGAAATAGCAATCCACTTAAAAAACCAACGTTAACACAGGAGCAGCATTCAAATCCAAAAAATAAATTTCAGCAAAAAAAACCAACGTAATGGGAAGAGCTAGCTATGTATGGAGAAGGAGTGCAAGTTCAGCCACATGCATGAATTTCCCCCGGTCACAAACAACGCAGCCCAAAAACAAAACGACACAAAATCGACCGGAAAAATAAAGTGCGCGCGACGAAAAAAACAACCTGGATAAAAGAGACGAAAAGCCCATGCTCGACAAACATGCATGCTCCTTCTGCACGCGAGCGGGAAAAAACAAACTGCGGGTGCCTGCTCTATCAGCTAGCCCACCAGTGCGGCAAAACGGGCCGGAAACACGCGCGCGACGAGCGTAAGGATCGGACGGCCACAACATCGACTATGCCGTAAGCTGTTTCTCAGCTAGCTGAGAAATAGCAATCCCCCTATACTAAACGTAGTCGCTTATGCAAGCTCGGTAAAATTCAGGTCGTTTTTCGCCCAGAAAAATAAATATAATCTGACCGGGTCTCCTTATCCGGTCCAACCTCACCGGCCCGGCACGGCAGCAGCACCAACTCGGAACCGAATCCACCTCCTCTTCTCCTCAACACGCGTTCCCCACAAATTCCCCACCAGAAATCCCCAAATCGAAGGAACCCAGAAGAAGCGTCGCGCGAGCTCCCTGCCTCCCCTTCCCGACCACCGCCGATCGATCACCGCCGGAGCAGCCACGATGTGGGCCGCGTCGTGCCTGGCGTCCTGCTGCGCGGCGTGCGCGTGCGAGGCCTGCCGCACCGCCGTCGGCAGCATCGGCCGCCGCTCCGCCCGGATCGCCTACTGCGGCCTCTTCGCCCTCTCCCTCCTCGCCTCCTGGGTGCTCCGCGAGGTCGCCGCGCCCCTCCTCCAGTCCATCCCATGTACGAACCAACCAACTTCCTAACCCCCAACCCCCCCGATTCGATTTCGCTCGATTCGATTCTGACGGCCCTTCCGATCGCCGTGCCTGCAGGGATTAACCACTTCAGCAAGACGCCGGACCGCGAGTGGTTCGAGACCGACGCCGTGCTCAGGGTCAGCCTCGGCAACTTCCTCTTCTTCACCACCCTCGCCGCCGTCATGGCCGGCATCAAGGACCAGAAGGACCCGCGCGACAAGCTCCACCACGGCGGGTGGATGGCCAAGGTCTTCTGCTGGGTCGTCATCGTCTTCCTCATGTTCTTCGTGCCAAACGGCGTCGTTAGCTTCTACGGTACGGTTGAGCCCCCTCTTGACCTCTTCTCCTGCAGGGTTCTCTAGGCTGCCTGCTTGCCTGATACGTGGTGAACGTATTAATCTTTCATGACATGCTAGGATGAAACTTGGTTAACAGATGCTGCTAATCACCGAGTTATTATTATAGGCACTTAAAAAGAACAAAACCATAGGTGATACATGCTCTAGAAAATGGATGGAAAGGGTTTGCTACTTTGCTGAGACACTTCCTGTTCCAAGCACTAATAATATCTGACGGAGATCAGTTGGTCCAAAAGATATTTGAAATTTTAGCAAGTAATATGCAAACCAAATGTAGCTACATCTTTGTCTGAGTTACGAAGATATGTTTCCCGGAAATTATGGCATGTCCTGAGGCACACATGGTTTGAGTGGCGTATCCCAGAGGAAGTAAAATTATTGTTCATGAACATATATGGTTATTTTATTCCAAGTGTTGGCCAGATGTTCTATTTAATTAGGAAAGTGTGAAATAAAAATTGGTATTGCCGCATTTGTGTTGTGGGGTTTGTGTTGCAAGGCATGCACTGTGAACAATGAAACCCTTCGGCCTCCGCATTCTCGACTTTGCTTGATGTGAGCCAATTATATTTTGGATTTACATTTGCTCCTGCTATCAGAATCATCACATTATTATTTGTAATATCTGTATTTTTTCTTGTTTGTTTGGCAAATGAAACCTTAGTTGGGAAACCTTTACATCTTTCCAGATTATGTTCTATGTATAGCGATGATAGTGTTTTGCTGGGTTATAGTTAAATCTAGCTGTTGTCTTCACCAAGGCAATAGAATTTCCGAACCATCAGACTGTTGGTACTTTTTGCTGTTTCTTGACAATTTAAACTGTCAGTGTGCTTGCATACATTGTTTGTCTTTATTGACACTGCATGGTCATCTTTGCATAGTTCGTGATGCTTACTTTAGTTTACATATCTTTGCAGAATCGATATCCAAGTTCGGATCTGGACTATTCCTTTTAGTTCAGGTTGTTCTTTTGTTGGACTTCGTGCATGGATGGAATGAGAACTGGGTCGCTAAGGATGAACAGTTCTGGTTGGTACCTTTTCTTCTGCCTTTGTTTTATCTGATCTTCCATTGGTTTCTAGAGTACTTCTTGCTTCTCTGTATATATGTTCTTAACTTCTTATATACTCCCTCTTCATCACTGCAGGTACATGGCTCTGTTGGTTGTTTCGGTTGTTTGTTATATTGCCTCGTTCACTTTCTCGGGCCTACTCTTTCATTGGTTCACTCCATCAGGACAGGACTGCGGACTCAATCTGTTCTTCATTGTCTCCACATTGATTCTTGTGTTTGTATTCGCTATTGTTGCGCTGCACCCAAAGGTATTCTTTTTGTCTTATAACTTAGTCATTTTGAATGGTTGATCCAGAATGTTTTTGTGTTTATACTTTATACCATGACGATGAAAAGTTCACATGATATGTGGCTGTGCATTATGATAGTTGTCAGCCAGATTTTTTTTAGACTTAGCTTATAGCTGTGAAACAAGTTATTAATGGTATCCATGTGCACCAGATTAGTTTTCTGCTTCCTATTGAAGATGAATTTTGGTTTTGTGTTTTTGGCAGGTCAATGGAAGCTTGTTGCCTGCATCAGTTATTGGCCTCTACTGCACCTATCTGTGCTACAGTGGACTATCCAGTGAGCCAAGGGACTACGAGTGCAACGGGCTTCACAATCACTCCAAAGCTATGTCAACTGGTAGCCTTACGTTGGGATTGTGTACCACCATCCTTTCTGTGGTCTATTCTGCTGTTCGTGCTGGCTCTTCTGCAACTGTGCTCTCAGCACCAGACTCACCACGTGCCGGTAAGATTCGCCTTCGCATGTTGGCCTGATATAATCTTGTCATAGTGTAAACTGCACATATAGGTTGTGTGCAGGCTAGTGTGAACACACATAGGTTATGTGAGAGTAGAAGGAGCTAAGTCAGTAGGTGCTTGTATGTTCTAGACTACTCTACAAGTTGGTAATTCTTAGGCTGGGCAGTAGAAAGGAGTAGAAGGCTCTAGAATACTGTAACTCTTAGCCAGTAAGATAGGTAGTAGTAGAACACTCTAGAATACTGTAGCACCAACCATGAATCCTCTATATAAGGAGAAGCACCCTATGGGTGAGAGAGGTAGCAAGCCAAGGTCCTAGCATAGGTTGCTGAGGGCAAGCATAGGTTGCTAAGGTTTGCCAGCATTCGTTGCTGTGGTGAAGCTTAGGCATAGGTTGCCAAGCTTGTAGGCATTCGTTGCCTGTGTAGTATAGCATTCGTTGCTACAAAAGATAATAGAAAAGGAAGGCATTCGTTGCCTGAAAACCAAGTGTGTGAACCTCCCAACATCGCATGCTACTGAACAAATTATGTAGTTGTGTGTGTGTTGCTAAACTCGTTGACATTTTCTTCAGGTGCCGACAAGCCATTGCTCCCCTTTAGCAAGGCCGATGAGGAGGAAACCAAGGAGGTGGCGAAGCCAGTGACGTACTCGTACTCTTTCTTCCACCTCATTTTCTCCCTGGCAAGCATGTACTCGGCGATGCTCTTGACTGGCTGGTCAACCTCAGTTGGCGAGAGTGGGAAGCTTGTTGATGTCGGGTGGCCATCCGTCTGGGTCAGGATCGCAACCCAGTGGGCAACTGCAGGCCTGTTCATCTGGTCTCTCGTTGCTCCCCTCCTGTTCCCTGACAGGGAATTCTAGGTCGACATGTTTACCTGCTGATGGTGCATCATCTGGTTGGAGCACCCACTTATCAGTGTCGGCTGTGATAGCTAAGATGACTATCTGTATTGCGTATGTAATATTGTGTGAGCAAACCCATGGCAACTAGCCGGTGTTTGTGTAACGTTGTCAAGAGTCTGGTCTGCATAATATCTGCGACTTGAGGCGTTGTGCCAGTATATTAACAATGAAGAAGCAAGTCTTTGATTGTGTATATATAATGAAGTGTGTTTGCCTCTCTTTAATTGATGTCTTGCATTCTGGGAAAGGAGTATCGTGATTTCAATCACTTGACTCACAATGTCTTGCATAACTGTATTAGAAGACCAGTTTTTCTTGTGCAGTTTGAATCTCTTAGTGGCTGTTGCTATAATGCGGCTCATATATAGATGGATACAAATATGCAAGTGCTAAAATGAATAAATATTTCTACCTGACTCCTACTAGAAAATAATGAGTACATGGCAAGTTTAATATTATCACAGCCTTCTATGCGTCCTAATGAAGTTGGTTGTAATCAACGAAACCACGGAACCGCACGCGTACGAGGCCGCAGCTAGCACGGCGGCGGACACCAGCAAGACGGCCTTCCACTGCCTCGTCGCCGCCAGGACGGCCGCGGCTGCCGCCACCGCCGCGAGCGCGATGAAGGCATTCTTCAGGGCGGTGTATTTGTGCACGGTGTCCCTGCAGCTCTTACAGTGCACGACGTGCCGGAAGTATCTGTTGGTCGGGTTAGGCGTGTGCTGCGTCCCAATTCCGCCCTTGGCCGGAAACGACGCGGATATCCCGGCGACGGTCCCCGCCGGCGCCTGCTCCACGACGGCCGGCGACGCCGGCGTCTTCAGTGTGCTGTGACCGAAGTAGTACGGCATGCCGTGGCCCGCCCTATCCATCCACCGCCGGTACTCCGCCACCCAGGTGTCGGAGGACCGGAGGTTGAGGTACAGCTCCTTGGTGGGCACCTTCTCCTTCATCAGCACCTCGTTCTGCGACGAAAGGAACCCCATGTCCTGCTCGAACACCTTGCACGCGTTCTGGTGCAAGTACCAGCTGGGCACCACCTTGGTGAGCGGCGAGCTGGCCGTGGACCCGAACCGCACCAGCAGCATCGACTTCCCCTGCCCCGCCGGCCGGCACAGGAAGTGCGCCGAGAAGCACTGCTCCTTGCCGTCCTTGTCCGTGTACTCCAGCGTGTTGGTGAGCACGCAGGGCGCCTCGAACCGGAGCGCGTTGCGGAGGTGCGGGGAGCGCGCGCGCCACCAGTGGCCGGCGAAGCCCCGGGCGGTGCGCTCGGCGACGTCGAAGGCGAGCGGCTGCGCGTCCTCGCGCTTGGCGGTCCAGTCGGTGCGGTCGTGGGAGATGGGCACGTGCGCCGGGTCCATGAGGTTCTCCAGCAGGATGGAGTGGTCGTAGGGGAGCTCGTGGACCGTGGAGAGGTCCGTGAACCCCGGCCGCGCGTACGGCTCGAAGAAGGGCAGCTTCTTGGCGTCCGGCGGGTGCGACGGCGACATCCACACCCACACCACGCCCTGCGAGTCGCGCACCTCGTAGTTGCGCGCGCACGCGTTCCTCGGGATCTTGGCGCCGTCAGGCAGCTGCACGCACACAGGATTCTCACACAGGTTTCATGCATGATTCTGATCGGATACGTACAGTAGTACTCCATGATGAAACAAACACTGGGATGAAAGGTGCGAGGAAGAGACCTGTGGGATCTTGACGCACTTGCCCTCCCCGTCGAACTGCCACCCGTGGTAGAGGCACTCCAGCTTGCCGTCGACGAGCTGCCCTTCGGAGAGCTTGGCTAACCTGACGACCGACCATGTTTGATCACGCAAAGTCAGTCAGAGCAGCTATGTAATTTATATAAAGTAAAAAATGTTGATTATTGATCATGAAAGTTTGATCTGCTAAACTGAAGAAGAATTTGTAACTTTTTATGCACGGATTGGGTTATTTAATTCTGAAACAAGATGAAGACTGTCCACTTGTCAAGCTAAATAACTGTGGAGCAAACACAATGATACCATCACTGACTGAAGGGAGAGCAGGAAATGATCAGGAATTTTCAGGCACGAAGCGAGAGACGATGTCAGGCATGGCACCTGTGCGGGCATCGGTCCTCGTGGCAGCGGAGCACCCCGTCGGCGTCGCGGTAGAGCACGAGCTGCCGGTCGTACACGGTGAGCGGGAGCGCCGCGTCCTCGGGCACCTCCTTGGTCAGGTACAGCGGGTACCACTCCTCCTGCCAGTCGTATTTCGCGGCCCCGTCCGCCGCCCCTTCCTTGGGGAACAGCACGCCGTCCTCCTGCGCGCCGGTCTCGCCCTCCACCACCGCCGCCAAGCACCTCCCTTGCCGTCGCGGCCTCCTGCTGCTGTGGATCACAGCTCCATGCCATCGGACGCCACGCGCTGCCGCCGAGTTCTTGAGCCGAGGAGCAGCGGCGGAGGAGATCGGGAGGAGAGAGGGCCGTGACAGTGTGGTGGTGGGCGGAGGAGGCGTCATGTCTGGTGGTGGTGGTGGTGGTTTGGTTGGCGCACAGAGCTCGCCCGCTCAATGCCCTGCCCAGGATAAAAATCTGTAGAACTAGCTGAGTTTGCATGGGGACACACGTCACGGCTCTTCCTTCCCGCTACGTTCCGGCCGGCGTCATTGTCGTACGACCCAAGAGTTCACGCAACGCAAGTACATTCTGGACGAATTCGACGTCCCACGCATCTAACGACAACTTTGCAAGCTCAAAATCCCTGTCAGAGTCAGACACTGAATTTTCTTTCGTACACACCCGCAATTTGGAAGAAGGATAACGTCCGCAAAGGTTCCTGAGATTGGTTAAACCTACAACCACAAAGGATGAATTAACGACTAATACCATCTCATCTCAGAATAATCACAATAAAAATACCAGTTTTTCTTTCAAAAAAGATCTTTAGCAAAATAAAAAATACACGATGCATACTTATTATAAAATCCGACTCCTTGTCACTTAGTTATAGTGAACTACCATGACTTATGTTTTCCTCACCAGTATAAGATTTTTTCAAGCTGGATACATGATCTCTATGTCCACTTCTAGAATCAGGCATGGACCGCCAATATCGTTTCTTTGGTCTCTTCCATGTTTAACAAACATGGTTGTAAATAAATAAAAATAATTTGTCATCAATATGCTCAGAAGATAGATTGAGAATATGTCCAAGCCTTAACGCACCCCACTTAAAAATAACCTGTATGCGTTGCGAGTTATCTGCATAACATATGTTCATATAAACAAAACTTATAAGAATCCTACCTTTCTAAAAAATATCCCGTATAGGTGGGTTGTCAGGAAAACATGATGCTCCGTATGTGCAAGGACGCAAGTATTATTATACTATGATATAAGAAAGTACACCCATGGTATCGGAACATAGCACCTGAATGTATGATTAACAAAGAAAGAAACAACTAATCACTTGGTTATTCTAACCTGGGCTGACGCTATTGCCGAGATTATTGCATCCCTTCAAAGGTTAATTATGTTCATATGCTTCCAACAAACTTCTTTGCATGTCTATGAGAACTTTCTGGAGGTACAATATGTTTATCCAGTGAGCCCTTAAGGGACTCGTTGCTCAATATTGATTCATCCTTCAGTGACACAGGCTCAACTACAAGTCACAACGTTAATAATTAAAACCATGAGTACATTCAAGATGATTCCGTTTAACAAAAAAAAATCTAGCATCACTCGTGACTTTAGATCGAGATGGCTTAGGTATTGGCCTATTTAATGTAACACAATACTTGTTCCAAGTCAAACCTGCTATAGTACTCCAAGAACATGTACTCAAACAAATAACACATATACAATAGTTTTAATTTGTGCATCTTGTAAAATTGACAGGGTTGTGTTCCAAGTAACTACCTACATAGGGTCATGCAAGGACTTGTGGAATATAATGAATACATAAATGATTAGGATCTCCCATGCGTATGTCGACATGAGCCCCTGGCTAGATCCATGTATGTTACGCTCATGGTAACAACAAACGGTGATCAAAATTATGCTCTTTTTAACCAAATGATCATTTTCGATTTCACTGTCAACCTAAAGAATGAACATACATTGTTCAAGTTATGGATCTTACTTGTTTAATTTTATTCAACTTAGATCGTATTTAAAACATGATAATATAGTTGCAACAATACATACCAGCTCAATGAAACATAATTTGCTCATCCCACCAATCTGGTTGAATGATATGTTCATAGTAATAATATCTATGACACATCTTATGAGCTTAACCTGAGTGAACAATGGAAGATACTTTGAGACTAGATTTGAATATCATATAGGCTTACATAATTAAGTACATAGCAAGCAACACTTAGTTTGATATCTTTGTACATATATGGAGAGCATAAATATCGAACAAATAATAAACTAAATGTCCATGTGCGACGAAAAGTAGGAAGTAAGGAAAAGGTCAAAACGTTTTTGACAAAGAATAAACTAAACTCCGTGTACACTATTTTTGACAAGTAACGACGAAATAAATATTTTGGAAGTATAACAAAGAAATTGCACCTTAGCATTGATGGTTCTTAGGAAGTAAGGAAAAGGTCAAAACGTTTTTGACAAAGAATAAACTAAACTCTGTGTACACTATTTTTGACAAGTAACGACGAAATAAATATTTTGGAAGTATAACAAAGAAATTGCACCTTAGCATTGATGGTTCTTATTGCTTTTATTGTAAACTGAGCATCCTCATTTTTTTGCTTCGGAAGAAAGTAAACCGTATACTTCATCAATGAAACCACTGTCCACGGGTAACTCCAAGGGTGTGTTCGTAAGTATGGTTAGATCCACATCTACATCAAGGAGATATGTTTTATTGGAACTGGTCCAAATGCATACACCTGTATTATTAGAAAGAAAAAGGAAATACATACAAGAGGATGTGTTGCACGCTAATAGCATATGTAGCCAAATTAAACATAAAGGCAATGACGATCATTCTTAATTTTAAGAACCATACTGATACTATAGTCAGGAGCAAAATATTTAGAAGAAAGCGGAAAATTAATCAAAGGTTTATGACACACTCAAAGATATGCTACTTATGCCAACCCAAACATAAAAAAAACTCGAACAATTATTCACAAGTGCAAAGAAGCAGAACATCATTACTTGGGTCCGCTCCTATCATGTGTATCATTGCAAGAATAGGCCTAAAACAATTTCGTACAAATTTCTACTTCCAAGTAATAAAGAGTGACAAGCAAAACATAACAACAGTGAAGGACCACTACGTTTCCAGATTTATAGAATAGCTGGCCAAACGGGCCGTGCCAATCGGGCCGGCCCGAGGCACGCATTTTGTGCCCCGGCCCAAGCACGGCCCGGCCCGTCATGAAACGTGCCGTGCCGGCACGAGGCCCACCCGTGCTCGTGCCCAGCTCTGATCTGAGGCACGCGGGCCGGCCCGACACGGCACGATTAGCCTTTTCCTTGCGCTGTCGGTCCGTCCACGTCGCTCCGTCCCCTCCCCCGCCCACCCGTGCTCGTGCCCTCCTCCTGCGCCGCCCTTCTCCTCCCCTTCCCCGCCCTCCTCCACCTGCGCCGCGCCGCCCTCCGCCGGAGATGGAGCCGTGAAGAAGACGCCGGAAGTAGTGGAGAAGTCGTGCCGACCGTGTCGTGCCGCCGTGCCGCCGCCGTGCTCACCGTGCCGTGCTCCGGCCGGAGTTGAACCCCGCGTGCCGGCACGGCACGACACGATTGGAGCCGTGCTGCAAACGGGTCGTGCCGCATCCGTGCCGTGCCGGCGGCAGAGCGTGCCGTGCCGTGCCGCCCGTTTGGCCAGCTATAATTTATAGCCGGTGGGTGGAGTTTCACGAAATCGTAAAAAAATCGTGATTCAGGCCATTTCTGTCCGTTTTCGTGTGCTATAGAACACAGTTTTATGGTCTAGGGTGGATTTAAACGGTCCGGGACCCCGTAACACGAGTTTCATAAAATCGTAAAAAACTCGTGATTTCGGGCATTTCAGGCCGTTTTCGTGGGTTATAGCACACGTTTTGAGGTCCGGGTGGATATAAACGGTGCAGGACCCCGTAACACGAGTTTCATAAAATCGTAAAAAACTCGTGATTCTAGCCATTCCTGGCCGATTTCATGGATACTAGCACACAGTTTTGGGGTCCGGGATGGATTTAAACGGTCCGGGACCCCGTAACACGAGTTTCATAAAATCGTAAACAACTGGTTATTTCGGCCATTTCTGGCCGTTTTCGTGGGCTATAGCACACGGTTTTGGGGTCCGGGGTGGATTTAAACGGTCCGGGACCCCATAACACGAGTTTCAAAAAATCGTAAAAAACTCGTGATTCCAGCCATTCCTGGCCGATTTCATGGACAATAGCACACAGTTTTGGGGTCCAGGGTGGTTTTAAACGGCCTGGGACCCTGTAACACGAGTTTCATAAAATCGTAAAAAACTCGTGATTTCGGGCATTTCTGGCCGTTTTCGTGGGCTATAGCACACAATTTTGGGGTCCGGGGTGGATTTAAACGGCCTGGGACCCCGTAACACGACCTTCATAAAATCGTAAACAACTCGTGATTTCGGCCATTTCTGGCCGTTTTTGTGGGCTATGACACACAATTTTGGGGTCTGTGGTGGATTTAAACAGTCCGAGACCCCGTAACACGAGTTTCAGGAAATCGTAAAAAACTCATGATTCAGTCTATTTCTGACCGTTTTCGTGGGCTATAGCAAATATTTTTGGGGTCCGGGGTGGCTTTAAACGGTTCAGGACCCCCTAACACGAGTTTCATAAAATTGTAAAAAAAACTCGTGATTTCGGGCATTTCTGGCCGTTTTCGTGGGTTAGCACACGTTTTGGGGTCCGGGTGGATTTAAACGGTACAGGACCCCGTAACACGAGTGTCAAAAAGTCGTAAAAAACTCAGGATTCCAGCCATTCCTGGCCGATTTCATGGATAATAACAAACGGTTTTAGGGGTCTGGGGCGGATTTAAACGGTCTGGAACCCCGTAACACGAGTTTCATAAAATCGTAAAAAAACTTGTGATTCAGGCCATTTCTGGCCGTTTTCGTGTGCTATAGCATACCTTTTTGAGGTCCGGGTGGATTTAAACGGCCCGGGACCCCGTAAGACGAGTTTCAAAAAATCGTAAAAAACTCGTGATTCCAGCCATTCCTTGCCGATTTCATGGATAATAGCACACGGTTTTGGGGGTCTGGGGTGGATTTAAACGGTCCGGGACCCAGTAACATGAGTTTCATAAAATCGTAAACAACTCGTGATTTTGGCCATTTCTGGCCGTTTTCGTGGGCTATGCCACACAGTTTTGGGGTCCGTGGTGGATTTAAACGGCCCGGGACCCCGTAACACGAGTTTTAGTAAATCGTAAAAAACTCTTGATTCAGTCTATTTTTGACCGTTTTCGTGGGCTATAACACACAATTTTGGGGTCTGGGTGGATTTAAACGGTCCGGGACCCCGTAAGACGAGTTTCAAAAAATCGTAAAAAACTCGTGATTCCAGCCATTCCTTGCCGATTTCATGGATAATAGCACACGGTTTTGGGGGTCTGGGGTGGATTTAAACGGTCCGGGACCCCGTAACACATGTTTCATAAAATCGTAAACAACTCGTTATTCGGCTATTTCTGGCCGTTTTCGTGGGCTATGGCACAAAATTTTGGGGTTTGTGGTGGATTTAAACGGTCCAGGACCCTGTAACACGAGTTTCACGAAATCGTAAAAAACTCGTGATTCAGTCTATTTCTGGCCGTTTTTGTGGGCTATAGCACAAGGTTTTGGGGTCCGGGGTAATTTAAACAGTCTGGGACCCCGTAACACGAGTTTCACAAAATCGTAAAAAACTCTTCATTCAGGCCATTTTTGGCCGTTTTTGTGGGTTATAGCACATAGTTTTGGGGTATGGGTGGTTTTAAACGGTCCGAGACCCCGTAACACGAGTTTCACGAAATCGTAAAAAACTCGTGATTTTGGCTATTTCTGGCCGTTTTCGTGGGCTATAGCACACAGTTTTGGGGTCCGGGTGGTTGTGATTTCAGGCCATTTCCGGCCCTTTTCGTAGGCTATAGCACACGGTTTTGGGGTCCGGGGTGGATTGAAACGGTCCGGGACCCCGTAACTCGAGTTTCACGAAATCGTAGAAAACTCGTGATTCAGGCCATTTCTGGCCGTTTTCGTGGGCTGCAACACACAGTTTTGGGGTCTGGGGTGGATTTAAACGGTCCGGGACCCCGAAACACGAGTTTCATAAAATCGTAAAAACTCGCGATTTCGGCCATTTCTGGCCGTTTTCGTGGGCTACAACACACAGTTTTGGGGTCCGGGTGGATTTAAACGGTTCGGGTCCCCGTAACACGAGGTTCATAAAATCATAAAAAAACTTGTGATTTCGGGCATTTCTGGCCATTTTCGTGGGCTATAGCACACCGTTTTGGGGTTCGTGGTGGATTTAAACGGTCCAGGACCCCGTAACACGATTTTCACGAAATCGAAAAAACTCGTGATTCAGGCGATTTCTGGCCGTTCTCCTCAGGTATAGCACACAGTTTTGGGGTGCGGGGTGGATTTAAACGGTTCGGGACCCCGTAAAGCGAGTTTCACGAAATCGTAAAGAAATCATGATTGAGTCTATTTCTGGCCGTTTTCGTGGGCTATAGCACAAAGTTTTGGGGTACGGGGTGGATATAAACGGTCCGGGACCCCGAAACACGAGTTTCACGAAATTGTAAAAAACTCCTGATTCAGTCTATTTCTGACCGTTTTCGTGGGCTATAGCACACAGTTTTGGTGTCCGGGGTGGATTTAAACGGTCCGAGACACCGTAACAGGAGTTTCACGAAATCATAAAAAACTCGTGATTCAGGCCATTTCTGGCCGAGTTTTGGGGTCTGGGTGGATTTAAACGGTTCGGGACCATGTAACACGAGTTTCACGAAATCGTAAAAAACTCGTGATTCAGGCCATTTCTGACCGTTTTCGTGGGCTATAGCACACAGTTTTGGGGCCCAGGGTGGATTTAAACGGTCCGGGACCCCGTAACACGAGTTTCATAAAATCGTAAAAAACTTATGATTTCGGGGATTTCAGGCCGTTTTCGTGGGTTATAGCACACGTTTTGGGGTCCAGGTGGATACAAACGGTCCAGGACCCTGTAACACGAGTTTCAGGAAATCGTAAAAAAACTCGTGATTCCAGCCATTCCTGGCCGATTTCATGGATACTAGAACACAGTTTTGGGGTCCGAGATGGATTTAAATGGTCCGGGACCCCGTAACACGAGTTTCATAAAATCGTAAACAACTGGTGATTTCGGCCATTTCTGGCCGTTTTCGTGGGCTATAGCACACGGTTTTAGGGTCAGGGGTGGATTTAATCGGTCCGGGACCCCATAACACGAGTTTCAAAAAGTCGTAAAAAACTCGTGATTCCAGCCATTCCTGGCCGATTTCATGGACAAAAGCACACAATTTTGCGGTCTTTGGTGGATTTAAACGGTCTGGGACCCCGTAACACGATTTTCAGGAAATCATAAAAAACTCATGATTCAGTCTATTTCTGACCGTTTTCGTGGGCTATAACACATAGTTTTGGGGTTCGGGGTGGATTTAAACGGTCTGCGACCCCATAACACGAGTTTCATAAAATCGTAAGGCCATTTCTGGCCGTTTTCGTGGGCTATGGCACACAATTTTGGGGTTTGTGGTGGATTTAAACGGTCCAGTACCCTGTAACAAGAGTTTCACGAAATCGTAAAAAACTCGTGATTCAGTCTATTTTTGGGTCTGGGGTGGATTTAAACGGTCTTGGACCCCGAAACACGAGTTTCATAAAATCGAAAACAACTAGTGATTTCGGCCATTTCTGGCCGTTTTCGTGGGCTATGTCACACAGTTTTGGGGTCCGTGGTGGATTTAAACGGTCCGGGACCCCGTAACACGAGTTTAAAATATCATAAATAACTCATGATTCCAGCCATTCCTTGCCGATTTCATGGATAATAGCACACGGTTTTGGGGGTCTCGGGTGGATTTAAACGGTCCGGGACCCCGTAACTTGGGTTTCAAAAAATCGTAAACAACTCGTGATTTCGGTCATTTCTGGCCGTTTTTGTGGGCTATGGTACACAGTTTTGGGGTTTGTGGTAGATTTAAACGGTCCAGGACCCTGTAACACGAGTTTCACGAAATCGTAAAAAACTCGTGATTCAGTCTATTTCTGTCCGTTTTCGTGGGCTATAGCACACGGTTTTGGGGTCCGGGGTGGATTTAAACAGTCTGGGACCCCGTAACACGAGTTTCACAAAATCGTAAAAAACTCTTCATTCAGGCCATTTTTGGCCGTTTTTGTGGGTTATAGCACAAAGTTTTGGGGTATGGGTGGTTTTAAACGGTCCGGGACCCCGTAACACGAGTTTCACGAAATCGTAAAAAACTCGTGATTCAGGCCATTTCTGGCCGTTTTCGTGGGCTATAGCACACAGTTTTGGGGTCCGGGTGGTTGTGATTCAGGCCATTTCCGTCCATTTTCGTAGGCTATAGCAAACGGTTTTGGGGTCCGGGGTGGATTTAAACGGTCCGGGACCCCGTAACACGAGTTTCACGAAATCATAGAAAACTCGTGATTCAGGCCATTTCTGGCCGTTTTCGTGGGCTACAACACACAGTTTTGGGGTCTGGGGTGGATTTAAACGGTCCGGGACCCCGGAACACGAGTTTCATAAAATCGTAAAAACTCGTGATTTCGGCCATTTCTGGCCGTTTTCGTGGGCTACATCACACAATTTTGGGGTCCGGGTGGATTTAAACGGTTCGGGTCCCCGTAACACGAGGTTCATAAAATCATAAAAAACTTGTGATTTCTGGCATTTCTGGCCATTTTCGTGGGCTATAGCACATCGTTTTGGGGTTCGTGGTGGATTTAAACGGTCCGGGACCCCGTAACACGATTTTCACGAAATCGAAAAAACTCGTGATTCAGGCGATTTCTGGCCGTTCTCCTGAGGTATAGCACACAGTTTTGGGGTGCGGGGTGGATTTAAACGGTTCGGAACCCCGTACAACGAGTTTGACGAAATCGTAAAGAAATCATGATTGAGTCTACTTCTGGCCGTTTTCGTGGGCTATAGCACAAAGTTTTGGGGTACGGGGTGGATTTAAACGGTCCGGGACCCCGAAACACGAGTTTCACGAAATTGTAAAAAACTCCTGATTCAGTCTATTTCTGACCGTTTTCGTAGGCTATAGCACACAGTTTTGGGGTCCGGGGTGGATTTAAACATTCCGGGACACCGTAACACGAGTTTCACGAAATCGTAAAAAACTCGTGATTCAGGCCATTTTTGGCCGTTTTCGTGGGCTATAGCACAAAGTTTTGGGCTCCGGGGTGGATTTAAATGGTTCGGGTCACTGTAACACGAGGTTCATAAAATCATAAAAAACTCGCGATTTCAGTCATTTCTGACCGTTTTCGTGGGCTATAGCACACGGTTTTGGGGTCCGGGGTGGATTTAAACGGTCCAGGACCCCGTGACACGAGTTTCAAAAAATCGTAAAAAACTCGTGATTCGAGCCATTCCTGGCCGATTTCATGGGCTATGGCACACAGTTTTGGGGTATGTGGTGGATTTAAACGGTCCGTGGCCCTGTAACACGACTTTCAGGAAATCGAAAAAACTCCTGATTCAGTCTATTTCTGACCGTTTTCGTGGGCTAGAGCACACAGTTTTGGTGTCCGGGGTGGATTTAAACGGTCCGGGACCCCGCATCAGGAGTTTCACGAAATCGTAAAAAACTCGTGATTCAGGCCATTTCTGGCCGTTTTCGTGGGCTATAGCACACAGTTTTGGGGCCCAGGGTGGATTTAAACGGTCCGGGACCCCGTAACACGAGTTTCATTAAAGCGTAAAAAACTCGTGATTTCGGGGATTTCAGGCCGTTTTCGTGGGTTATAGCACACGATTTGGGGTCCGGGTGGATATAAACGGTCCAGGACCCCGTAACACGAGTTTCAAAAAATCGTAAAAAAACTCGTGATTCCAGCCATTCCTGGCCGATTTCATGGATACTAGCACACAGTTTTGGGGTCCGGGATGGATTTAAATGGTCCGGGACCCCGTAACACGAGTTTCATAAAATCGTAAACAACTGGTGATTTCGTCCATTTCTGGCCGTTTTCGTGGGCTATAGCACACGGTTTTGGGGTCCGAGGTGGATTTAAACGGTCCGGGACCCCATAACACGAGTTTCAAAAAGTCGTAAAAAACTCGTGATTCCAGCCATTCCTGGCCGATTTCATGGACAAAAGCACACAATTTTGGGGTCTTTGGTGGATTTAAACGGTCTGGGACCCCGTAACACGATTTTTAGGAAATCGTAAAAAACTCATGATTCAGTCTATTTCTGACCGTTTTCGTGGGCTATAACACATAGTTTTGGGGTCCGGGGTGGATTTAAACGGTCTGTGACCCCATAACACGAGTTTCATAAAATTGTAAGGCCATTTCTGGCCGTTTTCGTGGGCTATGGCACAAAATTTTGGGGTTTGTGGTGGATTTAAACGGTCCAGGACCCTGTAACAAGAGTTTCACGAAATCGTAAAAAACTCGTGATTCAGTCTATTTTTGGGTCCGGGGTGGATTTAAACGGTCTGGGACCCCAAAACACGAGTTTCATAAAATCGTAAACAACTCGTGATTTCGGCCATTTCTTGCCGTTTTCGTGGGCTATGGCACACAGTTTTGGGTTCCGTGGTGGATTTAAACGGTCCGGGACCCCGTAACACGAGTTTCAAAATATCGTAAATAACTCGTGATTCCAGCCATTCTTGTCGATTTCATGGATAATAGCACACGGTTTTGGGGGTCTGGGGTGGATTTAAACGGTCCCGGACCCCGTAACATGAGTTTCAAAAAATTATAAACAACTCGTGATTTCGGCCATTTCTGGCCGTTTTTGTGGGCTATGGCACACAATTTTGGGGTCTGTGGTGCATTTAGACGGTCGAGGACCCTGTAACACGAGTTTCACGAAATCGTAAATACTCGTGATTCACGCCATTTCTGGCCGTTTTCGTGGGCTATAGCACACAGTTTTGGGGCCCGGGGTGGATTTAAATGGTCCGGGACCCCGTAACACGAGGTTCATAAAATCGTAAAAAAACTCGTGATTTCGGGCATTTCAGGCCATTTTCGTGGGTTATAGCACACATTTTGGCTCCGGGTGGATTTAAACGGTCCAGGACCCCGTAACACGAGTTTCAAAAAATCGTAAAAAAACTCGTGGTTCCAGCCATTCCTGGCCGATTTCATGGATAATAGCACACAATTTTTGGGTCTGGGTGGATTTAAACGGATTGGGTCCCCATAACACGAGTTTAACGAAATCGTAAAAAACTTGTGATTCAGACCATTTCTGGCCGTTTTCGTGGGCTATAGCATACCATTTTGGGGTCCGGGTGGATTTAAACGGTCCGGGAGCCCGTAACACGAGTTTCAAAATATCGTAAATAACTCGTGATTCCAGCCATTCCTTGCCGATTTCATGCATAATAGCACACGGTTTTGGGGGTCTGGGGTGGATTTAAACGGTCCGGGACCCCGTAACATGAGTTTCAAAAAATCGTAAACAACTCGTGATTTCGGCCATTTCTGGCCGTTTTCGTGTGCTATGGCACACAATTTTGGGGTCTGTGGTGGATTTAAAAGGTCCAGGACCCTGTAACACGAGTTTCACAAAATCGTAAAAACTCATGATTCAGTTTATTTCTGGCCGTTTTCGTGGGCTATAGCACACGTTTTTGGGGTCCAGGGTGGATTTAAACAGTCCGAGACACCGTAACACGAGTCACGAAATCGTAAAAAACTCGTGATTCAGGCCATTTCTGGCCGTTTTCGTGGGCTATAGCACAAAGTTTTGGGGTCCGGGGTGGATTTAAATGGTTCGGATCCCTGTAACACGAGGTTCATAAAATCATAAAAAACTCGTGATTTCAGGCATTCCTGACCGTTTTCGTGGGCTATAGCACACGGTTTTGGGGTCCGGGGTGGATTTAAACGGTCCAGGACCCCGTAACACGAGTTTCAAAAAATCGTAAAAAACTCGTGATTCGAGCCATTCCTGGCCGATTTCATGGGCTATGGCACACAATTTTGGGGTATGTGGTGGATTTAAACGGTCCGTGGCCCTGTAACACGAGTTTCAGGAAATCGTAAAAAACTCCTGATTCAGACTATTTCTGACCGTTTTCGTGGGCTATAGCACACAGTTTTGGTGTCTGACGAGGTGTTAACTCGACAAGTCCCAGGGTTGTGCACCCCGGGTTGATTGATGGGGGGAGAGATGAGTGCAAGGTGGTCACGACGGCTGACAAGCAAGGATTTACCCAGGTTCAGGCTCCCGGAGGATAACACCCTACTCCTGCTTGTCTGATTATTGATGCGAGTTGTGGTTACAATGGCGAGATTGCGATCTCGCTAGGGTTTGTGTTGTAGCTATGAGCGTGTCCTCTGGGACGGGCAACCCTCCTGGCTTTATAGGCAGCTAGGTCTCGGGTGGTTGGTGCCGATGGCAACTACAGATATGGCAGGTTATGCTTCCTAACCGACTTGGACTAGGTTACATGGTACCCCGCGTGGGCCTCCTGTGGGCCTTTCCATCCTTGGCGCGGCCCAGGTAGACTTATCGTGGGCTACCCGCAAGGCAGCCCCACGTCAGTAGCCCCCGAGTGCTTGGTCGAAGCGTAGAGTCGAACAAAGGACTCCTTCCTCCTGGACGCGCCATTGGATTGCTTGATCTTGAGCTTGAACTCGATTTCTTCAGTCGAACCGGCCACTCCCGATGGGAGCAACCTTTGCAGTCGAATTACTTTTCCTTCATCTTCTTGTGAAGCTTGCTTCTACTCAGCCTGTTTGGCTTACTTGTGGATGGATTCGGCTGCTCGAGCTTACTATGTTACCACCCGAATGGTTTCTTCGGGTTCTCAGATCATTGGCTGATCCTACCTTGTTGGTTTCAGCTTTGAAGCTTACTACTCGAATCACTCTGTCGAGTTGCTTCAGTTGATTTTGGAGCCGTTGGCTTGATGACGCCACTTGTGACGATCTGTTGCACGCCTCTGCGCCCGATGGGACGTGACGTGGCGGGCCCCGCTGTCAGAGCTGACCGCGGTCAACAATTGTCATGTCTCCGAAGTGGGCGCGAAATTTGCACGGCACGATGACGACGCCTTGGTTTTCATGCATAGTGGACGAAGTGGGCGGTGACGGTTGGTTTCTCCGTGCGACACGTGGACGGCCGGATGTGCCTGCTCGGAGCCCTTGTTCGGTGGACGGTTGAGATGCTGATTTTCGAGGCATAAGTACTGTGTCTTGACGTTTGGGATTTCATCTTCTCCAATCGCTCTGTGCTTCCTTTCCTCTGCGCTCTACCATTTCCGCCGCCATCCAGAGCTCCAGGCAATCTGTCCGTACACCTTGCAAACTGACCATGGGCAAGCCGAAGAGCGCCGCTGGCTCCTCTGCCGCCGCCGACGAAGCCGGGGTGATGAAGAAACCCGAGGGCAACTGGCAGAGATCATCGGTGAAGAAGGCCGAGGTGGAGCTTTTTCGCGCGCAAGGTCTGCTGCCACCTGCCGACCAAGTCCAGGTACGCGTTCCTAGCAAGGAGGTCTTCCCCACTCACCGCGATGGGGAACGTGTTTGCTTCGCGGATTTCCTTCCGCGGGGCTTCGGGTTCCCCATGCACGATTTCGTGCGCGGTCTCTTGTATGCCTATGGGGTTCAGATCCACGATCTGACCCCCAATGGCGTCTTGAGCATCGCGTGATTCAGGCCATTTCTGGCCGAGTTTTGGGGTCTGGGTGGATTTAAACGGTGCGGGACCCTGTAACACGAGTTTCACGAAATCGTAAAAAACTCGTGATTCAGGCCATTTCTGACCGTTTTCGTGGGCTATAGCACACAGTTTTGGGGCCCAGGGTGGATTTAAACGGTCCGGGACCCCGTAACACGAGTTTCATAAAATCGTAAAAAACTTGTGATTTCGGGGATTTCAGGCCGTTTTCGTGGGTTATAGCACACGTTTTGGGGTCCAGGTGGATATAAACGGTCCAGGACCCTGTAACACGAGTTTCAGGAAATCGTAAAAAAACTCGTGATTCCAGCCATTCCTGGCCGATTTCATGGATACTAGCACACAGTTTTGGGGTCCGAGATGGATTTAAATGGTCCGGGACCCCGTAACACGAGTTTCATAAAATCGTAAACAACTGGTGATTTTGGCCATTTCTGGCCGTTTTCGTGGGCTATAGCACACGGTTTTGGGGTCCGGGGTGGATTTAATCGGTCCGGGACCCCATAACACGAGTTTCAAAAAGTCGTAAAAAACTCGTGATTCCAGCCATTCCTGGCCGATTTCATGGACAAAAGCACACAATTTTGCGGTCTTTGGTGGATTTAAACGGTCTGGGACCCCGTAACACGATTTTCAGGAAATCATAAAAAACTCATGATTCAGTCTATTTCTGACCGTTTTCGTGGGCTATAACACATAGTTTTGGGGTTCGGGGTGGATTTAAACGGTCTGCGACCCCATAACACGAGTTTCATAAAATCGTAAGGCCATTTCTGGCCGTTTTCGTGGGCTATGGCACACAATTTTGGGGTTTGTGGTGGATTTAAACGGTCCAGTACCCTGTAACAAGAGTTTCACGAAATCGTAAAAAACTCGTGATTAAGTCTATTTTTGGGTCTGGGGTGGATTTAAACGGTCTTGGACCCCGAAACACGAGTTTCATAAAATCGAAAACAACTAGTGATTTCGGCCATTTCTGGCCGTTTTCTTGGGCTATGTCACACAATTTTGGGGTCCGTGGTGGATTTAAACGGTCCGGGACCCCGTAACACGAGTTTAAAATATCATAAATAACTCGTGATTCCAGCCATTCCTTGCCGATTTCATGGATAATAGCACACGGTTTTGGGGGTCTGGGGTGGATTTAAACGGTCCGGGACCCCGTAACTTGGGTTTCAAAAAATCGTAAACAACTCGTGATTTCGGTCATTTCTGGCTGTTTTTGTGGGCTATGGCACACAGTCTTGGGGTTTGTGGTAGATTTAAACGGTCCAGGACCCTGTAACACGAGTTTCACGAAATCGTAAAAAACTCGTGATTCAGTCTATTTCTGTCCGTTTTCGTGGGCTATAGCACACGGTTTTAGGGTCCGGGGTGGATTTAAACAGTCTGGGACCCCGTAACACGAGTTTCACAAAATCGTAAAAAACTCTTCATTCAGGCCATTTTTGGCCGTTTTTGTGGGTTATAACACAAAGTTTTGGGGTATGGGTGGTTTTAAACGGTCCGGGACCCCGTAACACGAGTTTCACGAAATCGTAAAAAACTCGTGATTCAGGCCATTTCTGGCCGTTTTCGTGGGCTATAGCACACAGTTTTGGGGTCCGGGTGGTTGTGATTCAGGCCATTTCCGTCCATTTTCGTAGGCTATAGCAAACGGTTTTGGGGTCCGGGGTGGATTTAAACGGTCCGGGACCCCGTAACACGAGTTTCACGAAATCATAGAAAGCTCGTGATTCAGGCCATTTCTGGCCGTTTTCGTGGGCTACAACACACAGTTTTGGGGTCTGGGGTGGATTTAAACGGTCCGGGACCCCGGAACACGAGTTTCATAAAATCGTAAAAACTCGCGATTTCGGCCATTTCTGGCCGTTTTCGTGGGCTACATCACACAATTTTGGGGTCCGGGTGGATTTAAACGGTTCGGGTCCCCGTAACACGAGGTTCATAAAAATCATAAAAAACTTGTGATTTCTGGCATTTCTGGCCATTTTCGTGGGCTATAGCACATCGTTTTGGGGTTCGTGGTGGATTTAAACGGTCCGGGACCCCGTAACACGATTTTCACGAAATCGAAAAAACTCGTGATTCAGGCGATTTCTGGCCGTTCTCCTGAGGTATAGCACACAGTTTTGGGGTGCGGGGTGGATTTAAACGGTTCGGAACCCCGTACAACGAGTTTGACGAAATCGTAAAGAAATCATGATTGAGTCTATTTCTGGCCGTTTTCGTGGGCTATAGCACAAAGTTTTGGGGTACGGGGTGGATTTAAATGGTCCGGGACACCGAAACACGAGTTTCACGAAATTGTAAAAAACTCCTGATTCAGTCTATTTCTGACCGTTTTCGTAGCCTATAGCACACAGTTTTGGTGTCCGGGGTGGATTTAAACATTCCGGGACACCGTAACACGAGTTTCATGAAATCGTAAAAAACTCGTGATTCAGGCCATTTCTGGCCGTTTTCGTGGGCTATAGCACAAAGTTTTGGGGTCCGGGGTGGATTTAAATGGTTCGGGTCACTATAACACGAGGTTCATAAAATCATAAAAAACTCGTGATTTCAGACATTCCTGACCGTTTTCGTGGGCTATAGCACACGGTTTTGGGGTCCGGGGTGGATTTAAACGGTCCAGGACCCCGTAACACGAGTTTCAAAAAATCGTAAAAAACTCGTGATTCGAGCCATTCCTGGCCGATTTCATGGGCTATGGCACACAATTTTGGGGTATGTGGTGGATTTAAACGGTCCGTGGCCCTGTAACACGAGTTTCAGGAAATCGTAAAAAACTCCTGATTCAGACTATTTCTGACCGTTTTCGTGGGCTATAGCACACAGTTTTGGTGTCTGACGAGGTGTTAACTCGACAAGTCCCAGGGTTGTGCACCCCGGGTTGATTGATGGGGGGAGAGATGAGTGCAAGGTGGTCACGACGGCTGACAAGCAAGGATTTACCCAGGTTCAGGCTCCCGGAGGATAACACCCTACTCCTGCTTGTCTGATTATTGATGCGAGTTGTGGTTACAATGGCGAGATTGCGATCTCGCTAGGGTTTGTGTTGTAGCTATGAGCGTGTCCTCTGGGACGGGCAACCCTCCTGGCTTTATAGGCAGCTAGGTCTCGGGTGGTTGGTGCCGATGGCAACTACAGATATGGCAGGTTATGCTTCCTAACCGACTTGGACTAGGTTACATGGTACCCCGCGTGGGCCTCCTGTGGGCCTTTCCATCCTTGGCGCGGCCCAGGTAGACTTATCGTGGGCTACCCGCAAGGCAGCCCCACGTCAGTAGCCCCCGAGTGCTTGGTCGAAGCGTAGAGTCGAACAAAGGACTCCTTCCTCCTGGACGCGCCATTGGATTGCTTGATCTTGAGCTTGAACTCGATTTCTTCAGTCGAACCGGCCACTCCCGATGGGAGCAACCTTTGCAGTCGAATTACTTTTCCTTCATCTTCTTGTGAAGCTTGCTTCTACTCAGCCTGTTTGGCTTACTTGTGGATGGATTCGGCTGCTCGAGCTTACTATGTTACCACCCGAATGGTTTCTTCGGGTTCTCAGATCATTGGCTGATCCTACCTTGTTGGTTTCAGCTTTGAAGCTTACTACTCGAATCACTCTGTCGAGTTGCTTCAGTTGATTTTGGAGCCGTTGGCTTGATGACGCCACTTGTGACGATCTGTTGCACGCCTCTGCGCCCGATGGGACGTGACGTGGCGGGCCCCGCTGTCAGAGCTGACCGCGGTCAACAATTGTCATGTCTCCGAAGTGGGCGCGAAATTTGCACGGCACGATGACGACGCCTTGGTTTTCATGCATAGTGGACGAAGTGGGCGGTGACGGTTGGTTTCTCCGTGCGACACGTGGACGGCCGGATGTGCCTGCTCGGAGCCCTTGTTCGGTGGACGGTTGAGATGCTGATTTTCGAGGCATAAGTACTGTGTCTTGACGTTTGGGATTTCATCTTCTCCAATCGCTCTGTGCTTCCTTTCCTCTGCGCTCTACCATTTCCGCCGCCATCCAGAGCTCCAGGCAATCTGTCCGTACACCTTGCAAACTGACCATGGGCAAGCCGAAGAGCGCCGCTGGCTCCTCTGCCGCCGCCGACGAAGCCGGGGTGATGAAGAAACCCGAGGGCAACTGGCAGAGATCATCGGTGAAGAAGGCCGAGGTGGAGCTTTTTCGCGCGCAAGGTCTGCTGCCACCTGCCGACCAAGTCCAGGTACGCGTTCCTAGCAAGGAGGTCTTCCCCACTCACCGCGATGGGGAACGTGTTTGCTTCGCGGATTTCCTTCCGCGGGGCTTCGGGTTCCCCATGCACGATTTCGTGCGCGGTCTCTTGTATGCCTATGGGGTTCAGATCCACGATCTGACCCCCAATGGCGTCTTGAGCATCGCGTGATTCAGGCCATTTCTGGCCGAGTTTTGGGGTCTGGGTGGATTTAAACGGTGCGGGACCCTGTAACACGAGTTTCACGAAATCGTAAAAAACTCGTGATTCAGGCCATTTCTGACCGTTTTCGTGGGCTATAGCACACAGTTTTGGGGCCCAGGGTGGATTTAAACGGTCCGGGACCCCGTAACACGAGTTTCATAAAATCGTAAAAAACTTGTGATTTCGGGGATTTCAGGCCGTTTTCGTGGGTTATAGCACACGTTTTGGGGTCCAGGTGGATATAAACGGTCCAGGACCCTGTAACACGAGTTTCAGGAAATCGTAAAAAAACTCGTGATTCCAGCCATTCCTGGCCGATTTCATGGATACTAGCACACAGTTTTGGGGTCCGAGATGGATTTAAATGGTCCGGGACCCCGTAACACGAGTTTCATAAAATCGTAAACAACTGGTGATTTCGGCCATTTCTGGCCGTTTTCGTGGGCTATAGCACACGGTTTTGGGGTCCGGGGTGGATTTAATCGGTCCGAGACCCCATAACACGAGTTTCAAAAAGTCGTAAAAAACTCGTGATTCCAGCCATTCCTGGCCGATTTCATGGACAAAAGCACACAATTTTGCGGTCTTTGGTGGATTTAAACGGTCTGGGACCCCGTAACACGATTTTCAGGAAATCATAAAAAACTCATGATTCAGTCTATTTCTGACCGTTTTCGTGGGCTATAACACATAGTTTTGGGGTTCGGGGTGGATTTAAACGGTCTGCGACCCCATAACACGAGTTTCATAAAATCGTAAGGCCATTTCTGGCCGTTTTCGTGGGCTATGGCACACAATTTTGGGGTTTGTGGTGGATTTAAACGGTCCAGTACCCTGTAACAAGAGTTTCACGAAATCGTAAAAAACTCGTGATTAAGTCTATTTTTGGGTCTGGGGTGGATTTAAACGGTCTTGGACCCCGAAACACGAGTTTCATAAAATCGAAAACAACTAGTGATTTCGGCCATTTCTGGCCGTTTTCTTGGGCTATGTCACACAATTTTGGGGTCCGTGGTGGATTTAAACGGTCCGGGACCCCGTAACACGAGTTTAAAATATCATAAATAACTCGTGATTCCAGCCATTCCTTGCCGATTTCATGGATAATAGCACACGGTTTTGGGGGTCTGGGGTGGATTTAAACGGTCCGGGACCCCGTAACTTGGGTTTCAAAAAATCGTAAACAACTCGTGATTTCGGTCATTTCTGGCTGTTTTTGTGGGCTATGGCACACAGTCTTGGGGTTTGTGGTAGATTTAAACGGTCCAGGACCCTGTAACACGAGTTTCACGAAATCGTAAAAAACTCGTGATTCAGTCTATTTCTGTCCGTTTTCGTGGGCTATAGCACACGGTTTTAGGGTCCGGGGTGGATTTAAACAGTCTGGGACCCCGTAACACGAGTTTCACAAAATCGTAAAAAACTCTTCATTCAGGCCATTTTTGGCCGTTTTTGTGGGTTATAACACAAAGTTTTGGGGTATGGGTGGTTTTAAACGGTCCGGGACCCCGTAACACGAGTTTCACGAAATCGTAAAAAACTCGTGATTCAGGCCATTTCTGGCCGTTTTCGTGGGCTATAGCACACAGTTTTGGGGTCCGGGTGGTTGTGATTCAGGCCATTTCCGTCCATTTTCGTAGGCTATAGCAAACGGTTTTGGGGTCCGGGGTGGATTTAAACGGTCCGGGACCCCGTAACACGAGTTTCACGAAATCATAGAAAGCTCGTGATTCAGGCCATTTCTGGCCGTTTTCGTGGGCTACAACACACAGTTTTGGGGTCTGGGGTGGATTTAAACGGTCCGGGACTCCGGAACACGAGTTTCATAAAATCGTAAAAACTCGCGATTTCGGCCATTTCTGGCCGTTTTCGTGGGCTACATCACACAATTTTGGGGTCCGGGTGGATTTAAACGGTTCGGGTCCCCGTAACACGAGGTTCATAAAAATCATAAAAAACTTGTGATTTCTGGCATTTCTGGCCATTTTCGTGGGCTATAGCACATCGTTTTGGGGTTCGTGGTGGATTTAAACGGTCCGGGACCCCGTAACACGATTTTCACGAAATCGAAAAAACTCGTGATTCAGGCGATTTCTGGCCGTTCTCCTGAGGTATAGCACACAGTTTTGGGGTGCGGGGTGGATTTAAACGGTTCGGAACCCCGTACAACGAGTTTGACGAAATCGTAAAGAAATCATGATTGAGTCTATTTCTGGCCGTTTTCGTGGGCTATAGCACAAAGTTTTGGGGTACGGGGTGGATTTAAATGGTCCGGGACACCGAAACACGAGTTTCACGAAATTGTAAAAAACTCCTGATTCAGTCTATTTCTGACCGTTTTCGTAGCCTATAGCACACAGTTTTGGTGTCCGGGGTGGATTTAAACATTCCGGGACACCGTAACACGAGTTTCATGAAATCGTAAAAAACTCGTGATTCAGGCCATTTCTGGCCGTTTTCGTGGGCTATAGCACAAAGTTTTGGGGTCCGGGGTGGATTTAAATGGTTCGGGTCACTATAACACGAGGTTCATAAAATCATAAAAAACTCGTGATTTCAGGCATTCCTGACCGTTTTCGTGGGCTATAGCACACGGTTTTGGGGTCCGGGGTGGATTTAAACGGTCCAGGACCCCGTGACACGAGTTTCAAAAAATCGTAAAAAACTCGTGATTCAAGCCATTCCTGGCCGATTTCATGGGCTATGGCACACAGTTTTGGGGTATGTGGTGGATTTAAACGGTCCGTGGCCCTGTAACACGACTTTCATGGGCTATGGCGCACCCGCTGTCGCGTCTTTTCGCGATTGTCCATGTGCTTACACTCGCCGGGGCGAGTGCGATTGGCTTGGGGTAGACCTGGGATTTCCATGAAGACGAGGGCGCGCGCGACGTGGCTGTCGGACGCGGGCCCATGGTCGCCCGTGCGGGTGCGACGGTCGAGGTGGATCTTGACTTGATCGACCACACGACCGAGGTTGGGGTAGTAGACTCGATTCGCGCGGCCGTTGCCGAGATTGTCGATGTAGATGTCCTCTTCGCGGGTGCAGCTGGCGCGGCCCCTGCGGGTGCGGCAGATGCGATCTTCGCGGGTTCGGCGGTCGCGATCTCCGCGGGTGCGGCAGATGCGATCTCAACGGGTCTGGCGGGCGCGATCTACGCGGGTGCGGCAGATGCGATCTCAGCGGGTTTGGCGGACGCGATGGTTGGCGATTTTGGTGACGTCGTCGCGCGTAGTCGTAGACCTGAGTATACCACGACTATCGATGCAGCAGAATATGGAGCCGAAGGTGATGTGTATACCTTTGTCCAGATCGGCGTGCACCGATTGATGAGCTGGCGAGTGGATGACGTACTCGAAGGAGCCGAATTGGATCGACTCCCTGACGGCGGACGCGCCGATCTTCATTGCGGATGGAGCCGGAGCAACCATGATCCTAGCACTTGTTTGCGTTCCCACAGATGGCGCCAATTGACGAGGTGTTAACTCGACAAGTCCCAGGGTTGTGCACCCCGGGTTGATTGATGGGGAGAGAGATGAGTGCAAGGTGGTCACGACGGCTGACAAGCAAGGATTTACCCAGGTTCAGGCTCCCGGAGGATAACACCCTACTCCTGCTTGTCTGATTATTGATGCGAGTTGTGGTTACAATGGCGAGATTGCGATCTCGCCAGGGTTTGTGTTGTAGCTATGAGCGTGTCCTCTGGGACGGGCAACCCTCCTGGCTTTATAGGCAGCCAGGTCTCGGGTGGTTGGTGCCGATGGCAACTACAGATATGGCAGGTTATGCTTCCTAACCGACTTGGACTAGGTTACATGGTACCCCGCGTGGGCCTCCTGTGGGCCTTTCCATCCGTGGCGCGGCCCAGGTAGCATTATCGTGGGCTACCCGCAAGGCAGCCCCACGTCAGTGTCCGGGGTGGATTTAAACGGTCTGGGACCCCGCAACACGAGTTTCACGAAATCGTAAAAAACTTGTGATTCAGGCCATTTCTGGCCGTTTTCTTCGGCTACAACACACAATTTTGGGGTCTGGGTGGTTTTAAACGGTCCGGGACCCCGTAAGACGAGTTTCATAAAATCGTAAAAAAACTCGCGATTTCGGCCATTTCTGGCCGTTTTCGTGGGCTATAACACACAGTTTCGGGGTCCGTGGTGGATTTAAACGGTTCGGGTCCCCGTAACCCGAGGTTCATAAAATCGTAAAAAACTCCTGATCTCGGGCATTTCTAGCACATATTTGTTGGGTTCGAGGTGGATTTAAACGGTTTGGGACCCCGTAACACGAGATTCACGAAATCGTAAAAAACTCGTGATTCAGACCATTTCTGGCCGTTCTCGTGGGGTATAGCACACAGTTTTGGGGTCCGGGGTGGATTTAAACGGTTCGGGACCCCGTAACATGAGTTACACGAAATCGAAAAGAACTCGTGATTGAGTCTATTTCTGGCCGTTTTCGTGTGCTACAGCACAAGGTTTTGGGGTCCGGGGTGGATTTAAACGGTCCGGGACCCCGAAACACGAATTTCATGAAATTGTAGAAAACTCGTGATTCAGGCCATTTTTGGCTGTTTTCGTGGGCTATAGCACACAGTTTTGGGGTCCGGGTGGATTTAAACGGTTCGGGACCCCGTAACACGAGTTTCACGATATCGTAAAGAACTCGTGATTGAGTCTATTTCTGGCCGTTTTCGTGGGCTATAGCACAAAGTTTTGGGGTCTGGGGTGGATTTAAACGGTCCAGGACTCCGAAACACGAGTTTCAAAAAATCCTAAAAAACTCGTGATTCAGGCCATTTCTGGCCGTTTTCGTGGGCTATAGCACACAGTTTTGGGGTTCGGGGTGGATTTAAATGGTCCGGGTCCCTGTAACACGAGGTTCATAAAATCGTAAAAAAACTCGTGATTTCGGGCATTTCAGGCCGTTTTCGTGGGTTATAGCACACGTTTTGGGCTCCGGGTGGATTTAAACGGGCCAGGACCCCGTAACACGAGTTTCAAAAAATCGTAAAAAAAACTCGTGGTTCCAGCCATTCCTGGCCGATTTCATGGATAATAGCACACAATTTTGGGGTCTGGGTGGATTTAAACGGTTTGGGTCCCCATAACACGAGTTTAACGAAATCGTAAAAAACTTGTGATTCAGACCATTTCTGGCCGTTTTCGTGGGCTATAGCATACCCTTTTGGGGTCCGGGTGGATTTAAACGGTCCGGGACCCCGTAACACGAGTTTCAAAATATCGTAAATAACTCGTGATTCCAGCCATTCCTTGCCGATTTCATGAATAATAGCACACGGTCTTGGGGGTCTGGGGTGGATTTAAACGGTCCGGGACCCCGTAACATGAGTTTCAAAAAATCGTAAACAACTCGTGATTTCGGCCATTTCTGGCTGTTTTCGTGGGCTATGGCACACAATTTTGGGGTCTGTGGTGGATTTAAAAGGTCCAGGACCCTGTAACACGAGTTTCACAAAATCGTAAAAAACTCGTGATTCAGTTTATTTCTGGCCGTTTTCGTGGGCTATAGCACACGTTTTTGGGGTCCAGGGTGGATTTAAACAGTCCGGGACCCCGTAACCCGAGTTTTACGAAATCGTAAAAAACATCTTGATTCAGGCCATTTTTGGCCGTTTTTGTGTGTTATAGCACATAGTTTTGTGGTCTGGGTGGATTTATACGGTCCAGGACCCCGTAACACGAGTTTCAAAAAATCGTAAAAAACTCGTGATTCCAGCCATTCCTGACCGATTTCATGGTCTATAGCACACAATTTTGGGGACTGGGGTGGATTTAAACGGTCCAGGACCCCGTAACACGAGTTTCAAAAAATCGTAAGAAAACTCGTGAATCCAGCCATTCATGGCCGATTTCATGGATAATAGCACACGGTTTTTGGGTCCGGGGTGGATTTAAACGGTCAGGGACCCCGTAACACGAGTTTCATAAAATCATAAACAACTCGTGATTTCGGCCATTTCTGGCCGTTTTCGTGGGCTATGGCACACCGTTTTGGGGTCTGTGGTGGATTTAAATGGTCCGGGACCCCGTAACACGGGTTTCATAAAATCGTAAACAAGTCGGGATTTCGGCCATTTCTGGCCGTTTTCGTGGGCTATGGCACACAATTTTGGGGTCTGTGGTGCATTTAAACGGTCGAGGACCCTGTAACACGAGTTTCACGAAATCGTAAAAACTCGTGATTCACGCCATTTCTGACCGTTTTCGTGGGCTATAGCACAAAGTTTTGGGGTCCGGGGTGGATTTAAATGGTCCGGGACCCCGTAACACGAGTTTCACGAAATCGTAAAAAACTCGTGATTCAGGCCATTTCTGGCCGTTTTCGTCTGATACGGCACACAGTTTTGGGGTCTGGGGTGGATTTAAACGGTCCGGGACCCCGTAACACGAGTTTCATAAAATCGTAAAAAACTCGCGATTTTGGCCATTTTTGGCCGTTTTCGTGGGCTATAACACACAGTTTCGGGGTCCGGGGTGGATTTAAACGGTTCGGGTCCCCGTAACACGAGGTTCATAAAATCGTAAAAAACTCGTGATTTCGAGCATTTCTGGCACACCGTTTTGGGGTTCGAGGTGGATTTAAACGGTTTGGGACCCCGTAACACGAGTTTCACGAAATCGTGAAACACTCATGATTCAGGCCATTTCTGGCCGTTCTCGTGGGGTATAACACACAATTTTGGGGTCCGGGGTGAATTTAAACGGTTCGGGACCCCGTAACATGAGTGACACGAAATCGAAAAGAACTCGTGATTGAGTCTATTTCTGGCCGTTTTCGTGGGCTTTAGCACAAAGTTTTGGGGTCCGGGGTGGATTTAAACGGTCCTGGACCCCGAAACACGAGTTTCGTGAAATTATAACAAACTCGTGATTCAGGCCATTTCTGGACGTTTTCCTGGGGTATAGCACAAAGTTTTTGGGTTCGGGGTGGATTTAAACGGATCGGGACCCCGTAACACGAGTTTCATGAAATCGTAAAGAGCTCGTGATTGAGTCTATTTCTGGCCATTTTCGTGTGCTATAGCAAAGGTTTTTGGGGTCCTGGGTGGATTTAAACAGTCCGAGACCCCGTAACACGAGTTTCACGAAATCGTAAAAAACTCTTGATTAAGGCCATTTTTGCCGTTTTTTTGTGTTATAGCACATAGTTTTGTGGTCTGGGTGGATTTAAACGGTCCAGGACCCCGTAACACGAGTTTCAAAAAATCGTAAAAAACTCGTGATTCCAGCCATTCCTGACCGATTTCATGGTGTATAGCACACAATTTTGGGGTCTGGGGTGGATTTAAACGGTCCGGGACCCCGTAACACGTGTTTCATAAAATCGTAAAAAAACTCGTGATTTCGGGCATTGCTGGCCGTTTTCGTGGGTTATAGCACACGTTTTGGGATCCAGGTGGATTTAAACGGTCCAGGACCCCGTAACACGAGTTTCAAAAAATCTTAAAAAAACTCGTGAATCCAGCCATTTATGGCCGATTTCATGGATAATAGCACAATATTTTTGGGTCCGGGGTGGATTTAAACGGTCTAGGACCCCGTAACACGAGTTTCATAAAATCGTAAACAACTCGTGATTTTGGCCATTTCTGCCCGTTTTCGTGGGCTATGGCACACCGTTTTTGGGGTCTGTGGTGGATTTAAACGGTCCGGGACCACGTAACACGAGTTTTTAGGAAATCGTAAAAAACTCGTGATTTAGTCTATTTCTGACTGTTTTCGTGGGCTATAACACACAGTTTTGGGGTCCGGGGTGGATTTAAACGGTCTGGGACCCCGTAACACGAGTTTCATAAAATCGTAAACAAGTTGTGATTTCGGCCATTTCTGGCCGTTTTCGTGGGCTATGGCACACAATTTTGGGGTTTGTGGTGCATTTAAACGGTCGAGGACCCTGTAACACGAGTTTCACGAAATCGTAAAAACTCGTGATTCACGCCATTTCTGGCCGTTTTCGTGGGCTATAGCACAAAGTTTTGGGGTCCGGGGTGGATTTAAATGGTCCGGGACCCCGTAACACGAGTTTCACGAAATCGTAAAAAACTCGTGATTCAGGCCATTTCTGGCCGTTTTCGTCTGATACGGCACACCGTTTTGGGGTCTGGGGGTGGATTTAAACGGTCCGGGACCCCGTAACACGAGTTTCATAAAAACACAAAAAACTCGCGATTTGGCCATTTTTGGCCGTTTTCGTGGGCTATAACACACAGTTTCGGGGTCCGGGGTGGATTTAAACGGTTCGGGTCCCCGTAACACGAGGTTCATAAAATCGTAAAAAACTCGTGATTTCGAGCATTTCTGGCACACCGTTTTGGGGTTCGAGGTGGATTTAAACGGTTTGGGACCCCGTAACACGAGTTTCACGAAATCGTAAACACTCATGATTCAGGCCATTTCTGGCCGTTCTCGTGGGGTATAACACACAATTTTGGGGTCCGGGGTGAATTTAAACGGTTCGGGACCCCGTAACATGAGTGACACGAAATCGAAAAGAACTCGTGATTGAGTCTATTTCTGGCCGTTTTCGTGGGCTTTAGCACAAAGTTTTGGGGTCCGGGGTGGATTTAAACGGTCCCTGGACCCCGAAACACGAGTTTCGTGAAATTATAACAAACTCGTGATTCAGGCCATTTCTGGCCGTTTTCCTGGGGTATAGCACAAAGTTTTTGGGTCCGGGGTGGATTTAAACGGATCGGGACCCCGTAACACGAGTTTCATGAAATCGTAAAGAGCTCGTGATTGAGTCTATTTCTGGCCATTTTCGTGTGCTATAGAGAATGTTTTTGGGGTCCTGGGTGGATTTAAACAGTCCGAGACCCCGTAACACGAGTTTCACGAAATCGTAAAAAACTCTTGATTAAGGCCATTTTTTGCCGTTTTTTTGTGTTATAGCACATAGTTTTGTGGTCTGGGTGGATTTAAACGGTCCAGGAGCCCGTAACACGAGTTTCAAAAAATCGTAACAAACTCGTGATTCCAGCCATTCCTGACCGATTTCATGGTGTATAGCACACAATTTTGGGGTCTGGGGTGGATTTAAACGGTCCGGGACCCCGTAACACGTGTTTCATAAAATCGTAAAAAACTCGTGATTTCGGGCATTGCTGGCCGTTTTCGTGGGTTATAGCACACGTTTTGGGATCCAGGTGGATTTAAACGGTCCAGGACCCCGTAACACGAGTTTCAAAAAATCTTAAAAAAACTCGTGAATCCAGCCATTTATGGCCGATTTCATGGATAATAGGAAAATATTTTTGGGTCCGGGGTGGATTTAAACGGTCTAGGACCCGCGTAACACGAGTTTCATAAAATCGTAAACAACTCGTGATTTTGGCCATTTCTGCCCGTTTTCGTGGGCTATGGCACACCGTTTTGGGGTCTGTGGTGGATTTTAAACGGTCCGGGACCACGTAACACGAGTTTAAGGAAATCGTAAAAAACTCGTGATTTAGTCTATTTCTGACTGTTTTCGTGGGCTATAACAAACAGTTTTGGGGTCCGGGGTGGATTTAAACGGTCTGGGACCCCGTAACACGAGTTTCATAAAATCGTAAACAAGTTGTGATTTCGGCCATTTCTGGCCGTTTTCGTGGGCTATGGCACACAATTTTGGGGTTTGTGGTGCATTTAAACGGTCGAGGACCCTGTAACACGAGTTTCACGAAATCTAAAAACTCGTGATTCACGCCATTTCTGGCCGTTTTCGTGGGCTATAGCACAAAGTTTTGGGGTCCGGGGTGGATTTAAACGGTCCGGGACCCCGTAACACGAGTTTCACCAAATCGTAAAAAACTTGTGATTCAGGCCATTTCTGGCCGTTTTCGTCTGATACAGCACACCGTTTTGGAGTCTGGGGTGGATTTAACGGTCCGGGACCCCGTAACACGAGTTTCATAAAATCGTAAAAAACTCGCGATTTCGGCCATTTTTGGCCGTTTTCGTGGGCTATAACACACAGTTTCGGGGTCCAGGGTGGATTTAAACGGTTTGGGTCCCCGTAACACGAGGTTCATAAAATCGTAAAAAACTCGTGATTTCGACCATTTCTGGCACAACCGTTTTGGGGTTCGAGGTGGATTTAAACGGTTTGGGACCCCGTAACACGAGTTTCACGAAATCGTAAAACACTCATGATTCAGGCCATTTCTGGCCGTTCTCGTGGGATATAGCACACAGTTTTGGGGTCCAGGGTGGATTTAAACGGTTCGGGACCCCCGTAACATGAGTGACAGGAAATCGAAAAGAACTCGTGATTGAGTCTATTTCTGGCCGTTTTCGTGGGCTTTAGCACAAAGTTTTGGGGTTCGGGGTGGATTTAAACGGTCCTGGACCCCGAAACACGAGTTTCATGAAATTATAAATAACTCGTGATTCAGGCCATTTCTGGCCGTTATCCTGGGGTATAGCACACAGTTTTTGGGTCCGGGGTGGATTTAAACGGTTCAGGACCCAGTAACACGAGTTTCACGAAATCGTAAAGAACTCGTGATTGAGTCTATTTCTGGCTATTTTCGTGGGCTATAGCACACGTTTTTGGGGTCCTGGGTGGATTTAAACAGTCCGGGACCCCGTAACACGAGTTTCACGAAATCGTAAAAAACTCTTGATTCAGGCCATTTTTGGCCGTTTTTGTGTGTTATAGCACATAATTTTGTGGTCTGGGTGGCTTTAAACGGTCCAGGACCCCGTAACACGAGTTTCAAAAAATCATACAAAACTCGTGATTCCAGCCATTCTTGGCCGATTTCATGGTCTATAGCACACAATTTTGGGGTCTGGGGTGGATTTAAACGGTTTGGGACCCCATAACACGAGTTTCGTAAAAATCGTAAAAAACTCGTGATTTCGGGCATTTCTGGCTGTTTTCGTGGGTTATAGCACACGTTTTGGGATCCAGGTGGATTTAAACGGTCCAGGACCCCGTAACACGAGTTTCAAAAAATCTTAAAAAAACTCGTGAATCCAGCCATTCACGGCCGATTTCATGGGTAATAGCTTCATGATTTTTGGGTCCGGGGTGGATTTAAACGGTCTGGGACCCCGTAACACGAGTTTCATAAAATCGTAAACAACTCGTTATTTCGGCCAATTCTGCCCGTTTTCGTGGGCTATGGCCACACCGTTTGGGGTCTGTGGTGGATTTAAACGGTCCGGGACCCCGTAACACGAGTTTCACGAAATCGTAAAAAACTCGTGATTCAGACCATTTCTGGCCGTTCTCGTGGGGTATAGCACACAGTTTTGGGGTCCGGGGTGGATTTAAACGGTTCGGGACCCCGTAACACGAGTTTCACGAAATCGTAAAGAACTCGTGATTGAGTCTATTTCTGGCAGTTTTCGTGGGCTATAGCACACGTTTTTGGGGTCCCTGGGTGGATTTAAACAGTCCGGGACCCCGTAACACGAGTTTCACGAAATCGTAAAAAACTCTTGATTAAGGCCATTTTTGGCCGTTTTTTGTGTGTTATAGCACATAGTTTTGTGGTCTGGGTGGATTTAAACGGTCCAGGACCCCGTAACACGAGTTTCAAAAAGTCATACAAAACTCGTGATTCCAGCCATTCCTTACCGATTTCATGGTCTATAGCACACAATTTTGGGGTCTGGGGTGGATTTAAACGGTCCGGGACCCCGTAACACGAGTTTCATAAAATCGTAAAAAACTCGTGATTTTGGGCATTTCTGGCTGTTTTCGTGGGTTATAGCACACGTTTTGGGATCCAGGTGGATTTAAATGGTCCAGGACCCCGTAACACGAGTTTCAAAAAATCTTAAAAAAACTCGTGAATCCAGCCATTCATGGCCGATTTCATGGGTAATAGCACACGATTTTTGGGCCAGGGGTGGATTTAAACGGTCTGAGACCCCGTAACACGAGTTTCATAAAATCGTAAACAATTCGTGATTTCGGCCATTTCTGCCCTATTTCGTGGGCTATGGCACACTGTTTTGGGGTCTATGGTGGATTTAAACGGTCCGGGACCCCCGTAACACGAGTTTTAGGAAATAGTAAAACACTCGTGATTCAGTCTATTTCTGACCGTTTTCGTGGGCTATAACACACAGTATTGGGGTCCGGGGTGGATTTAAACGGTCTGGGACCCCGTAACACGAGTTTCATAAAATTGTAAACAAGTCGTGAAGTTTCGGCCATTTCTGACCGTTTTCGTGGGCTATGGCACACAGTTTTGGGGTATGTGGTGCATTTAAAACGGTCGAGGACCCTGTAACACGAGTTTCACAAAATCGTAAAAACTCGTGATTCACGCCATTTCTGGCCGTTTTCGTGGGCTATAGCACAAAGTTTTGGGGTCCGGGGTGGATTTAAACGGTCCGGGACCCCGTAACACGAGTTTCACGAAATCGTAAGAAAACTCGTGATTCAGGCCATTTCTGGCCGTTTTCGTCTGATACAACACACAGTTTTGGGGTCTCGGGTGGATTTAAACGGTCCGGGACCCCGTAACACGAGTTTCATAAAATCGTAAAAAACTCGCGATTTCGGCCAGTTTTGGCAGTTTCGTGGGCTATAACACACAGTTTCGGGGTCCGGGGTCGATTTAAAACGGTTCGGGTCCCCGTAACACGAGGTTCATAAAATCGTAAAAAACTCTTGATTTTGAGCATTTCTGGCACACCGTTTTGGGGTTCGAGGTGGATTTAAACGGTTTGGGACCCCTTAACACGAGTTTCACGAAATAAAAAAACACTCATGATTCAGGCCATTTCTGGCCGTTCTCGTGGGGTATAGCACACAGTTTTGGGGTCCGGGGTGGATTTAAACGGTTCGGGACCCCGTAACATGAGTGACACGAAATCGAAAAGAACTCGTGATTGAGTCTATTTCTGGCCATTTTCGTGGGCTATAGCACAAAGTTTTGGGGCCGGGGTGGATTTAAACGGTCCTGGACCCCGAAACACGAGTTTCATGAAATTATAAAAAACTCGTGATTCAGGCCATTTCTGGCCGTTTTCCTGGGGTATAGCACACAATTTTTTGGGTCCGGGGTGGATTTAAACGGTTCGGGACCCCGTAACACGAGTTTCACGAAATCGTAAAGAACTCGTGATTGAGTCTATTTCTGGCCATTTTCGTGGGCTATAGCACAAAGTTTTGGGGTCCGGGGTGGATTTAAACGGTCCGGGACCCCGAAAAATGAGTTTCATAAAATCGTAAATAACTCGTGATTCAGGCCATTTCTGGCCGTTTACGTGGGCTATAGCACACGTTTTGCGCTCCAGGTGGATATAATCGGTCCAGGACCCCGTAACACGAGTTCCAAAAAATCGTAAAAAAATCGTGATTCCAGCCATTCCTGGCCGATTTCATGGATAATAGCACACAGTTTTGGGGTCTGGGTGGATTTAAACGGTTTGGGTCTCCATAACACGAGTTTAACGAAATCGTAAAAAACTTGTGATTCAGACCATTCATGGCTGTTTTCGTGGGCTATAGCATAACATTTTGGGGGTTCGGGTGGATTTAAACGGTCCGGGACCCCGTAACACGAGTTTCAAAAAATCGTAAATAACTCGTGATTCCAGCCATTCCTTGCCGATTTCATGGATAATAGCACACAATTTTGAGGCTCTGGGTGGATTTAAACGGTCCGAGACCCCGTAACACGAGTTTCATAAAATTGTAAACAACTCGTGATTTCGGCCATTTCTGGCCGTTTTCGTGGGCTATGGCACACAGTTTTGGGGTCTGTGGTTGATTTAAACGGTCCAGGTCCCTGTAACACTAGTTTAACGAAATCGTAAAAACTCGTGATTCAGTCTATTTCTGACCGTTTTCGTGGGCTATAGCACACGGTTTTGGGGTCCGGGGTGGATTTAAATATTCCGGGACCACGTAACCCGAGTTCACGAAATCGTAAAAAACTCTTGATTCAGGCCATTTTTGGCCGTTTTTGTGGGTTATTGCACATAGTTTTGGGATCTGGGTGGATTTAAACGGTCAAGGACCCCGTAACACGAGTTTCAAAAAGTCGTAAAAACTCGTGATTCCAGCCATTCGTGGCCGATTTCATGGCCTATAGCACACAGTTTTGGGGTCTAGGTTGGATTTAACGGTCCGGGACCCCGTAACCCGAGTTTCGCGAAATCGTAAAAAACTCGTGATTCAGGCCATTTTTGGCCGTTTTCGTGGGCTATAGCACTAAGTTTTGGGGTCTGGGTGGATTTAAGCAGTTTGCGACCCCGTAACACGAGTTTCACGAAATCGTAAAAAACTCGTGATTCAGGCCATTTCTGACCGTTTTCGTGGGCTATAGCATACCATTTTGGTGTCCGGGTGGATTTAAACGGTCCGGGACCCCGTAACACGAGTTTCAAAATATCGTAAATAACTCGTGATTCCAACCATTCCTAGCCGATTTCATGGATAATAGCACACGGTTTTAGGGGTTTGGGGTGGATTTAAACGGTCCGGGACCCCGAAACACGAGTTTCATAAAATTGTAAACAACTCGTGATTTCGGCCTTTTTTGGCCGTTTTCGTGGGCTAGGGCACACAGTTTTGGGGTCTGTTGTGGATTTAAACGGTCCAGTACCCTGTAACACGAGTTTCACGAAATCGTAAAGAACTCGTGATTCAGTCTTTTTCTGGCCGTTTTCGTGGACTATAGCACACGGTTTTGGGGTCCGGGGTGGATTTAAACAGTCCGGGACCACGTAACACGAGTTTCACGAAATCGTAAAGAACTCTTGATTCCGGCCATTTTTGGCCGTTTTTGTGGATTATAGCACATAGTTTTGGGGTCTGGGTGGATTTAAACGGTCCAGGACCCCGTAACACGAGTTTCAAAAAATCGTAAAAAACTTGTGATTCCAGCCATTCCTGGCCGATTTCATGGCCTATAGCACACAATTTTGGGGTCTGGGGTGGATTTAAACGGTTCGGGACCCTGTAACACGAGTTTCATAAAATCGTTAAAAACTCGTGATTAAGTCTATTTCTGGCAGTTTTCGTGAGCTATAGCACACGTTTTGGAATCCGGGTGGATTTAAACGGTCCAGGACCCCGTAACACGAGTTTCAAGAAATCGTAAAAAACTCGTGATTCCAGCCATTCTTGGCCGATTTCATGGATAATAGCACACGGTTTTTGGGTCCGGGGTGGATTTTAACGGTCTGGGACCCCGTAACACGAGTTTCATAACATCGTAAACAACTCGTGATTTCGGCCATTTTTGGCCGTTTTCGTGGGCTATGGCACACAGTTTTTGGGTCTGTGGTGGATTTAAACGGTCCGGGACCCCATAACACGAGTTTTAGGAAATCGTAAAAAACTCGTGATATAGTCTATTTCTGACCGTTTTCATGGGCTATAGCACATAATTTTGTGGTCCGGGATGGATTTAAACGGCCCAGGACCCCGTAACACGAGTTTCAAAAAATCGTAAAAAAACTTGTGATTCCAGTCTATTTTTGACCGTTTTCGTGGGCTATAGCACACAGTTTTGGAGTCTGGGTGGATTTAAACGGTCAGGGACCCCGTAACATGAGTTTCAAAAAATCGTAAACAACTCGTGATTTCGGCCATTTCTGGTTGTTTTCGTGGGCTATGGCACACAATTTTGGGGTCTGTGGTGGATTTAAACGGTCCGGGACCCCGTAACATGACATTCACGAAATTGTAAAAAACTTGTGATTCAGGCCATTTCTGGCCGTTTTCGTCTGATACATCACACTGTATTGGGGTCTGGGGTGGATTTAAACTGTCCGGGACCCCGTAACACGAGTTTCATAAAATCATAAAAAACTCGCGATTTCGGCCATTTCTGGCCGTTTTCGTGGGCTATAACACACAGTTTCGGGGTCCGGGGTGGATTTAAACGGTTCGGGTCCTCGTAACACGAGGATCACAAAAGCGTAAAATACTCACGATTTCGGGCATTTCTGGAACACAGTTTTGGGGTTCGAGGTGGATTTAAACGGTTTGGGACCCCGTAACACGAGTTTCACGAAATCGTAAAAAACTCGTGATTCAGACCATTTCTGGCCGTTCTCGTGGGGTATAGCACACAGTTTTGGGGTCCGGGGTGGATTTAAACGGTTCGGGACCCCGTAACACGAGTTTCACGAAATCGTAAAGAACTCGTGATTGAGTCTATTTCTTGCCGTTTTCGTGGGCTATAGCACAAAGTTTTGGGGTCCGGGGTGGATTTAAACGGTCCGAGACCCCGAAACACGAGTTTCAAAAAATTGAAAAAAACTCGTGATTTAGGCCATTTATGGCTATTTTCCTGGGGCATAGCACACAGTTTTGGGGTCCGGGGTGGATTTAAACGGTTCGGGACCCCGTAACACGAGTTTCACGAAATCGTAAAGAACTCGTGATTGAGTCTATTTCTTGCCGTTTTCGTGGGCTATAGCACAAAGTTTTGGGGTCCGGGGTGGATTTAAACGGTCCGAGACCCCGAAACACGAGTTTCAAAAAATCGTAAAAAACTCGTGATTCAGGCCATTTCTGGCCGTTTTCGTGGGATATAGCACACAGTTTTGGGGTCCGGGGTGGATTTAAATGGTCCGGGTCCCTGTAACACGAGGTTCATAAAATCGTAAAAAAACTCGTGATTTCGGGCATTTCAGGCCGTTTTCGTGGGTTATAGCACACGTTTTGGGCTCCGGGTGGATTTAAACGGTCCAGGACCCCGTAACACGAGTTTAAAAAAATCGTAAAAAAACTCGTGATTCCGGCCATTCCTGGCCGATTTCATGGATAATAGCACACAGTTTTGGGGTCTGGGTGGATTTAAACGGTTTGGGTCTCCATAACACGAGTTTAACGAAATCGTAAAAAACTTGTGATTCAGACCATTTCTGGCCGTTTTCGTGGGCTATAGCATACCATTTTGGGGTCCGGCTGGATTTAAACGGTCCGGGACCCCGTAACACGAGTTTCAAAATATCGTAAATAACTTGTGATTCCAGCCATTCCTTGCCGATTTCATGGATAATAGCACACGGTTTTGGGGGTCTGGGGTGGATTTAAACGGTCCATGACCCTGTAACATGAGTTTCAAAAAATCGTAAACAACTCATGATTCCAGCCATTCCTGGCCGATTTCATGGATAATAGCACACGGTTTTGGGGTCCGGGGTGGATTTAAACAGTCCGGGACCCCGTAACACGAGTTTCACGAAATCGTAAAAAACTCTTGATTCAGGCCATTTTTGCGTGTTATAGCACATAGTTTTGTGGTCTTAAACGGTCCAGGACCCCGTAACACGAGTTTCAAAAAATCGTAAAAAACTCGTGATTCCAGCCATTCCTGGCAGATTTCATGGGCTATGGCACACAGTTTTGGGGTCTATGGTCGATTTAAACGGTCCGGGACCCCGTAACACGGGTTTCATAAAATCGTAAAAAACTCGTGATTTCGGGCATTTCTGGCCGTTTTCATGGGTTATAGCACACGTTTTGGGATCCAGGTGGATTTAAACGGTCCAGGACCCCGTAACACGAGTTTCAAAAAATCGTAAAAAAAACTCGTGAATCCAGCCATTCATGGCCGATTTCATGGATAATAGCACACGATTTTTGGGTCTGGGGTGGATTTAAACGGTCTGGGACCCCGTAACACGAGTTTCATAAAATCATAAACAACTCGTGATTTCGGCCATTTATGGCCGTTTTCGTGGGCTATGGCACACCGTTTTGGGGTATGTGGTGGATTTAAACGGTCCGGGATCCCGTAACACGAGTTATAGGAAATCATAAAAACTCATGATTCACGCCATTTCTGGCCGTTTTCGTGGGCTATAGCACAAAGTTTTGGGGTCCGGGGTGGATTTAAACGGTTCGGGACCCCGTAACACGAGTTTCACGAAATCGTAAAGAACTCGTGATTGAGTCTATTTCTTGCCGTTTTCGTGGGCTATAGCACAAAGTTTTGGGGTCCGGGGTGGATTTAAACGGTCCGAGACCCCGAAACACGAGTTTCAAAAAATCGTAAAAAACTCGTGATTCAGGGCATTTCTGGCCGTTTTCGTGGGATATAGCACACAGTTTTGGGGTCCGGGGTGGATTTAAATGGTCCGGGTCCCTGTAACACGAGGTTCATAAAATCGTAAAAAAACTCGTGATTTCGTGCATTTCTGGCCGTTTTCGTGGGTTATAGCACACGTTTTGGGCTCCGGGTGGATTTAAACGGTCCAGGACCCCGTAACACGAGTTTAAAAAAATCGTAAAAAAACTCGTGATTCCGGCCATTCCTGGCCGATTTCATGGATAATAGCACACAGTTTTGGGGTCTGGGTGGATTTAAACGGTTTGGGTCTCCATAACACGAGTTTAACGAAATCGTAAAAAACTTGTGATTCAGACCATTTCTGGCCGTTTTCGTGGGCTATAGCATACCATTTTGGGGTCCGGCTGGATTTAAACGGTCCGGGACCCCGTAACACGAGTTTCAAAATATCGTAAATAACTTGTGATTCCAGCCATTCCTTGCCGATTTCATGGATAATAGCACACGGTTTTGGGGGTCTGGGGTGGATTTAAACGGTCCATGACCCTGTAACATGAGTTTCAAAAAATCGTAAACAACTCATGATTCCAGCCATTCCTGGCCGATTTCATGGATAATAGCACACGGTTTTGGGGTCCGGGGTGGATTTAAACAGTCCGGGACCCCGTAACACGAGTTTCACGAAATCGTAAAAAACTCTTGATTCAGGCCATTTTTGTGTGTTATAGCACATAGTTTTGTGGTCTTAAACGGTCCAGGACCCCGTAACACGAGTTTCAAAAAATCGTAAAAAACTCGTGATTCCAGCCATTCCTGGCCGATTTCATGGGCTATGGCACACAGTTTTGGGGTCTATGGTCGATTTAAACGGTCCGGGACCCCGTAACACGGGTTTCATAAAATCGTAAAAAACTCGTGATTTCGGGCATTTCTGGCCGTTTTCATGGGTTATAGCACACGTTTTGGGATCCAGGTGGATTTAAACGGTCCAGGACCCCGTAACACGAGTTTCAAAAAATCGTAAAAAAAACTCGTGAATCCAGCCATTCATGGCCGATTTCATGGATAATAGCACACGATTTTTGGGTCTGGGGTGGATTTAAACGGTCTGGGACCCCGTAACACGAGTTTCATAAAATCATAAACAACTCGTGATTTCGGCCATTTCTGGCCGTTTTCGTGGGCTATGGCACACCGTTTTGGGGTATGTGGTGGATTTAAACGGTCCGGGATCCCGTAACACGAGTTATAGGAAATCATAAAAACTCATGATTCACGCCATTTCTGGCCGTTTTCGTGGGCTATAGCACAAAGTTTTGGGGTCCGGGGTGGATTTAAACGGTCCGAGACACCGAAACACGAGTTTCAAAAAATTGAAAAAAACTCGTGATTCAGGCCATTTATGGCTGTTTTCCTGGGGTATAGCACACAGTTTTGGGGTCCGGGGTGGATTTAAACGGTTCGGGACCCCGTAACACGAGTTTCACGAAATCGTAAAGAACTCGTGATTGAGTCTATTTCTTGCCGTTTTCGTGGGCTATAGCACAAAGTTTTGGGGTCCGGGGTGGATTTAAACGGTCCGAGACCCCGAAACACGAGTTTCAAAAAATCGTAAAAAACTCGTGATTCAGGCCATTTCTGGCCGTTTTCGTGGGATATAGCACACAGTTTTGGGGTCCGGGGTGGATTTAAATGGTCCGGGTCCCCGTAACACGAGTTTCATAAAATCATAAAAAACTCGCGATTTCGGCCATTTCTGGCCGTTTTCGTGGGCTATAACACACAGTTTCGGGGTCCGGGGTGGATTTAAACGGTTCGGGTCCTCGTAACACGAGGATCACAAAAGCGTAAAATACTCACGATTTCGGGCATTTCTGGAACACAGTTTTGGGGTTCGAGGTGGATTTAAACGGTTTGGGACCCCGTAACACGAGTTTCACGAAATCGTAAAAAACTCGTGATTCAGACCATTTCTGGCCGTTCTCGTGGGGTATAGCACACAGTTTTGGGGTCCGGGGTGGATTTAAACGGTTCGGGACCCCGTAACACGAGTTTCACGAAATCGTAAAGAACTCGTGATTGAGTCTATTTCTTGCCGTTTTCGTGGGCTATAGCACAAAGTTTTGGGGTCCGGGGTGGATTTAAACGGTCCGAGACCCCGAAACACGAGTTTCAAAAATTGAAAAAAACTCGTGATTTAGGCCATTTATGGCTATTTTCCTGGGGCATAGCACACAGTTTTGGGGTCCGGGGTGGATTTAAACGGTTCGGGACCCCGTAACACGAGTTTCACGAAATCGTAAAGAACTCGTGATTGAGTCTATTTCTTGCCGTTTTCGTGGGCTATAGCACAAAGTTTTGGGGTCCGGGGTGGATTTAAACGGTCCGAGACCCCGAAACACGAGTTTCAAAAAATCGTAAAAAACTCGTGATTCAGGCCATTTCTGGCCGTTTTCGTGGGATATAGCACACAGTTTTGGGGTCCGGGGTGGATTTAAATGGTCCGGGTCCCTGTAACACGAGGTTCATAAAATCGTAAAAAAACTCGTGATTTCGGGCATTTCAGGCCGTTTTCGTGGGTTATAGCACACGTTTTGGGCTCCGGGTGGATTTAAACGGTCCAGGACCCCGTAACACGAGTTTAAAAAAATCGTAAAAAAACTCGTGATTCCGGCCATTCCTGGCCGATTTCATGGATAATAGCACACAGTTTTGGGGTCTGGGTGGATTTAAACGGTTTGGGTCTCCATAACACGAGTTTAACGAAATCGTAAAAAACTTGTGATTCAGACCATTTCTGGCCGTTTTCGTGGGCTATAGCATACCATTTTGGGGTCCGGCTGGATTTAAACGGTCCGGGACCCCGTAACACGAGTTTCAAAATATCGTAAATAACTTGTGATTCCAGCCATTCCTTGCCGATTTCATGGATAATAGCACACGGTTTTGGGGGTCTGGGGTGGATTTAAACGGTCCATGACCCTGTAACATGAGTTTCAAAAAATCGTAAACAACTCATGATTCCAGCCATTCCTGGCGATTTCATGGATAATAGCACACGGTTTTGGGGTCCTGGGGTCCGGGGTGGATTTAAACAGTCCGGGACCCCGTAACACGAGTTTCACGAAATCGTAAAAAACTCTTGATTCAGGCCATTTTTGCGTGTTATAGCACATAGTTTTGTGGTCTTAAACGGTCCAGGACCCCGTAACACGAGTTTCAAAAAATCGTAAAAAACTCGTGATTCCAGCCATTCCTGGCAGATTTCATGGGCTATGGCACACAGTTTTGGGGTCTATGGTCGATTTAAACGGTCCGGGACCCCGTAACACGGGTTTCATAAAATCGTAAAAAACTCGTGATTTCGGGCATTTCTGGCCGTTTTCATGGGTTATAGCACACGTTTTGGGATCCAGGTGGATTTAAACGGTCCAGGACCCCGTAACACGAGTTTCAAAAAATCGTAAAAAAAACTCGTGAATCCAGCCATTCATGGCCGATTTCATGGATAATAGCACACGATTTTTGGGTCTGGGGTGGATTTAAACGGTCTGGGACCCCGTAACACGAGTTTCATAAAATCATAAACAACTCGTGATTTCGGCCATTTATGGCCGTTTTCGTGGGCTATGGCACACCGTTTTGGGGTATGTGGTGGATTTAAACGGTCCGGGATCCCGTAACACGAGTTATAGGAAATCATAAAAACTCATGATTCACGCCATTTCTGGCCGTTTTCGTGGGCTATAGCACAAAGTTTTGGGGTCCGGGGTGGATTTAAACGGTTCGGGACCCCGTAACACGAGTTTCACGAAATCGTAAAGAACTCGTGATTGAGTCTATTTCTTGCCGTTTTCGTGGGCTATAGCACAAAGTTTTGGGGTCCGGGGTGGATTTAAACGGTCCGAGACCCCGAAACACGAGTTTCAAAAAATCGTAAAAAACTCGTGATTCAGGGCATTTCTGGCCGTTTTCGTGGGATATAGCACACAGTTTTGGGGTCCGGGGTGGATTTAAATGGTCCGGGTCCCTGTAACACGAGGTTCATAAAATCGTAAAAAAACTCGTGATTTCGTGCATTTCTGGCCGTTTTCGTGGGTTATAGCACACGTTTTGGGCTCCGGGTGGATTTAAACGGTCCAGGACCCCGTAACACGAGTTTAAAAAAATCGTAAAAAAACTCGTGATTCCGGCCATTCCTGGCCGATTTCATGGATAATAGCACACAGTTTTGGGGTCTGGGTGGATTTAAACGGTTTGGGTCTCCATAACACGAGTTTAACGAAATCGTAAAAAACTTGTGATTCAGACCATTTCTGGCCGTTTTCGTGGGCTATAGCATACCATTTTGGGGTCCGGCTGGATTTAAACGGTCCGGGACCCCGTAACACGAGTTTCAAAATATCGTAAATAACTTGTGATTCCAGCCATTCCTTGCCGATTTCATGGATAATAGCACACGGTTTTGGGGGTCTGGGGTGGATTTAAACGGTCCATGACCCTGTAACATGAGTTTCAAAAAATCGTAAACAACTCATGATTCCAGCCATTCCTGGCCGATTTCATGGATAATAGCACACGGTTTTGGGGTCCGGGGTGGATTTAAACAGTCCGGGGACCCCGTAACACGAGTTTCACGAAATCGTAAAAAACTCTTGATTCAGGCCATTTTTGTGTGTTATAGCACATAGTTTTGTGGTCTTAAACGGTCCAGGACCCCGTAACACGAGTTTCAAAAAATCGTAAAAAACTCGTGATTCCAGCCATTCCTGGCCGATTTCATGGGCTATGGCACACAGTTTTGGGGTCTATGGTCGATTTAAACGGTCCGGGACCCCGTAACACGGGTTTCATAAAATCGTAAAAAAACTCGTGATTTCGGGCATTTCTGGCCGTTTTCATGGGTTATAGCACACGTTTTGGGATCCAGGTGGATTTAAACGGTCCAGGACCCCGTAACACGAGTTTCAAAAAATCGTAAAAAAAACTCGTGAATCCAGCCATTCATGGCCGATTTCATGGATAATAGCACACGATTTTTGGGTCTGGGGTGGATTTAAACGGTCTGGGACCCCGTAACACGAGTTTCATAAAATCATAAACAACTCGTGATTTCGGCCATTTCTGGCCGTTTTCGTGGGCTATGGCACACCGTTTTGGGGTATGTGGTGGATTTAAACGGTCCGGGATCCCGTAACACGAGTTATAGGAAATCATAAAAACTCATGATTCACGCCATTTCTGGCCGTTTTCGTGGGCTATAGCACAAAGTTTTGGGGTCCGGGGTGGATTTTAAACGGTCCGAGACACCGAAACACGAGTTTCAAAAAATTGAAAAAAACTCGTGATTCAGGCCATTTATGGCTGTTTTCCTGGGGTATAGCACACAGTTTTGGGGTCCGGGGTGGATTTAAACGGTTCGGGACCCCGTAACACGAGTTTCACGAAATCGTAAAGAACTCGTGATTGAGTCTATTTCTTGCCGTTTTCGTGGGCTATAGCACAAAGTTTTGGGGTCCGGGGTGGATTTAAACGGTCCGAGACCCCGAAACACGAGTTTCAAAAAATCGTAAAAAAACTCGTGATTCAGGCCATTTCTGGCCGTTTTCGTGGGATATAGCACACAGTTTTGGGGTCCGGGGTGGATTTAAATGGTCCGGGTCCCTGTAACACGAGGTTCATAAAATCGTAAAAAAACTCGTGATTTCGGGCATTTCAGGCCGTTTTCGTGGGTTTATAGCACACGTTTTGGGCTCCTGGTGGATTTAAACGGTCCAGGACCCCGTAACACGAGTTTAAAAAAATCGTAAAAAAACTCGTGATTCCGGCCATTCCTGGCCGATTTCATGGATAATAGCACACAGTTTTGGGGTCTGGGCGGATTTAAACGGTTTGGGTCTCCATAACACGAGTTTAACGAAATCGTAAAAAACTTGTGATTCAGACCATTTCTGGCCGTTTTCGTGGGCTATAGCATACCATTTTGGGGTCCGGCTGGATTTAAATGGCCCGGGACCCCGTAACACGAGTTTCAAAATATCGTAAATAACTTGTGATTCCAGCCATTCCTTGCCGATTTCATGGATAATAGCACACGGTTTTGGGGGTCTGGGGTGGATTTAAACGGTCCATGACCCCGTAACATGAGTTTCAAAAAATCGTAAACAACTCATGATTCCAGCCATTCCTGGCCGATTTCATGGATAATAGCACACGGTTTTGGGGTCCGCGGTGGATTTAAACAGTCCGGGACCCCGTAACACGAGTTTCACGAAATCGTAAAAAACTCTTGATTCAGGCCATTTTTTGTGTGTTATAGCACATAGTTTTGTGGTCTTAAACGGTCCAGGACCCCGTAGCACGAGTTTCAAAAAATCGTAAAAAACTCGTGATTCCAGCCATTCCTGGCCGATTTCATGGGCTATGGCACACAGTTTTGGGGTCTATGGTCGATTTAAACGGTCCGGGACCCCGTAACACGGGTTTCATAAAATCGTAAAAAACTCGTGATTTCGGGCATTTCTGGCCGTTTTCATGGGTTATAGCACACGTTTTGGGATCCAGGTGGATTTAAACGGTCCAGGACCCCGTAACACGAGTTTCAAAAAATCGTAAAAAAAACTCGTGAATCCAGCCATTCATGGCCGATTTCATGGATAATAGCACACGATTTTTGGGTCTGGGGTGGATTTAAACGGTCTGGGACCCCGTAACACGAGTTTCATAAAATCATAAACAACTCGTGATTTCGGCCATTTATGGCCGTTTTCGTGGGCTATGGCACACCGTTTTGGGGTATGTGGTGGATTTAAACGGTCCGGGATCCCGTAACACGAGTTATAGGAAATCATAAAAACTCATGATTCACGCCATTTCTGGCCGTTTTCGTGGGCTATAGCACAAAGTTTTGGGGTCCGGGGTGGATTTAAACGGTCCGAGACTCCGAAACACGAGTTTCAAAAAATTGAAAAAAAACTCGTGATTCAGGCCATTTATGGCTGTTTTCCTGGGGTATAGCACACAGTTTTGGGGTCCGGGGTGGATTTAAACGGTTCGGGACCCCGTAACACGAGTTTCACGAAATCGTAAAGAACTCGTGATTGAGTCTATTTCTTGCCGTTTTCGTGGGCTATAGCACAAAGTTTTGGGGTCCGGGGTGGATTTAAACGGTCCGAGACCCCGAAACACGAGTTTCAAAAAATCGTAAAAAACTCGTGATTCAGGCCATTTCTGGCCGTTTTCGTGGGATATAGCACACAGTTTTGGGGTCCGGGGTGGATTTAAATGGTCCGGGTCCCTGTAACACGAGGTTCATAAAATCGTAAAAAAAACTCGTGATTTCGGGCATTTCAGGCCGTTTTCGTGGGTTATAGCACACGTTTTGGGCTCCGGGTGGATTTAATCGGTCCAGGACCCCGTAACACGAGTTTAAAAAAATCGTAAAAAAACTCGTGATTCCGGCCATTCCTGGCCGATTTCATGGATAATAGCACACAGTTTTGGGGTCTGGGCGGATTTAAACGGTTTGGGTCTCCATAACACGAGTTTAACGAAATCGTAAAAAACTTGTGATTCAGACCATTTCTGACCGTTTTCGTGGGCTATAGCATACCATTTTGGGGTCCGGCTGGATTTAAATGGCCCGGGACCCCGTAACACGAGTTTCAAAATATCGTAAATAACTTGTGATTCCAGCCATTCCTTGCCGATTTCATGGATAATAGCACACGGTTTTGGGGGTCTGGGGTGGATTTAAACGGTCCATGACCCCGTAACATGAGTTTCAAAAAATCGTAAACAACTCATGATTCCAGCCATTCCTGGCCGATTTCATGGATAATAGCACACGGTTTTGGGGTCCGCGGTGGATTTAAACAGTCCGGGACCCCGTAACACGAGTTTCACGAAATCGTCAAAAACTCTTGATTCAGGCCATTTTTGTGTGTTATAGCACATAGTTTTGTGGTCTTAAACGGTCCAGGACCCCGTAGCACGAGTTTCAAAAAATCGTAAAAAACTCGTGATTCCAGCCATTCCTGGCCGATTTCATGGGCTATGGCACACAGTTTTGGGGTCTATGGTCGATTTAAACGGTCCGGGACCCCGTAACACGGGTTTCATAAAATCGTAAAAAACTCGTGATTTCGGGCATTTCTGGCCGTTTTCATGGGTTATAGCACACGTTTTGGGATCCAGGTGGATTTAAACGGTCCAGGACCCCGTAACACGAGTTTCCAAAAATCGTAAAAAAAACTCGTGAATCCAGCCATTCATGGCCGATTTCATGGATAATAGCACACGATTTTTGGGTCTGGGGTGGATTTTAAAACGGTCTGGGACCCCGTAACACGAGTTTCATAAAATCATAAACAACTCGTGATTTCGGCCATTTCTGGCCGTTTTCGTGGGCTATGGCACACCGTTTTGGGGTATGTGGTGGATTTAAACGGTCCGGGATCCCGTAACACGAGTTATAGGAAATCATAAAAACTCATGATTCACGCCATGCCTGTCCGTTTTCGTGGGCTATAGCACAAAGTTTTGGGGTCCGGGGTGGATTTAAACGGTCCGAGACCCCGAAACACGAGTTTCAAAAAATTGAAAAAAACTCGTGATTCAGGCCATTTATGGCTGTTTTCCTGGGGTATAGCACACAGTTTTGGGGTCCGGGGTGGATTTAAACGGTTCGGGACCCCGTAACACGAGTTTCACGAAATCGTAAAGAACTCGTGATTGAGTCTATTTCTTGCCGTTTTCGTGGGCTATAGCACAAAGTTTTGGGGTCCGGGGTGGATTTAAACGGTCCGAGACCCCGAAACACGAGTTTCAAAAAATCGTAAAAAACTCGTGATTCAGGCCATTTCTGGCCGTTTTCGTGGGATATAGCACACAGTTTTGGGGTCTGGGGTGGATTTAAATGGTCCGGGTCCCTGTAACACGAGGTTCATAAAATCGTAAAAAAACTCGTGATTTCGGGCATTTCAGGCCGTTTTCGTGGGTTATAGCACACGTTTTGGGCTCCGGGTGGATTTAAACGGTCCAGGACCCCGTAACACGAGTTTAAAAATATCGTAAAAAAACTCGTGATTCCGGCCATTCCTGGCCGATTTCATGGATAATAGCACACAGTTTTGGGGTCTGGGCGGATTTAAACGGTTTGGGTCTCCATAACACGAGTTTAACGAAATCGTAAAAAACTTGCGATTCAGACCATTTCTGGCCGTTTTCGTGGGCTATAGCATACCATTTTGGGGTCCGGCTGGATTTAAACGGTCCGGGACCCCGTAACACGAGTTTCAAAATATCGTAAATAACTTCTGATTCCAGCCATTCCTTGCCGATTTCATGGATAATAGCACACGGTTTTGGGGGTCTGGGGTGGATTTAAACGGTCCATGACCCCGTAACATGAGTTTCAAAAAATCGTAAACAACTCATGATTCCAGCCATTCCTGGCCGATTTCATGGATAATAGCACACGGTTTTGGGGTCCGGGGTGGATTTAAACAGTCCGGGACCCCGTAACACGAGTTTCACGAAATCGTAAAAAACTCTTGATTCAGGCCATTTTTGTGTGTTATAGCACATAGTTTTGTGGTCTTAAACGGTCCAGGACCCCGTAACACGAGTTTCAAAAAATCGTAAAAAACTCGTGATTCCAGCCATTCCTGGCCGATTTCATGGGCTATGGCACACAGTTTTGGGGTCTATGGTCGATTTAAACGGTCCGGGACCCCGTAACACGGGTTTCATAAAATCGTAAAAAACTCGTGATTTCGGGCATTTCTGGCCGTTTTCATGGGTTATAGCACACGTTTTGGGATCCAGGTGGATTTAAACGGTCCAGGACCCCGTAACACGAGTTTCAAAAAATCGTAAAAAAACTCGTGAATCCAGCCATTCATGGCCGATTTCATGGATAATAGCACACGATTTTTGGGTCTGGGGTGGATTTAAACGGTCTGGGACCCCGTAACACGAGTTTCATAAAATCATAAACAACTCGTGATTTCGGCCATTTCTGGCCGTTTTCGTGGGCTATGGCACACCGTTTTGGGGTATGTGGTGGATTTAAACGGTCCGGGATCCCGTAACACGAGTTATAGGAAATCATAAAAACTCATGATTCACGCCATTTCTGGCCGTTTTCGTGGGCTATAGCACAAAGTTTTGGGGTCCGGGGTGGATTTAAACGGTCCGAGACCCCGAAACACGAGTTTCAAAAAATTGAAAAAAACTCGTGATTCAGGCCATTTATGGCTGTTTTCCTGGGGTATAGCACACAGTTTTGGGGTCCGGGGTGGATTTAAACGGTTCGGGACCCCGTAACACGAGTTTCACGAAATCGTAAAGAACTCGTGATTGAGTCTATTTCTTGCCGTTTTCGTGGGCTATAGCACAAAGTTTTGGGGTCCGGGGTGGATTTAAACGGTCCGAGACCCCGAAACACGAGTTTCAAAAAATCGTAAAAAACTCGTGATTCAGGCCATTTCTGGCCGTTTTCGTGGGATATAGCACACAGTTTTGGGGTCCGGGGTGGATTTAAATGGTCCGGGTCCCTGTAACACGAGGTTCATAAAATCGTAAAAAAACTCGTGATTTCGGGCATTTCAGGCCGTTTTCGTGGGTTATAGCACACGTTTTGGGCTCCGGGTGGATTTAAACGGTCCAGGACCCCGTAACACGAGTTTAAAAAAATCGTAAAAAAACTCGTGATTCCGGCCATTCCTGGCCGATTTCATGGATAATAGCACACAGTTTTGGGGTCTGGGCGGATTTAAACGGTTTGGGTCTCCATAACACGAGTTTAACGAAATTGTAAAAAACTTGTGATTCAGACCATTTCTGGCCGTTTTCGTGGGCTATAGCATACCATTTTGGGGTCCGGCTGGAGTTAAACGGCCCGGGACCCCGTAACACGAGTTTCAAAATATCGTAAATAACTTGTGATTCCAGCCATTCCTTGCCGATTTCATGGATAATAGCACACGGTTTTGGGGGTCTGGGGTGGATTTAAACGGTTCATGACCCCGTAACATGAGTTTCAAAAAATCGTAAACAACTCATGATTCCAGCCATTCCTGGCCGATTTCATGGATAATAGCACACGGTTTTGGGGTCCGCGGTGGATTTAAACAGTCCGGGACCCCGTAACACGAGTTTCACGAAATCGTAAAAAACTCTTGATTCAGGCCATTTTTGTGTGTTATAGCACATAGTTTTGTGGTCTTAAACGGTCCAGGACCCCGTAACACGAGTTTCAAAAAATCGTAAAAAACTCGTGATTCCAGCCATTCCTGGCCGATTTCATGGGCTATGGCACACCGTTTTGGGGTCTATGGTCGATTTAAACGGGTCCGGGACCCCGTAACACGGGTTTCATAAAATCGTAAAAAACTCGTGATTTCGGGCATTTCTGGCCGTTTTCATGGGTTATAGCACGTTTTCATGGGTTATAGCACACGTTTTGGGATCCAGGTGGATTTAAACGGTCAGGACCCCGTAACACGAGTTTCAAAAAATCGTAAAAAAAACTCGTGAATCCAGCCATTCATGGCCGATTTCAAGGATAATAGCACACGATTTTTGGGTCTGGGGTGGATTTAAACGGTCTGGGACCCCGTAACACGAGTTTCATAAAATCATAAACAACTCGTGATTTCGGCCATTTCTGGCCGTTTTCGTGGGCTATGGCACACCGTTTTGGGGTATGTGGTGGATTTAAACGGTCCGGGATCCCGTAACACGAGTTATAGGAAATCATAAAAACTCATGATTCACGCCATTTCTGGCCGTTTTCGTGGGCTATAGCACAAAGTTTTGGGGTCCGGGGTGGATTTAAACGGTCCGAGACCCCGAAACACGAGTTTCAAAAAATTGAAAAAAACTCGTGATTCAGGCCATTTATGGCTGTTTTCCTGGGGTATAGCACACAGTTTTGGGGTCCGGGTGGATTTAAACGGTTCGGGACCCCGTAACACGAGTTTCACGAAATCGTAAAGAACTCGTGATTGAGTCTATTTCTTGCCGTTTTCGTGGGCTATAGCACAAAGTTTTGGGGTCCGGGGTGGATTTAAACGGTCCGAGACCCCGAAACACGAGTTTCAAAAAATCGTAAAAAACTCGTGATTCAGGCCATTTCTGGCCGTTTTCGTGGGATATAGCACACAGTTTTGGGGTCCGGGGTGGGATTTAAATGGTCCGGGTCCCTGTAACACGAGGTTCATAAAATCATAAAAAAACTCGTGATTTCGGGCATTTCAGGCCGTTTTCGTGGGTTATAGCACACGTTTTGGGCTCCGGGTGGATTTAAACGGTCCAGGGACCCCGTAACACGAGTTTAAAAAAATCGTAAAAAAACTCGTGATTCCGGCCATTCCTGGCCGATTTCATGGATAATAGCACACAGTTTTGGGGTCTGGGTGGATTTAAACGGTTTGGGTCTCCATAACACGAGTTTAACGAAATCGTAAAAAACTTGTGATTCAGACCATTTCTGGCCGTTTTTGTGGGCTATAGCATACCATTTTGGGGTCCGGCTGGATTTAAACGGTCCGGGACCCCGTAACACGAGTTTCAAAATATCGTAAATAACTTGTGATTCCAGCCATTCCTTGCCGATTTCATGGATAATAGCACACGGTTTTGGGGGTCTGGGGTGGATTTAAACGGTCCGTGACCCCGTAACATGAGTTTCAAAAAATCGTAAACAACTCATGATTCCAAGCCATTCCTGGCCGATTTCATGGATAATAGCACACGGTTTTGGGGTCCGGGGTGGATTTAAACAGTCCGGGACCCGTAACACGAGTTTCACGAAATCGTAAAAAACTCTTGATTCAGGCCATTTTTGTGTGTTATAACACATAGTTTTGTGGTCTTAAACGGTCCAGGACCCCCGTAACACGAGTTTCAAAAAATCGTAAAAAACTCGTGATTCCAGCCATTCCTGACCGATCTCATGCTCTATAGCACACAATTTTGGGTTCTGGGGTGGATTTAAACGGTCCCGGGACCCCGTAACACGGGTTTCATAAAATCGTAAAAAACTCGTGATTTCGGGCATTTCTGGCCGTTTTCGTGGGTTATAGCACACGTTTTGGGATCCAGGTGGATTTAACGGTCCAGGACCCCGTAACACGAGTTTCAAAAAATCGTAAAAAAAACTCGTGAATCCAGCCATTCATGGCCGATTTCATGGATAATAGCACACGATTTTTGGGTCTGGGGTGGATTTAAACGGTCTGGGACCCCGTAACACGAGTTTCATAAAATCATAAACAACTCGTGATTTTGGCCATTTCTGGCCGTTTTCGTGGGCTATGGCACACCGTTTTGGGGTATGTGGTGGATTTAAAACGGTCCGGGACCCCGTAACACGAGTTATAGGAAATCATAAAAACTCATGATTCACGCATTTCTGGCCGTTTTCGTGGGCTATAGCAAAAAGTTTTGGGGTCCGGGGTGGATTCAAACAGTCCGGGACCCCGTAACACGAGTTTCACGAAATCGTAAAAAACTCGTGATTCAGGCCATTTTTGGCCGTTTTCGTCTGATACAGCGCACATTTTTGGGGTTTGGGGGTGGATTTAAACGGTCCGGGACCCCCGTAACACGAGTTTCATAAAATCGTAAAAAACTCGCGATTTCGGCCATTTCTGGCCGTTTTCGTGGGCTGTAACAGACAGTTTCGGGGTCCGGGGTGGATTTAAACGGTTCGGGTCCCCGAAACACGAGGTTCATAAAATCGTAAAAAACTCTCGCGATTTCGAGCATTCCTGGCACACCGTTTTGGGGTTCAAGGTGGATTTAAATGGTTTGGGACCCCGTAACACGAGTTTAACGAAATCGTAAAACACTCATGATTCAGGCCATTTCTGGCCGTTCTCGTGGGGTATAGCACACAGTTTTGGGGTCCGGGGTGGATTTAAACGGTTCGGGACCTTGTAACATGAGTTACACGAAATTGAAAAGAACTCGTGATTGAGTCTATTTCTGGCCGTTTTCGTGGGCTTTAGCACAAAGTTTTGGGGTCCGGGGTGGATTTAAAACGGTCCTGGACCCCGAAACACGAGTTTCATGAAATTATAAAAAACTCGTGATTCAGGCCATTCTGGACGTTTTCCTGGGGTACAGCACACAGTTTTTGGGTCCGGGGTGGATTTAAACGGTTCGGGACCCTGCAACACGAGTTTCATGAAATCGTAAAGAACTCGTGATTGAGTCTATTTCTGGCCATTTTCGTGGGCTATAGCACAAAGTTTTGGGGTCCGGGGTGGATTTAAACGGTCCGGGACCCCGAAACACGAGTTTCATGAAATTGAAAAAAACTCGTGATTCAGGCCATTTATGGCTGTTTTCCTGGGGTATAGCACACAGTTTTGGGGTCCGGGGTGATTTAAACGGTTCGGGACCCCGTAACACGAGTTTCAAAAAATCGTAAAAAACTCTTGATTCCAGCCATTCCTGGCCGATTTCATGGATAATAGCACACGGTTTTGGGGGTCTTGGGTGGATTTAAACGGTTCGGGACCCCGTAACACGAGTTTCATAAAATCGTAAACAACTCGTGATTGAGTCTATTTCTTTGCCGTTTTCGTGGGCTATAGCACAAAGTTTTGGGGTCCGGGGTGGATTTAAACGGTCCGGGACCCCGAAACACGAGTTTCAAAAAATCGTAAAAACTCGTGATTCAGGCCATTTCTGGCCGTTTTCGTGGGATATAGCACACAACTTTGGGGTCTGGGGTGGATTTAAATGGTCCGGGTCCCTGTAACACGAGGTTCATAAAATCGTAAAAACCCATGATTTCGGGCATTTAAGGCCGTTTTCGTGGGGTATAGCACACGTTTTTGGGCTCCGGGTGGATTTAATCGGTCCAGGACCCCTTAACACGAATTTCAAAAATCGTAAAAAAACTCATGATTCCAGCCTTTCCTGGCCGATTTCATGGATAATAGCACACAGTTTTGGGCTCTGGGTGGATTTAAACGGTTTGGGTCCGCGTAACACAAGTTTTTGAAAATCTAAAAAACTTGTGATACAGACCATTTCTGGCTGTTTTCGTGGGCTATAGCATACCATTTTGGGGTCCGGGTGGATTTAAACGGTCCGGGACCCCCGTAACACGAGTTTCAAAAAATCATAAATAACTCGTGATTTCAGGCATTCCTTGCCTATTTCATGGATAATAGCGCACGGTTTTGAGGGTCTGGAGTTGATTTAAAACGGTTCCGGACCCCGTAACACGAGTTTCATAAAATTGTAAACAACTCGTGATTTCGGCCATTTCTGGCCGTTTTCATGGGCTATGGCACACAGTTTTGGGGGTCTGTGGTGGATTTAAACGGTCCAGGACCCTGCAATACGAGTTTCAC